>CP141154.1:13520000-14770000 GCA_035233585.1 Antiaris toxicaria | reverse complement strand
TTCAAAATGTCACCGACACCCCTCATTTCAACACTTATTAAAAATAAGCTGAATGGCGATAATTATAAAGACTGAAAAAGAAATCTATTGATAGTTCTAAGCTGCGAGAGACATAAGTTCATACTGGATGAACCATGCTAACCTGGGCCCAAACCTGACACACTGCTTGAGGAAGTCTCGGTTGCCTATACTCGTTGGAGAAAATCCAATGAGATAGCTCGATACTACATTCTGGCTAGCATGACGAGTGCTTTACAAAAGCAGCATGAGACTTATCAAGTTGCTGGGGAGATCATGGAAAATATGGTGGACATGTTCAGAGGCAAAGAAAAATTAGCTCGACAGTCTGCTATTACGAACATTATGAACTCCAAGCAGAATGTAGGTACTCCAGTAAAGGACCATATGATCACTTTAATTGGATTCTTTACTGAGGCTGCCAAAAATGGTGTTGAACTAGACTACAACACCCAGATCAAGATGGTGTTCAAAACTCTGTCAAAAGATTTTGTGGGGTTTAAGGCCGCATATAATCTGGCGACAAGGGAGTTAGGACTAACCGAGCTCATGAAGCAACTCCAAGCTTATGAGCGGATGATCAAGGATGGGGATGCGGTCCAACCAAAAGGAGAGGCCAATTTGGCAGAATCTTCCAAACCCTCACGGAAGAGGAAGAGGCTAAATCAGAAGCAAGCAACTTCTAGTTCTTCTAATCCTCCTGTCTCGGATGGGAAGAAGAAGAAGAAGAAAAACAAGAAGCCTAAGGACCATAAAAAGTCCAAGTGTTTCCACTGTAGGAAAGTAGGTCACTTCAAGAAGGCTTGCCGGGAATTCCTAGCATCCAAGGGCAAGGAAGGTAAGGAACTTCACTATTTAGAGCATGTTTGGTGGAAGAATCGAAAGACACTTGGGTCATTGATTCGGGCGCCGCTAATCATGTTTGTGTTTCTATGCAGGGGTTCGTGGAAACGAGAAGTCTACGTGATAGAAGCCTCTTGTTGCGGACTGGAGATGGTAGCTTGGTGGTGGCTGAGGCATTGGGAGATGTTTATCTTTACTTTGATGAATTTAGGTTTACTTTATTAAAAGACTATTTTTGTGTTCCTAATTTTAGGAGGAACCTTATATCAGTAGCTTGTTTAATAAAGAATTCTTATTCAGTTTCTTTTGGTAAAAGAGTTGATATTCGTAGAAATTAGTCTTTTCTATATTCTGGATGAATGGATGGAAACCTATATTTGATCAAACTAAAGATGTACTCACTGCTTGACACCGAATTAATAGATAACTTTAAAAGGTTGAAAGCTTCTCCCTCTAGCAAGGCGTATCTTTGGCATTTAAGACTTGGTCATATTAATCAGGATAGAATTCAAAGGTTGGTGAAAGACTGTGATGCCCTATGCCCTCAACGGCCCAGACCGTCACTGAAAACTATTACTTGCTTCTTTAACTTTTACTTATACTTCTTCTTTAAAACCGATACTTAAACTTGCTGAATTTAATACCATAAATTTAAAGGGAAATTTTTTTTATACGCGTATGTATTTACTATTCACATACGTATACTATTAAAATGCGGAATTTGAAAAACATAAGGATTTCAATTATACATACACATTTATATACTTGTCTATCTGATTACTATTCACCAGATACTATTTAAATATACTCATACATATACTGTTTGCTATTCCAAAATACTGTTTAACCTTTATGATTCAAAATACTATTTAACTATCACCATTCAAAATATTATTTACTCATACTATGCGGAAGAATACTCGCAGTGTATCCATAACCTCATCCTCACATCCGCCTCTGCCGTCATTATCGTCCCTTGATGTTTACGCTATAGGATGCTTACCTACAGCATAAACACACTCCGTGAGCTTTACGCCTAGTAAGTATAACATGTTAACCGTAAAACATGTTTAAAACATAGCACATACTTAAAATCATAAGCATGACATATATCACTTAATAAATCACATACCATATAAGCATATCACATATCAGCTCACATATCATGTCATCACATAACATGTCATAACACTGAATATAAAACTTCACATACTTTATGCATGACAGAAGCATCGTGTACTGTATGCACTCTACTGAAAAAGAAAGCATAACGAACTATGACTAATGCATGGTCTGGTTATGTTCATTTATGCTTCAAACTTCTCTTTTCTTTTCTTGTCTATTTAGGGCCCATGTGTCAGTATCGTGTGCGCACAGACCAATGGTAACGCCCGAGGTCAACTAATGCCGAAGAGCCATCAACTGATGCTCAACTTTTGGCCTTAACTTTCTTTAACTGGAAACCCCTTCGACTGAAGGAGCCGATAAGACACACCTACTTATTTCCATCTTGTTTAACTGTTCTAGCCATACGCTTCTCTAAGCTGTACCAAATCCTACGCGGTAGGGATCTATGGCTTCTATTTTGTTCTTTCATCAATCTACTTGATTGTCAAACTATATGCTCTTATGTATACTGTGCAGCATCGTGTGCAAGATACATACTTAAAATACTGGAAAAGCATCATTTTAAATTCATTTTATTCATGCTGTAGGCGGAGTTGTACTTACTTGTCATCGGACAGTTTATACTCTCGCCTTCGCCACAATACAGGTATCTCCCTATAATCATAATGCATTTCATTAATATTCACTCTTAGGTCACTATGTGTTAGGAAATGCCCTAAGTATTAGAGACATTATGATGTATTCATTTTGAACTGGATAATAAAATTATACATAGAGGTTATTCATTACATTGCTATCTGTCCTCGTCTTATTTACATGATAAAGTAAATGTAAGTAAATATGGCTCACTGACTGCTTGTGTTAAAACTGTTAGAACGTTGCATGCAATGGACTTTTGTATGCGAGAAGACAATGTTCTAAAGTTAGCGGTCTAAACTATGGTCTGTAGTCTATGGGGTTAGACCGAGCATCTAACTCATATTAAGACTATTATGTTGTCTAAAGCCTTGGAGGGGACGGTTTGTCTTGACTGTCTGGAGCTGGACTCCCAAGTAGAGACATAGATATGTTGCTCGGTGGTGACATAATAGACCGGGACTAAAGCGTGATTGATCTACGTAGTCCGCTATGAGTGGATCAATCTGCTTTTGACGTTCATTGTGCAATAACCTTAATCCTGAGTAAATGAACTACTTCATGTATATGACTTGTGTACTTTGATGTTCCAAAGGCTAAAGCGTCTCAGAGGTAGTAAGCTTATAGACCGGTTCGTTGGGTGCATGACTTGTATACGATGAAGGGTTTGTTTGTAGATATTGAAATCATAGCTCTGAGGAGTTAAAGGTATCCTCTTAAAGGCATTATACTGAATGTGAAAATAGACAAGGCCTTGGGTCGTCTGCTGGGCGGATGACTTTTTATTCATACATGGTGAATAATCATTTTCTTAATTCGGTAGTATAATGGAACTTTAAGATAGCCTGATCAGTAGGATTAAACGGACTTTGACCTAAGGCTGATCATGGATATCATATAAGGGTTTTGCATATATGACAAGGTCATTGGATAGTAGCTCGTCACAGGCTTACGTAATACGGTATATAATTGGGAGTTCAGTTTCAGGTTTATAGTGGTGTGACTCTGAAATTAGTGATCATATGATTGAGTTGTTCGGTACAGAATGATGATCATATGGAGTCACGAGAGCCTGATTATATATGTCCAATCAGTCCCTCTACTAGCTCCACATAATTCCTTAACGTTTGGCAAATTGATTTGTGTATGCTATTGGCTAGTTTATTATGCATGGATGGTGATGACACAGGATTAGGATGGTAGACAAGATTCTCTCCGGTTGGATTCAGATTTTGTTTTGGATAATAGAGTACACAATTATTCGAACTCCAAATAAAGTTGCCATGATTTTATTTGAGATTGGATTGGAGTTGTAGAAAATTATCCATGAGAACAAGAATTTGAAACACAACCGTTTTGTGGAATTTGAAATTTGAAATTTGAAATTCGAAATTTGAATTTTGAATTTGAAATTTGAATTTGAAATTTGAATTTGAAATTTGAAATTTGAAATTTGAAATTTGAAATTTGAAATTTGAAATTTGAATTTGAAATTCGAATTTGAAATTTGAAATTCAAACTTTGAATCACAGTCCAAGTAGGATTCGAATTTGTTGTGGAAAATCCACAAGGTTTGAAATTTGAATTTAAGTTGGATTTGGAGAGGATAATCTTCTTAGAATCCTACTTGAATTTTGAATCCAAATCCCAACAAAAGTGGACGAAATTTTTGAGGATAATCCTCAATGGAATTTGGATTTGAATTTTTGAGGATAAGGTTCAAGGGAAAAATTCAAGTTTCAATCCCAGTTGAATTTGGATTCTCTCCTCCCTGAAAAGTGGTCGAAATTTTGGAGATAGTCTCCTAGGAAAATTCAGTTATTTTGGATAAGGTTGAGATAAGATTCAAGCTTGAAAATCCTAGTGGAATTTTGATTCTTCCTTATCCATAATGGCCGAATTTATGGAGAAGATTTTCTCCTAGGAAATTTCGGATTTTTGGTTGAAAAAGAGAGATAAAATTCTAGTTAAAATCTTGTTTAGATTTGGATTGGATTTATCCTAAGAAAACCGAATTTTATTGTTGGATTTTCCCATGGAAAAATTCGGATTTTTTGGTTATGGCTAAGGGAGAAAATCTTTTCCTAGTCCAATTCAAATTCAGAGAATCACCTCATGCAGGTCTATAAATAAAGGTCCTGCCACTCCAGTTCTCTAAGACCACAGACTCTCAGGTGAGCAGGCTTATTGTTACGCAGCTCATCATGACAATAAAGTTCTTTAGAGATCTGGGTGGTCGGAAGAAGACTAGCAGTGCTAGCATACCGATCGAGGTTTAGAGTGCCCACACACTCAGCCATTCAGGAATTGGAGAATAGTAGAGAAGGCTAGTTGGTTGAAGCCTCCCGTCATTCTCCTCCTGCAAGATTGGCATCCTTGAGGTATGAGTTCTAATTGTTGTTGGTTTATTGTATATGGCATCATGAGATATTTAACGATCTAAAAATTTTTATTGTTCCACTGCGCCACTCTGATACGTTTTTACCAATTTATTTTCCTATAATTGGTATCAGAGCCATCTCATGACTATGCCATGTACATAAATTAGACAATTACTTAGCCTTTTTATTTATGTATGGATTTGATATTTAGAGAGTGGCATTCTAGGGTTCCTTTATGTTGTTATGATGCATTATGTATAAAGTATGTGGTTATTTTAATTTTTTGAATTATTATAAGCATGCTTGTTTATGCCGGTTATGGTTCCTTAGAATTTAGAGAAATTGTATCTAGGAATGTTTTTATGTAACCATGGGAGCAGTTTATTAACACTGTAATTTTCCCATGGGTTTTAATTTTGTCTCTTAGAATTTTTATGGTTAGAATTTTTTGTACACCGGAAACGGTTTAGGAAATTTTATGTAATTATTCTTGGAGGAGATTGAAGATTGAAGACCGTAATTTATTTTTTCCCAAAAGTTAAATTTGATTTAAAGGTTGAAATTTTGATTGTGTGGAAAATTTCAATTTAATTGGGATTCAAATTAATTTTTGGAGATCCTAATAGGTAAATTGGAATATGGCACGAAAATTGAGACACGACCCCTCGGGATAGGCCGACGGCCTTGGTGGGGCTGCAGCCCCTGCCCTCGGGCAGGATGGGGCTGCGGCAGCCCCTGTGCATGCCAACACCACCCACGGCCGCAGGCTTGGCCTGCAGCCAAGGGTGGCCGTGGCCTGCCTAAGGCTGGCCACAGCCTGGGCGTGCAGCCTGTGGTTGCAGGCAATGCCTGCAGCCTGCCGGCTGCTGCGCCCAGCCTGGGCGTGCAGCCTGGCGCTGCAGGCTTGGCCTGCAGCCCGGCAAGGCTACACATAGGGGGCAGCCGTGGGCTGCCAGCCCCTTTGGGGCTGGTGGCTGCCCACGGCGGCTGCCGCCTTCGGAGGCGGCGGTACGACGGTCTAGATAATCAAAAAATTTTGATTTTTAAATTAGAAATTTAATTATCATGTTTAAAGATATGTAATTGAAAATTTGAAATTTTGAAATTACATATTATTACGCATGATGTTTAAAATTGTTTAAAATTTGAATTGGAAATTTTAATTTGAAATTTGAATTTGGAATTTGAATTTGAAATTTAAATTTTTGGAGATTTAAATTTTAAATAATTCTTGGGATGAGAAATAAATGGAGAGGCTACATAAAGATGGATACAAGAAGACGGAATAGAATTCAAGACCCAAAGAATGCTTTGGAAGGAATTTTGTAATCTTTATTTTCTTTGTTCTAGGATGGAACCATAGCTTGGTTATTCTGTCAATTATTTTTTCTGTGATATGTCATGGATGTATAAATATGTATTGATGGATGTTTTGTATGCATATTTGATAACATGTCATATAGGATAGGTGAGTGCCGCTCATACTATATTGATCATACATAATTTGTCAAAACTTGCATGTTTTTCAAAATATTGAGTGGGAGAGGGTTTCAAACAAAACCTACGGCCTCCATTGTTGATCCATTTGTGAAAGCATGGTAACGCCTCGCGTCAGTTCTGCCCTGACCACACCCCTCGGTAGGTGTTTACCACCGCCGGTATACTAGATTGGATCTCCTATGTGGAAAACGTGTTTGGGTATGATCCTATTCATGACCACCCCTCGGTGGCTTGGTAGGACGTGGATCGGGCTACGTAAACAATGGTTATACACTCAAGACTCGTTTAGTTATTAACCTTCCCTAGAAGCTCTGTTAACTAAACTGGTGGCCAAATAAGCGGTTATTAATATATGTCTTAACCTTAGAGTATTTAAGGTAACATATATCAATTAGATGGAGTCCATGTTCCGGCTATTTGTTTTCATGACCACCCCTCGGTGGCTTGGGGCAATAGGTGCTGAGAATTACCGTTGCAATGCTACATGTTTTTCAAGTTTCATGTAGGAACATACTTGTATGTTTTATTTGCTAAATTATCTGTATATTTGCTTGGGCTTTGTAATGATGTCTAGTATAATTTTATTTCAGTTCAAAATGTCACCGACACCCCTCATTTCAATACTTACTGAAAATAAGCTGAATGGCGATAATTATAAAGGTTGGAAAAGAAATCTATTAATAGTTCTCAGCTGCGAGAGACACAAGTTCGTACTGGACGAACCGTGCCCACCTGGGCCCAAACCTGACACATCACTTGAGGAGGTCCCGGTTGCCTATAATCGTTGGAGGGATTTCAATGAGATAGCTTGATGCTACATCCTTGCTAGTATGACGAATGCTTTACAAAAGCAGCATGAGACTTATCAAGTTGCTGGGGAGATCATGGAAAATCTGGAGGACATGTTCGGAGCCAAGAAAAATTAGCTAGACAGTCCGCTATCACCAGCATTATGAACTCTAAGCAAAAGGCGGGTACTCCGGTGAAGGACCATATGATCACTCTAATGGGATTCTTCGCTGAGGCTATCGAGAATGGTGCTAAGTTGGACTACAACACCCAGATCAAGATGGTGTTCAAGACTCTGTCTAAAGATTTTGTGGGGTTTAAGGCCGCATACAATCTGGCGACAAAGGAGTTAGGACTAACCGAGCTCATGAAGCAACTATAGGCTTATAAGCGGATGATCAGGGATGAGGATGTGGTCCGACCTAAAGGTGAGGCCAATTTGGCGGAATCTTCCAATCCCTCACGGAAGAGGAAGAGGCCAAATAAGAAGCAAGTGGCTTCTAGTTCTTCTAATCCTCCTGTCTCGGATGGGAAGAAGAAGAAGAAGAATAAGAAGCCAAAGGACCCTAAAAAGTCCAAATGCTTCCATTGTGGGAAGGTAGGTCGCTTCAAGAAGGCTTGCTGAGAATTCCTAGCCGCCAAGGGCAAGGAAGGTAAGGAACTTCATTACTTGGAAGCGTGTTTGGTGGAAGAATCGAAAGACACTTGGGTCATTGATTCGGGCGCCACTAATCATGTTTGTGTTTCTATGCAGGGGTTCGTGGAAACGAGAAGTCTACATGATAGGAGCCTCTCGTTGCAGACTGGAGATGGTAGCTTTGTGGTGGCTGATGCAGTGGGAGATGTTTACCTTTATTTTGATCAATTTAGGTTTATTTTATTAAAAGACTGTTTTTATGTTCCTAATTTTAGGAGGAACCTTATATCGGTAGCTTGTTTAATAAAGGATTCTTTTTTAGTTTATTTTAGTAAAAGAGTTGATATTCTTAGAAATAAGTCTTTTATCTGTTCTAGATGGATGGATGGAAACCTATATTTGATCAAACCAAAGATGTACTCACTGCTTGACACTGAATTAATTGATAACTCTAAAAGGTTGAAAGTTTCTCACTCTAACAAGGGGTATCTTTGGCATTTAAGACTTGGTCATATTAATCAGGATAGGATTGAAAGTGCAGCGGCCCGCCCCTCGTAGAGATCATACAATGCTATTACAGTTAAGCTTTATCGCTAACTGCGATAGATTGTACTCTCATGGGTCGCCGGCTAATCTCTCTCTCAGTAAATCATGACGTTTTTGGGGAAATTTTTTTTTTCTTTAAACATCATGTAAAACATTTCGCACTATTTACTTTGTTGGCTAGTACAAAGTAATTTACATATTACAGTACTTTCGTAAAATATATAATATTACAAAAGATTGTTTCTTTTTTTTTTTCCTTCCCTTTTTATCGCTCAGCGGAAAGACTCTGGCAGGACCATATCCCTCGCCTATTTATCCGATTTGACACACGCTATCCCGTCCGCATCCAGTCAAACAAGCTGCTGAGCTGGTCGCTTACCTGCAACATAAGCAAAAATGGTGAGCTACAAGCTCAATAAGTTCAAACATGCAAGAATTAAAATTTCTATGAATAGACTATTCATCATGAATAGTACCGTTGATCACTATTCATAATGAATAGTAACTTTGACTACTATTCATCTATGAATAGTAACTTTGACCACAACACAATGTCACAACAGTACATCTACTGCGATGTTAGTACTCTCACAAAACTGTCTTATGCTCAATTATGGCATAGTTTCAGTTTTAGGTAATTATCTTTGCTTATGTTCTGGTTTTGAGCTCAGGTTGGCAGTACCATTTAAATACGTATGACTGGGAGCGGTACATTGGTGCTGACATCCACAGCCTTAATCTCATATCCCCGAAGGTAAATAGTACATGACTGGGAGCGGTACATCAGTGCTGACCTCCACAGCCTTAATCTCATAGCCCCGAAAGCAAAAGTACCTCCCTATACGGAAGGTTGGTATGCCAGAAAGTGGTTTCATTACCGACTTTTTAAGTTCTAACCCGGTGACTTCATATTGTCCCGTGGTTAGGAATGGTTCACATTTTAATTTTAGATGAGTGACTTTCATTAACCTCGCTCTAGTGCCCGAAGCACAATTAACAATGTGTCCATTCTCAATAGTGCCCGTAGCACATTACGTCTCTCTCTACACTCCATAATAGTGCCTGTAGCACATATGTACCTAACTTATAGTTAGTACATTAAAGTTAGCAACAATAATGCTATATGTTGCAGACAGGTAAATGTCTGAACTTACCTTATCAGTCTCTTCTCTTTTTCTCTCTTGGATCTTTGATCGCCCTCCTTGTATGTCGATTTTTGGATCTTACAGACAAAACATTGTCTGTTAATTTTATTTCCATTTATAGCTTTTATTTTTCATTAAAAAGCTTAAATAAAACCTATTTATAACTTTTTAGGCTTTATTTATCATTTTCCCCATTTTTCACAACTTTTACAAAATTACGATTTTGCCCCTATATTTTGGCAAAATCGCAATTATGCCCCGGACGGAATTTTCTCGATCCAGACTGCATTTTTGGCTCTCAGGAACTTTTCTGACTCTTTTCTAATCATTACCGGGTTCGTTTCTATTTTATTTCCATTTTCCACTTTCCCGACCCTCGGGAAGCACTATTTCGACCTTTACGTCGGTTTAGTGATTTTCTATCGTTTCGGATCCTCAAATGGACGTTTCACTAGTATTTAAAACGTTCATCTAGACATTCCCGATCTAGGTCTCCGAAGCTCGGATTTTCCGTTCCCGACTCGGACCTTTATTTCATTTCCAAAAACGCCCCCCCTTGGGGTCGGTTTTTTTTTTTTCAGTTTCACTCACGTTTTACATTTTTAGGGGACAGGTTACTATTCACAAACCACCCCTTAGGTTTTCCTTATTCAATTTTCCGTTAGGGACTCGAGTTTCCGACCCTACCCCAAACTTTTATTTTCAATTCCCATTTTACCCTAAATGCTGTTTTCGAAATTTCGACAGCATTTCGGCATAATTTTAAGGCTACCGGCGTTAGGTACGCCTCGAACCATATGTACCTGCCACGTACTATACCACAAGCCTATTTTATGTAAAAGTTTTCCAAACTTTTACATAAAAGCTCATAAAATTCCAAATTCACATTTTGAACCACATTACACAAATTTTTTTTCAATTTTGCCCTTAGTTTTTGGCCACGGTTTTGACAATCAAAACCTAACCAAAACTTCTCAAATTTTCCACCAATTTTTAGGCTATTCAAATGTCATTTTCTAACACATTTTCAAGCCAATTTCATTGCATTTTTCAACACAATTCCTAGGGTTTTTATCCTCACATAACCCACAGCCACACAAAGGGAAACATACCCCAAATTTTCTTTTCTTGCTTTCAATCACAATTCCACCATTTACATTATAAAATGCATGATTTAAATCATCCAAATATCAAGTAAACCATGCAGATTTTTTTTCACCAACCCTAATTAACCCACGGCCATTAGAGGGTAAGTTCACACCACATTTTTTTTTCAAGCTTTCCGTAATGTAAATCATGCTTTTTACTTAACCAAAATGTAATTTAAAGCATGTTAACACTTAAACCATAAAAATTTCTCATTGATTACTCTTGGTAACCCACGGTTTTACCCTTGGAAAACCAACCAAAATTTGGTTTTTCTTTAAACCAAATACATGGTTTTCTTCCGAATTACACCCTTAACAAAACCCAAGCACCAAATCAATGAAAACAACCAAAAAATTTTCCATCTTTTCCACTATTCATCACACGGATTTCTTGAAGAAAAATCAAGAAAAAATTCAATCCAAAGAGAGTTACCTTGTTCACTTGCTTCCTTAGGCTTCAATGAAAGGTTTGACACCAATTTTGTGAAGAAAGATTGAAGAAATAACTTGGTTCCTCTTGGGTTACTCACGGCTCCACCATGAAAATGACTTAGAAAATTTTTTTGTTATGGTTTTTGGCTTGAAATGTGTTTCGGCCATTATGTTCAAGTTTTGCCGACTTAACCCACTAAAAAGCCAATTAATTTGGCTTTCCACCAATCAAAAATCACCACATTTCAACCCAATTCTTTCCATATTTTACAAAAATTAAAATGGTTAATTTTTGGCCAAATCTTGGCCTTTAGATCAAAAAGACAACTTAATCATGGCCATTAATTCTACCAACCACCATTTTCCTTCCATTTATTAAATGGATTTATGATGTCATAAATGCTAAAGCATATATTGACTTTGACTTTCACTATTCACATTAATTCGACTACTTTTAGACCGATACCGGTTCGAGCTGAAATTTTCCTGAAATCGTCCCGGCATGTTCCTGAGGTCTCCTATGCAGTTGGATCAATTTAAACTACTTCCGTTTGATCAAAATCAATCCCGAAAGTTTTCCGTCTTTTATTGCCCCGGTCAGGGTTTTCAATGCCGGTTTCGGCACCGTTTCACCCGTTTCAACTCAGTGAATTTTTCCAACACTGAATTCTTACTCGTCAGTATTGTTAGAACATTTTCATATATTCTAAGCAATATAAATACATTAATTTCACTCTTTAAATAGTACAAATTGTTATATACATACATTTGTACATTTTCTTCCGAGAATTGCCTGAATTTCCCGGTTGTCACACAAAGATTGGTGAAAGACGGTCCTCTAGAATCTCTGGAGGAGGTATGACTTCCCCAATGTGAGTCTTGTCTAGAGGGTAAAATGACTAAGAGGTCTTTTGGAGCTAAGGGTACAAGGGCTCAGGAGCTCTTAGAAATTGTGCATACTGGCGTATATGGCCCCATGAACGTCACAGCACGAGGAGGGTTCGAGTATTATGTCTCTTTTATAGATGATTACTCGAGGTATGGATATGTGTATCTGATGCACCGCAAGAGCGAAAACTTTGACAAGTTCAAAGAGTATCGTGCGGAAGTGGAAAAGCAATTGGATAAATCCATAAAGACACTTCGATCTGATCGAGGTGGCGAATATCTCTCTGATGAATTTCTAGGACATCTTGTAGAGAACGGGATTTTATCCCAATTGACTGCACCTGGTACTCCACAACAGAATGGTGTAGCTGAAAGGAGAAATAGGACCTTGTTGGATATGGTACGGTCCATGATGAGTTATTCAACGCTGCCATTATCATTTTGGGGATATGCTTTACAAGCAGCATGCTATATTCTGAATCAGGTTCCGAGCAAATCAATTCCTAGAACTCCGTATGAATTGTGGCGTGGCAGGAAGCCCTCCCTTGGACATATGAGAATATGGGGCTGCCCGGCACATGTACTGGATGGGGATGCGAAAAAGTTGGAACCAAGATCAGAATTGTACATGTTTGTAGGGTATCCAAAAGGAACTAAAGGAGGTCTGTTCTATAACCTGAAGGAACAAAAAGTCATCGTCTCAACCCATGCGACATTCTTGCAGGAAAGTCACATGAATGACTTTAAGCCTCGAAGCAAAGTGGTGCTAGAGGAGTTATCGGGTGAAAGAACTGCTCCACAGATTTCGGTCTTGGACACAAGTCTGAGTTCCAGTGAAAGACCTGCAGACGATCAACAATTTAGGGTGCCTCGTCGTAGTGGGAGGGTTTCTAAGAAACCTAATTTCTTCATGTATGATGCTGAGGTATACCAGGCCGAGGCTCGTGAGCATGAAGAAGATCCGGTCACATATGATGAAGCTATAAATGATGTTGATTCTAAATCTCGGAAACAGGCTATGAACAATGAGATGGATTCTATGAAATCCAACTCTGTTTGGGAACTTGTAGATTTGCCGGATGGGATAAAACCCATTGGATGCAAATGGGTCTATAAAAGAAAGAAGGATGCGGAAGGGAGAGTGAAAACTTTCAAAGCTAGACTGGTTGCAAAGGGATACACGCAAAAGGCTGGAATCGATTATGATGAAACTTTTTCGCCTGTTGCTATGCTGAAGTCTATCCGTATTCTTTTGTCCATTGCTGTGGCTCTCGATTACGAGATCTGGCAAATGGATGTCAAGACGGCATTCTTAAATGGCCATCTTGAAGAGTGTATCTATATGATACAGCCCGAAGGGTTCGTAGCAAAAGGCCAAGAAAGGAAAGTCTGCAAGTTGCTTGGATCCATTTATGGATTAAAGCAAGCATCCCGCTCATGGAACCAGAGGTTTGATCAAGCGATTAAAACATTTGGTTTTAAGCAGAACGTTGATGAACCTTGTGTTTATAAACGTATTAAGGATGGAAAAGTGGTCTTTCTGATACTCTATGTTGATGATATACTACTCATTGGGAATGATGTAGGGAACTTATCATCGGTCAAGCTTTGGTTACACCAACAGTTTGACATGAAGGACTTGGGAGAAGCTAATTATGTTCTAGGCATTCGTCTCTTCAGAGATCGAAAGAACAAAATGATAGCGTTATCCCAAGCTTCATACATAGATAAAATAATTGACAAATATGCAATGCAAGAGGCAAAGAAAGGTTCACAACCTTCTATTGTCGGTCTAACTCTTTCATTGGATGACTGTCCCAAGACATCGGAAGAAAGAGAGCGTATGAGTAAGGTCCCTTATGCATCCGCTGTGGGTAGCCTTATGTACGCTATGCTTTGCACTCACCCGGACATATGTTTTGCAATAGGTATGGTGAGTCGATATCAAGCGAATCCTGGAACCAAGCACTGGCAAGTAGTAAAGCATATACTCAAGTATCTTAAGAGAACGAGGGATTATATGCTGGTGTATTCTGGAGGGGACCTAACACCCGTAGGATACACGGACTCAGACTTCCAGACTTGTAAGGATTCGAGGAAATCGACATCTAGATCAGTGTTTTTACTCGGAGGAGGCGCCATTGTGTAGAGGAGCGTGAAGCAGGGCTGCACAACTAACTCTACTATGGAGGCTGAGTATGTGGTTGCGGCTGAGGCATCTAAAGAAGCGGTTTGGCTCCGCAAGTTCTTTAGAGACCTTGAGGTCATTCCGGGTGTTGACAAGCCTATCACACTTTACTGTGATAATACAGGGGCTATTGCCAACACAAGGGAATCTCGACACCACAAGAGGACCAAGCACATCGATCAGAGATATCATATTATTAGAGGACATGTGGAGACAGGACAAGTGGATGTATGTAAGATCAGGTCCGAGGATAACATCGCTGATCCCTTTACCAAGACTTTGGTGGCTAGAAGCTTTGAGAGGCATGTAGAGGCAATGGGGATGCATAACATGGCACATCTGCTGGCTTAGGGCAAGTGGGAGATTGTTAGGAAATGCCCTAAGTATTAGAGACATTTTGATGTATTCATTTTGAACTGGATAATAAAATTATACATAGAGGTTATTCATTACATTGCTATCTGTCCTCGTCTTATTTACATGTTAAAGTAAATGTAAGCAAATATGGCTCACTGACTGCTTGTGTTAAAACTGTTAGAACGTTGCATGCAATGGACTTTTGTATACGAGAAGACAATGTTCTAAAGTTAGCGGTCTAAACTATGGTCTGTAGTCTATGGGGTTAGACCGAGCATCTAACTCATGTTAAGACTATTATGTTGTCTAAAGCCTTGGAGGGGACGGTTTGTCTTGATTGTCTGGAGCTAGACTCCTAAGTAGAGACATGGATATGTTGCTCGGTGGTGACATATTAGACCGAGACTAAAGCGTGATTGATCTACGTAGTCCGCTATGAGTGGATCAATCTGCTTTTGACGTTCATTATGCAATAACCTTAATCTTGAGTAAATGAACTACTTCATGTATATGACTTGTGTACTTTGATGTTCCAATGGCTAAAGCATCTCAGAGGTAGTAAGCTTATAGACCGGTTCGTTGGGTGCATGACTTGTATACGATGAAGGGTTTGTTTGCAGATATCGGAATCATAGCTCTGAGGAGTTAAAGGTATCCTCTTAAAGGCATTATACTGAATGTGAAAATGGACAAGGCCTTGGGTCGTCTGCTGGGCGGATGACTTCTTATTCACACATGGTGAATAATCATTTTCTTAATTCGGTAGTATAATGGAACTTTAAGATAGCCTGATCAGTAGGATTAAACGGACTTTGACCTAAGGCTGATCATGGATATCATATGAGGGTTTTGCATATATGATAAGGTCATTGGATAGTAGCTCGTCACAGGCTTACGTAATACGGTATATAATTGGGAGTTCAGTTTCAGGTTTATAGTGGTGTGACTCTGAAATTAGTGATCATATGATTAAGTTGTTCGGTACAGAATGATGATCATATGGAATCACGAGAGCCCGATTATATATGTCCAATCAGTCCCTCTACTAGCTCCACATAATTCCTTAACGTTTGGCAAATTGATTTGTGTATGCTATTGGCTAGTTTATTGTGCATGGTTGGTGATGACACAGGATTAGGATGGTAGACAAGATTCTCTCCGGTTGGATTCGGATTTTGTTTTGGATAATAGAGTACACAATTATTTGAACTCCAAATAAAGTTGCCATGATTTTATTTGAGATTGGATTGGAGTTGTAGAAAATTATCCATGAGAACAAGAATTTGAAACACAACCGTTTTGTGGAATTTGAAATTTGAATTTTGAATTTTGAATTTTGAAATTTGAAACTTTAATTTGAAATTTGAATTTGAAATTGGAATTTGAAATTCGAATTTGAAATTTAAATTTGAAATTTGAAATTTGAATTTGAAATTCGAATTTGAAATTTGAAATTCAAATTTTGAATCACAGTCCAAGTAGGATTCGAATTTGAGTTGGATTTGGAGAGGATAATCTTGTTAGAATCCTACTTGAGTTTTGAATCCAAATCCCAACAAAAGTGGACAAAATTTTTGAGGATAATCCTCAATGGAATTTCGGTTTTTGTGGATAAGGATCAAGGGAAAAATTTAAGTTTCAATCCCAGTTAAATTTGGATTCTCTCCTCCCTGAAAAGTGGCTGAAATTTTGGAGATAATCTCCTAGGAAAATTCGGTTATTTTGGATAAGGTTGAGATAAGATTCAAGCTTGAAAATCCTAGTGGAATTTTGATTCTTCCTTATCCATAATGGTCGAATTTGTGGAGAAGATTTTCTCCTACGAAATTTCAGATTTTTGGTTGAAAAAGGGAGATAAAATTCTAGTTAAAATCTTGTTCAGATTTGGATTGGATTTATCCTAAGAAAACCGAATTTTATTGTTGGATTTTCCCATGGAAAAATTCAGATTTTTTGGTTATGGATAAGGGAGAAAATCTTTTCCTAGTCTAATTCGAATTCAGAGAATCACCTCATGTAGGTCTATAAATAGAGGTCCTGGCACTGCAGTTCTCTAAGACCACAGACTTTCAGGTGAGCAGGCTTATTGTTGCACAGCTCATCATGACAATAAAGTTCTTTAGAGATCTGGGTGGTCGGAAGAAGACTAGCAGTGCTAGCATACCGATCGAGGTTTAGAGTGCCCACACACTCAGCCATTCGGGAATTGGAGAATAGTAGAGAAGGCTAGTTGGTTGAAGCCTCTGGTCATTCTCCTCCTGCAAGATTGGCATCCTTGAGGTATGAGTTTTAATTGTTGTTGGTTTATTGTATATGGCATCATGAGATATTTAACGATCTAAAAATTTTTATTGTTCCGCTGCGCCACTCTGATACGTTTTTACCGATTTATTTTCCCACACTATGGTCATTAGTGACTAATAAAAACTCTATCGTTAGTGATACTGATCCTTATCGGTACTAATTGCCTTTCTCTTGAGAGTTTGATTTTCTAATCATGGTTAATTAATTTATTTACCCAATAAATTAATTAACATCGCTCTTAGGTCACTCTATCGTTAGGAACTAATAAATTTATCGTTGTATGGTACTGATGCCTATCAGTACCTAACTGCTCTACTTTGGGAATTTTGATATCTAATTTATAATCGCGCTTGATTAATTTGTCTACTTGATAATTAATCACTGTCCCGTTTAGACTCAGTCCTTGACTGGCTAATCGACCAGTCAACTGACCACATACCTCGTGTATTGACCATTTAGCCTGTCGGGTTACCTTTACCGATTTAACCACCCCAAATTTTATACTTAGATCACACCCGTCCCTCGGGTGGTGTTATTCTGACCTAGGGGTCGTTTTCTTACATTTCAAGATTTCTAATTGGGCGGTTCACTAATCCTGTAAACGTCCGTCCTTCTTTCCCGGACCTAGGTCGTTGAGGGGGACTCAGGTTTCCATCCCGATCACATTTTCACCCCTCGTTTCCTAAAATACCCTTTTGTGCCATTTTAGAAATTTCGGTAGCATTTCCGCTTAATTTTTGGGTTTCCGACGTTCAGGAAACGCCTCAAAACCATCAAACCTATACTAACCTGCCACGTACTAAAGCAGAGGCCTAATTTTTATGTAAAAGCTCCGCTTTTTACGTAAAAATATTCACATTTCCTCACATTCTCTTTTTCAACATTTCATCCCTTTTTGTTACAATTCCTCAAGTCAGTAAACCATAATTAATACATAATTATTTTCAATAATAAATTGAGGAATCAAGTGATCAAAACCACTACCAATATCGTTCCCATCGGCGGTTGGTTGAACCGTTCGATCTCAATCGCACAATCTTTGAATCATCGTTCTTCACTTTTGAAACTCCAGTTTTCAAATCCGATGCCGTGGATGCGTCCGGAACGTCGAAAATAGGCCAACGGGCCATTCTTCAATTTTCAGTCTCCGGGTCGTCGTTGACCGGCATTGACTGGTGTTGACCATCATTGACTGGCGTTGACTTGCCGTTGATTGGCATTGACCACGGCGGCGATGGGAGTGGCGACCACCATCTTGAAGAGCTCGACGAAAGGAACCCATTGGTGGTGTCAATTTCACCAATCGAGGCTCCTATCGTCGGAAATCGACCCTCGAAAAGTCGACAACAGTGGCGGTGTTGGATCTTCATTTTCTGATGTTGTTGCCCAAAATTGATTTGGGCCCTTTGACCTACGTGTTGTTCTGAGCATTTTGATACCCACCTTGCAACTCAACTCTGCCGGAATAGTGAGATTCAACGGCGGCGATGGCGACGGCGATGGTGAACCTTGGGTGGTGCGATCTGGTGGCTATTGACATGAAATGAAGGTTGGGTTTTGTTCTACTCTTCACCACGAATCCATTGGGACCAAAATCGTGGCATTTGGACGTCGAACGGCGAAGAAATCACGGTTTGAAAAGTTCGGCCACCGACAGCTTTAAGCGGCGCGTGCGGCGTTCTCCGGCGTCGGTTCCGTCGACTCGGCACACCATTGGACTTAGCTTGTCAAGAGCTTTCCAATGGTGCCAACGGTGTCGAAAACGGAGGCCGAATTTGATGGTCGGTCACTGTTCATCTTCGTGTGGTGTGGGGGAGGGAAAAAATGAGATTTGGAAAAATACGGGGGTTATTTTTCAAGAATCCCCAAAATTTCATCCTTTATACTAATTTTTATAAAAATTTTAAGATAGGCTATACTGATTAATTTGGGTGTGATGAACCCAAATATATCAGTTTTATCTTCATCCGAGGTCGTCTCGACCAGTTTTTCGATACTGCATGGCTCCTAGTCAAAAATTACTTTTTGTGCTCAAATGACTAATTTGAGCATTCTGATTCCAAATATATCAGTTTTATATCAAGAAAATGTCATCTTGACCAATTTCTTGATACTGTGGTTAGGCCTACACTATGTTGACACTGCGCACGCATAACGAGGTGTTTTCGCATGAAATTTCAAACACAGTCTCCCTTGACTAATTTGGACGTGCTGATTTCAAATTTATCAGTTTTACGTCCATCTGAGGCCTTTTGGACCAGTTTTCGAATCTGCATGAGCCCATCTCGAAAAACGTGTCAGGTGCCCGATTGACTAATTTAGGCGTCCTGAGTCTAAATATATCAGTTTTGAGGCGAGAAAATGTCATCTTGACCCTCATCCCAATACTGCATATCTCTTAAACAAAATCTACATTTTATGCTCAATTGACCAGATTGAGCCTGCTGACTATTAACATGTCAGTTTTATGCCAGATTAAAGCCGTCTTGGCCACTAACCTGACACTGCGCTTCTTACTATTCATTAATCACTATTTACTATTTACTATTCACTATCTGACTGACTAATCTAAGCATTCTGACTTTGATTTTGTCAGTCTCTAGGCGAGAAGAGGTCATCTAGACCACTTTTCTCGATACTGTACATTTATTAGGGCAATTATCGCTGCTGTGCTCAGATGACCAGTCTGAGCATACTGATGACTAACTCATCAGTTCTGTATCATGAAATGGTCGTCTAGACTAGTTTCTTGATATTGTGTGTCTCAACGCATACTCACATAATAGGGTGGACCGATTTCACTGTCGGTTGCCCCTTTCACTGTATGAATAGTAATTAAATGTTACTATTCCTGTTTAATTCATTCAACCAAAAAGCACACTGTGTTTATTAACTTAATTACATCATTACATAATAATTAAGTTTCATAATTCATGAGAGTCATTACAGCGACTCTCGGCTCATTACACAGCCTTCTATACGGACTCTTACACGGGCGTGTGCAAGGCAATATGGGCATGTACTAGTTGAGACTACTCAACACGGTCATGTCTTTGAAACACATTCATTTATTCGAGTAATACACGGCCGTGTACTTGACCGTGTTACACTAACGACCACGTACACTCACACGACTACTAACAGATACACAGTCCGAATGGCATACGGTCACTCAAACGGCCGTGTACCTGACCGTGTTACTTAAATTTGCACTAAAAGGCATTAAATTATGTCCATTTTATTCCTTAATGACTTATTACATGGTAAGTAGGTGCCATGAAAATGACGGTCATTATAACCTACCCCCCTTACAAAATTTTCGTCCTTGAAAATTAGAATAATTCCAGGACATCTCTCCTTATGTCTTCTTCCCATTCTCATGTGGCTTCCTCAACACTATGATTCTGCCACAACACTTTTACTAGCGGTATACTTTATTCCTAAGCACTTTCTCCTTTCTAACTAGGATTTGCACGGGTCTCTCCTCGTACGTCGGATCAGCGTATACTACAACGGATTCCTGGCTAAGAACGTGGGAGCTGTCTGGCACGTACTTCTTCAGCATCAAGACGTGAAAGATGTTGTTCACTATAGCTAGCTCGGGAGGAAGCGTTAGTCTATAAGCCACCTTCCCGACTTTCTCTATTATCTCAAGGGTCCTATGTACCTAGGACTAAGCTTTCCTTTCTTTTCAATGCGCATCACCCCTTTCATGGGTGCCGCTATTTGAAACTCGAGGGGTCTATGGCACTTATCGTCAAAATTCTTCTGTCGACTGTGCGCTGTATCTTATGTTTCTCGTATCAGCTTCACGTCTGCCATGGTATTCTTAATGATGTCTGAGCTAACTAGTCGTTTCTCTCCAAACTCGTACTAATGAGCCAGAGATCTGCATTTCCTTCCACAAAATGTCTCATACAGTGCCATTCCTATCGAGGAATTGTAGTTGTTGTTGTACGACAACTCGCTCAATGGTAGCTTCTGATCCCAATTTCCTTTGAAGTCTAGGACGCAGGTCTCAACATGTCCTCTAACATCTGTATGGTCTTCTCAGACTAACTGTCGGTCTGAGGATGAAATGCTGTGCTGATCTCTCACTTGGACCGTAATGCAGCCTGAACACTTCACCAAAATCTGGAGGTAAAGCATCCATTACGATCTGAGACGATCGACTCTGGTACTCCGTGCCTTTTCACGAGCTGTGCCGCATAGATTTGTACTAGTCGTTCCATCAAGTAGCTAACTTTCATTGCTAAAAATCTAGCTGATTTCGTCAGTCTATCTACAATCACCCAGATTGCGTCATTATCGTTTGACTTCTTCGGCAATTCGACTAGGAAATTCATCACAATCTGGTCCCATTTCTACTTGGGTAGCTTAATTTTTTACAATTATCCTGCTGGGCACTGGTGTTCTGCCTTAACCTTCTAGCACGTAAGGTATCTGGTGACGAACTCGACAATGTCATTCTTGATTCCAAGCCACCAAAAGCTTTCCTTCAGATACTTGTACATCTTATTCGCCACCGGATGTACGGAATATGATGTCTCATAAGGATCCAAAAGGATTCGCTTTGTGAGTTCTTCATCTTTTATAACATACACTCTATCTCTGTAGTAGAGTATGTCATCCTTAGGGATCTTAAACTCTGAACTTTAGTCCTCTGTAGCCTCCTTTTTGAGCTTATTCAGGGACAATTTGAAGCCTTGACCGATCTTGATCTCTTCTTAGAGCGTCGATTGGAAGGGTCATGTCAGACAACCTCCCTGTCAAAATCTTGATCTCGCTGCTGTATAGCTCCCTTGTAGTGCTCCTAACAAGGCACTAATAGCCATAAGCATAGTAAAATACTTCTGACTCTGCACATTGGCCACCTTATTGGCTTTCCTGGATGGCATAAGATCTCGTAGTCGTAATCCTTACCAACCCTAGTCATCTATACTGCCTCATGTTGAGCTCTTTTTGTGTGAAGATATACTTGAAGCTCTGGTGATTGGTGTAAGATCTTGCACTTGATTCCGCACAGGTAGTGCCTCTATGCTCTTAACGCAAAAACTACGACTACTAGCTCTAAATCACGTGTTGGGTAGCTCTTCTCACGGTTTTTGAGTTGTCGTGAAGCATACACTACTACTCTACCACTCTGTATCAACATAGTTTCCAACTCGATTTTAAATACGTCGCTTTAAATCACAAAGCTTCCCTGACCAGCATCTGGAATGGTTAGTATTAGAGAGCTTGTGAGCCTTCATTTTTGCTCTTGAAACCTTTTCTCACACTTGTCGGTCCACTCATACCTCTTTCCCTTCTTGGTGAGCATTGTGAGCAGTGCGGCTAGCTTTGCAAAACCCTTGACAAAACGTCGATGGTATCCCACTAAGCCTAGGAAGCTGTGGATCTCCATCACGTTTCTCGGAGCTGGTCACGCGCTAACTACATTAATTTTCATCGGGTCCACAGATACTCCTTCCTTAGGGACTACGTGGCCTAGGAAATGGACCTTCTCCAGCCAAAACTCATACTTGGAGAACTTGGCGTATAACTGATGGTCCTGTTGCATGCGCAAAATGATCCTTAAGTGCTCTTCGTGCTCTTCCTTCGTCTTAGAGTGTATAAGTATGTCATCGATGAACACAATGACAAACTTATCCAAATAGCCCTTGAACATGCGATTCATCCAGTTCATGAAAGCTGCTAGCGCTTACGTCAATCTGAGCATCATGAATAGAAACTCGAAATGTCCGTACCAAGTTTGAAAGGCTGTTTTGGGTACATCTTCATTCTTGATTCGTAGTTGATGGTACCTGGAATGTAGATCGATCTTCAAGAACACTGCAGCGTCTCGTAGCTGATCAAATGGATCGTCAACCCATGGCAATGGATGCTTGTTCTTAATCACGATCCTGTTTAACTCTCTATAGTCGATGCGCATTCTCAGTGGTCCGTCTTTCTTCTTCACGAATGGTATGGGTGCTCCATAGGGTTAACAGTTATATTGAGTAGATCCCTTGCCTATTTAGTCCTTCAGCTGGGCTTGGAGCTCCTTTAGCTTTACAGGGCCCATTCTGTATGGGGCTTCAAACATGGGGGCTGATTCTAGTAGACGTTCAGTCTCAAACGAGATCTCGCGCTTTAGTAGGAATCTTGCAAGATCTTCTGAAAATATCCCCATAAATTCCTTGACTATCAGCACGTTCTCGGGTCCTATCTCTATTCCTCATGTCTTATCTACTACGTATGCTAGGAAGTCCATGTATCCACTGGATAGCATCTTGCTAGCCTTCACTGCTGATATCATTGTCTTTGGTTGCTCTGACGACAAACCTTATAGATGAACTTTTCGCATCCGATTGGTTCGAAAACAATTTTCCACCTTTGACAGCCTATGACGACATTATGTTTTGTGAAGAAGTCCACCCTCACAATTACATCATAGTCACACATGTCGTCGGTTAACGCTCAATTCTCTCTCGTAGATAATTACTGGCACCTAACGTATCTAGTAATTATACAAGTAAACTTCCCTTGAAGGAAGTGACATTTTAAAGGTTTATTTCGTCCTATCTAAGCTCCTACCTATCTTTCTAGGGGAATTTGATGATGCAACGAATGGGTGGCTCTAGAATCAAGTAGAACTAACGCATCAAAGTTGGCGATAAAAAGCTAGCCTGTCACCATTGCAGAAGTTACAGCTTCAACGTCACTCCCCGTGTAAGCATAGATTCTCCCTTAGCTGTCTGAAGCTTTCAGTATACCTTGTGTGATTGAAGGGTCTTCAATCCTGGTCTGGTTAGTGTGAAGTTGATTATTCTCAGTGCGGGGTTGATTCTGTCGATTCTGCAGGTTGGAGTGGCAATTTTTTGGCATAGTTGCAATTTTTTGGCATAGTAGCCTTCCTTGCCACAGATGAAACAACCACTTACTCCTCACTTACATTCTCCTGAGTGCCTCTTTTCGCATTTCGTGCACGTCGGGTATTGGCTATCATTTCCTTCCTGGTCGTTTCTCTTCTAGGGGAAATTCTCGTATGAATCTTGGTTGCCCTAGTTCCCCTTTTCTCTTGTTATTGTTGTTGGAATGCCTGCTATTCTGGTCGGTTCCCACGTTCTGTCCTCCGTGTTGTAAATCGGGGTTCTGCTTCCCCTGAGCCTGCTCAGCTTGCATTTTCTCCTCCTTTCATGTCTTAAAATTCTGCGCCTTTCACTCCTTATCCTGAGCCGATCAGTACTCAGCTCAGATAGCCTTGCTAACACATTCTGCTAGTGTCGCTGGTCCGTGGCTGCTGCTGCAGACCTAAACTGCGATTTCCATTTTGAACATCTTCAGCATTCGTCTGACTCTCTCCTTTTAGTCGATACTAAATCTGGGTAAAGTTGAGCCAGCAACTCAAACCTCCTGATTGCCTCCATGATGATCATGCTACCTTGGTACAGGTTGTTGAACTCGTCTTACTGCGCTACTAGTGCTTACTCGTTGAAGTACATCTCCTTGAATTCCTTAATGAAATCGCTCCAGCTCATCTCTTTAATGTTCCTCCTAATGGTTACCATCTTTCACCATTAACGCACCTTATTACGTAGGGTGAAGGATGCGCACATCCCTTTCTCTCTCTATCTGTTAACTCTATAAAATCCAAGATGTTAGGAAATGCCCTAAGCATTAGAGACATTTTGATATATTTATTTTGAACTGGATAATAAAATTATATGTAGAGGTTATTCATTACATTGCCATCTGTCCTCATTTTATTTACATGTTAAAGTAAATGTAAGCAAATATGGCTCACTGACTGCTTATGTTAAAACTGTTAGAACGTTGCATGCAATGGACTTTTGTATGCGAGAAGACAATGTTCTAAAGTTAGCGGTCTAAACTATGGTCTGTAGTCTATGGGGTTAGACCGAGCATCTAACTCATGTTAAGACTATTATGTTGTCTAAAGCCATGGAGGGGACGGTTTGTCTTGACTGTCTGGAGCTGAACTCCCAAGTAGAGACATAGATATGTTGCTTGGTGGTGACATATTAGACCAGGACTAAAGTGTGATTGATCTACGTAGTCCGCTATGAGTGGATCAATCTGCTTTTGACGTTCATTGTGCAATAACCTTAATCCTGAGTAAATGAACTACTTCATGTATATGACTTGTGTACTTTGATGTTCCAATAGCTAAAGCGTCTCAGAGGTAGTAAGCTTATAAACCAGTTCGTTGGGTGCATGACTTGTATACGATGAAGGGTTTGTTTGCAGATATCGGAATCATAGCTCTAAGGAGTTAAAGGTATCCTCTTAAAGGCATTATACTAAATGTGAAAATGGACAAGGCCTTGGGTTGTCTGCTGGGCGGACGACTTCTTATTCACATATGGTAAATAATCATTTTCTTAATTCGGTAGTATAATGGAACTTTAAGATAGCCTGATCAGTAGGATTAAACGGACTTTGACCTAAGGCTGATCATGGATATCATATGAGGGTTTTGCATATATGACAAGGTCGTTGGATCGTAGCTCGTCACAGGCTTACATAATACGGTATATAATTGGGAGTTCAGTCTCAGGTTTATAGTGGTGTGACTCTGAAACTAGTGATCATATGATTGAGTTGTTCGGTAAAGAATGATGATCATATGGATTTGCGGAAGCCCGATTATATATATCTAATCAGTCCCTCTACTAGCTCCACATAATTCCTTAACGTTTGGCAAATTGATTTGTGTATGCTATTGGCTAGTTTATTGTGCATGGATGGTGATGACACAGGATTAGGATGGTAGACAAGATTCTCTCCGGTTGGATTCGGATTTTGTTTTGGATAATAGAGTACATAATTATTCGAACTCCAAATAAAGTTGCCATGATTTTATTTGAGATTGGATTGGAGTTGTAGAAAATTATCCATGAGAACAAGAATTTGAAACACAACTTTTTTGTGGATTTTGAATTTTGAATTTTGAAATTTGAAATTCGAAATTCGAATTTGAAATTCGAATTTGAAATTTGAATTAGAAATTCGAATGTGAAATTCGAATTTGAAATTCGAATGTGAAATTCGAATTTGAAATTCGAATTTGAAATTCGAATGTGAAATTTGAAATTTGAAATTCGAATTTGAAATTCGAATTTGAAATTTGAATTTGAAATTCGAATGTGAAATTTGAATTTGAAATTCGAATTTGAAATTTGAATTTGAAATTCGAATTTGAAATTTGAAATTCAAATTTTGAATCACAGTCTAAGTAGGATTCGAATTTGTTGTGGAAAATCCATAAGGTTTGAAATTCGAATTTGAGTTGGATTTAGAGAGGATAATCTTATTAGAATCCTACTTGAATTTTGAATCTAAATCCTAACAAAAGGTGGACGAAATTTTGAGGATAATCCTCAATAGAATTTCGGTTTTTGTGGATAAGGATCAAGGGAAAAATTCAAGTTTCAATCCCAGTTGAATTTGGATTCTCTCCTCCCTGAAAAGTGGCCGAAATTTTGGAGTTTTTCTCCTAGGAAAATTCGGTTATTTTGGATAAGGATGAGATAAGATTCAAGCTTGAAAATCCTAGTGGAATTTTGATTCTCCCTTATCCTAAAAGTGGCCGAATTTGTGGAGGAGATTTTCTCCTAGGAATTTTGGATTTTTTGGTTGAAAACGGGGAGATAAAATTCTAGTTAAAATCTTGTTTAGATTTGGATTGGATTTATCCATAATGGCCGAATTTTATTGTTAAGATTCTCCCATAGAAAATTCAGATTTTATGGTTATGGATAAGGGAGAATATCTTTTCCTAATCCAATTCAAATTTAGAGAATCACCTCATGCAGGTCTACAAATAGAGGTCCTGCCACTCCAGTTCTCTCAGACCACAGACTCTCAGGTGAGCAGGCTTATTGTTGCACAGCTCATCGTGACAGTAAGTTCTTTAAAGATCTGGGTGGTCGGAAGAAGACTAGCAGTGCTAGCATACCGATAGAGGTTCAGAGTGCCCACACACTCAGCCATTCAGGAATTGGAGAATAGTAGAGAAGGCTAGTTAGTTGAAGCCTCCGGTGATTCTCCTCCTGCAAGATTGGCGTCCTTGAGGTATGAGTTTTAATTGTTGTTGGTTTATTGTATATGGCATCATGAGATATTTAACGATATAAAATTTTTTATTGTTCCGCTGCGCCACTCTGATACATTTTTACCGATTTACTTTCCTACAATTGGTATCAGAGCCATCTCATGACTATGCCATGTGCATAAATTAGACAATTACTTAGTCTTTTTATTTATGTATGGATTTGATATTTAGAAAGTGGCATTCTAGGATTCCTTTATGTTGTTATCATGGATTATGTATAAAGTATGTGGTTATTTTAATTTTCTGAATTATTATAAGCATGCTTGTTTATACCGGTTATGGTTCCTTAGAATTTAGAAAAATTGTATCTAGGAATTTTTATGTAACCATGGGAGCAGTTTATTAACACTGTAATTTTCCCATGGATTTTAATTTTTGTCTCTTAGAATTTTTATTGTTAGAATTTTTGTACACCGGAAACGGTTTAGGAAATTTTATGTAATTATTCTTAGAGGAGATTGAAGATTGAAGATCTTAATTTATTTTTTCCCAAAAGTTAAATTTGATTTAAAGGTTGAAATTTTGATTGTGTGGAAAATTTCAATTTAATTAGGATTCAAATTAATTTTTGGAGATCCTAATAGGTAAATTGGAATATGACATGAAAATCGAGACACGACCCCTCGGGATAGGCCGACGGGCCTTGGTGGGGCTGTAGCCCCTGCCCTCGGGCAGGATGGGGCTGCGGCAGCCCCTGTGCAAACCAACACCACCCATGGCCGTAGGCTTGGCCTGCAGCCGAGGGTGGCCGTGGCCTGCCCAAGGCTGGCCGCAACCTGGGCGTGCAGCCTGCCAGCTGCTGCGCCCAGCCTGGGCGTGCAGCCTGGCGCTGCAGGCTTGGCCTGTAGCCCGGCAAGGCTACACATAGGGGGCAGCCGTGGGCTGCCAGCCCCTTTGGGGCTGATGGCTGCCCACGGCGGCTGCCGCCTTCGGGGGCGGCGGTGCGATGGTCTAAAAATCGAAAAATTTTGATTTTTAAATTAGAGATTTAATTTTAAATCATGTTTAAAAATATGTAATTGAAAATTTGAAATTACATATTATTACACATGATGTTTAAAATTATTTAAAATTTGAATTGGAAATTTAAATTTGAAATTCGAATTTGGAATTTGAATTTGAAATTTAAATTTTTGGAGATTTAAATTTTAAATAATTCTTGGGATGAGAAATAAATGGAGAGGCTACATAAAGATGGATACAAGAAGACAGAACAAAATTCATGACCCAAAGAATGCTTTGGATGGAATTTTATAATCTTTATTTTCTTTGTTCTAGGATGGAACCATGACTTGGTTATTCTGTCAATTATTTTTTCTGTGATATGTCATAGATGTATAAATGTGTATTGATGGATGTTTTATATGCATATTTGATAACATGTCATATAGGATAGGTGAGTGCCGCTCATACTATATTGATCATACATAATTTGTCAAAACTTACTTGTTTTCCAAAATATTGAGTGAGAGAGGGTTTCAAACAAAACCCACGGCCTCTATTGTTGATCCATATGTGAAAGCATGGTAACGCCTCGCGTCAGTTCTACCCTGACCACACCCCTCGGTAGGTGTTTACCACTGCCGGTATACTAGATTGGATCTCCTATGTGGAAAATGTGTTCGGGTACGATCCTATTCATGACCACCCCTCGGTGGCTTGGTAGGACGTGGATCGGGCTACGTAAACAATGGTTATACACTCAAGACTCGTTTAGTTATTAACCTTCCCTAGAAGCTCTGTTAACTAAACTGGTGGCCAAATAAGCGATTATTAATATATGTCTTAACCTTGGAGGATTTAAGGCAACATATATTAATTGGACAGGGTCCATGTTCCAGCTATTTGTTTCCATGACCACCCCTCGGTGGCTTTGGGCAATAGGTGCTGAGAATTACCGTTGCAATACTACATGTTTTTTCAAGTTTCATGTATGAACATACTTATTTGTTTTATTTGCTAAATTATCTGTATATTTGCTTGGGCTTTGTAATGATGTCTAGTATAATTTTATTTCAGTTCAAAATGTCACCGACACCCCTCATTTCAATACTTACTGAGAATAAACTAAATGGCGACAATTATAAAGATTGGAAAAGAAATCTATTAATAGTTCTCAACTGCGAGAGACACAAGTTCGTACTGGTCGAACCATGCCCACCAGGGCCAAAACCTGACACACCGCTTGAGGAAGTCCCGGTTTGTGACGCCTTAAATTTTATTTAAGGGTCAATATATAATTTAAATAAAATTAGTGTGCCAAAAATTAATTAAAAATCCTTTTGGAAACCCTAGGTTTGTTTCCTAGTCAAATTCCGCTCAAAAAGTCAACAATTTGAACTTCAAAAAGAAACCCTAAAATATTCAGCCATCACTTGGGATTTTAATTAAAATTTAAATTCCACAAATCCAAGGAGGATTCAAATTCAAATTTCATTCCTTAGATATGAAGAAGAAATTTGGCCATAAAGTGTAGGAAATAAAGGAGATTTTATTGAATTAAAAGCTAAGTCAAAACTCAATCAAAATTCAAATTATTTTTTCTTAAAAACTAAGGGATAATTTTGGCCACTTAAGGGGAAATAAGAGAGAAAACCCTAGCCTCAAAGCAGCACAAAAACTTTCCCTTTTTGCCCCTTACAATTTTCGGCCAAACAAGGAAGAGAAAGGGAAAGAAAAACCTAGTATAAAAACCCCCTTTTAACTCTCATTCACCCTTCCTTTCACCCTCAAAAATTCGGCCAGCTTTCCCCTCTCTCCTCTCTGAATTTTCTCTCCCAAAACAGCAAACAAAACTTACCAAAAGGCAGCTCAAAAATTCAACAATCTTTGAGACAAAAACAAGGTGAGAAATCAAAATTTTTTTCCTTCCTTTTTCCTTTTGATTTCAAATCCGAAATTTTATATGGTTTTCTCCACTGTTTCCCTACTGTTTTGAAGACTCCAAAACCCACACAAATTAAGCCAAAAGGGAGACCAAACATCAAAAATAGTGCAGCACAAACAAGGTGTGATTTCTCTCTCAAACCCTAAAATTTTGCCTCATTGATCCCCTTTTCAAAAACCCTATTATCATATGTGTAAGATTTTATGATTTTGTCAATTTGATTCTTGGGTTGTGTTAATGACATATAAATACGGTTTTCCACAAAATTTCGTGATCATTGGATGAAAATTGAATTGGTTTGAGGCTAATCGAAATTCAGACACAGAAAAACAGAAATCCGGAAAATTACCATATGAACAGTAAATTTGTGTTGGCCATAACTTGAGTTTTAAAAACGATTTTTGAGTGACCCTTGAGCCTAAAGTTAAATTCAAGATGTCCCCTAAATGCCTGAAAAATTTCAGAACCAAACTCATCCGTTTACCTAGTCAAAATATTTTTCTAAGATAGGCGGACAGAACTGCCAGGTTTTGAACCGAAACTGAAACCCAGATTTTTATGCCTGAAAACAACCCTCGGTTTTTGGCCTAGTTGAATGACCAAATGATGTCCAAAAATTATAAAAATTATATGGAATTAAAGCTACGGATGTCTAATTTAACATATTAAAAATTTAGAATTTTTAGGATGAAAAATAAATTAATATGGATTTTATATTCAGCCTAGGTCAGTCTGCCCATGCCCAGTAATATCTTAACTTAGAGTTTTTCATAAATTTTAAATCCCAAATGTTTATTAAACGTTTTAAAATCTTTTGTGGCACACTAAAATGATTGGATGATTATGTCTAGACCTAGACTGATCATATGTTGTGATTATAGGATTTATTTGACGTTCTTGCTGGATTTGTGGATCACCTTATCGTAACGCTTGTGCGATAATCGAGGTAGGACGTTCTAGCCTTTTCTGGGAGTAGTTAAGTGTTTTAAATTCCCCTGTTTTATCGATAGCATGCTGTTTTCAGTTTATGAAATTTTTATACTGTTTTTGGATGGAATAAACGCATGCAAAGTGTTTTGTATTAAATGTGTGTTTCAAAGCGTGTTTTGATTAATGGCATAATATAACTTGGTAAATACCATCTTTTAAATAATCCGGTGAACATAATTGAGCGCTAGTTCATGATCATTGTAAATGATGCGTGTGTCCTAGAGTTGACGTCATGGGGGAAGGTCCCTAAACCTGCGCAGGGCCGTTCGGCCTATTTAGACCGTAACGAGATAATCTAGGATAATTCAAATTCGAGGCACGTATATTATAGCTACGACAAGTCCTCACTTATAATATGATGGTTGTTTTAATGATTTATTATTTTAATATTGGGGCACGTATATTGCAGCTACGCTAAGTCCTCAGCAGAATAAAACTTGCATTAAAAATGTTTTTCACGAAATTGTTGATTATTTTTTTTATGATTATTATGTCATGTATTTTTTTTTAAATTGTTGATTATTTTTGGAAACGAATATTATGCCATACTTTCAAATGTTATCTGTTAACCCACCTTTGTTTCTGTCTTACTGAGCCAGCGCTCACGTCCCTTTTTCTTTATGATTTCGAAATGACTACTTCCAGGTACGGGAGGTAGCAGTTCCAAAATTCGTTGAGATATCCGTTACTATCGAAGATGATGCTATCCGTTTTCTCCATCTTCTTCTTTCTGTTTCTCATTCTGATGTAATGAGACTTTGAGTTTGTACTTTATTTCACGTTATTCAAATTTCATGCTTGGGAATATTTTATGGTCGGTAATTTCTTTTGAAAACCGATTTTGTGTTTGACTTCCGCATTAAAAAGAATTTATTTTCTCCTATATTTTATTTTGTGGTTATGATGCTATTTTATAATTAGGCTTAGCTAAATTATAATGTTGACCCGTTGTTTTTGTAATAAATGTTTTCCTTAAATCTCGGGTTGATATTATGATTTGGCTGCTGTGTCACGTGTCTAAATTTTGGGCTGTGACAAATAATGGTATCAGAGCCCAGGTTTTCAAAAGGGTTTTTCATCAAAACGTTCTCAAAAGGGTTTTCATCAAAACGTTTTCAAAATACCCAAGCATAGTTTTCTTACTCTTAGAAGCTTATAGGATTTCCTCTTCCTTCAATCTCATACAGCAAAATGGCTCGTCCCGGCACGCGTAGTCAGAGGCAGCAGGGAGGCAACGACGAAGAGAACCCCGGGAACACGCAGCCTCAAGGGAGTCAGAATACAGCGGTCCCTACACCGAACGATCAGCTAACGGCGATGCAGAATCTCACGGCTGTGATATAGGCTCTCCTCACCGTCTTACCTTTTGGAACACCTAACCCAGCTCCTGTAGCCAATATTGTTCCTAATGAGACCCAGAGAGCGGGGAGTTCTTCTCAGACTCCTCAGCAAAAGCCTACCACCGAAAACCCTGCCTCTGGAGCAGTACCTACCCAGCCTATGATACATCCTAAACAGGTAGCCCTAACTCTTTTCTTTAAGCCTCACGTACCCACTTTCGATGGCACGGGCATAGAGATGGATGCCGACTATTGGTTTGATGCCATTCGTAAGCAGCTAAAGTTGACCGCCACACCCGCAGAGTTTTGGGTTGAGTTTGCTTCCAACAAGCTGGTGGGTCTAGCCTCTACCTGGGGGGCTAGTATCGAGGATGGTTTGACAGAGGAGCAGAGGTCTTCTTGGACAGTTTTCGAGGAGCGTTTTCACGAGCGTTTCTTTTCAGCTCAGTTCCATGACAGAAAAGCTAGGGAGTTCGTCCTTTTGAAACAAGGGTCTATGTCAGTGCGGGAATATGAAGCCAAGTTCACTGAGTTGACCCGGTATGCGAAGAATCAGGTTTTGGATGAAGCTACTAAGTGTCTCCGCTTTGAGGAAGGGCTTAGCCTCTATGTTAAGAGGGGTGAACAACCGTTCCAGATCAGGGATAGCTACCAGCAGATAGTTGCTAAGGCGTTGACAGTGGAAGAGGGTGACAAGGAGTTCCTTGAAGCTCGTAACAAAAACAAGTCTGGACCAATCCACAACAAGCCTCAACACAAGCCGCAGACTCCTTACCAGAAGAACCAGCAGTCTCAGGGATCGGGTTCTCATCAGTTCTTTGGACAGCGACAGGGTCGGGTGAATGTGATTACCAGCTTCGAGTGTGGTGATGAAGGCCACAAAAGAAATGTCTGCCCGAAGAGACAGTCGAGAGACAATGCTCATAGACATCATCATCAGCGGAATCAGAATGGCCTTCCACAGAGACAACAGTTTACTTCCCAGTCTTCACAGTCATAGCGCGCTCAGCTTCCGGCTCCCTATCAGCCTCAGCGCACGAGCCAGTACACTGCGCCTTATGCTCCACATACTACACCGCTACAGCAGTTCCCAGTGCCGAGTTATCAGAGACCACCACCACAGGGTCAGAGTACGGTCTATCAGCGAGGGAATACAGCTCAAAATCATGGTAAGGCACCACAGGTACACGCTCTTGGAGCTGACAGCATGGAGATAGATCATGCACCGACTGCATTAGATGGTATAATTCCTATCTTTGGTACATATGCATATGTTTTGTTTGACGCCGGGGCTACACACTCTTTTATAGCCCAACATTATGCTCGTTCACTTGGTTTAAAACTGCAAAATCTTGACTCTCCCTTATGTGTGAAATCCCCGTTGGGCACGACTACCGTTAGTGATGGGTGTCAAGCCTATGTTTATGTTGGGGATGTTTGTTTGGAGGCATCACTTGTAGTAATGCCTATGTTTGCTTATGATGTTATTCTGGGATATGACTGGCTTTCCCGATATGGGATTATGCTTGATTGTCGTAATCGTCGCGTTATCTTTACAACTGATTTCGGACATGTAGTGTCCTATCAGTTAAGCTTAGTTTCAAATGTTGATAGATCTACTCTGAGGTTAGTGTCGAAGAGTAGACAGGGCATTCTTTGTTTCTTATCCTTGTGTGCGGTGGACGGATCCAGTTCTGAAAAGAGTACCCAACCTATACCTGTTGTCGATAGTTTTCCAGATGTTTTTCCAAAAGCTCTTCCAGGTTTACCACCTCATCGAGAAATAGAGTTTCGTATCGACTTAGTTCCTAGAACAGCTCCTTTTGCTTCTGCTCCGTATCGTATGGCACCTCTAGAGATGAAAGAGTTGTGCAAGCAGCTGGATGAGTTGAAATCACTGGGCTTTATCCGAGACAGCAACTCACCTTGGGGTTCATCAGTCCTTTTTGTGAAGAAAGTCGACGGTTCGCTTCGTCTCTGGCGACAAAGGAGTTAGGACTAACCAAGCTAATAAAGCAACTACAGGCTTTTGAGCAGATGATTAGGGATGAGGATGCGGTCCGACCTAAAGGAGAGGCCAATTTGGCAGAATCTTCCAATCCCTCATGGAAGAGGAAGAGGCCAAATAAGAAGCAAGTGGCTTCTAGTTCTTCTAATCCTCCTGTCTCGGACGGGAAGAGGAAGAAGAAGAACAAGAAGCCAAAGGACCCTAAAAAGTCCAAATGCTTCCATTGTAGGAAGGTAGGTCACTTTAAGAAGGCTTGCCGGGAATTCCTAGCCGCCAAGGGCAAGGAAGGTAAGGAACTTCGTTACTTGGAAGCGTGTTTGGTGGAAGAATCGAAAGACACTTGGGTCATTGATTCAGGCGCCACTAATCATGTTTGTGTTTCTATGCAGGGGTTCGTGGAAACGAGAAGTCTGCATGATAGGAGCCTCTTGTTGTGGACTGGAGATGGTAGCTTTGTGGTGGCTGAAGCAGTGGGAGATGTTTACCTTTATTTTGGTCAATTTAGGTTTATTTTATAGAAAGACTGTTTTTATGTTCCTAATTTTAGGAGGAACCTTATATCGGTAGCTTGTTTAATAAAGGATTCTTATTCAGTTTCTTTTAGTAAAAGAATTGATATTCGTAGAAATAAGTCTTTTATCTGTTCTGGATGGATGGATGGAAACCTATATTTGATCAAACCAAAGATGTACTCACTGCTTGACACTGAATTAATTGATAACTCTAAAAGGTCGAAAGTTTCTCACTCTAACAAGGCGTATCTTTGGCATTTAAGACTTGGTCATATTAATCAAGATAGGATTCAAAAATTGGTGAAAGACGGTCCTCTGGAATCTCTAGAGGAGGTACAACTTCCCCAATGTGAGTCTTGTCTAGAGGGTAAAATGACTAAGAGGTTTTTTGGAGCTAAGGGTACAAGGGCTCAGGAGCTCTTAGAAATTGTGCATACTGACGTATGTGGCCCCATGAACGTCACAGCATGAGGAGGGTTTGAATATTATGTCTCTTTTATAGATGATTACTCGAGGTATGGATATGTGTATCTGATGCACCGCAAGAGCGAAACCTTTTCAAAGAGTATCGTGCGGAAGTGGAAAAGCAATTGGATAAATCCATAAAGACACTTCAATCTGATCGAGGTGGCGAATACCTCTCCGATGAATTTCTAGGACATCTTGTAGAGAATGGGATATTATCCCAATTGACTGCACCTGGTACTCCACAACAGAATGGTGTAGCTGAAAGAAGAAACAGGACCTTATTGGATATGGTACGGTCCATGATGAGTTATTCAACGCTGCCATTATCATTTTGGGGATATGCTTTACAAACGGCATGCTTTATTCTGAACCAGGTTCCAAGCAAATCGATTCCCAGAACTCCGTACGAATTGTGGCGTGGCAGGAAGCCCTTCCTTGGACATATGAGAATATGGGGCTACCCGGCGCATGTACTGGATGGGGATGCGAAAAAGTTGGAACCAAGATCAGAATTGTGCATGTTTGTAGGGTGTCCAAAAAAGAACTAAAGGAGGTCCGTTCTATAACCCAAAGGAACAAAAGGTCATTGTCTCAACCCATACGACATTCTTGGAGGAAAGTCACATGAATGACTTTAAGCCTCAAAGCAAAGTGGTGCTAGAGGAGTTATCGGGTGAAAGAACTGCTCCACAGATTTCGGTCTTGGATGCAAGTCCGAGTTCTAGTGAACGACCTACAGACGATCAACAATTTAGGGTGCCTCGTCATAGTGGGAGGGTTTCTAAGAAACCTAATTTCTTCATGTATGATGCTGAGGTATACCAGGCCGAGGCTCATGAGCATGAGGATGATCCAGTCACTTATGATGAAGCTGTAAATGATGTTGATTCTAAATCTTGGAAACAGGCTATGAACAATGAGATGGATTCTATGAAATCCAACTCTGTTTGGGAGCTTGTAGATTTATCGGATGGGATAAAACCCATTGGATGCAAATGGGTCTACAAAAGAAAGAAGGATGCGGAAGGGAGAGTGGAAACTTTCAAAGCTAGACTGGTTGCAAAGGGGTACATACAAAAGGCTGGAATCGATTACGATGAAACCTTTTCGCCTGTTGCTATGTCGAAGTCTATCCGTATTCTTCTGTCCATTACTGCGGCTCTCGATTATGAGATCTGGCAAATAGATGTCAAGACGGCATTCTTGAATGGCTATCTTGAAGAGTGTATCTATATGATACAGCCCGAAGGGTTTGTAGCAAAAGGCCAAGAAAGGAAAGTCTGCAAGTTGCTTAGATCCATTTATGGACTAAAGCAAGCCTCCCGCTCATGGAACCAGAGGTTTGATCAAGCGATTAAGACATTTGGTTTTGAGCAGAACGTTGATGAACCTTGTGTTTATAAACGTATTAAGGATGGAAAAGTGGCCTTTCTGATACTCTATGTCGATGATATACTGCTCATTGGGAATGATGTAGGGAACTTATCATCACTCAAGCTTTGGTTACATCAACAGTTTGACATGAAGGACTTGGGAGAAGCTAATTATGTTCTAGGCATTCGTCTCTTCAAAGATCGAAAGAACAAAATGATAGCGTTATCCCAAGCTTCATACACAGATAAAATAATTGACAAATATGCAATGCAAGAGGCAAAGAAAGGCTCACACCTTCTATTGCCGGTCTAACTCTTTCATTGGATGACTGTCCCAAGACATCGGAAGAAAGAGAGCGTATGAGTAAGGTCCCTTATGCATCCGCTGTGGGTAGCCTTATGTACGCTATGCTTTGCACTCACCCGGATATATGTTTTGCAGTAGGTATGGTGAGTCGATATCAAGCAAATCCTGGAACCAAGCACTGGCAAGCAGTAAAGCATATACTCAAGTATCTTAAGAGAACGAGGGATTATATGCTAGTGTATTCTGGAGGGGACCAAACACCCGTAGGATACACGGACTGAGTCTTCCAGACTTGCAAGGATTCGAGGAAGTCAACATTAGAGGGAACGTGGAGACAAGATAAGTAGATGCATGTAAGATCGCGTCAGAGGACAACATTGCCGATCCCTCTACTAAGACTTTGGTGGCTAAAAGCTTTGAGAGGCATGTAAAGGCGATGGGGATGCGTAACATGGCACATCTGCTGCCTTAAGGCAAGTGGGAGATTGTTAGGAAATGCCCTACGTATTAGAGACATTTTGATGTACTTATTTTAAACTGGATAATAAAATTATATGTAGAGGTTATTCATTACATTGCTATCTGTCTCATTTTATTTACATGTTAAAGTAAATATAAGCAAATATGGCTCACTGACTGCTTGTGTTAAAACTGTTAGAACGTTGCATGCAATGGACTTTTGTATGCGCGAAGACAATGTTCTAAAGTTAGCGGTCTAAACTATGGTCTGTAGTCTATGGGGTTAGACCGAGCATCTAACTCATGTTAAGACTATTATGTTGTCTAAAGCCTTGGAGGGGACGGTTTGTCTTGACTGTCTGGAGCTGGACTCCCAAGTAGAGACATAGATATGTTGCTTGGTGGTGACATATTAGACCGGGACTAAAGCGTGATTGATCTACGTAGTCTGTTATGAGTGGATCAATCTGCTTTTGACGTTCATTGTGCAATAACCTTAATCCTGAGTAAATGAACTACTTCATGTATATGACTTGTGTACTTTGATATTCTAATGGCTAAAGCGTCTCAGAGGTAGCAAGCTTATAGACCGGTTCGTTGGGTGCATGTCTTGTATACGATGAAGGGTTTGTTTGCAGATATCGGAATCATAGCTCTAAGGAGTTAAAGGTATCCTCTTAAAGGCATTATACTGAATGTGAAAATGGACAAGGCCTTGGGTCGTTGGCGGATGACTTCTTATTCACATATGGTGAATAATCATTTTCTTAATTTGGTAGTATAATGGAACTTTAAGATAGCCTGATCAGTAGGATTAAACGGACTTTGATCTAAGGCTGATCATGGATATCATATGAGGGTTTTACATATATGACAAGGTCATTGGATAGTAGCTCGTCACAGGCTTATGTAATACGGTATATAATTCGGAGTTCAGTTTCAGGTTTATAGTGGTGTGACTCTGAAACTAGTGATCATATGATTGAGTTGTTCGGTAAAGAATGATGATCATATGGATTTGCGGGAGCCCGATTATATATGTCCAATCAGTCCCTCTACTAGCTCCACATAATTCCTTAACGTTTGGCAAATTGATTTGTGTATGCTATTGGCTGGTTTATTATGCATGGATTGTGATGACACAGGATTAGGATGGTAGACAAGATTCTCTCCGGTTGGATTCAGATTTTGTTTTGGATAATAGAGTACACAATTATTTGAACTCAAAATAAAGTTACCATGATTTTATTTGAGATTGGATTGGAGTTGTAGAAAATTATCCATGAGAACAAGAATTTGAAACTCAACTATTTTGTGGATTTTGAATTTTGAATTTTGAAATTTGAAATTTGAAATTTGAATTTGAAATTTGAATTTGAAATTCGAATTTAAAATTTGAATTTTAAATTCGAATTTGAAATTTAAATTTGAAATTTGAATTTTGAATTTGAATTTTGAATTTGAAATTTGAAATTCAAATTTTGAATCACAGTCCAAGTAGGATTCGAATTTGTTGTGGAAATCCTCAAGGTTTGAAATTCGAAGTTGAGTTGGATTTGGAGAGGATAATCTTGTTAGAATCCTACTTGAATTTTGAATCTAAATCCTAACAAAAGGTGGACGAAATTTTGAGGATAATCCTCAATAGAATTTCGGTTTTTGTGGATAAGGTTCAAGGGAAAAATTCAAGTTTCAATCCCAGTTGAATTTGGATTCTCTCCTCCCTGAAAAGTGGCCGAAATTTTGGAGTTTTTCTCCTAGGAAAATTCAGTTATTTTGGATAAGGATGAGATAAGATTCAAGCTTGAAAATCCTAGTGGAATTTTGATTCTCCCTTATCCTAAAAGTGGCCGGATTTGTGGAGGAGATTTTCTCCTAGGAATTTCAGATTTTTTGGTTGAAAACGGGGAGATAAAATTCTAGTTAAAATCTTGTTTAGATTTGGATTGGATTTATCCATAATGGCCGAATTTTATTGTTGAGAGTCTCCCATAGAAAATTCAGATTTTATGGTTATGGATAAGGAAGAATATCTTTTTCTAATCCAATTCAAATTCAGAGAATCACCTCATGCAGGCCTATAAATAGAGGTCCTGCCACTCCAGTTCTCTCAGACCACAGACTCTCAGGTGAGCAGGCTTATTGTTGCACAGCTCATCGTGACAATAAGTTCTTTAGAGATCTGGGAGGTCGGAAGAAGACTAGCAGTGTTAGCATACCTATCGAGGTTCAGAGTGCCCGCACACTCAGCCATTCGAGAATTGGAGAATAGTAGAGAAGGCTAGTTGGTTGAAGCCTCTGGTCATTCTCCTCCTACAAGATTGGCGTCCTTGAGGTATGAGTTTTAATTATTGTTGGTTTATTGTATATGGCATCATGAGATATTTAATGATCTAAAATTTTTTATTGTTCCGCTGCGCCACTCTGGTACGTTTTTACCGATTTATTTTCCTATACAAGATTACTTGGATATCGATTAGCTAGTCATCCGCCTCTATAGGGTTGGTGATTCCTTTGAATTCTAACGCTTTCATGCGCTGGAATCTCTCATACAGGTCACCTTCCCTAGGGATTGGCAGAAAAAAAATTGTTGCTATGAGAGCAGCCATTACTATGGGTGCTAGTGCCTCCTGGGCTGGAGTAGCTGCTTGTTCCCTCAGAGTTTCTGGGGCTGCTAGAGCCTCCTGTGCTGGCATCTCTACTGACTGTGGTGCCTGGGGTTGCTGGCCCAGTTGTTCCCTAAGCTGGTTTAGCTCCGGTTGCTGGTTCTCCATCATCTCTCGCATGGCTTCGATCTGTGCTATCAACTCATCCTCTCGGGATGCTGGGTTTAACTAAGCTCTCGTTCTTGTTATGTTTTCCTATGTAACCCTATCGTACAGCGGGAAAGGAAAATATAAGTCTCTTCAATTTTGTACTTGGGACTCGTATCACATATCATTTTCTTTCTTACTTAACAATCTTACTTAAACATTATGTAAATAAATATACACACTATATCCATCTTTCTTTCTCTCATACTGTGATGTTCAATACAATTGCCGCACTGCATTGGGACATCGTCTGAGTGCTAGGATTCGTCTTGCACTTTCTGTCATATCATACTCACACTATGGAAAAAATTATATCTGGCCCCTAGGACAAAGCTTTACTGCTTATCTCATAATATATTTCACATAATATATATACATATATCCAAGATTCTAGTTCAGTGGGAGTGACACATACTTCCCCTATATGATCCCAACAAGTACATTATGCTACAACTGACGGGGGAGAGCTACTGCTTCCGTCTATATTTTTTCATAACTAACATTCCTGCAGAAGGGTTACAACTATTGGAAGGACAATCCTGATTCAGTATCAGGCATCTCCTAATCATCACTATCACTGAGTGGGAATTCCTCTGGGTTCTCCTCTTCTTCTCAGCCGAAACGGACATCGTCATCGCTGGATATGATGACTTGGGGTTCGTACATCCCCATCTATTTGTCATTACTAAAGCGGTCGGGGATCTCCTCTCCCTCATCATCGGGATGGGCGTCGGAAAGAGTCTCGTCATCTTCCTCTTCCATGGGGTGTTCAGGAGACATACGGGCTGGTTCAGGGTTCTCCATTGGCTCCCTATTGCCCTTGTGTACTTCTGGTTGGTGCTCGGCCATGAACTCTTCATCAGCCAGTTGGGATGCTGGTTCTACTGGGTCACCCTCCATAATGGCGGCTGCTATAATGCCTTGGGGCTCATGCAGGGTTCCTGGGGTTGAGCACTTTTCTCTCGGCGTTCACTATCTCCTTGATAAGGCTTGCTAGTCCTGCTTGATCACTCTTCTAATTCTGTTTGGCAAGGTCTCTTTCTCTCTTTAGGTCTTCTCCTATCTTGATCCACTTTTGTCTCGGCATGTATTGTAGAAGTCCATATCGGTTCCTTGTAGCGAGCAGCATACGTTAGAACTGTATCGCCGGACATCAACTGCAGTCTTTCAGTCCGATGAACAAATTCTCATATATCCATAACTCTAGAGAACTTAGGCGGTTTCACTCCCCGCTTGCCCATAGAGAAAAACTGGGGCTGATGCTGGACTGCTCTCAGAGATTGGCTCGATCGTGGTATGGCTAAACTCGACATAGTTAAGAGCTCATCCTGGTCATAAGAATCCCGATACACACGAGAATATCTTCCTGAGAGATATCAACAGCCAACAGAACTCAGTTATCCTGATCAATGGCGTACAATCGGGGAATCACTTTGATAACGTGAAACCAGTTCTGACATTCTCATGGAGTACAGGAGTACTATTTGCCACTTCAAACTTAGTGGACAACTAGCCCTGAAGATCGGTACAACTCGGGCAACAATCCATGTTCTTTCTCTGAGCAGTTCTCTAGCACTGCACCGTCGTGATTTTTTGTATAATGATCTCAGCATCTTTTCATCTTGTCCTCGCCATCATAGATTTCATCGTTTCATTGCTATAAAATGTTATCTTCAATAGATAAACATTTACCGACTAAAAATAAAACTAACTTACTTGGACAGATGAGGCAGGCATGCGGCAATGTGAGGTAGGATGGCAGGAAACCGCTCTGATACCAGCTGTGACGCCCCGTGCCCTCAACGGCCCGGACCGCCACTGAAAACTATTACTTGCTTCTTTAACTTTTACTTATACTTCTTCTTTAAAACCGATACTTAAACTTGCTGAATTTAATACCATAAATTTAGAGGGAAATTTTTTTTTATACGCATATGTATTTACTATTCACGTACGCATACTATTAAAATGCAGAATTTGAAAAACATAAGGATTTCAATTATACATACACATTTATATACTTGTTTATCTGATTACTATTCACCAGATACTATTTAAATATACTCATACATATACTGTTTACTGTTCCAAAATACCGTTTAACCTTTACTATTCAAAATACTATTTAACTATCACCATTCAAAATATTATTTACTCATACTGTGTGGAAGAATACTCGCGGTGTATCCATAACCTCATTCTCACATCCGCCTTCGTCGTCATCATCGTCCCTTGATGTTTACGCTATAGGATGCTTACCTACAGTATGAACACACTCCGTGACCTTTACGCCCAGTAAGTACAACATGTTAACCGCAAAACATGTTTAAAACATAGCACATACTTAAAATCATAAGCATGACATATATCACTTAATAAATCACATACCATATAAGCATATCACATATCAGCTCACATATCATGTCATCACATAACATGTCATAACACTGAATATAAAACTTCACATACTTTATGCATGACAGAAGCATCGTGTACTGTATGCACTCTACTGAAAAAGAAAGCATAACGAACTATGACTAATGCATGGTCCAGTTATGTTCATTTATGCTTTAAACTTCTCTTTTCTTTTCTTGTCTATTTAGGGCCCATGTGTCAGTACCGTGTGCGTGCAGACCAACGGTAATGCCCGAGGTCAACTAATGCCGAAGAGCCATCAACTGATGCTCAACTTTTGGCCTTAACTTTCTTTAACTAGAAACCCCTTCGACTGAAGGAGCCGGTACGACACACCTACTTATTTCCATCTTGTTTAACTGTTCTAGCCATACGCTTCTCTAAGCTGTCCCCAATCCTACGCGGTAGGGATATATGGCTTCTATCTTGTTCTTTCATCAATCTACTCGATTGTGAAACTATATGCTCTTATGTATGCTGTGCAACATTGTGTGCAAGATACATACTTAAAATACTAGAAAAGCATCATTTTAAATTCATTTTATTCATGTTGTAGGCGGAATTGTACTTACCTGTCATCAGATAGTTTATACTCTCACTTTCGTCACAATACAGGTATCTCCCTGTAATCATAATGCATTTCATTAATATTCACTCTTAGGTCACTGTGATCATTAGTGACTAATAAAAACTCTATCGTTAGTTATACTGATCCTTATCGGTACTAATTGCCCTTTTCTTGAGAGTTTGATTTTTGTTACAATTCCTCAATTCAGTAAACCATAATTAATTCATAATTATTTCCAATAATAAATTGAGGAATCAAGGGATCAAAACCACTACCAAAATCGTTCCCGTCGGCGGTCAGGTGAACCGTTCGATCTTGCTCACACAATCTTTGAATCATCGTTCTTCACTTTTGAAACTCCAGTTTGCAAATTCGATGGCGCGGATGTGTCCGAAACGTCGAAAATAGGACAACGGGCCATTCTTCAATTTTCGGTCTCTGGGTCGCCGTTGACTGGCGTTGACCGGTGTTGACCGATCGTTGACCGGTGTTGACCACGGCGGCGATGGGAGTGGCGACCACCATCTTGAAGAGCTCGACGAGAGGAACCCATTGGTGTTGTCAATTTCACTAATCGAGGCTCCTATCACCGGAAATCAGCCCTTGAAAAGTCGGCGACAGCGGCAGTATTGGATCTTCATTTTCCGGCGTTGTTGCCCAAAATTGATTTTGGGCTTTTGACCTACGTGTTATTCTGAGCATTTTGATACCCACCATGCAACTCAACTCCATCGGAATAGTGAGATTTGACGGTGGTGATGGCGATGGCGACAGCGAACCTTGGCCGATGCGATCTGGTGGCTGTTACGTGAAATGAAGCTTGGATTTTGTTCTACTCTTCACCACGAATCCATTGGGACTGGAATCGTGGCATTTGGACGTCGGACGGCGAAGAAATCATGGTTTGAAAAGTTCAGCCACTGGCGGCTTTAGGCGGCGCGTGCAGCGTTCTCCGGTGTCGGTTCCGTCGACTTGGCACACCATTGGACTCAGCTCGTCAAGAGCTTTCCAATGGTGCCAGCGGTGTCAAAAACGGAGGCCGGATTCGATGGTCAGTCACTGTTCATCTTCGTGTGGTATGGGGAAGGGAGAAAATGAGATTTGGAAAAATATGGGCGCTATTTTTCAAGAATCCCCAAAATTTCTTCCTTTATACTAATTTTTTGAAAAAATTTAAGGCTATACTAACTAATTTGGGCATGCTGAACCCAAATATATCAGTTTTATCTTCATCCGAGGTCGTCTCGACCAGTTTTCCGATACTCCATGGCTCCCAGTCAAAAATTACTTTTTGTGCTCAAATGACTAATTTGAGCATTCTAATTCCAAATATATCAGTTTTATATCAAGAAAAAGTCATCTTAACCAATTTCTTGATACTGTGATTAGGCCTACACTGTGTTGACATTGCGCACGTATAACGAGGTGTTTTCGCGTGAAATTTCATACATAGTCTCCCTTGACTAATTTGGACGTGCTGATTTCAAATTTATCAGTTTCATGTCCATCTGAGGTCTTCTGGACCAGTTTTTGAAATCTGCATGACCCCATCTCAAAAAACGTGTCAGGTGCCTGATTGACTAATTTAGGCATCTTGAGTCTAAATATATCAGTTTTGGGGCGAGAAAATGTCGTCTTGACCCTCATCCCGATACTGCGTATCTCTTAAATAAAATCTACTTTTTATGCTCAATTGACCAGATTGAGCCTACTAACTATTAATATGTCAGTTTTATGCCAGATTAAGGCCGCCTTGGCTACTAACCTGACACTGCGTTTCTCACTATTCACTAATCACTATTTACTATTCACTATTTGACTGACTAATCTAAGTGTTCTGACTTTGATTTTGTCAGTCTCTAGGCGATAAGAGGTCATCTAGACCACTTTTCTCGATACTGTACATCTATTAAGGCAATTATCGTTGCTGTGCTCAGATGACTAGTCTGAGTGTACTGATGACTAACTCATCAGTTCTGTATCATGAAATGGTCGTCTGGACCGGTTTCTTGATATTGCGTGTCTCAACGCATACTCACATAATAAGGTGGACCGATTTCACTGTCAGTTGCCCCTTTCACTGCATGAATAGTAATTAAACGTTACTATTCCTGTTTAATTCATTCAACTGAAAAACACACTGTGTTTATTAGCTTAATTACATCATTACATAGTAATTAAGTTTCATAATTCATGAGAGTGATTACAGCGACTTTCAGCTCATTACACAGCCTTCTACACGGACTCTTACACGGGCGTGTGCAAGGCAACACGGGCATGTACATTTCAAACACGGGCGTGTACTAGTTAAGACTACTTAACATGGTCATGTCTTTGAAACACATTCATTTATTCGAGTAATACACGGCCTCTTACACGGCCGTGTACTTGAGCATGTTACACTACACGGCCATGTACACTCACACGGCTACTAATAGATACACAGTCCAAATGGCATACGGTCACTCACACAACCGTGTACCTGACCGTGTTACTTAAATTTGCACTAAAAGGCATTAAATTATGTCCATTTTATTCCTTAATGACTTATTACATGGTAAGTAGGTGTCATGAAAATAACGATCATTACAAAGACAGTTCTCTAGAATCTCTGAAGGAGGTACATCTTCCTCATTGTGAATCTTATCTTGAGGGTAGGATGACTAAGAGGTCTTTCGGAGCTAAGGGTAATGGGGCTCAGGAACTCTTAGAAATTGTGCACGCCGACGTATGTGGCCCCATGAACGTCATAGCATGAGGAGGGTTCGAGTATTATGTCTCCTTTATAGACGATTACTCGAGGTATGGATATGTGTACCTAATGCACTGTAAGAGTGAAACCTTTGATAAGTTCAAAGAGTATCGTGCAGAAGTGGAAAAGCAATTGGGTAAATCCATAAAGACACTTCAATCTGATCAAGGTGGCGAATACCTCTCCGACGAATTTCTAGGACATCTTGGAGAGAATGGGATATTATCCCAAGTGACTACACCTGGTACTCCACAACAGAATGGGGTAGCCGAAAGGAGAAACAGGACCTTATTGGATATGGTACGGTCTATGATGAGTTATTCAACGCTGTCGTTATCATTTTAGGGATACGCATTACAAACGACATGCTATATTCTGAACTAGGTTCCAAGCAAGTCAATTCCCAGGACTCTGTATGAATTGTGGCGTGGCAGGAAGCCTTCCCTTGGACATATGAGAATATGGGGCTGTCCAGCACATGTACTGGATGGGGATGCGAAAAAGTTGGAACCAATAACAGAATTATGCATGTTTGTAGGGTATCTTAAGGGAACTAAGGGAGGTCTGTTCTTTAACTTGAGGGAATAAAAAGTCATTGTTTCAACCCATGCGATATTCTTGGAGGAAAGTTACATGAATGACTTTAAGCCTTGAAGCAAAACGGTGCTAGAGGAGTTATCAGGTGAAAGAACTGCTTCACAGGTTTCGATTTTGGACACAAGTCTGAGTTCCAGTGTAAGACCTGTAGATGATCAACAATTTAGGGTGCCTTGTCGTAGTGGGAGGGTTTCGAAGAAGCCTAATTTCTTCATGTATAATACTGAGGTATACCAGGCCAAGGATCATAAGCATGAGGATGATCCGGTCACCAATGATGAAGCTATAAATGATGTTGATTCTAAATCTTGGAAACAGGCTATGAACAATGAGATGGATTTTATGAAATCCAACTCTGTTTGGGAACTTATAGATCTGCTAGATGGGATAAAACCCATTGGATGCAAGTGGGTTTACAAAAGAAAGAAGGATGCGGAAGGGAGAGTGGAAACTTTCAAAGCTAGACTGGTTGCAAAGGGGTACATGCAAAAGGCTAGAATCGATTACGATGAAACCTTTTCGCCTATTGCTATGCTAAAGTCTATCCGTATTCTTCTGTCTGTTGCTGCGGCTCTCAATTACAAGATCTAGCAAATGGAGGTCAAGACGGCATTCTTGAATGGCCATCTTGAGGAATGTGTCTACATGATACAGCTCGAAGGGTTCATGGCAAAAGGCTAAGAAAGAAAAGTCTACAAGTTGCTTTAATCCATAGCATCCTGCTCATGGAACTAGAGATTTGATCAAGCGATCAAGACATTTGGTTTTGAGCAGAACGTTAATGAACCCTGTGTTTATAAACGTATTAAGGATGGAAAAGTGGTCTTTCTGATACTCTATGCCGATGATATACTACTCATTGGGAATGATGTAGGGAACTTATCATTGGTCAAGCTTTGGCTGCACCAACAGTTTGACATGAAGGACTTGGGTGAAGCTAATTATGTTCTAGGCATTCGTCTCTTCAGAGATCGAAAGAACAAAATGATAGCATTATCCAAGACTTCATATATAGATAAAATAATTGACAAATATGTAATGCAGGAGACAAAGAAAGGTTCACAACCTTCTATTGCTGGTCTAACTCTTTCATTGGATGACTGTCCCAAGACATTGGAAGAAAGAGAGCATATGAGTAAGGTCCCTTATGCATCCGTTGTGGGTAGCCTTATGTACACTATACTTTGCACTTGCCTGGACATATGTTTTGCAGTAGGTATGGTGAGTTGATATCAAGCGAATCCTGGAACCAAGCACTGGCAAGTAATAAAGCATACACTCAAGTATCTTAAGAGAACGAGGGATTATATGCTGGTGTATTCTGAAGGGAACCTAACACCTGTAGGATACACAGACTCAGACTTCTAGACTTGCAAGGATTCGAGGAAATCGACATCAGGATCAATGTTCTTCCTTGGAGGAGGCGCCATTGTGTGGAAGAGCATGAAGTAGGGTTGCACAGCTTACTCTACGATGGAGGCTGAGTATGTGGCTGCGGCTGAGACATCTAAAGAAACAGTTTGGCTCCACAAGTTCTTTAGAGACCTTGAGATCATTCTGGGTGTTGACAAGCCTATCATACTTTACTGTGATAACACTGGGGCTATTGCCAACACAAGGGAATCTCAGCACCATAAGAGGACCAAGCACATAGATCGAAGATATCACATTATTAGAGGGCACGTGGAGATAGGACAAGTTGATGTATGTAAGATCACATCCGAGGACAACATTGTCGATCCCTTTACTAAGACTTTGATGGCTAGAAGCTTTGAGAGGCATGTAGAGGTGATGGGGATGCGTAACATGGCACATCTACTGGCTTAGGGCAAGTAGGAGATTGTTAGGAAATGCCCTAAGCATTAGAGACATTTTGATGTATTTATTTTGAATTGGATAATAAAATTATATATATAGAGGTTATTCATTACATTGCTATTTGTCTTCATTTTATTTATATGTTAAAGTAAATATAAGTAAATATGACTTACTGACTACTTGTGTTAAAACAGTTAGAACGTTGCATGCAATGGACTTTTGTATGCGAGAAGACAATGTTCTAAAGTAAGCGATCTAAACTAAGGTCTGTAGTCTATGGGGTTCGGCCGAGAATCTAACTCATGTTAAGACTATTATGTTAACTAAAGCCATGGTGGGGACGGTTTGTCTTGACTGTCTGGAGCATGGACTCCCAAGTAAAGACATAGATATGTTGCTTGGTGGTGACATATTAGATCGGGACTAAAGCATGATTAATCTACGTAGTCCGCTATGAGTGGATCAATGTGCTTTTGACATTCATTGTGCAGTAACCTTAATCCTGAGTGAATGAACTACTTCATGTATATGACTTGTGTACTTTGATGTTCCAATGGCTAAAGCGTCTCAGAGGTAGTAAGCTTATAGATCGGTTCGTTGGGTGCATGACTTGTATACAATGAATGGTTTGTTTACAGATATCAGAATCATAGCTCTAATAAGGAGTTAAGGGTATCCTCTTAAAGGCATTATACTGAATGTGAAAATGGACAAGACCTTTGGTCGTCTACTGGGTGGATTACTTCTTATTCACATATGGTGAATAATCATTTTCTTATTCGATAGTATAATGAAACTTTAAGATAGTCTGATCAGTAGGATTAAACGAACTTTGACCTAAGGTTGGTCATGGATATTATATGAGGATTTTGCATACATGATAAGGTCATTGGACAATAGCTTGTCACAGGCTTACGTAATATAGTATATAATTAGGAGTTTAGTTTTAGGTATATAGTGGTGTGACTCTAAAATTAGTGATCATATGATTGAGTTGTTCGATAAAGAATGATGATCATATGGATTGACGGGAGCCTGATTATATATGTCCAATTAGTCCCTCTACTAGCTCCACATAATTCCTTAACGATTGGCAAATTGATTTGTGTATGGTGGACAAGATTCTCTCTGGTTGAATTCGTATTTTGTTTTGGATAATAGAGTACACAATTATTCGAACTCCAAATAAAGTTACCATGATTTTATTTGAGATTGGATTGGAGTTGTAGAAAATTATCCATGAGAACAAAAATTTGAAATACAACTGTTTGTGGATTTTGAAATTTGAAATTTGAAATTTAAATTTTGAAATTGAAATTTGAATTTGAAATTTAAATTTCAAATTCGAATTTGAAATTTGAATTTGAATTTTGAATTTTGAAATTTGAAATTCAAATTTTGAATCACAGTCTAAGTGGAATTTGAATTCTTTGTGGATAATTCTATTAGGCTAGAATTTGAATTTGAGTTGGATTATGAAGAGGAAAATCTTATTTAAATTCTACTTGAATTTTGAATCCCAATCCTAACTAACTTGGTCGAAAATTTTGAGGAATATCCTCATGGAATTTTTGAAATTTTTGTGGATAAGATTCAGGAAAAAATTCAAGTTTCAATCCCTGTTGAATTTGGATTCTCTCCTCCCTGTATGAGATAACTAGGAATTTCAGACTCTAGGAGTATATTAAAATTGTATGAATATATTAATTTTAATGAACAAAATATGTAAAAGTTGTGTTTTGATACTGTTGAGAATACTATGAAAATGTTCCGGCAGTGTTAGAATGGGTGAGTTCGGGGATGAAAAATCTTACTGAACATTTTTGGGCGTGACAGTTCGAAATCAGAGCCGAAAACCCTAGAGAATGCATCGAAATGCATTAAAATAATAGAATTTTACGGTAAAGAATTCTTATAAATAGAAGCAAAATAAAATAAACCGATCGCACTGGAGGTGCCTGGAACCGCCTACGCGATTTCGGTACAGTTCCATTTGGTTCACTTTTAGGTCAAAATTTGACCATGAATTAATTAGTGAATTAATAAGAATTGTAGGATGACATCATTATATTGATGTCATAAATCCATTTCATTTTTTTTTGGTTTGGAAAGTATTTTGAAAGGTGTATGGCCAGGATTATCCCATTTTTTGATCAAGGGTTAAGATCTTGCCAAAATGATGAAAAAAAATTTTATGGATTTTTTTAAAAGGCCATTCGGCCATGTGGAAAGGGAGAAAGAAAAAAAATTCAATTTTGGCCCCAAAATCCTTACTTTTTGGTCCTTGAACAATTAACAAATTTGTTGTTAAAAATTGCTGAATGGTCCTTGAGTTTTGCCTATAAATAGGCATCAAAATTCATAAGAGAAAAATAGAAAAACTAGCCAAACTCTTGCCCATTTCTTGCAGCCAAAAACTGTGGGTTTCTTCCCCATTTCAAGCCAAAAATTTCCAAAAATTTCACACCAAGATAAGCTTCCATTTCATTTCTAGTATCAAGCCAACAACTAGTCAAGGAAAGCTTCTAAATTGAAGCATTTTTCCTTGATTTTCTATAGAAAATCCGTGGGTTTGAAGTGTTGAAAAACAATGAAAAAAATTATTGTTTTGTTGATTATATGATTGGTTTGGTGTTCAAAGGTTTAAAGCATGATTTAGGGTTTAGAAACAAGCAAAAATCTTGCATGTTTCCATGAAAAGTCCGTGGCATTAGGGGTGTGAAAAATGATTGGAAATTGATGATTTGGTTTAGTGTTCATGTTCATCTAATTGTATGTTAAATTAAACATGAATTGGAATAAGGAAACAAGAAAAATTGGTGTAAAATTTCATGCTAAAACCGTGGGTAATGAACACTAAGAAATGGAAATTTTTAGTGTTGAAAAGTGTTGATAAAAATCCTAGTAAAGAAAACAAAATTTTCTGTGTGATTTGAATGAAAAATCCGTGACTAACCCTAGGGTTGGAATGAAAATTTTGTTGGGTTTTGGTTTTGTTTTATACATTAGAAAACCTAAGAGAGATAAGTAATATTTGAAATGTTGTGATAAAAATTTTTAGTGATGTTTAACATGATAAACCGAGGTTAGTTTGGAAAAAAAAAAAAAATTGTTGATTGTGTATGGATTTTTGAATAATGATTTATGTGGAAAATTTTTATACAAAGTTTGGAAACTTTGTATAAAATAGGCCTTTGGTATAGTACGTGGCAGGTACAAAGGATCTGAGGCGTACCTAATGCCGGGAAACCTTAAAATATAAGCGGAAATGCTGCTGAAATTTCTAAAATGGCATAAGGGCATTTCAGGGAACGAGGGGTAAAAATATAGGACTCAGAAAGGAAACCGGGACCCCTCGGTGGATTAGGATTGAAAATGGAAACCAACCCAAAAGGAATAGTAAACTGACCCTTAATGTCTAAAATGCCTAAAACAGGAAAAAAATTTCATGTTAGGGGTACTTTGGGAAACGAGGAAAAATATTAGGTCATGCTAGGAAACCCGATCCTCTCGAGGACCGAGGGTCGGGGACGGGATGAAAAGTGTTTTAAGAATAGTGAAATGGCCATTTGAGACTCCGAAATGCTCGAAAAACGAGAAACGACCCTAGGTGATGAATGAATAGTAATCGATAGTCAGAAAATGAACAATTAGAGCTTTTAACACCAAAAAGGTGTAAAATGATATAGAAGCCTAGGGAATGTTATTTTAAGATAATTAGGCCTAGAAATTTTGAAAAAAAGATAGAACGAAATAAGTACGTTCCCGAGACCCGATAAGGGCAAAATGGTCATTTTGACCAAAAATCTCTTAAAGGCTCAGAAAGGTCTGTGAAGAATCTAGAATAACTTAAATAAAATTCTAGGATCTAAAATAAAGATTTTAAGGCTAAAAATCTAGAGTTTAAAAGTGTACACGGGCGTGTATAGTGAAACATGGCTGTGTAAAATAAAACCGAGAGGTACACGGTTAGGGACACGGGCGTGTTACAGACCGTGCACCATATAAAAGAGAATATATAAGGCCTACGGACGATGGAGGTTAGTGACCTTGAGGTGACGATTAATGTCACTTGGTCAAAAATATAACTGAAAGATGGTAATAAAAACCATTAAGGTGTACCGTCTCTCTAACATATTGATGGGGGTCTCTTAGGTCCTACGGGGATATAAGGGCTGTGGAGGCCGAAGCTCTAGGGTCGCTCCCTAGGCCCTCCTAGTCAGCGTGCAAGATTAATAACGGTATTGTCATAAAAAGAGCTCTATACTAGAAAGTAAATAGAGAATGAACCATCAATAATATGATGAAAACCATAATTGAGCATAACCGAAGAATATACCAAGAATAGTGATTTCAGTTAAGATATGTAAATAGTATCCAGTTAAGGTAATATGAATACTAACCAATTAGGGTAACAGTTACTATTCATCGATCAAAGGTTAAAGTCACTATTCATAGTGAATACTACTATTTATGATGAATAGTATTATTCATAGGAGATTGAGTTTTCAATGTTTGTGAATCTGTGTAATTCTTACTAAGTATGTTTGAACTTACTGAGCCTATTAGCTCGCCAGTTTGTTCATGTTGCAGGTAAGAAACTAGTCCAGTAGATATATGAATGGCGGCAAGAAGTGCGTATGTCAAGGGATAGGGATTTCACCGTGGATTTGGTCCTGCCAATAGACTTCCGCTAAGCTTTTTACGTTAGTGAATTGAAGAGTTTGTGAAAAAAAAAACAAAATGCAGTATAAATATTTTGTATATTATGTCTTATGTTATACACCAAAAGACAACTGAAAGTTAGTATTATATTTTACATGACTTTCATACTTAGCATCCTTTCCGAAAAAGTATGTATTAAAAAGAAAAAAAAAATTAGGGGCGAAATTTTCGGGCCTTGAAAAATGAAAGTTTAAGAAAAAGAGTTTTAAACTGACGACCCAGATTCGGCATACAAGCTGTCTTATTTGGTGATAGAGTCGGTTCATGACAGTTGCAGGTGGTCAGAATTAGGGGTGTCACACTATATTGGCCAAAATTTATTGAACAATCTTCAAGGAAGATTTTTGGTTTTTTATGGATATCAGAATCGGGGGCGTCATAGGTTGGTATCAGAGCAGTTGACAATATCCCTCTTGGCATGAAGTGCGATCTGCTCGTCAATCCAAATAAGTTAGCTTTCTTTATGTTAGATAACTTTCCATTTATTCGAAATTATATATTTTGTAGGATTTAAGATGACTAGACCACCTTACATGAGACCTTACCTGTATCGACCGAGAGGACCAATCTGGGTGTGGACTAGGCCCGTGATCAGGCCATCCATGATGCGGTGAGCTACACAATGACCACCGGTACCTGAGCCATTAGCGCCGAGGATCATAGCACTGACACCGGTACAAGTACCACCTCTATGACCGATCATAAACCCACCCTTAGTAGTAGACATTACAGTGGTGGGAGATTGAGCTCGTATAGGAGGCAGAGTGGCAGTGCGAGCCGTACATGCTTTTAGTGGCAGTCATCCACCTGCGTTTGAGGGAGGTCAGCAGGGGATCTCTACATGAGACTGGCTACATGATATTGAGGTTATCATGTGCCAGTGTGATATAGATCACGATTACTGGGTTTTGATGGCCATTGGCACATTCCGTGAGGATGCATGGTTATATTGGGAGTATTGTGATCAGGAGATGCTATTAGCAATGGATTGGGCTGAATTTTGCCAAGTCATGCTAGAGCAGTTTCCACAGAAGAGTACAGCACTAGTTATAGACCCTTCTGAGAGCAGGACAGTATCGCCACCACCGACCATGCCCAATTATGCGGATGTCAGAGACTTTGTCCTAAAGGCAGAGAAGCAGCAAATGATGCTGAGCGATATGGTATTCTCGTATGCAGTCAGATTCTAGGATAGCATTGTAAGGACATGTCCTCTATCCAACATCATAAATGATGATTTTTGTGGCATATTTTGGAAGGGACTCACCATAGACCTACGGTAGAGGGTAACCCCTTTATACCCTACTACTTTATGTGAGTTTATTATCGCGGTAACTAAAGTAGAGGAAGAGATGATAATGAAGCACATAGCGCGTAAGAGGCATGAACAGTTGCTACAAGAAGCAATGTTAGATAGCATGTATGGATCTGGACCGATGGCAAATGACCATGAGGCAGGTCCTTCGAGACAACCGGAGGGTACAGGTCTAGCTAAAGTATCAACGCCGTCTGAGGTCGGAAATGGAACGGATGATGAAGAAATGGATCCCATTGAGTTTTTGACGATCCCAGAACAACCTCATTTAGGAGATTATGTGTAGAAATATATGGGTTGTATTAATGTATATATGTTTGTACATGTGTATATATGACTATATCAAAAGGCTATTTTGAGAAAAGCCTTCGAATTGATGTACTTTTGAAATGAAAAGAAATGACAATCATATTTTGACGTGTTCAATGGATGAAATGTTAAAATTATGTGATGATAAAAACTATTTTATTTTTATATTATATTGTAAAAATATGTTTGTGAAAATCTAACGATCGACTCTCATGTGATTATAGGAAATAGGAAGGATGGTGGATCCACAAAACTTGAGGAATATGAGAGGGTGTCCAGTCCTTTCTAAAAGAGTGGATGAATTGGAAGCCCTAATAGAAGCCCAAATAAAAAAAATGCCAAGTTAAGACAAAGACTCGAGCAAATGGAACAGAGACAAGAACAAGGTGAGGGCCAAGATCCACAAATGGCCGCACCAGAACTAGAAGTGCCGCCATTGGTACCAGAAGAAGTAGCAGAACCCCAACCACAACCCAGGGCCAATCCTGAGCCACTATATAAAAGATTTCGATGAATGAGACCGCCAGAGTTCGAGGGCTCCATAAACCCTCTAGAAGTAGAGGAGTGGTTGTCTTCACTCCACATAATACTGGAATTTATGGAGCTGAATGATCAGGAGAAGATTATGTGTGTGTCCTTCATTCTGAAAAAGGATGTGAGGTTTTGGTGGGAATCTGTCAAGATGAGAAGAAACATGTATACAATGTCTTGGTTGGACTTTCTGGAGGAGTTTAACCAGAAATATTATAATCCTGCACTGTTGCGACCACAACAACGAGAATTCGCAGAGTTGAAGCTGGGGGACATGATAGTAATTGAAGTCTGTAGCAAGTTTGATCAGTTGTCCAGACCGTGCCTATACACTGTCACCACTGAGAGGGAGAAAATCCAAAAGATGCTAGGAATGTTCCGTCCCGAGATCTCAACTCTGGTGGACAGTAGGTTGACGCCACCTGATACTGTTGCTGATTGTGTTAGTCGCGCGCTGAGGGCAAAATATTATCCAGTTCGACAAAAGGAAGAGAGAGAAAAGATTTAGGACGCTAAGAAAAAGGAGAAGGTGTTAGCCAAAGCAGTACACGTTGGATCCCAGGCCGGACAAAGTAGCAAACCGAATCAGAATACTAAGGCTGGACAGCCAAGTACTTCCAGTCAATAATCCCAGGGGAAGAGAAAGGGGAATAATTATGGAAATAGGAACCAGCAGAGGAGAACAAACAATAATGCTGGCCCTACTGTTAGAGGCTGTGTAGTCTGCAAAAAGAGACATCCAGGCCGATGTAGATTTGCTCCAAATGCCTATTTCCAATGTAGGAAGGACGGTTATTTTGCCAGAAATTGTCCAAAAAATAGACAAAATGTCCAAGGTTCATCTCAACCACAACAGCAACGTTCCCAGGCACATTCACTACAGGCTAAAGCTGAAGGTTCATGCCACTCTGAGGGGCAGGAAAGACAAGAACGCTTGCCCTGAGCAGTTACTAGAGTCATGGTATACACTAAGGAAGAGGTAGAAGTTTGAACGTCAAACATCGTGACAGGTCAGCTTTCTGTCGCTAATAATTTGGCATTTGTTTTATTTGACTCTGGAGCTACGCGTTCTTTCATTTCATACCAGTTTGCAAATAAGATAGGATATCCTAAAGACAATATGAGTATGATGTTTAGAACTCCACTATCCTCAGGGGAAGTCCTGATGTCCAATTATTAGTTACCACATGTGCCAATAATTGTAGCAAATAGGGAATTGTTAGTAGAATTGATCGTGATGGAGCTTGCAGACTACGATGTAATACTAGGAATGGATTTACTAGGGAAGTATCAAGCCACGATCGATTGCCGGAAGCGGAAGATAAGATTTCAACCCAACCAAGAAAAGGGATTTGAGTACGTTGATACATCACGCAGATTCGAGAAGATAATGATCAACTCAATGGAAGCAAGGAGGCTAATGTCTAGTGGTTGTGCTGGATACTTAGCATGTATACTGGACGTGACGAATGAATGAAAGCTCCAGCCCAAAGACGTTCATATTGTGAAGGAATTCATTGATGTCTTCCTAGAGGAATTACCAGGATTACCACCTGAACGAGAAATTTCCTTTGAGATCGAGCTGATGCCAGGAACTACACCTATCTTAAAGGCACCGTACCAGATGGCACCGGCAGAGTTAAAAGAGTTACAAGAACAGCTGAAGGAGCTACTTGATAAAGGATTTATACGCCCGTGCTATTCCCCATAGGGTGCTCCAGTACTATTTGTCAAGCAGATGGATGGATCATTTCGGATGTGCACCGATTATCGGGAGTTGAACAAGGTCATTATCAAAAATAGGTATCCATTACCTAGAATTGATGACTTGTTCAATCAACTAACAAGTGCAGCAGTATTCTCTGAGATTGATCTGCGATCAGGATATCACCAACTAAGGATCAAGGAGAGCGACATCCCCAAAACTGAATTTTGGACCTGCTACGGTCATTACGAATTCCTTGTGGTGCCGTTAGGGTTAACAAATGCGCCCGCAGCTTTTATGGACTTGATGAATCGAGTCTTTAAGGAATATCTAGATAAGTATGTCATTATGTTTATCGATGACATTCTCATATATTCAAAGACTCGCGATGTGCATGAGGAGCATCTGAAAGTTGTCTTGCAGACAATAAGGGAGCATCAACTCTATGCCAAATTCTCCAAATGTGAATTCTGGTTGGATAGAGTACATTTTCTTGGACATGTGGTTTCTAAGGAAGGAATCGTTGTGGATCTTGCAAAAGTGGAGGCGATCAATGAATGGCCCGCACCTAAGAACGTGACTGAAATACGGAGTTTCTTAGGTCTAGCCGGCTATTATAGAAGATTTGTTGAAGGATTCACGCGGCTCGCCGCTCCTATCATGGTGCTTACACGCAAGGAAAAGAAGTATAAATGGACTGAACAGTGTGATAAAAGCTTCCAGGAGCTGAAGAAATGATTAACGAGCACGCCGATACTTACCCTTCCGACTAAAGGGGAGATGTTCGTGATATACAGCGATGCTTCAAAGATGGGATTAGGAGCTATCCTGATGCAAGGTAACAAGGTGATTGCCTATGTCTCGCGTCAATTAAAGGACCATAAGAAAAATTATCTCACGCATGATTTGGAGGTTGCCGCAGTAGTGTTCGCATTAAAGATCTGGCGACACTATTTATATGGAGCTCAGTGTCAGATTTATACAGACCACCAGAGTCTAAAATATGTCTTCATACAGAAGGAGCTAAATATGCGCAAAGGAGATGGCTGGAGCTGGTAAAGGATTATGATTATGAAATCCTCTATCATCCGAGAAAAGCCAATCGTGTTGCAGATGCGTTAAGTAGGAAGTCTACTGCTCCACAGCAATTACCGATTGAAAATGGTCATGGTGACCTATTTATAGACCAATCATAAACAAGTATAATCAACTCTAAGCAACTTTATTAAGCTTAATTTGCTAAGCTTGGGAGGATAAAATTTCAGCTACTGCCCTATGTAGAAAATCAAGGGAGGCTAAAAAAAAAAATAGCCCACATTTGCGTTTAAGGTTTTGTAAAAAAGCAATAGTGCTTGTCTTCTAAAACTCCCTTTTTTTAATTCAAAAATTCCAAGCATGTTTCCTTGTTTCAAGGAAATCTTTTTCACCTTGTTTCTTGGCTGCTAGGATCCATTTTTTAGATGGGAATTTATTTACAAAAGCTTCTCTTATCAGTTTAATTTCCTACAATGGTGTTCGGTAATTATCCGGTTGTGTTCTAAACATTTACTGAAAAATGGATTCTCTTGATCCAATTCTTATTCTAATCATTTCTAATGGGTTGTAAGTGCTTATGAGCTTACTCTCTGTCTGCTTATTATTCTACTCTGGTTTTGTGGTTGTGTTCTAAAAACTGTACCAACACAATGTATGCATAGTACACTTTTTGTACTAAAAATTTCGACACAGGCTATCTTGGCTAATTTGGGGGCGCTGATAATGAATTTATCAGTTTTATGCCCATCTGAGGTCATCTCGACTAGCTTCTGGATACTACATGATCCTTACTCAGAAATCACTTTTTGTACTCAATCGACTAGTATGAGCGTACTGACTCTAAATATATCAGTTTCGGATTGAGAAAATGTCGTCTTAACCCTTTTCTTAATACTGCGTATATCTCGTTCATAACTTCGCATTTTGTGCTCAATTGACTAATTTGAGTATATGATCATAAATATATCAGTTTGGTGTCAAGAAAATGTCATCTCAACCATTTTCTCGATATTGCATATTTGTCATTCAAAATTTACTTTTATGCTCAGATAACTAATTTGAGCATACTGATTATAAGTACATCAATTTCGTGTCAAGTAAAGGTCGTCTTGACCAATTTCTTGATACTGCATGTCACACAACACGCACTCATATGAACTATCATATCTCTCAGTTTATATATATATTCGTAAGCATGAATATATATATTCAGTTTTCTTGATATGCATATCACCTACACAGATACACACATACACATATAGGATCATACCACTTAATATATATATATAGGCATATATATATATTGCTCAATAGTAAATGGGGTGCATCGATTTACCCTCAGTTGCCCCTTTAATTATAGGATTAGAAATTAAATGTTTCTTTATTCGTTTAATTCATTCAAATGGGTAATTTAAACAGTATTTATAGACTTAATTACTTGTCTCAAATAAATTATGTCTATGATCATGGAGGATATTACAACAAAACTCAAGCAAATATCAAGAATATTTAGCAAATAAAACATACGAATATGTTCCTATATGAAAAACTTAATAAAAACATGTAGTATTAGGCAATTTTCGACGCCTATCACTCCATGCCACCTCGGGGTGTACATGAAACGAATAATGAAAACATAGACCCCGTCCAATTAATATATGTTACCTTAAATCCTTCAAAGTTAAGACATATATTAATAACCATTATTTCGACCACTAATTTGACTAACAGAGCTCTTCAGGGAGGTTTATAGCCAAACCAATCTTGAGTGTACGTAATCATTGTTTACAACATCCAATTCATGCCCTATTCAAGCCATCTCAACATGGTCCTGAATAGAACATGCCTAAACATGTTTTTCACATAGGAGATCCAACATAGTATACCGGTGGTGGCAGACACCTACCAAAGGTGTGGTCAGGGCAGAACTGATACGAGGCACTATCGTGCTTTCACATATGGATCAACAATGGAGGCCACGAGTTTTGTTTGAAATCCACTCCCACTTAATATTTTAAAACAATAAGTTTTATTTGAAATATGCATGATTAACATAGTATGAGTAGCGTCCTTCTATCCTATATGACATGTCATTAAGTATGCAACAAACTATTCTCTCAATACATATTTATCCATACATGACAAAGTGTAGGAAAAATAAATAACGAAAAAATTCAAATAACCAAACTATTGTTCCATTCTAGAAAAATAGAAAAATAAGATTACAAAATTTCAGCAAAAGCATTCTTTGGGTCTTGAATTTTACTCTATCTTCATTTAGCGCCACCATTTATTTCTCATCCCATAAATTCCTTTAAAATTCAAATTTTGAAAAATTTGAATTTTAAGCAATTTTATAAATCTCATGAATAAGCATATGTAATTTTTAAATTTCAAAAAATTACATATGATTATACATAATTTAAAATTTAAATTTAAATCATTGATGATCTCCAAAAATTTTTGTCTCGACCCTCGGGGGTTGGGGCACGAGAAAATGCCCCTTGGGACTACCTTGTGTGGCGTCCTTAACTCTGGTTAGATGAACCTATTACAACCAAACTCTTCTGCCAATTATAGTAGCCCGTGAACCTCATTGAGTCGCCAAAACTCACTTTTACTTTTAACTCTCTCATCATTTTGGGGAATTTGTTTTTAACTTCATTCTCAAAATATTTTTCTTATTAAACTGTGTAGTAAATAAAACTTTACTATGCTTGTCTTTTTGAAAGTACAACATAATTTACATAAATATATATTTCAATTCTTTATACAAAATATATCTTTTCTTTCTTCAAATCTCTCTTCAAAACGCTCAGCAGAAGACTGGTAGCAGGACCATATCCACAGTGGATTCCCTATTATTTTGGCACACACAGATCCCGTCGTCATCCACAGTAATATACTGGATAAGTTTCTTACCTGCAATATGAACATACTGGTGAGCTACTAGCTCAGTAAGTTCAAACATAAATACTAGAAATCATATAGATTCTAAACCACAAACAATAAATTTTATCATGAATAGTACTTTGACTTTGATCATGAATAGTAATGTTGACTTTGATTAGGTACTATTCATGTCAACTTTGATCGAGAACATTATACGTAAAATTAGTGTCTATTATGCTCGGTTATGCTCTCTTATGGCTTTCATTTTGAATTTTTGGTCATTATCTTCTTTATGTTCTAGTTTTGGACCACATCATATCATTGGTCGTACCGTTGTGCGTGTTGACTGGGAGGGACTCTGGGGAGCTACCTACTGGTCACTCCTCTACAGTCTGTCATGGCCCGTAGCCGATAAATAAAGCCCCTACCATACTAGAAGCCGGTACGCTAGCTTTGGTTTAATTACCATCTTTCTTGTGGTTCCAACCAGGTGGCTTTATCATCACCTAATGGTTAGGAACACTTTAGTGCCCGTAGCACATTCATTTTCTTTCGTTTATAGTGTGTATTAAATTATTCACACTTTAATACCCATAACACATTGTTCCACAGTATACCTATAGTACATAACTTTGACTTATTAAGTCAGTTATGTGTGTGTTAGTATTATCACACTATAGTGCCCGTAACACATTTTCACATAATGTACTTATAGTACATATATATAACAAGTAGGTTCATATTATAGATAGAAAGATGTTTGAACTTGCTCATACTTCACATAGACATAAGCATGCCAAGTAAATTCATGTTGCACACAATGCAATGTATGAACTTATAAAAATTTCGCTAACGTCCACTTCCTGGAGTCTGTTGACGTTCCCTCGTCGTTCTTTGATTTAACTCCTATAACAGAAATAATCCACAATTATTTCCTATATTTATTTTATGCTTAAAACATAGCAAATATATGAAAATTCTAAGTCCGGATCTCTAATGATGGATTTAAGGTCTAACATCTTGGTTTTGACCTTTCCGCCAACTTTTGATAAAATAACCATTTTGCCCCTCATTCACTTTTTTCACTATAAATCCACTTTTCGTGGTCCTTAAACTAAAATTTAGCCTTTAGAATTTTATTTTATCTATTCTAAGGTGCTCATGGTCTTTTCTGGCCATTTCAGAAATTTTTTGAGCAAAATGATCATGTTGCCCCAATGTGTCAACTGATCGTAAAAATTCCATTTCAGCATTTTTTCTGAACTTTCAAAGCATAAAAATCATCGAATAATTTTTCTTAGGCCTTAATTTATTTTTACAGCATTATTTGCTACAAAATCGATGACTATTCCTCACCCGACCCTTGGATGGTACTATTCTGACACCTAAGGTCATTTCTCGTTTTTCTCATATTTTGAAGCCTCAAATGAGTATTTCACTACTCTTAAAAACATCTATTGTCCTTTTTCCCGACCCTAGGTCACCGAGGGTCTCGGGTTTTCAATTCCATCCATGTTATTAACCTCGGTTTCTAAAATACCCTTATCGTCGTTTTTTCCTCTTTTCAACATTTTAAATTTCAGAGGGACACTTTACTATTCCTTAAAACATCCACTCTTCCTTTTTCAAGTCTAACTCATCGAGGGGTCTCGGTTTTCATTCCAGAGTACATTTTTATCCTCGTTTCTTGAAATGTCCTTAATGCCATTATAAAAATTTCGGCAGTATTTCTGCTTAAATTTTAGGTTTCCCGGCATTTAGGTACACCTCAGAACCTTAGTACATGCCACGTACTAAACCAAAGGCCTATTTTACGCAAAAGTACCAAACTTTTATGTAAAATTTTTCCATATTTCCACCTTTCAATCCAACACATCAATTCATTATTTTTCCTCAAAATTAGCCACGGTTTTCATAGGCATTTCAACACTAAATTTTTTTCACCACAAACTCATTTTATTACGCTTCGACATTATGGTTTTTAATGCATATTTCCACACCAAAAACCTAATGAATTTTCATTCCAACCCCTACACTTTAGCCGTGGTTTTCATGTTCAATAACCCTAGACAATTAATTTCTTGTTCTTAGGGTTTTTAATCAAGCCTTTTGACACAATTTTCATCACAAAATTTTCCATATTACCCTCCACATAGGCTACGGATTTGTTGTCCACAAACCCTAGCCAATTTAAATTTCCAAGCTAGAAATTGTATAGTTTTGTTTTCTACTTCAACATATTTCAATTTCACAACCAAAACATAACCAATTTCCAACACAACACACTTCATCACTTCATGGTATCCACAGATTCCCTCATCAAAACACACTTCAAATTTGGTGTCTCATGCTTCCATGACATCATTTAACTAGCATGCAAACTAACCAACACCAATACAACAAGTTTGAACCAAAATTTTCACTATCCTTTCCCCCCAAACATGTGATAACTGGGAATTTTGGATTCTCAGAGTAGATTAAAATTATATGTATGTAACAATTTTAATGGATAAAATATAAAAATGTTGTGTTGAATAGTGTAAAATGTTCTGGCAGTGTTAAAGTGTGTGAGTTCAGGAATGGAAAATCTTACAGGTCATAATTGGGTGAGACGGTTCGAAATCAAAACCGAAAACCCTAGAGAGTGCATTGAAATGCACTAAAATAATAGAAATTTACGATAGAGAATTTTGATCAAACGGAAGCAAAATAAGACAAACCGATTGCGCCACAGGCACCTAGAACCCACCGACGTGATTTCTAAAATGTTCCGTTCGATCGGATTTTGGTCAAAAATTGACCACGAATTAATTAGTGAATTAATATAAATAGTAAGGTGACATCACCTTGATTATGTCATAATAAAAAATTATTTTCCTTAATTTGGAAAGTAATTTTGAAAGGTGTATGGTGTATATTAGCCTACTTTATGATTAATGGCCAAGATCATGCCAAAAAGCCTTAAAAAAAATTTTTTAGAAAATTGGAAAAAGGCCATTCGGCCATGTGGAAAGGAAGAAGAAAAAAAATTTGATTTTTCACCCCAAAATCCTTACTTTTTAGTCCTTGAACAATTAGCAAATCGTTGGAAAATTTTGCTAAAAAGTCCTTGGTTTTTGCCTATAAATAGGCATCAAAATTCAATCAAAAAATGGAAAAAAATCAACCAAATTCTTGCCTTTTTTCTTCAGCCAAAACCGTGGCCTTCTCCCCCTTTGAAAGCAAAAATTTTGTCCCAAAATTCACACCAAACTTAGCTTACATTGCATTTCTAACATGAAGCCAACAATTAGTTAAGGTGAGCTTCTAAATTGAAGCATTTTTCCCTTGATTTTCCATAAAAAATCCGTGGGTTTGAAGTGTTGAAAAACAATGAAAAAAATTACTGTTTTGTGGTTATATGATTGGTTTGATGTTGTAGTATTTAAAGCATGAATTAGGGTTTAGAAACAAGCAAAAATTTTGCATGTTTCCCTTGAAAAACTGTGGCTTCAATGGTGTGAAAAATGCATGAGTTTTGATGTTTTGGTTTAGTATTATGTTCATTCAATTATGTTTGAATTAAGCATGAATTGGAATAAGGAAACAAGAAAATTTTGATGTAATTTTCTTGCTAAAACCGTGGGTATGAACACTAAGAAATGGAAAATTGTTAATGTTGAAAAGTGTTGATAAAAACCCTAGGAAAGAAAATAAGATTTTCTATGTGTTTATGCATGAAAATCCGTGGCTATGCTAGGGTTAGAAAGCATGTTTTGTTAGGTTTTCATGTTGTATTGTACAATAGAAAACCTAAGAGTGATATGTTGTGATAAAATGTTTTTTTTTGGCGTTGATTAACATGTAAACCAAGGCTAGTTTGGTATAAAATGTTGTTATCTATGTTGATTCTTGAATAATGAATCATGTGAAAAAAAATTTTATACAAAGTTTGGAAACTTTGTATAAAATAGGCCTCTAGTATAATACGTGGCAGGTACAAAGGTTATGAGGCATACCTAAAGCCGGGAAACCTTAAAATATAAGCAGAAATGCTGCTGAAATTTTTGAAATTGGCATAAGGGCATTTCGGGAAACGAGGAGTGAAAATATTGGACTCGGGAAGGAAACCAGGATCCCTAGGTGGATTAGGGTTAGAAATGGAAAACCAACCCAAAAGGAATAGAAAACCTACCCTAGAAGAATAAAATGCCTAAAACAGGAAAAAAATCCATGTTAGGGGTATTTTGGGAAACGAGGAAAAATTTAGGACGGGACAGGAAACCCGAGCATCTCGAGGACCGGGGGTCGGGAACGGGATAAATAATGTTTAAGCAATAGTGAAAGGGCCATTTGAGGCTCTTAAACGCTCGCAAAATGGAAAAAACGACCCTAGGTGACGGATGAATAGTAATCAAGTGTCGGGAAAAATGAAATTGAGAGTTTGCAACAATTTAAGCTGTAAAATGATACAGAAGCCTAGGAAATATTATTTTAAAATATTTGGGCTTAGAAAATTTGAAAAAAAATTATGGACCAGAATAGTTACGGTCCTGAGACCCGTCAGGGGCAAAATGGTCATTTTGATCAAAAATTTCTGAAAGGCTCCGAAAGGACCCTAAAAGACCTAGAATAACTTAGATAAAATTCTATGACTCAAAATAAAGACTTTAGAGTTAAAAATCTAAAAATTTTGAAGAACACGGGCGTGTATAGGAAATAAATTTATAACTCGAGAGGTACACGGGCTTGAACACGGGCATGTATCAAGCCGTGTACAGTTACACGACTAAGATAGTAAACAACATGGCTGTGTAGAGTAAACCCGATATGTACACAGGTTGGGACACGGGCGTGTTTGAGGTCGTGTACCACAAACAAAATTTAAATGTATTGAATTGTTGAGTGAAATGAATGTTCATTTAAAGTGATAATTAAAACAAGGTATTAACAGACAATATTATGTTTGTAGGAACCCAAAATAGAGATAAAGCTGTGAAGGAGTCTCGGAAGCGGACACTAGCGCAGAATTGGCAAGTTCAAGCATTTTCGTGTCTGCAACATGAAACACTGTGTTGATTTATTCTGTACTAGATGTACACTAGACATAAAATCTTATAGACATTTGGGGACTAGTTAGAATAACATATCCCAGATAATGAGAATAAGCAAGACTTACGGGCAATGGAGGATAGTGACCTTAAGGTGATGATTAATATCACTTGGTCAAGACTATAAAATTGAAAGATGGTAATTAAACCATTAAGGTGTACCACCTCTCCAACATAGTGGTGGAGGTTTGTTTTAGACCCTATGGGGATATCAGGGTAGTGGAGGCTAATGTTCTAAGGTCGCTCCTTAGACCCTCCCTGCCAGTGCACTAATGATTATTGGTACTGCCATAAACAGAGCTCTAAACTAGAAATCAAATAGAGAGAGTGAACAATCAATAAAATGATAAAAATCATAATTGAGCATAACCGAAGTTTACACTAAAGTGTTGTAATTTCGGTTAGGATATGTGAATAGTATCCTATTAGGGTAAACTGAATAGCAACTAGTTAGGGTAACTGTTACTATTCATTGGTCAAAGGTCAAAGTCACTATTCATAGAAAATTGAGTTTTCAGTGTTTTTGAATCAGTATGATTCTTACTAGTATGTTTAAACTTACTGAGCCTGTTAGCTCACCAGTTTGTTCATGTTGCAGGTAAGAAACCTGTTCAATAGATTTCTGAATGGCGGCAGGATACGAGCATGTCAAAGGGATAGGGAACTCACCGTGGACTTGGTCCTACCATAAGTTTTCCGCTGAGCTTATTGAGTTGAAGAAAATATGTTTAAAAACAAAATATACAGTACATCTATATATATAATATATGTTGTATATTATGTTGTACTTATTTAAGACATAAAAGTTAGCATATTATACGACTTTCTTACTCAGTTTCTTAAAAGAGAGTATGTATTAAAGAAAAAAAAATTATGGGTGAAATTTTAGGCCTTGATAATTAAATGTTGTGAGCAAAAGAGTTTAAAACTGACGACTCGGATTCGGCACACGAGTCGTCTTGGTCGGCCTTAGAGTCGATTCATGACAGTTGCGAGTGGTCGGAATCAGGGGGTGTCACAGGTTGGTATCATAGCCAGGTTGACAATATCCCTTTTGACACGAAGCGCGATCTACTCGTCAATCCAAGTAAGTTAGCTTTCTTTAAGTTAGTTAACTTTACATTTATTCGAAATTATATATTTTGTAGGACTTCAGATGGTTAGACCACCGAATGTGAGACCTCATCCATACCGACCTTGTTAGGAAATGCCCTAAGTATTAGAGACATTTTGATGTATTCATTTTGAAATGGATAATAAAATTATATATAGAGATTATTCATTACATTGCTATCTGTCCTTGTCTTATTTACATGTTAAAGTAAATGTAAGCAAATATGGCTCACTGACTGCTTGTGTTAAAACTGTTAGAACGTTGCATGCAATGGACTTTTGTATGCGAGAAGACAATGTTCTAAAGTTAGCAGTCTAAACTATGGTCTGTAGTCTATGGCGTTAGACTGAGCATCTAACTCATGTTAAGACTATTATGTTGTCTAAAGCCTTAGAGGGGACGGTTTGTCTTGACTGTCTGGAGCTGGACTCCCAAGTAGAGACATGGATATGTTGCACGGTGGTGACATATTAGACCGGGACTAAAGCGTGATTGATCTACGTAGTCCGCTATGAGTGGATCAATCTGCTTTTGACGTTCATTGTGCAATAACCTTAATCCTGAGTAAATGAACTACTTCATGTATATGACTTGTGTTCTTTGATGTTCCAATGGCTAAAGCGTCTCAGAGGTAGTAAGCTTATAGACCGGTTCGTTGGGTGCATGACTTGTATACGATGAAGGGTTTGTTTGCGGATATCGGAATCATAGCTCTGAGGAGTTAAAGGTATCCTCTTAAAGGCATTATACTGAATGTGAAAATGGACAAGGCCTTGGGTCGTCTGCTGGGCGGATGACTTCTTATTCACATATGGTGAATAATCATTTTCTTAATTCGGTAGTATAATGGAACTTTAAGATAGCCTGATCAGTAGGATTAAACGGACTTTGACCTAAGGCTGATCATGGATATCATATGAGGGTTTTGCATATATGACAAGGTCATTCGATAGTAGCTCGTCACAGGCTCACGTAATACGGTATATAATTGGGAGTTCAGTTTCAGGTTTATAGTGGTGTGACTCTGAAATTAGTGATCATATGATTGAGTTGTTCTGTACAGAATGATGATCATATGGAATCACGAGAGCCCGATTATATATGTCCAATCAGTCCCTCTACTAGCTCCACATAATTCCTTAATGTTTGGCAAATTGATTTGTGTATGCTATTGGCTGGTTTATTATGCATAGAGGTGATGACACAGGATTAGGATGGTAGACAAGATTCTCTCCGGTTGGATTCAGATTTTGTTTTGGATAATAGAGTACACAATTATTCGAACTCCAAATAAAGTTGCCATGATTTTATTTGAGATTGGATTAGAGTTGTAGAAAATTATCCATGAGAACAAGAATTTGAAACACAACCGTTTTATGGAATTTGAAATTTGAAATTTGAAATTTGAATTTTGAATTTTGAATTTGAAATTTGAATTTGAAATTTGAATTTGAAATTCGAATTTGAAATTTGAATTTGAAATTTAAATTTGAAATTTGATATTTGAAATTTGAAATTTGAAATTTGAATTTGAAATTTGAATTTGAAATTTGAAATTAAAATTTTGAATCACAGTCCAAGTAGGATTCAAATTTGTTGTGGAAAATCCACAAGGTTTGAAATTCGAATTTGAGTTGGATTTGGAGAGGATAATCTTGTTAGAATCCTACTTGAATTTTGAATCTAAATCCCAACAAGAGTGGACGAAAATTTTGAGGATAATCCTCAATGAAAAATTCGGATTTTGTGGATAAGATTTAAGGGAAAATTCAAGCTTCAATCCTAGTTGAATTTGGATTCTCTCCTTCCCTGAAAAGTGGCCGAAAATTTGGAGAATCTCTCCTAGGAAATTCGGTTATTTTTGGATAAGGTTGAGATAAGATTCAAGCTTGAAAAACCTAGTGGAATTTTGATTCTTCCTTATCCTAAAAGTGGCCGAAAATTTGGAGAAGATTTTCTCCTAGAAATTTCGGATTTTTTGGTTGAAAAAGGGAGATAAAATTCTAGTTAAAATCTTATTTAGATTTGGATTGGATTTATCCTAAGAAAATCGAATTTAATTGTGGAGATTTTCCCTTGGAAAATTCAGATTTTATGGTTATGGATAAGGGAAAATATCTTTTCCTAATCCAATTCAAATTCAGAGAATCACCTCATGCAGGTCTATAAATAGAGGTCCTGCCACTCCAGTTCTCTCAGACCACAGACTCTCAGGTGAGCAGGCTTATTGTTGTACAGCTCATCGTGACAATAAAGTTCTTTAGAGATCTGGTTGGTCGGAAGAAGACTAGCAGTGCTAGCATACCGATCGAGGTTCAGAGTGCCCACATACTCAGCCATTCGGGAATTGGAGAATAGTAGAGAAGGCTAGTTGGTTGAAGTCTCCAGTTATTCTCCTCCTGCAAGATTGGCGTCCTTGAGGTATGAGTGTTAATTGTTGTTGATTTATTGTATATGGCATCATGAGATATTTAACGATCTAAAAATTTTTATTGTTCCGCTGCGCCACTCTGATACGTTTTTACCGATTTATTTTCCTACAATTAGTATCAGAGCCATCTCATGACTATGCCATGTACATAAATTAGACAATTACTTAGTCTTTTTATTTATGTATGGATTTGATATTTAGAGAGTGGCATTCTAGGGTTCCTTTATGTTGTTATCATGGATTATGTATAAAGTATGTGGTTATTTTAATTTTCTGAATTATTATAAGCATGCTTGTTTATACCGGTTATGGTTCCTTAGAATTTAAAAAAAAATTGTATCTAGGAATTTTTATGTAACCATGGGAGCAGTTTATTAACACTGTAATTTTCCCATGGATTTTAATTTCTGTCTCTTAGAATTTTTATGGTTAGAATTTTTTGTACACCAGAAACGGTTTAGGTATTTTTTATGTAATTATTCTTGGAAGAGATTGAAGATTGAAGACCGTAATTTATTTTTTCCCAAAAGTTAAATTTGATTTAAAGATTGAAATTTTAATTGTGCGGAAAATTTCAATTTAATTGGGATTCAAATTAATTTTTGGAGATCCTAATGGGTAAATTGGAATGTGGCACGAAAATCGAGACACGACCCCTCAGGATAGGCCGACAGGCCTTGGTGGGGCTGCAGCCCCTGCCCTCGGGCAGGATGGGGCTGCGGCAGCCCCTGTGTAGGCCCCACCACCCACGGCCGCAGGCTTGGCCTGCAGCCAGGGGTGGCCGTGGCCTGCCCAAGGCTGGCCGCAGCCTGGGCGTGTAGCCTCTGGCTGCAGGCGCTGCCTGCAGCCTGCCGGCTGCTGCGCCCAGCCTGGGCGTGCAGCCCGGCGCTACAGGCTTGGCCTGCAGCCCGGCAGGGCTGCACATGGGGGCGGCCGTGGGCTGCCAGCCCCTCCGGGGTTGGTGGCTGCCCACAGTGGCTGCCGCCTACGGGGGCGGCGGTCCGACGGCCCAAAAATCAGAAAATTTTGATTTTTAAATTTGAGATTTAATTTTAAATCATGTTTAAAAATATGTAATTAAAAATTTCAAATTTTTTGAAATTACATATTATTACACATGATGTTTAAAATTATTTAAAATTTAAATTTGAAATTTAAATTTGAAATTCGAATTTGGAATTTGAATTTGAAATTTAAATTTTTGGATATTTGAATTTTAAATAATTCTTGGGATGAGAAATAAATGGAGAGGCTACATAAAGATGGATACAAGAAGATGGAACAGAATTCAAGACCCAAAGAATGCTTTGGATGGAATTTTGTAATCTTTATTTTCTTTGTTCTAGGATGAAACCATAGCTTGGTTATTCTGTCAATTATTTTTTCTATGATATGTCATGGATGTATAAATGTGTATTGATGGATGTTTTGTATGCATATTTGATAACATGTCATATATGATAGGTGAGTGCCGCTCATACTATATTGATCATACATAATTTGTCAAAACTTGCATGTTTTTCAAAATATTGAGTGGGAGAGGGTTTCAAACAAAACCCACGGCCTCCATTGTTGATCCATATGTGAAAGCATGGTAACGCCTCGCGTCAGTTCTACCCTGACCACACCCCTCAGTAGGTGTTTATCGCCGCCGGTATACTAAATTGGATCTCCTATGTGGAAAATGTGTTCGGGTACGATCCTATTCATGACCACCCCTCGGTGGCTTGGTAGGACGTGGATCGGGCTACGTAAACAATGGTTATACACTCAAGACTCATTTAGTTATTAACCTTCCCTAGAAGCTCTGTTAACTAAACTGGTGGCCAAATAAGCGGTTATTAATATATGTCTTAACTTTGGAGGATTTAAGGCAACATATATTAATTGGACAGGGTCCATGTTCCGGCTATTTGTTTTCATGACCACCCCTCGGTGGCTTGGGGCAATAGGTGCTGAGAATTATCGTTGCAATTCTACATGTTTTTCAAGTTTCATGTAGGAACATACTTGTATGTTTTATTTGCTAAATTATCTGTATATTTGCTTGGGCTTTGTAATGATGTCTAGTATAATTTTATTTCAGTTCAAAATGTCACCGACACCCCTCATTTTAATACTTACTGAAAATAAGCTGAATGGCGATAATTATAAAGACTGGAAAAGAAATCTATTAATAGTTCTCAGCTGCGAGAGACACAAGTTCGTGCTGGAGGAACCATGCCCACCTGGGCCCAAGCCTGACACACCACTTGAGGAGGTCCCGGTTGCCTATAATCATTGGAGAGAATCCAATGAGATAGCTCGATGCTACATCCTTGCTAGCATGACAAGTGCTTTACAAAAGCAGCATGAGACTTATCAAGTTGCTGGGGAGATCATGGAAAATCTGGAGGACATGTTCGGAGGGCAAGAAAAATTGGCTCGACAGTCCGCTATCACCAGCATTACGAACTCCAAGCAAAAGGCGGGTACTCCGGTGAAGGACCATATGATCACTCTAATGGGATTCTTCGCTGAGGTTGCTGAGAATGGTGCTGAGTTGGACTACAACACCCAGATCGAGATGGTGTTCAAGACTCTGTCTAAAGATTTTGTGGGGTTTAAGGCCGCATACAATCTGGTGACAAAGGAGTTAGGACTAACTGAGCTCATGAAGCAACTACAGGCTTATGAGCGGATGATCAGGGATGAGGATGCGGTCCGACCTAAAGGAGAGGCCAATTTGGCGGAATCTTCCAATCCCTCACGGAAGAGGAAGAGGCCAAATAAGAAGCAAGTGGCTTCTAGTTCTTCTAATCCTCCTGTCTCGGACGGGAAGAAGAACAAGAAGAACAAGAAGCCAAAGGACCTAAAAAGTCCAAATGCTTCCATTGTGGGAAGGTAGGTCACTTCAAGAAGGCTTGCCGGGAATTCCTAGCCGCCAAGGCCAAGGAAGGTAAGGAACTTCATTACCTGGAAGCGTGTTTGGTGGAAGAATCGAAAGACACTTAGGTCATTGATTCGGGCGCCACTAATCATGTTTGTGTTTCTATGCAGGGGTTCGTGGAAACGAGAAGTCTACATGATAAGAGCCTCTCGTTGCGGACTGGAGATGGTAGCTTTGTGGTGGCTGAAGCAGTGGGAGATGTTTATCTTTATTTTGATCAATTTAGGTTTATTTTATTGAAAGACTGTTTTTATGTTCCTAATTTTAGGAGGAACCTTATATCGGTAGCTTGTTTAATAAAGGATTCTTATTCAGTTTCTTTTAGTAAAAGAGTTGATATTCGTAGAAATAAGTCTTTTATCTGTTCTGGATGGATGGATGGAAACCTATATTTGATCAAACCAAAGATGTACTCACTGCTTGACACTGAATTAATTGATAACTCTAAAAGGTTGAAAGTTTCTCACTCTAACAAGGCGTATCTTTGGCATTTAAGACTTGGTTATATTAATCAGGATAGGATTCAAAGATTGGTGAAAGACGGTCCTCTGGAATCTCTGGAGGAGGTATGACTTCCCCAATGTGAGTTTTGTCTAGAGGGTAAAATGACTAAGAGGTCTTTTGGAGCTAAGGGTACAAGGGCTCAGGAGCTCTTAGAAATTGTGCATACTGACGTATGTGGCCCCATGAACGTCACAGCACGAGGAGGGTTCGAGTATTATGTCTCTTTTATAGATGCTTACTCGAGGTATGGATATGTGTATCTGATGCACCGCAAGAGCGAAACCTTTAACAAGTTCAAAGAGTATCGTGCGGAAGTGGAAAAGCAATTGGATAAATCCATAAAGACACTTCAATCTGATCGAGGTGGCGAATACCTCTCCGACGAATTTCTAGGACATCTTGTAGAGAACAGGATATTATCCCAATTGACTGTACCTGGTACTCCACAACAGAATGGTGTAACCGAAAGGAGAAACAGGACCTTATTGGATATGGTATGGTCCATGATGAGTTATTCAACGCTGCCATTATCATTTTAGGGATATGCTTTACAAACGGCATGCTATATTCTGAACCAAGTTCTGAACAAATCAATTCCTAGAACTCCGTATGAATTGTGGCGTGGCAGGAAGCCCTCCCTTGGACATATGAGAATATGGGGCTGCTCGGCACATGTACTGGATGGGGATGCGAAAAAGTTGAAACCAAGATCAGAATTATGCATGTTTGTAGGGTATCCAAAAGGAACTAAAGGAGGTCTGTTCTATAACCCGAAGGAACAAAAAGTCATTGTCTCAACCCATGCGACATTCTTGGAGGAAAGTCACATGAATGACTTTAAGCCTCGAAGCAAAGTGGTGCTAGAGGAGTTATCGAGTGAAAGAACTACTCCACAGATTTCGGTCTTGGACGTAAGTCCGAGTTCCAGTGAAAGACCTGCAGACGATCAACAATTTAGGGTGCCTTGTCGTAGTGGGAGGGTTTCTAAGAAACCTAATTTCTTTATGTATGATGCTGAGGTATACCAGGCCGAGGCTCATGAGCATGAGGAAGATCCGGTCACATATGATGAAGCTATAAAGGATGTTGATTCTAAATCTTGGAAACAGGCTATGAACAATGAGATGAATTCTATGAAATCCAACTCTGTTTGGGAACTTGTAGATTTGCCGGATGGGATAAAACCCATTGGATGCAAATGGGTCTACAAAAGAAAGAAGGATGCGGAAGGGAGAGTGGAAACTTTCAAAGCTAGACTGGTTGCAAAGGGATACACGCAAAAGGCTGGAATCGATTATGAGGAAACCTTTTCACCTGTTGCTATGCTGAAGTCTATCCGTATTCTTCTGTCCATTGCTAGGGCTCTCGATTACGAGATCTGGCAAATGGATGTCAAGACGGCATTCTTCAATGGCCATCTTGAAGAGTGTATCTATATGATACAGTCCGAAGGGTTCGTAGCGAAAGGCCAAGAAAGAAAAGTCTGCAAGTTGCTTAGATCCATTTATGGATTAAAGCAGGCATCCCGCTCATGGAACCAGAGGTTTGATCAAGCGATTAAGACATTTGGTTTTGAGCAGAACGTTGATGAACCTTGTGTTTATAAACGTATTAAGGATGGAAAAGTGGTCTTTCTGATACTCTATGTCGATGATATACTACTTATTGGGAATGATGTAGGGAACTTATCATCGGTCAAGCTTTCGTTACACCAACAGTTTGACATGAAGGACTTGGGAGAAGCTAATTATGTTCTAGGCATTTGTCTCTTCAGAGATCGAAAGAACAAAATGATAGCATTATCCCAAGCTTCATACATAGATAAAATAATTGACAAATATGCAATGCTAGAGGCAAAGAAAGGCTCACAACCTTCTATTACCGGTCTAACTTTTTCATTGGATGACTGTCCCAAGACATCGGAAGAAAGAGAGCGTATGAGTAAGGTCCCTTATGCATCCGCTGTGGGTAGCCTTATGTACGCTATGCTTTACACTTGCCCAGACATATGTTTTGCAGTAGGTATGGTGAGTCGATATCAAGCGAATCCTGGAACCAAGCACTGGCAAGCAGTAAAGTATATACTCAAGTATCTTAAGAGAATGAGGAATTATATGCTGGTGTATTCTGGAGGGGACCTAACACCCGTAGGATATACGGACTCAGACTTCCAGACTTGTAAGGATTCAAGGAAATCGACATCTGGATCAGTGTTTTTACTCGGAGGAGGCGCCATTGTGTGGAGGAGCGTGAAGCAGGGCTGCACAGCTGACTCTACTATGGAGGCTGAGTATGTGGCTGCGGCTGAGGCATCTGAAGAAGCGGTTTGACTCCGCAAGTTCTTTAGAGACCTTAAGGTCATTCCGGGTGTTGACAAGCCTATCACACTTTACTGTGATAATACAGGGGCTATTGCCAAGACAAGGGAATCTCGGCACCACAAGAGGACCAAGCACATCGATCGGAGATATCATATTATTAGAGGGCATGTGGAGACAGGACAAGTGGATGTATGTAAGATCGCGTCTGAGGACAACATCGCCGATCCCTTTACTAAGACTTTGGTGGCTAGAAGCTTTGATAGGCACGTAGAGGCGATGGGGATGCGTAACATGGCGCATCTACTAGCTTAGGGCAAGTGGGAGATTGTTAGGAAATGCCTTAAGTATTAGAGACATTTTGATGTATTCATTTTGAACTAGATAATAAAATTATATATAGAGGTTATTCATTACATTCCTATCTGTCCTCGTCTTATTTACATGTTAAAGTAAATGTAAGCAAATATGGCTCACTGACTGCTTGTGTTAAAACTGTTAGAACGTTGCATGCAATGGACTTTTGCATGCGAGAAGACAATGTTCTAAAGTTAACAGTCTAAACTATGGTCTGTAGTCTATGGGGTTAGACCGAGCATCTAACTCATGTTAAGACTATTATGTTGTCTAAAGGCTTAGAGGGGACGGTTTGTCTTGACTGTCTGGAGCTGGACTCCCAAGTAGAGACATGGATATATTGCTCGGTGGTGACATATTAGACCGGGACTAAAGTGTGATTGATCTACGTAGTCCGCTATGAGTGGATCAATCTACTTTTGACGTTCATTGTGCAATAACCTTAATCCTGAGTAAATGAACTACTTCATGTATATGACTTGTGTACTTTAATGTTCCAATGGCTAAAGCGTCTCAGAGGTAGTAAGCTTATAGACCGGTTCGTTGGGTGCATGACTTGTATATGATGAAGGGTTTGTTTGCAGATATTGGAATCATAGCTCTGAGGAGTTAAAGGTATCCTCTTAAAGGCATTATACTGAATGTGAAAATAGACAAGGCCTTGGGTCGTCTGCTGGGTGGATGACTTCTTATTCATATATGGTGAATAATCATTTTCTTAATTCAGTAGTATAATGGAACTTTAAGATAGCCTGATCAGTAGGATTAAACGGACTTTGACCTAAGGCTGATCATGGATATCATATGAGGGTTTTGCATATATGACAAGGTCATTGGATAGTAGCTCGTCACAGGCTTACGTAATACGGTATATAATTGGGAGTTCAGTTTTAGGTTTATAGTGGTGTGACTCTGAAATTAGTGATCATATGATTGAGTTGTTCGGTACAGAATGATGATCATATGGAACCACGAGAGCCCGATTATATATGTCCAATCAGTCCCTCTACTAGCTCCACATAATTCCTTAACGTTTGGCAAATTGATTTGTGTATGCTATTGGCTGGTTTATTATGCATAGAGGTGATGACACCGGATTAGGATGGTAGACAAGATTCTCTCCAGTTGGATTCAGATTTTGTTTTGGATAATAGAATACACAATTATTCGAACTCCAAATAAAGTTGCAATGATTTTATTTGAGATTGGATTGGAGTTGTAGAAAATTATCCATGAGAACAAGAATTTGAAACATAACCGTTTTGTGGAATTTGAAATTTGAATTTTGAAATTTGAAATTTGAAATTTGAATTTGAAATTTGAATTTGAAATTCGAATTTGAAATTTGAATTTGAAATTTAAATTTCAAATTTCAAATTTCAAACTTGAAATTTGAATTTGAAATTTGAAATTCAAATTTTGAATCACAGTCCAAATAGGATTCGAATTTGTTGTGGAAAATCCACAAGGTTTGAAATTCGAATTTGAGTTGGATTTGGAGAGGATAATCTTGTTAGAATCCTACTTGAATTTTGAATCTAAATCCCAACAAAAGTGAACGAAAATTTTGAGGATAATCCTCAACGAAAAATTCAGATTTTGTGGAAAATATTCAAGGGAAAATTCAAGCTTCAATCCTAGTTGAATTTGGATTCTCTCCTTCCCTGAAAAGTGGCTGAAAATTTGGAGAATCTCTCCTAGGAAATTCGGTTATTTTTGGATAAGGTTGAGATAAGATTCAAGCTTGAAAAACCTAGTGGAATTTTGATTCTTCCTTATCCTAAAAGTGGCTGAAAATTTGGAGAAGATTTTCTCCTAGAAATTTCGGATTTTTTGGTTGAAAAAGGGGGATAAAATTCTAGTTAAAATCTTATTTAGATTTGGATTGGATTTATCCTAAGAAAACCGAATTTAATTGTGGAGATTCTCCCTTGGAAAATTTGGATTTTATGGTTATGGATAAGGGAAAATATCTTTTCCTAATCCAATTCAAATTCAGAGAATCACCTCATGCAGGTCTATAAATAGAGGTCCTGCCACTCCAGTTCTCTCAGACCACAGACTCTCAGGTGAGCAGGCTTATTGTTGCACAGCTCATCGTGACAATAAAGTTCTTTAGAGATCTGGGTGGTCGGAAGAAGACTAGCAGTGCTAGCATACCGATTGAGGTTCAGAGTCCCCACACACTCAGCCATTCGGGAATTGGAGAATAGTAGAGAAGGCTAGTTGGTTGAAGCCTCCGGTCATTCTCCTCTTGCAAGATTGGCGTCCTTGAGGTATGAGTATTAATTGTTGTTGATTTATTGTATATGGCATCATGAGATATTTAACGATCTAAAAATTTTTATTGTTCCGCTGCGCCACTCTGATACGTTTTTACCGATTTATTTTCCTACAGACCTAGAGGACCGATCTGGGTATGAACTAGACCCGTGATCAGATCGTCCATGATGTGCCGAGTAATGTAGCGAGCACCAGTGCTTGAGCCATTAGCACCAAGGATAGTAGCACCAGCACCAGTACAAGCGCCACCTCCACGACTGATAGTGAACCCACCAATAGCAGTAGACATTCTAGTGGTGGGAGATCGGGCTCATATAGGAGCCAGAGTGTAAGTACGAACTGTGCATGCATTTGGAGGCAATCATCCACCTGCGTTTGAGGGAGGTCAACAGGGTATCTCTATGCGAGACTGGCTACATGACATAGAGGTTATCATGTGCCAGTGTGATATAGATCAGGATTGCTGGGTTCTGATGGCCATTGGCATATTCTGTGAGGATGCACGGTTATATTAGGAGTATTGTGATCAGGAGATGTTGCTAGCAATGGATTGGGCCAAATTTCACCAAGTCATGCTAGAGCAGTTTCCACAAAAGAGTGCAGCACCATTGGTAGGCCCTCCTGAGAGTAGGACAGTATCACCACCGCCGACTATGCCCAGTTATACGGATGTCAGAGACTTTGTTCTAAAGGTAGAGAGACAGCAGATGATGTTGAGTGATACTGTATTTTCTTATGCAGTCAGATTCCAGGATAGCATCGTAAGGGCGTGTCCTTTATCTAACATCACAAATGATAACTTTTGTGATATATTTTGGAAGGGACTCACCTTAGACCTATGACAGAGAGTAACCCCTTTATACCCTGCTACTTTATGCAAGTTTATTATCGATGTAGCCAAGGTAGAGGAGGAGATGATGATGGAGCACATCGTGCGCAAGAGGCGTGAACAGTTGCAACAAGAGGCAATGTTAGATTGCCTATACAGATCTGGGCCGATGGTGTACGACCATGAGGCTGGTCCATCGAGACAACCAGAGGGAGCAAACCCAACTGAAGGCTCAACGCCGTCTGAGACCGGAAACAGAATGGACAATGATGAAATGGATCCAATCGAGTTTTTGGCAATTCTAGAGCAACCTCAGCTAGGAGATTAGTTGTAGAAATACATGTGTTGTATAAATATGTATATGTAACTGTATATGTGTATATATGACAGTGTTGAAAGGCTATTTTGAGAAAAGCCTTCGAGCTAATATACTTTTGAAATGAAAAGAAATGACAATCATATTTTGATATGTTCAGTGTGTGAAATGTTGAAATTATGTGATGATCAAAACTATTTGTATTTATATTGTAAAAATATGTTTGTGAAAACCTAATGATCGATTTTCATGCGATTATAGGAAATAGGATAAGATGGTGAATCCAAGAAATCTATGAAACATGCGAGGACGTCTAATGTTGTCAGAAAGAGTGGACGAGCTAGGAGCCTTAATCGAAGCCCAAATGAGAGAAAATGCCGAGTTAAGGCAAAGACTCAAGCAAATGAAATAGAGACAAGAACAGGAAGAAAACCAAGAACCACAAATGGCCGCACCAGAACCAGAAGTGTCGCCAGTGGTACCAGAGGAAATAATACAGACCCAACCATAACCCAGGGCCAATATCGAGCCATTACATGAAAGATTCCGATGTATGAGGCCACCAGAGTTCGAGGGTTCCACAAACCCTCTAGAAGCTGAGGAGTAGTTGTCTTTACTCCACATGATATTGGAGTTTATGGAACTGAATGACCAGGAGAAGATTCTGTGTGCGTCCTTTGTTCTGAAAAGGGATGCAAGGTTCTAGTATGAGTCAATTAAGTTAAGGAGAAACATGTACACCATTTCTTGGTTGGATTTTCTGGAGGAATTCAATCAAAAGTATTATAATCTGGCACTGTCACAACAAAGAGAGTTCACCGAGTTGAAGCAAGGGGACATGACAGTGATAGAAGTCTGCAGCAAGTTTGATCAGTAATCCAGACTATGCCCATACACTATCACCACTGAGAGGGAGAAAATCCAGAAAATGCTGCGAATGTTTCACCCCGAGATCTCAGCATTAGTGGACAGTGGGTTGACGCCGCCTGACACTATATCTGACTGTGTTAGTCGTGCGCTAAGGGCAAAGTATTATCTGATCTGACAAAAGGAAGAGAGAGAGAAAGTCTGGGATGCGAAAAAGAAGGAAAAAGTCTTGACCAAAGCCATACAAGCTGGGTCTCAAGTTGGACAAAGTAGCAAGCCGAGTTCAATTATCAAGGCTAGACAGCCAAGCACTTCTGGTCAGCAGTCCCAGGGGAAGAGGGAAGGAAACAATTCCTAGAATAGAAATCAGCAGAGGAGAACGAACAATAATGCTGGCCCTATGGTTCAAGACTGCATGAACCGTGGGAAAAGACACTGGGGACTGGCCCTAAATGCCTGTTTTCGATGTGGGAAGGACGGTCACTTTGCTAAAAATTACCCAAAAAATAGGCAAAATGTGCCAGTTCGTCCCAGTCACAACAACGTCCCCAAGCACATGTATTTCAGGTCAAAGCTGAAGGGTCATCCCATTCTGGGAGGCAAGAATGACAAGAACGCTTGCCTCGGGCAGATGCGAGAGTTATGGTCTACACGAAGGAAGAAGCGGAAGAAGGAACATCAAATGTAGTAATAGGTCAGCTTTCTGTCGCTAATAATTTGGTGTTTGCCTTATTTGACTCTAGAGCTACGCATTCTTTTATTTCATATCAGTTTGCGAATAGGATAGGATATCCTAAGGACAATATGGGTATGGCATTTAGAACTGCACTACCCTCAGGGGAAGTCCTAATGTCCAATTACTAGTTACCACATGTGCTAATAATTGTGGCAAATAGGGAAGTATCAAGCCACGATCGATTGCTGGAAGTAGAAGATAAGGTTTCAACCCGACCAAGAAGAGGGATTCGAGTACGTCGATACATCACGCTGATCAAAGAGGATAATGATCAACTCAATGGAAGCAAAAAGGTTGATGTCTAGCGGTTGTGCTGGATACCTAGCATGCGTATTGGATGTGATGAAGAAACAAAAGCTCTAACTCAAAGATGTTCCCATTGTAAAGGAATTTAGTGATGTCTTTCCAGAAGAATTACCAGGATTGCCGCTTAAGCAAGAAATTTCCTTTAAGATCAAGCTGATGCCAGGAACTGCACCAATCTCTAAAACATAGTACCGGATTGCACCAGTAGAGTTAAAAGAGTTGCAAGAGCAGCTGAAGTAACTTCTTGACAAAGGATTCATACGCCTGAGCTATTCCCCATAGGGTGCTCCAGTGTTGTTTGTTAAGAAGAAAGATGGCTCATTTCGAATGTGCATCGATTATCAGGAGTTGAATAAGGTTACGATTAAGAATAGGTATCCGTTACTTAGAATTGATGACCTGTTCGACCAACTCGCTGGCGCAGCAGTATTTTTCAAGATTGATCTGTGATCAAGCTATCATCAACTGAAGATCAAGGAGAGTGACATCCACAAGACCACATTTAGGACTCGTTATAGTCATTACGAATTTCTGGTGATGCCATTTGGGTTAAAAAATGCACCAACAGCCTTTATGGACTTGATGAATCGAGTCTTTAAGGAATATTTGGATAAGTTTGTTATTGTGTTTATCGATGACATTCTTATATATTCAAAAACTCGAGAGGAGCATGAAGAGCATCTGAGGATTGTTTTGCAGACGATAAGGAGGCATTTACTCTATGCCAAATTCTCCAAATGTGAATTCTGGCTGGATAGAGTACATTTTCTTGGTCATGTGGTTTCCAAGGAAGGAATCACTGTGGACCCTGCGAAAGTGGAAGCAATCAACAAATGGCCAGCACCTAAGAGTATGACGGAAATACGGAGTTTCTTAGGTCTAGCCGGTTATTACAGAAGATTTGTTGAAGGATTTGCACGACTTGCCACTCCTATCACGGCACTTACACGCAAGGAAAGGAAGTATGAATGGACTAAACAGTGTGAGAAAAGCTTCCAAGAGCTGAATAAGCGATTAATGAGCGCGCCGATACTTACACTTCCAACTGAAGGGGAGATGTTCATGATATATAGTGACGCTTCAAAAATGGGATTAGGAGCCGTCCTGGTGCAAGGCGACAAATTGATTGCTTATGCCTCGCGTCAATTAAAGGACCATGAGAAGAACTGTCCCACACATGATTTGGAGCTTGCCGCAGTAGTGTTTGCACTAAAAATCTGGCGACACTATCTATATGGAGCTCAGTGTCAAATTTATACGGACCACCAGAGTCTAAAATATTTCTTCATACGGAAGGAGCTAAATATGCGACAAAGAAGATGGTTGGAGTTGGTAAAGGATTATGATTGTGAAATCCTCTATCACCCAGGAAAAGCCAATCGTGTTGCAGATGCGCTAAGCAGAAATTTACTACTCTGCAGCAACTGCCGATTGGAAAACTTCCAAAGCCATTACAGCAGGAAAAAAACATGCTGGAGATGGAATTAATAACTGGAACACTAGCTGGGCTACAATGGAGTCAACATTGTACAAAGACATCAGAGAAGCTCAGAGATGAGATTTGAAGCTAACAGGTTCGCAAGAAAAAGCATCTGAAGATGGATTAATCCTACATCGGGGGAGAATTCAAGTTCCAGATGATGAAGGATTAAAAAGGTGAATTACTCATGAAACGCCTTACTCAGTACATCCCGGAGCCAGTAAGATGTACCAGGATTTGAAGCTGTAATTCTGGTGGAAAGGGATGAAGAAGGATATCGCAAAGTTTGTAAGTAGATGTATGATGTGCCAAAAAGTAAAGGCTGAACATCATCATCTAGGTGGAAAACTAGAACCGTTGGAGATTCCTGAGTGGAAATGGGAACATATCACAATGGACTTTGTGGTGGGATTACAGAAGACCCGAGAAGGCTATGATGCCATTTGGATGATTGTAGACAGGCTAATAAAGATGGCAAGGTTCATTGTAGTAAAAATGACCTTCTCATTGGAAAAGTTAGCAAGCTTGTATGTTAACCACATAGTCAGGCTATATGGAGTTCCTAAATCCATTGTGTCAGATCATGATCCACGATTCACTTTGAACTTCTGGACATGTATGTAAGAAGCTAAGGGAACTGAAGTGCGACTGAGCACAGCATTTCATCTGCAGATAGATGGGTAATCTGAGTGAACTATTCAAACACTAGAAGACATGCTGCGTGCGTGTACAATAGATTTCCCGGGGAGCTGGAATGAGAAACTTCCATTGGTAGAGTTTTCGTATAACAACAGCTACCAACCTTCGATAGGTATGGCACCTTATGAAGCTTTGTATGGAAGGAAGTATAGATCACCGGTTCACTGGTACGACCTACAAGAAAAACGACTGCACAAGATGGATTTTGTACAAGAGACAGTGGATGCAGTTACAAAAATACAGTAGCAGATGAAGATAGCCCAGAGCCAACAGAGAGTTATGCCGACAAGAGATGAAGATCCCTGGAGTTCAATGAAGGGGATTTCGTATTCCTAAGAGTTTCACCAATGAAAGGAATAATGTGGTTCGGGAAGAAGAGGAAATTAAGTCCAAGATATATTAGACCATACGAGATCATCGAACGCATTGGTAAAGTCACCTATAGATTGGCATTACCTCCAGAAATGTCGGTAGTACATAATGTGCTTCACGTGTCGATGCTACAGAAGTACATGTTGGATCCGTCCCATGTGCTGAAACATGAACCGATCAAGATTCAGGAAGACCTGACCTATGAGGAGAGACCTGTTCAAATTCTGGCACTTGAGGATAAAGTTTTGAGGAATAAAACAATCCCATTAGTCAAAGTGCTATGGAGAAATCACAACGTTGAAGAAGCTACACAGGAACGTGAGGACGAGATGAAGAATTTGTACCCCTAATTGTTCTAAATTTTCAAGGACGAAAATTCTATAAGGAGGGGTGAATGTGATAACCGGGAATTTTGGATTCTCAGAGTAGATTAAAATTGTATGTACGTAACAATTTCAATGAATAAAATATGAAAATGTTGTGTTGAATAGTGTAAAAATGTTCTGGCAGCGTTAAAGTGTGTGAGCTCAGGAATGGAAAATCTTACTGGACATAATTGGGTGAGACGGTTTGAAATCAGAGCCGAAAACCCTAGAGAGTGCATTGAAATGCACTAAAACAATAGAAATTTATGGTAGAGAATTCTGATCAAACGGATGCAAAATAAGACAAACCGATCGCACCTGAGGCGCCTAGAACCCACCCACACTATTTCGGTGAAGTTCCGTTCGGATCGTATTTTGGTCAAAAATTGACCACGAATTAATTAGTGAATTAATATAAATAGTAAGATGACATCACCTTGATTATGTCATAATACAAAATTATTTTCCTTAATTTGGAAAGTAATTTTGAAAGGTGTATGGTGTAAATTAGCCTACTTTATGATCAATGGCCAAGATCATGCCAAAAAGCCTTAAAAAATTTTTTTAGAAAATTGGAAAAAGGCCATTCGGCCATGTGGAAAGGAAGAAGAAAAAAATTTGATTTTTGACCCCATAATCCTTACTTTTTAGTCCTTGAACAATTAGCAAATTGTTGGAAAAATTTACTAAAAAGTCCTTGGTTTTTGCCTATAAATAGGCATCAAAATTCAATCAAAAAAATGGAAAAAATCAACCAAATTCTTGCCTTTTTTCTTCAGCCAAAATCATGGCCTTCTCCCCCTTTGAAAGCAAAAATTTTGTCCCAAAATTCACACCAAACTTAGCTTACGTTGCATTTCTAACATCAAGCCAACAATTAGTTAAGGTGAGCTTCTAAATTAAAGCATTTTTACTTGATTTTCCATAGAAAATCCGTGAGTTTGAAGTGTTGAAAAATAATGAAAAAAATCGTCGTTTTGTGGTTATATGATTGGTTTGATGTTGTAGTATTTAAAGCATGAATTAGAGTTTAGAAACAAGCAAAAATTTTGCATGTTTCCCTTGAAAAACCGTGGCTTCAATGGTGTGAAAAATGCATGATGTTTTGGTTTAGTGTTATGTTCATTCAATTATGTATTGAATTAAGCATGAATTGGAATAAGGAAACAAGAAAATTTTGATGTAATTTTCTTGCTAAAATCATGGGTATGAACATTAAGAAATGGAAAATTGTTAATATTGAAAAGTGTTGATAAAAACCCTAGGAAAGAAAATAAGATTTTCTATGTGTTTATGCATGAAAATCCATGGCTATGCTCGAGTTAGAAAGCATGTTTTGTTAGGTTTTGATGTTATATTATACAATAGAAAACCTAAGAGTGATATGTTGTGATGAAATGTTTCTTTTGGTTTTGATTAACATGTAAACCAAGGCTAGTTTGGTATAAAATGTTGTTATCTGTGTTGATTCTTGAATAATGAATCATGTGGAAAAAATTTTTATACAAAGTTTAGAAACTTTATATAAAATAGGCCTCTAGTATAGTACGTGGCAGGTACAAAGGTTATGAGGCATACCTAACACCGGGAAACCTTAAAATATAAGCGAAAATGCTGCTGAAATTTTTAAAATTGGCATAAGGGCATTTCGGGAAACGAGGAGTGAAAATATTGAACTCGGGAAGGAAACCGAGATCCCTAGGTGGATTAGGGTTAAAAATGGAAAACCAACCCAAAAGGAATAGTAAACCAACCCTAAAAGAATAAAATGTCTAAAACAGGAAAAAATCCATGTTAGGGGTATTTTGGGAAACGAGTGAAATTTAGGACGGGATAAGAAACCCCAGCCTCTCGAGGACCGAGGGCCGGGGACGGGATAAATAATGTTTAAGGAGTAGTGAAAGGGCCATTTGAGGCTCTTAAACGCTCGAAAAATGAAAAAAAAAAGACCCTAGGTGACGGATGAATAGTAACCGAGGGCTGGGAAAAATGAAATTGATAGTTTGCAGCAATTTAAGCTGGAAAATGATACAGAAGCCTATGAAATATTATTTTAAAATATTTGGGCTTAGAAAATTTGAAAAAAAATGATGGAACGGAATAGTTACGGTCCCGGGATCCGTCAGGGGTAAAATGGTCATTTTGATCAAAAATTTCCGAAAGGCTCAGAAAGGACCTTAAAAGACCTAGAATAACTTAAATAAAACTCTATGACTCAAAATAAAGACTTCAGAGTTAAAAATCTAAAAATTTTGAAGAACAAGGGCGTGTAGAAGAAATACACGTCCGTGTATAGGAAAAAAATTTACAACTCGAGAGGTACATGGGCTTGAATACGAGCGTGTATCAAGCCGTGTACAGTTACACGGCTAGGATAGAAAACAGCATGGCCGTGTAGAGTAAACCCGAGAAGTACACGGGCTTGAACACGGGCGTGTATCAAGCCATGTACAGTTACACGGCTAAGATAGTAAACAACATGGCCATGTAGAGTAAACCCAAGAGGTACACGGGCTGGGACACGGGTGTATTTCAGGCTGTGTACCACAAACAAAATTTAAATGTTTTGAATTGTTGAGTGAAATGAATGTACATTTAAAGTGATAATTAAAATAGGGTGTTCACAGACAATATTATGTTTGTAGGAACCCAAAATAGAGATAGAACTGCGAAGGAGTTCCGGAAGTGGACACTAGCGCAGTATTGGTAAGTTCAAGCATTTTTGTGTCTGTAATATGAAACACTATGTTGATTTATTTTGTACTAGATGTACACTAGACATAAAATCTTATGGACATTTAGGGACTAGTTAGAATAACATATCCCAGATAATGAGAATAAGCAAGACCTACGGGCAATGGAGGATAGTGACCTTAAGGTGATGATTAATATCACTTGGTCAAGACTATAAAATTGAAAGATGGTAATGAAACCATTAAGGCGTATCGCCCGTCCAACATAGTGGTGGAGGCTTGTTTCAGACCCTACGGGGATATCAGGGCTGTGGAGGCCGATGTTCTAAGGTCGCTCTTTAGACCCTCCCAGTTAGCGTGCTAATAATTATCGATACTGTCATAAATAGAGCTCTAAACTAGAAATCAAAATAGAGAGAGTGAACAATTAACAAAATGATAATAATCATAATTGAGCATAACCGAAGTTTACGCTAAAGTGTTGTAATTTTGGTTAGGATATGTGAATATTATCCCGTTAGGGTAAAGTGAATAGCAACCAGTTAGGGTAACTATTACTATTCATTGGTCAAAGGTCAAAGTCCTATTCATGGTGAATAGTATAGGAAAATAAATCAGTAAAAACGTATCAAAGTGGCGCAGTGGAACAATAAAAAATTTTCAGATCGTTAAATATCTCATGATGCCATATACAATAAACCAACAACAATTAAAACTCATACCTCAAGGATGCTAATCTGCAGGAGGAGAATGACCGGAGGGCTTCAACCAACTAACCTTTTCTACTATTCTCCAATTCCCGAATGGCTGAGTGTGTGGGCATTCTGAACCTCGATCGGTATGCTAGCACTGCTAGTCTTCTTCCGACCACCCAGATCTCTAAAGAACTTATTGTCACGGTGGGCTGTGCAACAATAAGCCTGCTCACCTGAGAGTCTGTGGTCTTAGAGAACTGGAGTGGTAGGACCTCTATTTATAGACCTGCATGAGGTGATTCTTTGAATTCGAATTGGATTAGGAGAAGATATTCTCCCTTATCCACAAGCACAAAATCCGAATTTTCCAAGGGAAAATCCCAACAATAAAATTCGCCCAATTAGGATAAATCCAATCCAAATCTAAACAAGATTTTAACTAGAATTTTATCTCCCTTTTTCAACCAAAAAATCAAAAAATTCTAAGGAGAAAATCTCCACAAAAAATTCGGCCACTTTTGGATAAGGGAGTATCAAAATTCCACTAGGATTTTCAAGCTTGAATCTTATAGACCATAGACTATAGACCATAGTTTAGACCGCTAACTTTAGAACATTGTCTTCTCGCATACAAAAGTCCATTACATGTAACATTCTAACAGTTTAACACAAGCATTCAGGGAGCCATATTTGCTTACATTTACTTTAACATGTAAATAAAATGAGGACAGATAGCAATGTAATGAATAACCTCTATATATAATTTTATTATCCAGTTCAAAATAAATACAACAAAATGTCTTAATGCTTAGTGCATTTCCTAACAAATAGTACTATTCATAGGAAATTGAGTTTTCAGTGTTTTTGAATCAGTATAATTCTTACTAGTATGTTTGAACTTACTGAGCCTGTTAGCTCACCAGTTTGTTCATGTTGCAGGTAAGAAACCTGTTCAGTAGATTTCTAGATGGCAGTAGGATGCGAGCGTGTCAAGAAGATAGGGAACTCACCGTGGACTTGGTCCTACCATAATTTTTCCGCTTAGCTTATTGAGTTGAAGAAAATATGTTTAAAAACAAAATATACAGTACATCTATATATATAATATATATTGTATATTATGTTGTACTTATTTAAGACATATAAAAGTTAGCATATTATATGACTTTCTTACTCAGTTTCTTAAAAGGGAGTATGCATTAAAGAAAAAAAAATATGGGCAAAATTTTAGGCCCTGATAATTAAATGTTTTGAGCAAAAGACTTTAAAACTGACGACTCGGATTCAGCACACGAGCCATCTTGGTCGGCCTTAGAGTCGATTCATGACAGTTGCGAGTGGTCGGAATCAGTGGGCGTCATAAAACATGCAAAGGATTTTTCAAGGAAAAACCAAGGAAAGTAAGGTAAAATGGAGTGTTACCTTGATAGTTTGAACACTTAAAGCTTGGAGGTTGTTTTGGAGTGAATTTTGATGAAAACTTGCAAACTTTTTCGCTTAGAAATGAAGGGGAAACTCACAGCTAGAAATGGGCAGCAAGGAAGAAACTTTTTGCTGTGTTTTGGGCTAAAATTCCCGCCCTTAACTAGCTTATATAGGCAGCCAAATAAGGGAGGGTTTCTTTGCAAAACTTTTGTGCAAATTGGCTTGTTTCAAGGGACTTCTTAGCAACTTTTTGGGGGACTAATTTACAAAGTTTTGGCTGATTTTTCAGCCTTCCCACCACCTCAAAACAGCCCAATATTATCCCAAGAATTGCAAAATTTTTGTTTGCATTTTTGACTTAATCCTAGCCTTCTATTCAAGATTATCTTAAACCATGGCCTTTGGATCCAACAACCCCCCGTTTTTTTTTTTCCAAAAGTAATCCCATTTTTGACATCATTTGTTGATGTCATCGGTGACATTACCCAATTAATTCCACATATAATATCATGGTCAAAGTTTGACCAAAAGTCAAACCGAATAGAAATTTAGCAGAATTACGTAGGCGGGTTTTTGATGCCTCCTGTGTGATTGATTTGCCTTCTTTTGCTTCCGTTTGACCAAAAATCATTACCAAAATTTTTTCGTCTTTTAGTGCATATAGTGCACCATCTAGGGTTTTCGGTTCCAGTTTGGGACCGTTTCACCCGTTTTGATTCGGTGAGATTTTCTTTTATCAAAATCCTGATTTTTAACATTGTTAGAACATTTTATCGCATTTTAAACAATATTAAATCATTCATTTCACCATTTTTTTAACAGTAAAATTGTCATATACAAACAATTTATAATTCTTCTGAGAACAGTAAAATTTCTCGGCTCTCACATTCACCCTTCCTTATAAAATTTTCATCCTCAAAAATTAGAACAAGTGGATGTACAACATCTTATTTCTTTTTTGCGTTCCCACGTAGCCTCTTCAACAGTGTGGATTTTCCACAAGACTTTAACTAGCGGGATCGTCTTATTCCTCAGCATTTTTCCTCATGTGCTAGAATTCGAACAGGCTGTTCTTTCATATGTCAAATCTTCTTGTACCTGAGTAGGTTCTTGATTTAATACATGTGATGGATCTAGTATGTATTTCCTCAGCATCGATACATAGAAAACATTATGTACCATTGATAGTTCGGGAGGCAATGCTAACTTATAGGCAACCTTTCCAATGTATAGAATAATTTCAAATAGTCCAATATATTTTGGACTCAGCTTTTCCTTTCTTACCAAAACTCATTACGCCTTCATGGACTCAACATATGAGATTATCGAACACATTATTCCCTTTTATTGGTGATACTTTAAGGAATATGAAATACCTTTCGTTGAACTCTAGAGATCTTTGTCACTTATCCACATAGCTTTTCTGTCGACTTTGTGTTATCTTCATTCGCCTTTGTATTTTTGCAACTGCATCTGATATTTCCCATATAAAATCGATCTTGTGCAGCTGCATTTCTCATAGATCGTATCAGTGAATGCGTAATCTGTACTTCCACCCATATAAAGCTTCATAGGATGCCATTCCTATGGAAGCTTGGTAACTATTATTGTACAAGAATTCTACTAGCGGTAGCTTCTCGTTCCAAACTCTCAGAAAATCAATAATGCAGACACGAAGCATGTCTTTATGAGGCACTCTATGGAAGAAAATGTCGATCTCTGGCTCATTGGCATGAGACCTGAGAGAAACAACTTATCAACACGGACTTCATTAAGAATACAACGATGGACATGAAGCTAATACGAGAGAGATTGGATACAGCGCATAGTCACCAAAAGACTGAGCATCTAACTTATGTTAAGACTATTATGTTGTCTAAAGCCATGGCGGGATGGTTTGTCTTGACTGTCCGGAGTATAGACTCCCAAGTAGAGACATAGATATGTTGCTTGGTGGTGACATATTAGACCGGGACTAAAGCGTGATTGATCTACGTAGTCCGTTATGAGTGGATCAATCTGTTTTTGACGTTCATTATGTAATAACCATAATCCTGAGTAAATGAACTACTTTATGTATATAACTTGTGTACTTTAATGTTCCAATGGCTAAAACGTCTCAAAGGTAGTAAGCTTATAGACCGGTTCATTGGGTGCATAACTTGTATACGATGAAGGGTTTGTTTACAGATATCGGAATCATAGCTCTAAGGAGTTAAAGGTATCCTCTTAAAGGCATTATACTGGATGTGAAAATGGACAAGACCTTGGGTCATCTGCAGGGCGGATGACGTCTTATTCATACATGGTGAATAATCATTTTCTTATTTGGTAGTATAATGGAACTTTAAGATAGCCTGATCAGTAGGATTAAATGGACTTTGACCTAAGGCTGATCATGGATATCATATGAGGGTTTTGCATACATGACAAAGTCATTGGACATTAACTTGTCACAGGCTTTTGTAATACAGTATATGATTGGGAGTTCAGTTTCAGGTTTATAGTGGTGTGACTCTGAAATTAGTGATTTTATGATTGAGTTGTTCGGTACAAAATGATGATCATATCGATTCACAGGAGCCCGATTATATATGTCTAATTGGTCCTTCTACTAGCTCCATATAATTCCTTAACGGTTGGCAAATTGATTTCTGTATGCTTATTGGCTAGTTGATTATGCATGGATGGTGTTGACATAAGATTAGGATGGTGAAGAAGATTCTCTCCTGTTGAATTCAGATTTTGTTTTGGATAATAGAGTATGCAATTATTCCAAATAAAGTTGTCATAATTTTATTTGATATTGGATTAGAGTTATAGAAAATTATCCATGAGAACAAATTTTGAAATACAACTTTTTGTGGATTTTGAAATTTGAATTTTAAATTCAAATTTGAAATTTGAATTTGAAATTTAAATTTGAAATTTGAAATTTGAAATTTGAAATTGAATTTTGAATTTTGAAATTTGAAATTCAAATTCTGAATCACAGTCCAAGTGGAATTCGAATTCTTTATTGATAATTCCACAAGGTTAGAATTCGAATTTGAGTTGGATTATGGAGAGGAAAATCTTGTTTGAATCCTACTTGAATTTTGAGTCCTAATCTATCTAGAAAAACCGAGTTTGTTAGGGAGGATGACTCCTAGGAGAATTCGGGTTCTTAATGGACAAGGATGCAGGGAAAAATTCAAGTTTCAATCCCAGTTGAATTTGGATTCTCTCCCTCCCTAAAGTGCACGAAATTTTATGGATAAATCCAAGGAGATTTTTTGGTTTTTGTGGATAAGAGTGAGATTAAATTCAACCTAGAAAATCCTGTTTGAATTTTGATTCTTCCCCTCACAAAAGTGGCCGAAAATTCAAGGATAATCCTAAGGGAGATTTTTGGTTTTTTAGTGGATAAGGGTGAGATAAAATTCAAGTTAGAAAATCCTGTTTGGATTTTGATTCTCCTCACCTTAAAGTGGCCAAATCTAGCCTTGTTTATGGCCTAGGGAAATTCGGTTATTATGGATAAATGAGGAGATTAAATTCAAGTTAAAATCTTGTTTGAATTTGGATTGTAAAAATCCCAAGGTTGGCCGAATCTTCCCATGATTGTGGCCTATGGGATTTTTGAATTTTATTAATGGATAAGGGAGAAAATCTTCTCCTATTCCAATTCGAATTCAAGAGATCACCTCATACAAGTCTATAAATAGAGGTCTTACCACTCTAGTTCTCTTATACCACAGACTCTCAGGTGAGCAGGCTTATTGTTGCATAACTCAGCATGACAATAAGTTCTTTAGAGATCTGTGTGGTCGGAAGAAGACTAGTAGTGCTAGCATACCGGTCAAGGAACCGAGTGCCCACACACTCTGCCATCTGGGAATCGGAGAATAGTAGAGAAGGTTAGTTGGTTGAAGCCCTCCAATCATTCTCCTCCTACAGTTGGCGTCCTCTTGAGGTTTGAGTTTTATTGTTGTTAATTTATTGTATATGGCATCACGAGATATTTAATGATCTTAAAAAATTTTTATTGTTCCGTTGCGCTGCTCTGATGCGTTTTTACCGATTATATTCCTACAATAATTAACCTAGCAGAGGTACAGTATCTAGAAAAATAGTCCAGATGACCTCTTTTCACTCAGGAACTGACAAAATCAGAGCCAGAATGCCCAGACTAGTTAGTTAAATAGAAAGCAGTAAATAGTGAATAGTAGAAATGCAGTGTCAGGTTATGGTCAAGACAGCCTTAATTTGACTTAAAAATGATATATTAATAGTCAGCATGCTCAATTTAGTTAATTGAGTACAAAACATAAAAATTTGTTTGAGAGATATGCAGTATCGGGAAAGGGGTCAAGATGACCTTTTCTCATACCGAAATTGATATATTTGGACTCAAAACGCTCAAATTAGTCAATTGAGCACAAAACACATTTTTCAAGGCAAGATCACATAGATCCCGAAAACTGGTCCGGACGACCTCAGATGGATGTAAAACTGATTGATTTGAAATTAGCACGTTTAAATTAGTCAAGAGAGATTGTATTTGAAATTTCACACTAAAACGCCTCGTTATACATGCACAAGGATAACACAGTGTAAACACAACCACAGTATAGGAAATGAACAGTAAAATAAACTCATAATGGGCTCATAGGCAATACAACCCGACCAGTAATAATCAGTTTAAGGATTGGATCAAAAAATACAGTTTCGGTCGAAAACTAGAACACTGTTGGAAAAAGTTCGAAGACTATTATGGAAAATTAGACTGTAAAGAGAAGCAATTGCAGATAAAATTTTCCCTTAAAAATCGTGTATTCCTAGCTGAAAAAGCAGCTAAAATTAGTAAAAATAGCCCAAAAGTTGGCAATTAAATATTGCAAATAGGTATGACACATTGATTAAAATAATGAATAGCATTAAGCACATGGCAAACTAAGCATTTAAGGCCTTAACCCCCCTTTGTGTGCACGTAGCCCCTCGATTTTTAAGGGTTGAAAATGGTAGCAATTTGTTCTCCAATTAGGCAAAATTTTGGCTTAATTAAGTGAGCTTAGGTTGATTAAGTTTGGGTTAGATTTACCTATAAAAGGGCTTGCTTGACCTAAGGTGTTATTTCTTTCTTTTGCACCCCCAAAACACAACCACCCCTCCTCTTCTTTTCTTAGCTGTAGCTGACTTATTCCTAGCTCCAAAACTGACCAAAATCTAGCCAAAATCCCAGTTAAAGTTCACCAAAAAAAATTAACCCCATTCAAGCTTGTGTTAGGAGATTTCCATCCAAGCCATTCCAAGGTTATTTTTGGTAAGATTCTAGAACCAACCTTTGTGGTTTGATAGTTTCTTTAGCTTGATAATAAAAATGAAATTTTTGTGTGTTAATTCTAGCAAAGGCCGAACCTACTTCCCCCTTGGTCAACACGGCAAACTTTGGGCACTTAAGCTTCAGTTCGATTGTGCTTGGTTCATAGCACATAAGGTATAAACCGAAACCCTTTATGTGGTTTAGTGATTTTTAAGTTTTGATCAAGGAAATTTATGTGTATTTATTTGTACAATGGGTTATAATAAGTTTATTTTGAGCCCTTAGTATTTTATTTTCAAGTTTATGTGGTTGTGTGGTTATGGTTTAAATTTTGTGAATGGTTGTGTGAAGGGACGTTTTAGGGTTGGCTGGAAAACCAACCTATCCTCAATTTTTAGGCCATAGTATTGGCCATTTTTGACTATGTTAGACTCCGATTTTGGGATTTGGTAAAATATAAAGTTTTAAGAAAATTTCGTAACGGTTGTTTTTACATCAAATAGCTTTCGGCCAAAAATGATTCTAAGATAGACTTTTCGAGCTGTTTTCAAATAGAGTACAAAACTGGGACTAAAATCCTGAGCCCAGGAATAGTCTCGGGTTTTGTTAAAAATGACCAACTTAGAGTCTGAACTGGATCTCGGGCTCAACACGAAAGTTGTAGATCTCGTCGAAAGCTTTAGGATGACTTACACATGTTTTAAAAATTTGGCTGTTTCTGGCCTCAAGCAGAGCTATTTTTCAATAAGCATAAAACTGGGATTTTTCTAAAACTGGACACAAAGTTAGCCACGGGTTTGATATGTTTAGGACCCGTTAGAGTTTGATTTAAGCTCCAAGATGAACACAAGAGTGGTTCATCTCATCGAGAACTAAAAGTTTGATGTTCGGCAAATTTACAAATTAAGTCATTTCAAATAAGTTTTAAAAACAGTTTCGTTAAAATGGTTCAAGAACCACTTTTAACAATGAACACCAAAATGTGTTCTACCTTCTTTAAAATGGAAAAATGATTTTAATAAAATGCCCCCACCTTCCAATGAGGTGTTATGGGGATGGTTTCAAAGAGCATATGTTTTCCCCAAAATTTTTATAAAACTTCTAAAGCAACTTTCAAAAATAAACAAAATAGTAAAGGTAACCTAGTAGACTACCACATCTAAACAAGCAAAGTAACCCAATAGGCTACCTAGTCAATGATGCGTGAGGTAACCGGTTAGTTGACTGGTCGGTTAACTAGTCAAGGACTGTGTTTGAACGAGATAGCGAGGAACGGTGATTAATTTGTCAAGTAGACAAATTAATCAAGCACGATAGAAATTAGATACCAAATTCCCAAAGTAGAGCAGTAAGGTACTGATGGGCCTCATACCAAACAACAATACAAGTTATAGTCACTAACAGTAGTAGTGACCTAAGAACGAAGTTAATTAATTTATTGGGTAATAAATTAATTAGCCATGATTAGACGATCAAACTCACCAAAGAGATCGAGTTAGTACCGATGGCAATCGGTACCATACGTTGTATCTGCTTTAGTCACTAATAGTATTAGTGATTTAGCTAGATTATTGATGGAATACGTTATGATGGTAGGTAGTTACCTGTAATTTGATAAGGGCGAGAGTACAAGTTGGCTTGCAGATTAGGTAAGTACAACTCTGCCTATAGTATGAGCAAAAATCAATTTTAAGCGATATTTTTATACTATGTTGAGTATGCAAACCATGCACCGTTATTGCATAATATGTTAAAAGAGCATATAGTTTCACAATCGCATAGATTGATGAAAACATGAGTTAGATGCCATACATCCCTATCATGTAAGATTAGGGATAGCCTAGTAGGGCATTTGGCCAAATCAGATAAACAATTGGGTAATTAAAAGACTTCATGTCGTACTGGCCCCTTTCGCTTGAAGAGGTTCTTTTTAGTTTAAGTATGATGAGCTGAAGTCAATGGCTCTTAATACATAATGGGGCATATGGCCCACGAGCGTAAGGCTCACTAAGATCATGGACGTTTCAATTATCTGCACGTAATTCAGTACTAACACACGGGCCCTTAGCAAAGATAAGAAACGATAATGAATAATAAAGCATAATTGGTTAATGCATTATCCACGATATGCTTTAGCTATAGTTCAGCATGCATCCAGCTTTAGAAGATATGCATTTCAGTATATGATGTTTTCTATTATGCATCCATTTGAGTAATGTTCAGTTATGCTTTCAGTTCTGTATGATGCTTTGGTTTTGCATCTAGTATGTGGAATGATTCAGTATATGGTACATGTTGCTGCATGACATGCTTATAAGTTTTAAGTATGTATTATGATTTAAACATGTTTTGCAGACGACATATTGTACTTACTGGTCATAGAGCTCATAGTGTATGTTCATGCTGTAGGTAAGTGACCTATGGCTTAGATCTCACTAGGCAATGACGGCGGTAGAGGCGGATGTGAGGGTGAGGTTGTGGATACTACTACAAGTTTTGACTTCCGCACAGTATTGAGTAAACAGTATATTTTGAATGGTAAATAGTATTGAGTATATTTTGAATGGTAACAGTTGAACAGTTTTATAAGTATGTATGTAAAATTAACTCCAGTTGTTTTTAGACCTTGTATTCGTAAAGTATATGTACGTAAAAGATAAATACGTATGCATAAAAAAATCCCTAAAATTATGGTACCAAGTAAGTAAGTTCAAGAAATAGTTTTCAAGTAAGTTTATGTATTAGTAGTAGTTTTAAATGACGGTCTGGGCCACTCAGAGCACGGGTTGTCATAGATTGCCTGTCCGTCTGAGGGTAGAAAGCCGTACTAAGTCATAATTCCATCCCATGGCTTCTTGTATGTACTTCCAGAAATTCGAAGTGAATCGTACATCTCAATCTGACACTATAGACTTAGGAACACCATGTAATCAAACGACATGGATTACATAAAGGTTTGCCAATCTTTCCAATGAAAACGTCATTTTCACTGCTATGAATCATGCCATTTTTGTCAACTTATCAACGATGACCTAAATGGCGTCATCACCCTCTCGGGTCCTTGGTAATCCCACTACAAAGTCCATTGCGATGTGTTCCTACTTCCATTCGGGAATTTCCAGAGGTTCTAATTTACCTCTCGGATGTTGGTGCCCGGCTTTAACTTTTTGGCAAGTTAAGCATCAGGTCACAAACTTCGCAATATCATTTTTTATTCCTTTCCACCAAAATTGTAACTTTAATTCCTGGCACATCTTGCTAGCTCCGGCATAATAGAAATAGCGTGTACTGAATGATAGACCTGTACAAGAAAACTTCTCGCATCCCACAGGTTCAAAGGTAACTTTTCGCCTCCTGCAGTCGATGATGGCATTGTATTTCGTGAGAAAGTCCATTCCTAAGATCACATCATAGTCATATATGTCAATGATGATTAGGTTGACACTCAGTTCTCGACTGCAGATAATTACTGGCACAGGCCGTATCTAGTAATTAGACAGTAAAACCTCCCCTGAGGGAAGTGAAATTCTGAAAGTTTGGTTTATCTTATCTAAGCCCCTATCTAGCCTCCTAGCAAACTCTGATGATATGAAGGAGCGTGTTGCTCTAGAATAAAATAACACTAATGCACTTGAGTTGGTGACAAAAAGCTGACCTGTCACCACTACGGATATTCTAGCCTCTGCATCATTTCTTGTGTAAGCGTAGATCCTCCCCTGAGTGTCTGGACTTCAAGCCTGCCTTGCACGATTGATGGCCCTTCAATCCTGGTCTGGGTGGCGTGGAGTTGGCTATTCGCTGAGTGAGGTGGAATCTACTGATTCTAGGGGTTAGAGTAGCAATTCTTGGCATAATGGCCTTCCTTGCCATAAATAAAACAACAACTTGTCCCTTGTCTGCATTCACCCGGATGATTCTTCCCACATTTCGGGCACTTAGGGTTCTGGTTATTGTTCCCTCCCCTATTATTTCTTTTCTAGGGAAAATTTCTCTGGGGCCGTTGATTGCCCGTATTCCCCTTTCTCTTCTTATTGTGGTAGGGTTGCCGGTTGTTCAGGCCATTCCCCATGTTCTGTCCCCTCTGATGGGACTCCAGGTGCTGTCTCCCCTGAGTCTACTTTGCTTGAGACTTCTCCTCTTTTCGTGCCTTGAAAATTTGAGCTTTCCGCTCCTTGTCCTGTGCCAGCCAGTACTTGGCCCATGTCAGTCCTATGGCTACCGTAGCTGACCTATGGCTACCACTGCAAACTTGCATAGCAATATCAGTGTTGAACATCTTCAACATTCGTCGGACCTTCTCTTTTTCAGTGGGGACCAAATCCAGACAAAGTCGAGCCAGCTACTCGAACTTCCTGATTACTTCCATGACAGTCATACTTCCCTATTGTAGATTGTTGAACTCATCCTGTTGTACTGCTAAGGCTTCCTCATTGAAATACATTAGCCAAAACTCCTCGGTGAATTGATTCCAGGTCATCTCTTGGATGTTCCTCTTGATTGATACTATTTTCTACCACTGCAGCACCTCCTTGTGCAAGATGAAAGATGCACACAGTACTTTTTCCCTATCTGTCAGGCCCATTAGGTCTAGGACCACGTGAATTTTGGTCAACCAATCATCCGCCTCTATTACGTTGGCGGTTCCCTCAAATTCTGGTGCCTTCATGCGCTTGAACCTTTCATATAAGTCACCTCCCCAGTGAACTAGTGGAAGAACACTTGCTGTTGCGTGGGTGGCTATCGCTACTGGGGGTGTAGGTGGCGATTCGGGGACCTCACGCCCATGTAAGATTTCCTGAGCTGGGGGAGCCACTTGCTCCCATGGAGTTTCAGATGCTGTTAGGGTTTCTTGAGTTCGTACCCCTATCGTGGGCAGTGCTTGGTTCTGTTAGCCCAGTTGGGCTCTAAGTTGGGCTAACTCTCATTGTTGGTTCTCCACCATTTCCCGCATAGCTGTGAGCTGTGCTGCCAATTCCTCCTTTCGGGAGGGTTACATCGTCTGACTTTATGTCCTCGCCATTTGTTCATTGGGATCCTACCATGTAGCAAGAAAAGAAGGTAAAGATTTGGGCTCATATTCGGGAATCAGATCACATACCAATTTCCTTTCTTATTTAACTATTATAAGCATACTTATATGCAACTTTCATTTTTTTTCTCACTACTGTGATGTTCAATACGATTGCCGTATGGCATTGAAACGTCACCTGAGTGCCAGGACTCATCCCGCACTTTTCTGTCACATTGTGCTTATGTGTGTAAGGTCATATCTGGAGTCTTCAGGCAAAACTAGATTACTTTTCATGTATCGTAAATAATAGTACATAACGTTAGTCCATTGGGAGTGGTGAACGCACACACTTCCCAGTACATATACTTAAAAGAACGGACTGGGCTAAAACAAGCGAGAGTAGGCTACGGCCTTCCCTCATACATGCATACATATAGTCAAAAAGTGATATACTAAAGTAAATCCTAGCTACTCTGAGGTCAAAACGGACCCTGCATTAGAGACATTTTTGTCGTCAATCTCATCAAAAAAGAACTCCTCTGGGTCCTCTTCCTCGACCTCTAAACTGGAGCTGTCCTCGTCATTACTGGCTATGATGATTTAAGGTTCAGGTTCTTCCCATTCACCTCCACCAAGATAGTCATCGTCATCCTCCTCGGGATAATATACAGCTAGGGGTATTGTGGGGATAGGATCCTCTTCCATAGGTTCTTCCACGTTTTCTAGCACCTTTGGCAGAAGCTCAGCCACGAGGTCCTCGCCGGTCGGATAGGGGTTTGGTTCCGCTGGGTAATCTTCAGCGTTGGCGGGACCTGCTTCATCATGAGCTGGGGTAGGGCTCCCAGGGTCGATCACTACCACTTCGGCATCTAATATGTCTCGGATGAAGTGCCCCAAATGCTCGTGCTGTGGAGGGTAGTGGACAAGGTCCCTCACGTACCAAGGAACTCCCCTCCATAGGAGTTCAACCACCTCCCTAAAAGGCCTGTTCAAAGGGATGTAGAGTAGCATCCCATCCATAAACCTCTGATAGTAGTGTGCCATGGTTTCTCCTTTGTAAACATCCTAAATACCAGAAAAGATGTCATAACACCTCTCGTGCATGTCCATCCAGATCTCCATATCTCGATCTCTCGTACGAGCTTCATCGAATAGGGCTGGTGCAAATGCGAGGTGGAGCTTATGGCAAAGGTGCACCTAGTCTTCTATGGGGCCTATGATCCTTTATCGATCTTCCCACCACATCATCGCTGGGCCGTGTAACCTACTGCTCGCCAGAGCTACCTGTAGGCGAGGTGGAATGTGGCAGGTTTGGAACATAACTTCCATATCACGGATCCATCTCATCAACTCATAGGGTCGGCATCGACCATCAAACCAATCTGGCCATGCAGCGATGAAAGCTAGGCTCGCCTGTCGGTCTTCATGTATCTGGTTAGGGTCTATTGGAGCGGCCATCGCTATAGTGTACAACATATCATATTAACTCAGGTACTAGGATAATAAAATAGAATCTACTTACTTGGACAGAAGAGGCTGGCACGCAGCGATGTGAGGTAGGGTGGCAGGATACCGCTCTGATACCAACTGAGACGACTCATGCCCTGATGGCACAAATCAGCACTAAATATTACTTATCTTAACTTATCTTGTTTGAAATCTATTATTTGTAAATAGCCAAAATTTAGGGATTTTTTTTAATAGTGTGTTTACCAAATTACGTACTACTTATTTATACTTAAAACCATACAAAGATCTTAGTACAATTTGAGTTAACATACATGTGCATAAAATGCCAAACTGTTAAATTACTCTCCACAAAATAGACTCTCAAAATAACTTGCAGAAGTATACTCTGTCGGTGGTATCCACAACCTCACCCTCACATCTGCCCTGCCGCCATCATCGCCCAGCAGTGTTTAGCTTGCAGTTCTCTTACCTACAGCATGAACATACACGGTGAGCTTTATGCTCAGCAAGTACAACATATTCGTCCGTAAAACATGCTTTAAACATACATGCCATACACAGGGCGTAATTAAAACTAACTGTAATATCACAACATCACAGGGAAACTCATTATATAGCATATAATAAAAAGCATCCTATTTAATCACATCATGTATCATACCATGCAACTAAGGACATACACTACTGAGATTAAGGCATAACATGATCAATGCATGAACTGATTATGCTCAAATTATGCTTCATTTATTCTTAATCTTGTCTTATCTGAAGGGCCCTGGTGTAAGTACTATTATGCGCTGATCATCGGATTCACCGTGATCATGGGCTCGGTTTGGCCCGTTATCTATATACTTGTCTTCCTTGAGGACCCAACGGGGCCCGTTAGTCTGACACCTTTTATTTGATTACCCAATTGTATATTATGAGTATTAGTAACCATGTGCCCTATGCTCAACTAGGCTTATCCCCCATCGTGCCCTGACGGGGATGTATCGACACCTCATAAAATTCATTAATCTACGTGATTATGAACCCCTATATGTCATGCAACCAACATAAAATACAGCATACTTTAATATAGGTTAAACAACCATTTAAACTCATTTTTGTTCATACTGTAGGTAGAGTTGTACTTACTTGTTAGCCAACAGTTTGTACTTCACCTCGATGCACTTACAGGTAACGTCCTGTAATCATAATACATTATCATTAATATTCATTTTTAAGTCACTTCGATCGTTAGCGACTATAACTTCTTACTATTATAGGTTACTGATGCCCCTCGGTACCTAGCTGTTCTACTTTGACAGTACTGGTATCTAACGAGACTGACTAATTCGTCTACTTGACAAGTTAATCAATGTATCTCACCTTCACATTTAAACTCGATCTTTGACCTGTTGACCGGCCAGTCTATTAACCGGTTACTTCGTGTTTTACCAACGTGTAGCCCATCGGGCTTCTTTGCGTATTGGACTGTGTAACCCATTGAGTTACCTAGTGCATGGACAGTGTAACCTATCGGGTTACCTAGCGTTTAGACTGTTTAACCAATTTCCTTACGTTGGGCCTATTGACTAATTGGGCTAGTCATCTATCTGGTTACTCTACAGTTTTGCTCGGTAGCCAACTGGGCTACTTCACCAGTTTTACAAAAAATGTTCTAAAAATTTTGTAAAGTTTTGAAGCAATATAATTCTTTAAAATCGACCCCTTAGCACCCTAGTGGAAGATGGGGGCATTTTTATTAAAAAAAAAAAAATTGGTTTTCATTTTACAAGGAGAACACACATTGGTGTTCAAGGCGAAAAGGTTGGTTTTTCTTTTTGAACCCTTTTATTGAAAATCACTTAAAACTTATCAGAAATGATTTCATTCTTGAAAATGGAGAACGTAAAAGTTTTTATCCTCGATGAGATGAACAACTCTTGTGAACATCTCGGAGCTCGGTTTGACTTCTAAGGGGTCCGAAATCATAAAAACCCGTGGCCAATGTTTTACGAAAATCCCCAAATTTTGCACACTTTTAAAACAAGTCTGCTTGGGGCCCGAAACGGGCTAATTTTTGAAACCTGTGCAAGTTAGTTTTAAGGTTTTATCGAGATCTAAAACTTTCATGTTTTTTCTGAATTCCAGTTCGGACTCTAAATAGGTCGTTTTAAAGAAAATCTAAGGCCGTTCCTGGAATCAGGATTTTGACCCTAGTTTTGACCTCCGGTTAAAAAACAGTTTGAAACCCTATCTTAGAGCCATTTTTGGCCGAGCTCTATTTGACGAAAAAATGCTCGTAACAAAATTTCCTTAAAGTTTTATGTTTTATATTTTCTCAAAAACAGAACATAACATTTCCTAAAGTATCCAAATCCATGGCCCTAAAATTGGACAAATTTGTTTCCAGTTTTTTCCCCAATACGTCCATGCATCATTCATCCACAAACCATTCGTAAGAACATGTAAATATAACCACACAACCACAAACTTGAAAGTGGAAGGTAAGGGCTCAAAATAAACTTATTACAAGCCATTTGGATAAATAAATACACATAAACTTCTTAATCGAAAACTTAGAAACAACTAACCATAAAGAGGTAAGGTTTTCAGTTTATACCTTATGTGTTTTGGTTCAAGCAGAAATCTGAACTAGGCTCGAGTGACTAAAAGGGCCATGGGATCCAAGGGTTGAGGGGTGAACGTGAGCCAGAAGAGGACACAAAAATTTTGCTCGTAATATCGAACCAAACATAACACTAAACCACAAATGAAACTTGGTTCTAGGACCTTACCGAAATGAGCTTCAAGATGTGTACTCCTAAGCACCCTTGGAAGCAAGCCTTGTGTAAGAGTTTTGTGTGAAAATTTTGGTGTTTGGCTAAGGGGAAAGTGGCGGATTTTGGCTGCAAGAAGAGTGGAGAATACTTGGCTTTTGGGAGCTAAAAGAAAAGAAATGAAGGGCAAGGGAGGTGACACCTATTTATAGGCAAACCTAAGCACAATTAGCATCACCAAATCAAGCTAAATTAACCCAAAATCTTGTATAAACCAAGAGACAATTTTATATGTGCAGCTCCCCCATAATTGTCACACGGACTGGGAAGAACAAGTACATTTTTTATCAAATTTGATGTGAAATGGTGATGTATGGTGATGAAAATAAATTATTGTTTATGGGGTTTTTGGTGTCCTATTTTCCCATTGTTTATTCTCACTTTATGGGGTTTTCTAACTAGTTAAACTAGCTAGTTTCCATCCAATGGGACACATTTTTGGAGTGGTTACAATTTAACTAGGTCGGTTTCATGGCAGTCCAGTTTTGTACTGCGATTTTCGATCCTTTCTCGGCAGTGTTCTAATTTTCACCTGAAATTGTGCCTATAGCTTCCGATTTTCATTCTAGCTATTTCTAGATATTTGTGATTAGGTTGTAATGCCTATGAGCTCGCTCGGTCACTATTTATTATTCATTTCTTACACTGTGGTTGTGTCTTACACTGTATCGACATCGCGCACGCATAATACAACTTTTTCACACAAATATCTGACACAGGCTATCCTAACTAATTTGGGCTGGCTGAATCCATTTTTAACAGTTTTACACCCATTCTGGGGTCATCCAGATCAATTTTCGGTATCTATGTGATTTCCACCCAGAAATCACCTTTTGTGCTAAACCGACCAGTTTCGGCGTTCTGAAACTTAATATATCAGTTTCAGGCTAAGAATTAGTCGTCTTGACTCCTTTCCCGATACTACATGTCTCTCAGACAAAACCTCGTATTTCGTGCCCAATTGACCCGATTGGGCCTGCTAGCTATAAATATACCAGTTTCATGTCAAGAAAATTGTCACCTCGACTATTTCCTCGGTACGGTATATTTATCAAGCAAGATTTCACTATTGTGTTCAGACGACCAGCCTGAGCATACGGATGAGTAGTTCATCTGTTCTACGTCAAGAAATGGTCATCTGGGCTGTTTTCTGGATATGATGTGTCTCACACATATTTTCACGTATATCGAGGCGGATTGATTGTACTTGTCAGTAGCCCCTCTCATTGCATGAATAATAATTAAACGATCCTGTACTCGTTTAATGCATTCAATTGGCAATTTACACTGCATTATAAATAAAATTATGTATTGCACAGTAATTAGGTTTACACGTATAGGGTGGTCATCACATGTTCTTTGAAATTTTTAGGCCTGGTTTATACACCATTAGCACATTCACATAACTCTATCAAAACTTCTCATTTTCACTAAAACCTAAACAAAATTTTGTTTCATAGCTCCATTTTTCCTTATTGGTTTTCCACATCAACACATTCATATTACATCACAAAACCCTAGCATAACTCATCAAATTTTCATGCACTAACCCCTTAGAAAGCCACGGATTTTTAATTTAAAATCCAAGCACTAACTTTTATTTTTCTCTTCTCATTCCTTTACTTGATTTATCAACATGTTAACACCATGTTTCCAATTCAAAATCAACAACATAAAAATCTCATTTTTCTCTAATGCCACCCATGGTTCCAATTGAAAAACAAGCATAAAAATTAGCATTTTTCAATTTCATTTCATTTCCACATATTTTTCAACACCAAAAACCAGGCAAAACAACATCAAAATTTCATCTTCCTACACCATGAACAACCCACAGTTTTTAGTGAGCAAAATGCACCTAAACTTAACTTTTCATGCTCTTAATTCTACACTTGTTTTAATCACATACCATTTACACACTTTCAAGCAAAAATCATTAAACAAAAACTAATATTTCTCACTACAAAACAACCCATAACTCCACGGATTTTTTCCATGAAAAACAAGAAGAAACCATGCAAAAATGGAAGTTTACCTTGCTTCCTTGATGTTAGGAAATGGCCTAAGCATTAGAGACATTTTAATGTATTTTGAACTGGATAATAAAATTATATATATAGAGGTTATTCATAACATTGCTGTTTGTCCTCATTCTATTTATATGTTAAAGTAAATGTAAGCAAATATGGCTCCCTGATTGCTTGTGTTAAAACTGTTAGAACGTTGCATGCAATAGATTTTTGTATGCGAGAAGACAATGTTCTAAAGTAAGCGATCTAAACTAAGGTCTGTAGTCTATAGGGTTAGACCGAGCATCTAACTCATGTTAAAACTATTATGTTGTCTAAAGCCATGGTGGGGACGATTTGCCTTGACTGTCTGGAGCATAGACTCCCACGTACATACATAGATATGTTGCTTGGTGGTGACATATTAGACCGGGACTAAAGCATGATTGATCTACGTAGTTCGCTATGAGTGGATCAATCTGCTTTTGACGTTCATTATGCAGTAACCTTAATCCTGAGTGAATAAACTACTTCATGTATATGACTTGTGTACTTTGATGTTCCAATGGCTAAAGCGTCTTAGAGGTAGTAAGCTTATAGACCGGTTCGTTGGGTGCATGACTTGTATACGATGAAGGATTTGTTTACAGATATCGGAATCATAGCTCTAATAAGGAGTTAAGGGTATCCTCTTAAAGGCATTATACTGGATGTGAAAATGGACAAGGCCTTGGGTCGTCAGCTGGGCGGATGACTTTTTATTCATATATGGTGAATAATCATTTTCTTATTGGGCAGTATAATGGAACTTTAAGATAGCCTGATCAGTAGGATTGAACGGACTTTGACCTAAGACTAATCATGGATATTATATAAGGGTTCTACGTACATGACAAGGTCATTGGATGATAGCTTGTCATAGGCTTACGTAATACGATATATAATTAGGAGTTCAGTTTTAGGTTTATAGTGGTGTGACTCTGAAATTAGTCATCATATGATTGAGTTGTTCGGTAAAAAATGATGATCATATAGATTTATGAGAGCCCGATTATATATGTCCAATTGTTCCCTCTACTAGCTCCACATAATTCCTTAACAATTGGCAAATTGATTTGAGTATGCTATTGGCTAGTTGATTATGCATGGATGGTGTTGACATAGGATTAGGATGGTGGACAAGATTCTCTCCGGTTGAATTCAGATTTTATTTTGGGTAATAAAGTACATAATTATTCGAACTCCAAATAAAATTGCCATGATTTTATTTGAGATTAGATTGGAGTTGTAGAAAATTATCCATGAGAACAAGAATTTGAAATACAACTGTTTGTGGATTTTGAAATTTAAATTTTAAAATTTGAAATTTGAATTTCGAATTTGAAATTTGAATTTTGAATTTGAATTTTGAATTTTGAATTTGAATTTTGAATTTGAAATTTAAATTTGAAATTGAAATTTAAATTTGAAATTTAAAATTTGAAATTTGAAATTTGAATTTGAAATTTGAAATTCAAATTTTGAATCACAGTCCAAGTGGAATTCGAATTCTGTGTGAATAATTTCACAAGGCTAGAATTTGAATTTGAGTTCAATTATGAAGAGGAAAATCTTGTTTGAATCCTACTTCAATTTTGAATCACAATCCTAACTAATTTTGGTCGAAAATTTTGAGGATTATCCTCATGGAATTTTCAAAAATTTTGTGGATAAGATTCAGGGAAAAATTCAAGTTTCAATCCTAGTTGAATTTGATTTTCTTCTCCCTAAAAGTGGCCGAAATTTTGAAGGCAAATCTCAAGGAGATTTTCGGTTATTTTGGATAAGGATGAGATAAAATTCAAACTTGAAAATCCTAGTTGAATTTTGATTCTCCCCCTACTTTTTGTGGCCGAAAATATTCATTGAAAATCCTTATAGATTTTCAGATTTTTGGTTGGTTAATGGTGAGATAAAATTCAAGTTAAAATCCTATTTGAATTTTGAATACAAAATCCACATAATGGCCAAATTTTTTAGTTAGGATTTGGCTTGGAAATTTTCAGATTTTGTGAGTGGATAAGGGAGAAAATCTTATCCTAATCCAATTCGAATTCAGTGGATCAGCTCATGCAAGTCTACAAATAGAGATCCTGCCACTCCAATTCTCTCAGACCACAGACTCTCAGGTGAGTAGGCTTATTGTTGCACAAGTCACAGTGACAATAAGTTCTTTAGAGATCTGGGTGGTCGAAAGAAGACTAGCAGTGCTAGCATACCGATCGAGGTTCAGAGTTGCCCACACACTCAGCCATTTGGGAATTAGAGAATAGTAGAGAAGGCTAGTTGGTTGAAGCCCTCCGGTCATTCTCCTCCTACAGATTGGCGTCCTTAAGGTATGAGTTTAAATTGTTGTTGGTTTATTGTATATGGCATCATGAGATATTTAACGATCTTGAAAAATTTTTATTGTTCCGCTACGCCACTCTAATGCATTTTTTCTGATTTATTTTCCTACACTTGATTCCTTGCACTTGAGACCAATTTTTCACACTTTCTTGAAGAAATTTTGAAGAAAATTTTCTGTTTTTGGTGAAGAGAACCCACGCTGCTTGAAGACTAGAAAACACAAAATTTTTTCTGGTTTTTTTCATGGCCAAAACCGTGTATATATGTAGCCAAAAAGGAGGGACTAAGTTGTAAAACTTTTAGGGACCTTTTTGCAAGATTTTTGTGTAATTTTTGAACTCTTTAGGGGCTGTTTTGTAATTAAAAAAGTTAGGAAAGATTTTTTTTTTATTTTTGCCCCTAAAAATCTACCACCTATTGCCCTAAAAATTTCTTGAATTTTTTGGCTAATCTTCCTTTGACTTTTTTTGTTGACTTTGAATCCTAACCATTGAATTTTCTTGACTTTAAACCTTAGCCCTTGGATTTGAATGTATCCTTACATCCTTTCAAAGATTCACATCCAATCTTTGACTTCTCATGATTATTTAAGTCAAACTTTTGACCAAAAGTCAAACCGAAAAGTTTTGCACCGAAATCGTGTAGACGAGTTTCTGAAGCTGTCTGTGCCATCGGTTTTCCTTATTTCACTCCAGTTTACCTAAAATTTCATCCCGTAAATATTTTGTCTTTTAATGGCTTACAGTATATTTCTAGAAATTTTGGAACTGAAAAAGCATATTTTATCCGATTTCGGTTTGGTAAAATTTTCCGCTCCTGAACACACTCTTGTCGACACCGTCAGAACAGTTCATCGCATACTAAATAATACTAAAACATCTGTTTTATAATTTTACACATAAAAATCATTGAGTACTCAGGTTATACAAAATTTCTAAAAACAGTGAAATTTCTCGATTGTGACAGTACCTGTATTATTCGTGAAGAAAAAGGATGGGATGCTAAGAATGTGCATCGACTACAAAGAGCTAAAAAAAATTATGATCAAGAACAAGTATCCGTTGCCACGGATCGATGATCTATTTGATGAGCTCCAAGATGCTATAATATTCTCAAAGATTAATCTACGTTCATGGTACCATCAACTGCGAATCAGGGATGAAGATGCACCCAAAACAGCTTTTAAATACAGTACAGACATTATGAGTTTTTGGTCATGTCATTCAGATTGACGAACGCCCTGGTAGCCTTTATGGACCTGATAAACTGTATGTTCAAAGACTTTTTAGACAAGTTTATCATTGTGTTTGTCAATGACATGCTTGTATACTCTAAGATGAAGGAGGAGCACAAAGAGCATTTAAGGGCTGTCTTAGACAAGCTATGGGACCATCAGCCGTATGCCAAGTTCTCCAAGTGTGAGTTTTGGCTAGAAAAGGTCAATTTCCTAGGCCACATAGTCTCCAAGCAAGGAGTATCTGTCAATCCAGTGAAAATTGACGCAGTTAGCCCATGGCCAACTCCGACAAATGTGACAGAGATCTGTAGTTTCTAGGCCTAGCTGGGTATTACTGGCACTTTGTCGAAGGCTTTTTGAAGTTAGCCACTCTACTTACAATACTTACCAAGAAAGAAAGAAATATAAGTGGACCGACAAGTGTGAGGAGAGCTTTCAGGAGCTAAACCGGAGACTCACAAGTACTCAAATACTGACCATTCTAGATGCTGGTCAGAGAAACTTCATGATTTATAGTGATGCATCCAAGATCAGATTAGGAGCCTTGTTGATGTTGAGTGGTAGAGTAGTCATGTATGCTTCACGACAGCTCAAGGACCATGAGAAGAACTGCCCTACGCATGATCTGAAGCTACCAGCTGTAGTTTTTGTGCTCAAGATATGGAGGCACTACCTGTACAGTGTCAAGTGCAAAATCTACACAAACCACCAGAGTCTTAAGTACATCTTCACGCAGAAAGAACTTAACATGAGGCAACGAAGATGGTTGGAATTGGTAAAGGATTACAACTGCGAGATCCTATACTATGTAAGGAAAGCCAGCAAGGTGGCTAATACACTCAGTTGAAAGCATTCTTTGTCAGTTATGGCTATCAGTGCCTTGTCAGAAGTACTAACAAAAGAGCTATTTAACAGCAAGATTGAGATTTTGACATAGAGGTTATCTGACATGACCCTTTAATCGATGCTCTTAGAAGAAATCAAGACCGGTCAGGACCTCGATTTGTCCTTGAACATGCTCAGAAAGGAAGCTACGGAGGATAAGAGTTTAGAGTCTATAAGGACGGCATACTTTACTACAGAGATAGAGTGTGTGTTCCGAAGGATTAAGAACTCGAGAAGCAAATCCTTTCATAAGCTCACGAGACGCCATATTCTGTACATCCAGGGGCAAACAGGATGTACAAGGACCTAAAAGAGAGTTTTTAATGGCCTGGAATGAAAAATGACGTTGCCAAGTTCATTACCAGATGCCTTACGTGTCAGAAGGTTAAGGTAGAACATCAACGACCGGCAGGAGAATTACAGAAGATCAAGCTGTCCGAATGGAAATGAGACCAGATTATAATGGATTTTGTAGTCGGATTACCGAGGACGTCAAGTGGCAACAATGCAATCTGGGTGATTGTAGATAGATTGACGAAATCAGCTCGATTTCTAGCTATAAAAGTTAGCTACTTAGTGGAATGACTAGCAGAAATGCATATAGCTGAAATAGTGAGACTGCATGGAGTGCCAAAGTCTATCATTTCAGATCGCGACGGACGCTTCACTTCTAGATTCTGGCAGAGTGTCCAGGCCACATTAGGGACAAGATTGAAGGTCAGTACAACATTCTATCCTCAGACCAACGGTCAATCCAAAAGGACCATATAGACATTAGAGGATATGTTGGGAGCTTGTGTCCTAGACTTCAAAGGAAACTGGGACCAGAAGCTATTCTTGATCGAGTTCTCATACAATAATAGCTACCATTCCTCGATCGGAATGGCACTGTACGAGGCGCTATATGGGATAAAATGCATATCTTCGGTTCATTAGCACGAGATTGGAAAAAAACAGCTTACTAGCATGGACTTCATCAAGAACACCACGGTAGACGTGAAGCTAATATGAGAAAGATTGGATACAGTGCACAGTCACCAAAAGAGTTACGCAGATAAGTGCCATAGACCCCTCGAGTTTCAAGAAGGAGACTCAGTCTTTCTCAAGGTGGCACCCATGAAAGGGGTGATGCGGTTTGGAAAGAAGGGAAAGCTCAATCCTAGGTATATAGGACCCTTTGAGATAATCGAGAGAGTCGAGAAGGTGGCTTATAGATTAGCGCTCCCTCTCGAGTTAGCTTCAGTGCACAATGTCTTCCACGTCTCAATGCTGAAGAAGTACGGGCCAGACAACTCCCATGTTTTGAGTCAAGAACCCGTAGAAGTCCATGCTGATCTTACTTACGAGGAGAAACCCATGCAGATCCTAGCTAGAGAAGAAAGGGTGCTTAGAAATAAAGTCATACCCTTGACAGAAATGGTGTGGTGGAACCACAATATAGAGGAAGTCATATGGGAAAGGGAAGAAGATATGAAAAGAGACTTCCTAGAATTATTCTAATTTTAGAGGACAAAAATTTTGTAAAGGGGCTCCCCATATTCATGGAACCTAATTAGTATGTAATAAGTAATTATGGAATAAATTTGGAGTAGTTCAAAGCTTTATGGTACAAGTTTGAAGAACATGGTCAGATACACAGCCGTGTAGGTGGCCGTGTACCATTCGGACCATTGAACGTGTGAGAGGTCATGTTTCAGGAACTAGGCATGTTAAGCAATCTCAACTAGTACATGCTTGTGTTTGGAGTACACACGCCCGTGTTGCATGATACATGCCCGTGTATGAGCCCGTGTTGAACGCTGTGTATTGAGCAGAGAGTTGCTGTAATGACTCTCATGATTCATGAAACTTAATTACTATGTAACGAGTAATTAAGTTAATAAATACAGTATATTTTCTAGTTGAATGAATTAAACAGGTTCAGTGACGTTTAATTACTATTCATGTAGTGAAAGTAATCGACAGTAAAATCGGCCCACCCTATTATGTGTATGTGCATATAAGACATGCAGTATCAAGAAACCGGTCTAGACGAACATTTCTTGACATAAAACTAGTGAGCAAGTCATCAGTACGCTCAGACTGGTTATCTGAGCAAGCAACAATAATTACCCTGATAGATGTACAGTATCAAGAAAAAAATGGTCCAGATGACCTCTTCTCGCCCAGAAATAGACAAAATCAAAGTCAGAACACTCAGACTGGTCAGTTAAATAGAAAGCAATGAATAGTAAATAGTAGATACGCAGTGTCAGGTTAATGGCCAAGACGGCCTCAATTTGACATAAAATTGATATATTTACAATCAATAGGCTCAATTTAGTCAATTGAGCACAAAACATGAAATTTTATTTAAGAGATATGCAGTATCAGGAAAGGAGTGAAGATGACCTTTTCTCAGCCCGAAACTGATATATTTACACTCAGAATGCTCAAATTACTCAATTGAGCGCAAAATATGTTTTTCGAGGCGGGGTCACACAGATCCCAAAACTGGTCCAGATTGCTTCAAATGGACGCAAAATTGATAAATTTGAAATCAGCACGTCCAAATTAGTTAGGAGAGACTGTGTTTGAAATTTTGCACATAAACACCTCGTTATGCGTGCATAAGGACAACACAGTATAGACACAACCACAGTACAGGAAATGAACAATAAAATAAACACAGAATGGGCTCATAAGCATTACAACCCAACCAGGAATTATTAGTATAAATATCGGATTCAGAAAATCCAATTTCGGTCGAAATCTAGAACACCATCGAGAAAGGACCGAACACTGCTGTGGGAAATTAGACTGTTAAGAGGAGTTTTTACAGATGAATTTTCCCTTTAGGAAACCATGTATTGCTGATGAAAAAGCAGCAAAAACCAGCTGCAAAGTAGCCCAAAAGCTGCCATTAAAATATTGCCTAGGCTTATGACACATTGAATAAAATATGGAATAGTTTAGTCACATGATCCAACCATGCATTTAAGGCATTTGGCCTCCTTTTAGGCGTAGCTCCCGTTGGATTTTGTGTGGGCAGATAGCAGTAAAATTTGTTCCCCAATTAAGCTAAGTTTTGGCTTAATTAAGAGAGCTTAGATTGATTAATCTTGATTGAGTTTTGTCTGTGACGTCCCGTGCCCTTACTGGCCCGAACCGTCACTAAAAACTACTACTTGAACTTTTATTTAAAACTGATACTTAATCTTACTTACTTAGATACCTTGATTTTAGAGTTTTTTTATACGCATACGTATTTACTATTCGCGTATGTATACAATTAAAATGCAGAATCTGAAACATAGGGATTTCAACTATACATACATACTTATACTGTCTGTTTAATTAGATACTATTTCAAATATACTATTTAACTGTTACTATTCAAAATATACTATTCATATATATAATGTTTACTGTTTAAAATATATTGTTACTCAAAAACTATGCAGAAGATAATACTCGTGGTGGTATCCTTAACCATGCCCTCATATCCGCCTTTGCCACCATTATCGGCCATTAGCATTCAAGCCATAGGACGCTTAACTACAGCATAAACACACACCGTGAGCTTTATTGCCTAGTATATATAACATGTTAACCGCAAAACATGTATAAAACTTAGTACATACTTAAAATCATATAAGTATGTCATAAATCAACATATACCACTTATACGTAGCACATATCAGATCATCAAATATCATGTCATTGAATACAAAACTTCACATACTATATGCATAGTAGAAAGCATCGTATACTGAATGCATCTTACTATAGCTAGAAGCATAGTGAACTGTAACTAGTGTGTACTGTGAATCATGCATGATCCGGTTATGTTCATTTATGCTTCAATGCTCTTTTCTTTCTCTTGTTTGTTAGGAAATGCCCTAAGCATTAGAGACATTTTGATGTATTTGTTTTGAACTTGATAATAAAATTATATATAGAGGTTATTCATTGCATTGCTATATGTCCTCATTCTATTTACATTTTAAAGAAAATGTAAGCAAATATGGCTCCATGACTGCTTGTGTTAAAACTGTTAGAATGTTGCATGCAATGGACTTTTTGTATGCGAGAAGATAATGTTCTAAAGTAAGCGGTCTAAACTAAGGTCTGTAGTCTATGGGGTTAGACTGAGCATCTAACTCATGTTAAGACTATTATGTTGTCTAAAGATATGGTGGGGATGGTTTGTCTTGACTGTCTGGAGCATAGACTCCCAAGTAGAGATATAGATATGTTGCTTGTTGGTGACATATTAGACCGGAACTACAGCGTGATTGATCTATGTAGTCTGCTATGAGTGGATCAATCTGCTTTTGACGTTCATTGTGCAGTAATCTTAATCCTAAGTGATGAACTACTTCATGTATATGACTTGTGTACTTTGATGTTCCAATTGTTAAAGCGTCTCAGAGGTAGTAAGTTTATAGAGCGGTTCGTTGGGTGCATGACTTGTATACGATGAAGGGTTTGTTTATAGATATCGGAATCGTAGCTCTAATAAGGAGTTAAGGGTATCCTCTTAAAGGCATTATACTGGATGTGAAAATAGACAAGGCCTTAGGTCATCTGCTGGACGGATGACTTCTTATTCATATATGGTGAACAATCATTTTCTTATTCGGTAGTAATGGAACTTTAAGATAGCCTGATCAGTAGGATTGAATGGACTTTGACCTAAGGCTGATCATGGATATCATATGAGGGTTCTGCATACATGACAAGGTCACTGGACAATAGCTTTGTGACAACCGGGAAATGCTAACATTCTCGGAAGAAAATGTACAAATGTATGTATATAACAATTTGTACTATTTAAAGAGTGAAATGAATGTATTTATATTGTTTAGAATACATTGAAATGTTTTAACAATACTGACGAGTAAGAATTCAGTGTTGATAAAATTCACTGAATTGAAACGGGTGGAACGGTGCCAAAAACGACATTAAAAACCCTAACCGGTGCATTATGGTGCACTAAAAGATGAAAAACTTTCGGGATTGATTTTAATCAAATGGAAGCAGTATAAATTGATCCGACTGCACAGGAGACCTCAAGAACCCACCGGGACGATTTCAGGAAAATTGTAGCTCAAACCGATACCGGTCAAAAAGTAGTGAATTAATGTGAATAGTAAAGTCAAAGTCAACACTTTACTTTACATTTATGACATCATAAAGCAAAATTAATAAATGAAAGAAATATGGTGGTTGGTGGCATTAATGGCCAAGATTGATTCACCTTTTGATCTAAGGCCAAGATTTGACCAAAATTAACCAAATTAAATTTTTGAAAAATTTGGAAAGAAATGGCTTGATAAGTGTTGAATTCTTATTGGTTGGAAGCTAAATTAATTGGCTTCCTTTGTGCTTAAGTTGGCAACAATTGGAACAAAAGTGGCCGAAACATTACAAAGACAAAAACATAAGAAAAAGTTTTTTTAAGTGTTCTCCCTAGTGGAACTGTGAGCAACCAAGGAAAACCAAGCCAAATATTCAAATTTCCTTCACAAAAGTGGTGTCAAACCCTTCCTTGAAGACAAAGGAAGCGAGAAAGCAAGGTAACCTTCTTTGGTTTGCATTTTTTCTTGATTTTTCTCCCTAAAATCCATGGGATGAATAGTGTGAAGATGAGAAAATTTGTGGCTTGTTTTGGTTGATTTGGTGCTTCAGTTTTAACTAGGGTTTGGTGAATAATTTTTGCATGATTAACTTGATGTTTGGATAGTTAAATTCATGCATTGAATTATGGAAATGATGGTTATGTGATTGAAAGCATGAAACAAAATGTTGTGCATGTTTTTCTCTAAAATGGCCGTGGGTTATAATGGTGAAAAACGCTAAGAATTTGTGTTGAAAAATGCATGGGAAATGGCTTGAAAATGTGCTAGGTAATGACATTGGAATAGCGTAAAAATTGGTTGAAAAATTGAAAAGTTTGGGTTAGATTTTGAGAGTGAAAACCGTGGCTAAAACTAAGGGTAAAATTGAAAGAAAATTTGTGGAATGTTGTTCAAAATGTGAATTAAAATTTTGTGAGCTTTTATGTAAAAGTTTGGGAAACTTTTACATAAAATAGGCTTGTGGTATAGTACGTGGTAGGTACATATGGTTCGGGGCGTACCTAACGCCGGTAGCCTTAAATTTATGCCGAAATGCTGCCGAAATTTCGAAAACGGCGTTTGAGGTAAAAAGGAAATTAAAAATAAAAGTTTAGGGTTGGGTCGGGAACCCGAGTCCCTAAAGGGAAATTGAATAAGGAAAACCTAAGGGGTGGTTCATGAATAGTAACCGATCCCCTTAAAAATGTAAAACGCGAGTGAAACTGAAAAACCGACCTCGAGGGGGGACGTTTTTGGGAAACGAAATAAAGGTCGGAGTCGAATACGGAAAATCTGAGCCTCGAAGAACTAGATCAGGAACGTCTAGATGAATGTTTTAAAGTAAAACGTCCATTTGAGGCTCCGAAACGTTAGAAAATCACTAAACCGACGTAAGGGTCGAAAGAGTGCTTCTCGAGGGTCGGGAAATTGAAAAATGAAAATAAAATAGAAACGAACCCGGTAATGATTAGAAAAGAGCCAGAAAAGTTCCTGAGAGCCAAAAATGCAGTCTGGATCGAGAAAATTCCATCAAGGGTAAAATTGTAATTTTACCAAAATATAGGGGTAAAATCGTAATTTTGTAAAAGTTGAGAAAAATGGGGAAAATGATAAATAAAGCCTAAAAATTTATAAATAGGTTTTATTTAAGCTTTTTGATGAAAAATAAAAGCTATAAATAGTAATGAAATTAACAGACAAGGTTTTATCTGTAGGATCCCAAAATCGACCTACAAGGAGGGCGATCAAAGATCCAAGAAAGAAAAGGGGAAGAAACTGATAAGGTAAGTTCAGACATTTACCTGTTTGCAACATATAGCATTATTATTGCTAACTTTGATGTACTAACTATAAGTTAGGTACATATGTGCTACGGGCACTATTATAGAGTGGAGAGAGTGACGAAATGTGCTACGGACACTATTGAGAATGGGACACATAGTAAATTGTGCTTCGGGCACTAGAGCGAGGTTAATGAAACTCACTCACCTAAAATTAAAATGTGAACCATTCCTAACCACAGGGCCATATGAAGTCACCGGGTTAGAATTTTAAAAAGTCAGTAATGAAACCACTTTTGGCGTACCAGCCTTCCGTACAAGGAGGTAAATTTTGCCTTCGGGGCTATGAGATTAAGGCTGTGGAGGTTAGCACTAATGTACCGCTCCCAGTCATGTACAATTTTGCCTTCGGGGCTATGAGATTAAGGCTGTGTAGGTCAGCACTAATGTACCGCTCCCAGTCATGCGCACTTAAATGGTACTACCAACCTGAGCTCAAAACCAGAACATAATCAAAGATAATTACCTAAAACTGAAACTATGCCATAATTGAGCATAAGATAGTTTCGTGAGGGTACTAACATCGCGGTAGATGTACTGTTGACATACTGTGTTGTGGCCAAACTTACTATTCACAATGAATAGTAGTCAAAGTTACTATTTATGATGAATAGTAGTCAATGTTACTATTTATGATGAATAGTGTATTCATAGAAATTTTATTTCTTGCATGTTTGAACTTACTGAGCATGTAGCTCATCATTTTTGCTTATGTTGCAGGTAAGCAACCAGCTCAGTAGCTTTGTATGACTGGATGGCGGACGGGATAGCGCGTGTCAAATGGGATAGGAGGCCAGGGATATGGTCCTGTTAGAGTCTTTCTATTGAGCGATAAAAGAGAAGGGAAAATGAAACAGTCTTTTGTAATAATATATATTTTATGAAAGTACTGTATTATGTAAATTACTTTGTACTTGTAAACAAAGTAAATAGTGGATAATGTTTTACATGATGTTTAAAAAAAAATTTCCCCAAAAACATCATGATTTAAAGAGAGATAGATTAGCCGGCGACCTGTGAGAGTATAATCTATCGCAGTTAGCGATAAAGCTTAACTGTAATAGTATTGTGTGATCTCTACGAGGGCCGGGCCGCCACAGTTGGTATTAGAGCGAAATTACGATTGGTCTAGTTTAGATTACCGACTGCCATCACAGTTGGTATATCAGAGCAGTGTTGACCATATCCTGATTTGACACTTCGTGCATCCTGCACCGCAATCTAAGTAAGTAGTTTATTTAAGTTTAGTGAATTATTTTCTTATATGAAAATAATTATCTTGTAGGTAACAAGATGACTAGACCTCCTTATGTGAGACCACCGCTACCACGACCGAGAGGGGTGTTACGGGTATGGACGAGACCTATTGTGAGGCCGTCTATTTCCCAACGACCAGTAGTTAAACCCCCGATGCCCGAGAGACCTCCAACACCAGCACCAGCTCCAGTAGATGTAATACAGCCTCGACCGGTACTTCATCCACCTGTAGTAGTGGACATTCGAGTTGTTGGTGGGCGCCAACATATTGAGGTGAGAGTTTCATCTCGGGCAGTACAGGCATTCAGAGATAGCAGTCCTCCTATGTTTGATGGTGGACGACAGTCAATGGAGACGAAGAACTGGCTCCATACCATAGAGAGGATTATGGTGATGTGTGACATTGACCGAGAGATGTGGATCCAGTTGGCCATCAGTATGTTTCAAGGAGATGCTCGAGTATTCTAGGATTATTGTGACTAGGAGATTCTGTTGGGATTCAGTTAGGCTGAGTTTTGTCAGCAATTGGCTGATCAGTTTCCACCTAAGGATTCGACACCTGCTCAGCACCTCCAGAGACACGAGAGGCAGTTACACCCGCGTACCCTGGATTTGATGAGGTTAGGGACTATATTCTCCAGACAGAGAGGATGGTCATGTTGTCTGGTGAGACAGTTATGTCTTACGCAGCACGATTTGAGGAGACCATTAAGAGGAGATGTCCGTTGCCCAACCTCACTGAAGCAAACTATTGTGGGCTTTTCTGGAGAGGTTTACCTATGGAGTTGAGACAGAGGGTGATTAAGCTATATCCTCCTACGCTCCAAGAGTTTGTAGTGACGATCAGGACGATCGAGAGGGAGATTTTGATTGACAATCTGACGTAGAGTTGACGAGAGACACTGGGTCAAGATGAGATGTCGGCACGCATCTTTGGCCAAGAAGGATGATGAACGATCATGAGGCCGGACCGTCTAGACCACGAGGAGGTGATGACTCAGGACAGGGAGTATTGCCTAGGGGTGGTGATGACTCAGATGATCCAGATGACGATGAGGATCCAGAAGAATATCCTCTAGTCCCAGACACGGGGGATGTGTGACCAGTAGATGTACGCATGTGCATAAGTAGCTTATAGAGAAAAGCTCTTTTGTATAGACTTATGGCCAAGATGTATATGATGGCCGATGTATATATGATTGGTGATGGTTATGTACAATATATAAACGTTTTGCTATGAATGAAATATCAAAATGATTATATGTTGTACGATGATGTGTTATGATGATGTGGCTTTACATTACCCTGAATTTCGTAAATTTATATGATTTTACGAATGTGGTCATGGAAAAGCTAACGGTGAATTGTTGTGCCATAATAGGATAATAGGCAAGATGGTGGATTTGCGAAATCGACCGGAGGGACGAGAGCGATGTCCTAATATCATGGAGAGATTAGTTCAGATACAAGCCTTACTAGAAGCTCAGATGCAGGAAAATGCTAATCTGAGACAACGAGTAGAGGAGTTAGAACAGAGGCAAGGTTTTGAAGGTACCCAAGTAGAACAGGAAGCTGAGGTAGATCTGGTTATCCCTCCAGCTACTATACATGAGAGAGCTCCTGAACCGCAACCGGTATTAAATCTGGAACGCCTCTGTGAAAGATTCAGGCATACGAGGCTGCTAGAATTTGAAGGTTCAACTAATCCCCTAGAGGCTGAAGACTGGTTGTCATCCTTGCAAGTGATCATGGAATTCATGAACTTAACTGACCAGGAGAAGGTTGCATGTGCATCTTTTGTGTTGAGAAAAGATGCTCATTTTTGGTGGGACACTGTGCGAATGAGAAGGAATGTGTCTACCATGAGTTAGGCAGAATTTCTGGAAGAATTTAACCAGAAATATTATGACCCTGCATCTCTGAGACAACAGCAGAAAGAGTTCTCAGAATTGATGTAAGGAAATATGTCGGTGAGTGAAGTTTGCCGAAAGTTTGACTAGTTATCCCGCTTATGTCCCTATGTAGTCCCTACTGAGAGGGAGAAAATACAGAAAATGATTGGGATGTTCAGGCCAGAAATTACTGCATTGATAGATACTGGACAGTACCGCCTACTTTTGTAGCAGATTGTGTTAGTCGGGCCATCAGAGCTGAGTTTCATGTAGCCTGACAGAAAGAGGAAAGAGAGAAGCACTGGGAGGCCAAAAAGAATGAGAGGGCTTTGGCTAAGTCTACACAAGTTGGTCAATCGAGCAAGCCAAATCAGAATGCTAAACCAGGCCAGGGCAATAATCAAGGATCCCAGCAAAACAATAGGAAAGGCAATTTTTCCGGAAATCGCCAGGGCAATAATCGAGACCAGCAGCGAAGAACAGCTGGAAATGCAGAATCCAATGTACAAAATTGTCCTACATGCGGGAAGAGACATTCTGGGCAATGCAGATATGGGCCACTTGTTTGCTATGAATGTGGAAAGGAAGGTCATTACACTAGGAACTGTCCAAGCAACAGGCAGGGTGTACAAGGCACTTCCCAACCGCACCAGACACGCCCACAAGCTCATTCCCTTCAGGCCAGAGTTGAAGAGTCTCTAGTAAGGTTGTAACGCCAGGAGCATGTGCCACGTGCTGATGCTCGTGCGATGGCCTACAGCAAAGAGGATGCAGAGGTAGGAACATCAAATGTGGTGACAGGTCAGCTTCCTGTCGCTAGTCATGTAGCCTTTGTACTATTCGATTCCGGTGCTACGCATTCTTTTGTTTCCTATGAATTTGCTGACAAGATAGGACTTCCTAAGGACTATATGGGAAGAGTATTTAAGACAACTTTACCCTCTGAGGAAGTATTGTTGTCCAATTACTGGCTACCTCATGTACCAGTATATGTGGCAAATAGGGAGCTATATGCGGAGTTGATCGTAATGAAGATCGTGGATTACGATGTGATTCTAGGCATAGACTTCCTAGGGAAATATCAAGCTACGATCAACTGCAGAAATCAAAAAATAGTATTCCAACCCGAGGAAGAAGAGAGTTTCGAATATGTCGATGCTTCTCGAAAACCCAGGAAGATGATGATCAGTTCGCTGAAAGCAAGCAAGCTGATGGCCAGTGGCTGTATGGGATATCTGGCATATGTGGTGGACACTACAGAGGAACAGAAGCTTCAACCTGAAGATATTCCTGTTGTTAAGGAATTTCTTGACGTATTTCCGGAAGAGTTACCAGGGATACCTCTAGAGAGAGAAATCTCGTTCGAAATAGAGTTGCCTAGAACGGCACCTATTTCCAAAGCACCATACCGCATGGCTCCAGTGGAGTTAAAGGAGCTGCAGGAATAATTAAAGGAGCTTTTGAACAAAGGATTCATCAGACCGAGTTATTCTCTGTAGGGTGCACCTGTGTTGCTCGTCAAGAAAAAGGATGGAACGTTCCGTTTGTGCATTGATTATCGAGAGTTGAATAAGGTTACGATCAAAAATAGGTATCCATTACCTAGAATTGATGACCTATTCGACCAGTTAAAATGCGCAGCGGTATTTTCCAAGATCAACTTACGATCAGGATATCACCAGTTGAGAATTAAAGAAAGTGATATTCCTAAAATGGCGTTTAGGAGCGTTATGGTCACTATGAGTTCCTTGTTATGCCATTCGGATTAACAAATGCGCCAGCAGTGTTCATGGATTTAATGAACAGAATTTTTAAAGAGTATTTGCATAAGTTTTTCATTGTATTCATTGATAACATTCTTATATACTCAAAGACTCGTGAGGAGTAGAAGGAGCATCTAAGGATCGTGTTGCATACAATAAGGAAGCATCAACTATATGCCAAATTCTTAAAATGTGAGTTTTGGCTGGATAGAGTACATTTCCTCGGACATGTTGTATCCCAGGAAGGTATTGCTGTAGATCCGAGAAGGTAGACGCAATTAACTAGTGGCCTGCACCCAAGAATATGACGGAAATACGCAGTTTCTTGGGGTTAGCTGGTTATTATCGGAGGTTTGTAGAGGGATTCGCGCGTTTAGCTACACTTCTTACTGCTCTTACACGTAAAAAGGAAGTATGAGTGGACTATGGAATGCAAAAGAAGCTTCCAAGAGTTAAAGACACGGTTGACAAGTGCACCAATCCTTACACTTCCTATTGAAGGGAAGAAGTTTATGATCTACAGTGATGCATCCATAATAGGATTGGGAGCAGTCCTAATGCAAGGCGGCAAGGTGATTGCCTACGCTTCCCGTCAATTAAAGGATCATGAAAGGAATTACCCTACACATGACCTTGAACTTGTTGCTGTTAGGAAATGCCCTAAGTATTAGAGACATTTTGATGTATTCATTTTGAACTGGATAATAAAATTATACTTAGAGGTTATTCATTACATTGCTATCTGTCCTCGTCTTATTTACATGTTAAAGTAAATGTAAGCAAATATGGCTCACTGACTGCTTGTGTTAAAACTGTTAGAACGTTGCATGCAATGGATTTTTGTATGCAAGAAGACAATGTTCTAAAGTTAGCAGTCTAAACTATGGTCTATAGTCTATGGGGTTAGACCGAGCATCTAACTCATGTTAAGACTATTATGTTGTCTAAAGCCTTGGAGGGGACGGTCTGTCTTGACTGTCTGGAGCTGGACTCCCAAGTAGAGACATGGATATGTTGCTTGGAGGTGACATATTAGACCGGGACTAAAGCGTGATTGATCTACGTAGTCCGCTATGAGTGGATCAATCTGCTTTTGACGTTCATTGTGCAATAACCTTAATCCTGAGTAAATGAACTACTTCATGTATATGACTTGTGTACTTTGATGTTCCAATGGCTAAAGCGTCTCAGAGGTAGTAAGCTTATAGACCGGTTCGTTGGGTGCATGACTTGTATACGATGAAGGGTTTGTTTGCAGATATCGGAATCATAGCTCTGAGGAGTTAAAGGTATCCTCTTAAAGGCATTATACTGAATGTGAAAATGGACAAGGCCTTGGGTCGTCTGCTGGGCGGATGACTTCTTATTCACATATGGTGAATAATCATTTTCTTGATTCGGTAGTATAATGGAACTTTAAGATAGCCTGATCAGTAGGATTAAACGGACTTTGACCTAAGGCTGATCATGGATATCATATGAGGGTTTTGCATATATGACAAGGTCATTGGATGGTAGCTCGTCACAGGCTTACGTAATACGGTATATAATTGGGAGTTCAGTTTCAGGTTTATAGTGGTGTGACTCTGAAATTAGTGATCATATGATTGAGTTGTTCGGTACAGAATGATGATCATATGGAATCACGGGAGCCCGATTATATATGTCCAATCAGTCCCTCTACTAGCTCCACATAATTCCTTAACGTTTGGCAAATTGATTTGTGTATGCTATTGGCTAGTTTATTATGCATGGATGGTGATGACACAGGATTAGGATGGTAGACAAGATTCTCTCCGGTTGGATTCAGATTTTGTTTTGGATAATAGAGTACACAATTATTCGAACTCCAAATAAAGTTGCCATGATTTTATTTGAGATTGGATTGGAGTTGTAGAAAATTATCCATGAGAACAAGAATATGAAACACAACCGTTTTGTGGAATTTGAAATTTGAATTTTGAAATTTGAAATTTGAATTTTGAAATTTGAAATTTGAATTTTGAATTTGAAATTTGAATTTGAAATTTGAATTTGAAATTCGAATTTGAAATTTGAATTTGAAATTTAAATTTGAAATTTGAAATTTGAAATTTGAAATTTGAATTTGAAATTTGAATTTGAAATTTGAAATTCAAATTTTGAATCACAGTCCAAGTAGGATTCGAATTTGTTGTGGAAAATCCACAAGGTTTGAAATTCGAATTTGAGTTGGATTTGGAGAGGATAATCTTGTTAGAATCCTACTTGAATTTTGAATCCAAATCCCAACAAATAAGGGACGAAATTTTGAGGATAATCCTCATGAAAGATTTCGGATTTTGTGGATAAGATTCAAGGGAATATTCAAGCTTCAATCCTAGTTGAATTTGGTTTCTCTCTCCTCCCAAAAGTGGCCGAAATTTTGGATCCCTAATCCTAGGAAATTCGGTTATTTTTGGATAAGGTTAAGATGAGATTTTGCTTGAGAAATCCTAGTGGAATTTTGATTCTCCCTTATCCTAAAAGTGGCCGAAAATTTGGAGGATTTTCTCCTTGTGAATTTCGGATTTTTTGGTTGGAAAAGGGAGATAAAATTCTAGCTAAAATCTTGTTAAGATTTGGATTGGATTTATCTAGAAAAACCGAATTTAATTGTGGAGATTCTCCCTTGGAAAATTCGGATTTTTTGGGTTTGGATAAGGGAAAATATCTTTTCCTAGTCCAATTCAAATTCAGAGATTCACCTCATGCAGGTCTATAAATAGAGGTCCTGCCACTCCAGTTCTCTGAGACCACAGACTCTCAGGTGAGCAGGCTTATTGTTGCACAGCTCATCGTGACAATAAAGTTCTTTAGAGATCTGGGTGGTCGGAAGAAGACTAGCAGTGCTAGCATACCGATCGAGGTTCAGAGTGCCCACACACTCAGCCATTCGGGAATTGGAGAATAGTAGAGAAGGCTAGTTGGTTGAAGCCTCCGGTCACTCTCCTCCTGTTCATTGGCGTCCTTGAGGTATGAGTTTTAATTGTTGTTGATTTATTGTATATGGCATCATGAGATATTTAACGATCTAAAAATTTTTATTATTCCGCTGCGCCACTCTGATACGTTTTTACCGGTTTATTTTCCTACAGTTGCAGTAGTGTTCGCACTTAAAATTTGGCGACACTATCTTTATGGAGCTTAGTGTCAGATTTATACTGATCACCAAAGCCTGAAGTATTTCTTCACGCAAAAGGAGCTCAATATGCGACAAAGACGATGGTTGGAATTGGTAAAGGATTATGATTATGAAATCCTATACCATCCAGGGAAGGCCAACCGTGTAGCAGATGCTTTAAGTAGAAAGTCTACCATATCGTACCAGCTACCGATAAAAAGGCTTCCGAAACCATTGTAGCAAGAGATAAATTCTTTGAACTTGGAGTTGATATCCGGAAGATTAGCTACACTCCAAGTGGAATCATCGTTGTTTGAGGATATAAAGGAAGCTCAAAGACGAGATCGAAGAATGACAAGTTCTCAAGAAGGAATTTCCAAGGATGGAATGATCCTTTATCAAGGAAGGATAAATGTTCCAGCTGATGAGGAACTTAGAAGACGGATCATGTCAGAAGCCCATGAGACACCATATTCGGTTCATCCCAGAGCTAGCAAGATGTATCAGGACTTGAAGTTACAATTCTGGTGGAAAGGGATGAAGAATGATATAGCGAAATTCGAGAGCAGATGCATGACCTGTCAGAGAATCAAAGCAGAACATAAGCATCCAGCAGAAAGATTGGAACCTTTAGAGATTCCTGAATGGAAATGGGAACACATTACGATGGATTTTGTAGTGGGACTCCCAAAAACCTGAGAAGGTTATGATTCCATCTGGGTTATTGTGGACAGACTGACCAAGACAGCACGGTTTATAGCTGTCAAAATGACTTTTTCATTGGAAAAGTTTGCTCAGTTGTACGTAACTCATGTCGTCAGATTACATGGAGTACCAAAATCCATTGTATCAGATCGAGATACACGATTCACTTCGAATTTCTGGAAGTGTATGCTAGAAGCCATGGGTACTGAATTAAGACTCAGTATAGCATTTCATCTGCAAACGAACGGACAGTCAAAGCGGACCATTCAGACGTTAGAGGACATGCTTCGAGCTTGTGTAATGGATTTTGCGGGAGATTGGAACAAGAAGTTATCATTAATTGAATTCTCGTACAATAATAGTTACCAAGCTTCCATAGGTATGGCACCTTATGAGGCTTTGTATGGACGGAAGTGTAGATCACCACTACATTAGTATGATTTGCGAGAGAAGTAGTTGCATAAGACGGATTTCATACAAGAGACTTCCGATGCAGTTACTAGAATTCAGCGTCAAATGAAAATTGCGCAAAGTCGACAAAAGAGTTATGCGGATAAGAGGCGGAGATCCTTGGAGTTTGATGAAAGAGGCTTCGTGTTTCTTAAGGTATCGCCTATGAAGGGGATTATGCGTTTTGGTAAGAAAGGGAAACTGAGTCCAAGATATATTGGACCTTATGAAATTATCAAACGCATTGGAAAGGTCGCTTACAGATTAGCGTTACCTCCTAAATTGTCAGCAGTGCATAATGTATTTCATGTGTCGATGCTGAGAAAGTATATGCCAGATCTGTCCCATGTGTTGAAGCATGAACCTATTCAGATCCACGAGGATTTGACATATGAAGAACAACCTATTCGAGTGCTAGCTCATGAAGAGAAAGTACTGAGGAATAAGATAATCCCACTAGGGAAGATTTTGTGGAAAAATCATAACATTAAAGAAGCTACGTGGGAACGAGAAGATGAGATGAGGAGTTTATACCCCCACCTGTTCTAATTTTCGAGGACGAAAATTTTATAAGGAGGGGTGAATGTGACAATCGGGACATTCTGGCATTCTCGGAAGAAAATGTACAAATGTATGTATATAACAATTTGTACTATTTAAAGAGTGAAATGAATGTATTTATATTGTTTAGAATGCATTGAAATGTTCTAACAATACTGACGAGTAAGAATTAGTGTTGATAAAATTCACTGAATTGAAACGAGTGGAACGGTGCCAAAAACGGCATTGAAAACCCTAACCGGTGCATTATGGTGCACTAAAAGATGAAAAACTTTCGGGATTGATTTTGATCAAACGGAAGCAGCATAAATTGATCCGACTGCACAGGAGACCTCAGGAACTCGCCGGGACGATTTCAGGAAAATTTCAGCTCGAACCGATACCGGTCAAAAAGTAATCGAATTAATATGAATAGTAAAGTCAAAGTCAACACTTTACTTTCCATTTATGACATCATAAAGCAAAATTAATAAATGAAAGAAATATGGTGGTTGGTGGCATTAATGGCCAAGATTGATTCACCTTTTGATCTAAAGGCCAAGATTTGGCCAAAATTAACCAAATTAAAGTTTTGAAAAATTTGGAAAGAAATGGCTTGATAAGTGTTGAATTCTTATTGGTTGGAAGCTAAATTAATTGGCTTCCTTTGTGCTTAAGTCGGCAACAATTGGAACAAAAGTGGCCGAAACATTACAAAGCCAAAAACATAAGAAAATTTTTTTTTAAGTATTCTCCCTAGTGGAACTGTGAGCAACCAAGGAAAACCAAGCCAAATATTCAAATTGCCTTCACAAAAGTGGTGTCAAACCCTTCCTTGAAGACAAAGGAAGCGAGAAAGCAAGGTAACCTTCTTTGGTTTGCATTTTTTCTTGATTTTTCTCCCTAAAATCCATGGGATGAATAGTGTGAAGATGAGAAAATTTATGGCTTGTTTTGGTTGATTTGGTGCTTCAGTTTTAACTAGGGTTTGGTGAATAATTTTTGCATGATTAACTAGATGTTTGGATAGTTAAATTCATGCATTGAATTATGGAAATGATGGTTATGTGATTGAAAGCATGAAACAAAATGTTATGCATGTTTTTCTCTAAAATGGCCATGGGTTATAATGGTGAAAAACGCTAAGAATTTGTGTTGAAAAATGCATGGGAAATGGCTTGAAAATGTGCTAGGTAATGACATTGGAATAGCCTAAAAATTGGTTGAAAAATTGAAAAGTTTTGGTTAGGTTTTGAGAGTGAAAACTGTGGCTAAAACTAAGGGTAAAATTGAAAGAAAATTTGTGGAATGTGGTTCAAAATGTGAATTGAAATTTTGTGAACTTTTATGTAAAAGTTTGGGAAACTTTTAAATAAAATAGGCTTGTGGTATAGTACGTGGCAGGTACATATGGTTCGGGCGTACCTAACGCCGGTAGCCTTAAATTTACGCCGAAATGTTGTCGAAATTTCGAAAACGACATTTGGGGTAAAAAGGAAAATAAAAAATAAAAGTTTAGGGTCAGGTCGGGAACCCGAGTCCCTAAAGGGAAATTGAATAAGGAAAACCTAAGGGTAGTTCGTGAATAGTAACCTATCCCCTTAAAAATGTAAAACGCGAGTGAAACTGAAAAACCGACCCCGAGGGGGGCCGTTTTTGGGAAACGAAATAAAGGTCGGAGTCGAATACGGAAAATCCGAGCCTCGGAGAACTAGATCGGGAACATCTAGATGAATGTTTTAAATACTAGTAAAACGTCCATTTGAGACTCCGAAATGTTAGAAAATCACTAAACCGACGTAATGGTCGAAAAAGTGCTTCCCGAGGGTCGGGAAAATGAAAAATAAAAATAAAATAGAAACGAACCCGATAATGATTAGAAAAGAGTCAGAAAAGTTCCTGAGAGCCAAAAATGCAATCTGGATCGAGAAAATTCCGTCAAGGGTAAAATTGTAATTTTGCCAAAATATAGGGGTAAAATCGTAATTTTGTAAAAGTTGAGAAAAATAGGGAAAATGATAAACAAAGCCTAAAAATTTATAAATAGGTTTTATGTAAGCTTTTTAATGAAAAATAAAAGCTATAAATGGAAATGAAATTAACAGAAAAGGTTTTGTCTGTAGGATCCCAAAATCGACCTACAAGGAGTGCGATCAAAGATCCAAGAAAGAAAAGGGGAAGAAACTGATAAGGTAAGTTCAGACATTTACCTGTCTGCAACATATAGTATTATTATTGCTAACTTTGATGTACTAACTATAAGTTAGGTACATATGTGCTACGGGCACTACTATAGAGTAGAGAGAGTGACGAAATGTGCTACGGGCACTATTGAGAATGGGACACATAGTAAATTGTGCTTCGGGCACTAGAGCGAGGTTAATGAAACTCACTCACCTAAAATTAAAATGTGAACCATTCCTAACCACAGGGCCATATGAAGTCACCGGGTTAGAATTTTAAAAAGTCGGTAATGAAACCACTTTTGGCGTACCAGCCTTCCGTACAGGGACGTAAATTTTGCCTTCGGGGCTATGAGATTAAGGCTGTAGAGGTCAGCACTAATGTACCGCTCCCAGTCATGTACAATTTTGCCTTCGGGGCTATGAGATTAAGGCTGTGTAGGTCAGCACTAATGTACCGCTCCCAGTCATGCGTACTTAAATGGTACTGCCAACCTGAGCTTAAAACCAGAACATAATCGAAGATAATTACCTAAAACTGAAATTATGCCATAATTGAGCATAAGACAGTTTCGTGAGGGTACTAACATCACGGTAGATGTACTGTTGACATACTGTGTTGTGGTCAAACTTACTATTCATAATGAATAGTGGTCAATGTTACTATTCATGATGAATAGTCTATTCATAGAAATTTTATTTCTTGCATGTTTGAACTTACTGAGCCTGTAGCTCACCATTTTTGCTTATGTTGTAGGTAAGCAACCAGCTCAGTAGCTTTGTATGACTGGATAGCGGATGGGATAGCGCGTGTCAAATGGGATAGGAGGCTAGGGATATGGTCCTGCCAGAGTCTTTCTGCTGAGCGATAAAAGAGAAGGGAAAAAGAAACAGTCTTTTGTAATAATATATATTTTACGAAAGTATTGTATTATGTAAATTACTTTGTACTTGTAAACAAAGTAAATAGTGGATAATGTTTTACATGATGTTTAAAAAAAAATTTCCCCAAAAACATCATGATTTAAAGAGAGATAGATTAGCTGGCGGCCCATGAGAGTACAATCTATCGCAGTTAGCGATAAAACTAAACGGTAATAGTATTATATGATCTCTACGAGGGGCGTGCCGCCACAAGCTTGTCACAGGCTTACGTAATACGGTATATAATTGGGAGTTCAGTTTCAGGTTTATAATGGCGTGATTCTGAAATTAATGATCATATGATTGAGTTGTTCAGTAAAGAATGATGATCATATAGATTTATGAGAGCCCGATTATATATGTCCAATTGGTCCCTCTACTAGCTCCACATAATTCCTTAACGATTGGCAAATTGATTTAAGTATGCTATTGGCTAGTTGATTATGCATGGATGGTGTTGACATAGGATTAGGATGGTGGACAAGATTCTCTTCGGTTGAATTCAGATTTTGTTTTGGATAGTAGAGTACACAATTATTCGAACTCCAAATAAAGTTGCCATGATTTTATTTGAGATTGGATTAGAGTTTTAGAAAATTGTCCATGAGAACAAGAATTTGAAATACAACTGTTTGTGGGTTTTGAAATTTGAATTTTGAAATTTGAATTTGAAATTTGAATTTGAAATTTAAATTTGAAATTCGAATTTGAAATTTGAATTTGAAATTTGAAATTAGAAATTTGAAATTTGAAATTTGAAATTGAAATTTGAAATTTGAATTTTGAAATTCAAATTTTGAATCACAGTCCATGTGGAATTCGAATTCTTTGTGGATAATTCAACAAGTCTAGAATTTGAATTTGAGTTTGATTATGAAGAGGAAAATCTTGTTTGAATCTTACTCGAATTTTGAATCCAAATCCTAACAAGAATGGCCGAATTTTTGTTGAGGAAAATCCTCCAGGAGATTTTTGGTTTTTGTGGATAAGGATGCAGGGAAAAATTCAAGTTTTAACAGCAGTTGAATTTGGAATCTCTCCTCCCTAAAGTGGACGAAATTTATTGGATAAATCCAAAGGGAATTTTAGATTTTTTAGTGGATAAGGGTGAGATAGAATTAAAGCTAAAAAATCCTATTTGGATATTGATTCTCCTCACTTTTAACGGCCAAATCTAGTCATGATTTTGGCACTAGGGAAATTCGGTTACTATGGATAAATGAGCAGATAAAATTCAAGTTAAAATCTTGTTTAAATTTGGATTGGATAATCTCTAAGATTGGCCGAATTTTTGGTTGGGATTTTGTGACAACCAGAGAATTTTAGTAGTGTAACTTAATTTAATCTAGGGTTTTCTATGAGTTCTGTAAGCAAGAATGTAAAGAAACACTATGTTTGTAATTTGACAAATTATAGTGTTGATAGTAATAAATAGATGTTTTGGAGGAATTAAAATCTCCAAAAATAAGTAGAGAATAAACTATATGAGTAAGAAAGTAATTTCAAGCCAAAACGCTCAAAAAGGAGTAGTTTTGGTATCCGAACAGTGTAAAGATAAGAATATGGCAAGTCAAAGTAAGAGCATAGTAAGAAAAGTAATTTAGGGTTTTTAAGAGTTTTAAGACAGTATTAGAATAATTTGACAGTACGGATGGCTAGACAAGTCCTCCAGTATGTCGCCCCAGAAATTTCTTCATCTTCGGTAAAATGATGAAGCATTTTGGGCCCAAAGAAACCAAGAGATTACCCTAGGTAAAACCTAAGGTTACTAAAGGATGAAAAACTTCGTCATTGAATTTTAGCCTAACGACAGTAGAATAAGGTAAACTGATCACACAGGAGGCGTCAGAAATCCGCCTACGCGATTTCGGTAAAATTTGGTTCGGTTTGACTTTTGGTCAAACTTTGACCTATGGATTAATTAGATGACATCATGGATGATGTCATAATTAGGAATAAGAAATTATAAGAAAAAAGGGTGGTAGGTAGGATAAATGGCTAAAATTAAAGGTAGGTAAGATCAAGGGCTAAGATTAAGCCAAAAATGTAAAGTTGAATTTTTTTAAAAATTTTGTGGATAAGGGATGAACAGGTCAGTTTTACAGCTGGAAAGACAGCCAAAATAATTATGTTTTGACCCCAAAAAGTTTGCAAATAAACCCTCAAAAAGTTGCTAAAAATTCCTTAAAGAAAATTACTAAAAAGCCCTCCTTTTTGGCCTCCCTTTATAAAAACATTTTTGGCTTCATGAAATCAGAATTTTTTTCTGAAATTACAGCCCCTTTGCTACCCTTTGAAGCCATGACTCTTCCCCTCCATTGAGCTTGAGTTTCTCCAAAGTTTGGTGTCAAAATCTTAAGCAAAGTTCTTCCTAAGCAAGTGTTGAGTAACATAGCAAGGTAAGCTTGAAATTTCAAGCTTTTCTTTGGTATTTTGAAGCAAAAATCCGTGGCTATGTTGAGTAGAAAAGAATGAGAAAAGTTTAGTTCAAACCTTGTTGTTTAAGGTTAATTAGTTTGCATGATAGTTAAAGAGTAATTTAGAAGCTTGAAACAAGAATTTTTCATGTTAGTTTTGTGAGGAACCCGTGGCTAAGTGTATGGGTTCAAAGAATTTCAAGTTTGATTTAATTAAATTGTTGTTTTAAAGTGTGCTTTGATATGTAAAACAACTAGAAAGAAAATTTGAAAGCTTAGAACCAAAGTGGGATTTGGTTTGTTTCAAGAAAAACCGTGTATGTTACTAGGGTTTGGAAAGAATTTTGAGTTGGTTTTGGTTGATTTAAACATGTGTTTTGATGTGTAAAATGTTTAGAAAGAAAAGTTAAAAAGTTTGAAACAAAATTTTTTAAAAAGATTTCTAAAAAGAAACCATGTATACCTAGTGTGAAGAACATGTAAAAATCATGTGATTTTTAGTGTTGTGGTAAGTTAGAATGATGTAGAAGATAAGTTTGTGTAAGTGATTGAATTGAAAACCAAAGTTTGGTCAGGATTTGACATAAAAACCCGTGACTTTATAAAGGGATTTAAATCAGAATTTTAGTTGGTTTTGGTATTGAATATGCCTTAAAAACCAAGAAGAAAAGTAAGAGAAAGAATGCTTGAAAGAAAGAAAGTTTTGGTGTTGGAAACCTAAACTAAAATCGTGGCCTAAGTGATTGAAAAATAAAGACTTTGCGTGTGAATTGTAAAATGAAAGTGTGGAAAGTTTTTACGTTAAAGTTTAGAAACTTTTGCATAAAATAGGCCTCTAGTATAGTACGTGGCAGGTTTAGATTAGGATAGATGGTTTTGAGTCGTTTCCTAGACGCCGGAAACCTAAAATTTAAGCGGAAATGCTGTCGAAATTTTTAAATCGGCATTAAGGGCATTTTGGGAAACGAGTGACAAAAAATGCTCGGAAATGAAAACCAAGATCTACCTTAGATTTAGCAGTAAGAAAGTAGGTCTAGTAGAATACTAAACCGACCCCAAAAATCTAAAATGCCGAGAGGACGGAAAAAAAAAAAAAGAATAACGTCAAGGGCATTTTGGGTAACAGGGGTAAGTTTAGGGTCGAGATGGAAAAAAAAAACCCAAGCCCTCGGAGACCTAGGTCAGGAAGAGAATAAGAAACATTTTTAAGATTAGCGAAAAGCTCGTTTGAAACTCCAAAACGCTAGAAAAACGAGCCACGACCCCAAGGGTCGGAATAGTACCACCCGAGGGACGGGTGATAAGTAAATAGTGTAATTGCAATAATTAAGTTGTAAAAATTTACCGAGACCTAGAAAAGATTGTTTTAAGATTTTAGGGACTCAGAAAATCCCGTTTAAGCACCAAAATGAGAATGTTACGACCCCAAGACCCGTTAGGGGCAAAATGGTCATTTTGACCAAAAAGTCTAGAAAAGTCAAGAAAGAGGCATTAAACCCTCCAATTAGCTATTTTATGGTTCTCGGACTTAGGGAACCCAGTCTAAGCAGAAAAATAGAAACTTCCCCTGGCCCAATTACTATTCACGTGCATGGCACTATTCACTTACATGACTATTCACGTGAATAGTACTATTCACCGTCAAAATTTACTATTCACCCAATTTGTGAAAATTTCTGAAATGCTCAGAAATGGTTGTTAAAGCGCTAGAAAAGTCTAAACAGAGTCATTAGGACTTTAAATGTCATTATAAGACTTTGATTAAGATTTTAAAAGCTAAAGTTCAGATTTTTGTATAATAAAGTCAGTTAATGAAAATGTATTAACTAATGACATTATGTCTTTAGGAAATTCAACTAGAGACAGGCAAAGGAGCTCGACGGACCACAGAAGTTTACACTAGCACAAGTGCAGTAAGTACAGACATTTAATTGTCTACTCACGAATTGACTTGTCATCGAGTCGTATTACATATATATATACACATTTAAGTTATTTAGTTTGTGACATGATGCTAACATGTTCGCGAGAATAGTTAAGCAAGATCAGATAAAGAAAAGAGGAATAAGATAAGTCAAATAATAAGACTTAAAAGTTAAGGTTGGCGTACCGTCCTCTCCAGTTTTGAGGTTCAAAGATAGCCTCCACCCCAGTTGTGTGGCGCTACCTCGTTAATAATGAGGTAGTTGATGGCTTGACTTGCTACCTATAGGTAGTAGTCCAGAGATGACCTTAGGGTTGATTGGTGGGTCGCTCCCCTGATCCTCTATTGGTCTGCGCGCACTAGGTACGTCCAACCACGGGTCCACAAGTGAAAGATTAAGCAAGATAAAGTAAAGCAAAGAAAAGGAAGAAATAGAATAGAAAGAATAAGTAAAGCATAGGAGTAAGAAAATAATTGGTCATAAGTTGACTAACCCTAAGTGTGGTGTATGCAACTTATTTACTTGTATGCTTGTACTTACTGAGCTTTAGCTCATTAGTCTATTCGTGATGTAGGTAATAAAGGTAAGCAACCAGCAATATGAAACAAGAGTAGCGGACTGGCAGGCAGATCCCAGCAATGTCAGGACGGGTTATGGTTCCATTTTGCAGAGTTCCGCTGTAATCAAAGTGTAAAAGAAAGAAAATGTAATAGTGATGTATATGTATAAAGAAAAGACAAGAGTGTAGTATGTAAAGTAGTGAAACAAGCTTAAAAGTATGTTTTTATTTTTACGTACTTTAAAGTAACAAGACCGCAAAATATATTTTGGGAAAAAAAAAAATAAGTAGTACGTATATATTTATGTATACACGATTTCAAAGAACTAATAGTTTCATTCAGTCAAGTTTTAAAAAAAAGAGAAAAATATTTCTAGTTTTTCAAGTACAAATCTTTTAAACCCCTAAAGAGGAAGAAAGTTATAAAGACAAGCAAGCTAAGTAAGAATAAGCAAAGAATAAAGAAAGCAAGCAAGATAAGGTGGATGACCCAAGCTAGAGCGGTAGCGCCCATAAGAGTTATTATCAGAGCGAGCGGTTCTACTATCGACCTTCTATGACATTTCAGTATCGCACCTGCACAGTCCAAGTAAGTTAATTTCAAATAATTAATATCTAATTTAGCACTAAACCATGTCACTACTGTTATAGGTCAGACACAGCAACATGGTTCGCACAAGAGCTACGCAAGCTGAAGAAGCAGATTTAGCCGCCGTTCTAGCCAACATACAAGCTCGGCTAGAGGCACAAGAAAGACAGAACTAGAGACTGCAAGAGCTACTAGAATAGAGGAATGGGGCCCAAGCGAATTTCCCTCCACCTCAAGCACCAGTACCGGAGCCATAGCCAGCTCCTGAACCAGTAGCACCACCAGTCCGAATGGTACTTGAAGTAGCAATAGGTGCCCGAGCTGGAGCCAATCAGGGATCATTGTATAAACGGTTTCGGAAGATGAAGCCAAAAGAGTTTGAGGGATCTATAGAACCCTTAGAGGCTGAAGAATGGTTAGCTTCACTACAGACCATTTTTGAGTTCATAGATCTGACAGACCAGGAAAAAGTCCTTTGCGCCTCCTGCATATTAACAAAGGATGCTCGTTATTGGTGGGAGACAGTAAAGATCCGAAGGGATATTAGTAGGGTGACCTGAAACGACTTTCTGGGAGAATTTAACAGGAAGTATTTCAATCTTGACACCCTACGAGCTCAACAAAGAGAGTTCGATGAGCTGAGGCAAGGCGAGATGACAGTGATTGAAGCTTGCCGTAAATTCGACAGATTAGCTCGACTGTGTCCGCATTTGGTACCCACAGAAGAAGAGCGGGTACGGAGGATGATCAATATGTTCCGACAAGATATAGCCCTAAACGTGGAGAGTGGGGAGACCCTGCCAATCACTGTAGCAGACTATGTGAGCAGAGCCATAAGGGCTGAGCATCGTCTGAATAGAGCTAAGGAAGAAAGAACAAAAGTCTGGGAGGAGAAGAAGAAAGAAAGAGATCTAGCGAAGCAGACTCAGAAGAACAACCAAGCTGGCCAAAGTAGCAAATCTGGTCAAGGAATGAAGCCTGGTCAGAAAATAACCAGAACCAGTAGAATGCCAATAAGCAAAAAGGAAACCCAAATGAAAATTGGGGCCAAAATACTCGCAACACCCAGCAGAGACAAGGCTTAGAAGGAGTATAGGACCGACAGCCATGCCCAAAATGTGGAAGACTGCATAAGGGCGAGTGCAAGCTGGGGAGTACCGCATGCTATGTTTGCAGCAGAGAAGGCCATTATGCCAGGACCTGCACATCTAACCGACAAAACCAGCCGGGATCCTTTCAGTCCCGACAGACGAGCCAGGTCCATGCCATACAAGGATCGCCTATTCAGCCAGGGCGCCAGGAGATTATACCAAAGACCAAGGCGTATCTGTTAGCCTACACCAGGGAAGACGTAGAGGCAGGCACCTCGAATGTGGTGACAAGTCAGCTTCTTCTCACCCAAAGCCCTGCACTTTTTTTATTTGACTCCGGTGCATCGCATTCATTTGCCTTACATAGCTTTGTAGAAAGAGTTAGTCATGCTAAGGATAAAATTGGCCAAGTATTTAAAACCACCTTACCGTTTGGTGAGGTATTATTGTCTGATTACTGGTTACGTCACGTGCCAGTAATTATTGCTGATAGGGAGTTGTATGTCGATTTAGTCGTCTTAAAGTTAGTCGATTATGATGTTATCCTTGGAATGGATTTCCTTGGAAAATATCGAGCAGCCATTGACTGTCGACGATGAAAAGTAGTGTTCCAGTTTGGAGAAAAAGACCAGTTTAAGTATAAAGGGCATTCTCAGAAGCAGTTGAAAATGCTGATCAGTCCCCTACAGGCAAGAAAGCTGATATCTAGTGGCTGCATCGGATATCTAGCTTATGTCAAGGACACCACCAAGAAGGTAGAACTACAGTAGAACGAGGTACAAGTGATCAACGAGTTTGTGGAGGTATTCCCAGAAGAATTACCGAGACTTCCTCCTAATCGAGAGATTACCTTCGAGATCAAGCTACTGCCAGGAACGTCTCCGATTTCTAAGGCCCTTATAGGATGGCACCCGCCAAGCTTAAAGAATTACAAGCTCAGCTGAAGGAGTTATTAGAGAAAGGTTTTATACGGCCTAGTTATTCACCGTGGGGAGCTCCAGTTCTCTTCGTGAAGAAAAAGGATGGAACCCTCCAAATGTGCATAGATTATCGTGAGCTCAACAAAGTCACGATCAAGAACAAATATCCTTCACCAAGGATCGATGATTTATTCGATCAGCTAACAGGAGCCACCGTCTTCTCGAAGATTGACCTTCGATCTTCCTATCACCAGTTAAAAATTAAAGAAAGAGACATTCTAAAGACCGCGTTCCGAACACGGTACGGGCACTACGAATTTCTCGTTATGCCTTTTGGATTAACGAATGCACCAGCCGCTTTTATGGATCTGATGAATCGAGTATTCAAGGAATTTTTAGACCAGTTTGTCATTGTGTTTATCGATGATATCCTTATATACTCGAAAGATTGGAAGGAGCATGAGGAGCATATTCGGATTGTGTTACGCACTCTGAAGGAGCATCAGCTATATGCAAAGTTCTCTAAATGTGAATTTTTGCTAGATAAGGTCCACTTCTTAGGACATGTCGTTTCCAAAGACGGAATTTCAGTAGACCCAGTAAAGATTAAAGCAGTAAGCAAGTGGTCTCCTCTAAAGAATGTGATCGAGATCCGGAGTTTCCTCGGATTAGCGGGCTATTACCGGAGATTTGTAGAGGGATTTGCCAGATTAGCTACCCCTCTCACTGCTCTCACACGTAAGGAGAAGAAGTTCCAGTGGACAAAGAAGTGCGAAGAAAGCTTTCAAGAGCTAAAGAACCGGTTGACCAGTGCTCTAGTTCTCACAATTCCAAAGGATGAAGGAGACTTCGACATTTATAGCGATGCCTCCAGGACAGGTCTAGGAGCTGTGCTGATGCAGGATGGAAAAGTAATTGCCTATGCATCAAGACAACTCAAAGAGCATGAAAAGAACTATCCGACTCATGATTTGGAGTTAGTAGCTATCGTATTTGCTTTGAAGATATGGTGACATTACCTATATGGAGTCCGGTGTAGAATCTTCACCGACCACCAGAGCTTAAAGTATTTCTTTACTTAGAAGGAGCTTAACATGAGACAAAGAAGATGGCTGGAGTTAGTGAAAGATTATGATTGTGAGATCTTATATCACCCCAGTAAGGCAAACAGAGTAGCAGACGCATTGAGTTGTAAATCAACGATGCCAGAGCAGATAGCCATCGATAAGCTGCCTAAGCCACTTCAACATGAGATCTCCTTGTTGGGAGTAGAGATAATTTCAGGGAAATTAGCAGCAATGCAACTCAAACCAACAATTCTTGAGGAGATTAAAGAAGCTCAAGAGCTAGATGCTGCTTTCAAAAGGCTTAAAGAAGAAGCCTCTAAGAATGACAAGTCAGAGTTTCACCTCTCCAAAGACGGAACTTTACTCTTCCAAGGAAGAATATGTGTACCAGATGAAGAAGTTTTGAAGAAAAGAATTGTGACAGAGGCCCATGACACTCCATATTCAGTGCATCCGGACAGTACAAAAATGTATCAAGATTTAAAGCAACACTTTTGGTGGAAAAAGATTAAGAATGACATTGTTAAACACATCAACAGCTGCTTAACATGTCAAAGAGTCAAAGCAGAGCATCAGCGGCCAGCCGGAGAACTACAGCCATTAGAGATTCCAGAGTGGAAGTGGGAGCACGTAACCATGGATTTCATGGTAGGGCTACCCAAGACAAGTGAAGGATTTGACATGATATGGGTAGTCATGGATCAATTAACCAAGTCCGCTCACTTTATACCCCGTAAAGATGACATACACATTGGAGAAATTCACAGAATTGTACATTGCCAACATTGTGAGATTACATGGAATACCGACAATAATAGTGTCAGATCGTGACAGTCGGTTCACATCTAATTTCTGGAAAAGTGTACAAGAGGCAATGGGCTGAACTAAGATTTAGCACTACATTTCATCCTCAGACTAACGGACAGTCTGAGCGTACGATCCAAACGCTAGAAGCATGCTTCGTGCATATATTTTAGATTTCAAGGGAGTCTGGAACAAGAAGCTACCATTGATAGAATTCTCCTACAACAACAGCTATCAAGCGTCCATCGGGATGGCTCCTTACGAGGCATTATATGGACGAAAGTGCAGATCTCCCATTCACTGGTATGAACTCAAGGAGAAAGAACTTCATAAAATTGAGTTTATCCAAGAAACGATAGACGCGGTCCAAAAGATTCAGCAGAGAATTAAAACTGCACAAAGTCGTCAGAAAAGCTACATAGATAAAAGACGAAGATTCCTAGAGTTTAACGAGGGAGACTTCATATTCTTAAAAGTAGCACCAATGAAAGGTGTCATGCGTTTTGGAAAGAAAGGAAAGTTGAGTCTAAGATACATAGGACCTTTCCCAATTATTAGCCAGGTTGGGAAAGTAGCCTATAAGATAGCTTTGCCACCAGAATTATCTTCAGTGCATAATGTCTTCGATGTATCTATGCTAAGAAAGTACATCTCGGACCCTTCACATATCCTAGATTATGAGCCAATCCAAGTTCGAGAAGATCTCTCTTACGAAGAGCAACGGGTGCAAATACTTGCGCAAGAAGAGAAAATATTAAGAAATAAAAGCATCCCGCTGGTCAAAGTTCTATGGAAAAATCATAATGTAGAAGAGGCCACGTGGGAAGAGAAGATGAGATGAGAGCCAAGTAAACCCACCTGTTCTGATTTTCCAGGACGAAAATTTTTAAGGAGGGGTGAATGTGACGACCAGAGAATTTTAGCAGTGTAACTTAGTTTAATCTAGGGTTTTCTATGAGTTCTGTAAGCAAGAATGTAAAGAAACACTATGTTTGTAATTAGACAAATTATAGTGCTGATAGTAATAAATAGATGTTGTGGAGGAATTAAAATCTCCAAAAATAAGTAGAGAATAAACTATATGAGTAAGAAAATGATTTCAAGCCAAAACGCTCAAAAAGGAGTAGTTTCGGTATCCGAACAGTGTAAAGATAAGAATGTGGCAAGTCAAAGTAAGAGCATAGTAAGAAAAGTAATTTAGGGTTTTTAAGAGATTTAAGACAGTATTAGAATAATTTGACAGTACGGATGGCTAGACAAGTCCTCCGGTATGTCACCTCAGAAATTTCGTCATCTTCGGTAAAATGATGAAGCATTCTGGGGCCAAAGACACCAAGAGATTACCCTAGGTAAAACCTAAGGTTACTAAAGGACGAAAAACTTCATCATTGAATTTTAGCCCAATGACAGTAGAATAAGGTAAACCGATCACACAGGAGGCGTCAGAAACCCGCCTACGCGATTTCGGTAAAATTTGGTTCGGTTTGACTTTTGGTCAAACTTTGACCTATGGATTAATTAGATGACATCATGGATGATGTCATAATTAGGAATAAGAAATTATGAGAAAAAAGGGTGGTAGGTAGGATGAATGGCTAAGATTAAAGGTAGGTAAGATCAAGGGCTAAGATTAAGCCAAAAATGCAAAGTTGAATTTTTTTAAAAATTTTGTGGATAAGGGCTGAAGAGGTCAGTTTTACAGCTGGAAAGACAGCCAAAATAATTATGTTTTGACCCCAAAAAGTTTGCAAATAAACCCTTAAAAAGTTACTAAAAAGTCCCTAAAGAAAATTGCTAAAAAGCCCTCCTTTTTGGCCTCCCTTTATAAAAACATTTTTGGCTTCATGAAATCAGAATTTTTTTCTGAAATTACAGCCCCTTTGCTGCCCTTTGAAGCCATGACTCTTCCCCTCCATTGAGCTTGAGTTTCTTCAAAGTTTGGTGTCAAAATCTTAAGCAAAGTTCTTCCTAAGCAAGTGTTGAGTAACATAGCAAGGTAAGCTTGAAATTTCAAGCTTTTCTTTGGTATTTTGAAGCAAAAATCTGTGGCTATGTTGAGTAGAAAAGAATAAGAAAAGTTTAGTTCAAACCTTGTTGTTTAAGGTTAATTAGTTTGCATGATAGTTAAAGAGTAATTTAGAAGCTTGAAACAAGAATTTTTCATGTTAGTTTTGTAAGGAACCCGTGGCTAAGTGTATGGGTTCAAAGAATTTCAAGTTTGATTTAATTAAATTGTTGTTTTAAATTGTGCTTTGATATGTAAAACAACTAGAAAGAAAATTTGAAAGCTTTGAACCAAAGTGGGATTTGGTTTGTTTCAAGAAAAACCGTGTATGTTACTAGGGTTTGGAAAGAATTTTGAGTTGGTTTTAGTTGATTTAAACATGTGTTTTGATATGTAAAATGTTTAGAAAGAAAAGTTGAAAAGTTTGAAACAAAATTTTTTAAAAAGTTTTCTAAAAAGAAACCATGTATACCTAGTGTGAAGAACATGTAAAAATAATGTGATTTTTAGTGTTGTGGTAAGTTAGAATGATGAAGAAGATAAGTTTATGTAAGTGATTGAATTGAAAACCAAAGTTTGGTTAGGATTTGGCATAAAAACCCGTGACTTTATAAAGGGATTTCAACAAGAATTTTAGTTGGTTTTAGTATTGAATATGCCTTAAAAACCAAGAAGAAAAGTAAGAGAAAGAATGCTTGAAAGAAAGAAAGTTTGGTGTTGGAAACTTAAACTAAAACCGTGGCCTAAGTGATTGAAAAATAAAGACTTTGTGTGTGAATTGTACAATGAAAGTGTGGAAAGTTTTTATGTAAAAGTTTAGAAACTTTTGCGTAAAATAGGCTTCTGGTATAGTACGTGGCAGGTTTAGATTAGGATAGATGGTTTTGAGGCATTTCCTAAACGCCGGAAACCTAAAATTTAAGCAGAAATGCTGCCGAAATTTTTAAAGCGGCATTAAGGGCATTTCGGGAAACGAGTGACAAAAATATGCTCGGAAATGAAAACCGAGATCCCTCGGTACCTTAGAGTTAGAAGTAAGAAAGCAGGTCTAGTAGAATAGTAAACCGACCCCAAAAATCTATAACGTCGAGAGGACGGAAAGAAAAAATAATAATAACGTCAAGGGCGTTTTGGGTAACAAGGGTAAGTTTAGGGTCGGGATGGAAAAAAAAAACCCGAGCCGTCGGAGACCTAGGTCAGGAAGAGAATAAGAAACATTTTTAAGATTAGTGAAAAGCTCGTTTGAAACTCCGAAACGCTAGAAAAACGAGCCACGACCCCAGGGGTCGGAATAGTACCACCCGAGGGACAGGTGATAAGTAAATAGTGTAATCGCAACAATTAAGTTGTAAAAATTTACCAAGACCTAGAAAAGATTGTTTTAAGATTTTAGGGACTCAGAAAATCCGGTTTAAGCACCAAAATGAGAATGTTACGACCCCAATTCCCGTTAGGGGTAAAATGGTCATTTTGATCAAAAAGTCTAGAAAAGTCAAGAAAGGGGCGTTAAACCCTCCAATTAGCTATTTTATGGTTCTCGGACTTAGGGAACCCAGTCTAAGCAGAAAAATAGAAACATCCCCTGGCCCAAATACTATTCACGTGCATGACACTATTCACTTGCATGGACTATTCACGTGAATAGTACTATTCACGTCAAATTTTACTATTCATCCAGTTTGCCAAAATTTCTGAAATACTTGGAAATGGTTGCTAGAGTGCTAGAAAGGTCTAAACAAAGTCATTAGGACTTTAAATGTCATTATAAGACTTTGATTAAGATTTTAAAAGCTAAAGTTCAGATTTTAGTATAATAAAGTCAGTTAATGAAAATGTGTTAACTAATGAAATTATGTCTTTAGGAAATTCAACTAGAGACGGGCAAAGGAGCTCGACGGACCGCAGAAGTTTACACTAGCACAAGTGCAGTAAGTACAGACATTTAATTGTCTACTCACGAATTGACTTGCCACAGAGTTGTATTACATATATATATACACATTTAAGTTATTTAGTTTGTGACATGATGCTAACATGTTCACGAGAATAGTTAAGCAAGATCAGATAAAGAAAAGAGGAATAAGATAAGTCAAATAATAAGACTTAAAAGTTAAGGTTGGCATACTGGCCTCTCCAGTTTTGAGGTTCAAAGATAGCCTCCACCACAGTTGTGTGGCGTTGCCTCGTTAATAATGGGGTAGTTGATGGCTTGACTTGCTACCTATAGGTAGTAGTCCAGAGATGACCTTAGGGTTGATTGGTGGGTCGCTCCCCTGATCCTCTATTGGTCTGCGCGCACTAGGTACGTCCAACCACGGGCCCACAAGTGAAAGATTAAGCAAGATAAAGTAAAGCAAAGAAAATGAAGAAATAGAATAGAAAGAATAAGTAAAGCATAGGAGTAAGAAAATAATTGGTCATAAGTTGACTAACCCTAAGTGTGGTGTATTCAACTTATTTACTTGTATGCTTGTACTTACTGAGCTTTAGCTCATTAGTCTATTCGTGATGTAGGTAATAAAGGTAAGCAACCAGCAATATGAAACAAGAGTAGCGGACTGGCAGGTAGATCCCAGCGATGTCAGGACGGGTTATGGTTCCGTTTTGCAGAGTTCCACTATAATCAAAGTGTAAAAGAAAGAAAATATAATAGTGATGTATATGTATAAAGATAAGACAAGAGTGTAGTATGTAAAGTAGTGAAACAAGCTTAAAAGTATGTTTTTATTTTTACGTACTTTAAAGTAACAAGACCGCAAAATATATTTTGGCAAAAAAAAAAATTAAGTAGTACGTATATATTTATGTATACACGATTTCAAAGAACTAATAGTTTCATTCAGTCAAGTTTTAAAAAAAAGAAAAAAATATTTCTAGTTTTTCAAGTACAAATCTTTTAAACCCCTAAAGAAGAAGAAAATTATAAAGACAAGCAAGCTAAGTAAGAATAAGCAAAGAATAAAGAAAGCAAGCAAGATAAGGTGGACGAGCCAAGCTAGTGGGGTAGCGCCCACAGATTTGCCCCTAGAAAATTCAGATTTTGTGAGTGGATAAGGGAGAAAATCTTCTCCTAATCCAATTCAAATTCAGAGGATCCCCTCATGCAAGTCTATAAATAGAGGTCCTGCCACTCCAGTTTTCTTGGACCACAGATTCTCTGGTGAGCAGGCTTATTGTTGCATAACTCACCGTGACAATAAGTTCTTTAGAGATCTGGGTGGTCAGAAGAAGACTAGTAGTGCTAGCATACCGATCGAGGTTCAGAGTGCCCGCACACTTAGCCATTCGGGAATTGGAGAATAGTAGAGAAGGCTAGTTGGTTGAAGCCCTCTGATCATTCTCCTCCTGTAGATTGGCATCCTTGAGGTATGAGTTTAAATTGTTGTTGGTTTATTGTATATAGCATCATGAGATATTTAACGATCTTAAAAATTTTTATTGTTCTGCTGCGCCACTCTAATACGTTTTTACCGATTTATTTCCTGCAATTGGTATCAGAGCCATCTCATGACTATGCCATGTACATAAATTAGACAATAAATTCGTATTTTTATTTATGTATGGATTTGATAATTAGACAATGGCATTCTAGGATTCCTTTATGTTGTTAGCATGGATTATGTATGTAGTATGTGGTTATTTTAATTTTTTAAACTATTATAAGCATGCTTGTTTTTGCTAGTTATAGTTCCTTGGAAGTTAGAAAATTGTATCTAGGGATTTTTATGTAACCATGAGAGCAGTTTATTATTACTGTAATTTTCCCATGGATTTTAATTTTTTGTCTCTTAGAATTATTATGATTAGAATTTTGTACACCGGAAACAGTTTAGGAAATTTTATGTAATTATTCTTGGAGGAGATTGAAGTTTGAAGACCATAATTTATTTTTTCGCAAAAGTTAAATTTAATTTAAATGTTGAAATTTTGATGTACGGAAAATTTCAATTTAATTAGGATTCAAATTAATTTTTGGAGATCCTAGCAGGTAAATTGGAATATGGCACAAAAATCGAGGACCGACCCCTCGGAATAGGCCATCGGCCTTAGAGGGGCTGCAGCCCCTGCCCTCGGGCAAGATGAGGCTGCGGCATCCCCTGTCTAGGCCATGACCACCCAGGGCCGCAGGCTTTGCCAGCAACCAGGGGTGGCTGTGGCCTACCCAAGGGCCGGCCATCACCCGAGCGTGCACCTGGACTGCACCAGGCCTTGCCTGTAGCCGGCTGGACTGCTTCAGGCCTGTGGCCGTGGGCTGCTAGCCCCCCTGGGGGGATGGGGGCTGCCCACGGCAGCTGCCGACCTCCGGGGTCAATGGCTCAAAAATTGAAAAATTTTGATTTTTAAATTTGAGAGTTAATTTTAAATCATGTTTAAAAATATGTAATTGAAAATTTAAAATTTTAGAAATTACATATTATTACACATGATATTTAAAATTGTTTAAAATTTGAATTTGAAATTTAAATTTGAAATTCGAATTTGGAGTTTGAATTTGAAATTTAAATTTTTGGGATTTAAATTTTAAATAATTCATGGGATGAGAAATAAATGGAGAGGCTATATAAAGATAGATACAAGAAGACGGAACAAAATTCAAGACCCAAAGAATGCTTTGGATGGAATTTTATAATCTTTATTTTCTTTGTTCTAGGATGGAACCATGGCTTGGTTATTTTCCGTCAATTATTTTTTCTGTGCTATGTCATGGATGTATAAATATGTGTTGATGGATGTTTTATATGCATATTTGATAACATGTTATGTAGGATAGGTGAGTGCCGTTCATATTATATTGATTATACATATTTGTCAAAACTTGCATGTTTTTCAAAATATTGAGTAGGAGAGGGTTTCAAACAAAACCCACGGCCTCCATTGTTGATCCATATGTAAAAGCATGGTAACGCCTCATGTCAGTTCTGCGCTGACCACACCCCTCGGTAGGTGTTTACTGCCACCAGTATACTAGGTTGGATCTCCTATGCGGAAAACGTGTTCGGGTATGATCCTATTCATGAACACCCCTCGGTGGCTTGGTAGGACGTGGATCGGACTACGTAAACAATGGTTATATACTAAAGACTCATTTAGTTATTAACCTTCCCTAGAAGCTTTGTTAACTAAACTGGTGGCCAAAATAAGCGGTTATTAATATATGTCTTAACCTTGGAGGATTTAAGGCAACATATATAAATTGGACGGGGTCCATGTTCCGACTATTTGTTTAATGACCACCCCTCGGTGGCTTGGGGCAATAGGTATTGAGAATTCCCGTTGCAATGCTACATGTTTTTCAAGTTTCATGTAGGAACATACTTGTATGTTTTATTTGCTAAATTATCTGTGTATTTGCTTGGGCTTTGTAATGATGTCTAGTATAATTTTATTTCAGTTCAAAATGTCACCGACCCCTCATTTCAATACTTACTGAAAATAAGCTAAATGGCAATAATTATAAAGACTGGAAAAGAAATCTATTGATAGTTCTCAACTGCGAGAGACACAAGTTCGTACTGGACGAACCATGCCCACCTGGGCCCAAACTTAACACACCGCTTGAGGAGGTCCCGGTTGCCTATACTCGTTGGAGAAAATCCAATAAGATAGCTCGGTGCTACATTCTGGCTAGCATGACGAGTCCGTTACAAAAGCATCATGAGACTTATCAAGTTGCTGGGGAGATCATGGAAAATCTGGAGGACATGTTCAGAGGCCAAGAAAAATTGGCTTGATAGTCTACTATAACCAACATTATAAACTCCAAGTAGAAGGCAGGTACCCCGGTGAAGGACCATATGATCACTCGAATGGGATTCTTCGCTGAGGCTATCGAAAACAGTGCTGAATTGGACTACAACACCCAGATCGAGATGGTGTTCAAAACTTTATCAAAAGATTTTATAGGGTTTAAGGCCGCATACAATCTGGCGACAAGGGAGTTAGGACCAACTGAGCTTATGAAGCAACTCCAAGCTTATGAGTGGATGATCAGGGATGGGGATGCAGTCCAACCCAAATAAGAGGCCAATTTAGCAGAATCTTCCAAACCCTCACGAAAGAGGAAGAGGCCAAATCAGAAGCAAACGGCTTCAAGTTCTTTTAATCCTCCTATCTCTGACGGGAAGAAGAAAAAGAAGAACAAGAAGCCTAGGGACCCTAAAAAGTCCAAGTGCTTCCATTGTGGGAAGGTAGGTCACTTCAAGAAGGTTTGTTAGGAATTCCTAGCCGCCAAAGGCAAGGAAGGTAAGGAACTTCACTATTTAGAAGCGTGTTTGGTGGAAGAATTGAAAGACACTTGGGTCATTGATTCGGGCGCCACTAATCATGTTTGTGTTTCTATGCAGGGGTTCGTGGAAACGAGAAGTCTACGTGATAGGAGCCTCTTGTTACGGACTAGAGACGGTAGCTTGGTAGTGGCTGAGGTAGTGGGAGATGTTTACCTTTACTTTGATGAATTTAGGTTTATTTTATTAAAAGACTGTTTTTATGTTCCTAATTTTAGGAGGAACCTTATATCGGTAGCTTGTTTAATAAAGGATTCTTATTCAGTTTCTTTTAGTAAAAGAGTTGATATTCATAGAAATAAGTCTTTTATTTTTTCTGGATGGATGGATGGAAACCTATATTTGATCAAACTAAAGATATACTCACTACTTGATACCGAATTAATAGATAACTCTAAAAGGTTGAAAGTTTCTCACCCTAAAAAGGTGTATCTTTGGCATTTAAGACTTGGTCATAGTAAACAAGATAGGATTCAAAGGTTGGTGAAAGATGGTCCACTAGAATCTCTGGAGGAGGTACGTCTTCCTCAATGTGAGTCTTGTCTTGAGGGAAAGATGACTAAGAGGTCTTTTGGAGCTAAGGGTACTAGGTCTCAGGAACTCTTAGAAATTGTGCACACTGACATATGTGGCCCCATGAACGTCACAGCATGAAGAGGGTTCGAGTATTATGTCTCCTTTATAGATGATTATTCGAGGTATGGATATGTGTATCTGATGCATCGCAAGAGCGAAACATTTGACAAGTTCAAAGAGTATCATGCGAAAGTAGAAAAGCAATTGGATAAATCCATAAAGATACTTTGATCTGATCGAGGTGGTGAATACCTCTCCGACGAATTTCTAGGACATCTTATAAAGAATGGGATATTATCCCAATTGACTACACCTGGTACTCCACAACAGAATGGTATAGCCGAAAGGAGAAACAGGACCTTGTTGGATATGGTACGGTCCATGATGAGTTATTCAACGCTGCCGTTATCATTTTGGGGATATGCTTTACAAACGGCGTGCTATATTCTGAACCAGGTTCCAAGCAAATCAATTTCCAGAACTCCGTATGAATTGTGGCATGGCAGGAAGCCCTCCCTTGGACATATGAGAATATGGGGCTGCCCGGCATATGCATCGGATGGGGATGCGAAGAAGTTGGAACCAAGATCAAAATTATGCATGTTTGTAGGGTATCCTAAGGGAACTAAGGGAGGTCTATTCTATAACCCGAAGGAACAAAAAGTCATAATTTCAACCCATGCGACATTCTTGGAGGAAAGTCACATGAATGACTTTAAGCCTCGAAGCAAAGTGGTGCTAGAAGAGTTGTCGGGTGAAAGAACTGCTCCACAGGTTTCGGTCTTGGATGCAAGTCCAAGTTCTGGTGAAAGACCTACAGATGATCAACAATTTAGGGTGCCTCGTCGTAGTGGGAGTGTTTTGAAGAAACCTAATTTCTTCATATATGATGCTGAGGTATACCAGACCGAGGCTCATGAGCATGAGGATGATCTGGTCACTTATGATGAAGCTATAAATGATGTTAATTCTAAATCTTATAAACAAGCTATGAACAATGAGATGGATTTTATGAAATCCAACTCTGTTTGGGAACTTGTAGATCTGCCGGATGAGATAAAACCCATTGCATGCAAGTGGGTCTACAAAATAAAGAAGGATATGGAAGGGAGAGTGAAAACTTTCAAATCTAGACTAGTTGCAAAGGGGTACACGTAAAAGGCTGGAATCGATTACGATGAAACCTTTTTGCCTATTGCTATGCTGAAGTCTATCCATATTCTTCTGTCCGTTGCTGCGGCTCTCGATTACAAGATCTGGCAAATGGACGTCAAGACGGCATTCTTGAATGGCCATCTTGAGGAATGTATCTACATGATACAGCCCGAAGGGTTCGTGGCAAAAGGCCAAGAAAGAAAAGTCTGCAAGTTGCTTAGATCCATTTATGGATTAAAGCAAGCATCCCGTTCATGGAACTGGAGATTTGATCAAGCGATCAAGACATTTAGTTTTGAGTAGAACGTTGACGAACCCTGTGTTTATAAACGTATTAAGGATGGAAAAGTGGTCTTTCTGGTACTCTATATCGATGATATACTACTCATTGGGAATGATGTAGGGAACTTATCATCGGTCAAGCTTTGACTGCACCAATAGTTTGACATGAAGGACTTGGGAGAAGCTAATTAAGTTCTAGGCATTCGTCTCTTTAGAGATCGAAAGAACAAAATGATAGTGTTATCCTAAGCTTCATACATAGATAAAATAATTGACAAATATGCAATGCAAGAGGCAAAGAAAGGTTCACAACCTTCTATTGTCGGTCTAACTCTTTCATTGGATGATTGTCCAAAGATATCGGAAGAAAGAGAGCGTATGAGTAAGGTCTGTTATGCATCCGCTGTGGGTAGTCTTATGTACACTATGCTTTGCACTCACCCAGACATATGTTTTGCAGTAGGTATAGTGAGTTAATATCAAGCGAATCCTGGAACCAAGCACTAGCAAGCAGTAAAGCATATACTCAAGTATCTTAAGAGAATAAGGGATTATATGCTGGTATATTCTGGAGGGGACCTAACACCTATAAGATACACAGACTCAGACTTCCAGACTTGCAAGGATTCGAGGAAATCGACATCAGGATCAGTGTTCTTGCTCGGAGGAGGTGCCATTATGTGGAGGAGCATGAAGCAGGGTTGCACAGCTGACTCTACTATGGAGGTTGAGTATGTGGCTGCGGCTACGGCTGAGGCATCTAAAGAAGCAGTTTAACTCCACAAGTTCTTTAGAGACCTTGAGGTCATTCTGGGTGTTGACAAGCCTATCACCCTTTACTGTGATAACACTGGGGTTATTGCCAACATAAGGGAATCTCGGCACCATAAGAGGACCAAGCACATAGATCGAAGATATCACATTATTAGAGGACAAGTAGATGTATGTAAGATCACATCCGAGGACAACATTGTTGATCCCTTTACTAAGACTTTGGTGGCTAGAAGCTTTGAGAGGCATGTAGAAGTGATGGGGATGCATAATATGGCACATCTACTAGCTTAGGGCAAATGAGAGATTGTTAGGAAATGCCCTAAGCATTAGAGATATTTTGATGTATTTATTTTGAGCTGGATAATAAAATTATATATAGACGTTATTCATTGCATTGCCGTATGTCCTCATTCTATTTACATGCTAAAGTAAATGTAAACAAATATGGCTCCCTGACTGCTTGTGTTAAAACTGTTAGAACGTTGCATGCAATGGACTTTTTGTATGCGAGAAGACAATGTTCTAAAGTAAGCGGTCTAAACTAAGGTCTGTAGTCTATGGGGTTAGACCGAGCATCTATCTCATGTTAAGACTATTATGTTGTCTAAAGTTATGGTGGGGACGGGTTGTCTTGACTGTCTAGAGCATAGACTCCTAAGTAGAGACATAGATAAGTTGCTTGGTGGTGACATATTAGACCAAGACTAAAGCGTGATTGATCTACGTAGTCCGTTATGAGTGGATCAATCTGCTTTTGATGTTCATTGTGTAGTAACCTTAATCCTGAGTGAATGAATTACTTCATGTATATGACTTGTGTACTTTGATGTTCCAATGGCTAAAGTGTCTCAGAGGTAGTAAGCTTATAGACCGGTTCGTTGGGTGCATGACTTGTATACGATGAAAGGTTTGTTTACAGATATCGGAATCATAGCTCTAATAAGGAGTTAAGGCTATCCTCTTAAAGGCATTATACTGGATGTGAAAATGGACAAGGCCTTGGGTCGTCTACTGGTTGAATGACTTCTTATTGACATATTGTGAATAATCATTTTCTTATTCGGTAGTATAATGGAACTTTAAGATAGCCTGATCAGTAGGATTGAACGGACTTTGACCTAAGGCTGATCATGGATATTATATGAGGGTTCTGCATACATGACAAGGTTATTGGACAATAGCTTATCACAGGCTTACGTAATACGGTATATAATTGGGAGTTCAGTTTCAGGTTTATAATGGTGTGACTCTGAAATTAGTGATCATATGATTGAGTTGTTCGGTAAAGAATGATGATCATATAGATTCGCGGAAGCCCGATAATATATGTCCAATTAGTCCCTCTACTAGCTCCACATAATTCCTTAACGATTGGCAAATTGATTTAAGTATGCTATTGGCTAGTTGATTATGCATGGATGGTGTTGACATAGGATTAGGATGGTGGACAAGATTCTCTCCAGTTGAATTTAGATTTTATTTTGGATAATAGAGTACACAATTATTTGAACTTCAAATAAAGTTGCCATGATTTTATTTGAGATTAGATTGGAGTTGTAGAAAATTATCCATGAGAACAACAATTTGAAATACAACTGTTTGTGGGTTTTGAAATTTGAATTTTGAGATTTGAATTTTGAATTTTGAATTTGAAATTTGAATTAGAAATTTAAATTTGAAATTCGAATTTGAAATTTAAATTTGAAATTTGAAATTTGAAATTTAAAATTTGAATTTGAATTTTGAAATTTGAAATTAAAATTTTGAATCACAGTCTAAGTGGAATTCAAATTCTTTGTGGATAATTCCACAAGGCTAGAATTTGAATTTGAGTTGGATTATGAAGAGGAAAATCTTATTTGAATCCTACTTGAATTTTGAATCCCAATTCCATCAAAAGTGGTCGAATTTTTGTTGAGGAAAATCCTTCAGGAGATTTTCAGTTTTTGTGGATAAGGATGCAGGGAAAAATTCAAGTTTCAATCCCAGTTGATTTGGATTCTCTCCTCCCTAAAGTGGACGAAATTTATTGGATAAATCCAAAGGGAATTTCAGATTTTTTTGTGGATAAGGTTGAGATAGAATTCAAGCTAGAAAATCCTATTTGGATTTTGATTCTCCTTACTTTAAATGGCCGAATCTAGTCATGATTTTGGCACAAGGGAAATTCGGTTATTATGGATAAATGAGCAGATAAAATTCAAGTTAAAATCCTGTTTAAATTTGGATTAGGTAATCTCCAAGATTGGCCGAATTTTTGGTTGGGATTTGCCCCTAGAAAATTCATATTTTGTGAGTGGATAAGGGATAAAATCTTCTCCTAATCTAATTCGAATTCAGAGGATCACCTCATGTAAGTTTATGAATAGAGGTCCTGCCACTTCAGTTCTCTTAGACCACAGGCTCTTAGGTGAGCAGGCTTATTATTTCATAACTCACCGTGACAATAAGTTCTTTAGAGATCTTGGTGGTCGGAAGAAGACTAGCAGTGCTAGCATACCGATCGAGGTTCAGAGTGCCCACAGACTCAGCCATTTGGGAATTGGAGAATAGTAGAGAAGGCTAGTTGGCTGAAGCCCTCCAATCATTCTCCTCCTGCAGATTGGCATCCTTGAGGTATGAGTTTAAATTGTTGTTGGTTTATTGTATATGGCATCACGAGATATTTAAGGATCTTAAAAATTTTTATTGTTCCGTTGCGCCACTCTGATACGTTTTTACTGATTTATTTCCTACATTGTTTACTTAGGACTTGTGTGCTAGTACCATGTGCGCGCAGACCATCGGCAATGCCCGTGGTCAAAAAGACGAAGAGCCATCAATGGATGCTCAACTTTGCCTTAACTGACTTAAACTTGAAAACCTTTTCAACTGAAAAGGCCGATAAGACACGCTTACTAAATTCCGTCTTGTTTATCTGTTCTAGCCATATGCTTCTATAAGCTGTCCGTAATCCTACGTGGTAGGGATATATGGCATCTAATGTTACACCCCTGATCTCAGCCACGTGTAACCGTCCCAAATCTGACTCCATTGTTGATCGAGACAGCCCGTGTGTCTCATCAGGTCGCCATTTTAAAACACTTTCTTACTTTAAACCTCTCTCTTTCAAGGCCTAAAATTTTCACCCATCTTCTTTTTTTCTATTTTTTTTTTCTAAAAACACTTTCCTTGCATTAAGGCATTGTATGAAAGCCATATAAAATTTACAACTATACCATAGTTGTCTCCCTTTTACAATACAACATAATTTACAAAGATACTTTTTGTAAACTTGTTTTCAAAATACATTCTCCTCAATTCACTAACTTTTGTCGCTCAGGAGAGGACTAGCAGTAGGACCATGATCCACAGTGGATTCCTTATCCCATTAACAGATGCGTATCACGCCGCCATTTAGGAGTCTACTGAATAGGTTTCTTATCTACAACATGAACAAACTGGTGAGCTAACAGGCTCAGTAAGTTCAAACATACAAACTATGAATCGCATAGATTCAAAAACAAAAAAAAATCCAATTTCCTATGAATAGTACTATTTATCATAAATAGTAACTTTGACCTTTGATCGATGAATAGTAACTTTGACTCTAACCGGTTACTATTCATGTTACCCTAAATGAGTCCACTACACTTAGTGTTAGTGTCGGTTATGCTCAATTATGCTTAATTATGGCTTTCACAACATTTTATCTATTATCTTTGCTTATATTCTGGTTTTGGGTTCTTTTAGCCTTGTACTGATATCATATGCATGCTGACTAGGAGGGTCTTAGGAGCGACCCTAAGGCTCTTTCCTCTCCAGTCCTATCATCGCTCGTAGCGGTCATTATATCCCCGAAGGACCTGTAACCTCCACCACCCTTGTTAGAGGGGCAGTATGCCAAAAATGGTTTCTTTACCAACTTTCAATTATAGTTCTAACCAAGTGACATTAATCGTCACCTCAAGGTTAAGAACCTCTGTTGCCCATAGGTCTTACTCATTTTCTCTTTAAAGGTGTGTCTTAATTTTAGTCACACTCTTCTTATAGTGTACCCACAATACACTTCTCAATTTATGTTAGCCTTGCTACACCCTATTGCCCACAGGACTTGCATCTAATGTACCACTAGTACAAAATCAAATATCATAATATTTCATGTTGCAGATATGAAAATACTTGAACTTACCACCACTGCGATAATGTCTAATCCCGGATGTCCTCCGTAGTTTTGTCTCTAATTTAGGTCCCTACAGACAAAATATTGTCTGTTAATGCCCAACATTATTTATTACTTTGCATATATTCAAATTACTTAACAATTCAACACATTTCACTTTTTTTTATATGGTACATGGCTTGCAACACACCCGTGTCCAAGCCCGTGTACTTCTCGGATTCACATTACACGGTTGTGTTCTAGGGTACACGCCCGTCTACCTTATAATTTTAAGATTTTTAACTTTAAATCTTTATTTTGGCCTCTATAATTTTATTTTAAGCCTTCAAGATGCCTTACGGTCCTTTCCGAGCCTTTCGAAAATTTTTGGTCAAAATGACTATTTTGCCCTTAACGAGTTTCAGGACCGTATCATTTTCACTCTATCATTTTTCTAGGATTTTCTAAGCCTAAATATCATAAAATATTATTCCTTAAGCTTCTGTATCTTTTTACAGCTTTATCTGCTGCAAAATCAATAATTATTCATCACCTGACCCTAGGGTACTATTCATCCAACACGTAGGATCGTTTCTCGTTTTTTCTAGCGTTTTGGAGCCTCAAACGGGTATTTCACTACTCCTTAAATGTTTCTTATTCCGTTTCTGAGCCTTGATTCCTAAGGGGCTCGGGTTTTCTATCTCGTTCATAACTTTCCCCCCTCGTTTCCTAAAATACCCTTAATATGAAATTTTTTTCCCGTTCTCGGTATTTTAGACACTAAACGGTCGTTTTACTATTCCTTTTTAGGTTCGGTTTTCATTATCAACCCTAACCCACCTAGGGTCTCAATTTTATTTCCGATCCTATATTTTTATCCCTCGTTTCATGAAATGCCCTTATGCCGTTTTAGAAATTTCAGCAGCATTTCTACTTGTATTTTTAGGTTTTCCTGGCGTTAGGTACGCTTCAGAACCTTTGTACCTATCACGTACTATACCAGAGGCCTATTTTATACAAAGTTACCAAACTTTGTACAAAAACTTTCCACATAAACTATCATTAAAATCACAACACAAACTTCATTATTTTCCTTCAATTAGGTCCACGGTTTCATATGGTATCAACACCAATAAATATTTGTCAAATACTTCAATTATCACCATTCATTCTTAGGATTCTAATGCACATTTTTTCATTAAAAACCTAATAAAATTCTTCATTTAACACTAACATATGCCATGGTTTTCATTGTTCAAAGCCATAAGAAAATTTCTCTTATTCCTATGGTTTCTATTATTCATTTCCTTATCATTTTTAATCACAAAAATATCTCATTTTCACCACACATAGGCCACGGATCTTGCCATAGAAACATGCACAATTTTGCTTGTTTCTAAATTTTACCACATGCTTTTATCACTAGAACACCAAATCAACATAAACACTAAACAATACACCAAAATTTTTATCATTTTTCAACCCCCATGAGCCACGGATTTTTCAATGCAAATCAATGAAAAATGCTTTAATTTGAAGGCTCACCTTATCAACTTGTTTCCTTGCAACTTAGGCTCAGATTAAAAGCAAATTTTGTGAAGAAACTTATCAAATTTTTGGCTAAAAATGGGAAGAAAGCTCACGGTTTTTCTGAGAGCATGAGTTTGGCTAGATTTCTCAATTTTCCTCGCGAATTTTCATGCCTATTTATAGGCAAAAGTGAGAGACCTTTTTGTAATTTTTTCCCAACAATTTAGTAATTGTCTAAGGACTTTTTAGCAAAAGTTTTGGGGTCAAAAATAAAATTTTGGGCTGATTTCTTTCCACATAGGCGAGCCCCTTTTTCCCATTTTACTAAATTTTTTTAAAGCCATTTTGGCTTGATCATGGCCTTTGACCAAAAAGGCATTAAATCTTAGCCATACAAATCACTAAACTTACTTTACAAGTCTTAATTTCCTTATTAATGACATCATATTTATGATGTCATATGTGACCTAATCTAATTACTTCATGAATTAATTCGCAGTCAAATTTTGACCGAAAGTCAAACCGAACGGAACTTTATCGAAATTGCGTATGCGGGTTCCGGGCACCTTCGGTGTGATCGGTCTACCTTATTTTGCTTCTATTTGACCAGAATTTACTACCATAAAATTTCGTCTTTTAGTGCACTTCGGTGCACTCTCCAGGGTTTTTGGCTTCGTTTTTGAGCCATCTCACTCGTTTTTGTTTTGGAAGATTTTCCATCTCCGAACTTATACTCTGTAACACTGTCAGAACATTTTCACAGTATTCTCAACAGTATTAAAATACAACTTTTTCACATTTTATTCATTAAAATTGTTATATACATACAAATTTAATTCTATTCGAGACTCTGAAAATTCCTGGTTATCACATTCACCCCTCCTTCTAAAATTTTCATCCTCAAAAATTTAGAACAAGTGGGGGTACAATTTTCTAATCTCATCTTCGTGCTCCCATGTAGCCTCTTCAATGTTATGATTTTTCCATAGCACTTTGACTAATGGGATTGTCTTATTCCTCGAGACTTTTTCTTCTCGTGCCAATGTTTGTATAAGCTTCTCCTCATACATTAGATCTTCCTGGATCTGGATCGGTTCATATTTCAGTATATGGGACGGATCCGATATGTACTTCTGCAACATCGACACATGAAACAAATCGTGTACTGTCGACATTTCAGGAGGTAATGCCAATCTATAGGCAACCTTCCCAATGTGTTCGATGATCTCACATGGCCCAATATATCTTGGACTTAATTTCCCTCTCTTACCGAAACGCACTATTCCTTTCATCGGTGAAAACCTTAGGAATACGAAATCCCCTTTGTTAAACTCTAGGGATCTTCATTGTTTGTCTGCATAGCTCTTTTGTCAGTTTTGTGTAATCTTCATCCATTGCTATATTTTTGCAACTGCATCAGTTGTTTCTTACACAAAATCTGTCTTGTGCAGCTGCTTTTCTTATAGATTATACCAGTGGATAGGTGATCTATATTTTCTTCCATATAAAGCTTTATAGGGTGCCATACCTATGGAAGCTTGGTAGCTGTTGTTGTATGAAAACTCTACCAATGGAAGTTTCTCGTTCCAGCTTCCCGGAAAATCTATGGTACACATGCGAAGCATGTCCTCCAATGTTTGAATTGTCTGCTCAGATTGCCCATCTGTCTACGGATGAAATGCCGTTCTTAGATGCACTTCTGTTCCCATGGCTTACACGCACTTCCAGAAATTTGAAGTGAATCGTGCATCGCGATCCAATACAATGGACTTAGGAACTCCATGTAACCTGACAATGTGGTTAACATAAAGATTCGCTAGCTTTTCCAATGAAAAAATCATTTTCACTACTATAAACCTTACCGTCTTTGTCAATCTGTTGATAATAATCCAAACGGCATCGTAGCCTTCTCAGGTTTTCAGCAGTCCTACCACAAAGTCCATCATAATATGTCCCCATTTCCATTCGGGAATCTCTAACGGTTCTAATTTCCTACTTGGATGCTGGTGTTCTGCCTTAACTTTTTGGCATGTCATACATCGGTTTACAAATTCGGTGATGTCCTTCTTCATTCCTTTCCACTAGAATTGCAATCTCAAATCCTGGTACATCTTATTGGCTTCGGGATGCACTGAATATGGCATTTCATGGGCTTCTACCATAATTTTCCTTCTTAATCTTTCATCATTGGGAACATGAATTCTTCCCTGATGTAGGATTAATCCCTCTTTGGACACTCTTTCTTGAGAACTTGGTAGATTAGGATCTCGCTTCTGTGCCTCTAATGTCTTCGTATAATGACGATTCCAATTGAAGCACAGCCAATCTTCTAGATATCAGCTCCAACTTCAATGCATTGATCTCCTACTGCAATGGTTTTGGAAATTTTCCAATCGGCAGTTACTGCGAAATAGCAGATTTTCTACTTAACGCATCTGCAATGCGATTAGCTTTTCTGGGATGGTAGAAGATTTTGCAATCATAATCCTTTACTATCTTCAACCATCTCCTTTACTGCATATTGAACTCTTTCTACGTGAAGAAGTACTTTAGACTCTTATGGTCAATATAAATCTGACACTAAGTTCCATATAAATAGTGTCACCAAATCTTCAGTACGAACACTACTACAGCAAGTTCTAGATCATGTGTGGGATAATTTCGCTCATGGTCCTTTAATTGATGCGAGGCATAAGCAATCACCTTATCTCTTTGCATTAGGATAGCTCCTAATCCCATCTTTGATGCATCGCTATAAATCACGAACATCTCCCCTTCTGTAGGAAGTATAAGGATTGGCGAGCTCGTTAATTGCTTCACTAGCTCTTGGAAGCTCCTTTCACACATTTCAGTCTACTCGTACTTCCTTTCTTTACGGGTAAGGGCCCTGAGAGGTGTAGTGAGTCATGCGAATCTCTCAACAAATATTCTATAATAGCTAGCTAGACCTAAGAAACTCCTTATTTCGGTCACATTCTTAGGTGCAGGCCATTCATTGATCGCCTCTACTTTCACAGGATCCACGGTGATTCTGTCCTTGAAAACCACATGTCCGAGGAAATGTACTTTATCTAGCCAAAATTCACACTTGGAGAATTTTGTATAGAGTTGGTGCTTCCTTATCATTTGCAGGACAGTCTGTTGGTGTTCTTCATGTTCCTTACGAGTTTTTGAATATATAAGTATGTCATCAATAAACACAATGACAAACTTATCTAAAAATTCTTTAAAGACTCGGTTCATCACGTCCATAAATACAACTGGCGTATTTGTTAACTCAAATAGCATCATAAGAAATTCCTAATGACCGTAACGGGTTTGACATGTGGTCTTTGGGATATCGCTCTCCTTAATCTGCAGCTGATGATATCCCGATCACAGATCGATCTTGGAGAATATCGTTGCTCCTTTAAGTTGATCAAATAAGTCGTAAATTCTAGGTTAAGGATACTTATTCTTGACAGTGACCTTGTTCAACTCCTCGTAGTCGATGCACATATGAAATGTACCATCTTTCTTCTTAAAAAATAGCACCAGAGCACCCCATGGGGAATAGCTCGGACGAATGAATACCTTGTCAAAAAGCTCTTTTAGTTGCTCTTGCAGCTCCTTCAACTCTACTAGTGCCATCCGGTACGGTACCTTTGAGATAGGTGCAGTTCCTAGCATCAATTTGATCTCAAAGGAGATTTCTCGTTCTAGCGGCAGTCCCAAGTAATTCTTCTGGGAAGACATCAAGAAACTCGTTTACAATAAGAACATCTTCAGGCTGAAGTTTCTATTCCTCCGTCGCATCCACTATGTACACTAAATATCCAGCACAACTGCTAGACATTAGCCTTCTTGCTTTCATCGAGTTGATCATCATCTTCCTCGCTTTGAGTAATGATCTGACATACTCAAAGTCGTCTTCCTGGTCAGGTTGGAACATTATCTTCCACTTCCGACAGTCGATTATGGCTTGGTACTTCCCTAGGAAATCCATTCCTAGTATTATGTCGTAATCCGCAAGCTCCATCATGATTAATTCTGTATATAACTCCCTATGTGCCACAATTATTGGCACATGAGGCAACCAATAATTGGACATTAATACTTCTCCTGAGGGTACAGCTGTTCTAAAGGTCATACCTATATTATCTTTTGGATATCATATCTTGTTTGCAAATTCGTATGACATAAACGAATGCGTAGCTCCAGAATCAAATAAAATAGACGCCAAATGATTAGTGATAGAAAGCTGACCTATCATTACCTTAGATGTCCCAGCTTCCACATCCTCCTTTGTATAGGCCATCACTCTAGCATTTGCACTAGGAAGTCATTCTGATCTTTCCTGTGTCTCAGAATGAGAAGGGCCTTCAATCTTTGCTTGCATTGCATGAGCTTGGGGACGTTGCTGATGTGGTTGGAATGTTCCCTGTGCATTTTGCCTATTCTCAGGACAGTTCTTGGCAAAATGGTCATCTTTCTCACACTGGAAATAGGCATTTGGTGCAAGTCTGCATTGGCCTAGATGCCTTTTTTCATAGATTACGTAGTTACGAACAATAGGTCTAGCATTATTGTTCAACCTTCGCTGCTGATTTCTATTTCCAGAGTTATTTCCCTTCCTTTTTCCTTGAGACTGTTGGCCAGGGGTACTTGATTGTTCGGCCTTAGTGTTCTGACTTGTCTTACTTCCCTGTCCAACCTGGGATCTAGCATGTGCGGCTTTGGCCAAGACTTTCCCTTTCTTCTTGGCATCCCAGATCTTTTCCTTTTCCTCCCTTTGTCAAGCTAAGTGATACTCAGCCCTTAATGCTCGCCTTACACAGTCAGATATAGAATGGGTGGCGATAACCCATTGTCTACCAGTGTTGAGATTTCAGGTCGAAACATTCCCAGCATCTTTTGAATCTTCTCCCTTTCCGTGGAGGCAACATATTGACATAGGCGGGATAACTGGTCAAACTTCTGACAGACTTCAATAACTGTCATGTCTCCCTGTTTCAATTTTGCAAACTCCCTATGTTGAGGTCGCAGCAACGTAGGGTCGTAGTATTTTTGGTTAAATTCCTCTAAGAAATCTAACCATGATAGTGTGAACACATTCCTTCTCAGCTTGACCGTGTCCAACCAAAACCTTACATCTTTCTTCAAACAAAAGTTACACACATGATCCTTTCTTGATCATTTAAATTCATGAATTCTAGGATCATGTGAAGTAAGGACAACTATTGCTTTGCTTTTAATGGGTTGGTGGAACCCTCAAATTTCGATGGCTTCATTCATCGAAATCGTTCGTATAGTGGTTTTTGGTTAACTTGGGGTTGTAGTTGGGGTTCTACTACTATCTCGGCATGACTGGTGACACTTCTTGTTCAGGTGCAGCCAGCTGGGAGGTTTGGCCTTCATTTTGGCCTTGCCTCTGCTCCATCTACTCTATTCTTTGTCTTAGCTCAGCATTTGCTTTCATCTGAGCTTCTAACATAGCTTGGAATTCATCTACTCTCTCGGAAAGGACTGGATGCCCTCTCATGTTTCTCAGGTTATGTGGATTCACCATCTTTATCTACTGCCTATAATCGCATGAAAATCAGTCGTTAGATTTTTGACAAACATATTTTTACAATATAAGTAAAAATAGTTGCGATCATCATATACTTTCAGACATCTCATCATTTTGAACATATCAAAATTTTCATGTCATTTCATTTCAAAATTTTCATATAGACATCAACTCGAAGGCTCTTTTTCAAAACGGCTACTCGATACAGTCATATATATACATATACAAATATATACATTTATACATCTTATATGTTTTTACATCTAGTCCCGTGGTTAAGGTTGGTCCGGAACTGGTGAAAATTCCTCTGGATCCTCGTTATCCTCGTTTGTACCATTTTCGGTCTCAGATGGTGTCGATCTTCTAGTGGGACTTGTACCCTCTCATTGCCTTAATGGGCCGGCCTCATAGTCATTAGCCATAGGTCGCTTACCATAAAGACGGTCTAGCATGGCCTCCTGCAATAGCTGTTCACACCTCTTGCACACCTTGCGCTCCATCATCAATTTTTCCTCTACCTTAGCTACCGTAACTATAAACTCATGTAGCATAGTAGGATATAATGGGGTTACTCTCTGTTGTAGATCTATAGTAAGCCCCTTCCAGAAGATATCGCAAAAATCCTTGTCAGTGAGGTTAGACATAGGGCATCTCCTCACAACGTTCTCCTTAAAGCATACTGCATAAGTGAAAACAATATCACTCAGTAGCATCTGCAATCTCTCTACCTAGAGAACAAACTCTCTGACATTGACATCTATATATCAGGGCATGGCTAGTGGCGGAGTCACTGCCCTGCTCCCCGGAGGGTCTGAAATGGGTAATGCTGGACTCTTTGGTGGAAATTATAGTATCATAATATGTCTGAACTCAGCCCAATCGAGTCCCAATAGCATTTCCTGATCACAATACTCCCAGTACATCCGCGCATCCTCATGGAAAGTGCCAACTGCTAACAGGACCCAGTAGTCCTCATCAATGTCGCACTATCGCATGATCATCTCTACATCATGCAGCCAATCTCGGGTAGGGATCCCATTTTGACCTCCCTCAAGTGTGGATGGATGGCTACCTCTAAAGGCATGTACAGCTCGTATCAATACTCTAGATCCTACATGGGCTCATCCACCAACAAGCAGAATATCTATGGCGATTGGTGGGTTAACAACCGGTCGAGGAGGTGGTGCTTGTATCAGTGCTAGCGCTCTAACTTGCAGCACTGGCGGCTCAGGTATAGATGGTCGAGGCACTGCTCGATGGATCATGGATGGCCTGATCATAAGCCTATACCTAGATTAGTCCTCTCGGTCGGTATGGATGGGGTCACATACACGGTGGTCTAGTCATCGTATATCCTACAAAATATATAACCTCGTATAAACAAAAAGTTAACTAACTTAAAGAAAGCTAACTTACTTGGATTGACGAGCAGGCTATGTTCTGTGCCAATAGGGTTATGGTCAACTGCTCTGATACTAACTTGTGATGGCCCCTACCTTGGCCATGCATAACCATCCTGAATCCGACTTCGTCATCGATCGAGATAGCCCGTGCGCCTCATTGGGTCGTCATTTTAAAATACTTTCTTACTTTAAACCTCTCTCTTTCAGGACCTAAAATTTTTGCCCATATTTTTTTTCTTTTTTTTTTTTTAAACACTTTCCTTGCACTAAGGCATTGTATGAAAGCCATATAAAATTTACAACTATACCATAGTTGTCTCCCTTTTACAATACAACATAATTTACAAAGATACTTTTTGTAAACCTATTTTCAAAATACATTCTCTTCAATTCACTAACTTTTATCACTCAACGAAAGACTAGCAGCAGGACCATGATCCAAAATGGATTCTCTATCCCATTGACACACACGCATCCCGCCACCATGCAGGAGTCTATTGAATAGGTTTCTTACTTGCAATATGAACAAACTAGTGAGCTAATAGGTTCAACAAGTTCAAACATACAAACTATGAATCGCATAGATTGAAAAACATCAAAAATCCAATTTCCTATGAATAATACTATTCATCCATGAATAGTACTATTTATCATAAATAGTAGCTTTGACATTTGATCAGTGAATAGTAACTTTGACTCTAACCGGTTACTATTTATGTTACCCTAACCGAGTCTACTACACTTAGTGTTAGCGTCGGTTGTGCTCAATTATGCTCAGTTATGGCTTTCATAACATTTTATCTATTATCTTTACTTATATTTTGGTTTTGGGTTCTTTTAGCCTTGTACCGATATCATATGCGCGCTTACTGGGAGGGCCTTGGGAGCGACCCTAAGGCTCTTTCCTCTCCAGTCTTATCATCACCCGTAGCGGTCATTATATCCCTGAAGGACCTGTAACCTCTACCACTCTTATTAGAGGGGCGATACGCCAAAAGTGGTTTCCTTACCAACTTTCAATTACAGCTCTAACCAAATGACATTAATCATCACCTCAAGATTAGGAACCTCTATTGCCGTAGGTCTTACGCATTTTCTCTTTAAGGGTGTGTCTTAATTTTAGTCACTCTCTTCTCATAGTGTACCCATAGTACACTTCTCAATTTATCAGCTCATTAGGGGTGTTAGCCTTTCTACACCCTATTGCCCGTAGGACTTGTATCTAATGTACCACTAGTACAAAATCAAATATCACAATATTTCATGTTGCAGATATGAAAATGCTTGAACTTACCACCACTGCGATAACGTCCAATCCCGGATGTCCTCTGCAGTTTTATCTCTAATTTAGGTGCTTATAAACAAAATATTGTTTGTTAATGCCCAACATTATTTATTACTTTGGATATATTCATATCACTTAACAATTCAACACATTTCAAATTTTTTTATGTGGTACACAGCTTGCAACATGCCTGTGTACCTCACGGATTCACATTACATGACCGTGTTCTAGGGTATACCTTATAATTTTAAGATTTTTAACTTTAAATCTTTATTTTGGCCTCTATAATCATATTTTAAGTCTTTTAGATCCCTTACTGTCCTTTCGGAGCCTTTCAAAAATTTTTGGCCAAAATGACCATTTTGCCCCTGACGGGTTTCGGGACCGTATCATTTTCAATCTGTCATTTTTCTAGGATTTTCTAAGCCCAAATATCATAAAATATTATTTCCTAGGCTTCTGTATGTTTTTACAGCTTTATCTGCTACAAAATCAACAATTATTCATCACCTAACCCTCGGGTACTATTCATCCGACACTTAGGGTCATTTCTCGTTTTTCTAGTGTTTCAGAATCTCAAATGAGTATTTCACTACTCCTGAAAAGTTTCTCATTCCGTTTCCGAGCCTTGATTCCCGAGGGGCTCAAGTTTTCTATCCCGTTCACAACTTTCTCCCCTCGTTTCTTAAAATACCCTTAACGTGAATTTTTTTTTTTCCCGTTCTCGGTATTTTAGACACTAAAGGGTCGTTTTACTATTCCTTTTTGGGTTCGATTTTCATTATCAACCCTAACCCACCTAGGGTCTCGGTTTTATTTCTGATCCTATATTTTTATCTCTTGTTTCTCAAAATGTCTTTATGCCATTTTAGAAATTTTAACAGCATTTCTGCTTATATTTTTAGGTTTCCTCGGCATTAGGTACGCCTCAGAACCTTTGTACCTGCCACATACTATACCAGAGGCCTATTTTATACAAAGTTACCAAACTTTGTATAAAAACTTTCCACATAAACCATCATTTAAATCACAACACAAATTTCATTATTTTCCTTCAATTAGGCCCACGGTTTCACATGGTATCAACACCAATAAATTTTTGTCACATACTTCAATTATCACCATTCATTCTTAGGATTTCTAATGCACATGAATCATTAAAAACCTAAGAAAATTCTTCATTTAACACTAACTAACATATGCCACAGTTTTCGTTGTTCAAAGCCATAAGAAAATTTCTCTTATTCCTATAGTTTCTATTACTCATTTCCTTATCATTTTTAATCACAAAAATTTCTCATTTTCACCACACATAGGCCACAGATCTCACTAAAGAAACATGCACAATTTTGCTTGTTTCTAAATTCTACCACATGCTTTTATCACTAGAACACCAAATCAACATAAACACCAAACAATACACCAAAATTTTTATCGTTTTTCAACCCCCATGAGCCACGAGATTTTCAATGCAAATCAATGAAAAATGCTTTAATTTGAAGGCTCACCTTATCAACTTGTTTCCTTGCAACTTAGGCTCAGATTGGAAGCAAATTTTGTGAAGAAACTTGTCAAATTTTTGGCTAAAAATGGAAAGAAAGCTCACGGTTTTTTGGGGAGCAAGAGTTTGGCTAGATTTCTCAATTTTCCTCATGAATTTTCATGCCTATTTATAGGCAAAAGTGAGGGACCTTTTTGTAATTTTTTCCTAATAATTTAGTAATTGTCTAGGGACTTTTTAGCAAAAATTTTGGGGACAAAAATAAAATTTTGTGACGATTTCTTTCCGCATGGCAGAGCCCCCTTTTTCCCATTTTACTAAATTTGTTTTCAAGCCATTTTAACTTAATCATGGCCTTTGATCAAAAAGGCATTAAATCCTAGCCATACAAATCACTAAACTTACTTTACAAGTCTTAATTTCCTTATTAATGACATCATATTTATGATGTCATATGTGACGTAATCTAATTACTTGATGAATTAATTCGTGGTCAAATTTTGATCAAAAGTCAAACTAAACGGAACTTTAACAAAATTGCGTAGGCGGGTTTCGAGTGCCTCCGGTACGATCAGTCTGCCTTATTTTGCTTCCGTTTGATTAGAATTTACTACCATAAAATTCTGTCTTTTAGTGCACTTCGGTGCACTCTCCATGGTTTTTCGCTTTGTTTTCGAGCTGTCTCACCCATTTCTATTCAAGAAGATTTTCCATCCCCGAACTCACACTCTTTAACACTGTTAGAACATTTTCATAGTATTCTCAACTGTATTAAAATATAACTTTTTCACATTTTATTCATTAAAATTGTTATATACATACAATTTTAATTTTATCCGAGAATCTGAAAATTCCCAGTTATTACATCTAACTTGTTCTTTTATTAATCTACTTGATTGTGAAACTATATGCTCTTATGCATACTGTGTAACAAAGTGTGCATGGCATACATACTTAACATACTGTAAAAACATCATTTTAAATTCATTTCATTCATGTTGTAGGCAGAGTTGTGCTTACCTAGATTGCAAGCCAACACGTTCTCTCGCCTTTATCAACTTACAAATTACTACCTATCATCAATAACGTATCTCATTAACACTTTTGTTGAGTCACTAATACTGTTAGTGACTAAAGCAGGTAAAATCATTTAGTACCAATTGCTGTCAGTACAACTCGCTCTCTTTTTTAGCATTTGAATCTCTAGACGTGTTTAATTAATTTATTGCCCCATAAATTAATTACAACATTCTCTAGTCACTATTACCGTTAGTGACTGTATCTTGTGTTTCCTTGTGGTATCGAGGTCCATCGGTACCTTATTGGTCTACTTTGGGAATTTGGTGTCTAACTTTTGTCGTGTTTGATTAATTTTCTTCTTGACAGATTAATCATCGTTCATCACAGTATCGTTCAAAACATAGTCCTTGACTGATTACCGACCAATCAACTGACTGGTTACCTTACGCGTTGTTAACTAGGTAGCCTACCAGGTTACTATGCATAAACTTAGTGTAGTAACCAGCCGAGTTACTTTGCTTGTTTGGATGTGGTAGCCTATCGAGCTACTATGGCTTCTTTGGTGTGGTAGCCTACCAGACTACCCACATGTTTTAGTTATTTAAGAAAATTGGTTTGGTTGCCTTGCAAAATTTTTGGGAAAAATTACGTTCTTTTAGACTGTCCCCTTATCACCCCGTTGGAAAGTGGGGGGCGTTTTATGAAAACTATATTTTATTTGAAAAGATTAGAACACATTTTGGTGTTTTTATTAAAAGATGGTTATTGAACCATTTTCGAAAAACTGTTTTGAAACTTGACCGAACGACTTAGTTCGCAAATATGGCGAACATAAAATTTTTCATCCTCGATGAGATGAACAATTCTCGTGCTCACCTCAGAGCTCAAATCTAACTTGAATGAGTCCTAATCTTACTAAACCTGTGCCTATTGTGCCCAGTTTTTTTTTTGTAAAATTTCCAGTTTTACATCATTTTAAAAATGGCTCTGTTTGAGGGCTGAAACGGCCAAATTTTTAAAACACACATAGATTGTCTTAAAGGGTTCAATATGTTCTACAACTTTTGTGTTGAGCTCGAGATCCTTTTCAGACTCTAAGTGGTCCAATTTTAACAAAACCTGAGACTGTGTCTGGGTTCAGATTTTCAGTCTAGTTTTGGACACCGAATGAAAACCACTCGAAAAACCTATTTGACGTAAAAATGACGGTAACAAAATTTCCTTAAAACTCTGTATTTCACCAAAATCCCAAATTTGGACTCTAACTTGGTGACAATGACCAAAACCCATGGCTTTTCTTGGGGGCAGATTGTGTCTAACCATCCATAAAACAAAACATTCATGCTCACATGCATACTCATCCATTCGTAAAAACATAAACACAACCACAGAACTAAAAATTTAAAAATGGAAAGCTAAGGGCTCAAAATAAACTTATTACAACCCATTTGCATAAACAAATACACATAAATCTCTTGATCAAAGACTTAAAAACAACTAACCATAAAAGGGAGGGCTTTTCGGTTTTACCTTAGGTGCTAGGAATCAAGCACAAATCTGATCAAAGGCTTGAATGAAAAAGTGGCCGTATGGACCAAGGAGGTGTCGGGGTTGGTTTATGCTAGCGAAACACCAAAAATATTCCTCTTCTTATCAACTCAAAACCATAACTAAAAACCACAAGTGATTGGTGTAGAACCTTACCCTTGGTGCACTTGAAATGGCTTGGAAATGAAACCTCCTAACACAAGCTTGAAGGTGGTTAAATTTTGGTAACTTTTGGCTATGTTCTTGGCTTGAAAAATGGTGGTTTTGGCTGAAGAGGGTGGTTAGCTGTAGCAAGAGAAATGAGAGAGAGGATGAGTTGTGTTTTGGGGTGTGAAAAGAAAGGAACACAAACTAAGGCCATGCTCACCCTTTTATAGACAAACCTAAGCAAGCTTAACCAACTTTAAGCTTGATTAATCAAGCCACTCTTAAGCTAATTTAGGGATAAAAAATCTGCCCAATTCAGCCACACAACAGTTGAGGGCTATGCGCATTCATGGAGGGGAAATAAACAAAATTTTTTGGTTGATGGCATGATGGAAATGAGACATTTTTTATTCAATTGTGTCATAACCTTCCCCTTATTTTATTCTTAGTTTTTGGGGTTATTTTGTAACTGAAAATAGCTGGTTTCCAGCCAAGGCACATGGTTTTTAAGGCCAAAATTCATCTGCATTTTGGCTCTCTTCACAGTCTAGTTTTCTACTACGGTGTTCAGTCTTTTCTCAACAGTGTTCTAATTTTCATCCGAAATTGGATTTTCTTAGTCTAATTTTTGTACTGATCATTCCTAGTTAGTTTATTCTGTCTAAGAGCCCATTCTATACTAGTTTACTATTTATTTTTGATACTGTGGTTATGTCTATACTGTGTTGTCCTTTCACACGTAAAACGAGGCGTTCTTGTGTGAAATTCAGACACAGTCTCTCTTAACTAATTTGGACGTGCTGATTTCAATTTTATCAGTCTTATCTCCATCTGAGGTGTAGGAAAATAAATCGGTAAAACCGTATCAGAGTGGCGCAGCGGAACAATAAAAATTTTTAGATCGTTAAATATCTCATGATGCCATATACAATAAATCAACAACAATTAAAACTCATACCTCAAGGACGCCAATCTGCAGGAGGAGAATGACCGGAGGCTTCAACCAACTAGCCTTCTCTACTATTCTCCAATTCCCGAATGGCTGAGTGTGTGGGCACTCTGAACCTCGATCGGTATGCTAGCACTGCTAGTCTTCTTCCGACCACCCAGATCTCTAAAGAACTTTATTGTCACGATGAGCTGTGCAACAATAAGCCTGCTCACCTGAGAGTCTGTGGTCTGAGAGAACTGGAGTGGTAGGTCCTCTATTTATAGACCTGCATGAGGTGAATCTCTGAATTTGAATTGGATTAGGAAAAGATATTTTCCCTTATCCAAACCCATAAAATCTGAATTTTTCCAAGGGAGAATCTCCACAAAAAATTCAGTTTTTCTTAGGATAAATCCAATCCAAATCAAAACAAGATTTTAACTAGAATTTTATCTCCCTTTTTCAACCAAAAAAATCCTAATTTTTCTTGGAGATTTTTCTCCTAAAGATTTCGGCCATTATGGATAAGGGAGAATCTAAAATTCCACTAGGATTTTCAAGCTTGAATCTTATCTCAACCTTATCCAAAAATAACCGAATTTCCTAGGAGAGATACTCCCTAATTTCGGCCACTTTTCAGGGAAGGAGAGAATCCAAATTCAACTAGGATTGAAGCTTGAATTTACCCTTGAATCTCATCCAGAAAATCTGAAATTTCCTTGAGGATTATCCTCAAAATTTCGTCCCTTATTTGTTGGGATTTGGATTCAAAATTCAAGTAGGATTCTAACAAGATTATCCTCTCCAAATCCAACTTAAATTCGAATTTCAAACCTTGTGGATTTTCCACAACAAATTCGAATCCTACTTGGACTGTGATTCAAAATTTGAATTTCAAATTTCAAATTCAAATTTCAAATTTCAAATTTCAAATTTCAAATTCAAATTTCAAATTCAAATTTCAAATTCGAATTTCAAATTCAAATTTCAAATTCAAATTTCAAATTCAAAATTCAAAATTCAAATTTCAAAATTCAAATTTCAAATTCCACAAAACGGTTGTGTTTCATATTCTTGTTCTCATGGATAATTTTCTATAACTCCAATCCAATCTCAAATAAAATCATGGCAACTTTATTTGGAGTTCGAATAATTGTGTACTCTATTATCCAAAACAAAATCTGAATCCAACCGGAGAGAATCTTGTCTACCATCCTAATCCTGTGCCATCACCATCCATGCATAATAAACTAGCCAATAGCATACACAAATCAATTTACCAAACGTTAGGGAATTATGTGGAGCTAGTAGAGGGACTGATTGGACATATATAATCGGGCTCCCGTGATTCCATATGATCATCATTCTTTACCGAACAACTCAATCATTTGATCACTAATTTCAGAGTCACACCACTATAAACCTGAAACTGAACTCCCAATTATATACCGTATTACGTAAGCCTGTGACGAGCTACCATCCAATGACCTTGTCATATATGCAAAACCCTCATATGATATCCATGATCAGCCTTAGGTCAAAGTCCGTTTAATCCTACTGATCAGGCTATCTTAAAGTTCCATTATACCACCGAATTAAGAAAATGATTATTCACCATATGTGAATAAGAAGTCATCCGCCCAGCAGACGACCCAAGGCCTTGTCCATTTTCACATTCAGTATAATGCCTTTAAGAGGATACCTTTAACTCCTCAGAGCTATGATTCCGATATCTACAAACAAACCCTTCATCGTATACAAGTCATGCACCCAACGAACCGATCTATAAGCTTACTACCTCTGAGACGCTTTAGCCATTGGAACATCAAAGTACACAAGTCATATACATGAAGTAGTTCATTTACTCAGGATTAAGGTTATTGCACAATGAACGTCAAAAGCAGATTGATCCACTCATAGCGGACTACATAGATCAATCACGCTTTAGTCCCGGTCTAATATGTCACCACCGAGCAACATATCCATGTCTCTACTTGGGAGTCTAGCTCCAGACAGTCAAGACAGACCGTCCCCTCCAAGGCTTTAGACAACATAATAGTCTTAACATGAGTTAGATGCTCGGTCTAACCCCATAGACTACAGACCATAGTTTAGACTGCTAACTTTAGAACATTGTCTTCTCGCATACAAAAGTCCATTGCATGCAACGTTCCAACAGTTTTAACACAAGCAGTCAGTGAGCCATATTTGCTTACATTTACTTTAACATGTAAATAAGACGAGGACAAATAGCAATGTAATGAATAACCTCTATGTATAATTTTATTATCCAGTTCAAAATGAATACATCAAAATGTCTCTAATACTTAGGGCATTTCCTAACAATCTCCCACTTGCCCTAAGCCAGTAGATGTGCCATGTTACGCATCCCCATCGCCTCTACATGCCTCTCAAAGCTTCTAGCTACCAAAGTCTTAGTAAAGGGATCGGCAATGTTGTCCTCGGACGCGATCTTACATACATCCACTCGTCCTGTCTCCACATGCCCTCTAATAATGTGATACCTCCGATCTATGTGCTTGGTCCTCTTGTGGTGCCGAGATTCCCTTGTGTTGGCAATAGCCCCTGTATTATCACAGTAAAGTGTGATAGGCTTGTCAACACCCGGAATGACCTCAAGGTCTCTAAAGAACTTGCGGAGCCAAACCGCTTCTTTAGATGCCTCAGCCGCAGCCACATACTCAGCCTCCATAGTAGAGTCAGTTGTGCAGCCCTACTTCACGCTCCTCCATACAATGGCGCCTCCTCCGAGGAAAAACACTGATCCAGATGTCGATTTCCTTGAATCCTTACAAGTCTGGAAGTCTGAGTCCGTGTATCCTACGGGTGTTAGGTCCCCTCCAGAATACACTAGCATATAATCCCTCGTTCTCTTAAGATACTTGAGTATATGCTTTACTGCTTGCCAGTGCTTGGTTCCAGGATTCGCTTGATATCGACTCACCATACCTACTGCAAAACATATGTCCGGGCGAGTGCAAAGCATAGCGTACATAAGGCTACCCACAGCGGATGCATAAGGGACCTTACTCAGATGCTCTCTTTCTTCCGATGTCTTGGGACAGTCATCCAATGAAAGAGTTAAACCGGCAATAGAAGGTTGTGAGCCTTTCTTTGCCTCTAGCATTGCATATTTATCAATTATTTTATCTATGTATGAAGCTTGAGATAATGCTATCATTTTGTTCTTTCGATCTCTGAAGAGACGAATGCCTAGAACATAATTAGCTTCTCCCAAGTCCTTCATGTCAAACTGTTGGTGTAACCAAAACTTGACCGATGATAAGTTCCCTACATCATTCCCAATGAGTAGTATATCATCGACATAGAGCATCAGAAAGACCACTTTTCCATCCTTAATACGTTTATAAACACAAGGTTCATCAACGTTCTGCTCAAAACCAAATGTCTTAATCGCTTGATCAAACCTCTGGTTCCATGAGCGGGATGCCTACTTTAATCCATAAATGGATCTAAGCAACTTGCAGACTTTCCTATCTTGGCCTTTTGCTACGAACCCTTCGGGCTGTATCATATAGATACACTCTTCAAGATGGCCATTCAAGAATGCCGTCTTGACATCCATTTGCCAGATCTCGTAATCGAGAGCCGCAGCAATGGACAGAAGAATACGGATAGACTTCAGCATAACAACAGGCGAAAAGGTTTCCTCGTAATCGATTCCAGCCTTTTGCGTGTATCACTTTGCAACCAGTCTAGCTTTGAAAGTTTTCACTCTCCCTTCCGCATCCTTCTTTCTTTTGTAGACCCATTTGCATCCAATGGGTTTTATCCCATCCGGCAAATCTACAAGTTCCCAAACAGAGTTGGATTTCATAGAATCCATCTCATTATTCATAGCCTGTTTCCAAGATTTAGAATCAACATCCTTTATAGCTTCATCATATGTGACCGGATCTTCCTCATGCTCATGAGCCTCGGCCTGGTATACCTCAGCATCATACATGAAGAAATTAGGTTTCTTAGAAACCCTCCCACTATGACGAGGCACCCTAAATTGTTGATCGTCTGCAGGTCTTTCACTGGAACTCGGACTTGCGTCCAAGACCGAAATCTGTGGAGCAGTTCTTTCACCCGATAACTCCTCTAGCACCACTTTGCTTCGAGGCTTAAAGTCATTCATGTGACTTTCCTCCAAGAATGTCGCATGGGTTGAGACAATGACTTTTTGTTCCTTCGTGTTATAGAACAGACCTCCTTTAGTTCCTTTTGGATACCCTACAAACATGCATAATTCTGATCTTGGTTCCAACTTCTTCGCATCCCCATCCAGTACATGTGCCGGGCAGCCCCATATTCTCATATGTCCAAGGGAGGGCTTCCTGCCACGCCACAATTCATACGGAGTTCTAGGAATTGATTTGCTCGGAACCTGGTTCAGAATATAGCACGCCGTTTGTAAAGCATATCCCCAAAATGATAATGGCAGCGTTGAGTAACTCATCATGGACCGTACCATATCCAATAAGGTCCTGTTTCTCCTTTCGGCTACACCATTCTGTTGTGGAGTACCAGGTGCAGTCAATTGGGATAAAATCCCGTTCTCTACAAGATGTCCTAGAAATTCATCGGAGAGGTATTCGCCACCTCGATCAGATCGAAGTGTCTTTATGGATTTATCCAATTGCTTTTCCACTTCCGCACGATACTCTTTGAACTTATCAAAGGTTTCGCTCTTGCGGTGCATCAGATACACATATCCATACCTCGAGTAATCATCTATGAAAGAGACATAATACTCGAACCCTCCTCGTGCTGTGACGTTCATGGGGCCACATACGTCAGTGTGCACAATTTCTAAGAGCTCCTTAGCCCTTGTACCCTTAGCTCCAAAAGACCTCTTAGTCATCTTACCCTCTAGACAAGACTCACATTGGGGAAGTCGTACCTCCTCCAGAGATTCCAGAGGACCGTCTTTCATCAATCTTTGAATCCTATCCTGATTAATATGACCAAGTCTTAAATGCCAAAGATATGCCTTGTTAGAGTGAGAAACTTTCAACCTTTTAGAGTTATCAATTAATTCAGTGTCAAGCAGTGAGTACATCTTTGGTCTGATCAAATATAGGATTCCATCCATCCATCCAGAACAGATAAAAGACTTATTTCTACGAATATCAACTCTTTTACTAAAAGAAACTGAATAAGAATCCTTTATTAAACAAGCTACCGATATAAGATTCCTTCTAAAATTAGGAACATAAAAACAGTCTTTCAATAAAATAAACCTAAATTGATCAAAATAAAGGTGAACATCTCCCACTGCCTCAGCCACCACAAAGCTACCATCTCCAGTCCGCAACGAGAGGCTCCTATCATGTAGACTTCTCGTTTCCACAAACCCCTGCATAGAAACACAAACATGATTAGTGGCGCCCGAATCAATGACCCAAGTGTCTTTTGATTCTTCCACCAAACACGCTTCCAAGTAATGAAGTTCCTTACCTTCCTTGCCCTTGGCGGCTAGGAATTCCCGGCAAGCCTTCTTGAAGTGACCTACCTTCCCACAATGGAAGCATTTGGACTTTTTAGGGTCCTTTGGCTTCTTATTCTTCTTCTTCTTCTTCCCGTCCGAGACAGGAGGATTAGAAGAACTGGAAGCCACTTGCTTCTTATTTGGCCTCTTCCTCTTCCGTGAGGGATTGGAAGATTCCGCCAAATTGGCCTCTCCTTTAGGTCAGACCACATCCTCATCCCTGATCATCCGCTCATAAGCCTGTAGTTGCTTCATGAGCTCGGTTAGTCCTAACTCCTTTGTCGCCAGATTGTATGCGGCCTTTAAACCCACAAAATCTTTAGACAGAGTCTTGAACACCATCTCGATCTGGGTGTTGTAGTCCAACTCAGCACCATTCTCGGCAGCCTCAACGAAGAATCCCGTTAAAGTGATCATATAGTCCTTCACCGGAGCACCCGCCTTTTGCTTAGAGTTCATAATGCTGGTGATAGCGGACTGTCGAGCCAATTTTTCTTGGCCTCCGAACATATCCTCCAGATTGTCCATGATCTCCCCAGCAACTTGATAAGTCTCATGCTGCTTTTGTAAAGCACTCGTCATGCTAGCAAGGATGTAGCATCGAGCTATTTCATTGGATTCTCTCCAACGATTATAGGCTACCGGGACTTCCTCAAGTGGTATGTCAGGTTTGGGCCCAGGTGGGCATGGTTCGTCTAGTACGAACTTGTGTCTCTCGCAACTGAGAACTATTAATAGATTTCTTTTCCAGTCTTTATAATTATCGCCATTCAACTTATTTTCAGTAAGTATCGAAATGAGTGGTGTCGGTGACATTTTGAACTGAAATAAAATTATACTAGACATAATTACAAAGCCCAAGCAAATATACAGATAATTTAGCAAATAAAAAACATACAAGCATGTTCCTACATGAAACTTGAAAAAACATGTAGCATTGCAACGGTAATTCTCAGCACCTATTGCCCCAAGCCACCGAGGGGTGGTCATGAGAACAAATAGCCGGAACATGGACCCCGTCCAATTAATATATGTTGCCTTAAATCCTCCAAGGTTAAGACATATATTAATAACCGCTTATTTGGCCACCAGTTTAGTTAACAGAGCTTCTAGGGAAGGTTAATAACTAAACGAGTCTTGAGTGTATAACTATTGTTTACGTAGCCCGATCCACGTCCTACCAAGCCACCGAGGGGTGGTCATGAATAGGATCGTACCCGAACACGTTTTCCACATAGGAGATCCAATCTAGTATACCGGCGGCGGTAAACACCTACCGAGGGGTGTGGTCAGGGCAGAACTGACGCGAGGCGTTACCATGCTTTCACATATGGATCAACAATGGAGGCCATGGGTTTTGTTTGAAACCCTCTCCTACTCAATATTTTGAAAAACATGCAAGTTTTGACAAATTATGTATGATCAATATAGTACGAGCGGCACTCACCTATCCTATATGACATGTTATCAAATATGCATACAAAACATTCATCAATACATATTTATACATCTATGACATATCACAGAAAAAATAATTGACAGAATAACCAAGCCATGGTTCCATCCTAGAACAAAGAAAATAAAGATTACAAAATTTCATCCAAAGCATTCTTTGGGTCTTGAATTCTGTTCCGTCTTCTTGTATCCATCTTTATGTAGCCTCTCCATTTATTTCTCATCCCAAGAATTATTTAAAATTTAAATCTCCAAAAAAAATTTAAATTTCAAATTCAAATTCCAAATTCGAATTTCAAATTTAAATTTCAAATTTAAATTTTAAACAATTTCAAACACCATGTGTAATAATATGTAATTTCAAAATTTCAAATTTTTAATTACATATTTTTTAAACATGATTTAAAATTAAATCTCAAATTTAAAAATCAAAATTTTCTGATTTTTTGGACCGTCGGACCGCCGCCCCCGTGGGCAGCGGCCGCCGTGGGCAGCCACCAACCCCGGAGGGGCTGGCAGCCTACGGCCGCCCCATGTGCAGCCTTGCCGGGCTGCAGGCCAAGCCTGCAGCGCCAGGCTGCACGCCCAGGCTGGGCGCAGCAGCCGGCAGGCTGCGGCCAGCCTTGGGCAGGCTGCGCCACCCTCGACTGCAGGCCAAGCCTGCGGCCGTGGGTGATGTTTGCCTGCAGAGGGGCTGCCACAGCCCCATCCTGCTCGAGGCAGGGGCTGCAGCCCCACTAAGGCCCGTCGGCCTTTCCCGAGGGGTCGTGTCTCGATTTTCGTGCCATATTCCAATTTACCTATTAGGATCTCCAAAATTTAATTTGAATCCTAATTAAATTGAAATTTTCCACACAATCAAAATTTCAATCTTTAAATCAAATTTAACTTTTGGGAAAAAATAAATTACGGTCTTCAATCTTCAATCTCCTCCAAGAATAATTACATAAAAAATTCCTATACCGTTTCCGGTGTACAAAATTCTATCCATAAAAATTCTAAGAGACAAAATAAAATCCATGGGAAAATTACAGTGTTAATTAAACTGCTCCCATGGTTACATAAAAATTCCTAGATACAATTTTTCTAAATTCTAAGGAACCATAACCGGTATAATCAAGCATGCTTATAATAATTCAAAAAATTAAAATAACCACATACTTTATACATAATCCATGATAACAACATAGAGGAACCCTAGAATGCCACTCTCTAAATATCAAATCCATACATAAATAAAAAGACTAAGTAATTGTCTAATTTATGTACATGGCATAGTCATGAGATGGCTCTGATACCAATTGTAGGAACATAAATCGGTAAAACCGTATCAGAGTGGCACAGCGGAACAATAAAAATTTTTAAATCGTTAAATATCTCATGATGCCATATACAATAAATCAACAACAATTAAAACTCATACCTCAAGGACGCCAATCTGCAGGAGGAGAATGACCAGAGGCTTCAACCAACTAGCCTTCTCTACTATTCTCCAATTCCCGAATGGCTGAGTGTGTGGGCACTCTGAACCTCGATCGGTATGCTAGCACTGCTAGTCTTCTTCCGACCACCCAGATCTCTAAAGAACTTTATTGTCACGATGAGCTGTGCAAAAATAAGCCTGCTCACCTGAGAGTCTGTGGTCTGAGAGAACTGGAGTGGTAGGTCCTCTATTTATAGACCTGCATGAGGTGAATCTCTGAATTTGAATTGGATTAGGAAAAGATATTTTCCCTTATCCAAACCCATAAAATCCGAATTTTTCCAAGGGAGAATCTCCACAAAAAATTCGGTTTTTCTTAGGATAAATCCAATCCAAATCAAAAGAAGATTTTAATTAGAATTTTATCTCCCTTTTTCAACCAAAAAAATCCTAATTTTTCTTGGAGATTTTTCTCCTAAAGATTTCGGCCATTATGGATCTAAAATTCCACTAGGATTTTCAAGCTTGAATCTTATCTCAACCTTATCCAAAAATAACCGAATTTCCTAGGAGAGATACTCCCTAATTTCGGCCACTTTTCAGGGAAGGAGAGAATCCAAATTCAACTAGGATTGAAGCTTGAATTTACCCTTGAATCACATCCACAAAATCTGAAATTTCCTTGAGGATTATCCTCAAAATTTCGTCCCTTATTTGTTGGGATTTGGATTCAAAATTCAAGCAGGATTCTAACAAGATTATCCTCTCCAAATCCAACTCAAATTCGAATTTCAAACCTTGTGGATTTTCCACAACAAATTCGAATCCTACTTGGACTGTGATTCAAAATTTGAAATTCAAATTTCAAATTCAAATTTCAAATTCAAATTTCAAATTTCAAATTTCAAATTTCAAATTTCAAATTTCAAATTTAAATTTCAAATTCGAATTTCAAATTCGAATTTCAAATTCAAATTTCAAATTCAAATTTCAAATTCAAAATTCAAATTTCAAATTTCAAAATTCAAATTTCAAATTTCAAAATTCAAATTTCAAATTCCACAAAACGGTTGTGTTTCATATTCTTGTTCTCATGGATAATTTTCTATAACTCCAATCCAATCTCAAATAAAATCATGGCAACTTTATTTGGAGTTCGAATAATTGTTTACTCTATTATCCAAAACAAAATCTGAATCCAACCGGAGAGAATCTTGTCTACCATCCTAATCCTGTGCCATCACCATCCATGCATAATAAACTAGCCAATAGCATACACAAATCAATTTGCCAAACGTTAAGGAATTATGTGGAGCTAGTAGAGGGACTGATTGGACATTATCGGGCTCCCATGATTCCATATGATCATCATTCTTTACCGAACAACTCAATCATATGATCACTAATTTCAGAGTCACACCACTATAAACCAGAAACTGAACTCCCAATTATATACCGTATTACGTAAGCCTGTGACGAGCTACCATCCAATGACCTTGTCATATATGCAAAACCCTCATATGATATCCATGATCAGCCTTAGGTCAAAGTCCGTTTAATCCTACTGATCAGGCTATCTTAAAGTTCCATTATACCACCGAATTAAGAAAATGATTATTCACCATATGTGAATAAGAAGTCATCCGCCCAGCAGACGACCCAAGGCCTTGTCCATTTTCACATTCAGTATAATGCCTTTAAGAGGATACCTTTAACTCCTCAGAGCTATGATTCCGATATCTACAAACAAACCCTTCATCGTATACAAGTCATGCACCCAACGAACCGGTCTATAAGCTTACTACCTCTGAGACGCTTTAGCCATTGGAACATCAAAGTACACAAGTCATATACATGAAGTAGTTCATTTACTCAGGATTAAGGTTATTGCACAATGAACGTCAAAAGCAGATTGATCCACTCATAGCGGACTGCGTAGATCAATCACGCTTTAGTCCCGGTCTAATATGTCACCACCGAGCAACATATCCATGTCTCTACTTGGGAGTCCAGCTCCAGACAGTCAAGACAGACCATCCCCTCCAAGGCTTTAGACAACATAATAGTCTTAACATGAGTTAGATGCTCGGTCTAACCCCATAGACTACAGACCATAGTTTAGACTGCTAACTTTAGAACATTGTCTTCTCGCATACAAAAGTCCATTGCATGCAACATTCCAACAGTTTTAACACAAGCAGTCAGTGAGCCATATTTGCTTACATTTACTTTAACATGTAAATAAGACGAGGACAAATAGTAATGTAATGAATAACCTCTATGTATAATTTTATTATCCAGTTCAAAATGAATACATCAAAATGTCTCTAATACTTAGGGCATTTCCTAACATGAGGTCATTTGGATGGAGATACGCAATATCAGGATGTCAAGACGACCTTTGCTCGTCCAGAAACTGATATATTTGGGCTCAAAATGCCCAAATTAGTCAATCGGACACCTAATACGTTTTTTGAGATGAGGTCACACAGATCCCAAAAAATGGTCTAGTTGACCTCCGATGGACGTAAAACTGATAAAAATGAAATCAGCACGTCCAAATTAGTCAAGAGAGACTATGTCTGAAATTTCGCCCGGGAACGCCTCGGTTTGCATGTGAAAGGACAACACAATATAGACACAACCACAGTATAGGATGTAAACAGTAATTTAGACTAATAAGGGGCTCTTAGATAGTAGAAAACAACTAAGAATTTATGGTACAAAAATCAGATTCAGAAAACCAATTTTCTGGTGAAAATTGGAACACTACCGAGAAAGGACCAAACACCGCAGTATAAAATTAGACTGCGATGAGAAGCCAACACAGATAAAATTGGCCTTAAATTTCTGTGCACCTTAGCTGCAAAAGTAGCTACAATCTGCAGCACACATAGCCCAAAAGGTGGCATTAAAATAATCTTCCTAGCTATGACACATTGGAATATAATATTCAAGGGTTTCTAAAAAGTAGTCAACAACCATTGTTTATTCTTTCCTCTTTCCAATGAGTAGCCCCACACCCATTTTTTCAGAAAATTGGCAGCTTATCTGTCCCAAGATTTGGCTAAATTGGTAGACAATTAAGTAGGATTAAGCCTAAGTAGTTTGATTAATTTTTGCCTATAAAAGGCACCCTTGACATAAGACATGGACTTTTGCTTCCATACACCTAAAACCACAAGTCTTTCTCTTCTTCCTTTCCTTGCTTGTGTAGGAAAATAAATCGGTAAAAACGTATCGGAGTGGCACAATAAAAATTTTTAGATCGTTAAATATCTCATGATGCCATATACAATAACCAACAACAATTAAAACTCATACCTCAAGGACGCCAATCTTGCAGGAGGAGAATGACCGGAGGCTTCAACCAACTAGCCTTCTCTACTATTCTCCAATTCCCGAATGGCTAAGTGTGTGGGCACTCTGAACCTCGATCGGTATGCTAGCACTACTAGTCTTCTTCCGACCACCCAGATCTCTAAAGAACTTATTGTCATGATGAGCTGTGCAACAATAAGCCTGCTCACCTGAGAGTCTGTGGTCTAAGAGAACTAGAGTGGCAGGACCTCTATTTATAGACCTGCATGAGGTGATTCTCTGAATTCGAATTGGACTAGGAAAAGATTTTCTCCCTTATCCATAACCAAAAAATCCAAATTTTTCCATGGGAAAATCCAACAATAAAATTCGGTTTTCTTAGGATAAATCCAATCCAAATCTAAACAAGATTTTAACTAGAATTTTATCTCCCTTTTTCAACCAAAAAATCCGAAATTCCTAGGAGAAAATCTTCTCCAAATATTCGGCCACTTTTAGGATAAGGAAGAATCAAAATTCCACTAGGATTTTCAAGCTTGAATCTTATCTCAACCTTACCCAAAATAACCGAAATTTCCAAGGAGATTATCTCCAAAATTTCGGCCACTTTTCGGGGAGGAGAGAATCCAAATTCAACTGGGATTGAAACTTGAATTTTTCCCTTGAACCTTATCCACAAAAACCAAAATTCCATTGAGGATTATCCTCAAAAATTTCGTCCACTTTTGTTAGGATTTAGATTCAAAATTCAAGTAGGATTCTAACAAGATTATCCTCTCCAAATCCAACTCAAATTCAAATTTCAAACCTTGTGGATTTTCCACAACAAATTCGAATCCCACTTGGACTGTGATTCAAAATTTGAATTTCAAATTTCAAATTCGAATTTCAAATTCAAATTTCAAATTTCAAATTTAAATTTCAAATTCAAATTTCAAATTCGAATTTCAAATTCAAATTTCAAATTCGAATTTCAAATTCAAATTTCAAATTCAAATTTCAAATTCAAATTTCAAATTTCAAATTTCAAAATTCAAATTTCAAAATCCACAAAACGGTTGTGTTTCAAATTCTTGGTCTTATGGATAATTTTCTACAACTCCAATCCAATCTCAAATAAAATCATGGCAACTTTATTTGGAGTTCAAATAATTGTGTACTCTATTATCCAAAACAAAATCTGAATCCAACCGGAGAGAATCTTGTCTACCATCCTAATCCTGTATCATCACCATCCATGCATAATAAACTAGCCAATAGCATACACAAATCAATTTGTCAAACGTTAAGGAATTATGTGGAGCTAGTAGAGGGACTGATTGGACATTTATAATCGGGCTCCCGCACATCCATATGATCATCATTCTTTACCGAACAACTCAATCATATGATCACTAGTTTCAGAGTCACACCACTATAAACCTGAAACTGAACTCCCAATTATATACCATATTACGTAAGCCTGTGACAAGCTACTATCCAATGACTTTGTCATATATGCAAAACCCTCATATGATATCCATGTTCAGCCTTAGGTCAAAGTCCGTTTAACCCTACTGATCAGGCTATCTTAAAGTTCCATTATACTACCGAATTAAGAAAATGAGTATTCACCATATGTGAATAAGAAGTCATCCGCCCAGCAGACGACCCAAGGTCTTGTCCATTTTCACATTCAGTATCATGCCTTTAAGAGGATACCTTTAACTCCTTAGAGCTATGATTCCGATATCTGCAAACAAACCCTTCATCGTATACAAGGCATGCACCCAACGAACCGATCTATAAGCTTACTACCTCTGAGACGCTTTAGCCATTGGAACATTAAAGTACACAAGTCATATACATGAAGTAGTTCATTTACTCAGGATTAAGGTTATTGCACAATGAACGTCAAAAGCAGATTGATCCACTCATAGCGGACTACGTAGATCAATCACGCTTTAGTCCTGGTCTAATATGTCACTACCAAGTAACATATCTATGTCTCTACTTGGGAGTCCAGCTCCAGACAGTCAAGACAAACCATCCCCTCCAAGGCTTTAGACAACATAATAGTCTTAACATGAGTTAGATGCTCGGTCTAACCCCATAGACTACAGACCATAGTTTAGACCGCTAACTTTAGAACATTGCCTTCTCGCATACAAAAGTCCATTGCATGCAACGTTCTATTAATTTAACACAAACAATCAGGGAGCCATATTTGCTTACATTTACTTTAACATGTAAATCAGACGAGGACAGATAGCAATGAAATGAATAACCTCTATGTATATATAATTTTATTATCCAGTTCAAAATAAATACATCAAAATGTCTCCAATGCTTAGGGCATTTCCTAATAGCTTGCTGCCGAATCTTCTCAGCCCCAAAAGCCAACATTTTGCAAGCCAAAACCTTGACCCAAACTCACAAAAAACCGACCTCTTCCAAGCTTGACCAAGGGGAGACCGAACCAAGTTTCTCGGGTGCACCAAGGGTAAGTTCAAAACCGATTTTTCCTTGTGTTTTGATTCTTAGTTTGGAGTTGTTGTTTGAATGATTTTTTTGGTAAATTGGCTAGCATAAAACCAACTCAAGCCCTTGAGTTTCCACGGCATTTTGACCCCCCAAGCCTAGCCAAAAGCGTGCTTGAGTCCAAAGCACCAAAGGTAAAAAACCGTAACCCTTCTCATGGTGATTGGTTGAAAAATTTAGTTTTCAATCTAAGGGTTTTATGTGTATTTGTTTATACCCAAGGTTGTATTAAGTTATTTGAGCCCTTAGCTTTCATTTCTTAAAGTCATTATGGTTGTTGTTGTGTTTAATTTAAGTTGCATATGGTTTATGGATGTGAATGCATAGATGTGTATTATGGTGGCTGGACACAAATCTGTCCTTTGAAAACAACCACGGATTTTGGCCATTTTGACCTAATTAGGGTCCGAATCTGGGATTTCATAAAACACAATGTTTTAAGAAAATTTTGATACGGTCGTTTTTATGTCAAATAGGCCTCGGCCAAAAACGAGCCTAAGATAGGTTTTTGGGATGTTTTTCACTCGGTGTCCAAAACTGGGACAAAACTGGGAGCAAAAATCCGAACCCAGTGTTTAGTCTCGGGTTTTGCTAGAAATGGACCCCTTAGAGTCCGAATCGGTTCTTGGACTCAACATGAAAGTTGTAGATCTCGTTGAGACCTTGAGAACGACTAGTGAGAGTCAAAAATTTGGCCGTTTCGGGCCTGAAACTGAGCCGTTTTTACATAGACGTAAAATTGGGATTTTTTTACAAAAAACTAGGCACTAAGCCCATGGGTTCAATGAAATTAGGAGCCGTTAGAGTTAGATTTAGGCTCCAAGATGAACATGAGATTTTTTCATCTTGTCGAGGATGAAAACTTTTATGTTCGACAAAATTTCAAACAAAGTCGTTTAGACCAAGTTTCAAAATAGTTTTCAAAAGTTGTTCAAAAACCACCTTTAAAATGCAAGCTTTAAAAATATAATTTATACACTTCAAAATAAAAATATGTTTTTAACACTTTAAAATATGAACAAGATTTTCATAAAAATATCCCCCACCTTCCAACGGGGTGATAAGGGGGCGGTTTCAAAATATGGAATTTTTCCAAGTTTTTTACAAGCCAACCCCAAACAATTTTTTTCAAAGTAAAATAGTGTGTGTAGCCCGGTAGGCTACCACACCAAACAAGCCTTAGTAGCCCAGTAGGCTACTACCCCAAACAAGTCATGGTGGCCCGGTGGGCCATTATACCAAACAAGTCTTAGTAGCCCGGTAGGCTACCATACCCCAACAAGCGAAGTAACCCGGTCGGTTACTACACTAAGTTCACGTATAGTAACTCGATAGACTACTTAACCAACACGCGAGTTAACCAGTCAGTTGACTGAGCAATAAACCAGTCAAGGGCCGTGTTTTGAACAACACAGTGAGGAATGATGATTAATCTGTTAAGTAGACGATTGATCGAACATGATACGAGTTGGACACCAAATCCCCATAATAGGCCAATAGGGTACCGACGGGTCTCGGTACCCCATAGAAACGTACCTTATAGTCACTAGCATCAATAGTGACTCAACGAGAGTATTAATGAGAAACGTTATTGATGACAGGTGGTAACCTGTGAATTGATAAAGGTATGATTTCAAGTTGCTTGCAATTAGGTAAGTACAACTCCGCCTATGGCATGAACGAAAATGATTTTAAATGATATTTTATAGTATGTTAAATATGTATGCCATACACACGATGTTGCACCTCATGTTAAAGAGCATGTAGTTTCACAATCAAGTAGATTAATGAAAATGCAAGTTAGATGCCATACGTCCCTACCAGGTAGGATTTGGGACAGCTTAGAGAAGCATATGGCTAGAAAAGATAAACAAGACGAAAAATAGTAAGCGTGTCGTACCGGCCCTTTCACATGAAGGGGTTTTAAGTTAAAGCAGAAAGTTGAGCATCCATTGATGACTCTCCGGCTATTTTGCCACGGGCGTTACCGGTGGTTTGTACACACACGGTACTGACACATGGGCCCTAAATAGACAAGAAAAGAAAAGAAAAGTTGAAGAATAAATGAACATAACCGGATCATGCATTAGTTATAGTTCACCATGCTTCTAGATGCATTCAGTGCATGATGTTTTTGTGATGCACATGTTATGTGAATTTTTATAATCGTTGATACGATATGTAATATATGGTATGTGTTATGTGATATGTTAAAGTGGTATATGTGATATATGACTGCTTATATGTTTTTAAGTATATACTATGTTTAAACATATTTTGCGGTAAACATGTTGTACTTACTTGGCGTAAAGCTCATGTAGTGTGTTCATGCTGTAGGTAAGCATCCTACGACTTAAATCCCAATGGGCGATGGTGGCGGTAGAGGTGGATGTGAGGGCGAGGTTATGGAGACACCGCGAGCTTATCTTCCGCAAAATTTGAGTATCAGTATTTTGAATAGTAATAGTTAAATAGTACTTTGAATAGTAATTGTCAGACAGTATGTTTGAATAGTAACCATTACATAGTATTTTTAAATAGTAATCGTCAAATGGTATTTTTGAATAGTAATCGTAAACCGTATTTTTGAATAGTAATTATTAAATAGTATTTTTGAATAGTAATCGTTAAATAGTATTTTTGAATAGTAATCGGTATACGTACGTATACAGTAAACACGTACATGTAAAATAAATAAAAAAATTCCTAAGTTTATGATATCTAGTTAAGTATAAATTGCTAGAAAGTATAAGAAAAGCAAGCAATTTAATAGTTTTTAGTGACGGTCCGGGCCACTGAGGGCACGGGGCGTCACAACACGGCCTCTTACATGGGCATGTATTGTTCGGACACATACGTGTACTAGTTGAGCTTGCTCAACACGGCCTTGTCTTGGAGCACGTTCATTTACTCGAGCTGTACATGACCACTTACACGGCCATGTACCTGACCGTGTCACACTACATAGCCATGTTCATTCACACAGCCTCTCACATAAACAGTCTGATCGGTACATGGCTTCTTACACGGCCGTGTACCTGACCGTGTTCATCAAATTTACACTAAAAGCCATCAAACTAACCCAAATTCATTACTCAATTTCTCATTATATAGAATTTAGGTTACATGAATATGGGGGTCCTTACATTTTCAATAAAAGGAGGTGCTTGGCCCAGGCCGTCATTTTCTTCTTTTTGCAGGCCCAAAACGCCAACATTTTTCCTCTTTTTTTCTTATCTGTAGCCGACCCTTTCTAGGCCAAAAAACTAACCATTTCCTAGCCAAGAAACCTAGCCAAAGTTCACCAAAAATTAGCCCCATTCAAGCTTGTTTAGGAGGTTTCCACTCAAGATCATTTCAATTCATTTCAAGGTTGTTTTTCATTAAGGTTCTAGAACCAACCTTTATGGTTTTGATGATTTTTCATTAGCTTGATAGTGAGAAGAAAATCTTGTGTTTCCTTTCTAGCAAAGGCCAACCTCCTTTTTCACTAAGGACCACACGGTTTTGGTTACCTACCCCTTAATTCAGATTGTGCTTGGTTCATAGCACACAAGGTAAAAACCGAAACTCTATTTAAGGTTTAGTTTCATTTAAGTTATGATCAAGGAAATTTATGTGTATTTATTTGAGCAATGGGTTGTAATAATCTTTATTTTGAGTCCTTAGCTTTTTGGTTATGTATTTTTGTGATTGTGTGCTTGAGCTTTAAATTTTTGTGGATGGATATGTGAATGGACGATTTAGGGCTGGCTGGAAACCAACCTATCCTTAGTTTTTAGGCCACGATTTTGGCCATTTTCATGCATGTTATGGTCTGATTTTCAGATTTGGTAAAACACAGTTTTAAGGAAATTTCGTTACGGTCGTTTCTGCATAGCTTTTGGCCAAAAATGACTCTAAGATAGGTTTTCTATGCAGTTTTTAACCGAAGCACAAAACTAGGGCTGTGTGAGTTTAAAAAATTTGGCCATTTTGGGTCTCAAACAAAGCTGTTTTTAAATAAGCATAAAATTGGAATATTTTTCTAAAATTGGGCACAAGTGTAGCGATGGGTTTGATGAGTTTAGGACCTGTTAGAGTTTGATTCAAGCTCCAAGATGAATAGGAGAGTTGTTCATCTCATCGACAACTAAAAGTTTTGTGTTTGCTAAGTTCATAAATTAAATCATTTCAAACAAGTTTTAAACAATTTTTGGTAAAACGATTCAAGAACCACTTTTAAAAAATGTACACCAAAATGTGTTCTTACCTTTTAAAATGAAAAAATGGTTTTGATAAAACACCCCCACCTTCCAATAGGGTAATATGGGGACGGTTTTAAAGAACATATATTTCCCCAAAAATTTTAATAACACTTATAAAATAATTTTCAAAATAAATAAAACAGTAGAAGTAGCCCAATTGGTTACCACACCAAATACACGACTAACCTGGTAGGCTACCTAGTCAACGATGCATGAGGTAACCGGTTGGTTGACTGGTCAGTTAACCAGTCAACGATCCAGTTTGAACGAGATAGCGAGGAATGGTGATTTGTTTGTTAGGTAGACAAATTAATCAAGCACGATTAGAATTAGATACCAAATTCCCAAAGTAGAACAGTTGGGTACCGATGGGCATCGGTATCATACATTAATAAAATTTATAGTCACTAACAGTGGTAGTGACCTAAAAGTGACATTACTTAATTTATTGGGTAAATAAATTAATTAACCATGATTAGAACTCACTAAAAAGAGAGCAAGTTAGTACCGATGGTAATTGGTAACGTACGTTAATAGTTACTTTAGTCAATGACGGTCCTAGTGACACAGCGATGAGTATTGATGGAATACATTATAATGACAGGTAGACACCTGTAATTTAACAAGGGCGAGAGTACAAGTTTTGACTATATATCAGTACAACTCTGCAAAAATGAATTTAAAGTGATATTTTAAGCTATGTTAAGTATGCAAACCGTGCACAGTTATTGCGTAGCATGTTATAAGAGCATATAGCTTCATAATCGCGTAGATTAATGAAAGCATGAGTTAGATGCCATTAGATCCCTATCACGTAAGATTAGGGGAAAAGCCTAGTAGAGCTTATTGCATGAGGATATCAGATATGATTCAACAATTGGGTAATCATTAAGCATGTCGTACCGGCCTCTCCCGCTTGAAGAGGTTTTTCAGTTTAAGTATGACGAGCCTAAGCTGATGGCTCTTAGTACATAACGGGCCAAGGCCCATAAAGAAAGTTTGTGGTCTCGGTGAATCTGTAGATCTGTGTGCATTCGGTACTAACACAGGGGCCCTCAGCTAAGTAAAGAAAAGATAATTGATAATGAAGCATAAATTGAGAATAATCAATTCATGCATTGTTCATGATATGCCTTCGCTATAGTTACAGCATGCTTCCAGATATAGTAGATATGCATTCAGTTACATGATGTTTTATGTTATGCATCTAGTTATGTTTCAGTAATGTATTCAGTTATGTGTGATGCTTGGTTTTGCATCTAATATGTGGAATGATTCAGTACATGACATGCTTATATGTTTTAAGAATGTATTATGTTTTAAATATGTTTTGCAGATGACATGTTGTACTTACTGGGCATAAAGCTCACAGTGTGTGTTCATGCTATACGTAAGCGACCTATGGCTTAGACCTCAATGGGCAGTGATGGTAGCAGAGGCGGATGTGAGGGTGAGGTTGTGGATACCACTGCAAGTTTTGACTTCCATATAGTATTAAGCAAACATTATATTTTGAGTAGTAATAAGTTAAACCATTTCATAAGTATGTATTTATGACTGAACTCCAGATGATTTAGACCTATGTATTCGTAAAATATCTGTACGTGAATAGTAAAAATGTACGCATTCAAAAATGTACTATAAAAAAATCCCTAAAATTATAGTATCAAAGTAAGTAAGTTTAAGTATCAGTTTTCAAGCCAGATAAGTTAAGTGACTGTTCTTTAAGTAAGCAAGAATAGATTTCAAGTAAGTTTAAGTATCAGTAGTAAGTTTTAAGTGATGGTCCAGGCCACTTAGGGCATAGGCTGTCACAGAAAAGCTAGTTTAAAGTGAGAAACCATATCAGGGACAAAATGGTAATTTTACCAAGAATTTTACGGTAAAGCTAAAAATGAAAAGTTAAGGTTCATCGTTAGGGATTTGAACATGGAATTTTTATACTTTGGTTGCGATTTGAACGTAAAATTTATATTGGAAATAATCGTGGATTATTTCTGTATAGGAACTTAATCTAGACGGAACGAGAATACGTTTATGAATATTGGGAAGACAACGTTAGCTGAATACTAGTAAGTTAAAGCATTTTCATGTCTGCAACATGAAATAGTGTGATGTTAATTATGTATTATTTGTACATTAGACACAAAGTCCTACGGGCACTAGGGTGTAGTTAGACTAACACACCCAATGAACTGATAAGGTGAGATGCGTACAGTGGTATACTACGGAAATAGTGTGACTAAATTTAAGACAAACCCATAAATGAAAGAATGTGTAAAGACCTACAGGCATTGAAGGTTCCTGACTTTGAAGTGACGATTAATGCCACCATGTCAGAACTATAATTGAAAGATGGTAATGAAACTACTTTTGATGTACCAGCCTCCAGCGATAGATGGAGGTATTTTCAAATCTTACAGGGATAAGCTATAAGGGCTTAATAGACTAGGGAGGATTAGCCTTAGGGTAGCTACCAAGGTCTCTCACAGTAGCGTGCAACATCGATATGGCCGCCATAAGCTCAAAACCAAAATATAATAAAGATAGTGACTAAAAATTTTATGAAAGCAATAAATGAGCATAATTGAGCATAACTGACACTAACGTTACGTACAATGTATCAATCAAAGTGATGTGAATAGTACTGATCAAAATCAAAGTTACTATTCACTGGTCAAAAATCAAAGTTACTATTCATAGATGAATAGTATTATTCATAGGAAATTTTATTATTGATGCTTTTGAATCTATATGGTTCATAGTATGTATGTTTGAACTTACTGAGCCTGTTAGCTCACCAATTTGTTCATGTTGCAGGTAAGAAACCTGTCCAGTAGATACTCTGGATGGCGACAGGATATACTGTGCCATTGGGATAGGGAATTCCACTGTGGATTATGGTCCTGCTACTAGTCTTCTATTGAGCTTTGAAAGAGGGAATTTGAAGAAAATGTATATTGAGATACAAAGTTGAGAAAATGTATTTATGTAAATTATGTTGTATTACAAAAAGATTACTAAAGTATAATTTTAAATTTTACATCGATTTCATACAAGGCTTTTATACAAGAAAAGTATTTTGGAAAAAAAAAAAAAGAGCTTCAAAATGCAAAGATTTAAAAAAATGAAAGAAAGTTTCTGACGACTCAATGAGGTTCTCGAGCTGTCACAATCAGCTACAAAGTTAGATTGAAACAGTTTCGCGTGGCCAAAATTAGGAGCGTCACAGGTTGGTATCAGAGCATTTGACCATATCCCTTTTGGCATAAAGCACAGCCTGCTCGTCAATCCAAGTAAGTTAGTTTCCTTAAGTTAGTATCTTTTGTTTATACAAGGTTATGTATTTTGTAGGATATATGATGACTAGGCCACCATATGTGCGACCTCAACCGTATAGACCGAGAGGACCAAATAGGGTATGGACTAGGCCCGTGATTAGGCCATCCATGTCCCAGTGACCAGTACATAGACCGCTGATGCCTGAGCCACTAGCGCCATGGGCTAGGTCCCCATCACCTGTAAGGACCGTCCCATTCCTGTAACTTGATTTTCATATAATGAGAAATTGAGGAATAATTTGATGCCTTTTTATGCAAATAAGTGTAACACGGTCATGTACACAGCCGTGCAAGTGGTCGTGTACCGCTCGGGTAAAATGAACATGTTTCAAGACATGGTCGTGTTGAGCAAGCTCAACTAGTACACACCCGTGTCCGAACAATACACGCCCGTGTTGCTTTGTACACGCCAGTGTTAGAACCCGTGTAGAAGGTTGTGTAATAGGCAGAGAGCTGCTATACAGACTCTCAAAATGTATGAAACTTAATTACTATATAATGAGTAGTTGAGTTGAGAAATGCAGTATGATTTCTAGTTAGATAAACTAAACAGGTACAGTACTGTTTATTACTATTTATGTAGTAAAAAGGGACGACCGACAGTGAACTTGATCCACCCTATTATGTGTATAAGTGTATGAGATGCGTAGCATCAGGAAACTGGTCCAGATGACCATTTCCTGACACAAGACTGGTGAACAGATCACCAGAACGCTCAAATCGAACATCCAAGCACAACAGCAATAGAAACCCTAGTAGGGGTATAATATCGAGAAAATGGTTTGGATAAAATCAGAGTCAGAACACTCAAACTAGTCAGTTAGAACAGAAAATAGTGAATAGTAAATAGTGAAAACATAGTGTCAAGTTAATGGCCTAGACGACCTTAATTTGGCTCAAAACTGATATATTCACAGTCAGCAGAACCAATTTAGTCAATGGGGCACAAAACATGAATTTTTGTCTAAGAGATACGCAGTATCAGGAAGAGAGTCAAGACGACCTTATCTCGCCCTGAAACTGATATATTTAGACTCAGAACGCCCAAATTAGTCAATCGAGCACCTGACACGTTTTTCGAAGTGGGGTCATGCAGATCCTAAAAACTAGTCTAGACGAATCCGAATGGATGTAAAACTGATAAAATTGAAATCACTACGTCTGAATTAGTCAAGAGAGACTGTGTTGAAAATTTCATGCGAAAACGCCTCGATATGCATGCGCAAGTACAACACAATGTAGACACAACCACAGTATAGGAAATAAATAGTAAACTAGTACAGAATAGGCTCTTAGACAGTATAAACTGACTACGAACAATCAGTATGAAAATCAGATTCAGAAAAATCTAATTCCGAGTGAAAATTAGAACACTGCCGAGAAAGGACCGAACACCGTAGTAGAAAACTGGACTGCGAAGAGAACTAAATGCAGATGAATTTTGGCCTTAAAAACCATGTGCCTTAGCTGGAAACCAACCGGTTTTGCTGTAAAAAAACCCCAAAAAGGTAGAAATAAAATATTGGGAAGTTATGACACAATGTGAGTTAAACAATATTAGATTTCTATCACCATTGCATCACTTACCATCACCAAAATTTTTTAATCCTCCCCCCTTCAATGTGCGCAGCTCCCACGGCCCCAAGGGATGAAATGGGCAAAAATTTGTCCACAAATTAGCTTAGGATTGGCTTGATTAATCAAGCTTAAAGTTGGTTAGTGTTTGCTTAAATTGGTCTATAAAAGGGTGAGCATGGCCTTAGTTTGTGTTCCTTTCTTTTCATACCCCAAAAATCACAACTCTTTCTCTCTCTTTCCCTTGCTACACCCAACTGCTCCCAAGCCCCAAAACCCTCCATTTTTAAGCCAAAAACACGGCCAAAAGTTACCAAAATTTAACCCTCTTCAAGCTTGTGATAGGGGGATTTTATTTAAGCCATTTCAAGGGTTTGCAAGGGTAAGTTTTTGGAACCTATACTTGTGTTTTTCTAGTTATTGTTTTGATTTGTTATTAAGAGAAATTTTTGATGTTGTTTCTAGCAAAAACCAACCACTAAATCTCCTTGGTTTACATGGCCATTTGGTCACTCAAGCCTTGACTCAAGTTGGTGCTTGGTCCATAACACAAGAGGTAAACCCGAAACCCTCTCTCTTGTGGTTAGCCGATTTTAAGATTTTGATAAAGGGATTTATGTGTGTTTGTTTATACACATGGGTTGTAATAAGTTTATTTTGAGCCCCTAGCTTTCCATTTTTAAGTTTGCAGTTGTATGGTTATGTTTACAATTTTACGAATGGATGTGCGCACTTGTGAGCATGAACATTTTGTTTAAGGATGGCTGGACACAATCTGTTCCTAGAAAAAAAATGCCACGGATTTTGGTCATTTTGACCCCCTTAGGGTCTGAATTTGGGATTTGGTAAAACATAGAGTTTTTAGGAAATTTCGTTACAGACGTTTTTACGTGAAATAAGTTTTGGCCAAAAACGACACTAAGATGGGTTTTTCGAGTGGTTTTCATTCGGTGGCCAAAACTGGGACTGAAAATCTGAACCCAGAATTAGTCTCAGGTTTTGTTAAAAATGGACTAACTAGAGTCCAAACTGGATCTTGGGCTCAACATGAAAGTTGTAGAACACGTCGAAATCTTTAAAGACTACTCATGTAGTTTTAAAAATTTGGCACTTTCAGGCCTCAAATAGAGCATTTTTTAAAATGACGTAAAACTAGAATTTTTACAAAAAACTGGGCACAATAGCCATGGATTTTGTAAGATTAGGGCTCGTTCGAGTTAGAATTGATCTCCAAGATGAACACAAGAATTGTTCATCTAATTGATGAAGAAAAATATTTTGTTCGCCAAATTTACAAACTAAGTCATTTCAATCAAGTTTCAAAATAGTTTTTGAAAGTGGTTCAAAACCCACCTTAAAAATGTAATATCAAAAATGTTTTTTTACACACTTTAAAATAATAACATGGTTTCCATAAAAACATCCCCCACCTTCCAATGGGGTGGCAAGGGGATGGTTTCAAAACAAAGAATTTTCTCACGAATTTTATAAGACAACCAAAAGCGATTTTCTTAAATAACCAAAATAGTATGGGTAGCCCGGTAGGCTACCACACCAAACAAGCCATAGTAGCCTAGTAGCCTACCACACCCAAACAAGCGGAGAAACCCGGTCGGTTACTATACCAAGTTTATATATAGTAACCCAGTAGGCTACATAGTTAACAACACGTGCAGTAACCAGTCGATTGACTGGTTGATAAACTAGTCAAGGACCGTGTTTTGAATAACATTGTAAGGAATGATGATTAATCTGTCGAGAAGAAAATTAATCAAACATGGTGGAAGTTAGATACTAAATCCCCAAAGTAGGCCAATAGGGTACCGAAGGGCCTCGATATCACATAGAAACACAAGTTATAGTCACTAACAAAAATAGTGACCTAAAGAACGACAGTAATTAATTTATTAGGTAACGAATTAATTAACCCCATATAGAGAAGCCCACTCTGAATAGAGAGTGAGTTAGTACCGATAGCTATAGGTACCAACTTATTTTATCTGCTTTAGTCACTAACAGTACTAGTGACTCAGCAAAGGTGTTAACGAGATACACTATTGATGACAGGTAGTAACTTGTAAGTTGATAAAGGTGAGAGTACATGTTAGCTTGCAAGTTAGGTAAGTACAACTCCGCCTATAGCATGAATAAAATGAATTTGAATGATGATTTACAGTATGTTAAGTATGCCTATCATGCATACGATTTTGCACAGTATACATAAGAGCATATAGTTTCACAATCGAGTAGATTGATGAAAGAACAAGATAGATGCCATATATCCCTACCGCATAGGATTAGGGACAGCTTGGAGAAGCATACAGCTAGAACAAATAAACAAGACAAAATTTAGTAAGCGTGTCATACCGGCCTTTTCAGTTGAAGAGATTTTTCAAGTTAAAGTAAGTTAAAGCAAAGTTGAGCATCCGTTGATGGCTCTTCGGCTTTTTTTTTTTACCACGGGCATTACCGACAGTTTGCTTGCACACGGTACTGGCACATGGGCCCTAAGTAACAAGAGAAAGAAAAGAGCGTTGAAGTATAAATGAACATAATCAAATCATGCACGATTCACAGTACGCATTAGTCACAGTTCAATATGCTTCTAGCGGCATTCAGTATACGATGTTTCTCTATGCATATAGCATGTGAAGTTTTGTATTTAATGACATGATATGTAATGATCTGGTACATGCTATGTATAAGTGGTATATGTTGATTTATGACATGCTTATATGATTTTAAGTATGTACCAAGTTTTAAACATGTTTTGCGGTTAACATGTTGTACTTACTAAGCAACAAAGCTCACGTTGTGTGTTCATACTGTAAGTAAGCGTCCTATAGCTTAAACCCTAATGGTCGATGATGGCGGCGGAGATGGATGTGAGGAGAGGTTATGGATACACCGTGAGTATTCTTCCACCCAGCTTAAGTAACAATATTTTGGAGAATGACAGTTAAACAGTATTTCTGTATAGTAACAGTTAAATAGTATTCTTGAATAGTAATAGTAAAATAGTATTTTTGAATAGTAACAGTTAAATAGTATATTTAGAATAGTATTTAATTAAACAGTCAGTACAAGTATATATGTATAATTGAACTCCATATGATGTAGTCTCTATATCTTAATAGAATACGTACGTGAATAGTAAATACATACGTGTATAAAAAAAATTCCTAAAATCAGGGTATCTAAATATATAAGTTTAAGTATCAGTTTTAATGCAAAAGTACAACTAGTAGCTTTTAGTGACGATTCGGGCCACTAAGGGCACAGGACGTCACAGTTGGTATCAGAGCGGTATCCTGCCACCCTACCTCACATTGCCGCATGCCTGCCTCATCTGTCCAAGTAAGTTAGTTTTGTTTTTCCTTCAGAGTTAGAATATAAGTTAACATTTAAATTATAGTAGGAGATAATGACTACACCGATTGACCCTCATCAAGTGCAAGAGGACCGTCAAGCTAGCCTAGCTTTTGCTGCCATGTGATCGGACATATACGATGGTCGTTGCTCAAGCGAACTTTTATATTGGATCCATCACTTGGAAGTTATTTTCAAGGCATGCCATATTCCACCATATCTATAGGTGGTTTTGGCAAGCAATCGACTGGAAGGGCTAGTGCTGACCTGGTGAAATGAATGGGTTAGGATTGGGCAACCGGTGCAGTGGGCCGAGTTCTGCAGTGACCTCCGTGAGAGTGTCAAACCAGGCCGTGATAGAGATATATGGGATGATATGCACAAGAGGCGATACTAGGTCCTCTTTGACGTCTGGGATATCTGTGAGGGAAAGACCATGGCGCATTACTGTCAAGGGTTTATGGATGCGATGCTTCCCCACATCCCTTTAGACCAACCCTTTGCAGCGATAGTTGACTTGCTATGGAGAGGGACACCATGGTATGTAAGGGACCTTGTTCCCTACCCTCTGCCACATAAGGATCTGAGATGCCTTACCTGAGACATAGCAGAAGCTGAAAGAGTGGCACTCAACCTTGCACCTAGCGAAGGCTTTATGGTAGCAGTAGCTAACATGGAGGGTAATTCAGCAGACGCATCACCCCAATCGATTGTTGAAGAGTTTGTGGCCGCCCATCAGCCAGCAGTACCCAAGGGCGATGGGGAACCCATAGAGGACCCCAAACTAGCCCCTTAATTTCCCAAGCACCATGAGGAGGAAGATGATGACAAGGCTCTCCCCAATGCCCAACCTGAAGATGAAGAGGAGGAGATCCTTGAACACTTCAGTGATGATGAGTGGGTGGAGATGTACAAACCCTAAGTCATCATCACCGGTGATGATGAAGTTGATTTTGCCTGGGAAGACAAGGAGGAAGACCCCGAGGAGTTTCCACTCAGTGACAGTGAGGACGAGGAGATGTCCGACACCGAGTCAGGATTGTCCTCCGAGTAGTCATAACCCTTTCTGTGGAAATTTCGATTTTTGTAAAAATATAAAGGGAAGTAGTAGCTATTCCCCTCAGACTTAGCTACATGTACTTGTTAGGTTTGTATATTAGGAAGTGTGTGTCACTCCCGTTGAGCTAGAGTTTTGAATATATATGTATATATTTTGTGAAATACATTATGAAAAACAGTATAGTTTTGCCTAGAGGGCCTCAAATTGATGAGTTTCCACTCATGTCAGTAGTGAGACAAAAAGTGCAGGACAGTTCCTACCACTTAGACGATGTCCCAATATGATGAGACAATTGTATTGAACATCACAGAATGAGAGAAAGAAAAGAAAGATATAATATGTGTATTTATGATGTTTAAGTAAGATTGTTAAGTAAGAAAGAAAATGATATATGATACAAGCCTTAAGCACAGAATCTGAAAGACTCATAGTTTCTTTTCCCGCTGTGTGATAGGGTTACATAGGAAGCAATGGCGAGAATAAGAGCTTAGACTAATCAAATTATTCGAGAAGATGAGCTAATGGCATGACTCACAAACATGTAAGAGATCATGTTAAATCAACAACAGGAACTTGCTTAACTCAAGGAGCAACTGAATCAACAATCTCAGGCACCATAATTAGTGGAGGTGTCAGCTCAAGTGGCTCCAGTAGCCCCCGACACCCTTAGAGAGCAAGCGGCCTTATCAGTCCAGACAATGCTAACACCATCGACCGTGGCTGCTATCGTAGCGGCCAACATTCTTGTTTCAACCCGTAAAGTTGGCAATTTATACAAGAAATTTTGGTGCCTGAAGGTACCAGAATTTGAAGGGACTACGAACCCCATCGAAGCTAACGACTGGCTGACTGATGTCCAGGTCATCTTAGACCTCATAGGGTTGACAGAAAGGGAGAAGGTATTATTTGCATCCCTTGCCCTGCGTAAAGGAGCACGGTAGTGGTGGAAGATCGTGGCCATCAGAAGAAATGACTATGAAATGAACTGGGCAGACTTCATCAACGAAATTAAAGAGATGTACTTTAACAACGAGGCCTTGGTAGCACAACAAGATGAGTTCAATAATCTACGCTAGGGAAGCATGACTGTCATGGAGGCAGTAAGGAAATTCAAGCAACTGGCTCGACTTTGTCCAGACCTAGTGCCGACAGAAAAAGAGAAGGTTAGAAGAATGTTGAAAATGTTCAGGACGGATATCACCATCCAAGTATGCGGTGGAAGCCATAGGCCAGCAACAGTAGCCGAATGTGTTAGCTGAGCCATCCAGGCAGAGTATTAGTTAGCCCAAGACAAGGAGAGAAAAGCACAGATCTTTAAGGCCAAGAAAGAAGAGAAGATGCAGGCCAGACAAAAACAAGAGGAAAGGGAATCCAGGCAATCAAGGCCAGCAAAGGAATTTTCCCTAAAAGAAAAATAATTGGGGAGGAAATGACAATTAACACCCGCCTTGTCCAAAGTGTGAGAAGAATCATCCAGGAGAATGCCGCCTAGGAACCAGTGGCTGCTACATCTATGGTAAGGAAGGCCACTTTGCTAAACATTGCCACTCTAATCCATAAAATCAACAAGGCCAAGCCCGTGCCACTAGCGGCCAACTGCATGCCGTCTAGACCAGGATTGAGGGTTTATCAATCGCCTAAGGTAGATTGGAGGCTCCAGAGACCTAGGGGAGGATTTATGACTTCACAAGAGAGGATGCTGAAGCTGAAACCTCAACGGTGGTGACAGGTCAGCTTTCTATTGCCAACTCCACTGTACTAGTATTGTTTGATTCTGGAGCTACACACTCTTTTGCATCATCGAAGTTTGCTAGGGAGATAGGCCAGAATGTAGATAGAATGAATCAAACTTTTCAAACTACCCTTCCCTCTGGGGAAGTTTTGTTGTCTAGCTATTGGATATGTCATGTGCCAGTCGTTATCAGTGGGCATAAGCTGAGCGTGGACCTAATCGTCATTGACATGCATGACTACGATGTAATCTTGGGAATGGACTTCCTTGCCAACCATAACGCCATTATAAACTGCTAAAGACGGGAAGTTACATTTGAGCCGATCAGGCATGAGAAGTTTGTCTACAAAGGCTTATCACCAAAGTAACCCAAGATGATGATATCAGCTATGAAAGCTCACAGGCTACTTTCTAGTAGATGCAACGACTTCCTGGCACACATAGTGTATAAGACCCAAGAGGCAGAGATAGGACCGAACAATGGACCAGTAGTAAAGGAATTCACAGAAGTATTCCCCAAAGATCTTCTAGGACTTCCGCTAGAGTACGAGATAGCATTTGACACCGAGCTATTACCAGGGTCAGCACCTATCTCTAAGGCCCCCTACAGAATGGCCTTGGCAGAGCTAAAGGAACTTCAGACTCAGTTGAAGGATCTGATGGACAAAGGATTCATCCAATAAGCTACTCACCGTGGGGAGCACCTGTCTTGTTCGTAAAGAAGAAGGATAGAACGTTGTAGATGTGTATAGACTATAGGGAGCTGAACAAGATCATAATAAAGAATAAATATTCGTTGCCATGGATCGACGACCTGTTCGACTAGCTACAAGGTGCTGCAGTGTTCTCAAAGATTGACCTACGTTCCCAGTATCATTAGTTATGAATAACGGATGAAGGCATACCCAAGACGGCTTTCTGAACTGATGGGCATTACGAGTTCCTCATTATGTCATTTGGACTGATGAATGCACCTGTAGCCTTCATGGATCTAATGAACCAAGTGTTCAAGGAATTCTTAGGCAAGTTTGTCATTGTGTTTATCGATGACATACTTGTATATTCTAAGACAAAGGAGGAGCACGAGGAGCATCTGAGGGCCATCCTACTCAAGCTAAAGGAGCATCAGCTGTATGCCAAATTTTCCAAGTGCAAATTTTGGTTAAAGAAGGTCCACTTCCTCGGTCACATGGTCTCCAAGGAAGGAGTATCAGTAGACCCAGCAAAGGTTGAAGTAGTTAGTGAATAGCCGACTCCAAAGAACATAATAGAAATTCATAGCTTCTTAGGACTAGTAGGATATTACTGATGCTTTATCGAAAGCTTCTCAAAGTTAATCGCACCACTCACAACGCTTACCAAGAAAGAGAAGAAATATGAGTGGACTGACAAGTGTGAAAAGAGCTTCCAGGAGCTGAAAAGGAGACTCACGAGCACCCCGATTCTGACCATTCCAAAAGCTAGTCAAGAAAATTTTGTGATCTACAGTGACGCCTCCAAGACCAGACGAGGTGCCATGTTGATGCAAAATGGTAAAGTGGTCGCGTATGTTGCACAACAACTTAAGAACCATGAAAGGAACTACCCAACGCATGACCTGGAGTTAGTGGCAATCATTTTTGTGCTTAAAATTTGGAGGCTCTACTTATATGGCATCAAATGCGAGATCTATATGGACCACCAAAACCTCAAATATATCTTCACGTAAAAGGAACTCAATATGAGACAACAAAGATGGTTGGAATTGGTAAACGATTATGACTGTGAGATCCTATACCATTTAGGCAAAGCCAATAAGGTGGCTGATGCACTGAGTAGAAAGCGTACCTCATCGCTTATGGCTATCCATGCCTTGCCGAAAACACTACAAAATGAGCTACGAAATAGCAAAATCGAGATTTTAGCAGGGTGGTTGCCTGAAATGACCCTCCAGTTGATGCTCCTAGAAGAAATTAAAGCCAGCTAAAACCTTGATTCGACCTTAATCAAGCTCAAAAAGGAGGCAACAGAGGGCCAGAGTGCAGAGTTTCAAGTCTCTAAGGATGGCATACTCTATTTCGAAGATAGAGTGTGTGTTCCAAAGAATGAAGAACTCAGGAAAAGGATCCTTTTAGAGGCCTATGAGACGCCATACTCAGCACATCCAGAGGCAAATAAGATGTACCAGGACTTAAAAGAGAGTTTTTAGTGGCCGAGAATGAAAAATGACGTCGCTGAATTCATTGCAAAGTGCCTCACATGCCAAAAAATTTAAGTACAACATCAGCGACTGGGAGGAGAATGCAGAAAATCGAGCTGTCTGAGTGGAAATGAGAGCAGATTACAATGGATTTCGTGGTTGGATTGCCCAGAACATCAAGTGAAAACAATGCAATCTGGGTAATTGTGAACCGATTGATGAAATCAGCTCGAATTCTAGTGATAAAACTGAGCTACTTGGTAGAGAAACTGGTTGAAATCTACGTGGCTCAGATAGTAAGACTGTACGGTGTTCCAAAATCGATCATCTCAGATTGAGATGGACGCTTCACTTCAAGGTTTTGGCAGAGCGTTCAAGCTTCAATGGAAACTAAATTGAAGTTTAGCATAGCTTTCCATCCTCAGACCAACGGACAGTCCGAGAAAACCATTTAGATGTTAGGAAATGCCCTAAGTATTAGAGATATTTTGATGTATTTATTTTGAACTAGATAATAAAATTATATATAGAGGTTATTCATTATATTGCTATCTGTCCTCGTTTTATTTACATGTTAAAGTAAATATAAGCAAATATGGCTCCCTGACTGCGTGTGTTAAACTGTTAAAACATTGCATGCAATGGACTTTTGTATGCGAGAAGACAATGTTCTAAAGTTAGCAGTCTAAACTATGGTCTGTAGTCTATGGGGTTAGACCGAGCATCCAACTTATGTTAAGACTATTATGTTGTCTAAAGCCTTGGAGGGGATGGTTTGTCTTGACTGTCTGGAGCATAGACTCCCAAGTAGAGGCATAGATATGTTGCTAGGTGGTGACATATTAGACCAAAACTAAAGCGTGATTAATCCACAAAGTCCACTTTGAGTGGATCGATCTGCTTTTGACGTTCATTGTGCAGTAACCTTAATCCTGAGTAAAAGGACTGTTTCATGTATATGACTTGTTTACTTTGATGTTCCAAAGGCTAAAGCATCTCAGAGGTAGTAAGCTTATAGACCAGTTCGTTGGGTGCATGAGTTGTATACGATGAAGGGTTCGTTTACAGATATCAGAATCATAACTCTAATGAGGAGTTAAGGGTATCCTCTTAAAGGCATTATACTGAATGTGAAAATGGACAAGGCCTTGGGTCATCTGCTGGGCGGATGACTTCTTATTCACATATGGTGAATAATCATTTTCTTTATTCGGTAGTATAATGGAACTTTAAGATAGCCTAATCAGTAGGTGAACTTTAAGATAGAACTTTGGCCTAAGGCTGATCATGGATATCATATGAGGGTTCTGTATACATGACAAGGTAATTGGACGATAGCTTGTCACAGGCTTACGTAATACGGTATATAATTGGGAGTTCAGTTTCAGGTTTATAGTGGTGTGACTCTGAAATTAGTGATCATATGATTGAGTTGTTCGGTAAAGAATGATGATCATATGGATTTGTGGGAGCCCGATTATATATGTCCAATTAGTCCCTCTACTAGTTCCACATAATTCCTACTAGTTCCACATAATTCCTTAATGTTTGGCAAATTGATTTGTGTATGCTATAGGCTAGTTTATTATGCATGGAAGGTGTTGACATAGGATTAGGATGGTGGACAAGATTCTCTTCGGTTGGATTCAGATTTTGTTTTGGATAATAGAGTACACAATTATTCAAACTCCAAATAAAGTTACCATGATTTTATTTGAGATTGGATTAGAGTTGTAGAAAACTATCCATGATAACAAGAATTTGAAATACAACCTTTTTGTGGATTTTGAAATTTGAATTTTGAAATTTGCAATTTGAATTTTAAAATTTGAAATTTGAAATTTGAATTTGAAATTTGAATTCGAATTTTGAATTTGAAATTTGAAATTGAAATTTGAAATTGAAATTCAAATTTAAAATTTGAAATTTGAATTTGAAATTTAAGTTTGAAATTTGAAATTTGAAATTTGAAATTTGAATTTGAAGTTTGAATTTGAAATTTGAAATTCAAATTTTGAATCACGGTCCAAGTGGGATTCGAATTTGTTGTGGTAAATCCACGAGAAATGAAATTCGAATTTGAGTTGGATATGGAGAGGAAAATCTTGTTAGAATCCTACTTGAATTTTGAATCCAAATCCTAACCAAATATAGACGAAAATTTTAAGGATTATCCTTAATGAATTTTCGGATTTTTTTGGATAAGGTTCAAGGAAAAATTCAAGTTTCAATCTCAGTTGAATTTGGATTCTCTCCTCCTTGATAATGGCTGAATTTTTGGAGTAAATCTCCTAGGAGATTTTCGGTTATTTTGGTTAAGGATGAGATAAGATTAAAGCTTCAAAATCCTAGTGGAATTTTGATTTTTCCTTATCCAAAAGTGGCCGAAATTTTGGTGGGGATTTTCCCCTTGGATTTTCGGATTTTTTGGTTGAAAAAGGGAGATAAAATTCTAGTTAAAATCTTGTTTAGATTTGAATTGGAATTATTCTAAAGTGGCCGAATTTATTATTGGGATTTTCCCCTTGGAAAATTCAAATTTTGTGCTTATGGATAGGGGAGAATATATTTTCCTAATCCAATTCGAATTCAGAGAATCACCTCATGTAGGTCTATAAATAGAGGTCCTGCCACTCCAGTTCTCTAAGACCACAGACTCTCAGGTGAGCAGGCTTATTATTGCACAACTCACCGTAACAATAAGTTCTTTAGAGATCTGGGTGGTCGGAAGAAGACTAGCAGTGCTAGCATACCGTTCGAGGGTCAGAGTGCCCACACCCTCAGCCATTCGGGAATTGGAGAATAGTAGAGAAGGCTAATTGGTTGAAGTCCTCCGGTCGTTCTCCTCTTGCAGATTGGCATCCTTGAGGTATGAGTTTTAATTGTTGTTGGTTTATTGTATATGGCATCATGAGATATTTAACGATCTTGAAAAATTTTTATTGTTCCGCTGCGCCACTCTGATACGTTTTTACCGATTTATTTTCCTACAATTGGTATCAGAGACATCTCATGACTATGCCACGTACATAAATTAGACAATTACCTAGTCTTTTTATTTATGTATGGATTTGATATTTAGAGAGTGACATTCTAGGATTCCTTTATGTTGTTATCATGGATTATGTATAAACTATGTGGTTATTTTAATTTTTTAAATAAATATAAGCATGCTTGTTTTTGCCAGTTATGGTTCCTTAGAATTTAGAAAAATTGTATCTAGGAATTTTATGTAATCATGGTAGTAGTTTTTAATACTATAATTTTCCCATGGATTTTATTTTTGTCTCTTAGAATTATTATGGTTAGAATTTTTGTACACCGGAAACGGTTTAGGATTTTTTATGTAATTATTCTTGGAGGAGATTAAAGATTGAAGGCCGTAATTTATTTTTCCCAGAAGTTAAATTTATTTAAAGGCTGAAATTTTGATTATGTGGAAAATTTCAATTTAATTGGGATTCAAATTAATTTTTGGAGATCCTAATAGGTAAATTGGAATATGGTATGAAAATCGAGACACGACCCCTCGGGATAGGCCGTCGGGCCTTGGTAAGGCTATAGCCCTTGCCATCGGGCAAGATGGGGCTGCGGCATCCCCTTGACAGGCCATAACCACCCACAGCCGCAGGCTTGGCCTGTAGCCGAGGGTGGCCGTGGCCTCCCTAAGGCTGGCCGCAGCCTGGGCGTTCAACCTGTGGCTACAGGCGCTGCCTGCAGCCTGCCGGCTGCTGCGCCCAGCCTAGGCATGCGGCCTGGTGCTGCATGCTTGGCCTGCAGCCCGACAGGGCTACACAAGGGGCGGCCGTGGGCTGCCAGCCCCCCGTGGGCTGGGGGCTACCCACAGCGGCTACCGCCTCTGGGGGTGGTGGTGTGACGATTTCAAAAAATAAAAAATTTTGATTTTTAAATTTGAGATTTAATTTTAAATCATGTTTAAAAATATGTAATTGAAATTTTGAAATTTTTGAAATTACATATTATTACACATGATTTTTAAAATTGTTTAAAATTTGAATTTGAAATTTAAATTTGAAATTCGAATTTGGAATTTGAATTTGAAATTGAAATTGAAATTTTTGGAGATTTAAATTTTAAATGATTATTGGGATGAGAAATAAATGGAGAGGCTACATAAAGATGGATACAAGAAGACAGAACAAAATTCAAGACCCAAAGAATGCTTTGGATGAAATTTTGTAATCTTTATTTTCTTTGTTCTAGGATGGAACCATGGCTTGGTTATTTATCTGTCAATTATTTTTTCTGTGATATGTCATGAATGTATAAATATGTATTGGTGGATGTTTTGTATGCATATTTAATAACATGTCATATAGGATAGGTGAGTGCTACTCATACTATATTGATCATACATATTTGTCAAAACTTGCATGTTTTTCAAAATATTAAGTGGGAGAGGGTTTCAAACAAAACCCACGGCCTCCATTATTGATCCATATGTGAAAGCATGGTAACGCCTCGCGTCAGTTCTGCCCTGACCACACCCCTCGGTAGGTGTTTACCGCTGCCAGTATACTAGATTGGATCTCCTATGTGGAAAACGTGTTCGGGTACGATCCTATTCATGACCACCCCTCGGTGGCTTGGTAGGACGTGGATCGGGCTACGTAAACAATGGTTATACACTCAAGACTTGTTTAGTTATTAACCTTCCCTAGAAGCTCTGTTAACTAAACTGGTGGCCAAATAAGCGGTTATTAATATATGTCTTAACCTTGGAGGATTTAAGGCAACATATATTAATTGGACAGGGTCCATGTTCCGGCTATTTGTTTTCATAACCACCCCTCGGTGGCTTGGGGCAATAGGTGCTGAGAATTACCGTTGCAATGCTACATGTTTTTCAAGTTTCATGTAGGGACATACTTGTATGCTTTATTTGCTAAATATTTGTATATTTGCTTGGGCTTTGTAATGATGTCTAGTATAATTTTATTTCAGTTCAAAATGTCACCGACACCCCTCATTTCAATACTTACTGAGAATAAACTGAATGGCGATAATTATAAAGATTGAAAATGAAATCTGTTGATAGTTCTCAGCTGCGAGAGACATAAGTTCGTACTGGACGAACCATGCTTACCAGGGCCAAAACCTGACACACCGTTTGAGGAGGTCCCGGTTGCCTATACTCGTTGGAGAGAATCCAATGATATAGCTCGATGCTACATGCTTGCTAGCATGATGAGTGCTTTACAAAAGTAGCATGAGACTTATCAGGTTGCTAGGGAGATCATGGATAATCTGGAGGACATGTTCTGAGGCCAAGAAAAATTGGCTCGACAGTCCACTATCACCAGCATTATGAACTCTAAGCAAAAGGTAGGTACTCCGATGAAGAACCATATGATCACTCTAATGGGATTCTTTGCTGAGGCTGTCGAGAACGGTGCTGAGTTGGACTACAACACCCAAATCGAGATGATGTTCAAAACTTTGTCTAAAGATTTTATGGGGTTTAAGGCCGCATACAATCTGGTGACAAGGGAGTTAGGACTAACCGAGCTCATGAAGCATCTCCAAGCTTATAAGCAGATGATCAGGGATGGGGATGCATCCAACCCAAAGGAGAGACCAATTTGGCGGAATCTTCCAAACCCTCTTGGAAGAGGAAGAGGCCAAACCAGAAGCAAACAGCTTCCAGTTCTTCTAATCCTCCTGTCTCAGATGGAAAGAAAAAGAAGAACAACAAGAAGCCCAAGGACCCTAAAAAGTCAAAGTGCTTCCGCTGTGGGAAGGTAGGTTACTTTAAGAAGGCTTGCTGGGAATTCCTAGCCACGACGGGCAAGGAAGGTAAGGAACTTCACTACTTAGAAGCGTGTTTGGGGGAAGAATCGAAAGACACTTAGGTCATTGATTCAGGCGCCACTAATCATGTTTGTGTTTCTATACACGGGTTTATGGAAACGAGAAGTCTACATTATAGGAGCCTTTCGTTGCGAACTGGAGATAGTTGCTTGGTGGTGGCTGAGGAAGTGGGAGATATTTACCTTTACTTTGATCAATTTAGGTTTATTTTATTGAAAGACTATTTTTATGTTCCTAATTTTAGAAGGAACCTTATATCAGTAGCTTGTTTAATAAAGGATTCTTATTCAGTTTCTTTTAGTAAAAGAGTTGATCTTCGTAGAAATAAGTCTTTTATCTGGTCTGGATGGATGGATGGAAATCTATATTTGATCAAACCAAAGATGTACTCACTGCTTGACACTGAATTAATAGATAACTCAAAAAGGTTGAAAGTTTGTCACTCTAACAGGGCGCATCTTTGGCATTTAAGACTTGGTCATATTAATCAGGATAGGATTCAAAGATTGGTAAAAGACGGTCCTCTAGAATCTCTGGAGGAGGTACGTCTTCCTCAATGTGAACCTTGTCTAGAGAGAAAGATGACTAAGAGGTCTTTTAGAGCTAAGGGTACAAGGGCTCAGGAGCTCTTAAAAATTATGCACACTGACGTATGTGGCCCTATGAATGTCATAGCATGAGGAGGGTTCGAGTATTATGTCTCCTTTATAGACGATTACTTGAGGTATGGATATGTGTATCTGATGCACCGCAAGAGCGAAACCTTTGACAAGCTCATTACGAAACCTTTGACAAGCTCAAAGAGTATCGTGCTGAAGTGGAAAAGTAATTGGATAAATCCATAAAGATACTTCGATCTGATCGAGGTGGTGAATACCTCTCTGATGAATTTCTAGGACATCTTGTAGAGAATAGGATATTATCCCAATTGACTACACCTAGTACTCCACAACAGAATGGTGTAGCCAAAAGGAGAAATAGGACCTTGTTGGATATGGTAAGGTCTATGATGAGTTATTCAACGCTGCCATTATCATTTTAGAGATATGCTTTACAAACGGCGTGCTATATTCTGAACCAGGTTCCAAGCAAATCAATTCCCAGAACTCCGTATGAATAGTAACGTGGTAGGAAGCCCTCCCTTGGACATATGAGAATATGGGGCAGCCCGGCGCATGTACTAGATGGGGATTCGAAGAAGTTAGAACTAAGATCAGAATTGTGCATGTTTGTAGGGTATCCAAAGGGAACTAAAGGAGGTCTGTTCTATAACTCGAAGGAACAAAAAGTCATCGTTTTAACCCATGCGACATTCTTAGAGGAAAGTCACATGAATGACTTTAAGCGTCGAAACAAAGTGGTGTTAGAGGAGTTATCAGGTGAAAGAACTGCTCCACAGATTTCGGTCTTGGACGCAAGTCCAAGTTCTGGTGAAGGACCTGCAGACAATCAACAATTTAGGGTGCCTTGTCATAGTGGGAGGGTTTCGAAGAAACCTAATTTCTTCATGTATGATGCTGAGCTATACCAGGCCGAGGCTCATGAACATGAGGATGATCCGGTCACCTATGATGAAGCTATAAATGATATTGATTCTAAATCTTGGAAACAGGCTATGAACAATGAGATGGATTCTATGAAATCCAACTCTGTTTGGAAGCTTGTAGACTTGCCGAATGGGATAAAACCCATTGGATGCAAATGAGTCTACAAAAGAAAGAAGGATGCGGAAGGGAGAGTGGAAACTTTCAAATCTAGACTAGTTGCAAAGGGCTACATGCAAAAGACTAGAATCGATTACGATGAAACCTTTTCGCATGTTGCTATGTTGAAGTCTATCCGTATTCTTCTGTCCGTTGCTGCGGCTCTCGATTATGAGATCTGGCAAATGGATGTCAAGACAACATTCTTGAATGGCCATCTTGAAGAGTGTATCTATATGATACAGCCCGAAGGGTTTGTAGCGAAAGGCTAAGAAAGAAAAGTCTGCAAGTTGCTTAGATCTATTTATGGATTAAAGCAAGCATCCCGCTCATGGAACCAGAGGTTTGATCAAGCAATTAAGACATTTGGTTTTGAGCAGAATGTTGATGAACCCTGTGTTTATAAACGTATTAAGGATGGAAAAGTGGTCTTTCTGATACTCTATGTCGATGATATACTACTCATTGGGAATGATGTAGGGAACTTGTCATCAGTCAAGCTTTGGTTACACCAATAGTTTGACATGAAGAACTTGGGAGAAGCTAATTATGTTCTAGGCATTCGTCTATTTAGAGATCGAAAGAACAAAATGATAGCGTTATCCTAAACTTTATACATAGATTAAATAATTGACAAATATGCAATGCAAGAGGCAAAGAAAGGTACACAACCTTCTATTGCTTGTCTAACTCTTTCATTGGATGACTGTCCCAAGACATCGGAAGAAAGAGAGCGTATGAGTAAGGTCCCTTATGCATCCGCTGTGGGTAGCCTTATGTATGCTATGCTTTGCACTCGCCCGGACATATGTTTTGCAGTAGGTATGGTGAGTCGATATCAAGCGAATCCTAGAACAAAGCACTGGCAAGCAGTAAAGCATATACTCAAGTATCTTAAGAGAACGAGGGATTATATGCTGGTGTATTTTGGAGGGGGCCTAACACCAGTAGGATACACAGACTCAGACTTCCAGACTTATAAGGATTCGAGGAAATCGACATCTGGATCAGTGTTTTTACTCGGAAGAGGTGCCATTGTGTGGAGGAGCGTTAAGCAGGGCTGCACAGCTGACTCTACCATGGAGGCTAAGTATGTGGCTGCGGCTGAGGCATCTAAAGAAGCGGTTTGGCTCCGCAAGTTCTTTAGAGACCTTGAGGTCATTTCGGGTGTTGACAAGCCTATCACACTTTACTGTGATAACACTGGGGCTATTGCCAATACAAGAGAATCTCGACACCACAAGAGGGCCAAGCGCATAGATTGGAGATATCATATTATTAGAGGGCACATGGAGACAGGACAAGTAGATGTATGTAGGATCGCGTCCGAGGACAACATTGCTGATCCCTTTACTAAGACTTTAGTGGCTAGAAGCTTTAAGAGGCACATAGAGGTGATGGGATGCATAACATGGCACATCTACTGGCTTAGGGTAAGTAAGAGATTATTAGGAAATGCCCTAAGCATTAGAGACATTTTGATGTATTTATTTTGAACTGGATAATAAAATTATATATAGAGGTTATTCATTACATTGCTATCTGTCCTCGTTTTATTTACATGTTAAAATAAATGTAAGCAAATATGGCTCCCTGACTGCTTGTGTTAAACAGTTAGAACATTGCATGTAATGGACTTTTGTATGCAAAAAGACAATGTTCTAAAATTAGCGGTCTAAACTATGATCTGTAGTCTATAGGGTTAGACCGAGCATCTAACTCATGTTAAGACTATTATGTTGTCTAAAGCCTTGGAGGCGACGGTTTGTCTTGACTGTCTGGAGCATAGACTCCCAAGTAGAGACATAGATATGTTGTTGGGTGGTGACATATTAGACCGGGACTAAAGCATGATTGATCCACGAAGTCCGCTTTGAGTGGATCGATCTGCTTTTGACGTTCATTGTGCAGTAAGCTTAATCCTGAGTAAAAGGACAGCTTCATGTATATGACTTGTGTACTTTGATGTTCCAAAGGCTAAAGCATCTTAGAGGTAGTAAGCTTATAGACCGGTTCGTTGGGTGCATGACTTGTATACGATGAAGGATTCGTTTACAGATATCAGAATCATAGCTCTAATGAGGAGTTAAGGGTATCCTCTTAAAGTCATTATACTGAATGTGAAAATGGAGAAGGCCTTGGGTCGTCTGCTGATCATGGATATCATATGAGGGTTCTGCATACATGACAAGGTCATTGGACGATAGCTTGTCACAGGCTTACGTAATACGGTATATAATTGGGAGTCCAATTTCAGGTTTATAGTGGTGTGACTCTGAAATTAGTGATCATATGATTGAGTTGTTCGGTAAAGAATGATGATCATATGGATTTGTGGGAGCTCGACTATATATGTCCAATTAGTCCCTCTATTAGCTCCACATAATTCCTTAACGTTTGGCAAATTGATTTGGGTATGCTATAGTCTAGTTTATTATGCATTGAAGGTGTTGACATAGGATTAGGATGGTGGACAAGATTCTCTCCGGTTGGATTCAGATTTTGTTTTGGATAATAGAGTACACAATTATTCGAACTCCAAATAAAGTTGCCATGATTTTATTTGAGATTGGATTGGAGTTGTAGAAAATTATCCATGGGAACAAGAATTTGAAATACAACCTTTTTGTGGATTTTGAAATTTGAATTTTGAAATTTGAGTTTTGAAATTTGAAATTCGAATTTTGAAATTTGAATTTGAAATTTGAATTTGAAATTTGAAATTTGAAATTTGAAATTTGAATTTGAAATTTGAAATTCAAATTTTGAATCACAGTCCAAGTGGGATTCAAATTTGTTGTGGTAAATCCACGAGGAATGAAATTCGAATTTGAGTTGGATATGGAGAGGAAAATCTTGTTAGAATCCTACTTGAATTTTGAATCCAAATCCTAACCAAATATGGACGAAAATTTTGAGGATTATCCTTAATGAATTTTTTGATTTTTGTGGATAAGGTTCAAGGAAAAATTCAAGTTTCAATCTCAGTTGAATTTGGATTCTCTCCTCCCTGATAATGGCTGAATTTTTGGAGTAAATCTCCTAGGAGATTTTCGATTATTTTGGATAAGGATGAGATAAGATTCAAGCTTTAAAATCCTAGTGGAATTTTGATTCTCCCTTATCCAAAAGTGACCGAAATTTTGGTAGGGATTTTCCCCTTTGATTTTCAGATTTTTTGGTTGAAAAAGAGAAATAAAATTCTAGTTAAAATCTTGTTTAGATTTGGATTGGAATTATCCTAAAGTGGCCGAATTTATTGTTGGGATTTTCCCCTTGGAAAATTCAGATTTTGTGCTTATGGATAAGGGAGAATATCTTCTCCTAATCCAATTCGAATTCAGAGAATCACCTCATGCAGGTCTATAAATAGAGGTCCTGCCACTCTAGTTTTCTAAGACCACAGACTCTCAGGTGAGCAGGCTTATTGTTGCACAACTCACCGTGACAATAAGTTCTTTAGAGATCTGGGTGGTCGGAAGAAGACTAGCAGTACTGGCATACTGATCGAGGTTCAGAGTGCCCACACACTCAGCCATTCGAGAATTGGAGAATAGTAGAGAAGGCTAGTTGGTTGAAGCCCTCTGGTCATTCTCGTCCTGCAGATTGGCGTCCTTGAGGTATGAGTTTTAATTGTTGTTGGTTTATTGTATATGGCATCGTGAGATATTTAACGATCTAAAAATTTTTATTTTTCCGCTGCGCCACTCTGATACGTTTTTACCGATTTATTTTCCTACATCAGACGCTAGAGGATATGCTGAGAGCTTGTGTCCTAGACTTCAAGGGGAATTGGGACAAAAGGTTACCATTGATAGAGTTCTCGTACAATAATAGCTACCATTCCTCGATTGGGATGGCATTCCTCGATTGGGATGGCATTATATGAGGCACTCTACAGAATGAAATGTAGATCTCCGGTGCATTGGCACAAAACTGGAGAGAAACAACTCACTAGCACGGACTTCGTCAAGAATACAACAGAAGATGTTAAGCTTATACGAGAAAAACTGGAGACAGCTCATAGTCGCCAGAAGAGTTACACAGATAAACGACGTAGACCTCTCAAATTTCAAGAAGGAGATTCAGTTTTTCTCAAGGTGGCACCCATGAAAGGGGTGATGCACTTTAGGAAGAAAGGGAAGCTCAGTCCTAGAAATATAGGACCCTTCGAGATCCTCGAGAGAGTCAGGAAGGTAGACTACAAATTAGGGCTCCCTCCCGAACTAGCTTCTGTACATAATGTTTTCCACATTTCGATGTTAAAGAAGTATGTGCCGGATAGTTCCCACATTCTAAGCCAAGTGCCGGTTGAAGTCCACGTCGATTTAACATCTGAAGAGAAACCCGTGTAGATTTTAGCCAGGGAAAATAAAGTCTTCAAGATAAAGTGATTCTGCTTATAAAAGTATTATGGTGGAACAATAACCTCAAAGAAGCTACATGGGAATGGGAAGAGGATATGAGAAGAGACTTCTCAGACTTATTCTAATTTTTGAGGACGAAAATTTTGTAGGGGGTAGGTTGTTAGGACCGCCCCATTCCTGTAACTTGATTTTCATATAATAAGAAATTGAGGAATAATTTGATGCCTTTTTATGCAAATAAGTGTAACACAATCAGGTACATGGCCGTGTAAGTGGCCATGTACCGCTCGAGTAAAATGAACATATTTCAAGACATGGCTGTGTTGAACAAGCTCAGCTAGTACACGCCCGTGTCCGAACAATACACGCCCGTGTTGCCTTGTACATGCCCGTATTAGAACCTATGTAGAAGGTCATTTAATGAGCAGAGAACCGCTATATAGACTCTCAAAATGTACGAAACTTAATTACTACGTAATGAGTAGTTGAGTTGAGAAATGCAGTATAATTTTCAGTTGAATAGACTAAACAGGAACGGTATTGGTTATTACTATTCATATAGTAAAAAGGGACGACCGATAGTGAACTCGGTCCACCCTATTATATATATAAGTGTATGAGATACGTAATTTCAGGAAACTGATCCAAATGACCATTTCCTGACACAAGACTAGTGAACAGATCACCAGAACGCTCGGACCGAACATCCAAGCACAACAACAATAGAAACCCTAGAAGGGGTACAATGTCGAGAAAATGGTCCGTATGACCTCTTCTCGTCTAGAAACTGACAAAATTGGAGTCAAAATGCTCAGACTAGTCAGTTAGAATATAAAACAGTGAATAGTGAATAATGAAAACGCATTGTCAAATTAATGGCCAAGACGGCCTTAATTTGGCTCAAAATTGATATATTCACAGTCAGCAGGCCAAATTTGGTCAACTGGGCATAAAATGTGAATTTTTATCTAAGAGATATGCAGTATCACGAAGAGGGTCAAGACGACCTTATCTCCTCCCGAAACTGATATATTCAGACTCAGAACGCCCAAATTAGTTAATCGGGCACTTAACACGTTTTTTGAGGTGGGGTCACGCAGATCCTAAAAACTAGTCTAGATGACCCCGGATGGACATAAAACTGATAAAATTGAAATCAACATGTCTGAATTAGTCAAGAGAGACTATGTTGAAAATTTTGCAAGAAACGCCTCGATATGTATGCGCAAGTACAACACAATATAGGCACAACCACATCATAGAAAATAAATAGTAAACTGGTACAGAATGGGCTCTTAGACAGTATAAATCGACTGGGAATGATTTGTACAAAAATCAGGTTCAGAAAAATCAAATTTCGAGTGAAAATTAGAACACTACCGAGAAAAGACCGAATATCACAGTAGAAAACTAGACTGCGAGGAGAACCAAATGTAGATGAATTTTAGCCTTAAAAACCATGTGCCTTGGCTAGAAACCAGCTGGTTTTGCTGCACAAAAACCCCAAAAAGGTAGAAATAAAATATTGGGAAGTTATGACACAATGTGACTTAAACAATATTAGATTTCTATCACCATTCCATCACTTACCATCACCAAAATTTTTTAATCCTCCCCTCTTTAATATGCATAGCTCCCATGGCCCCAAGGGTTGAAATAGGCAGAAATTTGTCCCTAAATTAGCTTAGGATAAGCCTGATTAATCAAGCTTAAAGTTGGTTAGTGTTTGCTTAAGTTCGACCATGGCCATAGTTTGTGTTCCTTTCTTTTCACACCCCAAAAATCGCAACTCTTTCTCTCTCTTTCCCTTGTTGCAGTCGACTGCTTCCATGCCCCAAAACCCTCCATTTTTAGGCCAAAAACACAGTCAAAAGTTACCAAAATTTAACCCTCTTCAAGCTTGTAATAGGAGGATTTTATTCAAGCCATTTCAAGGGTTTGCAAGGGTAAGTTTTTGGAACCTATCCTTGTGTTTTTCTAGTTATTGTTTTGAGTTGATATTAAGAGAAATTTTCGGTGTTATTTCTAGCAAAAACCGACCCCTAAATCTCTTTAGTTTATACGGCCATTTGGTCATTTAAGCTTTGACTCAAGTTAGTGCTTGGTCCATAGCATAAGAGGTAAAATCAAAACCCTTTTTCTTGTGGTTAGTCGATTTTAAGATTTTGATCAAGGGATTTATGTGTATTTGTTTATACACATGGGTTATAATAAATTTATTTTAAGCCCCTAACTTTTTATTTTTAAGTTTGTGGTTTGTGGTTGTGTTTACAATTTTACAAATAAATGTGCGCACGTGTGAGCATGAACGTTTTGTTTAAGGATGGCTGGACACAATCTGTTCTAAAAAAAAAGGGGCCATGGATTTTGGCCATTTTGACCCTTTTAGAGTCCGAATTTGGGATTTAGTAAAACACGGAGTTTTAAGGAAATTTTGTTACGGACGTTTTTGTCTCAAATATGTTTTGGCCAAAAATAACACTAATATAGATTTTTCGAGTGGTTTACATTTGGTTCCCAAAACTAGGACTAAAAATATGAACCCAAAATTAGTCTCAAGTATTTTTAAAAATGGACCACTTAGAGTCCAAACTAGATCTCAGGCTCAACATGAAAGTTGTACAACACATCGAAATCTTTTAGACGTACTATGCGTGTTTTAAAAATTTGCCCGTTTAGGGCTTCAAACAGAGTCGTTTTTAAAATGACGTAAAACTGGAATTTTTACAAAAAAACTGGGCACAATAGCCATGGGTTTAGTAAGATTAGGACTCGTTCAAGTTAGAATTTGTGATGACCACCCTATACGTGTAAACTTAATTACTCTGCAATACGTAATTTTGTTTATAATGCAGTGTAAATTACCAATTGAATGTATTAAACGAGTACAGAATCGTTTAATTATTATTCCTGCAATGAAAAAGGCTACCAACAAGTACAATCGATCTGTCTCGATATACGTAAAAATACAAGTGAGACACGTCGTATCCAGAAAACGGCCGAAACGGCCATTTCTTGACATAGAACAGATGAACTAGTCATCGGTATGCTCAGGCTCGTCGTCTAAGCACAATAGTGAAATCTTGCTTAATAAATATACCGTATCGAGGAAATAGTCAAGGTGACAATTTTCTTGACATAAAACTGGTATATTTATGGTCAACAGGCCCAATCGGGTCAATTGGACACAAAATACGAGGTTTGTTTGAGAGACATGTAGTATTGGGAAAGGAGTCAAAATGACCTATTCTTAGCCCGAAACTGAGATATTTAGTTTCAGAACACCGAAATTGGTCGGTTTAGCACAAAATGTGATTTCCGGGTGGAAATCACACAGATACCAAAAACTGAACCGGACGACCCCGAATGGGCATAAAACTATTAAAAATGGATTCAGCATGCCCAAATTAGGTAGGATAGCCTGTGTCAGACGTTTCGTGTGAAAAAGTTGTATTACGTACGTGCGGTGTCAGTACAGTGTAAGACTCAATCACAGAAAATGAATAGTTAATAGTGACCGAGTGGGCTCATAGGCATTACAACCCAACCAAAAATATCTAGAAATAACTAGAATGAAAATCGGAAGCCATAGGTGCAAATTCGGGTGAAAATTAGAACACTGTCGAGAAAGGATCGAAAATCGTAGTAGAAAACTAGACTGTGAAGAAACCAACCCAGTTAGATTGTAACCACTCCAAAACCATGTCCCATTGGATGAAAACTAGTGAGTTTGGTTAGTTAAAAAACCCCATAAAGTGAGAATAAAAAAATGGGAAAATGGTGAACCAAAAACCCCATAAACAATAATTTATTTTCATCACCATACATCACCATTTCACATCAAATTTGATAAAAAAATGGCCTTGTTCTTCCCAAGGTGTGTGACAATGATGGGGAGGCTGCACACATAAAATTTGTCTTTTAGTTTAGACAAAATTTCGGTTAAATTGGCTTGATTTGGTGAAGCTAATCGTGCTTAGGTTTGCCTATAAATAGGTGTCACCTCCCTTGCCCTTCATTTCCTTTCTTTTAGCTCCCAAAAGCCAAGTATTCTTCCCTTCTCCTTATAGCCAAAATCCACCCCCTTTCCCCTTAGACGAACACCAAAATTTTGACACAAAACTCTTGCACAAGACTTGCTTACAAGGGTGCTTAGGAGTACACATCTTGAAGCTCATTTCGGTAAGGTCCTAGAACCAAGTTTCATTTGTGGTTTAGTGTTATGTTTGGTTCGATATTAAGAGCAAAATTTTTGTATCCTTTCTTAGCTCACATTGGCCTCTCAACCCTTGGATCCCATGGCTTTTTAGTCACTCAAGCCTAGATTGGATTTGTGCTTGAACTAAACCACACAAGGTATAAAACTGAAAACCTTATCTTTTTGTGGTTAGTTGTTTCTAAGTTTTTGATCAAGAAGTTTATGTGTATTTGTTTATGCAAGTGGGTTGTAATAAGTTTATTTTGAGCCCTTAACCTTCCAGTTTCAAGTTTGTGGTTGTGTGGCTGTGTTTACATGTTTTTACGAATGGTTTGTGGATGAATGATGCATGGACGTATTAGGGAAATAAAAAACTAGAAACAAATCTGTCCAGTTTTAGTGCAACAGATTTGGCTACTTTAGGACATGTTGTGATCTGTTTTTGAGAAAACATAAAACACAAAACTTTAAAGAAATTTCGTTATGAGCGTTTTTACATCAAAAAGAGCTCGGCCAAAAATGGCTCTAAGATAGGGTTTTGAACTGTTTTTCAACCGGAGGTCAAAACTCGAGCCAAAATCTTGATTCCAAGAACGGCCTCAGATTTTCATTAAAACGACCCATTTCAAGTTCGAACCGGACTTTGGTCAAAACATGAAAGTTTTAGATCTTGACAAAATCTTAAAACTGACTCATGCGGGTTTCAAAAATTCGGCCGTTTCGGGCCCCAAACAGATACGTTTTTAAAAGTGCGCGAACTGGAAATTTTTGGTTAAAAACTGGACATGAAATTTGGCCACAAGTTTTTATGATTTCAGACCCCTTGGAGGTCAAACCAAGCTCCGAGATGTTTATGGAAGTTGTTCATCTCATTGAGGAAAAAAATTTTCATGTTTACCAATTTCACAAATAAGATCATTTCGGACAAGTTTTATATAGTTTTCCAAAAAAGGGTTCAAAAACCCCCTTAACAAATGAACACCAAAATGTGTTCTCCATTTTAAAAATGAAAAATGATTTTTGTAAAAATGCCCCTAACTTCCAATGGGGTACTAAGGGGTCGATTTTAAAGAATTATATTGCTCTAAAACTTTACAAAATTTTTAGAACGTTTTTCGTAAAACTGGTGAAGTAGCCCGATTGGCCCAAGCATAACTATAAAGTAACCGGATAGATGACTAGCCCAACTAGTCAATAGGCCCAACATAAGGAAACTGGTTAGTGGACTAACTGGTTAAATAGTCTAAACGTTAGTAACCCGATAGGTTGCACGGTCCATGTGCTAGGTAACCTAATGGATTACACCATCCAATACACAAAGAAGCCCAATGGGCTACACCGTTGGCAAAACACGAGATAACCGGTTAGTAGACTGGCCGGTCAACCGATCAACGACCGAGTTTGAATGTGAATGTAAGATACGTCGATTAACTTGTTAAGTAGACGAATTAATCAGTCTCTTTAGATACCAGTACTGTCAAAGTAGAACAGCAAAGTACCGAGGGGCATTGGTAACCTATAATAGTGAGAAGTTATAGTCGTTAACGCTCGAAGTGACTTAAAAACGAATATTAACGACAATGCGTTATGATTACAGGATGTTACCAGTAAGTGCATCAAGGTGAAGTACAAACTGTTGGCTAACAAGTAAGCACAATTCCACCTACAGTATGAACAAAAATGAGTTTAAATGGTTGTTTAACCTATGTTAAAGTATGCTGTATTTTATATTGGTTGCATGACATATAGGGGTTCATAATCACGTAGATTAATGAACTTTATGAGGTGCCGATACATCCCCATCAGGGCACGATGGGGGATAAGCCCAGTTGTGTATAGGGCACATGGTTACTAATACTCATAATCCACAATTGGGTAATCAGATAAAAGGTGTCAGACTAACGGGCCCCGTTGTGTCCGTAAGGAAGACAAGTATAAAGATAACGGGCCAAGCCGAGCCCATGATCACGGTGAATTCAATGATCCGCGCATAGTAGTACTGACACTAAGGCCCTTCAGATAAGACAAGATTAAGAATAAATGAAGCATAAATTGAGCATAATCGGTTCATGTATTGATCATGTTATGCCTTAATCTCAGTATTGTATGTCTCTTAGTTGCATGATATGATACAATATGCTTCATGATGTGATTGATGGGATGTTTTCTGTTATATACTATATTATAAGTTTCCTTGTGATGTTGTGATATAACTGTTGGTTTTAATTATGCCCTGAGTATGGCATGTATGTTCAAAGCATGTTTTGCGGATGAATATGTTGTATTTGCTGAGCGTAAAGCTCATCGTATGTGTTCATACTGTAGGTAAGAGACCTGCAAGATAAACACTGCTGGGCGATGACCGCGGGAGGGTGGATGTGAGGGTGAGGTTGTGGATACCACCACCAGAGCCTACTTCCACAAAATTATTTTGAGAGTTTATTTTATGATTAGTAATTTAACAGTTTGGCATTTTGTGTATGTATATGTTAATCCAAATTGTGCTAAAACTTTTGTATGGTTATAAGTATAAGTATGTAGTAGGGAATTGATAAACACACTATTCAAAATAAAAATTCCTAAAATTCGGTATCTATAAGTAATGATTTTTCAAATGAGATAAGTTAAGATAAGTAGTGTTTTCAGTGACGGTTTGTGCCACTAGGGCACAGGTCGTCACAGTTGGTATCAAAGAGGTATCCTGCCACCCTACCTCACATCGCCGCATACCAGCCTCATCTGTCCAAGTAAGTAGATTCTGTTTTATGATCCTAGTACCTCAGTTAATACGATATGTTGTACACTGTAGCGATGGCCGCTCCAATAGACTCTAACTAGATACATGAAGAGTGACAGGCGAGCCAAGCTTTTGTCACTGCACGGCCAGATCGGTTTGATGGTCGACGCCGACCCTGTGAGTTGATGAGATGGATCCGTGATATCGAAGTTGTGTTCCAAACCTACCACATTCCACCTCGCCTACAGGTGACTCTGGTAAGCAGTAGGCTACATGGCCCAGCGAGAATGTGGTGGGAAGATCGACAAAAGATAGTAGGCCCTATAGAGGACTGGGTGCACCTTTGCCATGAGCTCCACATCGCATTTGCACCAGCCCCATTTGATGAAGCTCACAGAAGAGGCCAAGATGTGGAGATCTGGACAGACATGCACGAGAGGTGTTATGACGTCCTTTATGGTATTTGGGATATTTACAAGGGAGAGACCATGGCATACTACTGCCAGAGGTTTATGGATGCGATGCTACCCTACATTCCTTTAGACAGACCCTTTAGGGAGTCAACTGAGCTTCTATAAAGGGGAGTTCCCTGGTATGTGAAGGATCTTGTTCGCTACCCTCCGCAGCATGAGAATTTGGGGCGCTTCATCTGAGACATATTAGATGCCGAAGTGGCAGTGATCGGCCCTGACAACCCTGCCTCAACTCCTGATGAAGCAGGTCCCGCCAATACTAAAGATGACCCAGCAGAACCAAACCCCCAACCGGCCAGCGAAGACCCCGTGACTGAGCTTCCGCCAAAGGTGCCAGAAAACGCAGAAGAACCTATGGAAAAGGATCCTATCCCCGCAATTCCTCTAGCTGTATATTATCTTGAGGAGGATGACGACGACTATCTTGGTAGAGATGAATAGGAAAGACCTGAACTTGAGCCTCAAATCATCATAGCCAGTGATGACGAGGACAGCTCCGGTTCAGAGGTCGGGGAAGAGGACTCAGAGGAGTTCTTTTTCAACGAGATTGACGACGAGGATGTCTCTGATGCAGAGTCCGTTTTGACCTCGGAGTACCTGGGATGTACTTTAGTATATCCCTTTTTTGACTATATGTATGCATGTAGGAGGGAAGGCCGTAGCCTACTCTCGCTTGATTTAGCCCAGTCCGTTTTTTTGAGTATATGTACTAGGAAGTGTGTGCGTTCACCACTCCCAATGGACTAACATTATATACTATTATTTACGATATATGAAAGGTAATCTAGTTTTGCCCAAAGGCTCCAGATATGACCTTACACACATAAGTACAATGCAATAGAAAAGTGTGGGATGAGTCCTGGTACTCAGGTGATGTTTCAATGCAATACGGCAATCATATTGAACATCACAGTAGTGAGAAAAAAAATGAAAGTTGTATATAAGTACGCTTATAATAGTTAAATAAGAAAGAAAGGAAATTGGTATGTGATCTGATTCCTGAATATGAGCCCAAATCTTTACCTTATTTTCTTGCTGCATGTTAGGATCCCAAGAAACAAATGGCAAAGACACGAAGTCAGACGACGCTAGAGGAGGAATTGGCAGCACAGCTTGTAGCCTTGCGGGAAATGGTGGAGAACTAACAACGAGAGTTGGCCCAACTTAAAGCCCAACAGGGCCAACAGAACCATGTAGGAAAATAATCGGTAAAAACGTATCAGAGTGGAGCAGCGGAACAATAAAAATTTTCCAAGATCGTTAAATATCTCATGATGCCATATACAATAAACCAACAATAATTTAAACTCATACCTCAAGGACGCCAATCTTATAGGAGGAGAATGACTGGAGGGCTTCAACCAACTAGCCTTCTCTACTATTCTCCAATTTCCAAATGGCTGAGTATGCGGGCACTCTGAACCTCGATCGGTATGCTAGCACTGCTAGTCTTCTTCCGACCACCCAGATCTCTAAAGAACTTATTGTCACGGTGAGTTATGCAACAATAAGCCTACTCACCTGAGAATCTGTAGTCTAAGAGAACTGGAGTGGCAGGACCTCTATTTATAGACTTGCATGAGGTGATCCTCTAAATTTGAATTGGATTAGGAGAAGATTTTCTCCCTTATCCATAACATAAAATCCGAAATTATCCAAGGGGAAAATCCCAACAAAATTTCGGCCAACTTAGGATTATACAATTCAAATCTAAACAAGATTTTAACTTGAATTTTATCTCCCTTTTTCAACCAAAAAATCTGAAAATCCAAGGGGAAAATCCCAACAAAAATTTCGACTACTTTAGGATAAGGGAAGAATCAAAATTCCATTAGGATTTTCAAGCTTGAATCTTATCTCATCCTTATCTAAAATAACCAAAAATACTTTATGAGATTCACTCAATAATTTCAGCCATAACAGGGAGAAGAGAATCCAAATTCAACTGGGATTGAAACTTGAATTTTTCCCAGAACCTTATCCACAAAAAAATCCGAAAATTCCATGAGGATAATCCTCAAAATTTTCATCCATTATTGTTAGGATTTGGATTCAAAATTCAAGCAGGATTCTAATAAGATTTTCTTCTCCATATTTAACTCAAATTTGAATTTCATTCCTTGTGGATTTACCACAAGAAATTCGAATCCTACTTGGATTGTGATTCAAGATTTGAATTTCAAATTTCATATTCAAATTTCAAATTTTAAATTTCAAATTTCAAATTTAAATTTCAAATTCAAATTTCAAATTCAAAATTCAAAATTCAAAATTCAAATTTCAAATTTCAAATTTCAAATTTCAAAATTCAAATTTCAAAATCCACAACACAGTTGTATTTCAAATTCTTGTTCTCATGGATAATTTTCTACAACTCCAATCTAATCTCAAATAAAATCATGGCAACTTTATTTGGAGTTCGAATAATTGTGTACTCTATTATCCAAAACAAAATCTAAATCCAACCAGAGAGAATCTTGTCCACCATCCTAATCCTATGTCAACACCATCCATGCATAATCAACTAGCCAATAGCATGCACAAATCAATTTGCCAAACGTTAAGGAATTATGTGGAGCTAGTAGAAGGACCAATTGGACATATATAATCAGGCTCCCGCAAATCCATATGATCATCATTCTTTACCGAACAACTCAATCATATGATCACTAATTTCAGAGTCACACCACTGTAAACCTGAAACTAAACTTCCAATTATATACCATATTACGTAAGCCTGTGACAAGCTATCGTCCAGTGACCTTGTCATGTATGCAGAACCCTCATATGATATCCATGATCAGCCTTAGGTCAAAGTCTGTTTAATCCTACTGATCAGGCTCTCTTAAAGTTCCATTATACTACCGAATAAAGAAAATGATTATTCACCATATGTGAATAAGAAGTCATCCACCCAGTAGACGACCCAAGGCCTTATCCATTTTCACATTCAGTATAATGCCTTTAAGAGGATACCCTTAACTCTCATTAGAGCTATGATTCTGATATCTATAAACGAACCCTTCATCGTATACAAGTCATGCACCGAATGAACCGGTCTATAAGCTTACTACCTCTGAGATGCTTTAGCCATTGGAACATCAAAGTATACAAGTCATATACATGAAGCTGTCCATCTACTCAGGATTAAGGTTACTGCACAATGAACGTCAAAAGTAGATTGATCCACTCAAAGCGGACCTGGTAGATCAATCACGCTTTAGTCCCGGTCTAATATGTCACCACCAAGCAACATATCTATGTCTCTACTTGGGAGTCTATGCTCTAAACAGTCAAGACAAACTATCCCCTCCAAGGCTTTAGACAACATAATAGTCTTAACATGAGTTAGATGCTCGGTCTAACCCCATAGACTACAGACCATAGTTTAGACCGCTTACTTTAGAACATTGTCTTCTCGTATACAAAAGTCCATTGCATGCAACGTTCTAATAGTTTTAACACAAGTAGTCAGGGAGCCATATTTGCTTACATTTGCTTTAACATGTAAATAAAATTGAGGATAGATAGTAATGGAATGAATAACCTCTATATATATAATTTTATTATCCAATTCAAAATAAATACATCAAAATGTCTCTAATGCTTAGGGCATTTCCTAACAAACCAAGCACCGGCCATGACAGGGGTACCAACTCAAGAAACCCCATCGGCATTTGAAACTCCACAGGAGCAAGTGGCTCCCCCAGCTCAGGAAATCTTACATGGGCGCGAGATCCCCGAACCATCACCAGTGCCCCCAATAGCGACAGCCACCCATGCAACGGTAAGTATTCTTCCGCCAACCCACAAGGGAAGCGATTTGTATGAAAGGTTTAGGTGCACGTGTTAGGAAATGCCCTAAGTATTAGAGACATTTTGATGTATTCATTTTGAACTGGATAATAAAATTATACTTAGAGGTTATTCATTACATTGCTATCTGTCCTCGTCTTATTTACATGTTAAAGTAAATGTAAGCAAATATGGCTCACTGACTGCTTGTGTTAAAACTGTTAGAACGTTGCATGCAATGGATTTTTGCATGCAAGAAGACAATGTTCTAAAGTTAGCAGTCTAAACTATGGTCTGTAGTCTATGGGGTTAGACCGAGCATCTAACTCATGTTAAGACTATTATGTTGTCTAAAGCCTTGGAGGGGACGGTCTGTCTTGACTGTCTGGAGCTGGACTCCCAAGTAGAGACATGGATATGTTACTTGGTGGTGACATATTAGACCGGGACTAAAGCGTGATTGATCTACGTAGTCCGCTATGAGTGGATCAATCTGCTTTTGACGTTCATTGTGCAATAACCTTAATCCTGAGTAAATGAACTACTTCATGTATATGACTTGTGTACTTTGATGTTCCAATGGCTAAAGCGTCTCAGAGGTAGTAAGCTTATAGACCGGTTCGTTGGGTGCATGACTTGTATACGATGAAGGGTTTGTTTGCAGATATCGGAATCATAGCTCTGAGGAGTTAAAGGTATCCTCTTAAAGGCATTATACTGAATGTGAAAATGGACAAGGCCTTGGGTCATCTGCTGGGCGGATGACTTCTTATTCACATATGGTGAATAATCATTTTCTTGATTCGGTAGTATAATGGAACTTTAAGATAGCCTGATCAGTAAGATTAAACGGACTTTGACCTAAGGCTGATCATGGATATCATATGAGGGTTTTGCATATATGACAAGGTCATTGGATGGTAGCTCGTCACAGGCTTATGTAATACGGTATATAATTGGGAGTTCAGTTTCAGGTTTATAGTGGTGTGACTCTGAAATTAGTGATCATATGATTGAGTTGTTCGGTACAAAATGATGATCATATGGAATCACGGGAGCCCGATTATATATGTCCAATCAGTCCCTCTACTAGCTCCACATAATTCCTTAACGTTTGGCAAATTGATTTGTGTATGCTATAGGCTAGTTTATTATGCATGGATGGTGATGACACAGGATTAGGATGGTAGACAAGATTCTCTCCGGTTGGATTCAGATTTTGTTTTGGATAATAGAGTACACAATTATTCGAACTCCAAATAAAGTTGCCATGATTTTATTTGAGATTGGATTGGAGTTGTAGAAAATTATCCATGAGAACAAGAATATGAAACACAACCATTTTGTGGAATTTGAAATTTGAATTTTGAATTTTGAAATTTGAATTTTGAAATTTGAAATTTGAATTTTGAATTTGAAATTTGAATTTGAAATTTGAATTTAAAATTCGAATTTGAAATTTGAATTTGAAATTTAAATTTGAAATTTGAAATTTGAAATTTGAAATTTGAATTTGAAATTTGAAATTCAAATTTTGAATCACAGTCCAAGTAGGATTCGAATTTGTTGTGGAAAATTCACAAGGTTTGAAATTCGAATTTGAGTTGGATTTGGAGAGGATAATCTTGTTAGAATCCTACTTGAATTTTGAATCAAAATCCCAACAAATAAGGGACGAAATTTTTGAGGATAATCCTCATGAAAGATTTCAGTTTTTTGTGGATAAGATTCAAGGGTAAATTCAAGCTTCAATCCTAGTTGAATTTGGATTCTCTCTACTCCCTAAAAGTGGCCGAAATTTTGGAGCCTAAATCCTAGGAAATTCGGTTATTTTGGATAAGGTTGAGATGAGATTTAGCTTGAAAAATCCTAGTGGAATTTTGATTCTTCCTTATCCTAAAAGTGGCCGAAAATTTGGAGAAGATTTTCTCCTAAAGATTTCGGATTTTTTGGTTGAAAAAGGGAGATAAAATTCTAGTTAAAATCTTGTTTAGATTTGGATTGGATTTATCCTAGAAAACCGAATTTAATTGTGGAGATTCTCCCTTGGAAAATTCAGATTTTTTGGTTTGGATAAGGGAGAAAATCTTTTCCTAGTCCAATTCGAATTCAGAGAATCACCTCATGCAGGTCTATAAATAGAGGTCCTGCCACTCCAGTTCTCTCAGACCACAGACTCTCAGGTGAGCAGGCTTATTGTTGCACAGCTCATCGTGACAATAAAGTTCTTTAGAGATCTGGGTGGTCGGAAGAAGACTAGCAGTGCTAGCATACCGATCGAGGTTCAGAGTGCCCACACACTCAGCCATTCGGGAATTGGAGAATAGTAGAGAAGGCTAGTTGGTTGAAGCCTCCGGTCATTCTCCTCCTGCATATTGGCGTCCTTGAGGTATGAGTTTTAATTGTTGTTGATTTATTGTATATGGCATCATGAGATATTTAACGATCTAAAAATTTTTATTGTTCCGCTGCGCCACTCTGATATGTTTTACCGGTTTAATTTCCTACAGCACGAAGGCACCAGAGTTTGAGGGAACTGCCAACCTGATAGAGGTGGATGATTGGTTGATCAAAATTCAGGTAGTCCTAAACTTTATGGGCCTAACAGATAGGGAAAATTACTATGTACATCTTTCACCCCGCATAAGGAGGCGCTACAGTGGTGGAAAACGTGTCAATCAGGAGGAACATCCAAGAGATGACCTAGAATCAATTCATTGAAGAGTTCAGGCAAATGTATTTCAATGAGGAAGCCTTTGCGGTACAGTAGGATGAGTTCAACAATCTACAACAAGGAAGTATGACTATCATGGAAGCAGTAAGGAAGTTCGAGCAGCTAGCTCGACTTTGTCTGGATTTATTCCCCACTGAAAAAGAGAAGGTCTGATGGATGTTAAAGATGTTCAGGACTGATATTGCTATGCAAGTTTGCAGTGGTAGCCATGGGCCAGCTACGGTAGTAGAATGTGTCAGTAGGGCCATCTGGGCCGAGTACTGGCTGGCACAAAATAAGGAGTAGAAAGCTCTGATTTTCAAGGCACAAAAAGAGGAGAAGTCTGAAGCAAAGCAGACTCAGGGGAGACAGCACCTGGAGTCCCATCAGAGGGGACAGAACATGGGGAACAGCCCGAACAACCGGCAACCCCATCATAATAATAAGAGAAAGGGGAACACCAACAATCAAGGTTCCCAGAAGAATTTTCCTCAAAAAAGAAACAACCATGGAAGGAACAACAACTAGAACCTGAAGTGCTCAAAGTGCGGAAAAAACCATCCTGGCGAATGCAGACAGGGAACAAGTGGTTGTTTTATTTGTGGCAAGGAAAGCTATTATGCCAAGAATTGCAATTCAAACCCTCAGAATCAGTAGAATCAACCCTGTACAGCAAACAGTCAACTCCACGCCGCCCAGACCATAATTGAAGGCCCATTAATTGCTCAAGGCAGGCTCGAAGCTCCAGAAACCCAGGGAAGGATTTCTGCTTACACTAGAAACGATGCTGAAGTTGGAACGTCTACAGTGGTGACAAGTTAGCTTTCTGTCGCCAACTCAAGTGCATTAGTGTTATTTGATTCTAGAGCCACACACTCCTTCATATCATTAGAGTTTGCTAGGAGGCTAGATAGGGGTTTAAACAAGATGAAACAAACTTTTAGAACTGCACTTCCCCTCAGGGGAGGTTTTGCTGTCTAATTACTAGGTACAACATTTGCCAGTAATTATCTGTGGTTGAGAACGGAGCGTCAACCTAATCATCATTGACATGTACGACTACGATGTGATCTTGAGAATGGACTTTCTCGTGAAATACAATGCCATCCTCGACTGCAGGAGGCGGAAAGTTGCCTTTGAACCCATGGGATGCGAGAAGTTCACTTATATGGGTCTATCGCTGAAGCAACCATGGACGATGATCTTAGCAATGAAGGCACACAAGCTGATATCCGATGGACGCATGGCATACCTAGCACACGTGGTAGACAATACCCAAGAGGCAGAGATAGGGCTCGAGAATGTACTGGTAGTCAGAGATTTCATGGAGGTATTTCTCAAGGATCTTCCAAAACTTCCACTAGAGCTCGAGATTTCATTTAAAATCGAACTATTACTTGGATCTGCTCTTGTATCCAAGGCTCCGTACATAATGGCCCCAACAGAGCTTCAGGAAATCCAGACCCAACTAAAGGACTTGATGGACAAGGGTTTTATTCGCCAAAGTTTTTCACCCTGAGGAGTACCTGTATTCTCCAAGATCAACCTATGCTCAGGGTACCACCAGCTGGGAATCAGGGACTAGGATATATCTAAAACAGCCTTCCAGACGTGATACGGACATTACGAGTTCCTCGTTATGTCATTTGGACTTACTAACGCACCAACAGCCTTCATGGACTTGATAAACCAAGTATTCAAGGAGTATTTGGACAAGTTTATCATTGTATTTATCGATGACATACTGATATACTCTAAGACTCAAGAGGAGCATGCAGAGTAACTGAGGACAGTACTGCGCATGTTAAAAGAGCATCAGCTGTATGCCAAGTTCTCTAAGTGCAAGTTTTTACTGGAAAAGGTACATTTTCTAGGACATGTAGTCTCCAAGGGAGGAGTATCCGTGGACCCAGCAAAGATCGAGGCGGTAAGTGCATGGTCAGCTCCGAAGAACGTAACTGAGATACACAGGTTTTTGGGACTAGCAGGGTATTACCGATGCTTTGTTGAAGGCTTTTCAAAGCTAGCCACCCCACTCACAGCGCTCACCAAAAAGGAGAAGAAGTTTGAGTGGACTGACAAATGTAAGCAGAGTTTTCAAGAGCTAAAATTGAGACTCACGAGAGCTCCAGTGCTAACCATCCCGGATGTCGGCAGGGAAACTTTGTAATTTTCTGTGATGCATCCAAGACTAGATTAGGAGCTGTGTTCATGCAGAACGGTAAGGTAGTTGCATATGTCTCGCAATAGCTGAAGGAGCACGAAAGGAACTACCCTATGCACAACTTAGAGCTAGCCGCAGTAGTTTTTGTGCTAAAGATATGGAGACACTACCTTTATGCTGTCAAGTATGAAATCTACACGGACCACAAGAGCGTCAAGTACATTTTCACGCAAAAAGAGTTAAATATGAGGCAACGTAGATGGCTCGAGCTAGTGAAAGACTACGACTACGAGATCTTATATCACCTGGGAAAGTCCAATAAAGTAGCCGATGCACTAAGTTGGAGGCACTCCACTTCACTTATGGCCATCAGTGCCTTGCCGAGAGCTTTACAGAAGGATCCGTGTAGCAGTGAGATCGAGATTCTATGGGTGAAATTATCCGAAATGACTCTCCAGTCGACACTCTTAGACGAGATCAAGGCTAGCCAAGAGTTCGATTCGTCCCTAACCAAGCCAAGGAATGAGGGTAAGGAGGGTAAAAACTCAGATTTTAAAGTCTCAGAGGACAGTATACTCTATTACAAGGGTAGAGTGTGTATGCCGAAGGAGGAAGAGCTCAGAAAATGAACCCTCTCAGAGGCTCATGAGATGTCGTATTCCCTACATCCAGGAGCTAACAAGTTGTATAAGGACTTCAAAGGAAGTTTTTGGTGGCCTGGAATGAAGAACGATGTAGTAGAATTCATTGCCAAATGCCTTACGTGTCAGAAAGTTAAGGTCGAACATCAGCGTCCAACAGGAAAATTACAGAAAATCTAGCTACCCGAGTGGAAATGGGATCAGATTACGATAGATCTCGTTGTCAGACTGCCAAGAACATCCAGCAGAAATGATGCAATCTGTGTGATTGTAGACCGATTGATGAAATCAGCCAGATTCCTGGCCATAAAGATCAGCTACTCAATGGAACAACTAGCAGAAATTTACGTGGCTCAGATCGTAAGGTTGCATGGAGTGCCGAAATCGATTATCTCAGATCGTGATAGATCCTTTACCTCCAGATTTTGGCAGAGTGTACAAGCCACATTAGGATCCAAATTGAAGTTTAGCACAGCCTTCCACCCTCAGACCGACGGTCAATCTGAGAGGACCATACAAACACTGGAGGACATGCTAAGAGCATATGTCTTGGACTTCAAGGGAAATTGAGATCAGAAACTACCACTGATCGAGTTCTTGTACAACAACAGCTACCATTCCTTGATAGGGATGGCACCGTACGAGGCACTCTATGGAAGAAAATGCATATCCTTGGTCCACTGACATGAGACCTGTGAGAAACACATAACTAGCACGAACTTCATCAGGGATATGACAGTAGCCGTGAAGTTGATACGGGAAAGGCTAGAAACAGCCCACAGCTGCTAGAAGAGCTACACAGACAAGCGCTGCAGACCTCTCAAGTTTCAAGTGGGAAACTCGATCTTTCTCAAGGTGGCACCCATGAAGGGAGTGATGCGCTTTGGAAAGAAGGGGAAACTCAGTCCTAGATACATAGGACCGTTCGAGATTATCGAGAGAATCAGGAACGTAGCGTACAGATTAACACTTCCTCCCGAATTAGCTTTAGTGCATAACATCTTCCACGTATCGATGCTGAAAAAGTACGTGCCAGAAAATTCACACATCCTAAGCCAGGAACCCATCGAGGTGTATGTTGATCTGACTTATGAGGAGAAACCTACACAGATTTTGGCTAGCGAGAAGAAAGTACTTAGAAATAAGGTTATACTGCTCGTAAAGATGTTGTGGCAGAATCATAGTATAGAAGAAGCCACTTGGGAACGGGAAGAAGACTTGAGGAGAGACTTCCTGGACTTATTCTAATCTTCGAGGACGAAAATTTTGTAAGGGGTGTAGGTTGTGATGACCACCCTATATGTGTAAACCTAATTACTATGTAATATGTAAGTTTGTTTATAATGCAGTGTAAATTGTCAATTGAATGCATTAAACGAGTACAGGATCATTTTTTAATTATTATTCCTGCAATGAAAGGGGCTAACAACAAGTACAATCAGTCCACCTCGATATACGTGAAAATACATGTGAGACATGTCATATCTAGAAAACGGCCTAGACAACCATTTTTTGACATAGAACAGATGAACTAGTCATCGGAACGCTTAGGCTGGTCGTCTATACACAATAATGAAATCTTGCTTAATAAATATACCGTACTGAGGAAATAGTCGAGATGACAATTTTCTTGACATGAAACTGGTATATTTATAGTCAACAGGCCCAATTGGGTCAATTAGACACGAAATACGAGGTTTTTCTGAGAGACACGCAGTATTGGAAAAGGAGTCAAGACGAACTATTCTTAGCCCGAAACAGATATATTTAGTTTCAGAATGCCGAAACTGGTCAGTTTAGTACAAAAGGTGATTTCCGGGTGGAAATCATATAGATACCAAAAACTGATCCGGATGACCTTAGATGAGTGTAAAACTGTTAAAAATAGATTTAGCATGCCCAAATTAGTTAGGATAGCCTGTGTCGGACATTTCGTGAGAAAAAGTTGTATTACCCGCGCGCGGTGTTAGTACAATGTAAGACGCAACCACAGTGGAGGAAATGAATAGTGAATAGTGATCGAGCAGACTCATAGGCATTACAACCAAACCAAAAATATCTAGAAGTAACTAGAATGAAAATCAAAAGCCATAGGAGCAAATTCGGGTGAAAATTAGAACACTGTCGAGAAAGGATCGAAAATCACAATAGAAAACTGGACTGCAAAGAAACCAACCCAGTTAGATTGTAACCACTCCAAAACCGTGTCCTATTGGATGAAAACTAGCTAGTTTGGTTAGTTATAAAACCCCATAAAGTGAGAATAAAAAAATAGGAAAATGGTAAACCAAAAACCCCATAAACAATAATTTATTTTCATCACCATATATCACCATTTCACATCAAATTTGATGAAAAAATGGCCTTGTTCTTCCCAAGGTGTGCGACAATGATGGGGAGGCTGCACAGATAAAATTTGTCTCTTGGTTTAGACAAAATTTTGGTTAAATTGGCTTGATTTGGTGAAGCTAATTGTGCTTAGGTTTGCCTATAAATAGGTGTCACCTCCCTTGCCCTTCATTTCTTTTCTTTTAGCTCCCAAAAGCCACGTATTCTCCTCTTCTCCTTGCAGCCAAAATCTGCCCCCTTTCCCCTTAGACAAACAAAATTTTTTTTATACAAAACTCTTGCACAAGGCTTGCTTACAAAGGTGCTTAGGAGTACACATCTTGAAGCTTATTTCGGTAAGGTCCTAGAACCAAGTTTCATTTGTGGTTTAGTGTTACGTTTGGTTTGATATTAAGAGCAAAATTTTTGTATCCTCTCCTAGCTCACGTTGATCCCTCAACCCTTGGATCCTGCGACATTTTAGTCACTCAAGCCTAGCTCAGATTTGTGCTTGAATTGAAGCACACAAGGTATAAATCGAAAACCTTATCTTTTTGTGGTTAGTTGTTTCTAAGTTTTTGATCAAGAAGTTTATGTGTATTTGTTTATGTAAGTGGGTTGTAATAAGTTTATTTTGAGCCCTTAACCTTCCATTTTCAAGTTTGTGGTTGTGTGGTTGTGTTTACATGTTTTTACGAATGGTTTGTGGATGAATGATGCATGGACGTATTAGGGAAATAAAAAACTGGAAACAAATCTGTCCAGTTTTAGTGCCACGGATTTGGCTACTTTAGGACATGTTGTGATCTGTTTTTGAGAAAACATAAAACATAAAACTTTAAGAAAATTTCATTACGAGCATTTTTCCGTCAAATAGAGCTCGGCCGAAAATGGCTCTAAGATAGGGTTTAAAACTGTTTTTCAACCGAAGGTCAAAACTGGGGCCAAAATCCTGATTCCAGGAACAGCCTCAGATTTTCATTAAAACAACCCATTTGGAGTCTGAACTGGACTTCGGTCAAAACATGAAAGTTTTAGATCTCGAAAAAACCTTAAAACTAACTTATGTGGATTTCAAAATTCGGCTATGATGCAATATGCTTCATGATGTGATTAGATGGGATGTTTTCTGTTATATGCTACATTATAAGTTTCCCTGTGATGTTGTGATATAACTGTTGGTTTTAATTATGTCCTGAGTATGGCATGTATGTTCAAAGCATGTTTTGCGGATGAATATATTGTACTTGCTGAGCATAAAGCTCACCGTGTGTGTTCATGCTGTAGGTAAGAGACCTGTAAGCTAAACACTACTGGGCGATGATGGCAGCAAGGCAGATGTGAGGGTGAGGTTGTGGATACCACCACCAAAGTCTACTTCCGCAAAATTATTTTGAGAGTTTATTTTATGATTAGTAATTTAACAGTTTAGCATTTTGTGTATGTATATGTTAATCCAAATTGTGCTAAGACTTTTGTATGGTTATAAGTATAAGTATGTAGTAGGGAATTGATAAACGCACTATTCAAAAAAAATCCCTAAAATTCAGTATCTATAAGTAATGGTTTTTCAAACAAGATAAGTTAAGATAAGTAGTGTTTTTAGTGACAGTTTGTGCCACCAGGGCACGGGTCGTCACAGAATTGATCTTCGAGATGACCACTAGAATAGTTCATCTCATTAAGAATGAAAAATGTTACGTTTGCCAAATTTGCAAACTAAGTCGTTTCGATCAAGTTTCAAAATAGTTTTCGAAAGTGGTTCAAAAACCACCTTTAAAATGCAACATCAAAAATGTATTTTTACACACTGTAAAATAAAAATATGGTTTCCATAAAAACATCCCCTACTTCCAATGGGGTGGCAAGGGGACGGTTTCAAAACAAAGAATTTTCCCAAGAATTTTATAAGACAACCAAAAATGATTTTCTTAAATAACCAAAATAGTATGGGTAGCCTGGTAGGCTACCACACCAAACAAGCCATAGTAGTGTGGTAGGCTACCATACCCAAACAAGCGAAGTAACCCGGTCGGTTACTACACCAAGTTTACACATAGTAATCCGGTAGGCTACATAGTTAATGACACGTGAGGTAACCGATCAGTTGACTGGTCGATAAACCAGTCAAGGACCGTGTTTTGAACAATACTACGAGGAATGATGATTAATCTGTCAACAAGATAATTATCAAACACGATGGAAGTTAGATACCAAATCCTCAAAGTAGGCCAATAGGATACCGAAGGGCCTCAGTATCACATAGAAACACAAGTTATAGTCACTAATAGAAATAGTGCCCTAAAGAATGACAGTAATTAATTTATTGGATAATGAATTAATTACCCCCATATAGAGAAACACATTCTGAATAGAGAGCGAGTTAATACCGATGGCAATTGGTACCGACGGCAATTGGTACCAACCAATTTTATCTGCTTTAGTCACTAACAATATTAGTGACTCAGCAAAGGTGTTAACGAGATACGATATTGATGACAGGTAGTAACCTGTTAGTTGATAAAGGCGAGAGTACGTGTTGGCTTGTAAATTAGATAAGTACAACTCTGCTTATAGCATGAATAAAATGAATTTGAATGATGATTTACAGTATGTTAAGTATGCCTATCATGCACACGATGTTGCACAGCATACATGAGAGTATATAGTTTCACAATCGAGTAGATTGGTGAAAGAACAAGATAGATACCATATATCCCTACCGCGTAGGATTAGGGACAGCTTAGAGAAGCATATGGCTAGAATAGATAAACAAGATGGAATTTAGTAAGCGTGTCGTACCATCTTTTTCAGTTGAAGAGGTTTTTCAAGTTAAAGTAAGTTAAAGCAAAGTTAAGCATCCGTTGATGGCTTTTCAGCTTTTTTTGATCACGGGCGTTATCGATGGTCTGTGCGTACATGGTACTAACACACGGGCCCTAAGTAGACAAGAGAAAGAAAAGAGCATTGAAGCACAAATGAACATAATCAGATCATGCATGATTCACAGTACGCATTAGTCACAGTTCACTATGCTTCTAGCTACAGTAAGATGCATTCAGTATACGATGTTTCTGCTATGCATATAGTATGTGAAGTTTTGTATTCAATTACATGATATGTGATGATCTGGTATGTGCTATGTATAAGTGGTATATGTTGATTTATAACATGCTTATATTATTTTAAGTATGTACTAAGTTTTAAACATGTTTTGTGGTTAACATGTTATACTTACTGGGCAATAAAGCTCACGGTGTGTGTTCATACTGTGGGTAAGCGTCCTATCACTTAAACCCTAATGGGCGATGACAGTAGTGGAGGCGGATGTGAGGCGAGGTTATGGATACACTGCGAGTATTCTTAAAGTACAGCTTAAGTCCCAATATTTTGGAGAATGACAATCAAACAGTATTTTATATAGTAACAGTTAAACAGTATTCTTGAATAGTAATAGTAAAATAGTATTTTTGAATAGTAATAGTTAATTAGTATATTTGGAACAGTATTTAATTAAACAATTAGCATAAGTATGTATGTATAATTGAACTCTATATGATGTAGTCTCCGTATCTTGATAGAATACGTACATGAATAGTAAATACGTACGCGTATAAAAAAATCCCTAAAATCAGGGTTGTTAGGAAATGCCCTAAGTATTAGAGACATTTTTGATGTATTCATTTTGAACTGGATAATAAAATTATATATAGAGGTTATTCATTACATTGCTATCTGTCCTCGTCTTATTTACATGTTAAAGTAAATGTAAGCAAATATGGCTCACTGACTGCTTGTGTTAAAACTGTTGGAACGTTGCATGCAATGGACTTTTGTATGCGAGAAGACAATGTTCTAAAGTTAGCAGTCTAAACTATGGTCTGTAGTCTATGGGGTTAGACCGAGCATCTAACTCATGTTAAGACTATTATGTTGTCTAAAGCCTTAGAGGGGACGGTTTGTCTTGACTGTCTGGAGCTGGACTCCCAAGTAGAGATATGGATATGTTGCTCGGTGGTGACATATTAGACCGGGACTAAAGCGTGATTGATCTACGTAGTCCGCTATGAGTGGATCAATCTGCTTTTGACGTTCATTGTGCAATAACCTTAATCCTGAGTAAATGAACTACTTCATGTATATGACTTGTGTACTTTGATGTTCCAATGGCTAAAGCGTCTCAGAGGTAGTAAGCTTATAGACTGGTTCGTTGGGTGCATGACTTGTATACGATGAAGGGTTTGTTTGCAGATATCGGAATCATAGCTCTGAGGAGTTAAAGGTATCCCCTTAAAGGCATTATACTGAATGTGAAAATGGACAAGGCTTTGGGTCGTCTGCTGGGCGGATGACTTCTTATTCTCATATATTGAATAATCATTTTCTTGATTCGGTAGTATAATGGAACTTTAAGATAGCCTGATCAGTAGGATTAAACGGACTTTGACCTAAGGCTGATCATGGATATCATATGAGGGTTTTGCATATATGACAAGGTCATTGGATGGTAGCTTGTCACAGGCTTACGTAATACGGTATATAATTGGGAGTTCAGTTTCAGGTTTATAGTGGTGTGACTCTGAAATTAGTGATCATATGATTGAGTTGTTCGGTACAGAATGATGATCATATGGAATCACGGGAGCCCGATTATATATGTCCAATCAGTCCCTCTACTAGCTCCACATAATTCCTTAACGTTTGGCAAATTGATTTGTGTATGCTATAGGCTAGTTTATTATGCATGGATGGTGATGACACAGGATTAGGATGGTAGACAAGATTCTCTCCGGTTGGATTCAGATTTTGTTTTGGATAATAGAGTACACAATTATTCGAACTCCAAATAAAGTTGCCATGATTTTATTTGAGATTGGATTGGAGTTGTAGAAAATTATTCATGAGAATAAGAATATGAAACACAACCATTTTGTGGATTTTGAAATTTGAATTTTGAATTTTGAAATTTGAAATTTGAATTTTGAATTTGAAATTTGAATTTGAAATTTGAATTTTAAATTCGAATTTGAAATTTGAATTTGAAATTCGAATTTGAAATTTGAAATTTGAAATTTGAAATTTGAATTTGAAATTTGAATTTGAAATTTGAAATTCAAATTTTGAATCACAGTCCAAGTAGGATTCGAATTTGTTGTGGAAAATCCACAAGGTTTGAAATTCGAATTTGAGTTGGATTTGGAGAGGATAATCTTGTTAGAATCCTACTTGATTTTTGAATCCAAATCCCAACAAAAGTGGGCGAATTTTTTTGAGGATAATCCTCAATGGAAAATTCGGTTTTTGTGGATAAGATTCAAGGGAAAATTCAAGTTTCAATCCTAGTTGAATTTGGATTCTCTCCTTCCCTAAAAGTGGCCGAAATTTTGGAGCCTTTATCCAAGGAAAATTCGGTTAATTTTGGATAAGGTTGAGATAAGATTCAAGCTTGAAAATCCTAGTGGAATTTTTGATTCTCCCTTATCCATAATGGCCGAAATCTTTTGGAGGATTTTCTCCTTGTGAATTTCGGATTTTTTGGTTGAAAAAGGGGGATAAAATTCTAGTTAAAATCTTGTTAAGATTTGGATTGGATTTATCTTAGGAAAAACCGAATTTATTGTTAGGATTATCCTATGGAAAAATTTGGATTTTTTTGGTTAAAGATAAGGGAGAAAATCTTTTCCTAGTCCAATTCGAATTCAGAGAATCACCTCATGTAGGTCTATAAATAGAGGTCCTGCCACTCCAGTTCTCTCAAACCACAGACTCTCAGGTGAGCAGGCTTATTGTTGCACAGCTCATCGTGACAATAAAGTTCTTTAGAGATCTGGATGGTCGGAAGAAGACTAGCAGTGCTAGCATACCGATCGAGGTTCAGAGTGCCCACACACTCAGCCATTCGGGAATTGGAGAATAGTAGAGAAGGCTAGTTGGTTGAAGCCTCCGGTCATTCTCCTCCTACAAGATTGGCGTCCTTGAGGTATGAGTTTTAATTGTTGTTGGTTTATTGTATATGGCATCATGAGATATTTAACGATCTAAAAATTTTTATTGTTCCGCTGCGCTACTCTGATACGTTTTTACAGATTGAATTTCCTACAATTGGTATCAGAGCCATCTCATGACTATGCCATGCACATAAATTAGACAATTACTTAGTCTTTTTATTTATGTATGGATTTGATATTTAGAGAGTGGCATTCTAGGGTTCCTTTATGTTGTTATCATGTATTATGTATAAAGTATGTGGTTATTTTAATTTTTTGAATTATTATAAGCATGCTTGTTTATGCCGGTTATGGTTCCTTAGAATTTAGAAAAATTGTATCTAGGAATTTTTATGTAACCATGGGAGCAGTTTATTAACACTGTAATTTTCCCATGGATTTTAATTCTTATCTCTTAGATTTTTTATGGTTAGAATTTTTGTACACCGGAAACGGTTTAGGAATTTTTTATGTAATTATTCTTGGAGGAGATTGAAGATTGAAGACCGTAATTTATTTTTCCCAAAAGTTAAATTTAATTTAAAGATTGAAATTTTGATTGTGTGGAAAATTTCAATTTAATTGGGATTCAAATTAATTTTTGGAGATCCTAATAGGTAAATTGGAATATGGCATGAAAATCGAGACACGACCCCTCGGAATAGGCCGACGGGCCTTGGTGGGGCTGCAGCCCCTGCCCTCGGGCAGGATGGGGCTGCGGCAGCCCCTATGCAGGCAAACATCACCCACGGCCACAGGCTTGGCCTGCAGCCGAGGGTGGCGCAGCCTGCCCAAGGCCGGCCGCAGCCTGGGCATGCAGCCTGCCGGCTGCTGCGCCTAGCCTGGGCGTGCAGCCTGGCGCTGCAGGCTGCACAAGGGGCAGCCGTGGGCTGCCAGCCCCTTCGGGGTTGGTGGCTGCCCACGGCGGCTGCCGCCTTCACGGGCGACGGTGCGGCGGTCCAAAATTTGAAAAATTTTGATTTTTAAATTTGAGATTTAATTTTAAATCATGTTTAAAAAAATATGTAATTGAAAATTTGAAATTTTTGAAATTACATATTATTACACATGATGATTAAAATTGTTTAAAATTTGAATTAGAAATTTAAATTTGAAATTCGAATTTGGAGTTTGAATTTGAAATTTAAATTTTTGGAAATTTAAATTTTAAATAATTCTTGGGATGAGAAATAAATGAAGAGGCTACATAAAGATGGATACAAGAAGACAGAACAAAATTCAAGACCCAAAGAATGCTTTGGATGGAATTTTGTAATCTTTATTTTCTTTGTTCTAGGATGGAACCATGGCTTGGCTATTCTGTCAATTATTTTTCTGTGATATGTCATGGATGTATAAATATGTATTGATGGATGTTTTGTATGCATATTTGATAACATGTCATATAGGATAGGTGAGTGCCGCTCATACTATATTGATCATACATAATTTGTCAAAACTTGCATGTTTTTCAAAATATTGAGTGGGAGAGGGTTTCAAACAAAACCCATGGCCTCCATTGTTGATCCATATGTGAAAGCATGGTAATGCCTAGCGTCAGTTCTGACCTGACCACACCCCTCGGTAGGTGTTTACCGCCGCCGGTATACTAGATTGGATCTCCTATGTGGAAAACGTGTTCGGGTGCGATCCTATTCATGACCACCCCTCAGTGGCTTGGTAGGACGTGGATCGGGCTACGTAAACAATGGTTATACACTCAAGACTCGTTTAGTTATTAACCTTCCCTAGAAGCTCTGTTAACTAAACTGGTGGCCAAATAAGCGGTTATTAATATATGTCTTAACCTTGGAGGATTTAAGGTAACATATATTAATTGGACGGGGTCCATGTTCCGGCTATTTGTTCTCATGACCACCCCTCGGTGGCTTGGGGCAATAGGTGCTGAGAATTATCGTTGCAATGCTACATGTTTTTTTTTTTTCAAGTTTCATGTAGGAACATACTTGTATGTTTTTATTTGCTAAATTATCTGTATATTTGCTTGGGCTTTGTAATGATGTCTAGTATAATTTTATTTCAGTTCAAAATGTCACCGACACCCCTCATTTCAATACTTACTGAAAATAAGTTGAATGGCGACAATTATAAAGATTAGAAAAGAAATCTATTAATAGTTCTCAGCTGCGAGAGACACAAGTTCGTACTGGACGAACCATGCCCACCTGGGCCCAAACCTGACACACCACTTGAGGAGGTCCCGGTTGCCTATAATCGTTGGAGAGAATCCAATGAAATAGCTCGATGCTACGTCCTTGCTAGCATGACGAGTGCTTTACAAAAGCAGCATGAGACTTATCAAGTTGCTGGGGAGATCATGGATAATCTGGAGGACATGTTCGGAGGCTAAGAAAAATTGGCTCGACAGTCCGCTATCACCAGCATTATGAACTCCAAGCAAAAGGCGGGTACTCCGGTTAAGGACCATATGATCACTCTAATGGGATTCTTCGCTGAGGCTGCCGAGAATGGTGCTGAGTTAGACTATAACACCCAGATCGAGATGGTGTTCAAGACTCTATCTAAAGATTTTGTGGGGTTTAAGGCCGCATACAATCTGGCGACAAAGGAGTTAGGACTTACCGAGCTCATGAAGCAACTACAGGCTTATGAGCGGATGATCAGGGATGAGGATACGGTCCGACCTAAAGGAGAGGCCAATTTGGCAGAATCTTCCAATCCTTCACGGAAGAGGAAGAGGCCAAATAAGAAGCAAGTGGCTACCAGTTCTTCTAATCCTCCTGTCTCGGACGGGAAGAAGAAGAAGAAGAACAAGAAGCCAAAGGACCCTAAAAAGTCCAAATGCTTCCACTGTGGGAAGGTAGGTCACTTCAAGAAGGCTTGCCGGGAATTCCTAGCCTCCAAGGGCAAGGAAGGGGTTCGTGGAAACGAGAAGTCTACATGATATGAGCCTCTCGTTGCGGACTGGAGATGGTAGCTTTGTGGTGGCTGAGGCAGTGGGAGACGTTCATCTTTATTTTGATCAATTTAGGTTTATTTTATTGAAAGACTGTTTTTATGTTCCTAATTTTAGGAGGAACCTTATATCGGTAGCTTGTTTAATAAAGGATTCTTATTCAGTTTCTTTTAGTAAAAAAGTTGATATTCGTAGAAATAAGTCTTTTATCTGTTCTGGATGGATGGATGGAAACCTATATTTGATCAGACCAAAGATGTACTCACTGCTTGACACTGAATTAATTGATAACTCTAAAAGGTTGAAAGTTTCTCACTCTAACAAGGAGTATCTTTGGCATTTAAGACTTGGTCATATTAATCAGGATAGGATTCAAAGATTGGTGAAAGACGGTCCTTTGAAATCTCTGGAGGAGGTACGACTTCCCCAATGTGAGTCTTGTCTAGAGGGTAAGATGACTAAGAGGTCTTTTGGAGCTAAGGGTACAAGGGCACAGGAGCTCTTAGAAATTGTGCACACTGACGTATGTGGCCCCATGAACGTCACAGCACGAGGAGGGTTCGAGTACTATGTCTCTTTCATAGATGATTACTCGAGGTATGGATATGTGTATCTGATGCACCGCAAGAGCGAAACCTTTGATAAATTCAAATAGTATCGTGCGGAAGTGGAAAAGCAATTGGATAAATCCATAAAGACACTTCGATCTGATCGAGGTGGCGAATACCTCTCCGATGAATTTCTAAGACATCTTGTAGAGAATAGGATATTATCCTAATTGACTGCACCTGGTACTCCACAACAGAATGGTGTAGCCGAAAGGAGAAACAGGACCTTATTGGATATGGTACGGTCCATGATGAGTTACTCAACGCTGCCATTATCATTTTGGGGACATGCTTTGTAGGAAAATAAACCGGTAAAAACGTATCAGAGTGGCGCAGCGAAACAATAAAAATTTTTAGATCGTTAAATATCTCATGATGCTATATACAATAAATCAACAACAATTAAAACTCATACCTCAAGGACGCCAATGAACAGGAGGAGAGTGATCGGAGGCTTCAACCAACTAGCCTTCTCTACTATTCTCCAATTCCCGAATGGCTGAGTGTGTGGGCACTCTGAACCTCGATCGGTATGCTAGCACTGCTAGTCTTCTTCCGACCACCCAGATCTCTAAAGAACTTTATTGTCACGATGAGCTGTGCAACAATAAGCCTGCTCACCTGAGAGTCTGTGGTCTGAGAGAACTGGAGTGGCAGGACCTCTATTTATAGACCTGCATGAGGTGATTCTCTGAATTCGAATTGGACTAGGAAAAGATTTTCTCCCTTATCCAAACCAAAAAATCCGAATTTTCCAAGGGAGAATCTCCACAATTAAATTCGGTTTTCCTAGGACAAATCCAATCCAAATCTAAACAAGATTTTAACTAGAATTTTATCTCCCTTTTTCAACCAAAAATCCGAAATCTTTAGGAGAAAATCTTCTCCAAATTTTCGGCCACTTTTAGGATAAGGAAGAATCAAAATTCCACTAGGATTTTTCAAGCTAAATCTCATCTCAACCTTATCCAAAAATAACCGAATTTCCTAGGATAAAGCCTCCAAAATTTCGGCCACTTTTAGGGAGGGAGAGAATCCAAATTCAACTAGGATTGAAACTTGAATTTTTCCTTGAATCTTATCTACAAAAACCGAATTTTCCATTGAGGATTATCCTCAAAAAATTCGCCCACTTTTGTTGGGATTTGGATTCAAAATTCAAGTAGGATTCTAACAAGATTATCCTCTCCAAATCTAACTCAAATTCGAATTTCAAACCTTGTGGATTTTCCACAACAAATTCGAATCCTACTTGGACTGTGATTTAAAATTTGAATTTCAAATTTCAAATTTCAAATTCAAATTTCAAATTCAAATTTCAAATTTCAAATTTCAAATTTCAAATTCAAATTTCAAATTCAAATTTCAAATTCGAATTTCAAATTCAAATTTCAAATTCAAATTTCAAATTCAAAATTCAAAATTCAAATTTCAAAATTCAAATTTCAAATTTCAAAATTCAAATTTCAAATTCCACAAAACGGTTGTATTTCATATTCTTGTTCTCATGGATAATTTTCTACAACTCCAATCCAATCTCAAATAAAATTATGGCAACTTTATTTGGAGTTCGAATAATTGTGTACTCTATTATCCAAAACAAAATCTGAATCCAACCGGAGAGAATCTTGTCTACCATCCTAATCCTGTGTCATCACCATCCATGCATAATAAACTAGCCTATAGCATACACAAATCAATTTGCCAAACGTTAAGGAATTATGTGGAGCTAGTAGAGGGACTGATTGGACATATATAATCGGGCTCCCGTGATTCCATATGATCATCATTCTGTACCGAACAACTCAATCATATGATCACTAATTTCAGAGTCACACCACTATAAACCTGAAACTGAACTCCCAATTATATACCGTATTACGTAAGCCTGTGACGAGCTACCATCCAATGACCTTGTCATATATGCAAAACCCTCATATGATATCCATGATCAGCCTTAGGTCAAAGTCCGTTTAATCCTACTGATCAGGCTATCTTAAAGTTCCATTATACTACCGAATCAAGAAAATAATTATTCACCATATGTGAATAAGAAGTCATCCGCCCAGCAGACGACCCAAGGCCTTGTCCATTTTCACATTCAGTATAATGCCTTTAAGAGGATACCTTTAACTCCTCAGAGCTATGATTCCGATATCTGCAAACAAACCCTTCATCGTATACAAGTCATGCACCCAACGAACCGGTCTATAAGCTTACTACCTCTGAGACGCTTTAGCCATTGGAACATCAAAGTACACAAGTCATATACATGAAGTAGTTCATTTACTCAGGATTAAGGTTATTGCACAATGAACGTCAAAAGCAGATTGATCCACTCATAGCGGACTACGTAGATCAATCACGCTTTAGTCCCGGTCTAATATGTCACCTCCAAGCAACATATCCATGTCTCTACTTGGGAGTCCAGCTCCAGACAGTCAAGACAGACCGTCCCCTCCAAGGCTTTAGACAACATAATAGTCTTAACATGAGTTAGATGCTCGGTCTAACCCCATAGACTACAGACCATAGTTTAGACTGCTAACTTTAGAACATTGTCTTCTTGCATACAAAAATTCATTGCATGCAACGTTCTAACAGTTTTAACACAAGCAGTCAGTGAGCCATATTTGCTTACATTTACTTTAACATGTAAATAAGACGAGGACAGATAGCAATGTAATGAATAACCTCTAAGTATAATTTTATTATCCAGTTCAAAATGAATACATCAAAATGTCTCTAATACTTAGGGCATTTCCTAACAATCTCCCACTTGCCCTAAGCCAGTAGATGTGCCATGTTACGCATCCCCATCGCCTCTACATGCCTCTCAAAGCTTCTAGCTACTAAAGTCTTAGTAAAGGGATCAGCAATGTTGTCCTCGGACGCGATCTTACAAACATCCACTTGTCCTGTCTCCACATGCCCTCTAATAATGTGATACCTCCGATCTATGTGCTTGGTCCTCTTGTGGTGCCGAGATTCCCTTGTGTTGGCAATAGCCCCCGTATTATCACAGTAAAGTGTGATAGGCTTGTCAACACCCAGAATGACCTCAAGGTCTCTAAAGAACTTGCGGAGTCAAACCGCTTCTTTAGATGCCTCAGCCGCAGCCACATACTCAGCCTCCATAGTAGAGTCAGCTGTGCAGCCCTGCTTCACGCTCCTCCACACAATGGCGCCTCCTCCGAGTAAAAACACTGATCCAGATGTCGATTTCCTCGAATCCTTACAAGTCTGGAAGTCTGAGTCCGTGTATCCTACGGGTGTTAGGTCCCCTCCAGAATACACTAGCATATAATCCCTCGTTCTCTTAAGATACTTGAGTATATGCTTTACTGCTTGCCAGTGCTTGGTTCCAGGATTCGCTTGATATCGACTCACCATACCTACTGCAAAACATATGTCCGGGCGAGTGCAAAGCATAGCGTACATAAGGCTACCCACAGCGGATGCATAAGGGACCTTACTCATACGCTCTCTTTCTTCCGATGTCTTGGGACAGTCATCCAATGAAAGAGTTAAACCGGCAATAGAAGGTTGTGAGCCTTTCTTTGCCTCTAGCATTGCATATTTGTCAATTATTTTATCTATGTATGAAGCTTGGGATAACGCTATCATTTTGTTCTTTCGATCTCTGAAGAGACAAATGCCTAGAACATAATTAGCTTCTCCCAAGTCCTTCATGTCAAACTGTTGGTGTAACCAAAGCTTGACCGATGATAAGTTCCCTACATCATTCCCAATGAGTAGTATATCATCGACATAGAGTATCAGAAAGACCACTTTTCCATCCTTAATACGTTTATAAACACAAGGTTCATCAACGTTCTGCTCAAAACCAAATGTCTTAATCGCTTGATCAAACCTCTGGTTCCATGAGCGGGATGCCTGCTTTAATCCATAAATGGATCTAAGCAACTTGCAGACTTTCTTATCCTGGCCTTTTGCTACGAACCCTTCGGGCTGTATCATATAGATACACTCTTCAAGATGGCCATTCAAGAATGCCGTCTTGACATCCATTTGCCAGATCTCGTAATCGAGAGCCGCAGCAATGGATAGAAGAATACGGATAGACTTCAGCATAGCAACAGGCGAAAAGGTTTCCTCGTAATCGATTCCAGCCTTTTGCGTGTATCCCTTTGCAACCAGTCTAGCTTTGAAAGTTTCCACTCTCCCTTCCGCATCCTTCTTTCTTTTGTAGACCCATTTGCATCCAATGGGTTTTATCCCATCCGGCAAATCTACAAGTTCCCAAACAGAGTTGGATTTCATAGAATCCATCTCATTGTTCATAGCCTGTTTCCAAGATCTAGAATCAACATCCTTTATAGCTTCATCATATGTGACCGGATCTTCCTCATGCTCATGAGCCTCGGCCTGGTATACCTCAGCATCATACATAAAGAAATTAGGTTTCTTAGAAACCCTCCCACTATGACGAGGCACCCTAAATTGTTGATCGTCTGCAGGTCTTTCACTGGAACTCGGACTTGCGTCCAAGACCGAAATCTGTGGAGCAGTTCTTTCACCCGATAACTCCTCTAGCACCACTTTGCTTCGAGGCTTAAAGTCATTCATGTGACTTTCCTCCAAGAATGTCGCATGGGTTGAGACAATGACCTTTTGTTCCTTCGGGTTATAGAATAGACCTCCTTTAGTTCCCTTTGGATACCCTACAAACATGCACAATTCTGATCTTGGTTCCAACTTCTTCGCATCCCCATCCAGTACATGTGCCGGGCAGCCCCATATTCTCATATGTCCAAGGGAGGGCTTCCTGCCACACCACAATTCATACGGAGTTCTAGGAATTGATTTGCTCGGAACCTGGTTTAGAATATAGCACGCCGTTTGTAAAGCATGTCCCCAAAATGATAATGGCAGCGTTGAGTAACTCATCATGGACCGTACCATATCCAATAAGGTCCTATTTCTCCTTTCGGCTACACCATTCTGTTGTGGAGTACCAGGTGCAGTTAATTGGGATAAAATCTCGTTCTCTACAAGATGTCCTAGAAATTCATCAGAGAGGTATTCGCCACCTCGATCAGATCGAAGTGTCTTTATGGATTTATCCAATTGCTTTTCCACTTCCGCACGATACTCTTTGAACTTGTCAAAGGTTTCGCTCTTGCGGTGCATCAGATACACATATCCATACCTCGAGTAATCATCTATGTGACGTTCATGGGGCCACATACGTCAGTGTGCACAATTTCTAAGAGCTCCTGTGCCCTTGTACCCTTAGCTCCAAAAGACCTCTTAGTCATCTTACCCTCTAGACAAGACTCACATTGGGGAAGTCGTACCTCCTCCAGAGATTCCAGAGGACCGTCTTTCACCAATCTTTGAATCCTATCTTGATTAATATGACCAAGTCTTAAATGCCAAAGATACGCCTTGTTAGAGTGAGAAACTTTCAACCTTTTAGAGTTATCAATTAATTCAGTGTCAAGCAGTGAGTACATCTTTGGTCTGATCAAATATAGGTTTCCATCCATCCATCCAGAACAGATAAAAGACTTATTTCTACGAATATCAACTCTTTTACTAAAAGAAACTGAATAAGAATCATTTATTAAACAAGCTACCGATATAAGGTTCCTCCTAAAATTAGGAACATAAAAACAGTCTTTCAATAAAATAAACCTAAATTGATCAAAATAAAGATGAACGTCTCCCACTGCCTCAGCCACCACAAAGCTACCATCTCCAGTCCGCAACGAGAGGCTCCTATCATGTAGACTTCTCGTTTCCACGAACCCCTGCATAGAAACACAAACATGATTAGTGGCGCCCGAATTAATGACCCATGTGTCTTTCGATTCTTCCACCAAACACGCTTCTAAGTAATGAAGTTCCTTACCTTCCTTGCCCTTGGAGGCTAGGAATTCCCGGCAAGCCTTCTTGAAGTGACCTACCTTCCCACAGTGGAAGCATTTGGACTTTTTAGGGTCCTTCGGCTTCTTGTTCTTCTTCTTCTTCTTCCCGTCCGAGACAAGAGGATTAGAAGAACTGGAAGCCACTTGCTTCTTATTTGGCCTCTTCCTCTTCCGTGAGGGATTGGAAGATTCCGCCAAATTGGCCTCTCCTTTAGGTCGGACCGTATCCTCATCCCTGATCATCCGCTCATAAGCCTGTAGTTGCTTCATGAGCTCGGTAAGTCCTAACTCCTTTGTCGCCAGATTGTATGCGGCCTTAAACCCCACAAAATCTTTAGACAGAGTCTTGAACACCATCTCGATCTGGGTGTTATAGTCCAACTCAGCACCATTCTCAGCAGCCTCAGCGAAGAATCCCATTAGAGTGATCATATGGTCCTTCACCGGAGCACCCGCATTTTGCTTAGAGTTCATAATGCTGGTGATAGCGGACTGTCGAGCCAATTTTTCTTGGCCTCCGAACATGTCCTCCAGATTTTCCATGATCTCCCCAGCAACTTGATAAGTCTCATGCTGCTTTTGTAAAGCACTCGTCATGCTAGCAAGGATGTAGCATCGAGCTATCTCATTGGATTCTCTCCAACGATTATAGGCAACCGGGACCTCCTCAAGTGGTGTGTCAGGTTTGGGCCCAGGTGGGCATGGTTCGTCCAGTACGAACTTGTGTCTCTCGCAGCTGAGAACTATTAATAGATTTCTTTTCCAATCTTTATAATTGTCGCCATTCAACTTATTTTCAGTAAGTATCGAAATGAGGGGTGTCGGTGACATTTTGAACTGAAATAAAATTATACTAGACATCATTACAAAGCCCAAGCAAATATGCAGATAATTTAGCAAATAAAACATACAAGTATGTTCCTACATGAAACTTGAAAAAAATGTAGCATTGCAACGGTAATTCTCAGCACCTATTGCCCCAAGCCACCGAGGGGTGGTCATGAGAACAAATAGCCGGAACATGGACCCCGTTCAATTAATATATGTTACCTTAAATCCTCCAAGGTTAAGACATATATTAATAACCGCTTATTTGGCCACAGTTTAGTTAACAGAGCTTCTAGGGAAGGTTAATAACTAAACGAGTCTTGAGTGTATAACCATTGTTTACGTAGCCCGATCCACGTCCTACCAAGCCACCGAGGGGTGGTCATGAATAGGATCGCACCCGAACACGTTTTCCACATAGGAGATCCAATCTAGTATACCGGCGGCGGTAAACACCTACCGAGGGGTGTGGTCAGGTCAGAACTGACGCGAGGCGTTACCATGCTTTCACATATGGATCAACAATGGAGGCCGTGGGTTTTGTTTGAAACCCTCTCCCACTCAATATTTTGAAAAACATGCAAGTTTTGACAAATTATGTATGATCAATATAGTATGAGCGGCACTCACCTATCCTATATGACATGTTATCAAATATGCATACAAAACATCCATCAATATATATTTATACATCCATGACATATCACAGAAAAAAAATTGACAGAATAACCAAGCCATGGTTCCATCCTAGAACAAAGAAAATAAAGATTACAAAATTCCATCCAAAGCATTCTTTGGGTCTTGAATTTTGTTCCGTCTTCTTGTATCCATCTTTATGTAGCCTCTCCATTTATTTCTCATCCCATGAATTATTTAAAATTTAAATCTCCAAAAATTTAAATTTCAAATTCAAATTCCAAATTCGAATTTCAAATTTAAATTTCAAATTTAAATTTTAAACAATTTTAATCATCATGTGTAATAATATGTAATTTCAAAAATTTCAAATTTTCAATTACATATTTTTAAACATGATTTAAAATTAAATCTCAAATTTAAAAATCAAAATTTTCAAATTTTGGACTGTCGGACCGCCGCCCCCGTAGGTGGCAGCCGCCGTGGGCAGCCACCAACCCCAGAGGGGCTGGCAGCCCACGGCCGCCCCTTGTGCAGCCTATCAGGCTGCAGGCCAAGCCTGCAGCACCAGGCTGCACGCCCAGGCTGCGGCCAGCCTTGGGCAGGCCACGGCCACCCCTGGCTGCAGGCAGAGCCTGCGGCCGTGGGTGGTGTGGGCCTGCACAGGGGCTGCCGCAGCCCCATCCTGCCCGAGGGCAGGGGCTGCAGCCCCACCAAGGTTTGTCGGCCTATCCCGAGGGGTCGTGTCTCGATTTTCGTGCCATATTCCAATTTATCTTTTAGGATCTCCAAAAATTAATTTGAATCCCAATTAAATTGAAATTTTCCACACAATCAAAATTTCAACCTTTAAATTAAATTTAACTTTTGGGAAAAATAAATTACGGTCTTCAATCTTCAATCTCCTCCAAGAATAATTACATAAAAAATTCCTATACCGTTTCCGGTGTACAAAATTCTATCCATAACAATTCTAAGAGACAAAAATTAATATCCATGGGAAAATTACAGTGTTAATAAACTTCTCCCATGGTTACATAAAAAATTCCTAGATACAATTTTTCTAAATCTAAGGAACCATAACCGGTATAAACAAGCATGCTTATAATAATTCAAAAAATTAAAATAACCACATACTTTATACATAATACATGATAACAACATAAAGGAACCCTAGAATGCCACTCTCTAAATATCAAATCCATACATAAAAAAGACTAAGTAATTGTCTAATTTATGTACATGGCATAGTCATGAGATGGCTCTGATACCAATTGTAGGAAAATAAACCGGTAAAAACGTATCAGAGTGGCGCAGCGGAACAATAAAAATTTTTAGATCGTTAAATATCTCATGATGCCATATACAATAAATCAACAACAATTAAAACTCATACCTCAAGGACGCCAATGAACAGGAGGAGAGTGATCGGAGGCTTCAACCAACTAGCCTTCTCTACTATTCTCCAATTCCCGAATGGCTGAGTGTGTGGGCACTCTGAACCTCGATCGGTATGCTAGCACTGCTAGTCTTCTTCCAACCACCCAGATCTCTAAAGAACTTTATTGTCACGATGAGCCGTGCAACAATAAGCCTGCTCACCTGAGAGTCTGTGGTCTGAGAGAACTGGAGTGGCAGGACCTCTATTTATAGACCTGCATGAGGTGATTCTCTGAATTTGAATTGGACTAGGAAAAGATTTTCTCCCTTATCCAAACCAAAATATCCGAATTTTCCAAGGGAAAATCTCCACAATTAAATTCAGTTTTCCTAGGACAAATCCAATCCAAATCTAAACAAGATTTTAACTAGAATTTTATCTCCCTTTTTCAACCAAAAAATCCGAAATCTTTAGGAGAAAATCTTCTCCAAATTTTCGGCCACTTTTAGGATAAGGAAGAATCAAAATTCCACTAGGATTTTTCAAGCTAAATCTCATCTCAACCTTATCCAAAAATAACCGAATTTCCTAGGACAAAGCCTCCAAAATTTCGGCCACTTTTAGGGAGGGAGAGAATCCAAATACAACTAGGATTGAAACTTGAATTTTTCCTTGAATCTTATCTACAAAAACCGAATTTTCCATTGAGGATTATCCTCAAAAAATTCACCCACTTTTGTTGGGATTTGGATTCAAAATTCAAGTAGGATTCTAACAAGATTATCCTCTCCAAATCCAACTCAAATTCGAATTTCAAACCTTGTGGATTTTCCACAACAAATTCGAATCCTACTTGGACTGTGATTTAAAATTTGAAATTCAAATTTCAAATTCAAATTTCAAATTCAAATTTCAAATTTCAAATTTCAAATTTCAAATTCAAATTTCAAATTCAAATTTCAAATTCGAATTTCAAATTCAAATTTCAAATTCAAATTTCAAATTCAAAATTCAAATTTCAAATTCAAAATTTAAATTTCAAATTTCAAAATTCAAATTTCAAATTTCAAAATTCAAATTTCAAATTCCACAAAACGGTTGTATTTCATATTCTTGTTCTCATTGATAATTTTCTACAACTCCAATCCAATCTCAAATAAAATCATGGTAACTTTATTTGGAGTTCGAATAATTGTGTACTCTATTATCCAAAACAAAATCTGAATCCAACCGGAGAGAATCTTGTCTACCATCCTAATCCTGTGTCATCACCATCCATGCATAATAAACTAGCCTATAGCATACACAAATCAATTTGCCAAACGTTAAGGAATTATGTGGAGCTAGTAGAGGGACTGATTGGACATATATAATCGGGCTCCCGTGATTCCATATGATCATCATTCTGTACCGAACAACTCAATCATATGATCACTAATTTCAGAGTCACACCACTATAAACCTGAAACTGAACTCCCAATTATATACCGTATTACGTAAGCCTGTGACGAGCTACCATCCAATGACCTTGTCATATATGCAAAACCCTCATATGATATCCATGATCAGCCTTAGGTCAAAGTCCGTTTAATCCTACTGATCAGGCTATCTTAAAGTTCCATTATACTACCGAATCAAGAAAATAATTATTCACCATATGTGAATAAGAAGTCATCCGCCCAGCAGACGACCCAAGGCCTTGTCCATTTTCACATTCAGTATAATGCCTTTAAGAGGATACCTTTAACTCCTCAGAGCTATGATTCCGATATCTGCAAACAAACCCTTCATCGTATACAAGTCATGCACCCAACGAACCGGTCTATAAGCTTACTACCTCTGAGACGCTTTAGCCATTGGAACATCAAAGTACACAAGTCATATACATGAAGTAGTTCATTTACTCAGGATTAAGGTTATTGCACAATGAACGTCAAAAGCATATTGATCCACTCATAGCGGACTACGTAGATCAATCACGCTTTAGTCCTGGTCTAATATGTCACCTCCAAGCAACATATCCATGTCTCTACTTGGGAGTCCAGCTCCAGACAGTCAAGACAGACCGTCCCCTCCAAGGCTTTAGACAACATAATAGTCTTAACATGAGTTAGATGCTCGGTCTAACCCCATAGACTACAGACCATAGTTTAGACTGCTAACTTTAGAACATTGTCTTCTTGCATACAAAAATCCATTGCATGCAACGTTCTAACAGTTTTAACACAAGCAGTCAGTGAGCCATATTTGCTTACATTTACTTTAACATGTAAATAAGACAAGGACAGATAGCAATGTAATGAATAACCTCTAAGTATAATTTTATTATCCAGTTCAAAATGAATACATCAAAATGTCTCTAATACTTAGGGCATTTCCTAACATGCTTTACAAATGGCGTGCTATATTCTGAACCAGGTTCCGAGCAAATCAATTCCTAGAACTCCGTATGAATTGTGGCGTGGCAGGAAGCCCTCCCTTGGACATATGAGAATATGGGGCTGCCCGGCACATGTACTGGATGGGGATGCGAAGAAGTTGGAACCAAGATCAGAATTGTGCATGTTTGTAGGGTATCCAAAGGGAACTAAAGGAGGTCTGTTCTATAGCCCGAAGGAACAAAAGGTCATTGTCTCAACCCATGCGACATTCTTGGAGGAAAGTCACATGAATGACTTTAAGCCTCGAAGTAAAGTGGTGCTAGAGGAGTTATTGGGTGAAAGAACTGCTCCACAGATTTCGGTCTTGGACGCAAGTCCGAGTTCCAGTGAAAGACCTGCAGACGATCAACAATTTAGGGTGCCTCGTCGTAGTGGGAGGGTTTCTAAGAAACCTAATTTCTTCATGTATGATGCTGAGGTATACCAGGCCGAGGCTCATAAGCATGAGGAAGATCCGGTCACATATGATGAAGCTATAAAGGATGTTGATTCTAGATCTTAGAAACAGGCTATGAACAATGAGATGGATTCTATGAAATCCAACTCTGTTTGGGAACTTGTAGATTTGCCGGATGGGATAAAACCCATTGGATGCAAATGGGTCTACAAAAGAAAGAAGGATGCGGAAGGGAGAGTGGAAACTTTCAAAGCTAGACTGGTTGCAAAGGGATACACGCAAAAGGCTGGAATCGATTACGAGGAAACCTTTTCGCCTGTTGCTATGCTGAAGTCTATCCGTATTCTTCTGTCCATTACTGCGACTCTCGATTACGAGATCTGGCAAATGGATGTCAAGACGGCATTCTTGAATGGCCATCTTGAAGAGTGTATCTATATGATACAACCCGAAGGGTTCATAGCAAAAGGCTAAGAAAGGAAAGTCTGCAAGTTGCTTAGATCCATTTATGGATTAAAGCAGGCATCCCGCTCATGGAACCAGAGGTTTGATCAAGCGATTAAGACATTTGGTTTTGAGCAGAACGTTGATGAACCTTGTGTTTATAAACGTATTAAGGATGGAAAAGTGGTCTTTCTGATACTCTATGTCGATGATATACTACTCATTGGGAATGATGTAGGGAATTTATCATCGGTCAAGCTTTGGTTACACCAACAGTTTGACATGAAGGACTTGGGAGAAGCTAATTATGTTCTAGGCATTCGTCTCTTCAGAGATCGAAAGAACAAAATGATAGCATTATCCCAAGCTTCATACATAGATAAAATAATTGACAAATATGCAATGCTAGAGGCAAAGAAAGGCTCACAACCTTCTATTACCGGTTTAACTCTTTCATTGGATGACTGTCCCAAGACATCGGAAGAAAGAGAGCGTATGAGTAAGGTCCCTTATGCATCCGCTGTGGGTAGCCTTATGTACGCTATGCTTTGCACTCGCCCGGACATATGTTTTGTAGTAGGTATGGTGAGTCGATATCAAGCGAATCCTAGAACCAAGCACTGGCAAGCAGTAAAGCATATACTCAAGTATCTTAAGAGAACGAGGGATTATATGCTAGTGTATTCTGGAGGGGACCTAACACCCATAGGATACACGGACTCAGACTTCCAGACTTGTAAGGATTCGAGGAAATCGACATCTGGATCAGTGTTTTTACTCGAAGGAGGTGCAATTGTGTGGAGGAGCGTGAAGCAGGGCTGCACAGCTGAGTCTACTATGGAGGCTGAGTATGTGGCTGCGGCTGAGGCATCTAAAGAAGCGGTTTGGCTCCGCAAGTTCTTTAGAGACCTTGAGGTCATTCCAGGTGTTGACAAGCCTATCACACTTTACTGTGATAATACAGGGGCTATTGCCAACACAAGGGAATCTCGGCACCACAAGAGGACCAAGCACATAGATCAGCGGTATCACATTATTAGAGGGCATGTGGAGACAGGACAAGTGAATGTATGTAAGATCGCGTCCGAGGACAACATCGCTGATCCCTTTACTAAGACTTTGGTAGCTAGAAGCTTTGAAAGGCATGTAGAGGCGATGGGGATGCGTAACATGGCACATCTACTGGCTTAGGGCAAGTGGGAGATTGTTAGGAAATGCCCTAAGTATTAGAGACATTTTTGATGTATTCATTTTGAACTGGATAATAAAATTATATATAGAGGTTATTCATTACATTGCTATCTGTCCTCGTCTTATTTACATGTTAAAGTAAATGTAAGCAAATATGGCTCACTGACTGCTTGTGTTAAAACTGTTGGAACGTTGCATGCAATGGACTTTTGTATGCGAGAAGACAATGTTCTAAAGTTAGTAGTCTAAACTATGATCTGTAGTCTATGGGGTTAGACCGAGCATCTAACTCATGTTAAGACTATTATGTTGTCTAAAGCCTTAGAGGGGACGGTTTGTCTTGACTGTCTGGAGCTGGACTCCCAAGTAGAGACATGGATATGTTGCTCGGTGGTGACATATTAGACCGGGACTAAAGCGTGATTAATCTACGTAGTCCGCTATGAGTGGATCAATCTGCTTTTGACGTTCATTGTGCAATAACCTTAATCCTGAGTAAATGAACTACTTCATGTATATGACTTGTGTACTTTGATGTTCCAATGGCTAAAGCGTCTCAGAGGTAGTAAGCTTATAGACTGGTTCGTTGGGTGTATGACTTGTATACGATGAAGGGTTTGTTTGCAGATATCGGAATCATAGCTCTGAGGAGTTAAAGGTATCCTCTTAAAGGCATTATACTGAATGTGAAAATGGACAAGGCCTTGGGTCGTCTACTGGGCGGATGACTTCTTATTCACATATGGTGAATAATCATTTTCTTGATTCGGTAGTATAATGGAACTTTAAGATAGCCTGATCAGTAGGATTAAACGGACTTTGACCTAAGGCTGATCATGGATATCATATGAGGGTTTTGCATATATGACAAGGTTATTGGATGGTAGCTCGTCACAGGCTTACGTAATACGGTATATAATTGGGAGTTCAGTTTCAGGTTTATAGTGGTGTGACTCTGAAATTAGTGATCATATGATTGAGTTGTTCGGTACAGAATGATGATCATATGGAATCACGGGAGCCCGATTATATATGTCCAATCAGTCCCTCTACTAGCTCCACATAATTCCTTAATGTTTGGCAAATTGATTTGTGTATGCTATTGGCTAGTTTATTATGCATAGATGGTGATGACACAGGATTAGGATGGTAGAGAAGATTCTCTCCGGTTGGATTCAGATTTTGTTTTGGATAATAGAGTACACAATTATTCGAACTCCAAATAAAGTTGCCATGATTTTATTTGAGATTGGATTGGAGTTGTAGAAAATTATCCATGAGAACAAGAATATGAAACACAACCGTTTTGTGGAATTTGAAATTTGAATTTTGAAATTTGAAATTTGAATTTTGAATTTTGAAATTTGAATTTTGAATTTGAAATTTGAATTTGAAATTTGAATTTGAAATTCGAATTTGAAATTTGAATTTGAAATTCGAATTTGAAATTTGAAATTTGAATTTGAAATTTGAATTTGAAATTTGAAATTCAAATTTTGAATCACAGTCCAAGTAGGATTCGAATTTGTTGTGGAAAATCCACAAGGTTTGAAATTCGAATTTGAGTTGGATTTGGAGAGGATAATCTTGTTAGAATCCTACTTGATTTTTGAATCCAAATCCCAACAAAAGTGGGCGAATTTTTTTGAGGATAATTCTCAATGGAAAATTCGGTTTTTGTGGATAAGATTCAAGGGAAAATTCAAGTTTCAATCCTAGTTGAATTTGGATTCTCTCCTTCCCTAAAAGTGGCCGAAATTTTGGAGCCTTTATCCAAGGAAAATTCGGTTAATTTTGGATAAGGTTGAGATAAGATTCAAGCTTGAAAATCCTAGTGGAATTTTTGATTCTCCCTTATCCATAATGGCTGAAATCTTTTGGAGGATTTTCTCCTTGTGAATTTCGGATTTTTTGGTTGAAAAAGGGAGATAAAATTCTAGTTAAAATCTTGTTAAGATTTGGATTGGATTTATCTTAGGAAAAACCGAATTTATTGTTAGGATTATCCTATGGAAAAATTCGGATTTTTTTGGTTAAAGATAAGGGAGAAAATCTTTTCCTAGTCCAATTCGAATTCAGAGAATCACTTCATGCAGGTCTATAAATAGAGGTCCTGCCACTCCAGTTCTCTCAGACCATAGACTCTCAGGTGAGCAGGCTTATTGTTGCACAGCTCATCGTGACAATAAAGTTCTTTAGAGATTTGGGTGGTCGGAAGAAGACTAGCAGTGCTAGCATACCGATCGAGGTTCAGAGTGCCCACACACTCAGCCATTCGGGAATTAGAGAATAGTAGAGAAGGCTAGTTGGTTGAAGCCTCCGGTCATTCTCCTCCTGCAAGATTGGCGTCCTTGAGGTATGAGTTTTAATTGTTGTTGGTTTATTGTATATGGCATCATGAGATATTTAACGATCTAAAAATTTTTATTGTTCCGCTGCGCCACTCTAATACGTTTTTACCGATTGAATTTCCTACAAGGGTATCTAAGTATATAAGTTTAAGTATCAGTTTTAAAGCAAAAGTACAAGTAGTAGCTTTGAGTGACGATTCAGGTCACTAAGGGCATGGGACGTCACATCACCGATCTGAGTGCCACCTCCTTGACCAGTACTTAATCCACCAGTCGAGATAGACATCCCAGTTGTCGGAGGGTGTCCACATGTAGGAGCTAGAGTTTCAGCACGCGTTGTGAACACTTTTCGAGGTAGTCATCCACCCACCTTCGAGGGAGGTCAATAAGGGATTGCTACAAGAGATTAGCTATATGATGTGGAGATGATCATGCGCCAATGTGACGTTGACAAGGACTGCTGGGTCATGTTGGCAGTTGGTACATTCCATGGAGACGCAAGGATGTTTTGGGAATATTGTGTCCAGGACATGCTCTTAAGGCTTGACTGGGCTGAGTTTAGGCATATTATAATACAATAGTTTCCACCTAAGAGCCCGACACTGGTTCCAGACCCTCCAGAGAGCAGGGTAGTGACGCCACCACCTACCTTGCCCAAATAAGTAGATATTAGAGAGTTTGTTCTCCAGGCAGAGAAACTACAGATGTTGCTTAGTGATACAGTCTTCACTTATGTAGTACGATTCGAGGAGAACATTGTGAGGAGATGTCCTCTATCCAACCTCACTAATGAGGATTTTTGTGACATATTTTGGAAGAGGCTTACGATAGATTTATGACAGAGGGTAACCCCACTATATCCTCTTACTTTACGAGAGTTTATAGTTACAGTAGCTAAAGTAGAAGAAGAGCTACTGTTGGAGCGCATGGTGCGTAATAGGCATGAACAATCATTGCAAGAGGCAATGTTAGATCGCCTTTATGGAGCGCAACCTATGGCTAATGATACAAGGCTGGCCCATCTAGGCAAAGTGACGGGACGAGTCCCAATAGAGGAACAACACCATCCGAGACCGCGAATGGTTCGGATGAGGAAGAAGAGGATCCGGAAGAATTTTGGATAGTTCCAGACCAACCAGGGGATTAGATATAAAAGCATATGAGATGTATAAATTATATATATCTGTATATGTACGTGTATGACTGTATTGAAAGGCTATTTTGAGAAAAAGCCTTAAAGTTGGTATGTATATGAAAGTTGTGAAATGATATGTTATGAAATTTTGATATGTTAAAATGATGTGATGTTGAAATTATATAGTGTTGAAATTTATTTTTACTTATATTGTAAAAATATATTTGTTGAAAATCTAATGATTGATTTTCATGCAACTATAAGAAATAGAAAAGATGGTGAATATGCATAATCAAAGGAATATGAGACAGCGTCCTGTCCTTTAAGAAAGGGTTGATGAATTACACACCTTTATAGAAGCTCAAATGACTACAATGCTGAGCTAAGGCAACGTTAGAGCAAATGGAACAGAAGCAAGGCCAAGAAGAAGGCCAAACCTCACAAATGGCTGCAATCAAACAACTTGTGTCGCTAGTTATGCCCGAAGTAGTACAAGAAGCCTAACCTCAAACCCCGAGTAAGTCAGGAGCCGTTGTACGAACGATTTCGACTGATGAAGCTACCTGAATTTAAGGGCTTTACAAACCCTCTAGAAGCAGAGGAGTGACTTTCTTCAATCAAATGATCCTAGAATTTATGGATCTAATGGAATAAGAGAAGGTCATGTATGCATCCTTTATGCTGAGGAAGGATGCAAGGTTTTGGTGGGCTACCATCAAATTGAGAAGAAATGTGGCCATGATGACATGGATAGATTTCTTAGAACAACCCTATCTATTGTTCATGATTGTGTTACGTGGAGAAAGAGGCATCCAGGTCGATGTAAATATGCTCCAAATGCTTGCTTTTAATGTGGAAAAGAAGCCCATTTTGCCAGAAACTGCCCTGAAAATCGATAAAATGTGCAGGGCATGTTTTAGCCACAATAACAACATCCTCGAGCTCATACGCTACAAGCTAAAATTGAAAGGCCTTCGAAGATGCAAGAAAGACCGGAACACATGCCTCGTGCAGATGCTCGGGTCATGGTATACACAAAGGAGGATGCAGAAGCTGAGATGTCCAATGTAGGGATAGGTCAGCTTTCTGTTGCTAATCATTTAGCTTCTGTTTTATTCGATTCTGGAGCTACACATTTGTTTATTTCATATGAATTTGCAGGTAGAATAGGATATCCTAAGGATAGCATAGGTATGACATTTAGAACGGCTCTACCCTCATGCAAAGTGTTGATGTCCAATTGTTGGTTGCGTCATGTACCAATAATTATGGTAAATAGGGAATTATATGCCGAATTGATCATGATGAAGTTAGCTAATTACAACATAATCCTAGGAATGGATTTCCTAGGGAAGTATCAAGCCACGATTGATTGTCAGAAGTTAAAAATAGTGTTTCAACCTGACCAGGAAGACGGCTTCGAATATGTCGACTCGTCATGCAAATCGAGGAAGATGATGATCAACTCGATAAAAGTAAGAAGACTAATATCTAGCGACTGTGCTGGATACTTAGTGTACATAGTAGATATAACAGAGGAGCAGAAGCTTTAACCTAAAGACGTTCCTATTGTGAACGAGTTTCTCGATGTTTTCTGAGAAGAATTACCTGGACTGCCGTTAGAATTAGAGATCTCCTTTGAGATTGAATTGACGCCAAGAACCGCATTTGTTTCAAAGGCGCCGTACTGAATGGCACCGGTGGAGCTAAAGGAACTACAAGTGAAATTAAAAGAGCTTCTTGACAAAGGATTCATAAGTCTGAGCTATTCCCTATGGGGTACTCCAGTATCATCAAGAAGAAGGATGGAACGTTTCGCATGTGTATCGATTATTAGGAGTTGAACAAGGTTACGGCCAAGAATAGGTATCTGTTACCTAGAATTGATGACTTGTTCGATCAACTCAAAGGCATAGCAGTATTCTCCAAGATCGATCTACGATCAGGAGATCATTAGCTGTGGATCAAGGAGAGTGATATTCCGAAGACTGCGTTTAGTACCCGTTACGGTCATTATAAATTTCTTGTGATGCCGTTTGGGTTGACAAATGTGCCAGTTGCGTTCATGGACCTAATGAATTAAGTCTTCAAGGAATTTCTAGATAAGTATGCCATTGTGTGTATCGATGACATACTTATATATTCGACGACTCGTGATGAGCATGAGTGTAAGGACCGCCTCGTTCATGTAACTTAAGTACCATTGAATGAGAATTTGAGGAATGAATATTAGATTAAATTGGTGTCTTTTAGTGCAAAAGTTAAAGAACACGGTCAGGTACACAGCCATATAAACGGCCGTGTATCGTTCAGACTATTGCAATGTTAGAAGCCGTGTGAGTGAACATGACCGTGTAGTGTAACACGGTCAGGTGCACAATCGTGTAAGTGACCGTGTACTGCTCAGGTTGATTAATGTGTAGAAGGCCGTGTCCTAAGACGTAGCCGTGTTGAGAAAATTCAACTAGTACACACCTCACGCCTGTGTAGAAGGCTATGTTTTGAGCAGAAAGCCGTTGCAAAGACTCTCACGATTTATGAACCTAATTATTATGTAATGAGTAATTAAGTTGATAAATACAGTATATTTTCTAGTTTAATAGATTAAACAGGAACAGTAATGTTTAATTATTATTTACGCAATGAAAGGGGCAACCGATAGTGAAATCGGTCCACCCTATTATGTGTATAAGTGTATAAGATACGCAGTATCAGGAAACTAGTCCAGATGACCATTTCCTAACACAAAACCGGTGAATAGATCATCAGAATGTTCGAACCGATCATCAGAATGTTCGAATCGATCATCCGAGCATAACAGCGATAAATACCCTAGTGGAGGTATTGTATCGAGAACAATGGTCCAGATGACATCTTCTCACCCAAGAACTGACAAAATCAGAGTTAAGACATTCAAACTAGTTAGTTAAGCAAAAAAACAATGAATAGTAAATAGTAGAAATGCAGTGCCAGGTTAATAGCCAAGACGGCCCTAATCTAGCATAAAATTGATGTATTAATAGTCAGCAGGCTCAATTTAGCCAATTGAGCATAAAACGATAATTTTTGTTTGAGAGATATGTAATATCCAGAAGAGGGTCAAGACAACCTTTTCTCAGCTCGAAACTGATCTATTTGGATTCAGAACGCCCAAATTAATCAATCGGGTCACATAGATCCTGAAAATTGGTCTAGATGACCTCAGATGGACATAAAACTGATAAATTTGAAATCAACACATCCAAATTAGTCAGGAGAGACTGTTTTTGAAATTTCGCACGGGAGCACCTCGTTATGTGTGTGTAAGGACAACATAGTGTAGACATAACTATAATATAGAAAATAAATAGTAAATAGGTATAAAATGGGCTCATAGGCAGTACAACCCAACTAGAAATCATCAGTACAAAAATTAGATTCAGAAAATCCAATTTCTGGGCAAAAACTAGTACACCGAAAAAGGGTCGGATACCGAACGGAAAAAATTAGACTGCGAGGAGAAGACTTTGCAGATGAAATTTTCCCTAGAAAACCATGTACAAGCAGCTAAGACAGTCCCAAATATAGCCTTAAAAAGTGGGAAAAGTTTTCTCTAAAGTCAGGGATGTGTTGACTACCTTTTGATTAAACAATTCCAAATTTCCTCACATGGCCAACAAGGAAAAAATTGTTTTATTTGGCCTTCCCCATGCGCAGCCTTGCTCAGCTTTTTTAGGGGCAGATGGCAGTAAATTTGTCCCTTAATTCGACAAAGATTGGCTTGATTAATTAGGCTTAAGGTTGGCTAATCTTGCTCAGGTTTTGCCTACAAAAGGCCATGCTTGAACTAAGATACCACTTTCTTACTTTTGCACCCAAAACACGACTCTTCTTCCTCTTTCTTTTCTTACTGCAGCCGACTATTCCACAGTCACCAAACTTACCATTTTCAAGCCAAAAGCTTACCAAAATTTAGCCGCTTCAAGCTTATGTTAGGAGATTTCTATCCAAGCCATTCCAAGCTCATTTAAGGGTAAGTTTCTAGAATCAATCTTGGTGATTTTTAGTTATTATTTTTGGTTGATGTTAAGAGAAAATTTTTGGTGTCTTTGCTAGCAAAAATCGACCCCAAACTTCCTTGGTTCACACGGCCATTTTTGTCATCCAAGCTTTGATTCGGTGTGCTTGGTTCATAGCACGTGAGGTAAAACCGAAAAACCCTCTTTTTATGTTTAGTTATTTTTAAGTATTGATCAAGGAATTTATGTGTATTTATTTGAGCAATGGGTTGTAATAAGTTTATTTTGAGCCCTTAGCTTTTCATTTTTAAGTTTATGTGCTTGTGTGTGTAATGACCGTCATTTTCATGGCACCTACTTACCATGTAATAAGACATTAAGGAATAAAATTTGAGTATTTTGAAAACTTTCAGACGCATATTTGGAGAACACGGTCAGGTACACGGCCATGTAAGTGGTCATGTATTATTCAAACTGTGCATGCATAAGAGAAGCCGTGTAAGTGTATATGGCCATGTGGTGTGAGACAGTCAGGTACACGATCGTGTAAGTGGCCGTGTACTACTTAGGTTGATGAACGTGTAAAGGACCGTATTTTCAGAACATGGCCGTGTTGAGAAATTCCAACCAGTACACGCCTGTGTTGCCTTGTACATGCCCGTATAGGAACCCGTGTAGAAGGCCGTGTACTGAGCTAAGAGCCATTGTAAAGAATCTCATAATGTGTTGAACCTAATTACCACGCAACGAGTAATTAAGTTGAAAAATACAGTATAATTTCCAGTTGAATAGATTAAATAAGTACGGTGCTGTTTAAGTACTATTCTTGCAGTGAAAGGAGCGATTGATAGTGAACTCGGTCCACCCTATTATGCGTAATAGTGTATGAGGCATGCAGTGTCAGGAAACTGGTCCAGATGACCATTTCTTGGCATAAGACTGGTAAACAGATCAACAGAATGCTCAGATCAAACATCTAAGCACAATAGTGATAAATAACCCTAACAAGGGTACGGTATCGAGAAAATGGTCCGAATGACCTCTTCTCACCCAGAGACTGACAAAATCAGAGTCAGAACCCTCGACTAGTCAGTTAAGCTAGAAAGAGTGAATAGTGAATAGTGAAAAATGCAGCGTCAGATTAATGGCCAAAATGGCCTTAATTTGACCTAAAACTGATATATTAACAGTTAGTAGGCTCAATCTAATCGATTAGGCATAAAACAAGAATTTTTGTTTGAGAGATACACAATATCAGGAAGAGGATCAAGACGACCTCATCTCATCCCGAAACTGATATATTTAGACTCAAACGCCCAAATTAGTCAATCAGGTACTTGACATGTTTTTCAAGGTGGGGTTACATAGATCCCGAAAACTGGTCCAGACAACCCTGGATGGATGTAAAACTGATAAAATTGAAATCAGCATGTCTAAATTAGTCAAGAGAGACTGTATTTGAAATTTCACTTGAGAATGCCTCGATATGTGTGCGAAAGGACAACACAGTGTAGACACAACCACAGTATATGAAAGGAATTGTAAACTCATACAGAATGAGATCTTAGACAGTATAAACCAACTAGGATTGATTAGTATAAAAATCAGATTCAGAAAATCCAATTCTGGATGAAAACTAGAATATTGCCGAAAAAGGGTCGGACACCGAACGGCAGAAATTAGATTGCAAAGAGAAGACTTTGCAGATGAAATTTCCCCCTAAAAAATCGTGTGCAAGTAGCTAGAAATAGCCCAAACACAGCCCTAAAGAGTGGGAAAAGTAAAAATAAAATATGGGACAAGCTATGACACATTTGATTAAAAAATATCATATTCCATCTACCCAATTTTTAATTTCCCCCTTCTTCAATGTGTGCAGCCCACGGCTCTAGAAGGCAAGAAAATGAGCAAAAATTTGTCCTCAAATTAGCCTAAGATTGGCTTGATTAATTGAGCTTAAAGTTGGTTAAGTTTGATCAGGAATTTTCTATAAAAGGGGTGATCATGCCTTAGGTTTTTGTCTTTCTTTTCCACACCCCAAAAACACAACTCATTCTCTCTCTCTTTCCCTTGCAACAGTCGACCATCCCACACCCCCAAAACCACCATTTTCAAGCCTAAAAACCCAGCTAAAAGTTTGCCAAAAACCAGCCCCTTCAAGCTTGTCTTAGAGGTGTTCAATCCAAGCCATTTCAAGGATACTCAAAGGTGAGTTTTTAGAAATTATCTTTGTGGTTTTTAGTTATTATTTTGGGTTAATGTTAAGAAAAATTTTTTGGTGTCTTGCTAGAACAAACCAACCCCTTTTTCACCAAGAATCACATGGCCATTTGGTCACTCAAGCCTTGACTCAAGTTTGTACTTGGTTCATAGCACAAGAGGTAAAAACCGAAAACCCTCCCTTTTGTGGTTAGTTATTTTTAAGATTTTGATCAAGGGATTTATGTGTATTTGTTTATGTAAATGGCTTGTAATAAGTTTATTTTGAGCCCCTAGCTTTTCATTTTTAAGTTTGTGGTTATATGGTTGTGTGATTGTGTTTACATTTTTATGAACGGATATGTGCACATGTGAGCATGAACGTTTTTTTTTTTAGTGACTAAGCACAATCTGTCACCAGAAAAAGGCCACAAGTTTTGGCTATTTTGACCCCCTTAAGGTCTAAATTTGGGATTTGGTGAAATACAAAGTTTTAAGGAAATTTTGTTACGGTCGTTTTTGTGTCAAAAGGTGTTGGTCAAAAATGACACTACGATAGGTTTTTCGAGTGGTTTTCATTCGGCATCCAAAACTGGGACCAAGAATCCGAGCACTGGAAATAGTTTTGGGTTTTGTTAAAAAAAAATCACTTAGAGTCCAATTCGGGTCTCGAGCTCAACACAAAAGTTGTAGATCTTGTTGAAACCTTTAAGACGACTTACGCTTGTTTTAAAAATTTGGCCGTTTCGGGCCTTAAACAGAGCCGTTTTTAAAGTAACATAAAACTGAAATTTTTACAAAAACTAGGCATAGGTAGCCACGAGTTTAGTATGATTAGGAGTTGTTAGATTTGGATTTGAGCTCCGATATGAACACAAGAATTGTTCATCTCATCGAGGACGAACAACTAAGTCATTTTGGTCAAGTTTCAAAGCAGTTTTGGAAAATAGTTCAAAAACCACCTTTTAATACAAACACCAAAATGTATTCTAACTCTTTAAAATAAAAATATGGTTTTCATAAAACGTCCCCTATCTTCCAACAGGGTGATAACAGGACGATTCCAAAGAACACAATTTTTCCCAAGAATTTTATATGGCAACTAAAACGATTTTCCCAAAATAACCAAGACAGTGTGGGTAGCTCGGTAGGCTACCACACCAAACAAGCAATAGTAACCCGGTAGGCTACCTAGTTAACGACACGCGAGATAACCGGTCAGTTGACTAGTCGATAAACTAGTCAAGGATCGTGTTTTGAATGATATAGTAAGGAACGATGATTAAATTGTCAAGTAAACAACTGAATCAAACACGATAGAAGTTAGATACCAAATTCCCAAAGTAGGAACAGTTGGGTACCGATGGACTTCGGTACTGTACAACAATACAAGTTACAGTCATTAACAATAATAGTGACCTAAGAACGTTGCAATTAATTTATGGGGCAATAAATTAATTAACCACGTATAGAGAAGCAAACTCTCAAGAGAGAAAGAGGGTGAGATAGTACCGAAGACCATCAATACCAAACGATTTTATCCGCTTTAGTCACTAACGGTATTAGTGACTTAGCAAAAATATTTATGATACGTTATTGATGACAGGTAGTAACCTGTAAATTGACAAAGGCGAGAGTACAAGTTTGTGTGCAAACTAGGTAAGTACAACTCCGCCTACAGCACGAGTAAAAATGGATTTAAAGTACTGTTTTCATACTTGTTAAGTATAAACCATGCACAATTGTTGCATAGCATGTTAGAAAAGCATATAGTTTCATAATCGCGTAGATTTATGAACAGTATAAGTTAGATGCCATTAGATCCCTATCACATAAGATTAAGGAATATCTTAGTAGTATTTATGGCATGAGGATAACAGATATGATTCAACAATTGGGAAATTGTTAAACAATGTCGTACCAGCATTTTTCGTTTAAAGAGGTTTTCGGTTTAAGTTTAACGGTTCTTCGCATAGTGACCCTCAATAAAATGACCCTCTGCACAGTGGTCCTCTGCGAAGTGGCTCTCCGCACAATGGCCCTTGGCAAGGTAAAGAAAGATAATTAACAAAGAAGCATAACTGAGCATAAACGATTCATATAGTATACACGTTATACCCTAGATACAGTTAGAGCAAGCTTCCTAGTTGCATGATATGCATGTTAAGATGCCACATGATATGTTTCCATATTCTGTGTGAATATGTGACAAGATTTGCTAGTTCTATATGCCTTAAGTATGGCTTACGATTTAAACATGTTTTGTGGATGACATGTTGTACTTACTAGGCATAAAGCTCACAGCATGTGTTCACACTGTAGGTAAGCGTCCTATAGCATAAACAGCATGAGTAATCTTCTGCATAGCTCGAGAAAACAGTATTTTGAATAGTGAGTTAAACAGTATTTTTATATAGTAACAGTTAAATAGTAAATTTTGAATAGTAAACAGTTAAACAGTATTATATATGTGTATGTGTACTTGAACTCCCAATAATTTAGATGATGCATATTTAAAGTATATGTACGTGACTAGTAAATATGTACGTATCAAAAAAAACCCCTAAAATTAGGGTATCTAAGTAAATAAATTTAAAGTAAGCATTAATGGTTTGTAAGAAAGTATAAGTATCAATACAAGTAGTAGTTTTAAGTGATGGTCCGGGCTACTAAGGGCACAGGATGTCACAGTGTGGTTGTGGTTTAAATTTTATAGATGGATACGTAAGTGTGTGGACGTTTAGGTGACTGGACACAAATCTATCCCCAGATTTAGGCAGCGGGTTTTGGCCATTTTTACCATGTTAGATTCTGAATTTGGGATTTGGTAAAATACAAAGTTTTAAGAAAATTTTGTTACGGTCATTTTTGCATCAAATAGCTTTTGACCAAAAATGACATTAATATAGGTTTTTTGAGTGGTTTTCATTCGGTATCCAAAACTAGGACTAAAAATATGAGCATAGGAACAATCTCAGGTTTTGTAAAAAATGACCCAATTAAAGTCCGAACCAGATCTCGGGCTCAACATGAAAGTTGTAAATCTCATCGAAATCTTTAAGATGACCTATGTATATTTTAAAAATTTGGCTGTTTATGGCCTCAAATAGAGCCATTTTCAAAATAGCATAAAACGGGAAACTTTTCAAAAACTGGGTTTAAGTAGCTACGGGTTTTGTGAGTTTAGGAGCTGTTAGAGCTTGATTTGAGCTCCGAGTTGAACATGAAAATTGTTCATCTTGTCGAGGGCGAAAAGTTTTACGTTTGCAAATTTAAAAACTAAGTCATTTCAAACATGTTTTTAAAATAGTTTTGGTGAGTGGTACAAAGACCACCTTTAAAATGCAAACACCAAAATGTATTCTAACCTTTTTAAAATAAGAATATGGTTTCAATAAAATGCACCTACCTTCCAATGGGATGATAAAGGGACGGTTTCAAAGCACATAATCTTCCCAAATTTTTATAAGGCAACCAAGATAATTTTCAAAATAAAACAGTAGAGGTAGCCCGGTAGGCTACTACACCCAAACAAGCTTAGTAACCCGGTAGGCTACCTAGTTAACAATGCGCGAGGTAACCAATCAGTTGACTAGTCAGATAAACTAGTCAAGGATTGAGTTTGAAAGATATAATGAGGAATGATGATTAATTTGTTAAGAAGACAACTTAATCAAACACGATAAAAGTTAAACACTAAATTCCCAAAGTAGATCAATAGGATACCAATGGGCCTCGGTACCATACAAAAACATGAGTTACAGTCACTAACGGTAATAATGACCAAAGAATGGTGTTAATTAATTTATTGGGTAATAAATTAATTAACCATACCTAGAAAATCAAACCCACCTAAAGAGAGCGAGTTAGTACCGACGATAATCGATTCCACAAGTTAGTATCTGCTTTAGTCACTAATCGCATTAGTGACTCAGTAAGAATATTAATGGAATCCGTATTGATGACAGGTAGTCACCTGTGTTTGACAAAGGCGAGAGTACAAGTTTGCTTGCAAACTAGGTAAGTATAACTCCACTTACAACATAAGCAAAATGATTTTAAAGTATTGATTTTTACAGTATGTTAAGTAAGCAATTTATGCATAGTTGTTGCACAGCATGTATAAGAGCATGTAATTTCACAATTGTGTAGATTGATGAAAGAACAAGTTAGATGCCATATATCCCTATCACATAAGATTAGGGACAGCTTAGTGGAGCATATGGCTAGATCAGATAAACAAGACATAAATTAATAAGCGTGTCGTACCGGCCTTTTCCGTTGAAAGGGTTTTTCAAGTTTAAATAAGATGAGATGAGCCTTCATTGATGGCTCTTAAGTTAAGTGATCACGGGTGTTTTTGATGATTTGCACACACTTGGCATTGACACACAGGCTCTGAGCTAGATATAGGAAAGAAAGAATATTAAAGCATAAATGAGCATAACCGGATCATGCATTGTTCACAGTACGCATTAGTTATAGTTCATTGTGTCTTCAGCCATAGTAGATATGCATTTAGTACTCAATGTTTTTGTTATGCATATAATATGTGATATTCTACATTCAGTGATATGTATTATTCCGGTATGTGGAATGTTTTAGTGAGATATGTTGGTTTATGACATGCTTATATGGTTTTGAGTATGTTTTATGATTTAAACATGTTTTGAGGAACCACATGTTGTACTTACTAGGCATAAAGCTCACAGTGTGCATTCATACTGTAGGTAAGCATCCTATGGCTTAAACATCAATGGGCGATGATGGCGGTGGAGGCAGATGTGAGGGCAAGGTTATGGATACCACCACGAGTTTAAACTTCCACACAATAAATAGTATATTTGAATAGTATATTTTGGATGGTATATTTTGAGCAGTAATTAGATAAAGAATTTTAAAGGTATGCATGTATATATAAATGAACTCCCTATGATTTGGACTCCGTATTTTAATAGTATACGTATGTGAATAGTAAATACACACTAACATATAAAATATATATCCATAAAATTATGGTATCTAAGTTAATAAGTTTAAGTATTAATGGTTTGCAAGTAAGTATAAGTACCAGCACAAGTAGTAGTTTTTAAATGACAGTCAGGGCCACTTAGGGCTACAGGACGTCACAATGAGGAACACCTGAGGATCGTCCTTCAAACGATAAGGTGTGGGAAAATAAATCGGTAAAAACGTATCAGAGTGGCGCAGCGGAACAATAAAAATTTTTAGATCGTTAAATATCTCATGATGCCATATACAATAAACCAACAACAATTAAAACTCATACCTCAAGGACGCCAATCTTGTAGGAGGAGAATGACCGGAGGCTTCAACCAACTAGTCTTCTCTACTATTCTCCAATTCCCGAATGGCTGAGTGTGTGGGCACTCTGAACCTCGATCGGTATGCTAGCACTGCTAGTCTTCTTCCGACCACCCAGATCTCTAAAGAACTTATTCTCACGATGAGCTGTGCAACAATAAGCCTGCTCACCTGAGAGTCTGTGGTCTCAGAGAACTGGAGTGGCAGGACCTCTATTTATAGACCAGCATGAGGTGATTCTCTGAATTCGAATTGGATTAGGAAAAGATATTCTCCCTTATCCATAACCATAAAATCCGAATTTTCAATGGGAGATTCTCAACAATAAAATTCGGCCATTATAGATAAATCCAATCTAAATCTAAACAAGATTTTAACTAGAATTTTATCTTCCCTTTTTCAACCAAAAAATCTGAAATTCCTAGGAGAAAATCTCCTCCACAAATTTGGCCACTTTTAGGATAAGGGAGAATCAAAATTCCACTAGGATTTTCAAGCTTGAATCTTATCTCATCCTTATCCAAAATATAACCGAATTTTCCTAGGAGATACACTCCAAAATTTCGGCAACTTTTCAGGGAGGAGAGAATCCAAATTCAACTGGGATTGAAACTTGAATTTTTCCCTTGAACCTTATCCACAAAAATCGAAATTCCATTGAGGATTATCCTCAAAATTTCATCCACCTTTTGCTAGGATTTGGATTCAAAATTCAAGTAGGATTCTAACAAGATTATCCTCTCCAAATCCAACTCAAATTCGAATTTCAAACCTTGTAGATTTTCCACAACAAATTTGAATCCTACTTGGACTGTGATTCAAAATTTGAATTTCAAATTTCGAATTCGAATTTCAAATTCAAATTTCAAATTTCAAATTTCAAATTCGAATTTCAAATTCAAATTTCAAAATTCAAATTTCAAATTTCAAATTTAAATTTCAAATTCGAATTTCAAATTCAAATTTAAAATTCAAATTTAAAATTCAAAATTCAAATTTCAAATTTGAAAATTCAAATTTCAAAATCCACAAAACAGTTGTGTTTCGAATTCTTGTTCTCGTGGATAATTTTCTACAACTCCAATCCAATCTCAAATAAAATCATGGCAACTTTATTTGGAGTTCGAATAATTGTGTACTCTATTATCCGAAACAAAATCTGAATCCAACAGGAGAGAATCTTGTCTACCATCCTAATCCTGTTTCATCACCATCCATGCATAATAAACCTGCCAATAGCATACACAAATCAATTTGCCAAATGTTAAGGAATTATGTGGAGCCAGTAGAGGGACTGATTGGACATATATAATCAGGCTCCTGCAAATCCATATGATTATCATTCTTTTACCGAACAACTCAATCATATGATCACTTATTTCAGAGTCACACCACTATAAACCTGAAACTGAACTCCCAATTATATACCGTATTACGTAAGCCTGTGATAAGCTATCGTCCAATGACCTTGTCATGTATGCAGAACCCTCATATGATATCCATGATCAGCCTTAGGCCAAAGTCCGTTTAATCCTACTGATCAGGTTATCTTAAAGTTCCATTATACTACCAAATAAAGAAAATGATTATTCACCATATGTGAATAAGAAGTCATCCACCCAGCAGACGACCCAAGGCCTTGTCCATTTTTACATTCAGTATAATGCCTTTAAGAGGATACCCTTAACTCCTCATTAGAGCTATGATTCCAATATCTGTAAATGAACCCTTCATCGTATACAAGTCATGCACCCAACGAACCGGTTTATAAGCTTACTACCTCTGAGACGCTTTATCCATTGGAACATCAAAGTACACAAGTCATATATATGAAGCTGTCCTTTTACTCAGGATTAAGGTTACTGCATAATGAACGTCAAAGGCAGATCGATCCACTCAAAGCGGACTTCATAGATCAATCACGCTTTAGTCCCGATCTAATATGTCACCACCAAGCAATATATCTATGTCTCTACTTGGGAGTCCAGCTCCAGACAGTCAAGACAAACTATCACCTCCAAGGCTTTAGACAACATAATAGTCTTAACATGAGTTAGATGCTCCGTCTAACCCCATAGACTACAGACCATAGTTTAGACCGCTAACTTTAGAACATTGTCTTCTCGTATACAAAAGTCCATTGCATGCAATGTTCTAACAGTTTAACACAAGCAGTCAGGGAGCCATATTTGCTACATTTACTTTAACATGTAAATAAGACGAGGACGGATAGCAATGTAATGAATAACTTCTATATATATAATTTTATTATCCAGTTCAAAACAAATACATCAAAATGTCTCTAATGCTTAGGGCATTTCCTAACATAAGGAAGCACCAACTCTATGTGAAATTCTCTAAGCATGAATTTTGGCTAGATCGAGTACATTTCCTAAGACACGTAGTCTCCAAAGACAGAATCGCTGTGGATCCTGCTAAAGTAGAGGCGATCAATGAATAGCTGCACCTAGGAACGTGACTAAAATACGGAGTTTCTTAGGTTTAGCCGGCTATTATAGGAGATTTGTTGAGGGATTCACACGACTCGCTATACCTCTCATGGCCCTTACGTGCAAGGAGAGGTGGTATGAGTGGACTGATAAGTACGAAAGAAGCTTTCGAGAGTTGAAGAAGTGACTAACGAGCGTGCCAATCCTTACGCTTCCTACTGAAGGGGGGACATTCATGATATATAACGATGCTTCTAAAATGGGATTAGGAGCTATCTTGATGCAAGGCGACAAGGTGATAGCATATGCTTCACATCAATTAAAGGATCACGAGAAAAATTATCCCACGTACGATCTAGAACTTGCTGCAGTAGTGTTCACACTTAAGATCTGGTGACACTATTTATATGGAGCTCAGTGTCAGATCTATATTGACCATTAGAGCTTAAAGTACTTCTTCACATAGAAGGAGTTAAATATGTGGCAGAGGAGATGGTTGGAGCTAGTAAAGGAGTACGATTGTGAGATCCTCTACCATCCCAGAAAATCCAATCGCGTTGCAGATGCATTAAGTAGAAAATCTGCTACTTCACAGCAACTACCAATAGAGAAACTGCTAAGGCCATTCCAGTAGGAGATCAACTCACTGAAGATGAAGCTGATATCTGAAAAATTGGTTGCACTTCAATTAGAGTCATCATTATTCGAGGACATTAGAGAGGCTCAAAAACAAGATCCAAATCTAGCAAGTCCTCAGGAGGAGATGTCCAAGGATGAATTAATCCTACATCAGGGAAGAATTTATGTTCCCGATGATGAAGGATTAAGAAGGCGGATTATGGCAGAAGCTCGTTAGACGCCATATACAGTGCATCCCAGAGCTAGTAAAATGTACTAGGACTTGAAATTGCAATTCTGGTGGAAAGGGATGAAGAATGATATCACTAAGTTCGTGAGCCGATGCATGATGTGTCAAAGAGTCAAGGCCAAACACCAACATCCAAGCAAAAATTTGAAGCCGTTAGAAATTCCCGAATGGAAATGAGAACATATTACGATGGACTTTGTAGTAGGATTACCGAAAACCTGAGAATGCTACGATACCATTTGGGTTATTGTTGATAGATTAACAAAAAAGGCAAGGTTCATAGCAGTGAAAATGACTTTTTCACTGGAAAATTTAGCAAACCTTTATGTAGCCCATATCGTTAGGTTACATGGTGGTCCTAAGTAAATTGTGTCGGATCTCAATACACGATTCACTTCGAATTTCTGGAAGTACGTGTAAGAAGCCATGGGAAAGGAATTGCATCTAAACACAGCTTTTCACCTGCAGACGGATGGGCAATTTGAATGGACGATCCAAACATTAGAAGACATGCTTCGTGCGTGTATAATAGATTTTCTAAGAAACTGGAACGAAAAACTTCCATTAGAAGAATTTTCTTACAATAATAGCTACCAAGCTTCTATAGGAATGACACCCTATGAAGCTTTATATGGAAGGAAGTGTAGATCATCCGTCCACTGGTACGATCTACAAGAAAAGTAACTGCACAAAACGGATTTTGTTCAAGAAACAACTGATGTAGTTGTAAAAATACAACGATGAATGAAGATTGCGCAGAGCCGACAAAAGAGTTATGCGGATAAATGACGAAGATCCCTAGAGTTTAATGAAGGAGATTTCATATTCTTAAGGGTTTTGCCAATGAAAGGAATAATGCATTTCGGTAAGAGAGGGAAATTGAGTCCGAGATATATTAGACCATTTGAAATTATCGAATGCATTGGAAAAGTTGCCTCTAAGTTAGCATTACCTCCATAAATGTCAGTAGTACATAACGTATTCCATGTATCCATGTTGTAAAAGTATATACCGGATCCGTCCCATATACTAAAACATGAACCAATCCAGATCCAAGAAGATCTGACATATGAAGAGCGGCTTATTCAAATTTTGGCATGAGAAGAAAAAATATTAAGGCACAAGATGATTCCAGTAGTCAAAGTTTTGTAGAAAAATTACAACGTCAAAGAGGCTACATGGGAGTGCGAGGATGAAATTAGGGAATTGTACCCCCACTTGTTCTAAATTTTTTAGGATGAAAATTTTATAAGGAGGGATGAATGTGATAACCGGGAATTTTAAGATTCTCAGAAGAATTTAAAATTATATGTATATGACAATTTTAATGTCTAAAATATGAAAAAGTTGTGTTTTAATACTGTTGAGAATGCAACAAAACATTCTAACAGTGTTACAGAGTGTGTTTTCGGAGATGGAAAATTTTCCCAAACCGAAACGGTAAAACGGTCCTAAATCGGAGCCAAAAGTCATAGAGGGTACACCAAATGCACTAAAAGATAAAAATTTATGTTAATGATTTTCGGTCAAACGAAAGCAAAATAAGGCAAACCGATCGCACTGGAAGCGTCAGAAACCCGCCTACACGATTTCGGTAGATTTCCATTTGGTTTGACTTTTGGTCAAATTTTGACTACGAATTAATATGTTGAATGAATTGGATGATGTCATGAGTGACGTCAATTAATGATATAATAAATGATGAATTTATGGCTAAAAAGGGTGGTTGGTAGATCTAATGGTGGAGATTAGTTTTGATATGGAATCAAGGGCTAGGATTAGGCCAAAATTACATGAAAATTTTTGGCAAAATTTTGGATAATTTGGGCTGAATAATGGTCGGTTAAGGCAGAAAAAAATCTGCCAAAAGTTGCTCTTTAGTCCCTAAAAACCTTGCTAAAAAGTCCCTAAAGAATTTCCAAATTGTAGGAAAAAATTGTAACTTGGTCTTCCCTTTGGTTGCCTATAAAAAGAAGTGAGAAATGGCCATTTAAAATCAGCAAAAACTACCTATATGCTGCCCATTTGAAAACCATGAGCTATCCTCCCTTCCTAAGCCAAATTTTAGCAAAATTTCCTCACCAAATTAACTTCCAAATCTATTCCAAGCATTAAGGATTCAAGCTTACAAGGTGAGCCATCATTTTGTAGTTTTTCTTGTTATTTTTCTCTTCAAAATCTTTGGCATGTTAGGTGTGAAAGAATGGTGAAAATTTTGATGTTAAACTTTGTGTTGATGTTGGTTGAATGATGTAGTGATTTAGTTGTGTTTAGAAACTTGGAATAAGCAAATTTTATGCAGTTTTTCATACCAAATCCGTGGCCTATGTGGAAGAGAGTATGGAAAATTTTGCGATGAAATTTGGTAAGGAAATGTTTGATAAAGGACCCTGAGAGTAAGAAAATTTTAGCTAGGGTTTTGGACATGAAATGTGATAGCCCGAACCCTGAGTGGCCCGGACCGTCACTTAAAACTACTAATACTTAAACTTACTTGAAATCTACTATTTAAACTTAGTTACTTATTACTAGAATTTTAGGGATTTTTTTTTATGTATATATACATACATTCTACTATTCACGTGCGTACATATACTTTACAAATACATAGGTCTAAAACAACTGAAGTTCAATCGTACATACATACTTATGAAATTGTTTAACTAGTTACTACTCCAAAATAATTTGTTTATTTAATACTATGCAGAAGTCAACACATGCGGTAGTATCCACAACCTCACCCTCACATCCGCCTCTATCGCCATCACCATCCAACGTGGTCTAAGCCATAGGTCGCTTACCTGCAGCATGACCACACACTATGAGCATTATGCTCAATAAGTACAACGTTTTATTTGCAAAACATGCTCAAATATAATACATACTTAAAACATATAAACATGTCATTGTAGGAAATAAATCAGTAAAAACGTATCAGAGTAGCACAGCAGAACAATAAACATTTTTCAAGATCGTTAAATATCTCATGATGCCATATACAATAAACTAACAACAATTTAAACACATACCTCAAGGACGCCAATCTTATAGGAGGAGAATGACCAAAGGGTTTCAACCAACTAGCCTTCTCTACTATTCTCTAATTCCTGAATGGCTGAATGTGTGGGCACTCTGAACCTCGATCGGTATGATAGCACTGCTAGTCTTTTTCCGACCACCCAGATCTCTAAAGAACTTATTGTCACGGTGAGTTGTGCAACAATAAGCCTGCTCACCTGAGAGTCTGTGGTCTAAGAGAACTGGAGTGGCAGGACCTCTATTTATAGACTTGCATAAGGTGATCCTCTGAATTCGAATTGGATTAGGAGAAGATATTCTCCCTTATCCATAACCAAAAAATCTGAATTTATCAAGGCAAAATGCCAACTAGAAAATTCAGCCACTTTAGGATTTTTCCATTCAAAATTCAAACAGGATTTTAACTAGAATTTTATCTCCTCTTATCCAACCAAAAAATCCGAAAATCCCTTTAGAAAATCCTCCAAGATTTTTAGGCCATAAAAGATAAAGGAAGAATCAAAATTCCACTAGGATTTTCAAGCTTGAATCTTATCTCATCCTTATCCTAAATAACTGAAAATCCTCTATGAGATCTTCCTCAAAATTTCGGCCATAATCAGGGAGGAAAGAATCCAAATTCAACTGGGATTGAAACTTGAATTTTTCCCTGAACCTTATCCACAAAAAATCTGAAAATTCCATGAGGATAATCCTCAAAATTTTCGTCCATATTTGTTACGATTTGGATTCAAAATTCAAGTAGGATTCTAACAAGATTTTCCTCTCTATATCCAACTTAAATTCGAATTTCTTTCCTTGTGGATTTACCACAAAAAATTCGAATCCTACTTGGACTGTGATTCAAAATTTGAATTTCAAATTTCAAATTCAAATTTTAAATTCAAATTTCAAATTTCAAATTTCAAATTTCAAATTTCAAATTTAAATTTCAAATTCAAATTTCAAATTCAAATTTCAAATTCAAATTTCAAATTTCAAAATTCAATTTTCAAAATCCACAAAAACAGTTGTATTACAAATTCTTGTTCTCATGGATAATTTTCTATAACTCCAATCCAATCTCAAATAAAATCATGGCAACTTTATTTGGAGTTCAAATAATTGTGTACTCTATTATCCAAAACAAAATCTGAATTCTACCCGAGAGAACCTTGTCCACCATCCTAATCCTATATCAACACCATCCATGCATAATCAACTAGCCAATAGCATACACAAATCAATTTGCCAAATGTTAAGGAATTATGTGGAGCTAGTAAAGGGACCAATTGGACATATATAATGGGGCTCTTGCGAATTCATATGATTATCATTCTTTACCGAAAAACTCAATCATATGATCACTAATTTCAGAGTTACACCACTATAAACCTGAAACTGAACTCCCAATTATATACCGTATTACGTAAGCCTGTGACAAGTTATCGTCCAATGACCTTGTCATGTATGCAAAACCCTCATATGATATCCATGATCAGCCTTAGGTTAAAGTCCATTCAATCCTACTGATTAGCTATCTTAAAGTTCCATTATACTACCGAATAAAGAAAATGATTATTCACCATATGTGAATAAGAAGTCATCCACCTAGTAGACAACCTAAGGCCTTGTCCATTTTCACATCCAGTATAATACCTTTAAGAGGATACCCTTAACTCCTTATTAGAGCTATGATTCTGATATCTGTAAACAAACCATTCATCATATACAAGTCACGCACCCAATGAACCGGTCTATAAGCTTACTACCTCTGAGGTGCTTTAGCCATTGAAACATCAAAGTACACAAGTCATATACATGAAGCTGTTCATCTACTCAGGATTAAGATTACTGCACAATGAACGTCAAAAGCAGATCGATCCACTCAAGGCAGACTTCGCAGATCAATCACGCTTTAGTCCCGGTCTAATATGTCACCACAAAGCAACATATCTATGTCTCTACTTAGGAGTCTATGCTCCAGACAGTCAAGACAAACTGTCCCCTCCAAGGCTTTAGACAACATAATAGTCTTAACATGAGTTAGATGCTCGGTCTAACCCCGTAGACTACAGACCTTAGCTTAGACCGCTTACTATAGAACATTGTCTTCTCGTATACAAAAGTCCATTACATGCAACATTCTAACAGTTTTAACACAAGCAATCAGGGAGCTATATTTGCTTACATTTACTTTAACATGTAAATAGAATGAGGACAAACAGCAATGTAATGAATAACCTCTATATATAATTTTATTATCCAGTTCAAAATAAATACATCAAAATGTCTCTAATGCTTAGGGCATTTCCTAACAATCTCCCACTTGCCCTAAGCTAGTAGATGTGCCATGGTACGCATCCCCATCGCTTCTACATGCCTCTCAAAGCTTCTAGCCACCAAAGTCTTAGTAAAGGGATCGGCAATGTTGTCCTCAGACGCGATCTTATATACATCTATTTGTCCTGTCTTCATGTGCCCTCTAATAATGTGATATCTCTAATCTATGTGCTTAGTCCTCTTGTGGTGCCGAGATTCCTTGTGTTGGCAATAGCCCCAGTATTATCACAGTAAAGTGTGATAGGCTTGTCAACACCCGGAATGACATCAAGGTCTCTAAAGAACTTGCGAAGTCAAACCGCTTCTTTAGATGCCTCAGCCGCAGCCATATACTCAGCCTCCATAGTAGAGTCAGCTGTGCAACCCTGCTTCACGCTCCTCCATACAATGGCACCTCCTCCGAACAAGAACACTAATCCTGATGTCGATTTCCTCGAATCCTTGCAAGTTTAGAAGTCTGAGTCTGTGTATCCTACGGGTGTTAGGTCCCCTCCAGAATACACCAGCATATAATCCCTTGTTCTCTTAAGATACTTGAGTATATGCTTCACTGCTTGCTAGTGCTTGGTTCTAGGATTCGCTTGATATCGACTCACCATACCTATTGCAAAACATATGTCTGGGTGAGTGCAAAACATAGCGTACATAAGGCTACCCATAGCGGATACATAAGGGACCTTACTCATACACTTTTTTTCTTCCGATGTCTTTAGACAGTCATCCAATGAAAGAGTTAGATCGGTAATAGAAGGTTGTGTACCTTTCTTTACCTCCTGCATTGCATATTTGTCAATTATTTTATCTATGTATAAAGTTTGGGATAACGCTGTCATTTTGTTCTTTCGATCTCTGAAGAGACGAATGCCTAGATCATAATTAGCTTCTCCCCAAGTCCTTCATGTCAAACTGTTGGTGTAACCAAAGCTTGACCGATGATAAGTTCCCTACATCATTCCCAATGAGTAGTATATCATCGACATAGAGTATCAGAAAGACCACTTTTCCATCCTTAATACGTTTATAAACACAGGGTTCATCAACGTTCTGCTCAAAACTGAAAGTCTTGATCGCTTGATCAAATCTCTGGTTCTATGAACGGGATGCTTGCTTTAATCCATAAATGGATCTAAGCAACTTGTAGGCTTTTCTTTCTTGGCCTTTTGCTACGAATCCTTCGGGCTGTATCATTAGATACACTCCTCAAGATGGCTATTCAAGAATGCCGTCTTGACATCCATTTGACTCGAGAGCCATAGTAACGGACAGAAGAATACAGATAGACTTCAGCATAGCAACAGGCAAAAAGGTTTCATTGTAATCGATTCTAGCCTTTTGTGTGTACCCCCTTTGCAACCAGTCTAGCTTTGAAAGTTTCCACTCTCCCTTCCACATCCTTCTTTCTTTTGTAGACCCATTTGCATCCAATGTGTTTTATCCCATCCGGAAAATCTACAAGTTCCCAAACAGAGTTGGATTTCATAGAATCCATCTCATTGTTCATAGCCTGTTTCCAAGATTTAGAATCAACATAATTTATAGCTTCATTATAGGTGATCGGATCATCCTCATGCTCATGAGCCTCAGCCTGGTATACCTCAGCATCATACATGAAGAAATTAGATTTCTTCGAAACCCTCCCACTACGACGAAGCACCCTAAATTGTTGATCATCTGCAGGTCTTTCATCAGAACTCGAACTTGCATCCAAGACCGAAACCTGTGGAGCAGTTCTTTCACCTGATAACTCCTCTAGCACCACTTTGCATCGAGGCTTAAAGTTATTCATGTGACTTTCCTCCAAGAATATCGCATGGGTTGAAACAATGACTTTTTGTTCCCTTAGGTTATAGAACAGACCTCCCTTAGTTCCTTTTGGATACCCTATAAATGTGCACAATTCTGATCTTGGTTCCAACTTCTTCGCATCCCCATCTAGTACATGTGCCAGGCAGTCCCATATTCTCATATGTCCAAGGGAGGGCTTCCTGCCACGTCACAATTCATACGGAGTTCTGGAAATTGATTTGCTTGGAATCTGGTTTAGAATATAGCACGCCGTTGTAAAGCATATCCCCAAAATGATAACGGCAGCGTTGAATAACTCATCATGGACCATACCATATCCAACAAGGTCCTGTTTGTCCTTTCAGCTACACCATTCTGTTGTGGAGTACCAGGTGCAGTCAATTAGGATAATATCTCATTCTCTACAAGATGTCCTAGAAATTCATCGGAGAGGTATTCACCACCTCGATCAAGTCGAAGTGTCTTTATGGATTTATCCAATTACTTTCCTATTTCCGCACGATACTCTTTGAACTTGTCAAAGGTTTCGTTCTTGCAGTGCATCAGATACACATATCTATACCTCGAATAATCGTCTATAAAGGAGACATAATACTCGAACCCTGCTCGTGCTGTGACGTTCATGGGGCCACATACGTCAGTGTGCATAATTTCTAAGAGCTCCTGAGCCCTAGTAACCTTAGCTCCAAAAGACCTCTTAGTCATCTTTCCCTCTAGACAAGACTCACATTGAGGAAGACGTACCTCCTCTAGAGATTCTAAAGGACCGTCTTTCACCAACCTTTGATTCCTATCCTGATTAATATGACCAAGTCTTAAATGCCAAAGATACGCCTTGTTAGAGTGAGAAGTTTTCAACCTTTTAGAGTTATCTATTAATTCGGTGTCAAGCAGTGAGTACATCTTTGGTTTGATTAAATATAGGTTTCCATCCATCCATCCAGAACAGATAAAAGACTTATTTCTACGAATATCAACCCTTTAACTATAAGAAACTGAATAAGAATCATTTATTAAACAAGCTATCAATATAAGGTTCCTCCTAAAATTAGGAACATAAAAACAGTCTTTCAATAAAATAAACCTAAATTTATCAAAGTAAAGGTAAATATCTCCCACTACCTTAGCCACCACCAAGCTACTGTCTCCAGTCCGCAACGAGAGGCTTCTATCATGTAGACTTCTCGTTTCCATGAACCCCTGCATAGAAACACAAACATGATTAGTGGCGCCCGAATCAATGACCTAAGTGTCTTTCGATTCTTCCACCAAACACGCTTCCAAGTAGTGAAGTTCCTTACCTTCCTTGCCCTTGGCGGCTAGGATTTCCCGATAAGCCTTCTTGAAGTGACCTGCCTTTTCACAGCGGAAGCACTTGGACTTTTTGGGTCCTAGGCTTCTTGTTCTTTTTCTTCTTCTTCCCATCCGAGACAGGAGGATTAGAAGAAATGGAAGCTGCTTGCTTCTGATTTGGCCTCTTCCTCTTCCGTGAGGGTTTGGAAGATTCCGTCAAATTGGCCTCTCCTTTGGATTGGACCGCATCCCCATCCCTGATCATCTACTCATAAGCTTGGAGTTACTTCATGAGCTCGGTTAGTCCTAACTCCCTTGTCGTTAGATTATATGCGGCCTTAAACCTCACAAAATCTTTAAACCGAGTTTTGAACACCATCTCGATCTAGGTGTTGTAGTCCAACTCAACACCGTTCTCGGCAGCCTCAGTAAAGAATCCCATTAGAGTGATCATATGGTGCTTTACCGGAGTACCTGGCATCTGCTTAGAGTTTATAATGCTAGTTATAGTGGACTATCGAGCTAACTTTTCTTGGCCTCCCAACATGTCCTCCAGATTTTTCATTATCTCCCCAGTAACTTGATAAGTCTCATGCTGCTTTTGTAAAGCACTCGTCATACTAGTAAGTATGTAGAACCGAGCTATCTCATTGGATTCTCTCCAACGAGTATAGGCAACCGGGACCTCCTCAAGTGGTGTGTCAGGTTTAGGCCTTGGTGGGCATGGTTCATTCAGTATGAACTTGTGTCTCTCGCAGCTGAGAACTATCAACAGATTTCTTTTCCAATCTTTATAATTATCACCATTCAGTTTATTCTCAGCAAGTATTAAAATGAAGGGTGTCAGTGACATTTTGAACTGAAATAAAATTATACTAGACATCATTACAAAGCCCAAGCAAATATACAGATAATTTAGCAAATAAAACATACAAGTATGTTCCTACATGAAACTTGAAAAACAGGCAGCATTGCAACGGTAATTCTCAGCACTTATTACCCCAAGCCACCAAGGGGTGGTCATGAAACAAAGAGCCGGAACATGGACCCCGTCTAATTAATATATGTTGCCTTAAATCCTCTAAGGTTAAAACATATATTAATAACCACTTATTTGGCCACCAGTTTAGTTAACCGAGCTTTTAGGGAATGTTAATAACTAAACAAGTCTTGAGTGTATAACCATTGTTTACGTAGCTCGATCCACATCCTCCCAAGCCACCGAGGGGTGGTCATGAATAGGATCGTACCCGAACACGTTTTTCGCATAGGAGATCCAACCTAGTATATCGGCGGCGGTAAACACCTACCGAGGGGTGTAGTTAGGGCAGAACTGACGTGAGGCATTACCATGCTTTCACATATGGATCAACAATGGAGATCGTGGGTTTTGTTTGAAACCCTCTTCCACTCAATATTTTGAAAAATATGCAAGTTTTGACAAATATGTATGATCAATATAGTATGAGCGGCACTCACCTATCCTATATGACATGTTATCAAATATGCATATAAAACATCCATCAATACATATTTATACATCCATGACATATCACAGAAAAAGTAATTGACAGAATAACCAAGTCATGATTCAATCCTAGAACAAAGAAAATAAAGATTACAAAATTCCATCCAAAGCATTCTTTGGGTCTTGAATTTTGTTCCGTCTTCTTGTATCCATCTTTATGTAGCCTCTCCATTTATTTCTCATCCCATGAATCATTTAAAATTTAAATTCCAAAAATTTAAATTTCAAATTCAAATTCCAAATACAAATTTCAAATTTAAATTTCAAATTCAAAATTTTTAAACAATTTTAAACATCATGTGTAATAATATGTAATTTCAAAAATTTTAAATTTTCAATTACCTATTTTTAAACATGATTTAAAAATTAAATCTCAAATTTAAAAATCAAAATTTTCGATTTTTGAACCTTCGCCCCACCACCTCGGAAGCCGGCAGCCGCCGTGGGGGGGCTGGCAGCCCACGGCCGTCCCATGTGCAGCCCTGCCGGGCTGCAGCCAAGCCTACAGCCTCAGGCTGCACACCTTGGCTGGGCCCAGCAGCCGGCAGGCTGCAGGCAGCGCCTGCAACCACAGGCTGCACGCCCAGGCTGCGGCCAGCCTTGGGAGGGCCACAGCCACCCTCAGCTGCAGGCCAAGCCTGCGGCCGTGGGTGGTCATGGCCTATACAGGGGCTGCCGCAGCCCCATCCTGCCCAAGGGTAGGGGCTGCAGCCCCACCAAGGCACGATGGCCTATCCGAGGGGTCGTGTCTCAATTTTTGTGCCATATTCCAATTTATCCAATAGGATTTCCAAAAATTAATTTGAATCCCAATTAAATTGAAATTTTCCACACAATCAAAATTTCAACCTTTAAATTAAATTTAACTTTTGGGAAAAATAAATTACAATCTTTAAACTTTAATATCCTCTGAGAATAATTAGATAAAAAATCCTAAACTGTTTCCGGTGTACAAAAATTCTAAACATAATAATTCTAAGAGACAAAAATTAAAATCCATGAGAAAATTACAGTATTAATAAACTGCTCCCATGGTTACATAAAAATTCCTAGATACAATTTTCTAAATTCTAAGGAACCATAACCGGCATAAACAAGCATGCTTATAATAATTTAAAAAAATAACCACATACTACATACATAATCCATGACAATAACATAAAAGAATCCTAGAATGCCACTCTCTAAATATCAAATCCATACATAAATAAAAAGACTAATTAATTGTCTAATTTATGTACATGGTATAGTCATGAGATGGCTCTGATACCAATTGTAGGAACAAAATTGAGAAAAACGTATCAAAGTAGCGCAGCGGAACAATAAAATTTTTTCAAGATCGTTAAATATCTCATGATGCCATATATAATAAACCAACAACGATTTAAACTCATACCTCAAGGACACCAATCTTACAGGAGGAGAATGACCAGAGGGCTTCAACCAACTAGCCTTCTCAACCATTTTTCAATTCTTGGGTGGCTGAGTGTGTGGGCACTCTAAACCTCGATTGGTATGCTAGCACTGCTAGTCTTCTTCCGACCACCCGATCTCTAAAGAACTTATTGTCACCTGAGAGTCTGTGGTCTAAGAGAACTGGAGTGGCAGGACCTCTATTTATAGACTTGCATGAGGTGATCCTCTGAATTCAAATTGGATTCGGATAAGATATTCTCCCTTATCAACAACCAAAAAATCCGAATTTATCAAGGCCAAATCCCAACTAGAAAATTCGGCCACTTCAAGATTTTTCCATTCAAAATTTAAACAGGATTTTAACTAGAATTTTATCTCCTCTTATCCAACCAAAAAAATCCAAAAATCTTTTTAGAAAAACCTCCAAGATTTTTTGGCCACAAAAGATAAGGGAAGAATCAAAATTCCACTAGTATTTTCTGTTAGGAAATGCCTTAAGCGTTAGGACATTTTTGATATATTTATTTTGAACTGGATAATAAAATTATATATAGAGGTTATTCATTACATTGCTATCTGTCCTCGTCTTATTTACATGTTAAAGTAAATGTAAGCAAATATGGCTCCCTGATTGCTTGTGTTAAACTGTTAGAACGTTGCATGCAATGGATTTTTGTATGCGAGAAGATAATATTCTAAAGTTAGCAGTCTAAACTATGGTCTGTAGTCTATGGGGTTAGACCGACATCTAACTCATGTTAAGACTATTATGTTGTCTAAAGCCTTAGAGGGGACGGTTTGTCTTGACTGTCTGGAGCTGGACTCCCAAGTAGAAACATGGATATGTTGCTTGGTGGTGACATATTAGACGGGACTAAAGCGTGATTGATCTACGAAGTCCGCTTTGAGTGGATCAATCTGCTTTTGACGTTCATTATGCAGTAACCTTAATCCTGAGTAAAAGGACAGCTTCATGTATATGACTTGTGTACTTTGATGTTCCAATGGCTAAAGCGTCTCAGAGGTAGTAAGCTTATAGACCGGTTTATTGGGTGCATGACTTGTATACGATGAAGGGTTCGTTTACAGATATTGGAATCATAGCTCTAATGAGGAGTTAAGGGTATCTTCTTAAAGGCATTATACTGAATGTGAAAATGGACAAGCCCTTGGGTCGTTTGCTGGGCGGATGACTTCTTATTCATATATGGTGAATAATCATTTTCTTTATTCGGTAGTATAATGGAACTTTAAGATAGCCTGATCAGTAGGATTAAACGGACTTTGGCCTAAGGCTGATCATGGATATCATATGAGGGTTCTGCATACATGACAAGGTCATTGGACGATAGCTTGTCACAGGCTTACGTAATACGGTATACAATTAGGAGTTCAGTTTCAGGTTCATAGTGGTGTGACTCTGAAACTAGTGATCATATGATTGAGTTGTTCGGTAAAAGAATGATGATCATATGGATTTGCGGGAGCCCGATTATATATGTCCAATCAGTCCCTGTACTAGCTCCACATAATTCCTTAACGTTTGGCAAATTGATTTGTGTATGCTATTGGCTGGTTTATTATGCATGGATGGTGATGACACAGGATTAGGATGGTAGACAAGATTCTCTCCTGTTGGATTCAAATTTTATTTTGGATAATAGAGTACACAATTATTCGAACTCCAAATAAAGTTGCCATGATTTTATTTGAGATTGGATTGGAGTTGTAGAAAATTATCCATGAGAACAAGAATTTGAAACACAATCGTTTTGTGGATTTTGAAATTTGAAATTTGAAATTTGAATTTTGAATTTGAAATTTGAATTTGAAATTTGAATTTGAAATTCGAATTTGAAATTTGAAATTGAAATTTAAATTTGAAATTTGAAATTTGAAATTTGAATTTGAAATTCGAATTTGAAATTTGAAATTCAAATTTTGAATCACAGTCCAAGTGGGATTCGAATTTGTTGTGGAAAATCCACAAGGTTTGAAATTCGAATTTGAGTTGGATTTGGAGAGGATAATCTTGTTAGAATCCTACTTGAATTTTGAATCCAAATCCCAACAAACTATGGGCGAAATTTTGAGGATAATCCTCAATGGAATTTCGGTTTTTGTGGATAAGATTCAAGGGAAAAATTCAAGTTTCGATCCCAGTTGAATTTGGATTCTCTCCTCCCTAAAAAGTGACCGAAATTTTGGAGATAATCTCCCAAGAAAATTGGGTTATTTTGGATAAGGTTGAGATAAGATTCAACCTTGAAAATCCTAATGGAACTTTGATTCTTCCTTATCCTAAAAGTGGCCGAATATTTGGAGAAGATTTTCTCCTAGGAATTTCAGATTTTTTGGTTGAAAAAGGGAGATAAAATTGTAGTTAAAATCTTGTTTAGATTTGGATTGGATTTATCCTAAGAAAACTGAATTTTATTGTTGGATTTTCCCATGGAAAAATTCAGATTTTTTTGTTATGGATAAGGGAGAATATCTTTTCCTAGTCCAATTTGAATTCAGAGAATCACCTCATGTAGGTCTATAAATAGAGGTCCTGCCACTCTAGTTCTCTCAGACCACAGACTCTCAGGTGAGCAGGCTTATTGTTGCACAGCTCATCGTGACAATAAAGTTCTTTAGAGATCTGGGTGGTCGGAAGAAGACTAGCAGTGCTAGCATACCGATCGAGGTTCAGAGTGCCCACACACTCAGCCATTCGGGAATTGGAGAATAGTAGAGAAGGCTAGTTGGTTGAAGCCTCCGGTCATTCTCCTCCTGCAGATTGGCGTCCTTAAGGTATAAGTTTTAATTGTTGTTAGTTTATTGTATATGGCATCATGAGATATTTAACGATCTAAAAAATTTTTATTGTTCTGCTGCGCCACTCTGATACGTTTTTACCGATTTATTTTCCTACATTTTCAAGCTTGAATCTTATCTCATCCTTATCCAAAATAACCAAATATCCTCTATGAGATCTTCCTCAAAATTTCAGCCATAATCAGGGAGGAGAGAATTCAAATTCAATTGGGATTGAAACTTGAATTTTTCCCTGAACCTTATCCATAAAAAATCTGAAAATTCCACGAGGATAATCTTCAAAATTTTCATCCATACTCGTTAGGATTTGGATTCAAAATTCAAGTAGGATTCTAACAAGATTTTCCTTTCCATATCCAACTCAAATTCGAATTTCTTTCCTTGTGGATTTACCACAAAAAATTCAAATCCTACTTGGACTGTGATTCAAAATTTGAATTTCAAATTTCAAATTCAAATTTCAAATTCAAATTTCAAATTTTAAAATTCAAATTTCAAAATCCATAAAAACAGTTGTATTTCAAATTCTTGTTCTCATGGATAATTTTCTGCAACTCCAATCCAATCTCAAATAAAATCATGGCAACTTTATTTGGAGTTCAAATAATTGTGTACTCTATTATCTAAAATAAAATCTGAATTCAACCGGAGAAAATCTTGTCCACCATTTTAATCCTATGTCAACACCATCCATACATAATCAACTAGCCAATAGCATACACAAATCAATTTGCCAAACATTAAGGAATTATGTGGAGCTAGTAGAGGGACCAGTTGGACATATATAATCGGGCACCAGCGAATCCATATGATCATCATTTTTTACCAAACAACTCAATCATTTGATCACTAATTTCAGAGTCACACCACTATAAACCTGAAACTGAACTCTCAATTATATACCGTATTACGTAAGCCTGTGACAAGCTATCGTCCAATGACCTTGTCATGTATGCAGAACTCTCATATGATATCCATGATCAGTCTTAGGTCAAAGTCCGTTCAATCCTACTAATCAGGCTATCTTAAAGTTCCATTATACTACTGAATAAAGAAAATGATTATTCACCATATGTGAATAAGAAGTCATCTGCCCAGTAGACGACCTAAGGCCTTGTCCATTTTTACATCTAGTATAATGCCTTTAAGAAGATACCCTTAACTCCTTATTAGAGCTATGATTCCGATATCTGTAAACAAACCCTTCATCATATACAAGTCACGCACCCAATGAACCGATCTATAAGCTTACTACCTCTGAGATGCTTTAGCCATTGGAACATCAAAGTACACAAGTCATATACATGAAGCTGTTCATCTACTCAGGATTAAGATTACTGCACAATGAACATCAAAAGCAGATCAATCCACTCAAAGCAGACTTCGTAGATCAATCACGCTTTAGTCCCGGTCTAATATGTCACCACAAAGCAACATATCTATGTCTCTACTTGGGAGTCTATGCTCCAGACAGTCAAGACAAACTGTCCCCTCCAAGGCTTTAGACAACATAATAGTCTTAACATGAGTTAGATGCTCGGTCTAACCCCATAGACTACAGACCTTAGTTTAAACCGCTTACTTTAGAATATTGTCTTCTCGCATACAAAAGTCCATTGTATACAACATTCTAACAGTTTTAACACAAGCAGTCGGGGAGCCATATTTGCTTACATTTACTTTAACATGTAAATAGAATGAGGACAAACAGCAATGTAATGAATAACCTCTATATATAATTTTATTATCCAGTTCAAAATAAATACATCAAAATGTCTCTAATACTTAGGACATTTCCTAACAGTCATGCACTGAATCATTCCATAAACTAGATGCAAATCCCAAGCATCTCACATAACTGAATACATAACTGAAACATCACATAACTGAATGCATAACAGAAAATATCATGTAACTGAATGCATGTCTACTATAGCTGAAAGCATGCTATAACTATAGCTAAGGCATATCATGAATAATACATGAACCGATTATGCTCAATTTATACTTCATTATTCATTATCTTTTCTTTACTTTACTAAGGGCCCATGTATCAGTATAGAATGCGTGCGGATCTACGGATTCACCGAGACCACAAACTTTCTTTATGGGCCTTGGCCCGTTATGTATTAAGAGCCATCGGCTTAGGCTCGTCATACTTAAACTGGAAAACCTCTTCAAGTGGGAGAGGCCAGTATGACACGTTTAATGATTATCCAATTGTTGAATTGTATCTGATATCCTCATGCCATAAGCTCTACTAGGCTTTCCCCTAATCTTTCGTGATAGGGATCTAATGGCATCTAACTCATGCTTTCATTAATTTATACGATTATGAAATCTAAATGCTTCTACTATGCTATGCAACAACTGTGCACGGTTTGTATACTTAACATAGTGTGAAAACAATACTTTAAATTCATTCTTGCTCATGCTATAGGTGGAGTTGTACTTACCTGATCTGCATGCAAAACTTGTACTCTTGCCCTTGTTAAATTATAGGTATCTACCTGTCATCATAACATATTCCCTTAATACTCATCGCTGAGTTACTAATATCGTTAGTGACTAAAGCATCTATTAACGTATGTTACCGATTGCCATCGGTACTAACTTGCTCTCTTTTTGGAGAGTTTTGATTCTCTAATTGTGGTTAATTAATTTATTTATCCAATTAATTAATTAACATTGCTCTTAGGTCACTACTATCATTAGTGACTATAAATTTTATTGTTGTATGATACCGATGCCTATCGATACCGAACTGCTCTATTTTGGGAATTTGGTATCTAATTTCTAATCGTGTTTGATTAATTTGTCTACTTGACAAACTAATCACCATTCCTCACTATCTCATTCAAACTTGATCATTGACTGGTTAACCGACCAGTCAACTGACCGGTTACCTCGCGCATTGTTGACTATGTAGCCTACCGGATTACTCGCGTATTTGGTGTGGTAGCCAATCGGGCTACTTCTATCATTTTATTTATTTTTAAGAAAGTTGTTTTAGAAGTCTTATAAAAATTTTCGGGAAAATATATGCTCTTTGAAACCATTCCCATATCACCCCGTTGGAAGGTGGGGGCGTTTTATCAAAACCATTTTTCCATTTTAAAAAGGGAAGAACAAATTTTGGTGTTCATTTTTTTTTAAAAAGTGGTTCTTGAACCATCTTACTTGTTTGAAACGATTTAATTTGTGAATTTGACGAACGTGAAACTTTTAGTTCTCAATGAGATGAACAACTCTCGTTTTTATCTCGGAGCTTAAATCAAACTCTAACGGGTCCTAAACTCATCAAACCTGTGGCTAAAACTCGGGTCTAGTTTTAGAAAAATTTTGGTTTTACGCTGTTATGAAATGCCCTAAGCATTAGAGACATTTTGATGTATTTATTTTAAACTGGATAATAAAATTATATATAGAGGTTATTCACTATATTGCTATCTGCCCTCATTTTATTTACATGTTAAAGTAAATGTAAGCAAATATGGCTCCCTGACTGCTTGTGTTAAAACTATTAGAATGTTGCATGCAATGGACTTTTGTATGCGAGAAGACAATGTTCTAAAATAAGCGGTCTAAACTATGGTCTGTAGTCTATGGGGTTAGACCGAGCATCTAACTCATGTTAAGACTATTATGTTGTCTAAAGCCTTGGAGGGGACGGTTTGTCTTGACTGTCTGGAGCTGGACTCCCAAGTAGAGACATAGATATGTTGCTTGGTGGTGACATATTAGACCGGGACTAAAGTATGATTGATCTACGAAGTCCACTTTGAGTGGATCAATCTGCTTTAGATGTTCATTATGCAGTAACCTTAATCCTGAGTAGATGGACAGCTTCATGTATATGACTTGTGTACTTTCATGTTTCAATGGCTAAAGCGTCTCAGAGGTAGCAAGCTTATAGACCGATTCATTGAGTGCATGACTTGTATACGATGAAGGGTTCGTTTACAGATATCGGAATCATAGCTCTAATGAGGAGTAAAGGGTATCCTCTTAAAGGTATCATACTGAATGTGAAAATGGACAAGGCCTTGGGTCGTCTGCTGGGCAGATGACTTCTTATTCACATATGGTGAATAATTATTTTCTTAATTCGGTAGTATAATGGAACTTTAAGATAGCCTGATTAGTAGGATTGAACGGACTTTGACCTAAGGCTGATCATAGATATCATATGAGGGTTCTGCACACATGACAAGGTCATTGGACGATAGCTTGTCACAGGCTTACGTAATACAGTATATAATTGGGAGTTCAGTTTCAGGTTTATAGTGGTGTGACTCTGAAATTAGTGATCATATGATTGGGTTGTTCGATAAAGAATGATGATCATATGAATTTGCGGGAGCCCGATTATATATGTCCAATTGGTCCCTCTACTAGCTCCACATAATTCCTTAACATTTGGCAAATTGATTTGTGTATGCTATTGGCTAGTTGATTATGCATGGATGGTGTTGACATAAGATTAGGATAATGGACAAGATTCTCTCCGGTTGGATTTAGATTTTGTTTCGCATAATAGAGTACACAATTATTCGAACTCCAAATAAAGTTGTCATGATTTTATTTGAGATTGGATTGGAGTTGTAGAAAATTATCTATGAGAACAAGAATTTGAAATGCAACTGTTTTGTGGATTTTGAAATTTGAAATTTGAAATTTGAAATTTGAAATTTGAATTTGAAATTTAAATTTGAAATTCGAATTTGAAATTTGAATTTGAAATTTAAATTTGAAATTTGAAATTTAAAATTTGAAATTTGAAATTGAAATTTGAATTTGAAATTTGAAATTCAAAAATTTGAAATTGAAATTCGAATTTGAAATTTGAATTTGAAATTTGAAATTTAAATTTGAAATTTGAAATTTAAAATTTGAAATTTGAAATTGAAATTTGAATTTGAAATTTGAAATTCAAATTTTGAATCACAGTCCAAGTGGGATTCAAATTTCTTGTGGTAAATCTACAAGGAATGAAATTAGAATTTGAGTTGGATATGGAGAGAAAAATCTTATTAGAATCCTACTTGAATTTTGAATCCAAATCTGAACAATAATGGACGAAAATTTTGAGGATTATCCTCATGGAATTTTTAGATTTTTTTATAGATAAGGTTCAGGGAAAATTTCAAGTTTCAATCCTAGTTGAATTTGGATTCTCTCCTCCCTGATTATGGCTGAATTTTTTGAGTGAATCTCCTAGAAGATTTTTGGTTATTTTGGATAAGGATGAAATAAGATTTAAGCTTGAAAATCCTAGTGGAATTTTGATTCTTCTCTTATCCAAAAGTGACCGAAATTTTTGTTGGGATTTTCCCCTTGGATTTTCAGATTTTTTGTTTGGAAAGGGGAGATAAAATTCATGTTAAAATCTTGTTTAGATTTGAATTGGATAATCCTAATGTTGGCCGAAATTTTGTTGGGATTTTCCCCTTAGATAATTCCGAATTTTATGTTATGGATACGGGAGAAAATCTTCTCCTAATTCAATTTGAATTCAGAGAATCACCTCATGCAAGTCTATAAATAGCGATCCTGTCACTCCAGTTCTCTCAGACCACAGACTCTCAGGTAAGCAGGCTTATTGTTGCACAACTCACCGTGACAATAAGTTCTTTAGAGATCTAGGTGGTCGAAAGAAGACTAGCAGTGCTAGCATACTGATCGAGGTTCAGAGTGCCCAGACACTCAGCCATTCGGGAATTGGAGAATAGTAGAGAAGGCTAGTTGGTTGAAGCCCTCCGGTCATTCTCCTCCTGCAAGATTGGCGTCCTTGAGGTATGAGTTTAAATTGTTGTTGGTTTATTGTATATGGAATCATAAATAGCGATCCTGTCACTCTAGTTCTCTCAGACCACAGACTCTCAGGTGAGCAGGCTTATTGTTGCACAACTCACCGTGACAATAAGTTCTTTAGAGATCTAGGTGGTCGAAAGAAGACTAGCAGTGCTAGCATACTGATCGAGGTTCAGAGTGCCTACACATTCAGTCATTCGGGAATTGGAGAATAGTAGAGAAGGCTAGTTGGTTGAAGCCCTCCGGTCATTCTCCTCCTGCAAGATTGGCGTCCTTGAGGTATGAGTTTAAATTGTTGTTGGTTTATTGTATATGGAATCATAAGATATTTAACGTTCTTGAAAAATTTTTATTGTTCCGCTGCGTCACTCTGATACGTTTTTACCAATTATTTTCCTACATACGCTTGTTTAAAAACTGCTCTGTTTGGGACTCGAAACGGCCAAATTTTTAAAATTCACATAGGTTATCTCAAAGATTTTGATGAGATCTAAAACTTTCATGTTGAATCCGAGATCCAGTTCGGAATCTAAGTTGGTCATTTTTATAAAAATCTGACACTGTTCCGATGGCTTAGGATTTTGGTCCCAGTTTTGAACTTTGGTTAAAAACTGCTTGAAAAACCTATCTTAGTATCATTTTTAGCCAAAGGCTATTTGATGTAAAAACGACCGTAACAAAATTTCCTCAAAACTTCATGTTATCAAATCCAAAAATCATACCATAACATGTTAAAATATGGCCAAAACCGTGGCTTAAAAATTGAGATTGGTTGACTCCTAGCCAACCCTAAAACGTCCATTCATACATCCATCAATAAAACTTAAAGCTCAAGCACACAACCGCAAAAATGCATAACCAAAATGCTAAGGACTGAAAATAAAGATAATTACAACCCATTTCTTAAATAAATACACATAAGTTTCCTTGATCAAAACTTAAACGAAACTAAACCTCAAATAGGGTTTCAATTTTTACCTTGTGTGCTACGAACCAAGCACAATCCAAACCAAGGGGTGGGTGACCAAAATTGTGTAGTCCTTAGTGAAAAAGGGGGTCAGCCTTGCTAGAAGGGAAACACAAAAATTTCTTCTAATCATCAAGCCAAAACAAACCAACAAAATACACAAGAGGATATCCTAGCAACTTACCCTTGAGTGACCTTGAAATGATCTTGAAGAGATGTTTCCAACACAACTAAAGTGAGGCTAATTTTTTGGCACGTTTTTGGCTAACTTTGGCTAGGTTTCTTGGCTGGGAAATGGTTGTATTTTGGGCTAGAAAGGGTTTGGTTGCAAATGAGAAAGGATGAGGAAAAAGTGTTGGTGTTTTGGGTGTGCAAAAAGAAGAAATAACACCCTAGACCAAGCATATCCTTTTATAGGCAAATCTAACCAAAATTAATCAACCTAAAACTCACTTAATTAAACCAAAACTTAGCTAAATTGGGGAACAAATTTTTTGCCATCTGCCCACACAAAATCCGAAGGTGGGCTACGCATAAAAGGAGGCCAAAATGACTTAAATGCATGGCTAGGTCATGTGACAAAACTATTCATTATTTTAATCAAATGTAGCCAACACATTCCTTACTTTAGGGAAAACTTTTCCCTATTTTTAGGGCTGCATTTGGATTTGTTTGTGCTACATGTGCACTATTTTCTAAGGGAAAAATTCATCTGTAAAGTCTCCTCTTCACAGTCTAATTTCCTTCTTTTGGTATTCGACTCTTTCTCAATGGTGTTCTAGATTTTGACCAAGATTGGGTTTTCTTAATCTGTTTCTTATACTAATTTTTCTTGATTGGGTTGTAATGCCTATGAGCCCATTTTGAGTCTATTTTACTGTTCATTTCCTATACTGTGATCGTGCCTATATTGTGTTGACACTACACATGCATAACGAGGTTGTTTCGCACGAAATTGCAAACATAGTCTATCCTGACTAATTTGGACGTGCTGATTTCAAATTTATTAGTTTTAAGTTCATCTGAGGTCGTCTGGACCAGTTTTTGGAATTTGTGTGACCCCACCTTGAAAAACATGTTTTGTGCTTAATTAACTAATTTGAGCGTTCTGAGTCTAAATATATCAGTTTCGAGCTGAGAAAAGGTCGTCTTGACCCTTTTCCCCATACTAAGTATCTCTCAAACAAAATCTCGCGTTTTGTGCTCAATTGACTAAATTAAGCCTACTGACTGTTAATATATCAGTTTTATGTCAAATTAAGGCCGTCTTGGCCATTAATCTGACACTGTATATGTACTATTCACTATTTACAGCTTTCTGTTTGACTGACTAGTTTTAGCATTCTGACTCTGATTTTGTCAGTTTTTGGGTGAAAAGAGGTTATCTGGACCATTTTTCTCGATACTGTACATCTATTAGGTAATTATCGCTATTGTGCTGAAATAACCAATCTGAGTGTACTGATGACTTGCTCATCAATTATGTGTCAAGAAATGGTCATCTGGACCAGTTTCTTGATACTGCGTGTCTCATATGCACACACACACACGTGTAATAAGATGAACCGATTTCACTGTCGGTTGTCCCTTTCACTGTATGAATAGTAATTAAACGTTTCTGTACCCGTTTAATTCATTCAACTAGAAAAATTACACTATATTGATAACTTAATTACTTATTACATCGTAACTAGGTTACATGAACAGGGAGGTCATTACAACCTACCACCCTTACAAAACTTTCATTCTCAAAAATTAGAATAATTTCGAGTAGTCTTTTCTCATATCTTCTTCCCGTTCCTATGTGGCTTCCTCAATATTATGGTTCTACTACAACACGTTGTAGGATTAAAATCGGTAAAAATGCATCAGAGCAGCGTAACAGAACAATAAAAATTTTTCAAATTGTTAAATATCTCGTGATGCCATATACAATAAACTAACAACAATAAAACTCATACCTCAAGAGGACGCCAAACTGTAGGAGGAGAATGGCTAGAGGGTTTCAACCAACTAGCCTTCTCTACTTGTGATAACTGGGAAATTTAATCGTTCTCCGAGACTATGTACAATGTATGTGAACAGTGAATTTTAAGTTTTAATATGTAAAATAAATAATTTAATACTGTTTAGAATGTGATAAAATGTTTAACATGGTCAAGAATCATGAATTTGACTGTAGAAAATTTTATCTAGTCGAAACGGGGGAAAATGGTATCAAGTTGGAACTGAAAACCCTAACAAAAGTATGTGTTTCACTAAAAGACGAAAAATTTTAGACTGTATTTTTAGCCAAACGACAGTTTATTAGGGCAAACCGAGCACGCAGATGGCCTCAGAAAACCTCTAGTGCGATTTCGGTAAAATTTGGTCCTGGGTAATTTTCGGTTGGATTGGAACCGAAAACCAACTAGAAGTAAACTAGATTCTAATTGGATGACCTCATTAGCATGATGTCATAATTAAATTATTTATGCTAATGGTGGAAAGAAGTCCAAGCTTTAATGGCTAGGATTTAACACTTTTTGATCCAAAGGTTGAGATTAAGCCAAAATGCCATAGATTTTATTTAAATTTCTTGGATAAATCCAAGCAAAATGAGCTGTCCTAGCAGCTGTAAAACATCCATAAAAAGTTGCAAAAAGACCCCCCAAAAAGTTGCAACTAAGTCCCTAAAGTTTTGACAAAATGCCAACTAGTTTGCAACTAAATCCCTCACTTATGGACTGCTATATATACCCATTTTGCTACTGGAAATTCACGTGGAAACAGCCAAGGAAATTCATAAAACAAGCAGTCCTTGTTCCCCATTAAAACCGTGAGATCCCCACCCTTTTTCGAACCAAAAATCTTCAAATTTTAGTGTTGAAGTTCATCTTTAAGTGGCAAGAAGTGTTTCTAGCAAGGTAACCTTCAAAAAAATTCAGTTTTCTTGCTTCTTTTTGGCTGAAAAACATGGCTGGAATAGTGAAATTATTGATGAAAAAGTTTGAGTTTTATGTTATTGTTTAAGTATTAGAGTACGGTTATGATTGAAACAAGTTTTGGTGATGAATTTGATGAGTTTGGAATGCAAAAACTTGATTTTTTTCTTATGTTTTCTTAGTGTAAAACCGTGGCAGTATATAGGTCTAAGGGCGAAAAAATTGTTTTGATATGGTTGTATTGGTTTTAAATGAAATCTATGTAAGTTGAATTTGCAAACAAAATTTTGGTTGATTTTTTTCAAAGAAAAATCCGTGAGTTTAGGGTTAGGTTATAGTGAAAGATTTGCATGAGAATTTGTTGTTTTGTTTATAAAATCATGTTGTGGTAATTGGAATGGTGTTATGGTGTAATTAGAAATTTGGAAGATTTTTTTTATGCATGTGTTATGGTGAGGCTGTGGAGTATATGTGAAAGAAAGATAGAAAAATTTTTGATGTGATTATGTTGTTGTTTCATGGTTAGAAAGCATAGGAATTGTATAAGTTTTATTTAAAAACTTGTATGTGAAAGATTAAAAAGAATCATTCTTAAGGGTACCTCATTGTTACTAAAATTTTATGTGTTAAACCTAAGGTTGTCAAGGGTTGATAATGGGATTAAAATTTTTGGTTAACCTATAGGTTGAAACCATGGGGTTAAAATGAAATATAATGCTAAGTGTGATGCAAATTGGTTTTAAAATTCAAGTTTTGGTCAATAAATGTTATGTTGGAATTTTTTTTTTCAAAAAGTTTGTACTTTTGCATAAAAATTAGGCCTCTTGTATAGTACTTGGTAGATTAGTTAGGATAGATGGTTTTGAGGCATTTCCTAAATGCCGAAAGCCTTAAATTTCAGCGAAAATGCTGCCGAAATTTTTTTAGACCACACGAGGGGTATTTTAGGAAACGAGGGGTAAATTAGAGTCGAAAAAGAAAACCCGAGCCCCCTCGATGACCTAGACCAAGGGAAAGAGGAAGGATGAACATTTTAAGAACTACTAAAACGTCCATCCGGAGCTCAAAAATGATAGAAAAACGAGAAAACACCCCCTAGGTAAGAATAGTACCACCCGAGGGTCGGGTGATAAAAGTTAGCAATTTTATAATAATTAGGGTTGTAAAAATTTACCAAAGTTTAGAAAAAAATTTATTTTAAGATTTTTAAGTTCAGAAAATTCCGTAAGAACGGTAAAATTAAATAGTTACGACCTAAGTACCCGATAGGGGCAAAATGGTCATTTTGACCAAAAATGTGTAAATTGGTCAAAACGAACCATTAAAACCCTAGAACCATAAAATAAAAAATTTAGAAGTCAAAATCAAGTTCAGAGTCGAAGAAAATCAAGATTTACAATGAAAACCCGCTAGGGCCAGGAAAGTCAAAGTTACTCTTCATGACCCACGACAAAAATTTAGGAAAAGAGCCGTTAGAACCCGAAATGATCCAATATAGATAGAATTAAGATTTTTAAGGCCAAAAATATAGTTTAAAATGGGGAAACCACAATCAGGGGTAAAATAGTAATTTTGTCCCAAAATTTTAGAAAAAGCTTAAAATGATATATTAAAATGTAAAAATGTGAATTAGAGTACGAAAAATAAAATTTAGATATTTTATGAAATTTAAATATCTAAAATGTCAATATGAAAAACCGGTGTATATCTCGGTTATAGGAACTCAACGGAGAGGTGACAAAAGACCGTTGGTGGAAATCAAAGTGAAGACGTTAGCAAATTTTCTGTAAGTTTAGACATTTAATTGTCTGCAACATGAACAATTATAGTATATTTATTTTAAATTATAAAATTTATAGTTATATAAGTTAATGCATGATACACTAAATTAGTGTAGAATGCACTAAGGGTAATGACTGAAACTTCACCTATTAAGAAAAAACTAAGACATGTAATATAAGGGTCTCGGATCTAGTGATATTAAAAATGTCACAGGACTGGAACTGTAAAGAAAGAAGGTAATAACAACATTTATTGGTGTACCTACCTTCCGACCTACGGGAAGGTTTCCTGTAGAGGAGAGGCCAGTGGGTCGCACCCTAGCGTCCCTCTCAGTCAAGCGTGCAAAACGGTACGACCAACATTGGGGCCCAAAACCAGAACCTAAAATAAGATAATGACCTAAGATTTAAATTGTTCTCATAACCAAGCATAAGTTAGCATAATATGTTTTATAGTATAGGTGATACTAATATGTCTTAGGGTTTAGGTTAAGGTTGCTTTTCTCTTTGACTCACTATAGTTTATATTATTGATTGTTATGTTTGAACTTCCTAAGCCTGTCGCTCACCAAGTTGTTCATGATGTAGGTAAAAAGCTTGTATACCATTAGATCTCTGATGGATGCCGAGATGGAGATGCATGAGTCAGAGGACTGGGCGCGGGAAATGGTCCAACTACATGACTTCCCCTGAGCAGTATTATGCAAAGTTTTGAAGTATTGTAATATAATGTAAAATAAGTTTGTATTATGTACAACATCTACTATAGTACTCGTAACATGGTATTAAGACTTGTTATACTGCTAGTTAACTTTCACAAAAATATATATATATTAAACGGTAAGAGTTTTATCAAGTTAAAAAGAAAGTTTAAAAAAAAATAATTAAGGAATTGATGACTCATAAGAACACAGATTATTACAACTGACCTTAAAGTTGGCTATAATAACTGTGGAAAATCCCTATGTAGAGAGGGTCGTCACACTACTATTCTTTAATTCCCAGATGGCAGAGTGTGTGGGCACTCGATTCCTCGACCGGTATGCTAGCACTGCTAGTCTCCTTCCAACCACTCAGATCTCTAAAGAACTTATTGTCATGGTCAGTTGTGCAACAATAAGCTTGCTCACCAGAGAGTCTGTGGTCTGAGAGAACTGGAGTGGCAGGACCTCTATTTATAGACTTGCGTGAGGTGATCCCTTGAATTCGAATTGGATTAGGAGAAGATTTTCTCCCTTATCCACTCACAAAAATCTGAAATTAACAAGGCCAAAATCAAGGGTGCATTAGGCCATCCTTTGGGATTTTACAATCTAAATTCAAATAGGATTTTAACTTGAATTTTATCTCCTCAATTATCCATAATAACCAAATTTCCCTAGTGCCAAAAACATGACTAGATTAGGCCATTAAAAGTGAGGAGAATCAAAATGCAAATACGATTTTCTAGCTTGAATTTTATCTCACCCTTATCGACAAATAACTGAAAAATATCCTCAGATTTATCCAATAATTTTCATCCACTTTAGGTAGGAACAGAATCAAAATTCAACTAGGATTTTCTTGCTTGAATTTCCCTTGAACCTTATCCACAAAAACCGATTCCTCTCAAGGTAGGATTCCCTTAACAAATTCGGTTTTCTTGATAGATTTAGGATTCAAAATTTAAGTAGAATTCAAACAAGATTCTCCTCTCCATAGTCCAACTCAAATTCGAATTCTAACCCTGTGGAATTATCCACAAAGAATTCGAATTCCACTTGGACTGTGATTCAAAATTTGAATTTCAAATTTCAAAGTTCAAATTTCAAAATTCAAACTTCAAATTCAAATTTCAAATTTAAATTTCAAATTTCAAATTTCAATTTCAATTTCAATTTTCAAATTTAAATTTCAAATTCAAATTTCAAATTCAAAATTTAAGTTTCAAAATTCAAAATTCAAAATTGAAATTTTAAACTCCACAAAAAGTTGTATTTCAAATTTTGTTCTCATGGATAATTTTCTATAACTCCAATCCAATCTCAAATAAAATCATGGAAACTTTATTTGGAGTTTGAATAATTGTGTACTCTATTATCCAAAACAAAATATGAATTCAACCGGAGAGAATCTTGTCTACCATCCTTATCCTATGCCAACACCATCCATGCATAATCAACTAGCCAATAAGCATACACAAATCAATTTTCCAACCATTAAGGAATTATGTGGAGCTAGTAGAGCGACTAATTGGACATATATAATCGGGCTCTCGTGAATCCATATGATCATCATTCTGTACCGAACAACTCAATCATATGATCACTAATTTCAGAGTCACACCACTATAAACCTGAAACTGAACTCCTAATTATAAACTGTATTACGAAAGCTTGTGACAAGCTAATGTCCAATGACCTTGTCATGTATGTAGAACCCTCATATGATATCTATGATCAGCCTTAGGTCAAAGTCCGTTTAATCCTACTGATCAGGCTATCTTATAGTTCTATTATACTACCAAATAAGAAAATGATTATTCATCATATGTGAATAAGAAGTCATCTGCCCAGTAGACGACCCAAGGCCTTGTCCATTTTCACATCCAGTATAATGCCTTTAAGAGAATACCTTTAACTCCTTAGAGCTATGATTCCAATATCTGTAAACAAACCCTTCATCATATACAAGTCATGCATCCAATGAACCGGTCTATAAGCTTACTTCCTCTGAGATGCTTTAGCCACTGGAACATCATAGTACACAAGTCATATACATGAAGTAGTTCATTTACTCAGGATTAAGGTTATTGTATAATAAACGTCAAAAGCAGATTGATCCACTCATAGCGGACTACATAGGTCAATCATGCTTTAGTCCCGGTCTAATATGTCACCACCAAGGAACATATCTATGTCTCTACTTAGGAGTCCATGCTCTGGATAATCAAGACAAACTGTCCCTATAAGGACCGCCTAAATCATGTACTTCAATTTTCATTTAATGAGAAATTAAAGAATAATTTGATGCATTTTAGTGTAATTTTTAAAGTACACGGTCAGGAACACGCCCGTGTAAGTGGCCGTGTACCACCCAGACTGTGTACGTGTGTGTAGTCATATAAGTGTACATGACTGTATAGTAAAACACAGTCAGGTATACCGCCATGTAAGAGGCCGCGTATCGCTAGGGTTGTGAACACGGGTGAGGCCGTGTAAGTGTACATGGTCGTGTAGTAGAATACAGTCAGGTACACGACTGTGTAAGAGGCCATGTATCGCTTGAGTTGTGAACGGGTAAAAGACCATATTTTGAAACAGGGCTGTGTTGAAGAAATTTAACTAGTACACGCCCGTGTTTGAGGCCGTGTTGAAGCCCGTGTAATGAGCAGAAAGCCGTTACACAGACCCTCATGTTGCATGAAACCTAATTACTATGCAATGAGTAATTAAGTTGGAAAATATGGTATATTTCCCATTGAATAGACTAAACAGATACGATACTGTTTAAGTACTATTCATGTAGTGAAAGGGGCGACCGACAGCGAATCCGGTCTACCCTATTATGTGTATAAATGCATGAGACATGCAGTGTCGATAAACTGGTACGGATGACCATTTCTTGACACTACACTAGTAAATAGATCACCAGAACACTTGGACCGAACATTTTAGGACAATAGCGAGAGATAGCCCTAGCAAGGGTACGATATCGAGAAATCGTCCAGATGACCTCTTCTCACCTAGAGACTGACAAAATCAGAGTCAGAGCACTCAGATTAGTCAGTTGAGTAGAAAATTGTGGGTAATGAATAGAGAGAAACGCAGTGTCAAGTTATTGGTCAAGACGGCCTTAATTTGACCTAAAACTGATGCATGAACGGTTAGTAGACTCGCTCTAGTTGATTGAGTACAAAACGAGATTTTTAGTTTGAGAGATACACAGTATCAGGATGAGGGTCAAGATGACCTTTACTCGCCCCAAAACTGATATATTTAGGCTCAGAACGCCCAAATTAGTCAATCGGGCACCTGACACGTTTTTCGAGGTGGGGTCACACAGATCCTGAAAACTGATCTAAATGACCTTCGATGGACATAAAATTGATAAAAATGGAATCAGCACATCCAAATTAGTCAAGAGAGACTATGTCTGAAATTTTGCTCGGGAACGCTTCGATTTACGTGCGAAAGGACAACACAATGTAGACACAACCACAGTATAGGATGTGAACAGTAATTTAGACTGATAATGGGCTCTTAAACAGTATAAAACAGTACAAAAATCAGATTCAGAAAACTAATTTCCGGATGAAAATTGGAACACTGCCGAGAAAGGACCGAACACCGCAGTATAAAATTAGACTACGATGAGAAGCCAACACAGATAAATTTTGATACGGTCATTTTTTTTGTCAAATAGGCCTCGGCCAAAACGAACCTAAGATAGGTTTTTAGTGTGTTTTTCACTCGGTGTCCAAAACTGGGAACAAAATCCGAACCTAGTGTTTTTAGTCTCGGGTTTTGCTAGAAATGGACCACTTAGAGTCCGAGGCGGTTCTCGGACTCAACATGAAAGTTATAGATCTCGTAAAGACCTTGAAAACAACCTGTGTGTGTCAAAAATTTGGCCGTTTCAAGCCTCAAACCGAGCCATTTTTACAGAGATGTAAAACAGGGATTTTTACAAAAAAACTGGGCACCAAGCCCACGGGTTTAATGAAATTAGGAGCCGTTAGATTTGGATTTAGGCTCCGAGGTAAACAGGAGAATTGTTCATCTTATCAAGGTTGAAAACTTTCATGTTTGACAAAATCGCAAACAAATTCATTTAAACTAAGATTCAAGATAGTTTTCAAAAGTAGTTCAAAATCACCTTTAAAATGCAAGCATCAAAAATATAATTTATACACTTCAAAATAAAAATGTGTTTTTAATACTTTAAAATATGAACCAAGTTTTCATAAAAACATCCCTCACCTTCCAAAGGGATGATAAGGGGGCGGTTTCAAAATAAGGAACTTTTACAAGCTAACCCAAACAATTTTTCAATGTAAAATTGTGTGTATAGCCCGGTAGGCTACCACACCAAATAAGCCTTACTAGCCCTGTAGACTACTACCCCAAACAAGTCATAGTAGCCTAGTAGGCCATTACACCAAACAAGCCTTAGTAGCCCGGTAGGCTTCCACACCCCCAACAAGTGAAGTAACCCAGTCGGTTACTACACTAAGTTCACATATAGTAACTCGATTGACTACGTAGTTACCAACACGCGAATTAATTGATTAGTTGATAGAGCAGCAAACCAATCAAGGACCGTGTTTCGAATAACACAGTGAGGAATGATTATTAATCTGTCAAGTAGACAATTGATCAAACACGATATGAGTTAGACACCAAATCCCCATAATAGGCCAATAGGGTACCGACGGGTCTCGGTACCCCATAAAAACGCAAGTTATAGTCACTAATGTTAGTAGTGACTCAACGAGAGTATTAATGAGAAACGTTATTGATGACAGGTGGTAACCTGTGAATGGATAAAGGCGTGATTTCAAGTTGCTTGCAATTAGGTAAGTACAACTCTGCCTATGGCATGAACAAAAATGCTTTTAAATGATATTTTTACAGTATGTTAAAATATGTATGCCATGCACACGATGTTGCACCTCATGTTTAAGAGCATGTAGTTTCACAATCAAGTAGATTGATGAAAAAGCAAGTTAGGTGCCATACGTCCCTACTATGTAGGATTTGGGACAGCTTAGAGAAGCATATGGCTAGAAAAGATAAACAAGACGGAAAGTAGTAACCGTGTCGTACCGGCCCTTCCAAATGAAGGGGTTTTAAGTTAAAGCAGAAAGTTGAGCATCCGTTGATGGCTCTCCGGCTATTTACCATGGGTGTTACCGATGGTCTGTGCACGCACGGTACTGACACATGGGCCCTAAATAGACAAGAAAAGAAAAGAGAAGTTTGAAGCATAAATGAATATAACCGGATCATGCATTAGTTATAGTTCACCATGCTTCTAGATGCATTCAGTACACGATATTTCTGTGTTGTACATATTATGTGAAGTGTTATAATTCTTGATTTGGTATGTGGTATGTTAAAGTGGTTCATGTGATATATGACTGCTTATATGTTTTTAAGTACGTACTATGTTTAAACATGTTTTGCGGTAAATATGTTGTACTTACTGGGCATAAAGCTCATGTAGTGTGTTCATACTGTAGGTAAGCGTCCTACGGGTTAAACCCCAATAGGCGATAGTGGCGACAGAAGCTGATGTGAGGGCAAGGTTATGGAGACACCGCGAGTTTATCTTCCACAAATTTGAGTATTAGTATTTTGAATAGTAATGGTTAAATAGTACTTTGAATAGTAATTGTCAGACAGTGTGTTTGAATAGTAACCGTTAAATGGTATTTTTAAATAGTAACCATAAACCGTATTTTTGAATAGTAATTGTTAAACCGTATTTCTGAATAGTAACCGTAAACCGTATTTTTGAATAGTAATCATTAAATAGTATTTTTAAATAGTAATTGTTAAATAGTATTTTTAAATAATAATCGGTATACGTATGTATACAGTAAATACGTACATGTAAAAAAAATCCCTAATTTTATGATATCTAGTTAAGTATAAAGTGTAAGAAAAGTAAGCAAGTCAGTTTTTAAGGGACGGTCCAGGCCACTGAGGGCACGGGGCGCCACAGTTGGTATCGGAGTGGTTTCTGCCACCCTGCCTCACATCGCCGTACGCCTGCCTCATCTGTCCAAGTAAGTTAGCTTTTATTTTTCAAAATTTAATATATGGGTTAACGATTAAATTATAATAAGAGAATGGCTGCACCGGTTGACCCTCAGTAAGTGTGAGAGGACCAAGAAGCGAGCATAGCTTTCGCCGCCATGCGACCACACACATACGATGGTAGCAACCCATACAAGCTCCCTTATTGGATTCATCATATGGAGACAATCTTCGAAGGGTGTCATATTCCACCCCATCTACAGGTGGTAATGTCCAGTGGCCGATTGCAAGGACCAATAATGACATAGTGGAATGATCGACGCAGGATCAGGGGTCCAGCGATGCAGTGGGATAAGTTCGGCCAAGACCTTCGTAACTCTGACGGTCCAACTAAGGATACAGATATTTGGGAGGACATGTGCGAGTGACGATACCAGATCCTCTCCGACACATGGGATCTCTACGAGGGAGAGACCATGGCACATTATTGCCAGAGATTTCTAGATGCCATGTTACCTCATATCCCTCAGGATAGACACTTTTCAGATATAGCTGACCTGTTATGGGGAGAGGTACCATGGTACGTGAGGAACCTCGTTCCCTACCCTCCACCACATGAAGACTTGAGGCACCTAATCTGAGACATAGTGGACGCCGAGAGGGTACCACTCAACCCTGAACCAGCCCCTCTGTCTCCCGGACACCATGTGGATGAAGACGGTGACAAGGCTATCCTTAACGCCCAACTTAACGACGAAGAGGAGGAGATACCTGATCACATCAGTGATGATGAGGGGGTAGAAATGTATGAACCCCAAGTCATCATCACCAGTGATGATGAAGTTGATTTTGCCTGGGGATATGAGGATGAAAACCCCGAAGAGTTTCCCCTGAGTGAAAGTGAGAATGAGGAAATGTCTGACGTAGAGTCAGGATTGTCCTTTGAGTAGTAATAACCCTTTTCACGGAAATTTTTGTTATGTATTTATGTAGAGGGAAACAGTAGCTTTCCTTGTCTGACTTAACCTAATGTACTTAATAGGATCGTATTTTAGGAATTGTGTGTCACTCCTACCAAATTTAAAATATATATATGTTTTATGAGATGTTTTATGAAAAGTAGTATCATTTTGCCCTACGGGCCTAAATATGATTTTTTTTCTACGAGTATGATTAAGTATGGTAAAGAGTACAGGACGGTTCCTGGCACTCAGATGATGTCCCAATACGACGTGATGGTTGTATTGAACATCATAAGAATAAGAGAAGAAAGGAAAGATATAGTATGTATATATCTATGATGCTTAAAATGAAGTTGTTTAGTAAGAAGGAAAATGATATATAAATACGAATCCCAAGTACAAAATGTTAGAAGCTTATGTTCTCTTTTTCCATTGTGTGATAGGGTTACATAGGTGACAATGGCAAGAACAAGAGCCCAAACAAACCAAGCTACGCGAGACGACGAGCTACTGGCACGTCTCGCAACGATGCAGGAAATGATGGTAAATCAACAACGGGAGCTTAACTAGCTCAGAGAAAAAATGAACCGAGAGGTACTAGTCCAAGCTGCACCAGCATCCCCTGATGCTCCCAAAGAGCAAGCAGCCCCACCAGCCCAAGCAATGCTAGCACCACTGGCTATGACTACTCCTGCAGCAACCTATGTTATAGTACTAACCTATAGAGAGGGTGACTTATACGAGCAGTTTAGGCGCATGAAGGTGCCTGAATTTGAAGGAACTACGAACCCTATTGAAGCTGATGATTGGCTGACTGATGTTCAAGTCATTCTAGACCTCGTGGGACTGACCGAAGGAGAAAAAGTTATATGCGCATCCCTAGCCCTACAGAAAGGAGCACGCCAGTGGTGGAAGACCATGGCTATCAGAAAGGAACATCAATGAAATGAACTGGGCAGACTTCATTGCCGAGTTCAAAGAAATGTACTTCAACAACGAAGCCTTAGCAGTGTAGTAGGATGAATTTAACAATTTGCGTCAAGGAAGCATAACGGTCATGGAGGCCATAAGAAAATTCGAATAGCTAGCCCGACTTTACCCCGACCTAGTGCCGACTGAGAAAGAAAAGGTCAGGAGGATGCTGAAAATGTTTCAGACGGATATAGCCGTCCAAGTCTACAGTAGCAGCCATGGGCCAACAACCATGGCCGAATGTGTCAGTAGAGCCATCCGGGCTGAGTATTGGTTAGCCAAAGACAAAGAAAGGAGGGCATAGATCTTCAAGGCAAAGAGAGAAGAGAAGAACCAATCGAAGCCGACCAAGGGCAGACAACACTCTAAATTTCAGCACAGAGGGCAGAGTATGGGAAACAACCAACACAACCAGCCATCCAACAACAACAATAAGAAGAGAGTGAATCCAGGCAATCAAGGCCAGCAAAGGAACTTTCCTTAGAAGAAAAATAACCTAGGAGGAAACGAAAATCAACACCCGTCTTGTCCAAAATGCGGAAGGAGCCATCTGGGAGAATGCAGCCAGGGCACCAGCGACTATTACATATATGGCAAGGAAGGCCACTTTGTTAAACACTACCGGTCAAACCCGCAAAATCAGCAAGGCCAAGCCCGCCCTACTAGCGGACAGCTGCACGCCACCCAGGGAAGGATTGAAGGCCCAACGATCAGCCAAGGCAGATTGGAAGCTCTAGAGCCTCAGGGGAAAATTTATGCCTTTACTCGCGAGGATGCAGAGGCCGGAACCTTGACCGTGGTGACAGGTCAGCTTTCTGTCACCAACTCTACTAAACTAATTATGTTTAATTCTGGCACTATGCACTCTTTTGCATCATCAGAATTTGCTAGAAGGTTAGGCAAGAACTTAGATAAGATGAACCAGACTTTTCAAATTGCCCTTCCCTCTAGGGAAGTTTTGTTGTCTAGCTATTGGATACATCACATACCAATAGTTATCAGCAGGCACGAGCTGAGCGTGGACCTAATCGTCATCGAGATGTGCAACTACGACGTGATTATAGGAATGGATTTCCTCGTTAAGTACCATACCGTTATAGACTGTCAGAAATGGGAGGTGACCTTCCACCCGAGCAAACAAGAAAAATTTGTCTACAAGGGCTTATCGTCGAAGCAACCAAAGATGATGATATCGGCAATGAAGGCTCACCAGCTACTATTTAGTGGATGCACTAGTTTCCTCACACACATAATGGATACGAGCTAGGAAGCGGAAACCAAACCGGACAACGTACCAGTAGTAAAGGAGTTCATAGAAGTATTCCCCGAAGATCTTCCAGGACTTCCGTCGGAGCGGGAGATATCGTTCGAAATCAAACTATTACCAGGATCGACACCCGTATCTAAGGCCCCCTACAGAATGGCCCCGATAGAATTGAAGGAGTTTCAAACTCAGTTAAAGGAGCTAATGGACAATGGTTTTATTCGACAGAGCTACTCGTCGTGGGGAGCCCGGTCTTATTTGTAAAGAAGAAAGACGGAACGTTGCAAATGTGCATAGACTACCAGGAGCTGAACAATATCATGATCAAGAACAAGTTTCTAGTTGCCATAGATCGACAATTTGTTTGATCAGCTACGAGGCGCTGCCGTATTTTCCAAGATCGACCTACATTTCGGGTACCACTAATTGTGGATCCGAGATGCAGACATCCCCAAGACGGCATTCCAAACACGATATGGACATTATGAGTTCCTCGTTATGTCGTTCGGGCTGACAAACGCACCTGCCGCTTTCATGGATCTGATGAACCGAGTATTCAAGGAGTTCCTGGACAAGTTTGTCATTGTGTTTATCGATGACATACTTATATATTCTAAGATAAAGGAAGAGCATGCGAAGCATTTGAGAGCCATCCTACTCAAGCTTAAGGAGCATCAACTATATGCCAAATTCTCTAAGTGTGAATTTTGACTGGAGATGGTTCATTTTCTCGGTCACGTGATCTCCCATGAGGGAGTATCCATGGACCCAGCCAAGGTAGAAGCAGTTAGCAATTGGCCGACTCTAAAGAACGTAACAGAAATCCACAGCTTTGTAGGTTTAGAAGGATACTACCGACACTTTGTGGAAGGATTCTCGAAGGTAGCCGCACCACTCACGATGCTAACCAAGAAGGAAAAGAAGTAGAGTGGTTTGACAAGTGCGAAAAAAGCCTTCAGGAGCTAAAAAGCTGACTCACGAGTGCTCCAATCCTAACCATACCAGATGCTGAACAAGGAAAATTTGTAATTTACAGCGACACGTCCAAGACTAGACTAGGAGCTATGTTAATGCAAGGTGATAGGGTAGTCACATACGCCTCACGACAACTTAAGAACCACGAAAGGAACTACCCGACGCACGACTGGGAGCTTGCAGTGGTGGTCTTTGCGCTCAAAATATGGAAGCATCACCTATATGGTGTCAAGTGCGAGATCTACACGGACCACCAGAGCCTCAAATACATTTTCACGCAGAAGGAGCTTAATATGAGGCAACGAAGATGGCTGGAGCTGGTGAAGGATTATGACTGTGAAATCCTATATCACCCAAGAAAAGCCAATAAGGTAGCTGATGCGTCGAGTAGACTACACTCTTCGACACTTATGACCATCCAGGCCCTACCGGAAGCACTGCAAAAAGAGCTACAGAGCAGCGAGATTGAGATGCTAATAGGAAGGTTGTCCAAAATGACCCTCCAGTCAATGCTCATAGAGAAAATCAATGCAGGCCAGGACCTCGATTCATCCCTGTACAAGCTTAAAAGGGAGGCAATAGAGGACCATAATTTAGAGTTTCAAGTCTCTAAGGATGGCATACTCTATTTCGAAGATAGAGTGTGTGTTCCAAAGGATGAAGAACTCAAGAAGCGGATTTTGTCAGAAGCTCATGACATGCCGTACTCGATACATCCAGGAGCAAATAAGATGTACCAGGGCTTGAAAGGAAGTTTTTGGTGGCTAAACATGAAGAATGATGTCGCCGAGTTTGTAGCAAGGTGCCTCACCTGCCAAAAAATTAAAGTAGAACATCAGTGATCGGGAGGAGAGCTGCAGAAGATCGAGCTACCAGAGTGGAAATGGGAACAAATTACTATGGATTTCATGGTCAGACTGGCCAGAACCTTAAGCGGGAATGATGCCGTCTAGGTAATTGTGGATAGACTAATGAAGTCAGCTTGATTTTTAGCCATGAAGTTGAGCTACTTGGTAGAGAGGTTAGCAGAAATGTACGTCGCTCAAGTAGTAAGACTGCACGGAGTACCCAAATCGATTATCTCAGATCGCGATGGACGCTTCACTTCAAGGTTTTGGTAGAGCGTCCAAGCTACAATGGGAACCAAATTGAAGTTCAGCACTGCTTTCCATCCTCAGACTGATGGTCAGTCTGAGAGGACTATACAAACATTATAAGATATGTTGAGAGCGTGTGTCTTGAACTTCAAGGGGAATTGGGATCAAAAGCTACCATTGATAGAGTTCTCGTACAATAATAGCTATCATTCCTCGATTGGGATGGCTCCGTACGAGACACTTTATGGAAGAAGATGCCGATCTCAGATTCACTAGCACGAGACTGGAGAAAAACAGCTCACCAGTACCGACTTCGTCAAGGATACAACAAAAGCTATGAAGCTTATACGAGAGAGACTAGATACAGTGCATAGCCGCCAGAAGAGTTATGCAGATAGACAACGAAGACCTCTCGAATTTCAAGAAGGAGACTCAGTTTTCCTCAAGGTGGCACCCATGAAAGGGGTGATGCGGTTTGAGAAGAAAGGGAATCTCAGTCCTAGATATATAGGACCTTTCGAGGATCTCGAAAGGGTCAGGAAGGTAGCCTACTGATTAGTGCTTCCTCCCAAACTAGCTTCCGTACAAAATGTTTTCCACGTCTCGATGTTAAAGAAGTATGTGCCGAATAGTTCTCACATACTGAGCCAAGAGCCAGTCGAAGTACATGCATATCTAACCTATGAAGAGAGACCCGTACAGATTTTAGCCAAGGAAAATAAGGTTCTTAGGAATAAAGTGATTCCGCTTATTAAAGTATTATGGCGGAACCATAACCTCAAAGAAGCTACAAGGGAATGGGAAGAGGATATGAAAAGAGACTTCCCGGATTTATTCTAATTTTCGAGGACAAAAATTTTTCTAAGAATGGTAGATTGTAAGGACCGCCCCGATTATGTACTTCAATTTTTATTTAATGAGAAATTGAAGAATAATTTGATGCATTTTAGTGTAATTTTTAAAGTACACGGTCAGGTACACGGCCGTGTAAGTGGCCATGTACCACCCAAACTGTGTACGTATGTGTAGCTGTGTAAGTGTACATGGCCGTGTAGTAGAACATGGTCAGGTACACGGTCGTGTACCGCTCGAGTTGTGAATGTGTAAAAGGCTGCATTTTGAAACAGGGCCGTGCTGAAGAAATTTAACTAGTACATGCCCGTGTCCGGTGTATACACGCCCGTGTTACCTCATACACACTCGTGTTTGAGGTCGTGTTGAAGGCCGTGTAATGAGCAGAAAGCCGTTACACAGACCCTTAAATTGTATGAAACCTAATTACTATGTAATGAGTAATTAAGTTGGAAAATATGGTATATTTCCCATTGAATAGACTAAACAGATACGGTACTGTTTAAGTACTATTCATGTAGTGAAAGGGGTGACCGATAGTGAACCTGGTCCACCCTATTATGTGTATAAATGAATGAGACATGCAGTATTAGAAAACTGGTACGGACGACCATTTCTTGACATTAGACTGGTAAATAGATCACCAGAACGCTCGGACCGAACATCTGAGCACAATAGCGAGAGATAACCCTAGCAAGGGTACGATATCGAGAAATGGTATAGATGACCTCTTCTCACCTAGAAACTGACAAAATCTGAGTTGAAGCACTCAGACTAGTCAGTTGAGTAGAAAACAGTGGGTAATGAATAGAGAGAAATGCAGTGTCAAGTTATTGGCCAAGACGGCCTTAATTTGACCTAAGACTGATACATGAACGGTTAGTAGACTTACTTTGGTTGATTGAGTACAAAACGAGATTTTTAGTTTGAGGGATATGCAGTATCATGATGAGGGTCAAGATGACCTTTACTTGCCCCGAAACTGATATATTTGGGCTCAGAACGCCCAAATTAGTCAATCGGGCACCTGACATGTTTTTCAAGGTGGGGTCACATAGATCCTGAAAACTAGTCTAGATGACCCCCAATGGACATAAAACTGATAAAAATGGAATCAGCAAATCCAAATTAGTCAAGAGAGACTGTGTTTGAAATTTCACCCGGGAACACTTCGATTTGTGTACGAAATGACAACACAGTGTAGACACAACCATAGTATAGGATGTGAACAGTAATTTAGACTGATAATGGGCTCTTAGGCAGTATAAAACTGTACAAAAATCGGATTCAGAAAACCAATTTTTGGATGAAAATTGGAACACTACCGAGAAAGGACCAACACCGCAGTATAAAATTAAACTACAATGAGAAGCCAACATAGATAAATTTTGGCCTTAAATTTTCGTGCCCCTTAGCTGTAAAAGCAGCTGTAATCAGCTGCACACATAGCCCAAAAGGTGGCCATTAAAATATTTTCCCTAGCCATGACATACTTGAATAAAATATTCAAGGGTTTTAAAAAGTTAGTCAACAATATTTGTTTATTCCTTCCTCCTTCCAATGAGCATCCCACGCCCACTTGGTCTGAAATTAAGCAGCAAATTTACCCCAAGATTTGGCTAATATGGTAGACAATTAAGTAGGATTAAGTCTAAGCAAGCTTGATCAATTTTGCGTATAAAAGGCACCCTTTACACGAGTGATTTGTTTCCTTTCTTTTTAGCTCCCAAAACACATTTCACTTCTCCTTTTTCTCCTAGCTGCAGCTGAACCCCTTAAGCCTCCAAACCCTCACTTTTTCAAGCTTCAAATCATACCACAAACTTACCAAAAATCAAACCTCACAAGCTTATGCTGGGAGGATTCGGATCCAAGTCGTTCTAAGGCACCAAGGGTAAGTCTTCCAAAAAACCGATCCTTGTAGTTTTAGTTTCTATTTTGATTTGGTTTTTAAGAGAAATTTTTGGTATTTTTTCTAGCAAAAACAGACCCCATTCTCTTGGATTCCCATGACCATTTTTGGTTCCTCATGCCTAGTTGAAACCGTGCTTGGTTCAAGGCACGAAGGTAAACTGAAAACCTTATCTTGTCTTAGTTGGTTTTAAGTTTTGATCAAGGCCATTTATGTGTATTTATTTATGCAAATGGTTTGTAATAAGTTTATGTTGAGCCCTTAGACTATCATTTTTAAGTTCATGCGATTGTGGTTGTGTTTACATTATTTTTTATGAATGGTTACGTGCGAATGAGAGCATGAACGTTTTAGTGGCTGGACACAAATCTGTCCTTAAGGAAAGGCCACGGATTTTAGCCATTTCAAACCCCTTAGGTTCTGAATTTAGGATTTGGTAAAACATAGTGCTTTAAGAAAATTTCGATATGGTCGTTTTTGCGTCAAATAGGCCTCGGCCAAAAACAAACCTAAGATGGGTTTTTAGAGTGTTTTTCTCTCGGTGTCCAAAACTGGGAACAAAATCTGAACCCAGTGTTTAGTCTTAGGTTTTGCTAGAAATAGACCACTTAGAATTCGAACCGGTTCTCAAACTCAACACAAAAGTTGTAGTTCTCGTCGAGACCTTGAAAACAACCCATGCGTGTCAAAAATTTGGCCGTTTCAAGCCTCAAACTGAGCCATTTTTACAGAGATGTAAAACTGGGATTTTTACAAAAAAACTGGGCACCAAGCCCACGGGTTTAATGAAATTAAGAGCCGTTAGATTTGGATTTAGGCTCCAAGGTGAACAAGAGAATTGTTCATCTTGTCGAGTTTTTTCATGTTTGACAAAATCATAAACAAAGTCGTTTAGACCAAGTTTCAAAATAGTTTTCAAAAGTGGTTCAAAACCACCTTTCAAATGCAAGCATCAAAAATATAATTTATACACTTCAAAATAAAAATGTGTTTTTAACCCTTTAAAATATGAAAAAGATTTTCATAAAAACGTCCCTCACCTTCCAACAGGGTGATAAAGGGACGGTTTCAAAATAAGGAAATTTTCCAAGATTTTTACAAGCTAACCTAAACAATTTTTCAAAGTAAAATAGTATGTGTAGCCCGGTAGGCTACCACACCAAACAAGCCTTAGTAGCCCGGTAGGCTATTACTCCAAACAAGCCATAGTGGCCCAGTGGTCCATTACACCAAACAAGCCTTAGTAGCCTAGTAGGCTACCACACCCCCAACAAGCGAAGTAACCCAGTCGGTTACTACACTAAGTTCACATATAGTAACTCGAAAGACTACTTAGTTACCAACACACAAGTTAATCGGTTAGTTAACTTAGCGGTAAACCAGTCAAGGACCGCGTTTCGAAAAACACAGTGAGGAATGATGATTAATCTGTCAAGTAAACTATTGATCGAACATGATACGAGTTAGACACCAAATCCTCATAATAGGCCAATAGGGTATCGACGGGTCTCGGTACCCCATAAAAACATAAGTTATAGTCACTAAAGTTAATAGTGACTCAACGAGAGTATTAATGAGAAACATTATTGATGATAGGTGGTAACCTATGAATTGATAAAGGCATGATTTCAAGTTGCTTGCAATTAGGTAAGTACAACTCCGCCTATGGCATGAATGCTTTTAAATGATATTTTTACAGTATGTTAAAATATGTATGCCATGCACACAATGTTGCACCTCATGTTTAAGAGCATGTAGTTTCACAATCAAGTAGATTGATGAAAAAGCAAGTTAGGTGCCATACGTCCCTACCATGTAGGATTTGGGACAGCTTAGAGAAGCATATGACTAGAAAAGATAAACAAGACAGAAAGTAGTAAGCGTGTCATACCAGTGCATTCAAATGAAGGGGTTTTAAGTTAAAGCAGAAAGTTGAGCATCCGTTGATGGCTCTCCAGCTATTTACCATGGGTGTTACCGATGGTCTGTGCACGCACGGTACTGACACATGGGCCCTAAATAGACAAGAAAAGAAAAGAGAAGTTTGAAGCGTAAATGAACATAACCGGATCATGGATTAGTTATAGTTCACCATGCTTCTAGATGCATTCAGTATACGATATTTCTATGATGCACATATTATGTGAAGTGTTATAATTCTTGATTTGGTATGTGGTATGTTAAAGTGGTTCATGTGATATATGACTGCTTATATGTTTTTAAGTATGTACTATGTTTAAACATGTTTTACGGTAAATATGTTGTACTTACTAGGCGTAAAGCTCACTTAGTATGTTCATGCTATAGGTAAGCGTCCTACGGCTTAAATCCCAATGGGCGATGGTGGCGGCGGAGGCTGATGTGAGGGCAAGGTTATGGGGACACTGCGAGTTTATCTTCTGCAAATTTGAGTATCAGTATTTTGAATAGTAATGGTTAAATAGTACTTTGAATAGTAATTGTCAGACAGTATGTTTGAATAGTAACCGTTAAATAGTATTTTTGAATAGTGACCGTATACCGTATTTTTGAATAGTAATTATTAAATTGTATTTTTGCATAGTAACCATAAATCGTATTTTTGAATAGTAATCATTAAATAGTATTTTTAAATAGTAACTGTTAAATAGTATTTTTAAATAATTTACTATATACATACGTATACTAATAAATATGTACATGTAAAAAAAAATCCCTAATTTTATGATATCTAGTTAAGTATAAAGTATAAGAAAAGCAAGCAAGTCAGTTTTTAAGGGACGGTCCGGGCCACTGAGGGCACGGGGACCATGTCTTTAGACAACATAATAGTCTTAACATGAGTTAGATGCTCGGTTTAACCCCATAGACTATAGACCTTAGTTTAGACTACTTACTTTAGAACGTTGTCTTCTCGCATACAAAAGTCCATTGCATGCAACGTTCTAATAGTTTTAACACAAGTAGTCAGTGAGCCATATTTGCTTATATTTACTTTAACATGTAAATAAAATAAGGACAAACAGCAAAGTAATGAATAACCTCTATATTATAATTTTATTATCCAGTATAAAATAAATACATAAAAATGTTTCTAATACTTAGGGCATTTCCTAACAATCTCCCACTTGCCCTAAGCCAGCAGATGTGCCATGTTACACATCCTCATCGCCTCTACATCCCTTTCAAAGCTTCTAGCCACCAAAGTCTTAGTAAAGGGATCGGCAATGTTGTCCTCGGACGTGATCTTACATACATCCACTTGTCCTGTCTCCACGTGCCCTCTTATAATGTGATACCTCCGATCTATGTGCTTGGTCCTCTTATGGTGCCGAGATTCCCTTGGGTTGGCAATAGCCCCAGTGTTATCACAGTAAAGTGTGATAGGCTTGTCAACACCCGAAATGACCTCAAGGTCTCTAAAGAACTTATGGAGTCAAACTGCTTCTTTAGATGCCTCAGCCGCAGCCACATACTCAGCCTCCATTGTAGAGTCAGCTGTGCAACCCTGCTTCACACTCCTCCGCACAATGGCGCCTCCTCTGAGTAAGAACACTGATCCTAATGTCGATTTCCTCGAATCCTTGCAAGTCCGGAAGTCTGAGTCTGTGTATCCTATGGCTATTAGGTATGGGCCACCCGACTAGCTTGAGTTGTCCACTTTCTTTTCCTTTGCTTTTTCTTACTTAATATGCTTTTCTTTATTTTTTTTATAGGACTTGTACTTGAAAAACCATAGATTTTTTTTAAACTAATAACTTAATCAAAATATTATTTCTTTGAAATCACATATATATATTACTCCATTTCATTTTTTTGTAAAATACTAGGGATACTGTTTTCTTTAAAATACTTAGTAATAGAAACATACTTTATTACATAAGTGTACCTTTAAACTTGCTTCACTTCATACATTTATACATACGACCCTCGGGTGCTACTATTCTGACCCTTGGGGTCGTTTCTCGTTTTTCTAACTGTTCGGGACCTCAAATGGACATTTCACTACTTTAGAAATCGTCCCTTGCCCTTCCTCGAGCCCAGGTCCCCGAGGGGCTCGGGTTTCCAATTTATGATCCTAATTTACCCCTCATTTCCTAAAATGTCCATCATGCCGTTATAAAAATTTTGGCAGTATTTCCGCGAATATTCTAGGTTCCCGGCATTTAGAAAACACCTCAAAACCATCTATCCTACTCTAGCCTACCACGTACTATACCAGAGGCCTATTTTACTTAAAAAGTTCCAAACTTTTTTTTACGTAAAATCTTTGTAAAAACCAAATCATTTCTAACCAAACTTTCATCCAATTCTTTAGTCATTCAATTTTTCGGTTCTAGTATACAATCTCACCACATTATGCTACATAGGATTCTTTTATAAACACACCATTTCCACACCACCTTACACTCTCTTTTTCTTTGAAAAACCTAACCAAACTTTTATTTCAATGTTTCTAAATTTACAAACTTACTTTCCATATTAATTTAATTCTTTTTAAATCCCCAAACACAATTTATTTTCCACAAAATTTCATGCCTTCCATCATTGAAAGTCCATGGGTTTTATTATAAAAAACCTATTCAAAATCTGTTTCAAGCTTTCAAATTCCAAAACACATATTCAAATCAACAAATTAACCAAACCAAACTTAAAATTCCTCACAATTCCACATGGATTTTTCTTGATTCACAAGCACCAAAATTGTGTTTTCTTGCTTCTAATCCATTCTCTAACTTAATCACACACTAGTTATTGTTTTTGAATCAAAATCAACCAAGTTTAAACTTGAAAATTCCAATTTATCTTCATTATGAAACCCACGGATTTTTATACTAAAATACCATAGAAAAGCTTGAGTTTTTCAAGCTTACCTTACTATGTTGTTCTCTTGGTGCCTAGGATGAACTTTGCTCAAGAATTTGTCATCAAAACTTGAAAAATTTTAAGCTTGAAGAGGATTCACACAGCTACAAGGCTGCAAAAAAACTGAATTGTTTGGCTGCAAATATGCTGATTCTACAGCCCAAAAACATGCATATATAGTGGCCAAAAAGGGGGGCTTATTGGCAATTTTCTTGGGGACTTTTTAGCAAAATTCTAGGTGGTTTTTGACAAAATTTTTGGGGTTATTTTTGCAATTATTTTTGCTGCAAATCTGCTGCCTCCACCGACTCAAAACAGCCCCTAAATTCACAAATTTTCAATTTTTTTCTTCATGTTTTTTTGGCTTAATTCGAACCGTTGATAAAAGCTTACTTTAATTCTAGCCCTTGGATCATTTGCCACTTGTCCACACAACTTCTTTTCTTAATTTATTACATCATGCATAACCTAGGGCATGACATCATGGATGACCTCATCCAATTAATCCAAAAGTCAAACTAAACGAAATTTCACTGAAATCGCATAGACGAGTTTCTAAGGCTGTCCGTGCGATCGGTTTACCTTATTTCACTGTGGTTTGGCTAAAAATCAAAACCGTAAATTTTTGTCTTTTTCTCCATTCTTGATTTACCTAAGATAATCTCTCAGGGTTTTTGGTTTCTAAATGGCATCCTCATTTTTCTGAAAATGATGAAATTTCTCAAGAAACATACCGAAGGACTTTTCTAACCATCCGTGCTATCAGTTCAATCTTACTTAATCTAGAAACTCTTAAAAACCCTAAATCACTTATATTATCTTACTTTTTCTTTAACTTGCCATTTCTTTATATCTATACTTTTCAGATATCGAAACCACTCCTTTTTGAGTGTTTTGATCTGAAATCACTTTCTTAATCATAAACTTTATTCTTTGATCATTTATGGAGAGTTTAAATCCTCCAAAACATTCATTTATTTCTATTAACACTATTATTTGTTTATTTACAAATACAATGTTCTTATACATTCTTATTCACAAAAATCTTAGAAAAACACTAGTTTAGCTCAGGTACCACTATTGAGATTCTTTGGTCTGCCACAATCATCCCTCCTTAAGAATTTTCGTCCTCAAAAATTAGAATAAGTAAGGGTACTTTTCTCTCATTTCTTCTTCTCTTTTCCACGTGGCCTCTTCTACACTATGATTTCTCCATAGGACTTTGACCAGTGGAATGCTTCTGTTTCTCAACATTTTCTCTTCTCGAGCAAGTATTTGTATAGGTTGCTCCTAATAGGATAAGTCTTCTCGAACTTGAATTGGCTTATAGTGAAGAACATGTGAAGGGCCTAATATGTACTTTCTCAGCATTGATACATGAAAGACATTGTGTACTGAGGATAATTCTGGTGGCAATGCTATCTTATAGGCTACCTTTCCAATTCGGCTAATAATCGGAAAAGGCCCTATATATCTTGGACTCAGCTTCCCTTTCTTTCCAAAATGCATGACACCTTTCATTTGTGCTATCTTTAGGAATACGAAGTCCCCTTCATTGAATTTTAGGAATCTTCGTCTTTTATTTGCATAACTCTTCTGACGACTTTGTGCAGTTTTCATCCTCTGTTGGATCTTCTTGACTGCATTAATCATCTCCTAAATGAACTCAGTCTTATGCAATTCTTTGTCCCTTAGATTTTACCAATGGATAGGAGATCTGCATTTCCTACCATATAACGCTTCGTAAGGAGCCATTCCAATGGAGGCTTGATAACTATTGTTGTAAGAGAATTCATGGTAGTTTCTTATTCCATGCTCCATTGAAACCTAGTACGCATGCTCGAAGCATATCTTCCAGTGTTTGGATTGTGCGCTCGGACTGTCCGTCAGTCTGAGGGTGAAATGTAGTGCTGAATCTTAGTTCTGAGCCCATTGCTTCTTGTACACTTTTCTAGAAATTAGATGTGAACCGACTATCATGATCTGACACTATCGTTGTTGGTATTCCATGTAATCTCACAATGTTAGCAATATACAATTCTGTCAATTTCTCCAATGTTTACGTCATCTTTATAGGTATAAAGTGAGCGGACTTGGTCAATTAATCCACCACTACCCATATCACATCAAATCCTTCACTTGTCTTAGGCAATCCCATCACGAAATCCATAGTCACATGTTCCCATTTCCACTGTGGGATCTCCAACGGCTGTAACTCGCCTGCCGGCCGTTGATGCTCAGCTTTGATTCTCTGACATGCTAAACAACTATTGACATGTTTAACAATGTCATTCTTCATCTTTCTCCACCAAAAGTGTTGCTTTAGGTCTTGGTACATTTTTGTACTACCCGGATGCACTGAATAAGGAGTATCATGTGCTTCTGTTAGAATTCTTTTCTTTAAATCCTCCTTGTCTGGTACACAAATTCATTATTGAAAGAGTAGTATTCCATCATCGGAGAGGTGAAATTTTGACTTTTCCTTCTTGGAAGCTTCTTCTCTAAGTTTTCTAAGAACACCATCTTACTCTTGTGCTTCCTTGATTTCTTCTAGGATTGTTGGCTTTAATTGCATTGCCGCTAACTTTCCTGTAACCAATTCCACTCCTAATGAGGAAATTTCACACTGTAATAGCTTGGGTAGTTTGTCGATGGCTATTCATTTCAGCATTATTGACTTGCGACTCAACACGTCTGATACTCTGTTCGCCTTACCGGGATGATACGAAATTTCACAGTCATAGTCTTTTACCAGTTCTAGCCACCTTCTTTGTCTCATATTAAGCTCCTTCTGGGTGAATAAATATTTTAAGCTCTGATGGTTTGTGAAGATCCTACATCGAGCTCCATATAAATAATGCCACCATATCTTGAGCGCAAACACAACGAATGCAAACTCTAGATCGTGAGTTGGGTAATTCTTCTCATGTTCCTTAAGTTAACAAGATGCATAAGCTATCACCTTTCCTTCTTGCATCAAAATAGTTCCTAGTCCCGTCCTAGATGCATCACTATAAATATCAAACTCTCCCTCATCTTTTAGGATCGTAAGAATTGGAGCACTAGTCAACCGATTCTTCAGTTCTTGGAAACTTTCTTCACACTTCTTTGTCCATTCAAATTTCTTCTCTTTACGGGAGAGGGCCGTGAGACGGGCAGCTAATCTTGCAAATCCCTCTATAAACCTGCGGCATTATCTTACCAATCTTAGGAAACTCTGGATCTCAGTCACATTTTCCAGAGGAGACCATTTGCTGACTACTTCTATCTTTGCTGGGTCCACTGAAATCCCATCTTTGGAGATGACATGTCCTAAGAAATGGAATTTATCTAGCCTGAATTCACACTTTGAAAACTTGGCACACAATTGGTGCTCCTTCAGAGTGCGTAATGCAGTCCAGAGATGCTCTTCATGTTCCCTTCGATTCTTCGAGTAAATAAGGATGTCATCGATAAATACAATGACAAACTTGTCCAAGTATTCCTTAAATACTCGATTCATTAGATCCATGAAAGCAGTTAGGGCATTCATCAATCCAAAAGGCATAACGAGGAATTCGTAGTGCCCGTACCGTGTTCGAAACGCGGTCTTTGGGATATCTTCTTCCTTGATCTTTAACTGGTGATAACCAAATCGAAGGTAAATCTTTGAGAAGATCATGGTTCGCTTAAGCTGATCGAATAAATCATCGATCCTTGGCAGTGGATACTTGTTCTTGATTGTAACTTTATTGAGCTCGCGGTAATCTATACACATCCTTAAGGTGCCGTTCTTTTTCTTCACGAAGAGGGCTGGAGCTCCCGATGGTGATAAACTAGGTCGTATAAAACCCTTCTCTAATAATTCCTTCAGCTGAGCTTGTAATTCCTTTAGCTCTGCTGGAGCCATTCTATACGGGGCCTTAGAAATTGGAGACGTTCCAGGCAGTAACTCAATCTCGAAGGTGACTTTTCTATCCGGGGGAAGCCCTGGCAATTCTTCTGGAAACACCTCTATAAATTCATTTATCACCGGCACATCCTTAGGTTGAAGCTTCACCTTTTTGGTTGTGTCTGTGACATAAGCTAAATACCCAGTGCACCTACTAGATATTAGCTTTCTTGCCCTTATAGAACTGATCAACATATTCGACAATTTCTGATAATGCCCTTTATACTCGAATTGATCTTCTTCTCCAAGTTGGAACACCACTTTTCACCGTTGACAATCAATTGTTGCACCATACTTTTCGAGGAAATCCATTCAAAAGATAACATCGTAGTCAACTAATTCTAGTATGACTAGATCGATGTATAATTCTCTATTAGCAACAATTACTAGCATGTGACGTAACCAGTAATTGGACAGTAATACCTCACCAGATGGCAAGGTTGTCTTAAATACTTGCCCAATTTTGTCCTTAGCATGGCTAATTCTTTTTACGAAGTTATACAAGGTAAATGAATGTGATGCACCCGAGTCAAATAAAACACGTGCAGGGCTTTGAGGGACAAGAAGCTAACCTATCACTATGTTGGAAGTGCCCGCTTCTACGTCCTCTTTGGTGTAGGCTAGAAAGTGTGCCTCTATCTTTGGTGCCATCTCCTAACGCCCTGCCTGAGTAGAAGATCCTTGTATGCCATGAACTTGACCAGCTTGTCGAGGTTGAAAGGGTTCTGGTTGATTCTGTCGATTGGACATGCAAAACCTAGCAATATGGCTTTCCTTGCTGCATACATAGCATGCAGTAGTCCTAAATTTACACTCGCCCCTATGCATTCTTCTGCACTTTGGGCATGCTTGTCGATTTTGTACAACTTCGGGGCCTTGTCTATGTTAGGAAATGTTCTAAGCATTAGAGACATTTTAATGTATTTATTTTGAACTGGATAATAAAACTATATATAGAGATTATTCATTACATTACTGTCTGTCCTCATTTTATTTACATGTTAAAATAAATGTAAGCAAATATGGCTCCCTGACTGCTTGTGTTAAAACTGTTAAAACGTTGCATGCAATGGACTTTTTGTATGCGAGAAGACAATGTTTTAAAGTAAGCGGTCTAAACTAAGGTCTGTAGTCTATGAGGTTAGACCGAGCATCTAACTCATGTTAAGACTATTATGTTGTCTAAAGCCTTGAAGGGGACGGTTTGTCTTGACTGTCTGGAGCTGGACTCCTAAGTAGAGACATAGATATGTTGCTTGGTGGTGACACATTAGACTGGGACTAAAGCATGATTGATTTACGAAGTCCGCTTTGAGTGGATCGATCTGCTTTTGACGTTCATTGTGCAGTAACCTTAATCCTGAGTAGATGGACAGCTTCATGTATATGACTTGTGTACTTTGATGTTCCAATGGCTAAAGCGTCTCAGAGGTAGTAAGCTTATAGACCGGTTCATTGGGTGCATGACTTATATACGATTAAGGGTTCGTTTACATATATCGGAATCATAGCTCTAATGAGGAGTTAAAGGTATCCTCTTAAAGACATTATACTGAATGTGAAAATGGACAAGGGCTTGAGTCATCTGCTGGGTGGATGACTTCTTATTCACATATGGTGAATAACCATTTTCTTTATTCGGTAGTATAATGGAACTTTAAGATAGCCTGATCAGTAGGATTGAACGAACTTTGACCTAAGGCTGATCATGGATATCATATGAGGGTTCTGCATACATGACAAGGTCATTAGACAATAGCTTGTCACAGGCTTACGTAATACAATATATAATTGGGAGTTCAGTTTCAGGTTTATATGGTGTGACTCTGAAATTAGTGATCATATGATTGAGTTGTTCGGTAAAGAATGATGATCATATGGATTCGCTGAGGCCGATTATATATGTCCAATTGGTCTCTCTACTAGCTCCACATAATTCCTTAACATTTGGCAAATTGATTTGTGTATGCTATAGGCTAGTTTATTATGCATGGATGGTGTTGACATAGGATTAGGATGGTAGACAAGATTCTCTCCGGTTGGATTCAGATTTTGTTTTGGATAATAGAGTACACAATTATTCGAACTCCAAATAAAGTTACCATGATTTTATTTGAGATTGGATTGGAGTTGTAGAAATTTATCCATGAGAACAAGAATTTGAAATACAACTGTTTTGTGGATTGTGAAATTTGAAATTTGAAATTTAAATTTTGAATTTTGAATTTTGAAATTTGAATTTTGAATTTGAAATTTGAATTTGAAATTCGAATTTGAAATTCGAATTTGAAATTGAAATTTGAAATTTGAAATTTGAAATTTGAAATTTGAATTTGAAATTTGAATTTGACATTTGAAATTCAAATTTTGAATCATAGTCCAAGCAGGATTCGAATTTCTTATGGTAAATCCACAAGGAATGAAATTTGAATTTGAGTTGGATATGGAGAGGAAAATCTTGTTAGAATCCTACTTGAATTTTGAATCCAAATCCTAACAATAATGGACGAAAATTTTGAGGATTATCCTCATGGAATTTTCAGATTTTTTTATGGATAAGGTTCAGGGAAAAATTCAAGTTTCAATCCCAGTTGAATTTGGATTCTCTCCTCCCTAGATTATGGCTGAAATTTTAAGGGAAGATCTCTTGTAGATTTTTGGTTGTTTTGGATAAGGATGAGATAAGATTCAAGCTTGAAAATCCTATTGGAATTTTGATTATTCCCTTATCTATTGTGGCCGAAAATATTTGGTGGAAATCCTTAAGGATTTTCAGATTTTTTGGTTGAAAAAGGGAGATAAAATTCACGTTAAAATCTTGTTTAGATTTGAATTGGATAATCCTCAAGAGGCCGAATTTTTAGTTGGGATTTTCCCCTTGGATAATTCAGATTTTTTGGTTGTGGATAAGGGAGAATATCTTCTTCTAATCCAATTCGAATTCAAAGAATCACCTCATGCAAGTCTATAAATAGAGGTCCTGCCACTCCAGTTCTCTCAGACCACAGACTCTCAAGTGAGCAGGCTTATTGTTGCATAACTCACTATGACAATAAGTTCTTTAGAGATCTGGGTGGTCAGAAGAAGACTAGTAGTGATAGCATACCGATTGAGGTTCAGAGTGCTCACACACTCAGCCATGCGGGAATTAGAGAATAGTAGAGAAGGCTAGTTGGTTGAAGCCCTCCGGTTATTCTCCTCCTGCAGATTGGCATCCTTGAGATATGAGTTTAAATTGCTGTTGGTTTATTATATATGGCATCATGAGATATTTAATGATCTTAAAAAATTTTTATTATTCCGCTGCGCTACTCTGATATATTTTTACCGATTATTTTCCTACAGTCTCAGTTGGGTGTTTCGAGTATTTTAACTCCAGTTTTCATTTGGGTTGGCCTTCTGCTTGTTAGAGTTCATCTGATTTTGATTATTTTTCTAACCAGGCTTCATTCCTTAGTTAGCCCTGCTACTTTGGCCTACTTGGTTGTTCTTTTGAGTCTACTTCGCAACATCTCTTTCCTTCTTCTTCTCCTCCCAAGCTTTCGTTCTTTCTTCTTTTGCCCAGCCCAGATGATGTTCTGCCCTCATGGCTCTGCTCACACAGTCTGCTACTGTGTTGGGCGGGGTCTCACCACTCTCCACAAATGTGGCTATGTCTGGTCAAAACATATTAATCATCCTCCGTACCTGTTCTCCCTCTGTGGGTACCAAGTGTGGACATAATCGGGCCAGTCTGTCAAATTTGTGGTAGGCCTCTGTCACTGTCATATTACCTTGCCTCAGATCATCAAACTCTCTTTACTGAGCCCTAAGAGTGTCCAGATTGAAAAACTTCCTATTAAACTCCTCTAGGAAGTCGTTCCAGGTCATTCTCCTGGTATCTCTCTGCATTTTGACTATCTCCCACTAGTATCGTGCATCTTTCTTTAACATGGAGGAAGTGCATAGGACTTTTTCTTGGTCTGTAAGGTTCATGAAATCAAAAATGGTCTGCAGTGAAGCTAACCATTCTTTTGCCTCTAATGGATCTGTAGACCCCTCGAACTCTGGTGGTTTCATTTTCCTGAACCTCTCATACAAAAGGTCCCTGATTAGTCACTGGTTGGACACCCATAGCTATTCTTGGTACAACTGGTGCCGGGGGTACAACCGGCTCTATAGTTGGCTGTGGTTCTGGTACTAGTACTTGAGGTAGAGGGGGATTTACTTGTTCTACATTTCTCTATTCTAACAATTCTTATAATATCTGGTTTTTTCTCTCTTGTGTATCTAGTCGAGTTTGTATATTGGCTAGTATAGTGGTGAAATCGGTTTCTTGAGTTTGCCTAGCTCGTGTATGAACCATGTTACTGTGTAACATATTACAAACAATAGTGACATGGTTTAGTGCTCATAACAATGTAAAAATTATCAAAGACTAACTTACTTGGACTGAACAGGTGCAAATACAGGATTGTTATGGAAGGTCAGTGGAAGAACCGCTTACTTTGATACCAATTCTTGTGGGCCACCCGACTAGCTCGAGTTGTCTACTTTCTTTTCCTTTGCTTTTTCTTACTTAATATGCTTTTCTTTATTTTTTTTATAGGACTTGTGCTTGAAAAATCGTAGATTTTTTTTTTTTAAACTAATAACTTAATGAAAATATTATTTCTTTGAAATCACATATGTACATTACTCCATTTCATTTTTTCATAAAATACTAGGGATATTGTTTTCTTTAAAATACTTAGTAATATAAACATACTTTATTACATAAGTGTACCTTTAAACTTGCTTCACTTTATACATAACACACTTGTCTTGTCTTGTCTTGTCTTTATACATTTATACATATATTCTGGTACTACATTCTTTTCACAGCAAATAAGTTACGTAGCGAATCCATAACCCGTCCATGACACTGTAGGAATCTGCCTGCCAGTCCTTTGGCTGTTTTTCATAATGCAGGTTGCTTACTCTTGTTACCTACATCACAAACAGACTAGTCAGCTAGAGCTCAGTAAGTACAAACATACAGATAAAACATGATTTATGCCTAACACTTAGGGTTAGTCTATTATGTATGTCTATTTTCTATTCTTATGCTTTCTTCGTTCTTTCTTTTCTATCTTTGTCTTTTCTTTTCTTTTCTTTTCTTTCTTTATCTTTCACTTGAGGGCCCGTGGTTAGATGTACCTAATGCGTGCAGACTAATGAGGGAGAGGGGGAGCGACCCACCAATCGACCCCAAGGTCAATCTTAACACTACCACACTTGGGGTAGCACATTAAGCCATTAACTACCTTATTCTTACGGTAGCACCACACTTTTGGGTGGAGGCTATTCTTAAACCTCACTTCTGAGGAGGCCGGTATGCCAACCTTACATTTTCAGTCTTATTATCTTGCTTATATTTATCTTTCTTTACTTTAGCGTTTTATGCTATTCTAATTTCGTGAACATGTTAGATTATCATGCCGTAAAAATATATAACTCATACATAAACAATATTCTATGGTAAGTCAACTCGTGAGTAGACATTTAAATGTCTGTACTTACAGTGTTTATGCTAAGGTGAGCTTTCTTGGGTCCTTTGAATTCCTTTACCCGTCTCTGGTCGGGTTTCCTATAGACAACAATGTCGTCGATTAATTATATTTTTATTAAATTACTTTTATTCTACTAAAATCTAAACTTGGGCTTTTAAAAACTTAATTAAAGCCTTATGATAGCAATTAAAGTCTGAATGATGATATTTAGACCTTTCTGGAACTTTTTTGTAAGATGACCATTTTGCCCCTAACTTTTGACAAAATGACCATTTTACCTCTAGTGGGATTTTTCTCCGTTTCTTAGACTTAAATTTTCATTTTGATCTTTAAAATCTTGTTTAGACTCTTCTGCGGCTCTAACAATCTTTTCCGAGTGTTTCAAAAATTTTGGTCAAAATGATAAATATTAACTTTGACGTAAATATTACTATTTATCATGAATAGTATTTTTGACCTAGACTGTGAATATTTTATTTTACTGCTTAAACTGACTTTTCTAAGCCCAAAAGTCGTAAAATGACCTTCTAGGAGGTTCAACGCTTATCTTTTGACCTTTCTAAAATTTTAGGTTGAAATGACCATTTTGCCCCTAACGGGACCTTAGATCGTAAAATTTTCATTTTAACATTTTAACTAGGTTTTCTAGTCCCAAAAATCATAAAATAGTTTTTTCTTAGGTCCTATCGAGCTTTTACGACATTTCTTACCGAAATACTCATATTACTATTCACCGACCCTCGGGGTCGTTTCTCGTTTTTCTAACCGTTCGGGACCTCAAATGGACATTTCACTACTTTGGAAATCGTCCCTTGCCTTTCCTCAAGCCTAGGTCCCCAAAGGGCTCAGGTTTCCAATTCCCAATCCTAATTTTACCCCTCGTTTCCTAAAATACCCTTCGTGCCGTTATAAAAATTTTGGCAGCATTTCTGCTAAAATTCTAGGTTCCCGACGTTTAGGAAACACCTCAAAACCATCTATTCTATTCTAGCCTGCCACGTACTATACTAGAGGCCTATTTTACGTAAAAAGTTCCAAACTTTTTTTTATGTAAAATCTTTGTAAACACCAAATCATTTCTAACCAAACTTTCATCCATTTCCTTACTCATTCAATTTTTCGGTTCTAGTATACAATCTCACCACATTATGCTACATAGGATTCTTTTATAAAAACACCATTTCCATACCACCTTACACTCGGTTTTCCTTCGAAAAACCTAACCAAACTTTTATTTCAATGTTTCTAAATTTACAAACTTACTTTCCATATTAATTTAATTCTTTTTAAATCCCCAAACACAATTTATTTTCCATAAAATTTCATGCCTTCCATCATTGAAAGTCCATGGGTTTTATTATAAAAAACCTATTCAAAATCTGTTTCAAGCTTTCAAATTCCAAAACACATATTCAAATCAACAAATTAACCAAACCAAACTTAAAATTCCTCACAATTCCACACAGATTTTTCTTGATTCACAAGCACCAAAAATTGTGTTTTCTTGCTTCTAATCCATTCTCTAACTGAATCACACACTAGTTATTGTTTTTGAATCAAAAAATCAACCAAGTTTAAACTTGAAAATTCCAATTTATCTTCTTCATGAAACCCGCGGATTTTTATACTAAAATACCATAGAAAAGCTTGAGTTTTTCAAGCTTACCTTACTATGTTATTCTCTTGGTGCCTAGGATGAACTTTGCTCAAAAATTTGTCACCAAAACTTGAAAAATTTTAAGCTTGAAGGGGGGAGGATTCACATGGCTACAAGGCTGCAAAAAAATAAATTGTTTGGCTGCAAATATGCTGATTCTACAGCCCGAAAAGTGCATATATAGTGGCCAAAAAGGGGGGCTTGTTGGTAATTTTCTTGGGGACTTTTTAGCAAAATTCTAGGGGGTTTTTGGCAAACTTTTTGGGGTTATTTTTGCAATTATTTTTGCTGCAAATCTGCTGCCTCCACCGACTCAAAACAGCCCCTAAATTCACAAATTTTCAATTTTTTTCTTCATGCATTTTTAGCTTAATTCTAACCCTTGATCAAAATTTACTTTAATTCGAGCCCTTGGATCATGGGCCACTTGTCTACACAATTTCTTTTCTTAATTTATTACATCATGCATGACCTAAGGCATGACATCATGGATGACCTCATCCAATTAATCCAAAAGTCAAAGTTTGACCAAAAGTCCAACCGAATGAAATTTCACCGAAATCGTATAGATGAGTTTCTAAGGCTGTCCGTGCGATCGGTTTACCTTATTTCACTATGGTTTGGCTAAAAATCAAAACCGTAAGTTTTCGTCTTTTTCCCCATTCTTGATTTACCTAAGGTTATCTCTCGGGGTTTTCGGTTTCTAAATGGTATCCTCATTTTTCCGAAAATGATGAAATTTCTCAAGAAACATATCGGATGACTTTTCTAACCGTCCATGCTATCAGTTTAATCTTACTCAATCTAGAAACTTTTAAAAACCCTAAATCACTTATATTATCTTACTTTTTCTTTAACTTGCCATTTCTTTATATCTATACTTTTCGGATACTGAAACCACTCCATTTTGAGTGTTCTGGTCCGAAATCACTTTCTTAATCATAAACTTTATTCTTTGATCATTTATAGAGATTTTAAATCCTCCAAAATATTCATTTATTTCTATTAACACTATTATTTATTTATTTACAAATACAGTGTTCTTAGACATTTTTATTCACAAAAATCTTAGAAAAACGCTAGTTTAGCTCAGGTACCACTATTGAGATTCTTTGGTCTGTCACATTAGGTCCCCTCCAGAATACTCCAGCATATAATCCCTCGTTTTCTTAAGATACTTAAGTATATACTTTACTGCTTGCCAGTGCTTGGTTCCAAGATTCACTCAATATTGACTCACCATACCTACTGCAAAACATATGTCTAGGTAAGTGCAAAGCATAGCATACATAAGGCTACCCACAGCAGATGCATGAGGGACCTTACTCATATGCTCTCTTTCTTCCAATGTCTTAAGACAGTCATCCAATGAAAGAGTTAGACCAGTAATGGAAGGTTGTGAGCCTTTCTTTGCATCTTGCATTGCATATTTGTCAATTATTTTATCTACGTATGAAGACTGGGATAATGCTATCATTTTGTTCTTTCGATCTTTGAAGAGACGAACGCCTAGAACATAATTAGCTTCTCCCAAGTCCCTCATGTCAAACTGTTTGTGTAGCCAAAGCTTGACCGATGATAAATTCCCTACATCATTCCCAATGAGCAGTATATCATCGACATAGAACACTAGAAAGACCACTTTATAATCCATAATACGTTTATCAACACAAGGTTCATCAACGTTCTGCTCAAAACCAAATGTCTTGATCGCTTAAGCAAATCTCTGGTTCCATGAGCGGAATGCTTGCTTTAATCCATAAATGGATCTAAGCAACTTGCAGACTTTTCTTTCTTGGCCTTTTGCCACGAACCTTTCGGGCTGTATCATGTAGATACATTCCTCAAGATGGCCATTCAAGGATGTCGTCTTGATGTCCATTTACCAGATCTCATAATCAAGAGCGACAGCAAAGGACAAAAGAATACAGATAGACTTCAGCATAGCAACAGGTGAAAAGGTTCATCGTAATCGATTCCAGTATTTTGCGTGTACCCTTTTACAATCAATCTAGCTTTGAAAGTTTCCATACTTCCTTCCACATTCTTCTTTCTTTTGTAGATGCACTTGCATCCAATGGGTTTTATCGCATCTGGCAGATCTACAAGTTCCCAAATAGAGTTAGATTTCATAGAATCCATCTCATTATTCATGGCCTGTTTCCAAGATTTAGAATCAACATCATTTATAGCCTCATCATAAGTGACTAGATCATCCTCATGCTCATAAGCCTCAGCCTGGTATAACTTAGCATCATACATGAAGAAATTAGGATTCCTTGAAACCCTCCCACTATGACGAGGCACCCTAAATTGTTGATCGTCTGCAGGTCTTTCACTGAAACTCAGACTTTCGTCCAAGACTGTAATCTGTGGAGCAGTTGTTTCACCCGATAACTCCTCTAGCACCACTTTACTTCGAGGCTTAAAGTCATTTATGTGACTTTCCTCCAAGAATGTCGCATGGGTTGAAACAATGACATTTTGTTCCTTCGGGTTATATAACAAACCTCCCTTAGTTCCCTTAGGCTTCCTGCCACGCCACAATTTATACGGAGTCTTGAGAATTGACTTGCTTAGAACTTGGTTTCAATAAGGTTCTGTTTCTCCTTTCGGCAACACCATTCTGTTATGGAGTACCAGGTGCAGTCAATTGGGATAATATCCCATTCTTTACAAGATGTCCTAGAAATTCATCAGAGAGGTATTCGTGTGACAACCGGGAAATTCAGGCAATTCTCGGATGAAAATGTACAATTGTATGTATATAACAATTTGTACTATTTAAAGAGTGAAATAAATGTATTTATATTGTTTAGAATATATGAAAATGTACTAACAATAATGACGAGTAAGAATTCAGTGTTGGAAAAATTCACTGAGTTGAAACGGGTGAAACAGTGCCAAAACCGGCATTGAAAACCCTAACCGGGACAATAAAAGACGGAAAACTTCCGGGATTAATTTTGATCAAACGGAAGCAATTTGAATTGATCCGACTGCACAGGAGACCTCAGGAACACGCCGGGACGATTTCAGGAAAATTTCGGCTCGAACCGGTATCGGTAAAAAAGTAGTCGAATTAATGTGAATAGTAAAAGTCAAAGTCAACTTTTACTTTAGCAATTATGACATCATTAATCTATTTAATAAATGGGATTAAAATGGTGGTTGGTAGCATTAATGGCCATGATTCATTTACTTTTTGATCTAAAGGCCAAGATTTGGCCAAAAATACACCATTTTAATTTTTGAAAAAGGTGGAACGAAATGGCTTTGAAAGGTGTTTAATTCTCATTGGTTAATGGCCAAATTAATTGGCTTTTAGTTGCTTAAGTCGGCAACTTTAGTGACAAAGTGCCGAAACATGTTTCAAAGCCAAAACCAAAAGAAAAAAATTTCTAAGTGTTATTCCATGGGGGTGCCGTGAGCTACCAAGGGAGATTAAGAGAATTCTTCCATTTTCTTTCACAAAAAGGGTGTCAAAACATTCCTTGAAGACAAAGGAAGCAAATGACTAAGGTAACTTCCCTTGGACTTAACTTTTTCTTGGTTTTTTTTTCATGGAAATCGTGGGATGAATAGTGAAATAAGATGGAAAATTTTTGGTTGTTTTCCATGATTTGATGCTTGGGTTTTGTTAAGGGTGTAATAAGGAAGAAAACCATGCAATTGGTTTAAAGAAAAATTGAAATTTTGTTGGTTTTTCAAGGGTAAATCCGTGGGTTACCTTAAGTAAACAATGAGAAAATTTTGTGGTTTAATTGTTAACTTGCTTCCAAGTTAAATTTTGTGAAGAATAAAGCTTGAATTGCATTGTGAAAAGCTTGAAAAAAAATTGTTGGTGTGAATTACCTAATGTGGCAGTGGGGTTAACAAGGGTTGGTGGAAAAATTTGCATGGTTTTATGTGATGTTTGATTGATTGAAGTCATGCATTTTACAATGTAAATAAAGGAATTGTGATTGAAAGCATGAAACAAAAATATTTGGCAAGTGTTTTCTAAAGATGGCCGTGGGTTATATAAGGATAAAAACCCTAAGAATTTGGTTGAAAATGCATTGAAAATGGGCTTAAAAATGTGTTAAAAACGTGACATTGAATAGCCTAAAAAGTGGTTGAAAAATTTGAGAAGTTTGGTTCGGTTTGTTTGTGAAAACCGAAACCAAACTATGGACAAAATTGTGAAAAAATTTTGTAATGTGGTTCAAAATATGAAATTGGAAATTTGTGAGCTTTTATGCAAAAGTTTGGAAAACTTTTACATAAAATAGGCTTGTGGTATAGTACGTGGCAGGTACATATGGTTCGAGACGTACCTAACGCTGGAAGCCTTAAATTTACGCCGAAATGCTGCCGAAATTTCGAAAACGGCATTCGGGGCAAAATGGGAAATAAAAATAAAAAGTTTAGGGTCGGGTCGGAAACCCGAGTCCCTAACGGAAAATTGAATGAGGAAAACCTAAGGGGTGGTTCGTGAATAGTAACTCATCCCCTTAAAAATTTAAAACGCGAGTGAAATTGAAAAAAAAGCCTACCCCGAGGGGGGGGCGTTTTTGGAAACGAAATAAAGGTCCGAGTCGGGAACGGAAAATCCGAGCCTCAGAGACCTAGGTTCGGAATGTCTAGATGAACGTTTTAAATACTAGTGAAACGTCTATTTGAGGCCCCGAAACGATAGAAAATCACTAAACCGACGTAAGGGTCAGAATAGTGTTTCTCGAGGGTCGGGAAAGTTAAAAGTGGAAATAAAATAGAAATGAACCCGGTAATGATTAGAAAAGAGTCAGAAAAGTTCCTGAGAGCCAAAAATGCAGTCTGGATTGGGAAAATTTCCGTCAGGGGTAAAATTGTAATTTTATCAAAATATAGGGGCAAAATCGTAATTTTGCCAAAATACAGAGGCAAAATCATAATTTTGCAAAAGTTGGGGAAAATGGTGAAAATGATAAATAAAGCCTAAAAAGTTATAAATATGTTTTATTTAAGCTTTTTAATGAAAAATAAAAGCTATAAATGGGAATGAAATTAACAGACAAGGTTTTGTCTGTAGGATCCCAAAAAAATCGACCTACAAGGAAGGCGATCTGAGATCCAAGAGAGAAAGAAAGGAAAGAGACTGATAAGGTAAGTTCAGACATTTACCTGTCTGCAACATATAGGATTATTGTTGCTAACTTTAATGTACTAACTATAAGTTAGGTACATATGTGCTACGGGCACTATTATAGAGTAGAGAGAGAGACGTAATGTGCTACAGGCACTATTGAGAATGGACACATTGTTAATTGTGCTTCGGACACTAGAGCGAGGTTAATGAAACTCACTCACCTAAAATTAAAATGTGAACCATTCCTAACCACGGGGCAATATGAAGTCACCGGGTTAGAATTTTAAAAAGTCGGTAATGAAACCACTTTCTGGCGTACCAGCCTTCCGTACAAGGAGGTATTATTTGCCTTTGGGGCTATGAGATTAAGGCTGTGGAGGTCAGCACTGATGTACCGCTCCCAGTCATGTACAATTTTGCCTTCGGGGCTATGAGATTAAGGCTGTGGAGGTCAGCACTAATGTACCGCTCCCAGTCATGCGTACTTAAATGGTACTGCCAACCTGAGCTCAAAACCAGAACATAAGCAAAGATAATTACCTAAAACTGAAACTATGCCATAATTGAGCATAAGACAATTTAGTGAGAGTACTAACATCGCGGTAGATGTACTATTGTGACACTGTGTTGTGGTCAAACTTACTATTCACGTATGAATAGTGGTCAAAATTACTATTCATATATGAATAGTAGTCAATGGTACTATTCACGATGAATAGTCTATTCATAGAAATTTTATTTCTTGCATGTTTGAGCTTACTGAGCCTGTAGCTCACCATTTTTGCTAATGTTGCAGGTAAGCGACCAGCTCAGTAGCTTGTTTGACTGGATGCGGACGGGATGGCGCGTGTCAAATCGGATAACTGGGCGAGGGATATGGTCCTGCCAGAGTCTTTCCGCTGAGCGACAAAAGAGAAGGGAAAAAGAAACAGTCTTTTGTAATAGTATATATTTTACGAAAGTACTGTATTATGTAAATTACTTTGTACTTGCCAACAAAGTAAATAGTGGGAAATATTTACATGATGTTTAAAGACAAAAAAAAAATTTCCCAAAAACGTCATGATTTAAAAAGAGAGAGAGATAAGCCGGCGACCCATGAGAGTACAATCTATCGCAGTTAGCGATAAAGCTCAACTGTAATAGTATTGTATGATCTCTACGAGGGACGGGCCGCCATAGTTGGTATCAGAGCAAGGTTTTGCGATTGGTTTAGTTTAGAATACCAACTGCCGCCACAGTTGGTATCAGAGCCAGGGTTTGAGATTGGTCTAGTTTATAATACCAACTACCATTACAGTTGGTATTAGAGCGGAATTACGATGGATCTAGTTTGGATTACCAACTGCAGTCATAGTTGGTATATCAGAGCAGTGTGACCATATCCTGATTTGACACTTCGCGCATCCTGCACCGCTATCCAAGTAAGTAGTTTACTTAAGTTTAGTTAATTATTTTCTTATATGAAAATAATTATGTTATAGGTAGCAAGATGACCAGACCTCCATATGTGAGACCACCGCTACCTCGACCGAGAGGAGTATTACGGGTATGGACGAGACCTATTGTGAGGCCATCTATGTCCCAACTGTTAGGAAATGCCCTAAGTATTAGAGACATTTTGATGTATTTATTTTGAACTGGATAATAAAATTATACATAGAGGTTATTCATTACATTGCTATCTGTCCTCGTCTTATTTATATGTTAAAGTAAATGTAAGCAAATATGGCTCACTGACTGCTTGTGTTAAAACTGTTAGAACGTTGCATGCAATGGTCTTTTGTATGCGAGAAGACAATGTTCTAAAGTTAGCAGTCTAAACTATGGTCTGTAGTCTATGGGGTTAGATCGAGCATCTAACTCATGTTAAGACTATTATGTTGTCTAAAGCCTTGGAGGGGACAGTCTGTCTTGACTGTCTGGAGCTGGACTCCCAAGTAGAGACATGGATATGTTGCTTGGTGGTGACATATTAGACCGGGACTAAAGCGTGATTGATCTACGTAGTCCGCTATGAGTGGATCAATCTGCTTTTGACGTTCATTGTGCAATAACCTTAATCCTGAGTAAATGAACTACTTCATGTATATGACTTGTGTACTTTGATGTTCCAATGGCTAAAGCGTCTCAGAGGTAGTAAGCTTATAGACCGGTTCGTTGGGTGCATGACTTGTATACGATGAAGGGTTTGTTTGCAGATATCGGAATCATAACTCTGAGGAGTTAAAGGTATCCTCTTAAAGGCATTATACTGAATGTGAAAATGGACAAGGCCTTGGGTCGTCTGCTGGGCGGATGACTTCTTATTCACATATGGTGAATAATCATTTTCTTGATTCGGTAGTATAATGGAACTTTAAGATAGCCTGATCAGTAGGATTAAACGGACTTTTACCTAAGGCTGATCATGGATATCATATGAGGGTTTTGCATATATGACAAGGTCATTGGATGGTAGCTCGTCACAGGCTTACGTAATACGATATATAATTAGGAGTTCAGTTTCAGGTTTATAGTGGTGTGACTCTGAAATTAGTGATCATATGATTGAGTTGTTCGGTACGGAATGATGATCATATGGAATCACGGGAGCCCGATTATATATGTCCAATCAGTCCCTCTACTAGCTCCACATAATTCCTTAACGTTTGGCAAATTGATTTGTGTATGCTATTGGCTAGTTTATTATGCATGGATGGTGATGACACAGGATTAGGATGGTAGACAAGATTCTCTCCGGTTGGATTCAGATTTTGTTTTGGATAATAGAGTACACAATTATTCGAACTCCAAATAAAGTTGCCATGATTTTATTTGAGATTGGATTGGAGTTGTAGAAAATTATCCATGAGAACAAGAATATGAAACACAACCGTTTTGTGGAATTTGAAATTTGAATTTTGAAATTTGAAATTTGAATTTTGAAATTTGAAATTTGAAATTTGAATTTCAAATTCGAATTTGAAATTTGAATTTGAAATTTAAATTTGAAATTTGAAATTTGAAATTTGAAATTTGAATTTGAAATTTGAATTTGAAATTTGAAATTCAAATTTTGAATCACAGTCCAAGTAGGATTCGAATTTGTTGTGGAAAATCCACAAGGTTTGAAATTCGAATTTGAGTTGGATTTGGAGAGGATAATCTTGTTAGAATCCTACTTGAATTTTGAATCCAAATCCCAACAAAAGTGGGCGAATCTTTTGAGGATAATCCTCAATGGAAAATTCGGTTTTTGTGGATAAGATTCAAGGGAAAATTCAAGTTTCAATCGTAGTTGAATTTGGATTCTCTCCTTCCCTAAAAGTGGCCGAAATTTTGGAGCCTTAATCCTAGGAAATTCGGTTATTTTTTGGATAAGGTTGAGATGAGATTTAGCTTGAAAATCCTAGTGGAATTTTGATTCTTCCTTATCCTAAAAGTGGCCGAAAATTTGGAGAAGATTTTCTCCTAAAGATTTCGGATTTTTTGGTTAAAAAAGGGAGATAAAATTCTAGTTAAAATCTTGTTTAGATTTGGATTGGATTTATCCTAGAAAAACCGAATTTAATTGTTAGGATTATCCTATGAAAAATTCAGATTTTTGGTTAAAGATAAGGGAGAAAATCTTTTCCTAGTCCAATTCGAATTCAGAGAATCACCTCATGCAGGTCTATAAATAGAGGTCCTGCCACTCCAGTTCTCTCAGACCACAGACTCTCAGGTGAGCAGGCTTATTGTTGCACAGCTCATCGTGACAATAAAGTTCTTTAGAGATCTGGGTGGTCGGAAGAAGACTAGCAGTGCTAGCATACCGATCGAGGTTCAGAGTGCCCACACACTCAGCCATTCGGGAATTGGAGAATAGTAGAGAAGGCTAGTTGGTTGAAGACTCCGGTCATTCTCCTCCTGCAAGATTGGCGTCCTTAAGGTATGAGTTTTAATTGTTGTTGGTTTATTATATATGGCATCATGAGATATTTAACGATCTAAAAATTTTTATTGTTCCGCTGCGCCACTCTGATATGTTTTTACCGGTTTATTATCCTACACCAACGACCGTTAATTAGACCCCCGGTGCCCGAGAGACCTCCGGTACCAATACCAGCACCAGCACCAGTGCCAGTAGATATTGTACAGCCACGACCGATAGTTCATCCACCGGTGGTAGAGGACATTCCAGTTGTTGGTGGACGCCAATATATTGGAGTGAGAGTTTCGGCTCGGGCAGTACAGGCATTTCGAGCTAGCAGTCCTCCTATGTTTGATGGTGGACGACAATCGATGGAGACGAAGGACTGGCTCCATGCCATCAAGAGGATTATGGTGATATGCGACATCGATAGAGATATGTGGATCCAGCTGGCCGTCAGTATGTTTCAGGGAGATGCTCGAGTATTTTGGCAGTATTGCGACCAGGAGATTTTATTAGGATTCAGTTGGGCTGAGTTCTGTCAGCGATTAGCTGATCAGTTTCTGCCCAGGGATCCAACACCTGCTCCAGCACCTCCAGAGAGACGAGAGGCTGATACACCTGCGTATCCCGGATTCGATGAGGTTAGGGACTATATCCTACAGACAGAGAGGATGGTCATGTTGTCTGGTGAGACGGTGATGTCTTACGCAGCACGATTTGAGGAGACCATTAGGAAAAGATGTCCGTTGCCCAACCTCACGGAAGCAAACTGTTGTGAGCTGTTTTGGAGAGGGTTACCCATGGAGTTGAGACAGAGGGTAATCAAGCTGTTTCCTCCGACGCTCTAAGAGTTTGTGGTTACGATCAGGACGATCGAGAGAGAGATTCTGATCGAGCATCTGACGCAGAGTCGACGAGAGACACTGGGTCAAGATGAGATGTTTGCACGCATCTTCGGACTGAGAAGAATAATGAATGATCATGAGGCTGGACCATCGAGACCACGAAGAGGTGATGACTCAGGACAGGGAGCATTGCCTAGGGGCAGTGACGATTCAGATGATCTAGATGACGACGAGGATCCAGAAGAATATCCTCTAGTCCCAGATACAGGAGATGTATAATCAGTAGATGCATACATGTACATAAGTAGCTTAGAGAGAAAAGCTCTTTTGTATAGACTTGTGGCCAAGATGTATAAAATGGCCGATGTATATATGACTGGTGATAATTATGTATGACATATAAATGTTTTGCTATGAATGAAATACCAAAATGATTATATGTTATACGATGATGTGTTACAATGATGTGGCTCTACATTACCCTAAATTTCGTGAATTAATATGATTTTACGAATGTGGTTATGGAAAAGCTAACTGTGAATTATTGTGCCATAATAGGACAATAGGCAAGATGGTGGATTTGCGTAATCGACCAGAAGGACGAGAGCGATGTCCTAATGTTATGGAGAGATTGGATCAGATACAAGCCCTACTAGAAGCTCAGATGCAAGAAAATGCTAATCTGAGGCAACGGGTAGAGGAGCTAGAACAGAGACAAGGCTCTGAGGGTACCCAAGTAGAACAGGAAGCTGAGGTAGATCCGGTTATCCCTCCAGCTGCTGTAAATGAGAGAGTTCCTGAACAGCAACCGGTTTTAAATCTGGAACCCCTCTATGAAATATTCAGGCGTATGAGGCCGCCAGAATTCGAAGGGTCTACAAATCCTCTAGAGGCTGAAGACTGGTTGTCGTTATTACAAGTGATCATGGAATTCATGAACCTAACTAACCGGGAAAAGGTTGCATGTGCGTCTTTTGTGCTGAGAAAAGATGCTTGTTTTTGGTGGGACACTGTACGAATGAGAAGAGACGTGTCTACCATGAGTTGGACGGAATTTCTGGAAGAATTTAACCAGAAATATTACGATCCTGCATCTCTGAGACAACAACAGAAAGAGTTCTCAGAATTGACTCAAGGAAACATGTCGGTAAGCGAAGTTTACCGAAAGTTCGACCAGTTATCCCGGTTATGTCCCTATGTAGTCCCTACTAAGAGGGAGAAAATACAGAAAATGATAGGGATGTTCAGGCCAGAAATTGCTGCGTTAGTAGACATCGGACAAGTACCACCTACTTCGGTAGTAGACTGTGTGAGTCGGGCCATCAGAGCTGAGTTTCACGTAGCCCGACAGAAAGAGGAAAGAGAAAAACACTGGGAAGCCAAGAAGAAGGAGAGGGCTTTGGCGAAGTCTACACAAGTTGGTCAATCGAGCAAGCCAAGTCAGAATGCTAAGCCAAGCCAGGGCAATAGTCAAGGATCCCAGCAAAATAAGAGAAAAGGCAATTTCTCGGGAAATCGCTAGGGAAATAATCGAAACCAGCAGCGGAGAACAGCTGGTAATGCAGAATCCAATGTACAAAATTGCCCTACATGCGGGAAAAGACATTCTGGGCAATGCAGATTTGGGCCGCTTGTTTGTTATGAATGTGGAAAGGAAGGCCATTATGCCAGGAACTGTCCAAATAGGCAGGGTGGACAAGGCACTTCCCAACAACACCAGACACGCCCACAAGCTCATTCCCTTCAGGCCAGAGTTGAAGAGTCACCAGTAAGGCCGCAACGCCAGGAGCGTGTGTCACGTGCCGATGCTCGTGTGATGGCCTACAGCAAAGAGGATGCAGAGGCAGGAACATCGAACGTGATGACAGGTCAGCTTCCTGTCGCTAGTCATGTAGCCTCTTTACTATTCGATTCCGGTGCTACGCATTCTTTTGTTTCCTATGCATTTGCTGATAAGATAGGACTTCCTAAGGATAATATGGGAAGGGTATTTAAGACCGCTCTACCTTTTGGGGAAGTATTATTGTCCAAATACTGGCTACCTCATGTACCAGTATATGTGGCAAATAGGGAACTATATGCGGAGTTGATCGTGATGACGATCGCGGATTACGATGTGATTCTAGGCATAGATTTCCTAGGGAAATACCAAGCTACGATCGAGTGCCGAAATCGAAAGATAGTATTCCAACCCGAGGAAGAAGAGAGTTTCGAATATGTCGATACTTCTCGAAAACCAGGGAAGATGATGATCAGTTCACTGAGAACAAGCAAGCTGATAGCCAGTAGTTGCATGGGATATCTGGCATATGTGGTGGATACTACAGAGGAACAGAAGCTTCAAGCTGAAGATGTTCCTGTTGTTAATGAGTTTCTTGACGTATATCCAGAAGAGTTACCAGGGATACTGCCAGAGAGAGAAATCTCGTTTGAAATTGAGTTGATGCCTGGAACAGCACCTATTTCCAAAGCACCATACCGCATGGCTCCAGTGGAGTTAAAGGAGCTGCAGGTACAATTGAAGGAGCTTTTGGATAAGGGATTCATCAGGCCGAGTTATTCTCCATGGGGTGCACCTGTGTTATTCGTCAAGAAAAAGGATGGAACATTCCGGCTGTGCATTGATTACCGGAAGTTGAATAAGATTACGATCAAAAATAGGTATCCGTTACCTAGAATTGATGACCTATTCGACCAGTTAAAAGACGCAGCGGTATTTTCCAAGATCGACTTACGATCAGGATATCACCAGCTGAGAATTAAAGAAAGTGATATTCCTAAGACGGCGTTTAGGACTCGTTATGGTCACTACGAGTTTCTTGTGATGCCATTCGGATTAACAAATGCGCCGGCAGCGTTCATGGATTTAATGAACAGAATCTTTAAAGAGTATTTGGATAAGTTTGTCATTGTATTCATTGATGACATTCTTATATACTTGAAGAGTCATGAGGAGCACAAGGAGCATTTGAGGATCGTGCTGAATACAATAAGGAAGCATCAATTGTATGCCAAATTCTCAAAATGTGAGTTTTGGCTGGACAGAGTACATTTCCTTGGACATGTTGTATCCCAGGAAGGTATTGCTATAGATCCGACAAAGGTAGATGTAATTAACCAGTGGCCTGCACCTAAGAGTGTGACGGAAATACGCAGTTTCTTGGGGTTAGCTGGTTATTATCGGCGATTTGTAGAGGGATTTGCGCGTTTAGCTGCACCTCTTACTGCTCTTACACGAAAGGAAAGGAAGTACGAGTGGACTATGGAATGCGAAAGAAGCTTCCAGGAGTTAAAGAGGCGATTGACAAGCGCACCAATCCTTACGCTTCCCACTGAAGGGGAGAAGTTTGTGATCTACAGTGATGCATCGAAAATAGGATTGGGAGCAGTCCTGATGCAAGACGGTAAGGTGATTGCCTATGCTTCCCGTCAATTAAAGGATCATGAAAGGAATTACCCTACACATGACCTTGAACTTGCGGCAGTAGTGTTCGCACTTAAAATTTGGCGACACTATCTTTATGGAGCTCAATGTCAGATTTTCACTGATCACTAAAGCCTGAAGTATTTCTTCACGCAAAAGGAGCTCAATATGCGACAAAGACGATGGTTGGAACTGGTTAAGGATTATGATTGTGAAATCCTATACCATCCAGGGAAGGCCAACCGTGTAGCGGATGCTTTAAGTAGAAAGTCTACCATATCGCACCAGCTACCGATAAACAGGCTTCCGAAGCCATTGCAGCAAGAGATAAATTCTTTGAACTTAGAGCTGATATCTGGAAGACTAGCTGTGTTAGGAAATGCCCTAAGTATTAGAGACATTTTGATGTATTCATTTTGAACTGGATAATAAAATTATACATAGAGGTTATTCATTACATTGCTATTTGTCCTCGTCTTATTTACATGTTAAAGTAAATGTAAGCAAATATGGCTCACTGACTGCTTGTGTTAAAACTGTTGGAACGTTGCATGCAATGGACTTTTGTATGCGAGAAGACAATGTTCTAAAGTTAGCAGTCTAAACTATGGTCTGTAGTCTATGGGGTTAGACCGAGCATCTAACTCATGTTAAGACTATTATGTTGTCTAACGCCTTGGAGGGGACGGTCTGTCTTGACTGTCTGGAGCTGGACTCCCAAGTAGAGACATGGATATGTTACTCGGTGGTGACATATTAGACCGGGACTAAAGCGTGATTGATCTACGTAGTCCGCTATGAGTGGATCAATATGCTTTTGACGTTCATTGTGCAATAACCTTAATCCTGAGTAAATGAACTACTTCATGTATATGACTTGTGTACTTTGATGTTCCAATGGCTAAAGCGTCTCAGAGGTAGTAAGCTTATAGACTGGTTCGTTGGGTGCATGACTTGTATACGATGAAGGGTTTGTTTGCAGATATCGGAATCATAGCTCTAAAGAGTTAAAGGTATCCTCTTAAAGGCATTATACTGAATGTGAAAATGGACAAGGCCTTGGGTCGTCTGCTGGGCGGATGACTTCTTATTCACATATGGTGAATAATCATTTTCTTGATTCGGTAGTATAATGGAACTTTAAGATAGCCTGATCAGTAGGATTAAACGGACTTTGACCTAAGGCTGATCATGGATATCATATGAGGGTTTTGCATACATGACAAGGTCATTGGATGGTAGCTCGTCACAGGCTTACGTAATACGGTATATAATTGGGAGTTCAGTTTCAGGTTTATAGTGGTGTGACTCTGAAATTAGTGATCATATGATTGAGTTGTTCGGTACAGAATGATGATCATATGGAATCACGGGAGCCCGATTATATATGTCCAATCAGTCCCTCTACTAGCTCCACATAATTCCTTAACGTTTGGCAAATTGATTTGTGTATGGTATTGGCCAGTTTATTATGCATGGATGGTGATGACACAGGATTAGGATGGTAGACAAGATTCTCTCCGGTTGGATTCAGATTTTGTTTTGGATAATAGAGTACACAATTATTCGAACTCCAAATAAAGTTGCCATGATTTTATTTGAGATTGGATTGGAGTTGTAGAAAATTATCCATGAGAACAAGAATATGAAACACAACCGTTTTGTGGAATTTGAAATTTAAATTTTGAAATTTGAAATTTGAAATTTGAATTTGAAATTTGAATTTGAAATTCGAATTTGAAATTTGAATTTGAAATTTAAATTTGAAATTTGAAATTTGAAATTTGAAATTTGAATTTGAAATTTGAAATTCAAATTTTGAATCACAGTCCAAGTAGGATTCGAATTTGTTGTGGAAAATCCACAAGGTTTGAAATTAGAATTTGAGTTTGATTTGGAGAGAATAATCTTGTTAGAATCCTACTTGAATTTTGAATTTTGAATCCAAATCCCAACAAATAAGGGACGAAATTTTTGAGGATAATCCTCATGAAAGATTTCGGATTTTGTGGATAAGATTCAAGGGTAAATTCAAGCTTCAATCCTAGTTGAATTTGGATTCTCTCCTCCCTAAAAGTGGCCGAAATTTTGGAGCCTTTATCCTAGGAAATTCGGTTATTTTTGGATAAGGTTGAGATAAGATTCAAGCTTGAAAATTCTAGTGGAATTTTGATTCTCCCTTATCCATAATGGCCGAAATCTTTAGGAGAAAAATCTCCAAGAAAAATTCGGATTTTTTGGTTGAAAAAGGGAGATAAAATTCTAGTTAAAATCTTGTTGAGATTTGGATTGGATTTATCCTAAGAAAACCGAATTTTTTGTGGAGATTCTCCCTTGGAAAAATTCGGATTTTATGGGTTTGGATAAGGGAAAATATCTTTTCCTAATCCAATTCAAATTCAGAGATTCACCTCATGCAGGTCTATAAATAGAGGTCCTACCACTCCAGTTCTCTCAGACCACAGACTCTCAGGTGAGCAGGCTTATTGTTGCACAGCTCATCGTGATAATAAAGTTCTTTAGAGATCTGGGTGGTCGGAAGAAGACTAGCAGTGCTAGCATACCGATCGAGGTTCAGAGTGCCCACACACTCAGCCATTCGAGAATTGGAGAATAGTAGAGAAGGCTAGTTGGTTGAAGCCTCCGGTCATTCTCCTCCTGCAGATTGGCGTCCTTGAGGTATGAGTTTTAATTGTTGTCGATTTATTGTATATGGCATCATGAGATATTTAACGATCTAAAAATTTTTTATTGTTCCGCTGCGCCACTCTGATACGGTTTTACCGATTTATTTTCCTACAAGCTGCACTCCAAGTGGAATCATCGCTATTTGAGGAGATAAAGGAAGCTCAGAGGCGAGATCCAACAATGACAAGTTCTCTGGAAGGAATTTCCAAGGATGGAATGATCCTCTATCAAGGAAGGATAAATGTTCCAGCTGATGAAGAACTTAGAAGACAGATCATGTCAAAACCCCATGAGACCCCATATTCGGTTCATCCCGGAGCTAGCAAGATGTATCAGGATTTGAAGTTACAGTTTTGGTAAAAACGGATGAAGAACGATATAGCGAAATTCGTGAGCAGATGCATGACCTGTCAGAGAATCAAAGCGGAACATAAACATCCAGCAGGAAGATTGGAACCGTTGGAGATTCCTGAATGGAAATGGGAACACATTACGATGGATTTTGTAGTGGGACTCCCAAAAACCCGAGAAGGTTATGATGCCATTTGGGTTATTGTGGATAGACTGACCAAGACGGCACGGTTTATAGCTGTTAAGATGACTTTTTCGTTGGAAAAGTTTGCTCAATTATACGTAACTCATGTCGTCAGATTACATGGAGTACCAAAATCCATTGTATCAGATCGAGATGCACGGTTCACTTCGAATTTCTGGAAGTGTGTGCAAGAAGCCATGGGTACTGAATTGAGACTCAGTACGGCATTTCATCCGCAAACAGACGGACAGTCGGAGCGGACAATTTAGACGTTAGAGGACATGCTTCGAGCTTGTGTTATGGATTTTGCGGGAAATTGGAACGAGAAGTTAGCATTAATTGAATTCTCGTACAATAATAGTTACCAAGCGTCTATAGGCATGGCACCTTACGAGGCTTTGTATGGACGGAAGTGCAGATCACCATTACACTGGTATGATTTGCGAGAGAAGCAGTTGCATAAGACGGATTTCATAAAAGAGACTTCCGATGCAGTTGCTAGAATTCAACGTCAAATGAAAATTGCGCAAAGCCGACAAAAGAGTTACGCAGATAAGAGGCGAAGATCCTTAGAGTTTGATGAAGGAGACTTCGTGTTTCTTAAGATATCGCCTATGAAGGGGATTATGCGTTTCGGTAAGAAGGGGAAACTTAGTCCAAGATATATTGGACCTTATGAAATTATCGAGCGCATTGGAAAGGTCGCTTATAGATTAGCATTACCTCCAGAATTGTCGGCAGTGCATAATGTGTTTCATGTGTCGATGCTGAGAAAATATATACCAGATCCATCCCATGTTTTGAAGCATGAGCCCATTCAAATCCACGAGGATTTGACATATGAGGAACAGCCTATTCGAGTACTAGCTCGTGAAGAGAAAGTACTGAGGAATAAGGTAATCCCACTAGTGAAGATTTTGTGGAAAAATCACAACATTGAAGAAGCTACGTGGGAACGAGAAGACGAGATGAGGAGTTTATACCCCCATTTGTTCTAATTTTCGAGGACGAAAATTTTATAAGGATGGGTGAATATGACAACCGGGAAATTCAGGCAATTCTCAGATGAAAATGTACAATTGTATGTATATAACAATTTGTACTATTTAAAGAGTGAAATAAATGTATTTATATTGTTTAGAATATATGAAAATGTTCTAACAATACTGACGAGTAAGAATTCAGTGTTGGAAAAATTCACTGAGTTAAAACGGGTAAAACGATGCTAAAACCGGCATTGAAAACCCTAACCGGGACAATAAAAGACGGAAAACTTCCGGGATTAATTTTGATCAAACGGAAGCAATTTAAATTGATCCGACTGCACAGGAGACCTCAGGAACACGCCTGGACGATTTCAGGAAAATTTCGGCTCGAACCGGTATCGGTAAAAAAGTAGTCGAATTAATGTGAATAGTAAAAGTCAAAGTCAACTTTTACTTTAGCAATTATGACATCATTAATCCATTTAATAAATGGGATTAAAATGGTGGTTGGTAGCATTAATGGCCATGATTCATTTACTTTTTGATCTAAAGGCCAAGATTTGGCCAAAAATACACCATTTTAATTTTTGAAAAAGGTGGAAAGAAATGGCTTTGAAAGGTGTTTAATTCTCATTGGTTAATGGCCAAATTAATTGGCTTTTAGTTGCTTAAGTCGGCAACTTTAGTGACAAAGTGGCCGAAACATGTTTCAAAGCCAAAACCAAAAGAAAAAAATTTCTAAGTGTTATTCCATGGGGGAGCCGTGAGCTACCAAGGGAGATTAAGAGAATTCTTCAATTTTCTTTCACAAAAAGGGTGTCAAAACATTCCTTGAAGACAAAGGAAGCAAATGACTAAGGTAACTTCCCTTGGACTTAACTTTTTCTTGGTTTTTTTTCATGGAAACCGTGGGATGAATAGTGAAATAAGATGGAAAATTTTTGGTTGTTTTCCATGATTTGATGCTTGGGTTTTGTTAAGGGTGTAATAAGGAAGAAAACCATGCAATTGGTTTAAAGAAAAACTGAAATTTTGTTGGTTTTTCAAGGGTAAATCCGTGGGTTACCTAAACTAAACAATGAGAAAATTTTGTGGTTTAATTGTTAACTTGTTTCCAATTTAAATTTTGTGAAGAATAAAGCTTGAATTGCATTGTGAAAAGCTTGAAAAAAAATTGTTGGTGTGAATTACCTAATGTGGCTGTGGGGTTAACAAGGGTTGGTGGAAAAATTTGCATGGTTTTATGTGATGTTTGATTGATTGAAGTCATGCATTTTACAATGTAAATAAAGGAATTGTGATTGAAAGCATGAAATAAAAATATTTGGCAAGTGTTTTCTAAAGATGGCCGTGGGTTATATAAGGATAAAAACCCTAAGAATTTGGTTGAAAATGCATTGAAAATGGGCTTAAAAATGTGTTAAAAACGTGACATTGAATAGACTAAAAAGTGGTTGAAAAATTTGAGAAGTTTGGTTCGGTTTGGTTGTGAAAACCGAAACCAAACTATGGACAAAATTGTGAAAAAATTTTGTAATGTGGTTCAAAATATGAAATTGGATATTTGTGAGCTTTTATGTAAAAGTTTGGAAAACTTTTACATAAAATAGGCTTGTGGTATAGTACGTGGAAGGTATATATGGTTCGAGGCATGCCTAACGCCGGAAGCCTTAAATTTACGCCGAAATGCTGCCGAAATTTCGAAAACGGCATTCAGGGCAAAATGGGAAATAAAAATAAAAAGTTTAGGGTCGGGTCGGAAACCCGAGTCCCTAACGGAAAATTGAATGAGGAAAACCTAAGGGGTGGTTCGTGAATAGTAACCCGTCCTCTTAAAAATTTAAAACGCGAGTGAAATTGAAAAAAAAAGGGACCCCGAGGGCGGGCGTTTTTGGAAACGAAATAAAGGTCCGAGTCGGGAATGGAAAATCCGAGCCTCGGAGACCTAAGTCCGGAATGTCTAGATGAACGTTTTAAATACTAGTGAAACATCCATTTGAGGCCCCGAAACGATAGAAAATCACTAAACCGATGTAAGGGTCGGAATAGTGTTTCCCGAGGGTCGGGAAAGTGAAAAGTGGAAATAAAATAGAAATGAATCCGGTAATGATTAGAAAAGAGTCAGAAAAGTTCCTGAGAGCCAAAAATGCAGTCTGGATCGGGAAAATTTCCGTCAGGGGTAAAATTGTAATTTTGCCAAAATATAGGGGTAAAATCGTAATTTTGCCAAAATACAGGGGCAAAATCGTAATTTTGTAAAAGTTGGGGAAAATGGTGAAAATGATAAATAAAGCCTAAAAAGTTATAAATAGGTTTTATTTAAGCTTTTTAATGAAAAATAAAAGCTATAAATGGGAATGAAATTAACAGACAAGGTTTTGTCTGTAGGATCCAAAAAAAATCGACCTACAAAGAAGGCGATCTGAGATCCAAGAGAGAAAGAAAGGAAAGAGACTGATAAGGTAAGTTCAGACATTTACCTGTCTGCAACATATAGCATTATTGTTGCTAACTTTAATGTACTAACTATAAGTTAGGTACATATGTGCTACGGGCACTATTATAGAGTAGAGAGAGAGACGTAATGTGCTACGGGCACTATTGAGAATGGACACATTGTTAATTGTGCTTCGGGCACTAGAGCGAGGTTAATGAAACTCACTCACCTAAAATTAAAATGTGAACCATTCCTAACCACGGGGCAATATGAAGTCACCGGGTTAGAATTTTAAAAAGTCGGTAATGAAACCACTTTCTGGCGTACCAGCCTTCCGTACAGGGAGGTATTATTTGCCTTTGGGGCTATGAGATTAAGGCTGTGGAGGTCAGCATTGATGTACCGCTCCCAGTCATGTACAATTTTGCCTTCGGGGCTATGAGATTAAGGCTGTGGAGGTCAGCACTAATGTACCACTCCCAGTCATGCGCACTTAAATGGTACTGCCAACCTGAGGTCAAAACCAGAACATAAGCAAAGATAATTACCTAAAACTGAAATTATGCCATAATTGAGCATAAGACAGTTTAGTGAGAGTACTAACATCGCGGTAGATGTACTGTTGTGACACTGTGTTGTGGTCAAACTTACTATTCACGTATGAATAGTGGTCAAAGTTACTATTCATATATGAATAGTAGTCAACGGTACTATTCATGATGAATAGTCTATTCATAGAAATTTTATTTCTTGCATTTTTGAACTTACTGAGCTTGTAGCTCACTATTTTTGCTAATGTTGCAGGTAAGCGACCAGCTCAGTAGCTTGTTTGACTGGATGCGGACGGGATGACGCGTGTCAAATCGGATAACTGGGCGAGGGATATGGTCCTGCCAGAGTCTTTCTGCTGAGCGATAAAAGAGAAGGGAAAAAGAAACAGTCTTTTGTAATAGTATATATTTTACGAAAGTACTGTATTATGTAAATTACTTTGTACTTGCCAACAAAGTAAATAGTGGGAAATATTTACATGATGTTTAAAGAGAAAAAAAAAATTTCCCAAAAATGTCATGATTTAAAAAGAGAGAGAGATAAACCGGCGACCCATGAGAGTACAATCTATCGCAGTTAGCGATAAAGCTCAGCTGTAATAGTATTGTATGATCTCTACGAGGGGCGGGCCGCCACAGTTGGTATCAGAGCAAGGTTTTACGATTGGTTTAGTTTAGAATACCAACTGCCGCCACAATTCGCCACCTCGATCAGATCGAAGTGTCTTTATGGATTTACCCAATTGCTTTTCCACTTCCGCATGATACTCTTTGAATTATCAAAGGTTTCGCTCTTGCGGTGCACAAGTATACATATCTATACCTCAAGTAATCATCTATAAAGGGGGCATAATGTTCGAACCTTCCTCGTGCTGTGACTTTCATGGGGCCATATACGTTAGTGTACACAATTTCTAAGAGTTTCTAAGCCCTAATACCCTTAGCTCTAAAAGACCTCTTAGTCATCTTACCCTCAAGACAAGACTCACATTGAGGAAGACGTACCTCCTTCAGAGATTCTAGAGGATCATCTTTCACTAACCTTTGAATCCTATCTTGATTAATATGACCAAGTCTTAAATGCCAAAGATACGCCTTGTTAGAGTGAGAACCTTTCAACCTTTTAGAGTTATCTATTAATTCAGGGTCAAGCAGTGAGTACATCTTTGGTTTGATCAAATATAGGTTTCCATCCATCCATCGAGAATAGATAAAAGACTTATTTTTACGAATATCAACTCTTTTACTAAAAGAAACTGAATAAGAATCCTTTATTAAACAAGCTACCGATATAAGGTTCCTCCTAAAATTAGGAATATAAAAACAGTCTTTCAATAATATAAACCTAAATTCATCAAAGTAAAGATAAACGTCTCCCACTACCTCAGCTACCACCAAGCTACCGTCTCCGGTCTGCAACGAGAGGCTCCTATCATGTAGACTTCTCGTTTCGACGAACCCTTGTATAGAAACACAAACATGGTTAGTGGCTCCCAAATCAATGACCCATGTGTCTTTCGATTCTTTCACCAAACATGCTTTTAAATAATGAAGTTCCTTTACTTGCCCTTGGCAGCTAGGAATTCCCGGCAAGCCTTCTTGAAGTGACCTACCTTCCCACAGTGGAAGCACTTGGACTTTTTAGGGTCCTTGGACTTCTTGTTCTTCTTCTTCTTCTTCCCATTTGAGACAAGAGGATTGGAAGAACTGGACGCTGCTTGCTTCTTATTTGGCCTCTTCTTCTTCCGTGAGGGTTTGGAAGATTCTGCCAAATTGGCCTCTCCTTTAGGTTGGACCACATCCCTATCCCTGATCATCCTCTCATAAGCTTGGAGTTGCTTTATGAGAGTCCTAACTCCCTTGTTGCCAGATTGTATGCGGCCTTAAACCCTACAAAATCTTTTGACAGAGTTTTAAACACCATCTCGATCTGGGTGTTGTAGTCCAACTCAACACTATTTTCAGCAGCCTTTTTCAGTAGCCTTAGCAAAGAATCTCATTAGAGTGATCATATGGTCCTTCATCGGAGTACCTGCTTTTTGCTTAGAGTTTATAATGCTGGTAATAGCAAACTGTCAAGCTAATTTTTCTTGGCCTTCAAACATGTCCTCCAGATTTTCCATGATCTCCCTAGCCACTTGATAAGTCTCATGCTACTTTTGTAAAGTACTCATCATGCTAGCAAGTATGTAACACCGAGCTATCTCATTGGATTCTCTCCAACGAGTATAGGCAACCGGGACCTCCTTAAGCAGTGTGTCAGGCTTGGGCCCAGGTGGGCATGGTTCATCTAGCACGAACTTGTGTCTCTCACAATTGAGAACTATTAGTAGATTTCTCTTTCAGTCTTTGTAATTATCGCCATTAAGTTTATTCTCAGTAAGTATTGAAATGAAGGGTGTCGGTGACATTTTGAATTGAAATAAAATTATACTAGACATCATTACAAAGCTCAAGCAAATATAGAGGTTATTTAGCAAATAAAATATACAAGTATGTTCCTACATAAAACTTGAAAAAACATGTAGCATTGCAATGATAATTCTCAGCACCTATTGCCCCAAGCCACCGAGGGGTGGTCATGAGACAAATAGCCAGAACATGGACCCCGTCCAATTAATATATGTTGCCTTAAATCCTCCAAGGTTAAGACATATATTAATAACCACTTATTTTAGCCACCAGTTTAGTTAACAGAGCTTCTAGGGAAGGTTAATAACTAAACGAGTCTTGAGTGTATAACCATTGTTTACATAGCCCGATCCACGTCCTACCAAGCCACCGAGGGGTGGTCATGAATAGAATCGTACCCGAACACGTTTTCCACATAGGAGATCCAACCTAGTATACTGGCGGCGGTAAACACCTACCAAGGAGTGTGGCCAGGGCAGAACTGAAGTGAGGCGTTACCATGCTTTCATATATGGATCAACAATGGAGGCTGTGGGTTTTGTTTGAAATCCTCTCCCATCAATATTTTGAAAAACATGCAAGTTTTGACAAATATATATGATCAATATAGTTTGAGCGGCATTCACCTATCCTATATGACATGTTATCAAATATGCATACAATTCATCCATTAATACAAATTCATCCATCTATGACATATCATAGAAAAAATAATTGATGGAAAAATAACCAAGCCATGGTCCCATCCTAGAATAAAGAAAATAAAGATTACAAAATTCCATCCAAAATATTCTTTGAGTCTTGAATTTTATTCCGTCTTCTTGTATCCATCTTTATGTAGCCTCTTGATTTATTTCTCATCCCAAGAATCATTTAAAATTTAAATTCCAAAAATTTAAATTTCAAATTCAAAATTTAAACAATTTTAAATTTCATGTGTAATAATATGTAATTTCAAAAATTTTAAATTTTCAATTACATATTTTTAAACATGATTTAAAATTAAATCTCAAATTTAAAAATCAAAATTTTTCGATTTTTGGCCAGTCGGCCCACGGGCCCCGAAGGCCCGCAACCATCGTAGACAGTCACCAGCCCTTAGGGGGGCTGGCAGCCCACAGCCGTAGGTCGGGCGCAACCATGTCGGGCTGCATGTAGAGCCTACAGCCCCAGGCTACACACCTAGGTGCTACTGTAGCCCCAGGCTACAGGTAGTGCTTACAGCCATGGGCTGCATGCCTGGGTGGGCGCTGCAGCCTGCCAGGCTGCAGCCCAAGGGCTCGGCAAGCCCCTAGAGGGGCCATGGCCACCCTCGACCGCAGGCCGTGGGCGGTGCAGCTTTGACCAGGGGTTGCCGTAACCCCATCCTGCCCGAGGGCAGGTGCTGCAGCCCCACCAAAGTCGATGGCCTATCCCGAGGGGTCCGTTCCAGAGTTCCGTGCCATATTCCAATTTACCCATTAAGACCTCCAAAAATTAATTTGAATCCTAATTAAATTGGAATTTTCCACACAATCAAAATTTCAACCTTTAAATTAAATTTAGCTTTTGAAAAAAATAAATTACGGTTTTCAAACTTCAATCTCCTCCAAGAATAATTATATAAAATTTCCTAAACCGTTTCCGGTATACAAAAAAAATTCTAATCATAATAATTCTAAGATACAAAAAATTAAAATCCATGGGAAAATTACGGTGATCATAAACCGCTCCCATGGTTACATAAAATCCTAGATACAATATTTCTAAATTCTGAGGAACCATAACCGGCATAAAATAAGCATGCTTATAATAATTCAAAAAATTAAAATAACCACATACTACATACATAATACATGATAACAACATAAAAGAATCCTAGAATGCTACTCTCTAAATATCAAATCCATACATAAATAAAAAGACTAACTAATTGTCTAATTTATGTACATGGCATAGTCAGGAGATGGCTCTGATACCAATTGTAGGATTAAAATTGGTAAAAACGTATCAAAACGGCGCAGCGGAAAAATAAAGATTTTTTAAGATCGTTAAATATCTCGTGATACCATATACAATAAACTAACAATAATAAAAATCATACCTTAAGAGGATGCCAAACTGTAGAAGGAGAATAACTGGAGGGCTTCAACCAACTAGCCTTCTCTACTATTCTCTAATTCCCAGATGATAGAGTGTGTGGTTACTCGGTTCCTCGACTGGTATGCTAGCACTGCTAGTCTCCTTCCAACCACCCAAATCTCTGAAGAACTTATTGTCACGGTGAGTTGTGCAACAATAAACTTGCTCACCTGAAAGTTTGTGGTCTGAGAGAACTGGAGTGGTAGGACCTCTATTTATAGACTTGCATGAGGTGATCCCTTAAATTTGAATTAGATTAGGAGAAGATTTTCTCCCTTATCCACTTACAAAAATCCAAAATTAACAAGGCCAAAATTAAGGGTACATTCGGCCATCTTTTGGGATTTTGCAATCCAAATTCAAACAGGACTTTAACTTCAATTTTATCTCCTTAATCATCCATAATAACCAAATTTCTCTAGTGCCAAAAACATGACTAGATTCGGCCATTAAAAGTGAGGAGAATCAAAATCTAAATAGGATTTTCTAGCTTGAATCTTATCTCACCCTTATCGACAAATAACTGAAAAATCTCCTTGGATTTATCCAATAATTTTCATCCACTTTAAGTAGGGAGAGAATCAAAATTCAACTAGGATTTTCTTGCTTGAATTTCCCTTGAACCTTATTCATAAAAACCGATTCCTCTCAAGGTGGGATTCCCTTAACAAATTTAGTTTTCTTGATAGATTTAGGATTCAAAATTCAAGTAGGATTCAAACAAGATTTTCCTCTCCATAATCCAACTCAAATTCGTATTCTAACCCTATGGAATTATCCACAAAGAATTCGAATTCCACTTGGACTGTGATTCAAAATTTGAATTTCAAATTTCAAACTTCAAATTCAAATTTCAAATTTAAATTTCAAATTCAAATTTTAAATTCATAATTTAAATTTCAAATTTCAAAATTCAAAATTCAAATTTCAAACTCCACAAAACAGTTGTATTTCAAATTTTGTTCTCATGGATAATTTTCTATAACTCCAATCTAATCTCAAATAAAATCATGGCAACTTTATTTGGAGTTCGAATAATTGTGTACTCTATTATCCAAAACAAAATATAAATTCAACCGGAGAGAATCTTGTCCACCATCCTAATCCTATGTCAACACCATCCATGCATAATCAATTAGCCAATAAGCATACACAAATCAATTTGCCAACCATTAAAGAATTATGTGGAGCTAATAGAGGGACAAATTGGACATATATAATCGGGCTCCCGTGAATCCATATGATCATCATTCTATACTGAACAACTCAATCATATGATTACTAATTTTAGAGTCACACCACTATAAACCTGAAACTAAACTCCCAATTATATACCGCATTACGAAAGCCTGTGACAAGCTAATGTCCAATGACCTTATCATGTATGCAGAACCCTCATATGATATCCATGATCAGCCTTAGGTCAAAGTCCGTTCAATCCTACTGATCAGGCTATCTTATAGTTCTATTATACTACCAAATAAGAAATGATTATTTACCGTATGTGAATAAGAAGTCATCTACCCAGCAGATGACCCGCAGCCTTGTCCATTTTGTTAGGAAATGCCCTAAGTATTAGAGACATTTTGATGTATTCATTTTGAACTGGATAATAAAATTATATATAGAGGTTATTCATTACATTGCTATCTGTCCTCGTCTTATTTACATGTTAAAGTAAATGTAAGCAAATATGGCTCACTGACTACTTATGTTAAAACTGTTAGAGCGTTGCATGCAATGGACTTTTGTATGCGAGAAGACAATGTTCTAAAGTTAGCAGTCTAAACTATGGTCTGTAGTCTATGGGGTTAGACCGAGCATCTAACTCATGTTAAGACTATTATGTTGTCTAAGGCCTTAGAGGGGACGGTTTGTCTTGACTGTCTGGAGCTGGACTCCCAAGTAGAGACATGGATATGTTGCTCGGTGGTGACATATTAGACCGGGACTAAAGCGTGATTGATCTACGTAGTCCGCTATGAGTGGATCAATCTGCTTTTGACGTTCATTGTGTAATAACCTTAATCCTTAGTAAATGAACTACTTCATGTATATGACTTGTGTACTTTGATGTTCCAATGGCTAAAGCGTCTCAGAGGTAGTAAGCTTATAGACCAGTTCGTTGGGTGCATGACTTGTATACGATGAAGGGTTTGTTTGCAGATATCGGAATCATAGCTCTGAGGAGTTAAAGGTATCCTCTTAAAGGCATTATACTGAATGTGAAAATGGACAAGGCCTTGGGTCGTCTGCTGGGCGGATGACTTCTTATTCACATATAGTGAATAATCATTTTCTTAATTCGGTAGTATAATGGAACTTTAAGATAGCCTGATCAGTAGGATTAAACAGACTTTGACCTAAGACTGATCATGGATATCATATGAGGGTTTTGCATATATGACAAGGTCATTAGATAGTAGCTCGTCACAGGCTTACGTAATACGGTATATAATTGGGAGTTCAGCTTCAGGTTTATAGTGGTGTGACTCTGAAATTAGTGATCATATGATTGAGTTGTTCGGTACAGAATGATGATCATATAGAATCATGAGAGCCCGATTATATATGTCCAATCAGTCCCTTTACTAGCTCCACATAATTCCTTAACGTTTGGCAAATTGATTTGTGTATGCTATTGGCTGGTTTATTATGCATAGAGGTGATCACACAGGATTAGGATGGTAGACAAGATTCTCTCAAGTTGGATTCAGATTTTGTTTTGGATAATAGAGTACACAATTATTCGAACTCCAAATAAAGTTGCCATGATTTTATTTGAGATTGGATTGGAGTTGTAGAAAATTATCCATGAGAACAAGAATTTAAAACACAACCGTCTTGCGGAATTTGAAATTTGAATTTGAAATTTAAATTTGAAATTTGAAATTTGAAATTTGAAATTTGAAATTTGAAATTGAAATTTGAATTTGAAATTTGAAATTCAAATTTTGAATCACAGTCCAAGTAGGATTCGAATTTGTTGTGGAAAATCCACAAGGTTTGAAATTCGAATTTGAGTTGTATTTAGAGAGGATAATCTTGTTAGAATCCTACTTGAATTTTGAATCTAAATCCCAACAAAAGTGGACGAAAATTTTGAGGATAATCCTCAATGAAAAATTCAGATTTTGTGGATAAGATTCAAGGGAAAATTCAAGCTTCAATCCTAGTTGAATTTGGATTCTCTCCTTCCCTGAAAAGTGGCCGAAAATTTGGAGAATCTCTCCTAGGAAATTCGGTTATTTTTGGATAAGGTTGAGATAAGATTCAACCTTGAAAATCCTAGTGGAATTTTGATTCTTCCTTATCCTAAAAGTGGCCGAAAATTTGGAGAAGATTTTCTCCTAGAAATTTCGGATATTTTGGTTGAAAAAGGGGGATAAAATTCTAGTTAAAATCTTGTTTAGATTTGGATTGGATTTATCCTAAGAAAACCGAATTTAATTGTGGAGATTCTCCCTTGGAAAATTCGGATTTTATGGTTATGGATAAGGGAAAATATATTTTCGTAATCCAATTCAAATTCAGAGAATCACCTCATGCAGGTCTATAAATAGAGGTCCTGCCACACCAGTTCTCTCAGACCACAGACTCTCAGGTGAGCAGGCTTATTGTTGCACAGCTCATCGTGACAATAAAGTTCTTTAGAGATCTGGGTGGTCGGAAGAAGACTAGCAGTGCTAGCATACCGATCGAGGTTCAGAGTGCCCACACACTCAGCCATTTGAGAATTAGAGAATAGTAGAGAAGGCTAGTTGGTTGAAGCCTCCGGTCATTCTCCTCCTGCAAGATTGGCATCCTTGAGGTATGAGTTTTAATTGTTGTTGGTTTATTGTGTATGGCATCATGAGATATTTAACGATCTAAAAATTTTTATTGTTCCGCTGCGCCACTCTGATACGTTTTTACCGATTTATTTTCCTACAATTGGTATCAGAGCCATCTCATGACTATGCCATGTACATAAATTAGACAATTACTTAGTCTTTTTATTTATGTATGGATTTGATATTTAGAGAGTGGCATTCTAGGATTCCTTTATGTTGTTATCATGGATTATGTATAAAGTATGTGGTTATTTTAATTTTCTGAATTATTATAAGCATGCTTGTTTATACCGGTTATGATTCTTTAGAATTTAGAAAAATTGTATCTAGGAATTTTTATGTAACCATGGGAGCAGTTTATTAACACTGTAATTTTCCCATGGATTTTAATTTCTGTCTCTTAGAATTTTTATGGTTAGAATTTTTTATACACCGGAAACGGTTTAGGAATTTTTTATGTAATTATTCTTGGAAGAGATTGAAGATTGAAGACCGTAATTTATTTTTTCCCAAAAGTTAAATTTGATTTAAAGATTGAAATTTTGATTGTGTGGAAAATTTCAATTTAATTGGGATTCAAATTAATTTTTGGAGATCCTAATGGGTAAATTGGAATATGGCACGAAAATCGAGACACGACCCCTCGGGATAGGCCGACGGGCCTTGGTGGGGCTGCAGCCTCTGCCCTCAGGCAGGATGGGGCTGCGGCAGCCCCTGTGCAGGCCCCACCACCCACGGCCGCAGGCTTGGCCTGCCCAAGGCTGGCCGCAGCTTGGGCGTGCAGCCTGCCGGCTGCTGCGCCCAGCTTGGGTGTGTAGCCCAGCGCTGCAAGCTTGGCCTGCAGCCCGGTAGGGCTGCACATGGGGGCGGCCGTGGGCTGCCAGCCCCTCCGGGGTTGGTGGCTGCCCACGGTGGCTGCCGCCTACGGGGGCGGCGGTCCGACGGTCCAAAAAATCAGAAAATTTTGATTTTTAAATTTGAGATTTAATTTTAAATCATGTTTAAAAATATGTAATTAAAAATTTCAAATTTTTTGAAATTACATATTATTACACATGATGTTTAAAATTGTTTAAAATTTAAATTTGAAATTTAAATTTGAAATTCGAATTTGGAATTTGAATTTGAAATTTAAATTTTTGGATATTTAAATTTTAAATAATTCTTGGGATGAGAAATAAATGGAGAGGCTACATAAAGATGGATACAAGAAGATGGAACAGAATTCAAGACCCAAAGAATGCTTTGGATGGAATTTTGTAATCTTTATTTTCTTTGTTCTAGGATGGAACCATAGCTTGGTTAGTCTGTCAATTATTTTTTCTATGATATGTCATGGATGTATAAATGTGTATTGATGGATGTTTTGTATGCATATTTGATAACATGTCATATAGGATAGGTGAGTGCCGCTCATACTATATTGATCATACATAATTTGTCAAAACTTGCATGTTTTTCAAAATATTGAGTGGGAGAGGGTTTCAAACAAAACCCACGGCCTCCATTGTTGATCCATATGTGAAAGCATGGTAACGCCTCGCGTCAGTTCTGCCCTGACCACACCCCTCGGTAGGTGCTTACCGCCGCCTGTATACTAGATTGGATCTCCTATGTGGAAAACGTGTTCGGATATGATCCTATTCATGACCACCCCTCGGTGGCTTGGTAGGACGTGGATCGGGCTACGTAAACAATGGTTATACACTCAAAACTCATTTAGTTATTAACCTTCCCTAGGAGCTCTGTTAACTAAACTGGTGGCCAAATAAGCGGTTATTAATATATGTCTTAACCTTGGAGGATTTAAGGCAACATATATTAATTGGACGGGGTCCATGTTCCGGCTATTTGTTTTCATGACCACCCCTCGGTGGCTTGGGGCAATAGGTGCTGAGAATTACCGTTGCAATGCTACATGTTTTTCAAGTTTCATGTAGGAACATACTTGTATGTTTTATTTGCTAAATTATCTGTATATTTGCTTGGGCTTTGTAATGATGTCTAGTGTAATTTTATTTCAGTTCAAAATGTCACCGACACCCCTCATTTCAATACTTACTGAAAATAAGCTGAATGGCGATAATTATAAAGACTGGAAAAGAAATCTATTAATAGTTCTCAGCTACGAGAGACACAAGTTCGTGCTGGACGAACCATGCCCACCTGGGCCCAAGCCTGACACACCACTTGAGGAGGTCCCGGTTGCCTATAATCGTTGGAGAGAATCCAATGAGATAGCTTGATGCTACATCCTTGCTAGCATGACGAGTGCTTTACAAAAGCAGCATGAGACTTATCAAGTTGCTGGGGAGATCATGGAAAATCTGGAGGACATGTTCGGAGGCCAAGAAAAATCGGCTCGACAGTCCCCTATCACCAGCATTATGAACTCCAAGCAAAAGGCGAGTACTCCGGTGAAGGACCATATGATCACTCTAATGGGATTCTTCACTGAGGCTGCTGAGAATGGTGCTGAGTTGGACTACAACACCCAGATCGAGATGGTGTTCAAGACTTTGTCTAAAGATTTTGTAGGGTTTAAGGCCGCATACAATCTGGCGACAAAGGAGTTAGGACTAACCGAGCTCATGAAGCAACTACAGGCTTATGAGCGGATGATCAGGGATGAGGATGCGGTCCGACCTAAAGGAGAGGCCAATTTAGCGGAATCTTCCAATCCCTCACGGAAGAGGAAGAGGTCAAATAAGAAGCAAGTGACTTCTAGTTCTTCTAATCCTCCTGTCTCGGACGGGAAGAAGAAGAAGAAGAACAAGAAGCCAAAGGACCCTAAAAAGTCCAAATGCTTCCATTGTGGGAAGGTAGGTCACTTCAAGAAGGCTTGCCGGGAATTCCTAGCTGCCAAGGGTAAGGAAGGTAAGGAACTTCATTACCTGGAAGCGTGTTTGGTGGAAGAATCGAAAGACACTTGGGTCATTGATTCGGGCGTCACTAATCATGTTTGTGTTTCTATGCAGGAGTTCGTGGAAATGAGAAATCTACATGATAGGAGCCTCTCGTTGCGGACTGGAGATGGTAGCTTTGTGGTGGCTGAAGCAGTGGGAGATGTTTATCTTTATTTTGATCAATTTAGGTTTATTTTATTGAAAGACTGTTTTTATGTTCCTAATTTTAGGAGGAACCTTATATCGGTAGCTTGTTTAATAAAGGATTCTTATTCAGTTTCTTTTAGTAAAAGAGTTGATATTCGTAGAAATAAGTCTTTTATCTATTCTGGATGGATGGATGGAAACCTATATTTGATCAAACCAAAGATGTACTCACTGCTTGACACTGAATTAATTGATAACTCTAAAAGGTTAAAAGTTTCTCACTCTAACAAGGCGTATCTTTGGCATTTAAGACTTGGTCATATTAATCAGGATAGGATTCAAAGATTGGTGAAAGACGGTCCTCTGGAATCTCTGGAGGAGGTACGACTTCCCCAATGTGAGTTTTGTCTAGAGGGTAAAATGACTAAGAGGTCTTTTGGAGCTAAGGGTACAAGGGCTTAGAAGCTCTTAGAAATTGTGCATACTGATGTATGTGGCCCCATGAACGTCACAGCACGAGGAGGGTTCGAGTATTATGTCTCTTTTATAGATGATTACTCGAGGTATGGATATGTGTATCTGATGCACCGCAAGAGCGAAACCTTTGACAAGTTCAAAGAGTATCGTGCGGAAGTGGAAAAGCAATTGGATAAATCCATAAAGACACTTCGATCTGATCGAGGTGGCGAATACCTCTCCGACGAATTTCTAGGACATCTTGTCGAGAACGGGATATTATCCCAATTGACTACACCTGGTACTCCACAACAGAATGGTGTAGCCGAAAGGAGAAACAGGATCTTATTGGATATGGTACGGTCCATGATGAGTTATTCAACGCTGCCATTATCATTTTGGGGATATGCTTTACAAACGGCATGCTATATTCTGAACCAAGTTCCGAGCAAATCAATTCCTAGAACTCCGTATGAATTGTGGCGTGGCAGGAAGCCCTCCCTTGGACATATGAGAATATGGGGCTGCCCGGCACATGTACTGGATGGGGATGTGAAAAAGTTGGAATCAAGATCAGAATTATGCATGTTTGTAGGGAATCCAAAAGGAACTAAAGGAGGTCTGTTCTATAACCCGAAGGAACAAAAAGTCATTGTCTCAACCCATGCGACATTCTTGGAGGAAAGTCACATGAATGACTTTAAGCCTTGAAGCAAAGTGGTGCTAGAGGAGTTATCGGGTGAAAGAACTACTCCACAGATTTCGGTCTTGGACGCAAGTCCGAGTTCCAGTGAAAGACCTGCAGACGATCAACAATTTAGGGTGCCTCGTCATAGTGGGAGGGTTTCTAAGAAACCTAATTTCTTCATGTATGATGCTGAGGTATACCAGGCCGAGGCTCATGAGCATGAGGAAGATCCGGTCACATATGATGAAGCTATAAAGGATGTTGATTCTAAATCTTGGAAACAGGCTATGAACAATGAGATGGATTCTATGAAATCCAACTCTGTTTGGGAACTTGTAGATTTGCCAGATGGGATAAAACCCATTGGATGCAAATCGGTCTACAAAAGAAAGAAGGATGCGGAAGGGAGAGTGGAAACTTTCAAAGCTAGACTGGTTGCAAAGGGATACACACAAAAGGCTGGAATCGATTATGAGGAAACCTTTTCGCCTGTTGCTATGCTGAAGTCTATCCGTATTCTTCTGTCCATTGCTGCAGCTCTCGATTACGAGATCTGGCAAATGGATGTCAAGACGGCATTCTTGAATGGCCATCTTGAAGAGTGTATCTATATGATACAGCCCGAAGTGTTCGTAGCGAAAGGCCAAGAAAGGAAAGTCTGCAAGTTGCTTAGATCCATTTATGGATTAAAGCAGGCATTCCGCTTATGGAACCAGAGGTTTGATCAAGCGATTAAGACATTTGGTTTTGAGCAGAACGTTGATGAACCTTGTGTTTATAAACGTATTAAGGATGGAAAAGTGGTCTTTCTGATACTCTATGTCGATGATATACTACTCATGGGGAATGATGTAGGGAACTTATCATCGGTCAAGCTTTGGTTACAACAACAGTTTGACATGAATGACTTGGGAGAAGCTAATTATGTTCTAGGCATTCGTCTCTTCAGAGATCGAAAGAACAAAATGATAGCATTATCCCAAGCTTCATACATAGATAAAATAATTGACAAATATGCAATGCTAGAGGCAAAGAAAGGCTCACAACCTTCTATTGCCGGTCTAACTCTTTCATTGGATGACTGTCCCAAGACATCGGAAGAAAGAGAGCGTATGAGTAAGGTCCCTTATGCATCCGCTGTGGGTAGCCTTATGTACGCTATGCTTTGCACTCGCCCAGACATATGTTTTGCAGTAGATATGGTGAGTCGATATCAAGCGAATCCTGGAACCAAGCACTGGCAAGCAGTAAAGCATATACTCAAGTATCTTAAGAGAACGAGGGATTATATGCTGGTGTATTCTGGAGGGGACCTAATACCCGTAGGATACACGGACTCAGACTTCCAGACTTGTAAGGATTCGAGGAAATCGACATCTGGATCAATGTTTTTACTCGGAGGAGGCGCCATTGTGTGGAGGAGCGTGAAGCAGGGCTGCACAGCTGACTCTACTATGGAGGCTGAGTATGTGGCTGCGGCTGAGGCATCTAAAGAAGCGGTTTCGCTCCGCAATTTCTTTAGAGACCTTGAGGTCATTCCAGGTGTTGACAAGCCTATCACACTTTACTGTGATAATACAGGGGCTATTGCCAACACAAGGGAATCTCGGCACCACAAGAGGACCAAGCACATCGATCGGAGATATCATATTATTAGAGGGCATGTGGAGACAGGACAAGTGGATGTATGTAAGATCCGTCTGAGGACAACATCGCCGATCCCTTTACTAAGACTTTGGTGGCTAGAAGCTTTGAGAGGCACGTAGAGGCGATGAGGATGCGTAACATGGCGCATCTACTGGCTTAGGGCAAGTGGGAGATTGTTAGGAAATGCCCTAAGTATTAGAGACATTTTGATGTATTCATTTTGAACTGGATAATAAAATTATATATAGAGGTTATTCATTACATTACTATCTGTCCTCGTCTTATTTACATGTTAAAGTAAATGTAAGCAAGGCTCACTGACTGCTTGTGTTAAAACTGTTAGAACGTTGCATGCAATGGACTTTTGTATGCGAGAAGACAATGTTCTAAAGTTAGCAGTCTAAACTATGGTCTGTAGTCTATGGGGTTAGACCGAGCATCTAACTCATGTTAAGACTATTATGTTGTCTAAGGCCTTAGAGGGGACGGTTTGTCTTGACTGTCTGGAGCTGGACTCCCAAGTAGAGACATGGATATGTTGCTCGGTGGTGACATATTAGACCGAGACTAAAGCGTGATTGATCTACGTAGTCCGCTATGAGTGGATCAATCTGCTTTTGACGTTCATTGTGTAATAACCTTAATCCTGAGTAAATGAACTAATTCATGTATATGACTTGTGTACTTTGATGTTCCAATGGCTAAAGCGTCTCAGAGGTAGTAAGCTTATAGACCGGTTCGTTGGGTGCATGACTTGTATACGATGAAGGGTTTGTTTGCAGATATCGGAATCATAGCTCTGAGGAGTTAAAGGTATCCTCTTAAAGGCATTATACTGAATGTGAAAATGGACAAGGCCTTGGGTCGTCTGCTGGGCGGATGACTTCTTATTCACATATGGTGAATAATCATTTTCTTAATTCGGTAGTATAATGGAACTTTAAGATAGCCTGATCAGTAGGATTAAACAGACTTTGACCTAAGGCTGATCATGGATATCATATGAGGGTTTTGCATATATGACAAGGTCATTGGATAGTAGCTCGTCACAGGCTTACGTAATACGGTATATAATTGGGAGTTCAGTTTCAGGTTTATAGTGGTGTAACTCTGAAATTAGTGATCATATGATTGAATTGTTCGGTACAGAATGATGATCATATGGAATCACGAGAGCCCGATTATATATGTCCAATCAGTCCCTCTACTAGCTCCACATAATTCCTTAACGTTTGGCAAATTGATTTGTGTATGCTATTGGCTAGTTTATTATGCATAGAGGTGATGACACAGGATTAGGATGGTAGACAAGATTCTCTCCGGTTGGATTCAGATTTTGTTTTGGATAACAGAGTACACAATTATTCGAACTCCAAATAAAGTTGCCATGATTTTATTTGAGATTGGATTGGAGTTGTAGAAAATTATCCATGAGAACAAGAATTTGAAACACAACCGTCTTGTGGAATTTGAAATTTGAATTTTGAAATTTGAAATTTGAAATTTGAATTTGAAATTTGAATTTGAAATTTGAATTTGAAATTCGAATTTGAAATTCGAATTTGAAATTTAAATTTGAAATTTGAAATTTGAAATTGAAATTTGAATTTGAAATTTGAAATTCAAATTTTGAATCACAGTCCAAGTAGGATTCGAATTTGTTGTGGAAAATCCACAAGGTTTGAAATTCGAATTTGAGTTAGATTTAGAGAGGATAATCTTTTTAGAATCCTACTTGAATTTTGAATCTAAATCCCAACAAAAGTGGACGAAAATTTTGAGGAAAATCCTCAATGAAAAATTCGGATTTTGTGGATAAGATTCAAGGGAAAATTCAAGCTTCAATCCTAGTTGAATTTGGATTCTCTCCTTCCCTGAAAAGTGGCCGAAAATTTGGAGAATCTCTCCTAGGAAATTCGGTTATTTTTGGATAAGGTTGAGATAAGATTCAACCTTGAAAATCCTAGTGGAATTTTGATTCTTCCTTATCCTAAAAGTGACCGAAAATTTGGAGAAAATTTTCTCCTAGAAATTTCAGATATTTTGGTTGAAAAAGGGGGATAAAATTCTAGTTAAAATCTTGTTTAGATTTGGATTGGATTTATCCTAAGAAAACCGAATTTAATTGTGGAGATTCTCCCTTGGAAAATTCAGATTTTATGGTTATGGATAAGGGAAAATATATTTTCCTAATCCAATTCAAATTCAGAGAATCACCTTATGCAGGTCTATAAATAGAGGTCCTGCCACTCCAGTTCTCTCAGACCACAGACTCTCAGGTGAGCAGGCTTATTGTTGCACAGCTCATCGTGACAATAAAGTTCTTTAGAGATCTGGGTGGTCGGAAGAAGACTAACAGTGCTAGCATACCGATCGAGGTTCAGAGTGCCCACACACTCAGCCATTCGGGAATTGGAGAATAGTAGAAAAGGCTAGTTGGTTGAAGCCTCCGGTCATTCTCCTCCTGCAAGATTGGCATCCTTGAGGTATGAGTTTTAATTGTTGTTGGTTTATTGTGTATGGCATCATGAGATATTTAACGATCTAAAAATTTTTATTGTTCCGTTGCGCTACTCTGATACGTTTTTACCGATTTATTTTCCTACACATTTTCACATCCAGCATAATGCCTTTAAGAAGATACCTTTAACTCCTTAGAGCTATGATTCCGATATCTGTAAACAAACCCTTCATCGTATACAAGTCATGCACCTAACGAACTAGTCTATAAGCTTACTACCTCTGAGACGCTTTAGCCATTGGAATATCAAAGTACACAAGTCATATACATGAAGTAGTTCATTTACTCAGGATTAAGGTTATTGCATAATGAGCATCAAAAGCAGATTGATCCACTCATAGCGGATTATGTAGATCAATCACGCTTTAGTCCCGGTCTAATATGTCATCACCAACCAACATATCTATGTCTCTACTTGGGAGTCTATGCTCCGACAGTCAAGACAAACCGTCCCCACTATGGCTCTAGATAATATAATAGTCTTAATATAAGTTAGATACTTAGTCTAACCCTATAGACTACAGACCTTAGTTTAGACTGCTTACTTTAGAATATTGTCTTCTCGCATACAAAAGTCCATTGCATGCAATGTTCTAACAGTTTTAACACAAGCAGTCAGTGAACCATATTTGCTTACATTTACTTTAACATGTAAATAGAATAAGGGCAAATAGCAATGTAATAAATAACCTCTATATTATAATTTTATTATCCAGTTTAAAATAAATACATAAAAATGTCTCTCATACTTAGGGCATTTCCTAACACACTTTCACAAGGGGTATGACTTTATTTCTAAGCACCTTTTCTTCTCTGGCTAAGATCTACACAGGTTTTTCCTCATAGGTCAGATCATTGTGTACTTCGACTGGTTCTTGACTTAGAATATGGGAGCTGTCTAGCACGTACTTTTTCAGCATCAAGACGTGGAAGACATTGTGTACTGAAGCCAACTCGAGAGGAAGTGCTAATCTGTAAGCCACCTTCCCGACTCTCCCGATTATCTCGAAGGGTCCTATATACCTAGGACTGAGCTTTCCCTTCTTTCCCAAGCGCATTACCACTTTCATGGATGCCACCTTGAGAAAGACTGAGTTACCTTCTTGAAACTCGAGGGGTCTATGACGCTTATCTGCGTAACTCTTTTGGCAACTGTGTGCTGTATCCAATCTTTCTCGTATCAGCTTCATGTCTACTGTGGTGTTTTTGATGAAGTCTGTGCTGGTAAGCTGTTTTTCTCCGGTCCTTGAGTTGTCATGAAGCATACGTGACTACCCTACTGATTACGCCCAAATTGTGACAAAACAAAGTGGTCAGTTATAGTACAATTAGGACTGTCGATCCCACGAGGAGGTGATAAAACCAAACAAATGAGATTAGTGGAACACAAGTACTAGACAGATATGCAATTAAACAAGAAAAGAAAGAAAGCATTTTTATGATTTTAGAGCAATTTGATTGAAAGACAATGCAATTCAAAGTAGAAAAAATTTAATAGTTAAAAATGGTAAGACATCGAGAATCCCCTATATGCTTCGTTCACTTATTTGAATTTTGATTCATAAATTGACGTAATTGAAAGTTTCACATTCCAAACAATCAACTGGAAGATAAGATTTGAAGAACTTATGAATTAAATATATTCGAGTAAATAAAATTCTCACGTTAAGTGCTAGAAAATATTGTCTTATAAGAAATCTAAAATCGACAATATACCACCGGCGATAATGCAGTAAAAGACTACTTATAAAACTATGTTTATCAATATATTGTATCATACAACAATCACATAAAAAAAGCTTGACTGAATTTATATAAAAGTTGTCAACAAAATATATTGATGTGAGAAATAAATAAGATAAAAGAAAATTAATTACTCAAAGGTATAAGCATTACAAACCATAGAGAATCAAAATCCAAATAAGCTAACTACACATATAGGATCATCTCTAGCCTCACCCAAGAACTCTAGCCTAACTTGCAAAACATTCTCATAAAATTCTAAAGAGAAAACATGAGAATGAAAGCAAGGCAAAAATGAGAAAGACAAAGAGTATCCCCCCTTCCAAACTCCCCAAGAATGCCCCCTTTTATAAGCATAAATTTGCACTATTCCACCTAACTTTCACACAATTTTTCAAACCTGCTACAGTATTTGGTGCCCACACAACACAATTTTTAAACATGCTACGGTATTCGGTGTTACACAACATAAATTTTCAAACTTGCTGCAGTGCTACAGTAATCGGTGCATGCTTGCTACAGTACTACTACAGTGTCGCGTGCTTGCTACAGTGCTACAATGATCAATGCATGCTTACAACAGTCTGCTACAGTGTCACGTGCTTATCCACAGTGTCGCCATGCTTACTACAGTGTCCATGCATACTGCTATAGTCTGCTATAGTATACATTAGCTCCAATCCAGTGTGTGAAATTTAGAAGGATCCAGTGCCATAGAATGCGCGATGAACTTGGTTTTTACAGTTTCCTGACATGAATAGTGATACCCTCTTTGGTGTTACAGAAAAACAAAGTATTAAAATTAGATATTTCCAAAATAAAATATTATAAGTAGACTTATTGGAAATATTTAATTTTAAGCTTACTTAATTACTATTAGAAAAAGATGAAAATTAAATAAAAATTTACGAAATTATGAAAATCTAAATTAAAGTACATAAAACAAAATAAATCAAAAACAAATAAAAAACAACTAAAATTCTCAAAAATAAGCTAATTTTTGTGCATAAAAAAGTGGTAAAATAACTCTATTTTATAGAGTTATCACACCCCTAAACTTAAGATTTTACTTGTCCTCGAGCAAAAGAAAAGAAAAGAAAGAAAGAAAGATAGAAAATATTTTATTAATAATGGTGATTTTCATAAATTTCCTCATAGGTTGCTGTAAAAAATATAGTCTACAAAAAAAAAAACATAAATTTTGATTAAAAATTTGAGTTCAATTTAAGAGTATATCTACTTACAGTTGGATATTCCGCGTGTGTATGTGTGCAAAATTTCTTTTTCATTAAATTGTATGCAAATTAGATGAGTTTTTGAGAAATGAAACAATTGATCTCGAACAAATCCCATAGGTTCATTTTTTTATTTCTCTCTCCACTAATGACGACAAACACAAAATCAAAGATCATTAGGACTTTTATTAGGCTTGTAATGTGTGATTGAGGTGAAGGCAAGATATAGGATAATATGGCTTAAATTCCCCTTCAACACATTAATCATTTTAGAACTTGTTGTAAAGCTTTTTATTTACGTCCAAGTAACACCCCCAAACTTATTCACAACTTTCCCTTATTAAAAATAAAACCTTCTTTTTTTGTTTTTTTTTTTATTTTTTGTTTTGTTTTGTTTTTTTTTAGAACAACTACATCCCAAAACTTATTATGATAAATAAAGGATATAATATTCTTTTTTTTTGTTTATTTCATAATCCCAATCTTTCTCCCAGATTTCAGTATAGTTCAAAATAATTTCTAAAATGATCAACATGCTTAAGGGCTAAAGGTTAGATATTTTATTTAAAAGCTAAGCTAAAAATGTAAGTGACAAGGAAAATGTTGTATAAAACAAGGCTCAAAAGGGGTAAACTAAGGATAAAAATATTACAAGGTTGGCTTGAAAAGCTCAAACATTCCAAAAAAAAATGCCTAAATCATTTCCTTAATTTTTGATATTGTCTAGGATTTCACCTCGAGAGAAAATCAAACAAATTTTAAGACTTGTGAGATCAGAAATATTTCATATTCATAAAACTTTCTCTAAACAAATACACAACTTATAGACCAAGAATTAGTACTCAAATATTGAATATCACAACTGTGTTAGACTAACTCAAAAATGTAAATGCAAATTTGTCCAAAATTTATACTTTTCTGAAAGACTATATAAAATAAAGCAATCAAAATTTTCATCATTAGATTTGTGGGAAATCACCCTTTTTTTTATTTTTTTTCTTCTTTTTTTTATATATTTTTTTAATTTTTTAAAATAAAAATAAAATAATAACACAAGAAAACACTCATTACTATAAGATGCGTATCAAGAGTTCTAAAAGTAACTCTTTACTCAACCATCTTATAAATAATGAATCTAGTTGTTAAATTTTTTTTTATGTTTTTATTTTAGTAAAAACATAAGAAACTGAACAAACAAACAAAAAAAATCAACTATTCCCTCCCCATAGCCTAATTGAGACATTGTCTCCAATGTCTAATGTAGATAAGTAGAGAATGAACGATCTCACCTGATCTGGTGTTATTGAAAGTAAAAACTAACAAACTGAAACTAAAAGAAAAAAAAATCAAATATTACGAGAAAAACCAACAAGTTAAGGAAAGTTACAACCGTAACGTCAGATCCAACCTTCACTTCTTACTGCTTTTGTTGCCTGTAGTTGGCCATACTACCTGTGACATTAACGGGTCAAGTTCAGGTACAAAGATCTGTAGTTGGTCAATTAGCTGATCAGCAGTTGGAGCTGAGACTAGGATTTTCCGAGCTGATGGTGCAATGAATTCCTATTCCACAGAATGATCTAAAAAAGACAACAAACCATCATAAAAACCATTAACATTTAACAATCCTAAGGGCTTTTGATGAAGATTAAGTTGGGCCCAAGAGGCAGTGTTGAAAATCTCTTCCAGGGTTCCTAAACCACTAGGTAAAGCAATAAAGGCATCTGCATTACACATTATGTTACCTATTCTCTCATGTATGGACGAGACCTTTAACTCATTACCTAAAGTATGACCAGTGATTTTTTTATTAGCTAAAACACTAGGAATGATACCTAAAACTTTACTGCCCCCCACATATGCACTGGATGACACACAACCCATTAACCCAAGACTTCCTCCCCCATATATTAGATTAATTTATCTAGCAGCTAACACCCTACCAAGGTTGTTTGCTGCTTTCAAAAACTCTCTATCTTTTCCCAGACTAGACCCACCGAAACATAAATAGTTTTAAACTTACAAACTGAAGGACCTGCCATCTGAACTCACTTCTTTCTAACCTTACAAATGGATATGTGTGTGATGAAAATGGTGAAAATGCATACATATTTATAAGGTGAGGAAAGATGATGCTGAGTTAAGTCTATCATGGGGTAGATCGGCTGTTTGTCAGAAAACTTTGAAAAATAAAAAGAGAAAGACAAAAATACATGCTCGATGCGAAAACAAAAAGTCAAAATACACACTCGATGTAAAAAGAAAAAGAATCAAAAATACATAGTTGATACGAAAAGAAGAAAAAGATAAAAATACACACTTAATGCGAAGAAAAGGTCAAAAATGCACACTCGATGCAAAAAGAAAAAGTCAAAAATACACACTTGATGGAAAAAGAAGAAAAAGATAAAAATACATACTTAATGAAAAGAAAAAGTCAAAAATGCACACTCGATGCAAAAAGACAAAAATGTAGACTTGATGTGAAGAAGAAGTTAAAAATGCAAACTCAATGCAAAATAATAATAATAATAATAATAATAATAATAATAATAATAATAATAATAACAATAATGATGATGATTAAAGTGAAATATGAGAAAAAAAAATAAGCAAGATTTATACAGTAGTTGTGATTGTGGCTCACATCTTCCTCTGATTTTACGTCCAGTAATGACTTAAACGCCTTCTATGAGTCGAGGATGAGATTCCCATCTAGTTTTCTTATAAACTGGCGAACAGGGTCTTTTAATGTTAGATTCCCTAGACTGTAGCACTTCCGTTCATCCACGAATAAACTCCATAGGTCAAGAATGATACCTTGAACTTGTCCACTTGGATGTGCATTAAGAGACAAAAGGATATCATCTAATGACTCTTTACTTAAACCATCATTTATGAATTGAATTTTGTCATCTCGATTTATGGAGGTCATTCCTATGTTTTTACATCGTTTATTATAGTTCCATCTCGCACATTTAAAATAGACTCCCATTCTCTTTGCTCTTATTTTCTTGGCAAAAGTACTTTTTCCCATTCCTGGATATGTTTGTCACATGAATTAGGAAATTCACCTAATAAGTGTACCTTAGCCTCAATAATCCAACGTAGATCTTCTGGTATACCGAAATGCATGAGCAGCTTCATCATTTCCAATCTACATCTATATATCTTCAACAATGCATTCTGAGGAAGAGAAGGAAACCTATTCTGGAGTTTTAATAGAGCGCATTCCCTATCTAAAACTAAGAAAGTTAAAAATATATGTGAAAATAAAATAAAGAACAATCACACAAAGAAAATAAAATTAAGAAAAAAATAAAGAAAGATAGTTTGGGTTGCCTCCTAAAAAGTGCTTGATTTATAGTCATCGACTTGACTTCAAAACAGATTTTATCAAAAAGTGGCTTCTACCGTAATAGGTGTCATGTAACACCACATACGGGTCTTTGTTAATGATGCCCTCAAGCTTGACTGAATGTAAAGCAATTCAGCAAGTGTGTCCAACAAAAATTGGTTTCGAATATTTTGCTTTGTGGACCCCAAGGATTAATGCTATTGATGGTTTCGGAGGAGTTGGCCACATGGGATCTTATTATTCCAACATTTTCCCAATAGGTTGAAGATCTTGGTGAAAAGGCTCTTTAACTGAAAGATTGGTTGGCTTTTTCTTGGAGGTGACTTTTTGACTAATTGAAGTGACTGTAGTTGTTGATGGATCATCCAAAATCTTGTCCCTACAAGTGGTGATGCCATTGTCCTCCTTGATGTTATTATCTTCAGGGTTAGAGGTTTCTACCATTTATTGCCCCTTTTGGTTAGATTGAGCTTGTGAATAGAACTTGTCACGTTCTTCAACAAAAACAGTTATAGCTTCAGTCAGCTTTGAGATCTGGCTCTTTATCTCTTTTCTTTTATCCATCATCTGCGTAAGAAGAGATTTAAACTCTTGGTTTGTCTTATTCTGCTTCTCCGTAAAAGCCTACACAGTATTCTCGAAAGAGCTTCTTGATGATTGTGCATGGTACTTAGGTGCAAAATACACCTTTGGTGGTTATGGTTGTTGCTCAGTTCTCCATAGTCCTCCATTGGAATTTCTCCAATTGAAATTCAAGCCAGCACTGCACGTGTTAGAGAAAAGGTTATTATACGCCTCTAAGTTGTTACGTTGCTCCTCGTAAATTCTTCTCGTTTCACTGTAAGTAGGGCAATCGTTAGCTAGATGTCCTTTCCCTCCACTAACAAAGCTTGGCTCTTGTGATTCTGCTCTCGTGACCATGTGGATTCTTCTACTTTCTTTGGATTTGAGGGCCTCAAGTTGTTAGGTCAAAGACTCGATTTGGACTTTGAGGTTGTCTTCTTCCCTAAATTGGTAGATTCCAACAGGTCGAGACTGACTAATACTATTAGTAGCCCTTTGTCTAGTCCAAGTGTAGGATTTCTAGACTAGCTCATTGAGATACTCAAAAGCATTTTTGGGGTCTTTTTGGAAAAACTCTCCATTGCACATCGTCTCCATAAATTGGCACTCTCGGATTGTGACTCCTTCGTAGAAATAGCTGACGAGACGCCAACTCTCGTAACCATGGTGGGGACATTGATTTAATAGATTTTTGAATCGTTCCCAAGTTAAATAGAAAATTTCATTATCTTTTTGGGTGAAGGTTGAGATCTGTCACTTTAAAACGTTGGTCTTATATTGTAGGAAAGACTTGTTGAAAAACATAGTTGTCATCTTTTTCCCATGTTCCAATCAACCTCTTTTATTTTTATTTTTATTTTTTTTATTTTTTTATTTTTATTTTTAAAAACAAGGAAAAAAAAAAATTTTTTTGACAAAAACAACAATAATGTAAAACTGTGAATTGTAACATCTAAGAGTGCTCACAGGAAAGATTGGTGGGGTAAGGCCTCCTTAAAAACCAACCTCCTAGATAGAGCAACGTTCCCAAGAAAGACAGATAGCGTAGAATGCTAACAAAACCCAGCCTCCTAGACAGAACTCCCTTAGTTTGTACTTTTCAACGATTCCACATAATTGCTTGAAAATTTTATTAAATTTTATGACGTATTTTATGAAATGTTAAATATTAGATGTTAGTATCCTAAGTTAATACTACTCTAAATCCTTGAGTTATATAAATTATGGGACCTAATTAAAATTGATAACCTAAAAACTAATCTAAAAATTAAAACTAGTTGTTATTTTTTTTTTAAGAACAAGAAAATGAAAAGGTAAAATAAATAAAAGAAAGCTGAACATACCTCTTTTGGGTTAAAATCTATCAATCAATCATGCTTAAATCACCTCCCCGGCAATGGCGCCAAAATTTGATTACGCCCAAATTATGACAAAACAAAGCGGTCAGTTATAGTACAATTAAGACAGTCGATCCCACGAGGAGGTGATAAAAACAAACAAATGAGATTAGTGGAACACAAGTGCTAGAGAGATACGCAATTAAACAAGAAAAGAAAGAAAGCATTTTTATGATTTTAGAGCAATTTGATTGAAAGATAATGCAATTTAAAGTAGAGAAAATTTAACAGTTAAAAATGGTAAGACATCAAGAATCCCCTATAGATTCGTTCACTTACTTGAATTTTGATACATAAATTGATGCAATTGAAAGTTTCACATTCCAAACAATCAATCGGAAGATAAGATTTGAAGAACTTATGAATTAAATGTATTCGAGTAAATAAAATTCTCACGTTAAGTGCTAGAAAATATTGTCTTATAAGAAATCTAAAATCGACAATATTGTTAGGAAATGCCCTAAGCATTAGAGACATTTTGATGTATTTATTTTGAACTGGATAATAAAATTATATATAGAGGTTATTCATTACATTGCTATCTGTCCTCATTTTATTTACATGTTAAAGTAAATGTAAGCAAATATGGCTCCCTGACTGCTTGTGTTAAAACTGTTAGAACGTTGCATGCAATGGACTTTTGTATGCGAGAAGACAATGTTCTAAAGTAAGCGGTCTAAACTAAAGTCTGTAGTTTATGGGGTCAGACTGAGCATCTAACTCATGTTAAGACTATTATGTTGTCTAAAGCCTTGGAGGGAACGGTTTGTCTTGACTGTCTGCAGGATAGACTCCCACGTAGAGACATAAATATGTTGCTTGGTGGTGATATATTAGACCGGGACTAAAGCGTGATTGATCTACGAAGTCTGCTTTGAGTGGATCGATCTGCTTTTGACATTCATTGTGTAGTAACCTTAATCCTGAGTAGATGAATAGCTTCATGTATATGACTTGTGTACTTTGATGTTCCAATGGCTAAAGCGTCTCAGAGGTAGTAAGCTTATAGACTGGTTCGTTGGGTGCATGACTTGTTTACGATGAAGGGTTTGTTTACAGATGTCAGAATCATAGCTCTAATAAGGAGTTAAGGGTATCCTCTTAAAGGCATTATACTGAATGTGAAAATGGACAAGGTCTTGGGTCGTCTGCTGGGCGGATGACTTCTTATTCACATATGGTGAATAATCATTTTCTTTATTCGATAATATAATGGAACTTTAAGATAGCCTGATCAGTAAGATTAAACGGACTTTGACCTAAGGCTGATCATGGATATCATATGAGGGTTCTGCATACATGACAAGGTCATTGAACGATACCTTGTCACGGGCTTACATAACACGGTATATAATTGGGAGTTCAGTTTCAGGTTTATAGTGGTGTGACTCTAAAATTAGTGATCATATGATTGAGTTGTTCGGTAAAGAATGATGATCATATGGATTTGCGGGACCCCGATTATATATGTCCAATTGGTCCCTCTACTAGCTCTACATAATTCCTTAACGTTTGGGAAATTGATTTGAGTGTGCAATTGGCTAGTTGATTATGCATGGATGATGTTGACATAGGATTAGGATGGTAGACAAGATTCTCTCCGGTTGAATTCAGATTTTGTTTTGGATAATAGAGTACACAATTATTTGAACTCCAAATAAAGTTACCATGATTTTATTTGAGATTGGATTGGAGTTGTAGAAAATTATCTATGAGAACAAGAATTTGAAATGCAACTATTTTGTGGATTTTGAAATTTGAATTTTAAAATTTGAAATTTGAAATTTGAAATTTGAATTTTGAATTTTGAATTTGAAATTTGAATTTGAAATTTGAAATTGAAATTCAAATTTGAAATTTGAATTTAAAATTTAAATTTGAAATTTGAAATTTGAATTTGAAATTTGAAATTTGAAATTCAATTTTTGAATCACAGTCTAAGTAGGATTCGAATTTCTTGTGGTAAATCCACAAGGAATGAATTTCGAATTTGAGTTGGATATGGAGAGGAAAATCTTGTTAGAATCCTACTTGAATTTTAAATCCAAATCCTAACATTAATGGATGAAAATTTTAAGGATTATCCTCACAGAATTTTCAGATTTTTTGTGGATAAGGTTCAGGGAAAAATTCAAGTTTCAATCCTAGTTGAATTTGGATTCTCTCCTCCCTGATTATGGCCGAAAATTTGAGGAAGATCTCTTAGGAGATTTTCGGTTATTTTGGATAAGGATGAGATAAGATTCAAGCTTGAAAATCCTAGTAGAATTTTGAGTCTTTCCTTATCTTTTATGGCCGAAAAATCTTGGAGGATTTTCTAGAGGGATTTTCAGATTTTTTGGTTGGATAAGAGGAGATAAAATTCTAGTTAAAATCCTGTTTGAATTTTGAATGGAAAAATCCTAAAGTGGTCGAATTTTCTAGTTGGGATTTGGCCTTGATAAATTCAGATTTTTTGGTTGTGGATAAGGGAGAATATCTTCTCCTAATCCAATTCGAATTCAGAGAATCACCTCATGCAAGTCTATAAATAGAGGTCCTGCCACTCTAGTTCTCTAAGACCATAAACTCTCAGGTGAGTAGGCTTATTGTTGCATAACTCACCGTGACAATAAGTTCTTTAGAGATCTGAGTGGTCGGAAGAAGACTAGCAGTGCTAGCATACCGATCGAGGTTCAGAGTGCCCATACACTCAGCCATTCGGGAATTGGAGAATAGTAAAGAAGGCTAGTTTTTTGAATCCCTCCGGTCATTCTCCTCCTGCAAGATTGGCGTCCTTGAGGCATGAGTTTAAATTGTTGTTGGTTTATTGTATATGGCATCATGAGATATTTAACGATCTTGAAAATTTTTTATTATTCCACTGTGCCACTCTGATATGTTTTTCTCGATTTATTTTCCTACAAATATGCCACCGACAATAATGCAGTAGAAGACTACTTATAAAACTATGTTTATCTATATATTATATCATACAACAATCATGTAAAAAAAGCTTTACTGAATTTATATAAAAGTTGTCTACAAAATATATTGATGTGAAAAATAAATAAGATAAAAGAAAATTAATTACTCAAATGTATAAGCATTACAAACCATAGAGAATCAAAATCCAAATAAGCTCACTACACATATAGGATCATCTCTAACCTCACCCGAGAACTCTGGCCTAACTTGAAAAACATTCTCACAAAATTCTAAAGAGAAAACATAAGAATGAAAACAAGGCAAAAATGAGAGAGACAAAGAGTATCCCCCTTCCTAAACTCTCCAAGAATGCCCCCTTTTTTAAGCATAAATTTGCACTATTCCACCTAACTTTCACATAATTTTTAAAACCTGCTACAGTATTCGGTGCCCACACAACACAATTTTCAAACATGTTACAGTATTCGGTGCTACACAACACAAATTTTCAAACTTGCTACAGTACTACAATAATCGGTGCATGCTTGCTATAGTACTACTACAGTGTCGCATGCTTGCTACAGTGCTATAGTGATCGATGCATGCTTGCAACAGTCTACTACAGTGTCGCGTACTTGTCCATAGTGCTACAATGTCCATGCACACTGCTACAGTCTACTACAGTATACATTAGCTCCAATCCAGTGTGTGAAATTTGGAAGGATCCAGTGCCATAGAATGAGCGATGGACTTGGTTTTTACAGTTTCCTAGCATGAATAGTGATGCCCTCTTTGATGCTACAGAAAAATAAAGTGCTAAAATTAGATATTTCCAAAATAAAATATCATAAGTAGACTCATTGGAAATATTTAATTTTAAGCTTATTTAATTACTATTAAAAAAAGATGAAAATTAAATAAAAACTTTACGAAATTATGAAAATCTAAATTAAAGTATATAAAACAAAATAAATCAAAAACAAATAAAAAACAACTAAAATTCTCAAAAACAAGCTAACTTTTGTGCATGAAAAAGTGGTAAAATAACTCTATTTTATAAAGTTATCACCTGCCACTCTGCATCAATACAGCTCCTAATCCGATCTTGGATGCGTCATTGTAAATCACGAAGTTTCCCTGACCAGCATCTGGAATGGTCAGTATTGGAGCGCTTATGAGTCTCCGTTTTAGCTCCTGAAAGCTCTCCTCACACATATCGGTCCACTCATATTTCTTTCCCTTTTTGGTAAGTGCTATAAGTAGAGCGGCTAGCTTCAAAAAGCCTTTGACGAAGCTCCAGTAATACCCTGCTAGGCCTAGAAAACTACGAATCTCTCTCATGTTTCTCAGAGTTGGCCACGCGCTAACTGCATCAATTTTTGTCGAGTCGACAGATACTCCCTCGTTAGAGACTACGTGGCCTAGGAAATGGACCTTTTATAGCTAAAGCTTGCACTTGGAGAACTTGGCATATAGCTGATGGTCCCGTAGCTTGCGTAAGATAGTCCTTAGGTGCTCTTCGTGCTCCTCCTTTGTCTTAGAGTATATAAGTATGTCATCGATGAACACAATAACAAACTTATCCAAAAAGTCCTTAAACATACAGTTTATCAAGTCCATAAAGGCTGCAGGGGTGTTCCAAACGACATGACCAAAAACTCGTAATGTCCGTATAGCATTCAAAAGGCTGTTTTGGGTACATCTTCATCCCTGATTTGCAGTTGATAGTACTGTTAGGAAATGCCCTAAGCATTAGAGACATTTTGATGTATTTATTTTGAACTGGATAATAAAATTATATATAGAGGTTATTCATTACATTGTCATCTGTCCTTGTTTTATTTATATGTTAAAGTAAATGTAAGCAAATATGGCTCCCTGACAGCTTGTGTTAAACTCTTAGAACGTTGCATGCAATGGACTTTTGTATACGAGAAGACAATGTTCTAAAGTTAACGGTCTAAACTATGGTCTGTAGTCTATGGGGTTAGACCAAGCATCTAACTCATGTTAAGACTATTATGTTGTCTAAAGCCTTGAAGGGGACGGTTTGTCTTGACTGTCTGGAGTTGGACTCCCAAGTAGAGACATAGATATGTTTTTTGGTGGTGACATATTAGACCGAGACTAAAGCGTGATTGATCTACGAAGTCCGCTTTGAGTGGAACAATCTGCTTTTGACGTTCATTATACAGTAACCTTAATCCTGAGTAAAAGGACAGGTTCATGTATATGACTTGTGTACTTTGATGTTCCAATGGCTAAAGCGTCTCAGAGGTAGTAAGCTTATAGACCGGTTCGTTGGGTGCATGACTTGTATACGATGAAGGGTTTGTTTACAGATATCGGAATCATAGCTCTAATAAGGAGTTAAGGGTATCCTCTTAAAGGCATTATACTGAATGTGCAAATGGATAAGGCCTTGGGTCGTCTGCTGGGTGGATGAATTCTTATTCACGTATGGTAAATAATCATTTTCTTTATTCGGTAGTATAATGAAACTTTAAGATAGCCTGATCAGTAGGATTAAACGGACTTTGGCCTAAGGCTGATCGTGGATATCATATGAGGGTTCTGCATACATGACAAGGTCATTGGACGATAGCTTGTCACAAGCTTACGTAATACAGTATATAATTAGGAGTTAAGTTTCAGGTTTATAGTGATGTGACTCTGAAATTAGTGATCATATGATTGAGTTGTTTGGTAAAGAATGATGATCATATGGATTTACGGGAGCCCGATTATATATGTCCAATCAGTCCCTCTACTAGCTCCACATAATTCCTTAATGTTTGGCAAATTGATTAGTGTATGCTATTGGTTAGTTTATTATGCATGGATGGTGTTAACATAAGATTAGGATGGTAGGCAAGATTCTCTCCGGTTGGATTCAGATTTTGTTTTGGATAATAGACTACATAATTATTCGAACTCCAAATAAAGTTGCCATGATTTTATTTGAGATTGGATTGGAGTTGTAGAAAATTATCCATGAGAACAAGAATTTGAAATACAACTGTTTTGTGGATTTTGAAATTTGACATTTGAATTTTGAATTTGAAATTTGAATTTGAAATTTGAATTTGAAATTCGAATTTCAAGTTTGAATTTAAAATTTAAATTTGAAATTTGAAATTTCAAATTTCAAATTTCAAATTCAAATTCAAATTTTGAATCACAGTCCAAGTGGGATTCGAATTTGTTGTGGTAAATCTACAATGAATGAAATTCGAATTTGAGTTGGATATGGAGAAGAAAATTTTGTTAGAATCCTACTTGAATTTTGAATCCAAATCGTAACTAAAGATGGACGAAAATTTTGAGGATTATCCTCAATGGATTTTCAGATTTTTGTGGATAAGATTCAAGAAAAAATTCAAGTTTCAATCCCAGTTGAATTTGGATTCTCTCCTCCCAGATAATGGCCGAATTTTTGGAGTAAATCTCCTAGGAGATTTTCGGTTATTTTGATAAGGATGAGATAAGATTCAAGCTTGAAAATCCTAGTGGAATTTTGATTATCCCTTATCCAAAAGTGGCCGAATTTTTGTGGAGATTTTCTCCTTTGAATTTTCAGATTTTTTGGTTGAAAAAGGGAGATAAAATTCTAGTTAAAATCTTATTTAGATTTGGATTGGATTTATCCTAAAGTGGCCGAATTTATTGTTGGGATTTTTCCCTTGGAAAATTCAGATTTTGTGCTTGTGGATAAGGGAGAATATCTTCTCCTAATCTAATTCGAATTCAGAGAATCACCTCATACAAGTCTATAAATAGAGGTCATGTCACTCCAGTTCTCTTAGACCACAGACTCTCAGGTGAGCAGACTTATTGTTGCACAGCCCACCGTGACAATAAGTTCTTTAGAAATCTGGGTGATCAAAAGAAGACTAGCAGTGCTAGCATACCGATCGAGGTTCAGAGTGCCCACACACTCAGCCATTCGGGAATTGGAGAATAGCAGAGAAAGCTAGTTGGTTGAAGCCCTTCGATCATTCTCCTCCTGCAAGATTGGCGTCCTTGAGGTATGAGTTTTAATTATTGTTGGTTTATTGTATATGGCATCATGAGATATTTAACGATCTGAAAAATTTTTATTGTTCTGCTGCGCCACTCTGATACGTTTTTTGCGGTTTATAATCCTACAAGTACCCTGAACGTACATCAATTTTCAGGAATACTACAACGTCTCGAAGCTAGTCAAATAGATCATCGATCCATGGCAACGGATACTTGTTCTTGATCATGATTTTGTTTAGCTCTCTGTAATCAATGCACATTCTCAGCGTTCCATCCTTTTTCTTCACGAACAATACGGGTGCTCCCCAAGGGGAACAGATCTGTCGGATGAATCCCGTATCCATCAAGTCCTTCAGCTGGGCTTGGAGCTCCTTTAACTTCATAGGGGCTATTAGGTATAGAGCCTTGGAAATGGGGGCTGATCTTGGTAAAAGTTCAATCTCGAATGAGATCTCACGCTCTGGCAGAAGTCCTGGAAGATCTTTTGGAAATACTTCCACGAATTCCCTAACTACTGGCATGCTATCTGGCCCTATCTCTGCTCCTTGAGTCTTGTCTACTACGTGCGCTAGGAAGCCGGTGCATCCACTAGATAACAGCTTTTGGGCCTTCATCGCTGAGATCATCGTCTTTGGCTGCTTTAGTGACAAACCCTTGTAGATGAACTTTTCATATTCGATTGGTTTGAAACTAACCTTCTACCTTCGACAATCTATTATGGTGTTGTATTTTGTGAGGAAGTCCATCCCTACAATTATATAATAGTCATACATGACAATGACAATCAGGTTAATACTCAATTCTCACCCACAAATAATTGCTGGCACATGATGTATCCAGTAATTAGACAACAAAACTTCCCCTGAGGGAAGAGCAGTTCGAAAGGTCTGTTCTATTCTATCTAAGCTTTTATCTATCTTTCTAGCAAATTCTGATGATGCGAATGAATGGGTGGCCCCAAAATCAAACAAAACTAATGTAGCTGAGTTGGCAACAGAAAGCTGACCTGTCACCACTGTAGAAGTTCCAGCTTCCACATCATCTCTTGTGAAAGCATAGATTTTTCCCTGGGTGTCCAGAGCCTGTAGTCTGCCTTGGGTGATCGAAGGGCCTTCAATCCTCGCCTGGGCGGTGTGAAGTTGGCCACTTGTTGTACGGGCTTGGTTCTGCTGGTTCAGTGGGTTAGAGTAATAGTTTTTAGCATAGTGGCCTTCCTTGCCACAAATGAAGTAGCCACTCGCTCCTTATCTGCACTCTCCCGGGTGTTTTCTCCCACATTTTGGCCATGACGGGTATTGATTACCATTCCCTCCCCTGTTGTTCTTCTTCTGGGGAAAATTCTTTTACGAACCTTAGTTACCGGGGTTCCCCTTCCGCTTGTTGTTGTTGTTGTGGGACTGCCTGCTGTGTTGGCCAGTCCCCACATGCTGCCCCTTGTGCTGCGACTCGGGGTTCTGCTTCCCCTTAGTTTGCTTAACTTAGGTCTTTTCCTCCCTTCGGGCTTTAAAGGTCTGAGCCCTTCATTCCTTATCCTAAGCCAACCAGTATTCAGCTCAGATGGCTCTGCTGATACATTCAGCCACTATCGTTGGTCTGCGGCTTCCGTTGCATACCTGGACGGTGACGTCCATTCAAAACATCTTCAGCATTCTTCTAACCCTCTTTTTCTGTCGATAACAAATCTGGACAAAGTTGAGCCAACTGCTCAAACTTCCAAACTGCTTCTATGACAATCATACTACCTTGGCATAAGTTGTTGAATTCATCTTGCTGTGCCGCTAGTGCCTCGTCATTGTAGTACGTCTCTTTGAACTCGTATATGAATTCTATCTAGCTCAGTTCACTAACATTCCTCTTAATAGCGACCATCTTCCACCACTGTCGTGCCCCCTTGTGTAGGGCAAAGAATGCACACATCACTTTTTCTCTATTGGTTAATCCCATAAAATCCAAGATCACTTGGATATCTGTCAGCCAATTATCGACCTCTATTGGATTGGTAGTCCCTTCAAACTCTGGCACCTTCATGCGCTAGAATCTCTCATACAAGTCACCTTCCCTAGGGGTTGGCGGAAGAACATTGGCTATTACGGGAGCAGCCGCGGCTGAGGGTGCTAGTTCCATCTGGGCTGGAGGAGCTGCTTGCTCCCTGGGAGTTTTCTAGGGCTAGTGGAGCCTCGTAGACTGGCACCTTTGCTGTCTGTGGTGCCTGGGGTTGCTGGCTCAACCGTTCCTTAAGCTGGTTTAGTTCCTGATGCTGGTTCTCCATCATCTCTCGTATAGCTATGAGCTGCACTATTAATTCATCCTCTTAGAATGCTTGGTTTGTCTATGCTCATGTTCTTACCATGCTTTCCTACGTAACCCTACCATACAGCAGGAAAGGAAAATATGAGTCTTTTATTTCCATACTTGGAATTCATGTCACATATCATTTTCTTTCTTACTCGACTATCATAGATATATGTATACATATTTTATCTTCCTCTTTATTATACTGTGATGTTCAATACAATTTGCCACATCGCATTGAAACATCACTTGAGTGCCAGGACTCGTCCTACATTTTCTGTTACACTACGGTCATGTAATGACTGCCTACTTCATGTAACCTAGTCACCATACAATAAGAATTTGAGGAATGAATTTGGAATAATTTAATGCTTGTTAGTGCACATTTGTAGAACACGGTTAGGTATACGGCCGTGTAAGTAGCCATGTACTGCTCAAGTTGATGAATGTGAGGAATGCTGTGTTTCAAAACGTGGCCGTGTTGAGCAAACTCAACTAGTACACACCTATGTCCGGAATGTACACGCTCGTGTTACCTTATACATGCCCATGTAAGAGCCCGTGTAGAAGGCCTTGTACTGACCAGAGAGCCACTATAATGACTCTCATGATTCATAAAACTTAATTACTATGTAATGAGTAATGAAGTTAATAAATATAGTATATTTTCCAGTTGAATGAATTAAACGGGTACAGTAACATTTAATTACTATTCATGAGTGAAGGGGGTAACTGATAGTGAAATGGGTCCACCCTATTATGTGTATGTGCGTATAAGACATGTAGTATCAATAAAACGGTCCAGACAACCATTTCTTGACACAGAACTGGTGAGCAGGTCATCAGTACACTCAGACTAGTCATCTAAGCACAACAGCGATAATTACCCTAGCAGAGGTACAGTATCGAAGAAAATGGTCTAGATGACCTCTTCTCGCCCAGAAACTAATGAAATTGGAGTTAGAACGCTCAGATTAGTCAGTTAAGCACAAAACAGTAAATAGTGAATAATAGATATGCGGTGTCAGGTTAATGGCCAAGACGGCCCTAATTTGACTTAAAACTGATATATTTACAGTCAGTAGGCTCAATTTAGTCAATTGAGCACAAAATATAAATTTTTGTTTGAGAGATACACAGTATCAGAAAACAGGTCAAGACGACCTTTTTTCATCTCGAAACTAATATATTTAGACTCAGAACACTCAAATTAGTCAATTGAGTGCAAAATACGTTTTTCGAGGCAAGGTCACACAGATCCCGAAAACTAGTCCAGACGACCCCAGATGGACGTAAAACTGATAAATTTGAAATCAGCACGTCCAAATTAATCAGGAAAAACTGTGTTCAGAATTTCGTATGAAAACACCTCGTTATGCATGCGCAAGGACAACACAGTGTAAACACAATCATAGTATAGGAAATGAAAAGTAAAATGATACAAAATGGGCTCATAGGCATTACAATTCAACTAGGAATTATTAGTATAAAAATCAGATACAGAAAAATCAATTTCGATGGAAATCTAGAACACCGTCGAGAAAGGGTCGAATACCGAAAGAAGAAAATTAGACTGCGAAGAGGAGACCATGCAGATGAATTTTTCCCCTAGGGAGCTGTGCACATGCAGCATAAATAGCCCTAAACACAGCCCTAAAAATAGGGAAAAGTTTTCCCTCAAGCAAGGGATGTGTTGGCCACCTTTTGATTAAAATATGCAATAGTATCCATCACATGGCAAACCAAGCATTAAACAATTTGGCCCCCATTCTCTATGCGTAGCCTTCCTCTGTTTTTGAGGGGTAGATGGCAGCAAGATTTGTCCCTAGATTAGCAAGAAAATGTGGCTAATTAAGTAAGCTTAAGGTTGGTTAATCTTACTTAGGTTTTGTCTATAAAAGGGTGAGCTTGGCTTAGGGTATCACTTTCTTTCTTTTGCTCATCCAAGAGAACACAATTTCTCTCCCTTTTCTATCAGCCAAAGTTGACTCTTTCCCAGCCCCAAAACTGACCATTTCTAGCCAAGAAACCCAACCAAAACTCAGCCAAAAACTTACCAAAAAATCAGCCACCATATAGCTTGTGTTGGAGCTAATTCTTCAAGTTATATCAAGGTCATTTTGGGGTAAGTTGCTAGGACTTGTTTTGTGGTTTTGTTAGTTTTTTTTAGCTTAATGATAAAAACAAATTTTGTGTGTCCATTCTCGCAAAGGCCACCCTATTTCCCCTTGGTCCACATGGCAATTTTTAGTCACCCAAGCCTTGATTCAGATTGTGCTTAGGTCATAGCACATAAGGTATAAACCGAAACCCTTTTTGTGGTTTAGTTATTTTTAAGTTTTGATCAAGGAAATTTATGTGTATTTATTTATGCAATGGGTTGTAATAAGTTTATTTTGAGCCGCTAGCATTTTATTTTTAAGTTTATGTGGTTGTGCGATTTTGGTTTAAGTTTTTGTGATGGATGTGAGAATGGACGTTTTTAGGGTTGGCTGGGAACCAACCTATCCTCAGTTTTTAAGCCACAGTTTTGGCTATTTTTGACCACATTGAGTTTCGATTTTGAGATTTGGTAAAACATGAAGTTTTAAGAAAATTTCGTTACGATCATTTTTGCGTCAAATAGATTTGACCAAAAATGACTCTAAGATAGATTGTTCAAGTAGTTTTTAACCGGAGTTCAAAATTAGGACTAAAATCCTGAGCGACAAGAATAGTCTCAGATTTTCATAAAAATGACCAACTTAGAGTCCAAACCAGATCTTGAGCTCAACGCAAAAGTTGTAGATCTCGTAACCATGCGAGTTTTAAAAATTTGGCCGTTTTGGGCCTCAAACAGAGCTATTTTTAAATAAGAGTAAAACTAGGATTTTTCTAAAACTGGACACAAAGTTAGCCACAGGTTTGATAAGTTTACGACCCGTTAGAGTTTGATTTGAGTTTCGAGATGAATACAGGAGTTGTTCATCTCATTGAGGACTAAAGATGTTCGCCAAATTTACAAATTAAGTCGTTTCAAACAAGTTTTAAAACATTTTTAGTAAAACGGTTCAAGAACCCTTTTTAAAAAATTGAACACCAAAATTCGTTCTTTCCCTTTTAAATGGAAAAATGATTTTAATAAAATACTCCCACCTTCTAATGGGGTGATATGGGGATGGTTTCTAAGGGCATATGTTTTCCCCAAAATTTTATAAAACTTCTAAAACAACTTTCTTAAAAACAAATAAAAAAGCGGAGGTAGCCCGATTCGTTACCACACCAAGTACGCGAGTAACTCGGTAAACTACATAGTCAACGATGCGCAAGGTAACTGGTCGATTGACTGGTCGGTAAACTAGTCAAGGACCGTGTTTGAATGAGATAGTGAGGAGCGGCGATTAATCTATCAAGTAGACAAATTGATCAAGCACGAATAGACATTAGATACCAAATTCTCAAAGTAGAGCAGTAGAGTACCAATGGGCCTCGGTACCATACAACAATACAAGTTATAGTCACTAATGATAGTAGTGACCTAAGAACGACATTAATTAATTTATTGGATAATAAATTAATTAACCACGATTATAAAGAATCAAAACTCACTAAAAAGAGAGCAAGTTAGTACCGATGGCAATCGGTAATGTACGTAAATAGCTGCTTTAGTCACTAATGGTATTAGTAACTCAACGATAAATATTGATGAAATACGTTGTGCTGAAAGGTAATTTACTTGACAAGGGCATGAGTACAAGTTTGCTTGCTGATTAGGTAAGTACAACTTCACCTAATCTAACGATCGACTCTCATGCAATTATAAGAAATAGGAAGGATGGTGGATCCACGAAACTTGAGGAATATGAGAGGGCATCCAGTCCTTTCTGAAAGAGTGGACGAATTGGAAGCTCTAATAGAAGCCTAAATGAGAGAAAATGCCGAGTTAAGACAAAGACTCGAGCAAATGGAACAGAGACAAGAACAAGGTGAGGGCCAAGATCCACAAATGGCCGCACCAGAACCAGAAGTGCCGCCAGTGGTACCAGAAGAAGTAGCAGAACCCCAACCACAACCCAGGGCTAATCCTGAGCCACTATATGAAAGATTTCGACGAATGAGGCTGCCAGAGTTCGAGGGCTCTACAATCCCTTTGGAAGCAGAGGAGTGGTTGTCTTCACTCCACATAATATTGGAATTTATGGAACTGAATGATCAGGAGAAGATTATGTGTGCGTCGTTCGTTTTGAAAAAGGATGCAAGGTTTTGGTGGGAATCTGTCAAGATGAGAAGAAACATGTATACGATGTCTTGGTTGGACTTTCTGGAGGAGTTTAACCAGAAATATTATAATCATGTACTGTTGTGACCACAACAATGAGAATTCACAGAGTTGAAACAGGGGGACATGACAGTAATTGAAGTCTGCAGCAAGTTTGATCAGTTGTCCAGACTGTGCCCATACACTGTCACCACTGAGAGGGAGAAAATCCAGAAAATGCTGGGAATTATAAGGACCACCCCGTCCCTGTAACTTAACAAATTATTCAATGAGAAGTTAAGGAATAATTTGATGCATTTTTAGTATAAATACATCGAACATGGTCAGGTACATGGTCGTGTAAGAAACCGTGTACTGATTGGATTATTTTATGAGAGAGGCCGTGTGAGTTAACATGGCCATGTAGTTTTACATGGTTAGGTACACGGCTGTGTAAGTGGCTGTTTGCAAATCTGTGATATATGCAATTAAACGCAAGTATACGTATCGCATCCAAGTAATATATGATGAGAAAGAGTGTCGTACCCACGAGGAAAGTGCTTTTGTATTCAAATGTAATTGTTTTTACAAGAAAATCTACTTAACTAGACAAGTAACTAAATGAATTTCAATTATGGAGAAAGAATAAAATGGTAAACAGAATTTAACAAGAATTAAAATGAAATTTCCAGGTCTAAAATTTAGGATTTATATTTACACAAACAATTGGGAGAAATAAGTTGCAAGTCACTTTCCTTTCACAGTTCTGAAATCGTGCTACAGCTTTGCTATAGCATCATTCCTTCTAGTCAGGATATAGAAAAAATTACGTTTAGCGCTCAGATTCTAAGTCTGCATATTCCTATGTAGATTCAGATTTGAGAAAATCAATTAAGAACGTTATCCTTAAAGACCATGTGATGGATGACTATTCCTAGTTTACCCACAGATTTGATTAATTTTTACTCTGAAAACTAACCAAACACATGTTATTCAATCTCAGTCAATTCATTAAACGTTTTCCAACATTCACGAATCAGTTGCTAATATTAGATTCCCTTCCAAGATCTAATACCAGATCAATTAGAATAAGCACAGATTGAACAATAAAAAGAATTATACTAAGCAAAACTGCACAGATCTCAAATTCTGTTCAACTACTCATGACTCACAACTTAGCTAAATTAAGCTTCCATGAGTTCAGCAAAAATCGTAAAACGACTTTGATTTAACATCAAAATACTGTTATGCAAAAAGAAAGACTGAAATCAATACAAAACAGAATTAAGCAATATGATCTCCCCTTTTCCAAGGTTCGAATCAAGCTGGTACAGCTCCAATGCCTGATGCGATCTGTGAAGAATGTACCCAGACGAATTCCTTCTTGAGATGTTGAATTCCTCACGATCCGGCCGAAGTTGCTCTCAATTCTACTTTATATTTCTTTTCCGATTTTCCTTTTTGCTCTGTTTTTCTCTCTTCTGATTCTGTTATTTTTCTCCTTCTTTTTCTGTTATCTTTTTCCCGTATATCCCCCTTGTCCTCTTCTTTCAGCTCAGCTTTTATAGTACAAAAAGGGAACATTTAAACCCTACTTGTGACATGTGGATGATCCTCTGGCTGGCCGTGGACGTTGTGGTAATGCTTGGCAATGATGCTGACACTTGGAAGAATGATTGACATCATCAAATTTTGCCAGCGTGGATTAAAATGTGTGCACATTCAGCAGACCACGTCAGCCAACGCCTGCTACAGCTTTGCTGTGGCAATGCTACGGCAACGTCCAATTTTCAGCATTCTTCATGCTGCAAAGTCCTGCCATTCACCAAAAACAAAAACCAAACTCCAAAAACATATCACATGTTAAAAGACTTCAAAATGCTCTAACAAAGATCGATTCCCATGTGCTGCTAAGAATGAACTTTCATCAATGGCCACTAAAGTTAAAAATTGATAATTCTCATTTATAGTGCTAAGAACCATGACTTTTGTGATTTTAACTTCCTAAAATGGGCTATCTAAGCATGAAAATGTAACTCCATAACTCGAGAAATTCGAGTTATCACACACCCCCAAACTTAAAAGTGCTGCTCGTCCTCGAGCAGTGGTAGAATTCACACAAGACAAAACGATTTATTAAGCAGATAGCAATGATTACATGTCAATCCAATCCTCACTGATCATCCAGAGCATTGTATGAAGAATTACTGCTCATATCACAGATTACTCTCAAAATACTTCCTTTCTAAACACGCGGAGGGAGGTTCAGGTACCCTTAGCTTTTAAGTTATGAACTTGGCCAGCTTAAGGACTTTTCAAGTTGATCTCACGAACTCCTATAACTCTATACAAAGGAGCCCTGCCTTCAGTAACAATAGGAAATTTTTTTTTTTTTTTTTTATACTAAGTTGTCTTTTTCTGCTTTTTTTACGCGAATGTCAACATGGGGCTCATGAAGACACCCGGTTACTCAACAGAAAACACGAACCAAAGTGGGCTTTTACATTCATATTTTAAATTGCTGTTTTACGCGACTGTCAACATAGGGCTCATGAAGACATCCGGTTACTAGGCAAATTTAAAACAGCGGAATGCTCTCTTTTTATTTTATTTTATTTTATTTTTTTATATATCATAACTAGGACACTTACTAACAAAATAAAAAAAATATAAAAATAAAATAAAAAAAATAAAATAAAAATAAAATCAGACAAAAATTAACAAAACAAACATTTGCTAACTAAGAAAAGTGGTGAAATGGAAAGTGGGCTTACTGATGGGTCAGATGTGGTCTAACCCCAGCCTAGTTGCTGCCTCCACTTGGTCCTTCATCTTGGCTGCGGTATAGGTGCTCGGGAAATGCAGGAAATGAGCAGAATTTCTTGCTGTTCATGCGCAGATTTTTCTGCAAAGCTTGATCTCTTGCATGCATGTAGCGCCACATCTCCTTCTGATCTCTCTTCATTTCCTGCAAGTTCTCCATGATATCGTATTGAACACATTCCACCTGGCTTATCCTCAATTCCAATTGGGCAAGTGAAAAGCTTGCGGTGGGACTTGGTTCAGATGAAGGAGCTTCTTCTTCTTCTTGCCCTTGCTCGACTCCTTCACTGCCTTGATCCTGCATTAGCCTGTTAATTGTTCTTAAGAGAATTGGCCCCTTGTTAGGAATCCAGTCATCAAACTCTTGAATCTGCACATTAGCACTTTTACAAAGCCGAGTTATCAAACAAGGAAAAATCAATGCACTTCTATCTCTTTGGGCGCAAGCTAAAATTTCTTCCCTAATTATACTGCCTACATCAATTTTTCTCCCCATTATAATTGAATGCAGAAGAGCCATTCTCTCCCAACTTACTGTTTGCCCATGGGTAGTTGGTTTGAGGGAAAACTTAATGAAATGATACCACACCTTAGCTTTAGGATTTAACCTGCAATGACGAACTGTTAGAGATCCCTGTGGTGACCTTGTTCATTCAGTTCCAGCTGTTGTTAAGTCGGCCAGCACAGTGTCCAAAGCTTCTCTATCTGCATCTGCTAAAAACTCAGAATGCTCGTCCTCAGATCCTGATAATCCCAAGAACCCATTGATTGCATCCCTTGTAATATCCACCGGTTTCCCTCTAACATGGACTATGTTCTGAAATTTTCCTGTCAAGCTCGCATAGAACTCACCCACTAAAGGCATGATAGCCTCATTTGTATGTTCACAAAAGACTTTCCACTTATGGACCTTTATCACAGAACTCACAAACTCGGGCATTTCTGCTATTTTCAAATGGAAGCCTTTTTCTAGACATAACGACCTATGTGCAAAGCTCTTATTAAATCTTTTCTCTATTTCCTCATTTTCGAATCTCTTAAACTCTTTTTCTCTCTCAGCAACTTTCTTCCCCTTTCTTGCCATACTCTTCACCGGCATTTTTTTTTTATAATGCAATAATGCTCAAATCACTAATCTCCAATGCTACACTTCAATGCGCCACACCCAAACTTAAATCTCACTAACTTCCTAAATTATGCTTTCAAAAGGACTTATGAGACTAGGTAAGAAAGCACCTTACCTATAACAATGGATGACCCGCGGCCAAGGATTTGGCTTTCTTCCCTTGCTCGACAGTCTTCCGCTCTTGATGTTCGGTGGAGAGCGACTTGCAGCGGCTGACGACGGCGTTAAAAGGTTCGGTGCACGCTCAAACTTGTGCGGGAGAACTTCGGCAATTGACTCCAAGTCGCTCGGTTTGCTTCGAAAGCCCCTCTTTGTGTTGGCCTTGTTGGAGAAAATGCCGCCAAAAAGGTTGGTTGGTGGGTGAACACAACTTGTTGGTTTTGATGTTGGAGAATGGGGAAGGTGAGAATGATTACAAATATGAGAAAGGAGGAGTGTGGAGGTGGGATTTTTAGAGAGAGAAACGGCGAATTTCTAGAGAGAGAACCGGCGGCTTTTATGCATGCATGGAAACTACCCGAAAATGGATGGAAAAGAAACTAAAATGTGATGAGGAATGGTGTGGCTTATTCGGTTTTGACGGCAAGGATGAAAATGGTGGAGATTTCGGTGGCGTTCGGCGTTTTGGTGTTCGGCGTTTTGGTGGGGGCGGCAGATAAAGGAGAGTGAAAGGAGAAAAGAAAATAATAAAGGGGCCCTTATGTAGGGTTTTCGAGGGCCCCCCCCCCCCCCCCCCCCCCCCCCCCCCCTTTTTTTTGTAATTTTTTTTTTAATTTTTTTTTTTAATGAAACTGTGCGTTTTGTATCTCCCCTCATCACCCAGACTTACGTTTCACAACACCTTCACTGCAATAATAATGCCACAGCTTTGCTATAGCATTGTTATTGCAGTGTTTCTGAATCACCAAACATGCACTCTGTCTCTGTTTCATCTTCAGTGGCTCCAGTACCCATATACTTGTTCTTCAAATCACCTGCAACAAACACATTTTATGAAGAGTCTGAATCACAGTAAAACAAAGAAACTAAAGAGATATGCACTAAATAAAGCAAGACAACTAACTAACTAAAAGTAAAATAAAATTGACTAAAGCAAGGGTTGCCTCCCTTGAGCGCTTGTTTTTCGGTCGACGACCCGACCATCCCTTATGCTCATGGGTCTTGGAGAATGATTGAAGTCTTCTCCCTGTCCACATTCCCTCCGAAATAATGTTTGAGACGCTGCCCATTCACTGTGAATTGTCTTCCAGAATTTTCTTCCCTTACTTCTACAGCTCCGTGTGGAAATACTGTAACAACCTTGAATGGCCTACTCCAGCGTGATTTGAGTTTCCCAGGAAATAGCTTGAGTCTTGAGTTAAAAAGGAGGACCTGCTGCCCTTCCTCAAACTCACGGGAAAGGATTTTACTATCATGCCACCGCTTGGTTTTCTCCTTAAACAATTTGGCGTTCTCATAAGCTTGTAATCTGAACTCGTCAAGCTCATTCAGCTGTAACATTCTCTTTTCTCCAGCCAACTTCAAGTCCAAATTAATCTTAGTAACAGCCCAGTATGCTCTATGTTCAAGTTCTACTGGCAAGTGGCATGCCTTGCCAAAAACAAGTTTGTATGGTGAGGATCCAAGGGGCGTTTTGTAGGCTGTTCTCAGCGCCCAAAGTGCATCGGTTAGGCGCTGTGACCAATCCTTACGTGATGGCCCTACCACCTTCTCCAGTATCCTCTTTATTTCTCTGTTTGATACTTCCACCTGCCCGTTTGTCTGAGGATGATATGTAGTTGCCACCTTGTGTTTGACTCCATATTTCATTACCACACTATCAAACTGTTTGCTCACAAAATGCGTGCCATTGCCGCTAATGATTGCCTGAGGTGTGCCGAATCTAGTGAAGATATTTCTCTTGAGGAACTTCACCACTGCTTTTGAGTTATTAGTAGGCAATGCCTCAGCCTCCACCCACTTGGATACGTAATCCACTGCTACTAGAATATATGTATTCCCATAGGATGGCACGAACGGTCCCATGAAATCAATTCCCCAAACATCAAAAACCTCAACTTTAAGAATGTTGTTTAAGGGCATTTCACGCCTCCTTGTGATGTTTCCGACCTTTTGACACCTCTCACACTTCATGGCGTAAATGTTGGCATCCTTGAATAATGTGGGCCAGAACAAACCTGATTGCAGGACTTTTGCGGCTGTCCGAGTGCCTCCATAATGACCTCCATATGATGAAGAATGGCAGTGATAGAGAACATCCTCCATTTCCTCTTCAGGAATGCATCTCCTCAACACTTGATCAGCGCATTGCTTAAATAGATATGGTTCATCCCAAAAATAAGAACGAACATCATGCATAAACTTCTTCAATTGCTGCCTAGACAATTCTGGAGGTAACAGACCACTTACCAAATAATTGACAAAATCAGCATACCATGGTACAGTCGACTGGGTAACTGTAAATAACTGCTCGTCAGGGAATGTTTCTCTAATGAGCTGGTTTTCTTGCCCTTCAATTCCATTGTCCAGTCTTGAAAGGTGATCAGCTACTTGGTTTTCAGCCCCCCTTCGGTCCTTGATCTCTAAATCAAATTCTTGAAGTAGAAGAACCCACCGAATCAACCTAGGTTTTGCATCTTTCTTCTGAATGAGGTATTTGATTGCTGCATGATCAGTGTATACAACTACCTTTGCACCCACGAGATAAGCTCTAAATTTTTCAAAAGCATATACAACTGACAACAATTCTTTCTCAGTCACCGTATAATTCAACTGAGCTCCTGTGAGTGTCCTGCTCACATAGTAGATGGAATGAAACACTTTGCTCCTGCGTTGGCCCAACACAGCTCCTACCGCCATATCACTTGCATCACACATCACCTCAAAGGGTAATGACCAGTCAGGTGCTACTACAATTGGCGCTGAAATCAGTTTTTTTTTTAACTCTTCGAATGCATGAAGGCACTGCTCATCGAATATGAACACCGAATCTTTCTCCAGTAAGCAGCATAATGGCTTGGAGATTTTTGAGAAGTCTCTGATGAATCTTCTGTAGAACCCAGCATGCCCCAAAAAACTTCAGATTCCCTTAACTGTAGTAGGAGGAGGCATCTTTTCTATTGCCTCAATCTTTGCTTTATCCACTTCAATCCCAGCTTTAGAAACCTTGTGCCCTAAGACAATTCCTTCCTTCACCATGAAATGGCACTTCTCCCAATTGAGCACCAAATTAGTTTCTTCACATCTATGGAGAACCTTGGCCAAGTTGCTCAAGCACAAATCAAAAGAATTCCCAAAGACTGAAAAATCGTCCATGAATATCTCAAGGAAGTCCTCAACCATGTCAGAAAAAATGGCCATCATACACCGCTGGAAGGTGGCTGGTGCATTGCATAATCCGAAGGGCATCCTCCTGAACGCGAATGTGCCATACGGACAGGTAAAGGTGGTTTTACCTTGATCCCCTGGAGCAATAGCAATCTGATTGTATCCTGAATACCCATCAAGAAAGCAATAGTATTCCTTGCCTGCCAATCTGTCTAACATTTGATCGATAAACGGTAAAGGAAAGTGATCCTTCCTAGTAGCTTTGTTGAGCTTTCGGTAGTCCATACATACTCTCCATCCTGTAACAGTTCGAGTGGGAATCAATTCATCATTCTGATTGGTTACTACCGTCATTCCTCCTTTCTTTGGTACGCATTGCACTGGACTCACCCATGAACTGTCTGAAATAGGATATACGATCCCAGCATCCAACCACTTAATGACTTCCTTCTTTACCACCTCCTTCATAATTGGATTGAGTCTTCGTTGCTGCTCAATGGACCCTCTGTAGTCGTCTTCCAACAAGATTTTATGCATACATAATGAGGGACTGATTCCCTTGATGTCAGCAATGGTCCATCCAATGGCTTTCTTAAATCTTTTTAAAACCTGAAGCAGTTGGTCCTCTTGCTCCTCAGTTAGTGAAGTAGAAACAATGACTGGTAACGTTTCTTCATCTCCCAAATATGCATATCTGAGATGATTTGGCAAAGGCTTCAACTCTAGAGTGGGCGGCTCTTCAGTGGATGGTTTGGGCAGCTTTGTTTCTCGATCTGCTAATCCCAGCGTCTCATACTGTCTTCCCCTTACATTGTTCCTTGCTTAAATTTCCACATTATTTAACTCTTCTTGTCTTGGAAATGGCTCAAGATGATCTTCCAAATCTGTCTCAAGGTGGTTCTTCTCTAGCTCCTCGATTACAGCCGACTCAAGGACCTGGATAGTTGAACATTCTTCAAATTCTTCAGGAAACCTCATTGCCTTCAAAACATTAAAAGTGACTTGTTCATCATTCATCCTCATAGTCAATTCAACCTTTTGCACATCTATTAGAGCTCGTCCTGTGGCCAAAAATGGACGTCCAAGAATGATGGGAATCTCACGATCTGCTTCAAAATCAAGGATGATAAAATCTGCTGGAAAGATGAATTTATCGACTTTAACAAGAACATCCTCAATCTTCCCTTCAGGATGAGTCAACGATCTATCTGCTAACTGTAGGGTGACTGTAGTTGGCCTTGCTTTACCCACACCCAACTTTCTGAACACCGACATTGGCATCAAATTAATGCTTGCTCCAAGGTCGCAAAGGGCCTTGCCAAAATAGTTGTTGCCAATTGTGCATGGAATTGTGAAACTGCCTGGATCCTTCAACTTTGGTGGCTGTCTTTTCTGGAAGAAGGCACTACTTTCTTCAGTGAGAGCAACTGTCTCAAACTCCCCCAATCTTCTCTTCTTAGCTAAGATGTCCTTCATAAACTTTGCATAACTGGGCATTTGTTCTAGAGCTTCCACAAGTGGTATGTTGATGTGAAGTTGCTTCAAAACATCTAGAAACTTCTTAAATTGCTGGTCCTACTGTTGCTTGTGGAATCATTGAAGAAAAGGTGGTGGCGGTTTTCTCATTTCTTGCTGCACGATTCCTTGCTGTGGCATTGCTGTAGCAACGTTCTGATCGGCCTGAACTTGGGTTGGGAGTGTTTCAGCGACTTCTTCTTGTGGCTTATCCTTTTGGATTAAAGTGAGCTCCCCTTTTTTAGCTGTCCCAGTGTTGGGTTCTTCCAGTTTCTTTCCACTCCTCAAAACAATGGCTTTGCATTGTTCCTTGCCTTCTCTTTTTGGGTTTTCGGTATCGCTTGGCAGTGTCCCTTGTGGTCTACTGCTAAGAGCACTTGCTAACTGTCCCATTTGATTCTCCAAGCTCCTCAATGAGGCTGTGTGACTCTGCAACAATGCTGAATGGTCCTGAATACGGGTATCTGTCTTCGCCATGTGTTCCCTCAACAAACTCTCAATTGTTGATAGAGTTGTCTGTGGTGGTTCTTGAACTTACTGCCTCATGGGTTGCTGAAATCCAGGAGGGAATTGAGGTCTGTTTGGCATCGGAACTGATGATGTGCTTACACCTTGACCATAATAATTTGAAGTCGAGCCTGCATGCTGCTTGTGACCCTGATTGTAATTATTGGGATAAGAGTTGTTATAACGCTGATAATTCCCAACAAAACAAGCTGATTCGGGGTTAGACGGGCATTGTTCAAAAACATGTCCTTCTCCACAATATACACATGAGACAGCTGCCAGTTGTGGCGGTTTTCCTCCTTATGCCGTGCTCATAGACTTCACCATGTTTGTGAGTGTGGACAGTTAGGCTGAAAGAGCTGTAATCGAGTCTACTTCATATACACCACCTCCCCTTCTTGCGGCATTGGCTCTGTCAGTAGGCCATTGATAATTGTTCTGCGCCATCCTCTCTAGAATTTCATAAGCTTCATTGTATGACTTGGTAAGAATTGCTCCACTAGCTGAGGCATCTACAATGGTTCTAGTTTGCCCATCCAAGCCATTATGAAACGTTTCCATCTGGATCCAATGAGGAATCCCATGATGTGGGCATTTCCTGATAAGCTCCTTAAACCTCTCCCAAGCTTCATATAATGATTCACCTGAGAGCTGCTGAAAGCTAGTGATATCATTTCTTAGTTTCGCACTTTTTGTAGGTGGGAAATACTTCATCAAGAACTTCTCGGCTAGATCATCCCAAGTAAGGATTGAATTTGGTGCCAGTGCATTCAACCAGGTTCGAGCTCGATCCCTCAATGAGTATGGGAATAGCCTGAGTCTCAAAGCATCATCATCTACACCTGGCAGTTTAAAAGAATCATAGACTTCAATGAATAGCCTCAAATGCAGGTGTGGATCTTCTGTTGGCATGCCCGCGAACTGCCCTGCTGATTGAAGCATCTGGAACATAACAGGTTTGAGCTCAAAGTGAGGGGCCAGTATTTCTGGGCGTGCGATACCAGGGTTAAGCCCTTCTAACATTGGGACCGCATAGTCTCTGATAGCTCGATCTCTGTTTTCTGCTCGGAGTAGTGCATTTCGAGCATTGTTGCCCTGGTTCACGGCTGGATTTGCTTGCTGATCGGCCATTTTAGTACCTGCAGCTAAGTTACGTTGCTCCCTTCTTCTTGCACGGAAGGTTCTCTCTATTTCAGGGTCAAAAGCTTCTAATTCACCACTTCCTCGCCTATTCATAAACCAGTGTTCTCTTCACCTGCGATCACAGTATTCAAAATCTGTTGAGTAAATTCCTTGTAGAAAATCACAAATTAACAACAAAATCACTTTCCCCGGCAACAGCGCCAAAAACTTGTTTGCAAATCTGTGATATATGCAATTAAACGCAAGTATACGTATCGCATCCAAGTAATATATGATGAGAAAGAGTGTCGTACCCACGAGGAAAGTGCTTTTGTATTCAAATGTAATTGTTTTTACAAGAAAATCTACTTAACTAGACAAGTAACTAAATGAATTTCAATTATGGAGAAACAATAAAATGGTAAACAGAATTTAACAAGAATTAAAATGAAATTTCCAGGTATAAAATTCAGGATTTATATTTGCACAAACAATTGGGAGAAATAAGTTGCAAGTCACTTTCCTTTCACAGTTCTGAAATCGTGCTACAGCTTTGCTATAGCATCATTCTTTCTAGTCAGGATATAGAAAAAATTACGTTTAGCTCTCAGATTCTAAGTCTGCATATTCCTATGTAGATTCAGATTTGAAAAAATCAATTAAGAACGTTATCCTTAAAGACCATGTGATGGATGACTATTCCTAGCTTACCCACAGATTTGATTAATTTTTACTCTGAAAACTAACCAAACACATGTTATTCAATCTCAGTCAATTCATTAAACGTTTTCCAACATTCACGAATCAGTTGCTAATATCAGATTCCCTTCCAAGATCTAATACCAGATCAATTAGAATAAGCACAGATTGAACAATAAAAAGAATTATACTAAGCAAAACTGCACAGATCTCAAATTCTGTTCAACTACTCATGACTCACAACTTAGCTAATTAAGCTTCCATGAGTTCAGCAAAAATCGTAAAACGACTTTGATTTAACATCAAAATACTGTTATGCAAAAAGAAAGACTGAAATCAATACAAAACAGAATTAAGCAGTAATGATCTCCCCTTTTCCAAGGTTCGAATCAAGCTGGTACAGCTCCAATGCCTGATGCGATCTGTGAAGAATGTACCCAGACGAATTCCTTCTTGAGATGTTGAATTCCTCACGATCCGGCTGAAGTTGCTCTCAATTCTACTTTATATTTCTTTTCCGATTTTCCTTTTTGCTCTGTTTTTCTCTCTTCCGATTCTGTTATTTTTCTCCTTCTTTTTCTGTTATCTTTTTCCCGTATATCCCCCTTGTCCTCTTCTTTCAGCTCAGCTTTTATAGTACAAAAAGGGAACATTTAAACCCTACTTGTGACATGTGGATGATCCTCTGGCTGGCCGTGGACGTTGTGGTAATGCTTGGCAATGATGCTGACACTTGGAAGAATGATTAACATCATCAAATTTTGCCAGCGTGGATTAAAATGTGTGCACATTCAGCAGACCACGTCAGCCAACGCCTACTACAGCTTTGCTGTGGCAATACTACGGCAACGTCCAATTTTCAGCATTCTTCACGCTGCAAAGTCCTGCCATTCACCAAAAATAAAAACCAAACTCCAAAAACATATCACATGTTAAAAGACTTCAAAATGCTCTAACAAAGATCGATTCCCATGTGCTGCTAAGAATGAACTTTCATCAATGGCCACTAAAGTTAAAAATTGATAATTCTCATTTATAGTGCCAAGAACCATGACTTTTGTGATTTTAACTTCCTAAAATGGGCTATCTAAGCATGAAAATGTAACTCCATAACTCGAGAAATTCGAGTTATCAGTGGCCGTGTACCACTTGGGTAAAGTGAGCATGGTCCAAGACACGACCGTGTTAAGAAAGCTCGACTAGTGCACGCCCGTGCTCGAGCCATACACGCCCGTGTTAGAACCCATGTAAAAGGCCGTGTACTGAGCAGAGAGCCGATTTGAAGACTTTTGTAATGCGTGAAACCTAATTACTATGAAATGAGTAATTAAGTTGACAAATACAGCATAAACTCCAGTTGAATAGACTAGACAGGTGCAGTACCGTTTATTACTATTTATACAGTGAAAAAGGGTAACCAACAGAGAACTCGGTCCACCCTGTTATGTGTATAAGTGTATGAGATACGCAATGTCATGAAACTGGTCCGGATGACCATTTCCTGACACAAGACTGGTGAGTAGATCACCAGAACGCTCGAACTGAACATCTGAGTACAAGAGCGAGAAATCATCCTAGAAGGGGTACAATATTGAGAAAATGGTCCGGATGACCTCTTCTCACCCAGAGACTGACAAAATCGGAGTCAAAACACTCGGACTAGTCAGTTAGAATAGAGAACAGTGAACCATGAATAGTGAATAGTACAAGACGCAGTGTCAAGTTACTGGTCAAGACGGCCTTAGTTTGACTTAAAATTGATATATCTAGACTTAGGACGACCAAATTAGTCAAACGGGCACCTGACACATTTTTTAAGGTGGGACCACACAGATCCCGAAAATTGGTCCAGACGACCCCAGACGAACGTAAGACTGATAAATTGAAATCAGAACATCCGAATTAGTCAAGAGAAACTGTGTCTAAAATTTCGCCTAGGAACGCCCCGGTTTGCGTGTGAAAGGACAACACAGTGTAGACACAACCACAGTATAGGAAATAAATAGTGATTTGACATAGAATGGGCTCTTAGACAGTATAAAACAATTAAAAATCATCAATATAAAAATCAGATTCATAAAATCCAATTTTTAGATGAAAATTAGAACACTGCTGAGAAAGGGTCGAAAAACACAGTAGAAAATTAGACTACACAGAACCGATTCGGTTGGACCTTTACCCCAACCAAACCGTGCTCCCTTTGGTTAGGAAAATAGCTGCAAAACTAGCTGCAAAACTAGCTAAAAATGATCCCTTATTCAAGGGATGTGTTGGAGTTTTTAGATTAAAAAAATAGGGTTTTAAGGATAAGAGGACCATGACCATTTAATGCAAACTTGCTCCCTTTCACCCTCTATCATGGCCTCCGAAAATTTAAGGGCTGCAGCACAAATTTTTGTCCCCCAATTGAGGTAAATTATGGCTTAATTAAGAGGGCTTAGAGTTAAGCAAAGTTGTTTAGAGTTGCCTATAAAAAGGTGCAACCACCCTTAGGTCTCACTTTTCCCATTTGCTCACAAAAACTCTCAACAAAAATACAGCTTTCTCTCCCCTTTCTCTTCAAAAAATCCGACCCCTCTTTAGCCCATAAACTACCCATATTTTCACATAACTTTCACACAAAAGCTTGGTCACACAAGTTGCTAGAGGTGCACTCTTCCAAGGTAGTTTCGGTAAGACCCTAGAACCGAAATTTTTCTATGGTTTAGTTTTTCGTATTGGCTTGATATTAAGAGCAACGTTTTGTTTTCTTTGTGTTCTCATTCTAGCACAAGTGACCCCTCAATCCCCTTTGTTTTCCATGGAGCCTTGACAGCTACCCTTGGCTTGGTTGTGCTTGGATCAAAGCACTCTAAGATATAAACCGAAAAACCCCCATCTTTTGTGGTTAGTTGTTTTTAAGTTTTTGATCAATGGAGATTTATGTGTCTTTGTTTATGCATATACATTGTAATAAGTTATTTGAGTCCTTAGCTTTCAGTTTTTAAAGTTTTTGTAGTTGTGATTGTGTTTACTTTAGTTTACAAGTGGTTTGAGATATGTGTGTGCACGAGTGTGTAGAGGGTGGCTGGACACAAAATCGGTCCCCAGGATAAGCCATGGATTTTGGCCATTTTGACCTACTTAGGTTCCAAATCTGAGATATGGTAAAACATGAAGTTTTGAGGAAATTTCGATATGGTCGTTTTTGTATCAAATAGCCATTGGCCAAAAAATGAACCTGCGATAGACTTTTCGACTGATTTTGGTTTAGTGTCCAAAACTGGGAGTAACAAATTTGGACCAAATGAACAGTCTCAGATTTTTGTTAAAATGACCCTTTTAGAGGCTGAACCAGACTTTGGTCAAAACACGAAAGTTTTAGATCTTGACGAAACCTTGAAACTAACTTATGCGGGTTTCAAAAATTCAGTCGTTTTGGGCCCCTAACAGACCTGTTTTTAAAAGTGTGTAAAACTAGAACTTTTATAAAAACTAGGCACAAAGGCCACGGGTTTGATGAATTTAAGAGCCGTTAGAGTTAGAGTTAGGCTCCGAAATAAACACAAGAATTGTTCCTTTCATCGAGGATGAAAAGTTTCATGAACGCCAAATTCTCAAACAAAGCCTTTTCGAAGAAGTTTCAAATTATTTTCAAAAAGTGGTCCAACACCACACTTTTAAGCACATTCACCATGTGTTCCCTTTAAATGACTTAGAAAGGATTTCAACAAAAACACCCTCATCCTCCAACGAGGTGAGGTGAGACTCATTTTCAAAAATGTGGAGACACCATACCCCTTTCAAACTATTTCAAACTCTTTGCTTTTAAAAAAATGTGGGGACGCCATACCCCTTTCAAAATGAAAAAATCCTTTTTGTAAGAATTCCTAGATTTAAACAAGTTTTTCAAAAAGGGTTCGTGCATAACCCTAAGAGAGGTTTCACACAGAACAAAGGACGTTTTAGTGCAATATGGTAGAGGTAGCCTGGGTGGCTACTATACCAAAAACGCAAGTTAACCCGGTAGACTACCACACCTAAACAAGCAAAGTAACCCGGACGGTTACTATACCAAGCCTATGCATAGTAGCCTGATAGGCTACCTAATTGCCAAAACGCGAGGTAATCGGTTGGTTGAATGATCGGTAAATCAGTCAAGGACCGTGTTCAAAGCAACATTGTGAGGAACGTTGATTTAACTGTCAAGAAGACAGTTAATCAAACACGACGGAAACTAGACACCAAATTCCCAGATAGGCCAATAGGGTACCGAGGGACCCCGGTACCACATGAAAACACGAGTATAGGCAAAAATAGCCTAAGGACATGGTAGTTAATTTATGGGGCCATAAATTAATTAACCACATACGAATAAGTTAACTCTTGAGATAGAGAGTAAGTAGTGCCGATGGCAATCGGTATCGAGTAATTGTCTACTTTAGTCACTAACAGTATTGGTGACTTAGAGAAGATATTAACGAGAGACGTTATTGATGACAGGTAATAACCTGTAAATTTCTAAAGGCACGAATACAAGTGCTTGCAATTAGGTAAGTACAACTCTACCTGTAGCATGAATAAAATGATGTTAAAATGATAGTTTTATAGTATGTTAAGTATGCTTTACATGCACACGATGTTTCACAGCATACATAAGAGCATAGTTTCACAATCGCGTAAATTAATAAAAGAACAAGTTAGGAGTCATAGATCCCTATCGCGTAGGATTGGGGACAGCTTAGAGAAGCGTATGGCTAGAACAGTTAAACAAGATGGAAATAAATAGGTGTGTCGTATCGGCTCCTTCAGTTGAAAGGGTTTCCAGTTAAAGAAAGTTAAGGCTAAAAGTTGAGCATCAGCTGATGGCTCTTCGGCATTAATTGACCTCGGGTGTTATCGTTGATCTGCGTACACATGGTACTGACACATGGGCCGTAAATAGACAAGAGAAAGAAAAGAGCACTAAAGCATAAATGAACGTAACCGAAACATGCATAGTTCACTATCTGCATTAGTTTGCTATGCTTTCAACTACAGTAAGATACATGCTTTTACATGAAGTAATCTGTATGCACATGGTATGTAAAGTTTGTATGCTATGGCATGACATGTGATGATATGGTATATGCTAAGTGGTATATGTGACTATCTTGCATGCTTATGCGTTTTTAAGTATGTATTATGTTTAAACATATTTTGCGGTTAACATGTTGTACTTACTGGGCATAAAGCCCACGGAGTGTGTTTATATTGTAGGTAAGCATCCTATGACATAAGCCACGATGGGCAATGACGGCGGCGGAGGCAGATGTGAGGTGAGGTTATGGACACCATACGAGTTTAACTTCCGCATAATTTAAGTAAACAGTATTTTGAACAGTAACAGTACAGTACCAGTAAATGGTACTTTTAAATAGTAACCGTTAAATAGTATTTTTAAATAGTAATGGTTACACAATATTTTTGAATAGTAATAGTTGAATAGTATTTTCGAATAGCAGCCGATTGATACTATTCGAAAATACTATTCCACAAAATCAACAGTATAAGTATGTTTGCAAGATTAAATTTATTATGTTTCAAATTCTGCTTTTAATAGTACATGTATATGCATTGTAAATACGTACGCATTTAAAAAAAATTCTTCTAAAATTAGGGTAATCTATTAAAGATATTTTAAGTAAGCAATATTCAATTGCAAGAAAGTATAAGTAAAAGTAAAGAAACAGTAGTTTTACAATGATGGTCCGGGCCACCTAGGGCACGGGGCGTCACAGGAATGTTCTGTCCTGAGATTTCAGCATTGGTGGATAGTAGGTTGATGCCACCTGACACTATCGCTAATTGTGTTAGTCGTGCACTAAGGGCAGAATATTATCTAGTCTGACAGAAGGAAGAGAGAGAAAAGATTTGGGACACTAAAAAGAAGGAAAAGGTGCTAGCCAAAGCTGTACAAGTTGGATCCCAGGCTGGACAAAGTAACCAACCGAATCAGAATACTAAGGCTGGGCAGCCAAGTATTTCCGGTCAACAGTCCCAGGGAAAGAGAAAGGGGAATAATTATGGAAATAGGAACCAGCAGAGGAGAACAAACAATAATGCTGGCCCTACTGTTAGAGACTATGTAATCTGTGAAAAGAGACATGCAAACCGATGTAGATTTGCTCTAAATGCCTATTTTCAATGTGGGAAGGACGGTCATTTTGCCAGAAATTGTCTAGAAAATCGATAAAATGTGCAAGGTTCGTCTCAGCCAGAACAGCAACGTTCCCAGGTACATTCACTGCAGGCTAAAGCTGAAGGTTCATCCCACTCTGAGAGGCAGGAAAGACAAGAATGCTTGCCCCGAGTAGATGCTAGAGTCATGGTATATACCAAGGAAGAGGTGGAAGCTGGAACGTCAAATGTAGTGACAGGTCAGCTTTCTGTCGCTAATAATTTGGCGTTTATTTTATTTGACTCTGGAGCTATGCATTCTTTCATTTCATACCAGTTTGCAAATAGGATAGGATATCCTAAAGACAATATGGGTATGACATTTAGAACTACACTACCCTCAGAGGAAGTCCTGATGTCCAATTATTGGTTACCGCATGTGCCAATAATTGTGGTAAATAGTGAATTGTTTGCAGAATTGATCATGATGAAGCTTGTCGACTACGATGTAATACTAGGAATGGATTTCCTAGGGAAGTATCAAGCCATGATCAATTACCAGAAGCGAAAGATAAGATTTCAACCCAACCAAGAAGAGGGATTTAAGTACATCGATATGTCACACAGATCAAAGAAGATAATGATCAACTCAATGGAAGCAAGGAGGCTAATGTCTAGCGGTTGTGCTGGATACTTAGCATTTATACTGGACGTGACGAAGGAACGAAAGCTCCAACCCGAAGACATTCATATTGTGAAGGAATTCATTGATGTCTTTCCAGAAGAATTACCAGGATTGCCGCCTGAAATTTCCTTTGAGATCGAGCTGATGCTACGAACTGCACCTATCTCCAGAAGAATTACCAGGAGCTTCTTGATAAAGGATTTATACGCCTGACCTATTCTCCATGGGGTGCTCCAATATTGTTTGTCAAGAATAAGGATGGATCATTTCGGATGTGGATCGACTATCGGGAGTTGAACAAGGTTACTGTTGATTAGCGATCAAGATATCATCAACTGAGGATCAAGGAGAGTGACATCCTCAAAACCACATTTCAGACCCGCTATGGTCATTACGAATTCCTTGTGATGCCGTTTGGGTTAACAAATGCACCCACAGCTTTTATGGACTTGATGAATCGAGTCTTTAAGGAATATCTGGATAAGTTTGTCATTGTATTTATCGATGACATTCTTATATATTCAAAGACTCGCGAGAAGCATGAGGAGCATTTGAAAGTTGTCTTGCAGACAATAAGGGAGCATCGACTCTATACCAAATTCTCCAAATGTGAATTCTGGCTGGATAGAGTACATTTTCTTGGACACATGGTTTCCAAGGAAGGAATCACTGTGGATCCTATCAAAGTAGAGGCGATCAACGAATGGCCACCTAAGAACGTGACTGAAATACGGAGTTTCTTAGGTCTAGCTGGCTATTATAGAAGATTTGTTGAAGGATTCGCGCAACTCACTGCTCCTATCACGGCACTTACACCCAAGGAAAAGAAGTATGAATGGACTGAACAGTGCGAGAAAAGCTTCCAAGAACTGAAGAAACGATTAACGAGCGCGCCGATACTTACACTTCCGACTGAAGGAGAGATGTTCGTAATATACAGTGACGCCTCAAAGATGGGATTAGGAGCCGTCTTGATGCAAGGCGACAAGTGTAGGATAATAAATCGGTAAAAACGTATCAGAGTGGCGCAGCGGAACAATAAAAATTTTTAGATCGTTAAATATCTCATGATGCCATATACAATAAACCAACAACAATTAAAACTCATACCTCAAGGATGCCAATCTTGCAGGAGGAGAATGACCGGAGGCTTCAACCAACTAGCCTTCTCTACTATTCTCCAATTCCCGAATGGCTGAGTGTGTGGGCACTTTGAACCTCGATCGGTATGCTAGCACTGCTAGTCTTCTTCCGACCACCCAGATCTCTAAAGAACTTTATTGTCACGATGAGCTGTGCAACAATAAGCCTGCTCACCTGAGAGTCTGTGGTCTGAGAGAACTGGAGTGGCAGGACCTCTATTTATAGACCTGCATGAGGTGATTCTCTGAATTTGAATTGGATTAGGAAAAGATATTTTCCCTTATCCATATCCATAAAATCCGAATTTTTCCAAGGGAGAATCTCCACAATAAAATTCGGTTTTCTTAGGATAAATCCAATCCAAATCTAAACAAGATTTTAACTAGAATTTTATCTCCCTTTTTCAACCCAAAAAACCCGAAAATTTCAAGGAGAATCTCTCCTAAAGATTTCGGCCATTATGGATAAGGGAGAATCTAAAATTCCACTAGGATTTTCAAGCTTGAATCTTATCTCAACCTTATCCAAAAATAACCGAATTTCCTAGGAGATTTTCTCCCTAAATTCGGCCACTTTTCAGGGAAGGAGAGAATCCAAATTCAACTAGGATTGAAACTTGAATTTTCCCTTGAATCTTATCCACAAAAAATCCGAAATTTCCTTGAGGATTATCCTCAAAAATTTCGTCCACTTTTGTTGGGATTTGAATTCAAAATTCAAGTAGGATTCTAACAAGATTATCCTCTCCAAATCCAACTCAAATTCGAATTTCAAACCTTGTGGATTTTCCACAACAAATTCGAATCCTACTCGGACTGTGATTCAAAATTTGAATTTCAAATTTCAAATTCAAATTTCAAATTCAAATTTCAAATTTCAAATTTCAAATTTAAATTTCAAATTCAAATTTCAAATTCGAATTTCAAATTCAAATTTCAAATTCAAATTTCAAATTCAAATTTCAATTTTCAAATTTCAAAATTCAAATTTCAAATTTCAAAATTCAAATTTCAAATTCCACAAAACGGTTGTATTTCATATTCTTGTTCTCATGGATAATTTTCTACAACTCCAATCCAATCTCAAATAAAATCATGGCAACTTTATTTGGAGTTCAAATAATTGTGTACTCTATTATCCAAAACAAAATCTGAATCCAACCGGAGAGAATCTTGTCTACCATCCTAATCCTGTGTCATCACCATCCATGCATAATAAACTAGCCAATAGCATACACAAATCAATTTACCAAACGTTAAGGAATTATGTGGAGCTAGTAGAGGGACTGATTGGACATATATAATCGGGCTCCCGTGATTCCATATGATCATCATTCTTTACCGAACAACTCAATCATATGATCACTAGTTTCAGAGTCACACCACTATAAACCTGAAACTAAACTCCCAATTATATACCGTATTACGTAAGCCTGTGACGAGCTACTATCTAATGACCTTGTCATATATGCAAAACCCTCATATGATACCCATGATCAGCCTTAGGTCAAAGTCCGTTTAATCCTACTGATCAGGCTATCTTAAAGTTCTATTATACTATCGAATTAAGAAAATGATTATTCACCATATGTGAATAAGAAGTCATCCGCCCAGCAGACGACCCAAGGCCTTGTCCATTTTCACATTTAGTATAATGCCTTTAAGAGGATACCTTTAACTCCTCAGAGCTATGATTCCGATATCTGCAAACAAACCCTTCATCGTATACAAGTCATGCACCCAACGAACCGGTCTATAAGCTTACTACCTCTGAGACGCTTTAGCCATTGGAACATCAAAGTACACAAGTCATATACATGAAGAAGTTCATTTACTCAGGATTAAGGTTATTGCACAATGAACGTCAAAAGCAGATTGATCCACTCATAGCGGACTACGTAGATCAATCACGCTTTAGTCCCGTCTAATATGTCACCACCGAGCAATATATCCATGTCTCTACTTGGGAGTCCAGCTCCAGACAGTCAAGACAAACCGTCCCCTCTAAGGCTTTAGACAACATAATAGTCTTAACATGAGTTAGATGCTCGGTCTAACCCCATAGACTACAGACCATAGTTTAGACTGCTAACTTTAGAATATTGTCTTCTTGCATACAAAAGTCCATTGCATGCAACGTTCTAACAGTTTTAACACAAGCAGTCAGTGAGCCATATTTGCTTACATTTACTTTAACATGTAAATAAGACGAGGACAGATAGCAATGTAATGAATAACCTCTATGTATAATTTTATTATCCAGTTCAAAATGAATACATCAAAATGTCTCTAATACTTAGGGCATTTCCTAACAATCTCCCACTTGCCCTAAGCTAGCAGATGTGCCATGTTACGCATCCCCATCGCCTCTACATGCCTCTCAAAGCTTCTAGCCACCAAAGTCTTAGTAAAGGGATCAGCGATGTTGTCCTCGGACGCGATCTTACATACATCCACTTGTCCTGTCTCCACATGTCCTCTAATAATATGATATCTCCGATCGATGTGCTTGGTCCTCTTGTGGTGCCGAGATTCCCTTGTGTTGGCAATAGCCCCTGTATTATCACAGTAAAATGTGATAGGCTTGTCAACACCCGGAATGACCTCAATGTCTCTAAAGAACTTGCGGAGCCAAACCGCTTCTTTAGATGTCTCAGCCGCAGCCACATACTCAGCCTCCATAGTAGAGTCAGCTGTGCAGCCCTGCTTCACGCTCCTCCACACAATGGCGCCTCCTCCGAGTAAAAACACTGATCCAGATGTCGATTTCCTCGAATCCTTACAAGTTTGGAAGTCTGAGTCTGTGTATCCTACGGGTGTTAGGTCCCCTCCAGAATACACCAGCATATAATCCCTCATTCTCTTAAGATACTTGAGTATATACTTTACTGCTTGCCAGTGCTTGGTTCCTGGATTCGCTTGATATCGACTCACCATACCTACTGCAAAACATATGTCCGGGCGAGTGCAAAGCATAGCGTACATAAGGCTACCCACAGCGGATGCATAAGGGACCTTACTCATACGCTCTCTTTCTTCCGATGTCTTGGGACAGTCATCCAATGAAAGAGTTAGACCGGCAATAGAAGGTTGTGAACCTTTCTTTGCCTCTTGCATTGCATATTTGTCAATTATTTTATCTATGTATGAAGCTTGGGATAACGCTATCATTTTGTTCTTTCGATCTCTGAAGAGACGAATGCCTAGAACATAATTAGCTTCTCCCAAGTCCTTCATGTCAAACTGCTAGTGTAACCAAAACTTGACCGATGATAAGTTCCCTACATCATTCCCAATGAGTAGTATATCATCGACATAGAGTATCAGAAAGACCACTTTTCCATCCTTAATACGTTTATAAACACAAGGTTCATCAACGTTCTGCTCAAAATCAAATGTCTTAATCGCTTGATCAAACCTCTGGTTCCATGAACGGGATGCTTGCTTTAATCCATAAATGGATCTAAGCAACTTGCAGACTTTCTTTTCTTGGCCTTTTGCTATGAACCCATCAGGCTGTATCAGATAGATACACTCTTTAAGATGGCCATTCAAGAATGCCGTCTTGACATCCATTTGCCAGATCTCGTAATCGAGAGCCGCAGCAATGGACAGAAGAATACGGATAGACTTCAGCATAGCAACAGGCGAAAAGGTTTCATCGTAATCGATTCCAGCCTTTTGCGTGTATCCCTTTGCAACCAGTCTAGCTTTGAAAGTTTCCACTCTCCCTTCCGCATCCTTCTTTCTTTTGTAGACCCATTTGCATCCAATGGGTTTTATCCCATCCGGAAAATCTACAAGTTCTCAAACAGAGTTAGATTTCATAGAATCCATCTCATTGTTCATAGCCTGTTTCCAAGATTTAGAATCAACATCCTTTATAGCTTCATCATATGTGACCGGATCTTCCTCATGCTCATGAGCCTCGGCCTGGTATACCTCAGCATCATACATGAAGAAATTAGGTTTTCTCGAAACCCTCCCACTACGACGAGGCACCCTAAATTGTTGATCGTCTGCAGGTCTTTCACTGGAACTCGGACTTGCGTCCAAGACCGAAATCTGTGAAGCAGTTCTTTCACCCGATAACTCCTCTAGCACCACTTTGCTTCGAGGCTTAAAGTCATTCATGTGACTTTCCTCCAAGAATGTCGCATGGGTTGAGACAATGACTTTTTGTTCCTTCGGGTTATAGAACAGACCTCCTTTTGTTCCTTTTGGATACCCTACAAACATACACAATTCTGATCTTGTTTCCAACTTTTTCGCATCCCCATCCAGTACATGTGCCGGGCAGCCCCATATTCTCATATGTCCAAAGGAAGGCTTCCTGCCACGCCACAATTCATACGGAGTTCTGGGAATTGATTTGCTTGGAACCTGGCTCAGAATATAGCACGCCGTTTGTAAAACATATCCCCAAAATGATAATGGCAGCATTGAATAACTCATCATGGACCGTACCATATCCAACAAGGCCCTGTTTCTCCTTTCGGCTACACCATTCTATTGTGGAGTACCAGGTGCAGTCAATTGGGATAAAATCCCGTTCTCTACAAGATGTCCTAGAAATTCATCGGAGAGATATTCGCCACCTCGATCAGATCGAAGTGTTTTTATGGATTTATCCAATTGCTTTTCCACTTCCACACGATACTCTTTGAACTTGTCAAAGGTTTCGCTCTTGCGGTGCATCAGATACACATATCCATACCTCGAGTAATCATCTATAAAAGAGACATAATACTCGAACCCTCCTCGTGCTGTGACGTTCATGGGGCCACATACGTCAGTGTGCATAATTTCTAAGTGCTCCTGAGCCCTTGTACCCTTAGCTCCAAAAGACCTCTTAGTCATTTTACCCTCTAGACATGACTCACATTGGGGAATTCGTACCTCATCCAGAGATTCCAGAAGACCGTCTTTCACCAATCTTTGAATCCTATCCTGATTAATATGACCAAATCTTAAATGCCAAAGATACGCCTTGTTAGAGTGAGAAACTTTCAACCTTTTAGAGTTATCAATTAATTCAGTATCAAGCAGTGAGTACATCTTTGGTTTGATCAAATATAGGTTTCCATCCATCCATCCAGAACAGATAAAAGACTTATTTCTACGAATATCAACTCTTTTACTAAAAGAAACTGAATAAGAATCATTTATTAAACAAGCTACCGATATAAGGTTCCTCCTAAAATTAGGAACATAAAAACAGTCTTTCAATAAAATAAACCTAAATTGATCAAAATAAAGATAAACATCTCCCACTGCTTCAGCCACCACAAAGCTACCATCTCCAGTCCGCAACGAGAGGCTCCTATCATGTAGACTTCTCGTTTCCACGAACCCCTGCATAAAAACACAAACATGATTAGTGGCGCCCGAATCAATGACCCAAGTGTCTTTCGATTCTTCCACCAAACACGCTTCCAGGTAATGAAGTTCCTTACCTTCCTTGCCCTTGGCGGCTAGGAATTCCCGGCAAGCCTTCTTGAAGTGACCTACCTTCCCACAATGGAAGCATTTGGACTTTTTAGGGTCCTTTGGCTTCTTGTTCTTCTTCTTCTTCTTCCCGTCCGAGACAGGAGGATTAGAAGAACTAGAAGCCATTTGCTTCTTATTTGGCCTCTTCCTCTTCCATAAGGGATTGGAAGATTCTGCCAAATTGGCCTCTCCTTTAGGTCGGAACGCATCCTCATCCCTGATCATCCGCTCATAAGCCTGTAGTTGCTTCATGAGCTTGGTTAGTCCTAACTCCTTTGTTGCCAGATTGTATGCGGCCTTAAACCCCACAAAATCTTTAGACAGAGTCTTGAACACCATCTCGATCTGGGTGTTGTAGTCCAACTCAGCACCATTCTCGGCAGCCTCAGCGAAGAATCCCATTAAAGTGATCATATGGTCCTTCACCGGAGTACCCGCCTTTTGCTTGGAGTTCATAATGCTGGTGATAGCGGACTGTCGAGCCAATTTTTCTTGGCCTCCGAACATGTCCTCCAGATTTTCCATGATCTCCTCAGCAACTTGATAAGTCTCATGCTGCTTTTGTAAAGCACTCGTCATGCTAGTAAGGATGTAGTATCGAGCTATCTCATTGGATTCTCTTCAATGATTATAGGCAACCAGGACCTCCTCAAGTGGTGTGTCAGGCTTGGGCCCAGGTGGGCATGGTTCGTCCAGCACGAACTTGTGTCTCTCGTAGCTGAGAACTATTAATAGATTTCTTTTCCAGTCTTTATAATTATCGCCATTCAGCTTATTTTCAGTAAGTATTGAAATGAGGGGTGTCGGTGACATTTTGAACTGAAATAAAATTATACTAGACATCATTACAAAGCCCAAGCAAATATACAGATAATTTAACAAATAAAACATACAAGTATGTTCCTACATGAAACTTGAAAAAACATGTAGCATTGCAACGGTAATTCTCAGCACCTATTGCCCCAAGCCACCGAGGGGTGGTCATGAGAACAAATAGCCAGAACATGGACCCCGTCCAATTAATATATGTTGCCTTAAATCCTCCAAGGTTAAGACATATATTAATAACCACTTATTTGGCCACCAGTTTAGTTAACAGAGCTTCTAGGGAATGTTTATAACTAAACGAGTCTTGAGTGTATAACCATTGTTTATGTAGCCCGATCCACGTCCTACCAAGCCACCGAGGGGTGGTCATGAATAGGATCGTACCCGAACACGTTTTCCACATAGGAGATCCAATCTAGTATACCGGCGGCGGTAAACACCTACCGAGGGGTGTGGTCAGGGCAGAACTGATGCGAGGCGTTACCATGCTTTCACATATGGATCAACAATGGAGGCCGTGGGTTTTGTTTGAAACCCTCTCCCACTCAATATTTTGAAAAACATGCAAGTTTTGACAAATTATGTATGATCAATATAGTATGAGCGGCACTCACCTATCCTATATGACATGTTATCAAATATGCATAAAAAAAACATCCATCAATACATATTTATACATCCATGACATATCACAGAAAAAATAATTGACAGAATAACCTAGCTATGGTTCCATCCTAGAATAAAGAAAATAAAGATTACAAAATTCCATCCAAAGCATTCTTTGGGTCTTGAATTCTATTCCATCTTCTTGTATCCATCTTTATATAGCCTCTGCATTTATTTCTCATTCCAAGAATTATTTAAAATTTAAATATCCAAAAATTTAAATTTTAAACAATTTTAAACATCATGTGTAATAATATGTAATTTCAAAAAATTTGAAATTTTTAATTACATATTTTTAAACATGATTTAAAATTAAATCTCAAATTTAAAAATCAAAATTTTCTGATTTTTTGGACCGTCGGACCGCCGCCCCGTAGGCGGCAGCCGCCGTGGGCAGCCACCAACCCCGGAGGGGTTGGCAGCCCACGGCCGCCCCCATGTGCAGCCCTGCCAGGCTGCAGGCTAAGCCTGCAGCGCCAGGCTGCACGCCCAGGCTGGGCGCAGCAACCGGCAGGCTGCACGCCCAGGCTGGCACGGCCACCCCTGGCTACAGGCCAAGCCTGCTGCCGTGGGTGGTGTGGGCCTACCCAGGGGCTGCCGCAGCCCCATCCTGCCCGAGGGCAGGGGCTGCAGCCCCACCAAGGCCCGTCGGCCTATCCCGAGTGTCTTGATTTTCGTGTCATATTCCAATTTACCTATTAGGATCTCCAAAAATTAATTTGAATCCCAATTAAATTGAAATTTTCCACACAATCAAAATTTCAATCTTTAAATCAAATTTAACTTTTGGGAAAAAATAAATTACGGTCTTCAATCTTCAAACTCCTCCAAGAATAATTACATAAAAAATCCTAAACCGTTTCCGGTATACAAAAATTCTAACCATAAAAATTCTAAGAGATAAAAATTAAAATCCATGAGAAAATTACAGTGTTAATAAACTGCTCCCATGCTTACATAAAAATTCCTATATACAATTTTTCTAAATTCTAAGGAACCATAACCGGCATAAACAAGCATGCTTATAATAATTCAAAAATTAAATAAAAACACATACTTTATACATAATCCATGATAACAACATAAAGGAACCCTAGAATGCCACTCTCTAAATATCAAATCCATACATAAATAAAAAGACTAAGTAATTGTCTAATTTATGTACATGGCATAGTCATGAGATGTCTCTGATACCAATTGTAGGATAATAAATCGGTCAAAACGTATCAGAGTGGCGCAGCGGAACAATAAAAATTTTTAGATCGTTAAATATCTCATGATGCCATATACAATAAACCAACAACAATTAAAACTCATACCTCAAGGATACCAATATTGCAGGAGGAGAATGACCGGAGGCTTCAACCAACTAGCCTTCTCTACTATTCTCCAATTCCCGAATGGCTGAGTGTGTGGGCACTCTGAACCTCGATCGGTATGCTAGCACTGCTAGTCTTCTTCCGACCACCCAGATCTCTAAAGAACTTTATTGTCACGATGAGCTGTGCAACAATAAGCCTGCTCACCTGAGAGTCTGTGGTCTGAGAGAACTGGAGTGGCAGGACCTCTATTTATAGACCTGCATGAGGTGATTCTCTGAATTTGAATTGGATTAGGAAAAGATATTTTCCCTTATCCATATCCATAAAATCCGAATTTTTCCAAGGGAGAATCTCCACAATAAAATTCGGTTTTCTTAGGATAAATCCAATCCAAATCTAAACAAGATTTTAACTAGAATTTTATCTCCCTTTTTCAACCCAAAAAACCCGAAAATTTCAAGGAGAATCTCTCCTAAAGATTTCGGCTATTATGGATAAGGGAGAATCTAAAATTCCACTAGGATTTTCAAGCTTGAATCTTATCTCAACCTTATCCAAAAATAACTGAATTTCCTAGGAGATTTTCTTCCTAAATTCGGCCACTTTTCAGGGAAGGAGAGAATCCAAATTCAACTAGGATTGAAACTTGAATTTTCCCTTGAATCTTATCCACAAAAAATCTGAATTTCCTTGAGGATTATCCTCAAAAATTTTGTCCACTTTTGTTGGGATTTGGATTCAAAATTCAAGTAGGATTCTAACAAGATTATCCTCTCCAAATCCAACTCAAATTCGAATTTCAAACCTTGTGGATTTTCCACAACAAATTCGAATCCTACTCGGACTGTGATTCAAAATTTGAATTTCAAATTTCAAATTCAAATTTCAAATTCAAATTTCAAAATTCAAATTTCAAATTTAAATTTCAAATTCAAATTTCAAATTCGAATTTCAAATTCAAATTTCAAATTCAAATTTCAAATTCAAAATTCAAATTTCAAATTTCAAAATTCAAATTTCAAATTTCAAAATTCAAATTTCAAATTCCACAAAACGGTTGTATTTCATATTCTTGTTCTCATGGATAATTTTCTACAACTCCAATCCAATCTCAAATAAAATCATGGTAACTTTATTTGGAGTTCGAATAATTGTGTACTCTATTATCCAAAACAAAATCTGAATCCAACCGGAGAGAATCTTGTCTACCATCCTAATCCTGTGTCATCACCATCCATGCATAATAAACTAGCCAATAGCATACACAAATCAATTTGCCAAACGTTAAGGAATTATGTGGAGCTAGTAGAGGGACTGATTGGACATATATAATCGGGCTCCCGTGATTCCATATGATCATCATTCTTTACCGAACAACTCAATCATATGATCACTAGTTTCAGAGTCACACCACTATAAACCTGAAACTGAACTCCCAATTATATACCGTACTACGTAAGCCTGTGACGAGCTACTATCCAATGACCTTGTCATATATGCAAAACCCTCATATGATACCCATGATCAGCCTTAGGTGAAAGTCCGTTTAATCCTACTGATCAGGCTATCTTAAAGTTCCATTATACTACCGAATTAAGAAAATGATTATTCACCATATGTGAATAAGAAGTCATCCGCCCAGCAGACGACCCAAGGCCTTGTCCATTTTCACATTCAGTATAATGGCTTTAAGGGGATACCTTTAACTCCTCAGAGCTATGATTCCGATATCTGCAAACAAACCCTTCATCGTATACAAGTCATGCACCCAACGAACCGGTCTATAAGCTTACTACCTCTGAGACGCTTTAGCCATTGGAACATCAAAGTGCACAAGTCATATACATGAAGAAGTTCATTTACTCAGGATTAAGGTTATTGCACAATGAACGTCAAAAGCAGATTGATCCACTCATAGCGGACTACGTAGATCAATCACGCTTTAGTCCCGGTCTAATATGTTACCACCAAGCAACATATCCATGTCTCTACTTGGGAGTCCAGCTCCAGACAGTCAAGACAAACCTTCCCCTCTAAGGCTTTAGACAACATAATAGTCTTAACATGAGTTAGATGCTCGGTCTAACCCCATAGACTACAGACCATAGTTTAGACTGCTAACTTTAGAACATTGTCTTCTCGCATACAAAAGTCCATTGCATGCAACGTTCTAACAGTTTTAACACAAGCAGTCAGTGAGCCATATTTGCTTACATTTATTTTAACATGTAAATAAGACGAGGACAGATAGTAATGTAATGAATAACCTCTATGTATAATTTTATTATCCAGTTTAAAATGAATACATCAAAATGTCTCTAATACTTAGGGCATTTCCTAACAACAAGGTGATTACCTATGCCTTGCATCAATTAAAGGACAATGAGAAAAATTATTCCACGCACGATTTGGAGCTTGCCGCAGTAGTGTTCGCATTAAAGATCTGGCGATACTATTTATATTGAGCTCCTGTCAGATTTATACGGACCACCAGAGTCTAAAATATTTCTTCACACAAAAGGAGCTAAATATGCGGCAAAGGAGATGGTTGTAGCTGGTAAAGGATTATGATTGTGAAATCCTCTATCGTCTGGGAAAAGAAAATCGAGTTGCAGATGCATTAGGTAGGAAGTCTACTGCTCCGCAGTAACTACCGATTAGAAAATTTGTAAAGCCATTACAATAAGAAATCAACATGATGGAGATGGAGCTAATAACCGGAAAGCTAGCTGCATTACAATTGGAGTCAACATTGTATGAAGATATCAGAGAAGCACAAAAACGAGATCCGAAGGTAGCAAGTTCGCAGGAAGAAGCATCTAAAGATGGACTAATCCTACATCAAGGGAGAATTCAAGTTCTAGATGATGAAGGATTGAGAAGGTGAATTATGACAGAAGCCCATGAAACGCCCTATTCAGTACATCCCGGAGCCAGTAAGATGTACCAGGACTTAAAACTACAATTCTGGTGGAAAGGGATGAAGAAGGATATAGCTAAGTTTGTAAACAGATGTATGACGTGCCAAAAAGTTAAGGTTAAACATCGTCATCCAGGCGGAAAGTTAGAGCCGTTGGAGATTCCTGAGTGGAAATGGGAATATATCACAATGGACTTTGTGGTAGGACTACCGAAGACTCGAGAAGGCTATAATGCCATTTGGGTTATTGTAGACAGATTGACAAAAACAGCAAGGTTCATTGCAGTAAAAATGACCTTCTCGTTGGAAAAGTTAGCGGACTTGTATGTTAACCACATAGTCAGGTTACATGGAGTTCCTAAATCTATTGTGTCAGATTGTGATCCACGATTTACTTCGAACTTCTAGACGTGTGTGCAAGAAGCTATGGGAACAAAAGTGCGTCTGAGCACAGCATTTCATCCACAGACAGACGGGCAATCTGAGCAAACCATCCAAATACTAGAAGACATGCTGCGTGCGTGTACAATAGATTTCCCAAGGAACTGGAATGAGAAACTTCCACTAGTAGAGTTTTCATATAACAACAGCTACCAAGCTTCGATAGGTATGGCACCCTATGAAGCTTTGTATGGACGGAAGTGTAGATCATTAGTTCACTAGTATGACCTACAAGAGAAACGACTACACAAGACGGATTTTGTGCAAGAGACAATGGATGCAGTTACAAAAATACAGCAGCAGATAAAGATAGCCCAGAGCCGACAAAAGAGCTATATGGACAAAAGACGAAGATCCCTGGAGTTCAATGAAGGGGATTTCGTATTCCTAAGAGTTTCACCGATGAAAGGAATAATGCGGTTCGGGAAGAAGGGGAAATTGAGTCCAAGATATATTGGGCCATACGAGATCATTAAACGCATTGGTAAAGTTGCCTATAGATTGGCGTTATCTCCAGAAATGTCGACAGTAAATAATGTGTTTCATGTGTCGATGCTACGGAAGTACATATCGGATCCGTTCCATGTGTCGAAACATGAACCAATCCAGATTTAGGAAGACTTAACCTATGAAGAAAGACTTGTTCAAATCCTGGCACGCGAAGATAAAGTTTTGAGGAATAAAACAGTCCCATTAGTCAAGGTGCTGTGGAGAAATCACAACGTTGAAGAGGCTACATAGGAACGTGAAGACGAAATTAGAAATTTGTACCCCCACTTATTCTAAATTTTAGAGGATGAAAATTTTATAAGGAGGGGTGAATGTGATAAGCGGGAATTTCAGACTCTCGAAGTAGATTAAAATTATATGTATGTACTAATTTGAATAAATAAAATATGTAAAACTTGTGTTTTAATACTATTGAGAATACTGTGAAAATGTTCCGGCAGTGTTAGAATGAGTGAGTTCAGGGATGGAAAATCTTATCGAACATTTTTGGGTGTGACGGTTCGAAATCAGAGCCGAAAACCCTAAAGAATGCATTAAAATACACAAAAATAATAGAAATTTACTGTAGAGAATTCTGACCAAATGGAAGCAAAATAAAAAAACCGATCGCACCGGAGGCGTCTGGAACCCGCCTATACAATTTTGGTAAAGTTCCGTTCGGTTTGGTTTGTTAGGAAATGCTCTAAGCATTAGAGACATTTTGATGTATTTATTTTTAACTGGATAATAAAATTATATATAGAGGATATTCATTACATTGCTATCTGTCCTTGTTTTATTTACATGTTAAAGTAAATGTAAGCAAATATGGCTTCCTGACTGCTTGTGTTAAACTGTTAGAACGTTGCATGCAATGGACTTTTGTATGCGAGAAGACAATGTTCTAAAGTTAGCAGTCTAAACTATGGTCTGTAGTCTATGGGGTTAGACTGAGCATCTAACTCGTATTAAGACTATTATGTTGTCTAAAGCCTTGGAGGGGATGGTTTGTCTGGAGCTGGATTCCCAAGTAGAGACATAGATATGTTGCTTGGTGGTGACATATTAGACCGGGACTAAAGCGTGATTGATCTACGAAATCCGCTTTGAGTGGATCAATCTGCTTTTAATGTTCATTGTGCAGTAACCTTAATCTTGAGTAAAATGACAGCTTCATGTATATGACTTGTGTACTTTGATGTTCCAATGGCTAAAGCGTCTCAGAGGTAGTAAGCTTATAGACCGGTTCGTTGGGTGCACGACTTGTATACGACGAAGGGTTCGTTTACAGATATTGGAATCATAGCTCTAATAAGGAGTTAAGGATATCCTCTTAAAGGCATTATACTAAATGTGAAAATGGACAAGGCCTTGGGTCGTCTGCTGGGCGGATGACTTCTTATTCACATATGGTGAATAATCATTTTCTTAATTCGGTAGTATAATGGAACTTTAAGATAGCCTGATCAATAGGATCAGTGGAATTTTGATTCTCCCTAATCTAAAAGGGGTCGAATTTTTTAGGAGATTTTCTCCTTTGAATTTTCGGATTTTTTGGTTGAAAAAGGGAGATAAAATTCTAGTTAAAATCTTGTTTAGATTTGGATTGGATTTATCCTAAAGTGGCCGAATTTATTGTTGGGATTTTCCCCTTGGAAAATTTAGATTTTGTGCTTGTGGATAAGGGAGAATATCTTCTCCTAATCCAATTAGAATTCAGAGAATCACCTCATGTAGGTGTATAAATAGAGATCCTGCCACTCCAGTTCTCTTAGACCACAGACTCTCAGGTGAGCAGGCTTATTGTTGCACAACTCATCGTGACAATAAGTTCTTTAGAGATCTGGGTGGTCGGAAGAAGACTAGCAGTGCTAGCATACCGATCGAGGTTCAGAGTGCCCACACACTCAGCCATTCGGGAATTGGAGAATAGTAGAGAAGGATAGTTGGTTGAAGCCCTCCGGTCATTCTCCTCCTGCAGATTGGCGTCCTTGAGGTATGAGTTTTAATTGTTGTTAGTTTATTGTATATGGCATCATGAGATATTTAACGATCTAAAAATTTTTATTGTTCCGCTGCGCCACTATGATACATTTTTACCGATTTATTTTCCTATAATTGGTATCAGAGCCATCTCATGACTATGCCATGTACATAAATTAGACAATTACTTAGTCTTTTTATTTATGTATAGATTTGATATTTACAGAGTGGCATTCTAGGATTCCTTTATGTTGTTATCATGAATTATGTACGTAGTATGTGGTTATTTTAATTTTTTTAATTATTATAAGCATGCTTGTTTATGCCGGTTATGGTTCCTTAAAATTTAGAAAAAAATTGTATTTAGGAATTTTTATGTAACCATGGGAGCAGTTTATTAGCACTGTAATTTTCCCATGGATTTTAATTTTTGTCTCTTAGAATTATTATGGTTAAAATTTTATACATCGGAAATAGTTTAGGAATTTTTTATGTAATTATTCTTGGAGGAGATTGAAGATTGAAGACCGTAATTTATTTTTCCCAAAAGTTAAATTTAATTTAAAGATTGAAATTTTGATTGGGTGGAAAGTTTCAATTTAATTGGGATTCAAATTAATTTTTGGAGATCCTAATAGGTAAATTGGAATATGACACGAAAATCGAGACACGACCCCTCGGGATAAGCCATCAGGCCCTGGTGGTGCTGCAGCCTCTGCCCTTGGGCAGGATGGGCTGCAGCAGCCCCTGTGCAGGCCATAACCACCCACGGCCGCAGGTTTGGCCTGCAGCCGAGGGTGGCCGTGGCCTCCCCAAGGCTGGCCGCAGCCTGGGCGTGCAGCCTGGCACTGCAGGCTTAGCCTGCAGCCCGACAAGGCTGCACATGTGGCGGCCATGGGCTGCCAGCCCCCTGAGGGCTGGGGGCTGCCCATGGCGGCTGCCGCCTCCAGGGGCGGTGGTGCGATGATTCAAAAATCGAAAAGTTTTGATTTTTAAATTTGAGATTTGATTTTAAATCATGTTTAAAAATATGTAATTGAAAATTTGAATTTTTTGAAATTACATATTATTATACACGATGTTAAAAATTGTTTAAAATTTGAATTTGAAATTTAAATTTGAAATTCGAATTTGGAATTTGAATTTGAAATTTAAATTTTGGAGATTTAAATTTTAAATGATTCTTGGGATGAGAAATAAATGGAGAGGCTACATAAAGATGGATACAAGAAGACGGAACAAAATTCAAGACCCAAAGAATGCTTTGGATGAAATTTTGTAATCTTTATTTTCTTTGTTCTAGGATGGAACCATGACTTGGTTATTCTGTCAATTATTTTTCTGTGATATGTCATGGATGTATAAATATGTATTGATGGATGTTTTATATGCATATTTGATAACATGTCATATAGGATAGCTGAGTGCTACTCATACTATATTGATCATACATAATTTTTCAAAACTTGCATGTTTTTCAAAATATTGAGTGGGAGAGGGTTTCAAACAAAACTCACAGCCTCCATTATTGATCCATATGTGAAAGTATGGTAACGCCTCGCGTCAGTTCTACCCTGACCACACCCCTCGGTAGGTGTTTACCGCCGCCGGTATACTAGATTGGATCTCCTATGTGGAAAACGTGTTCGGGTATGATCCTATTCATGACCACCCCTCGGTGGCTTGGTAGGACATGGATCGGGCTACGTAAACAATGGTTATACACTCAAGACTCGTTTATTTATTAACCTTCCCTAGAAGCTCTGTTAACTAAACTGGTGGTCAAATAAGCGGTTATTAATATATGTCTTAACTTTGGAGGATTTAAGGCAACATATATTAATTGGATGGGGTCCATGTTCCGGCTATTTATTTTCATGACCACCCCTCGGTGGCTTGGGGCAATAGGTGCTGAGAATTACCGTTGCTACATGCTTGCTAGCATGACGAGTGCTTTACAAAAGCAGCATGAGACTTATTAGGTTGCTAGGGAGATCATGGACAATCTGGAGGACATGTTCGGAGGCCAAGAAAAGTTGGCTCGACAGTCTGCTATAACCAGCATTATGAACTCTAAGCAAAAGGCGGGTACTCCGGTGAAGGACCATATGATCACTCTAATGGGATTCTTCACTGAGGCTGCCGAAAACGGTGCTGAGTTGGACTACAACACCCAGATCGAGATGGTGTTCAAAACTCTGTCTGAAGATTTTGTAGGGTTTAAGGCCGCATACAATCTAGCGACAAGGGAGTTAGGACTAACCGAGCTCATGAAGCAACTCCAAGCTTACAAGCAGATGATCAGGGATGGGGATACGATCCAACCCAAAGGAGAGGCCAATTTGGCGGAATCTTCTAAACCCTCACGGAAGAGGAATAGGCCAAACCAAAAGCAAGCGGCTTCTAGTTCTTCTAATCCTCCTGTCTCGGATGGGAAGAAGAAGAAGAAGAAGCCCAGGGACCCTAAAAAGTCCAAATGCTTTCATTGTGGGAAGATAGGTCACTTTATGAAGGCTTGTCGGGAAATCCTAGCCGCCAAGGGCAAGGAAGGTAAGGAACTTCACAACTTAGAAGCATGTTTGGTGGAGAATAAAAAGACACTTGGGTCATTGATTCGAACGCCACTAATCATGTTTGTGTTTCTATGCAGGGGTTCGTGGAAACGAGAAGTCTACATGATAGGAGCCTCTCATTATGAACTGGAGACGGCAGCTTAGTGGTGGCTGAGGCAGTGGGAGATATTTACCTTTAATTTGATCAATTTAGGTTTATTTTATTGAAAGACTGTTTTTATGTTCCTAATTTTAGGAGGAACCTTATATCGGTAGCTTGTTCAATAAAGGATTCTTATTCAATTTCTTTTAGTAAAAGAGTTGATATTCATAGAAATAAGTCTTTTATCTGTTTTGGATAGATGGATGGAAACATATATTTGATCAAACCAAAGATGTACTCACTGCTTGACACTGAATTAATAGATAACTCAAAAAAGTTGAAAGTTTCTCACTCTAACAAGGCATATCTTTGGCATTTAAGACTTGGTCATATTAATCAGGATAGGATTCAAAGATTGGTGAAAGACAGTCCTCTAGAATCTCTGGAAGAGGTACGTCTTCCCCAATGTGAGTCTTGTCTAGAGGGTAAGATGACCAAGAGGTCTTTTGGAGCTAAGGGTACAAAGGCTCAAAAGCTCTTAGAAATTGTACACACTGACGTATGTGGCCCCATGATCATCACAGCACGAGAAGGGTTCGAGTATTATGTCTCCTTTATAGATGATTACTTGAGGTATGGATATGTGTATCTGATGCATCGCAAGAGTGAAACCTTTGACAAGTTCAAAGAGTATCGTGCGGAAGTGGAAAAGCAATTAGATAAATCCATAAAGACACTTCAATATGATCGAGGTGGCGAATACCTCTCTGATGAATTTCTAGGACATCTTGTAGAGAATAGGATATTATCCCAATTGACTGCACCTGGTACTCCATAACAGAATGGTGTAGCTGAAAGGAGAAATATGACCTTGTTGGATATGGTACGGTCCATGATGAGTTATTCAATGCTGCCATTATCATTTTGGGGATATGTAAACGGCATGCTATATTCTGAACCAGGTTCCAAGCAAATCAATTCCCAGAACTCCGTATGAATTGTGGCGTGGCAGGAAGCCCTCCCTTGGACATATGAGAATATGGGGCTGCTCGGGGCATGCACTGGATGGGGATGCGAAGAAGTTGGAACCAAGATCAGAATTGTACATATTTGTAGGGTATCCAAAGGGAACTAAAGGAGGTCTGTTCTATAACCCGAAGGAACAAAAAGCCATTGTCTCAACCCATGCGACATTCTTGGAGGAAAGTCACATGAATGACTTTAAGCCTCGAAGCAAAGTAGTGCTAGAGGAGTTATCGGGTGAAAGAACTGCTCCACAGATTTCGGTCTTGGACGCAAGTCCGAGTTCCAGTGAAAGACCTGCAGATGATCAACAATTTAGGGTGCCTCGTCGTAGTGGGAGGGTTTCGAAGAAACCTAATTTCTTCATGTATGATGTTGAGGTATACCAGGCTGAGGCTCATGAGCATGAGGATGATCCGGTCACCTATAATGAAGCTATAAATGATGTTGATTCTAAATCTTGGAAACAGGCTATGAACAATGAGATGGATTCTATGAAATCCAACTTTGTTTGGGAACTTGTAGATTTGTCGGATGGGATAAAACCCATTAGATGCAAATGGGTCTACAAAAGAAAAAAGGATGCGGAAGGGAGAGTGGAAACTTTCAAAGCTAGACTAGTTGCAAAGGGGTACACGCAAAATGCTGGAATCGATTACGATGAAACCTTTTCGCCTGTTGTTATGCTAAAGTCTATCCATATTCTTCTGTCCGTTGCTGCGGCTCTCGATTACGAGATCTGGCAAATGGATGTCAAGACGGCATTCTTGAATGGCCATCTTGAAGAGTGTATCTATATGATATAGCCCAAAGCGTTCGTAGCGAAAGGCCAAGAAAGGAAAGTCTGCAAGTTGCTTAGATCCATTTATGGATTAAAGCAAGCATCCCGCTCATGGAACCAGAGGTTTGATCAAGCGATTAAGACATTTGGTTTTGAGCAGAAAGTTGATGAACCTTGTGTTTATAAACGTATTAAGGATGGAAAAGTGGTCTTTCTGATACTCTATGTCGATGATATACTACTCATTGGGAATGATGTAGGGAACTTATCATCGGTCAAGTTTTGGTTACACCAATAGTTTGACATGAAGGACTTGGGAGAAGCTAATTATGTTCTAGGCATTCGTCTCTTCAGAGATCAAAAGAACAAAATGATAGCGTTGTCCTAAGCTTCATACATAGATAAAATAATTGACAAATATGCAATACAAGAGGCAAAGAAAGGTACACAACTTTCTATTGCTAGTCTAACTCTTTCATTGGATGACTGTCCTAAGACATCGGAAGAAAGAGAGCGTATGAGTAAGGTCCCTTATGCATCCGCTGTGGGTAGCCTTATGTATGCTATGCTTTGTACTCACCCAGACATATGTTTTTCAGTAGGTATGGTAAGTCGATATCAAGCGAATCCTAGAACCAAGCACTGGCAAGTAGAAAAGCATATACTCAAGTATGTTAAGAGAACAAGGGATTATATGGTGGTGTATTCTGGAGGGGTCCTAACACCCGTAGGATACACGGACTGAGTCTTCCAGACTTGCTAGGATTTGAGGAAGTCGACATCGGAGGGCACGTGACAATAAGTTTACCAATATATAATTTAAATAAAATTAGTGTGCCAAAAATTAATTAAAAATCTTTTGGAAACCCTAGGTTGGTTTCCTAGTCAAATTCCACTCAAAAAGCCAACAAATTTGACTTCAAAAACCCTAAAATATTCGGCCATTACTTGGGATTTTAATTAAAATTTAAATCCCACAAATCCAAAGAGGATTCAAACTCAAATTTCATCCCTTAAATATAAAGAAGAAATTCGGCCATAAAGTGTAGGAAATAAAAGAGATTTTATTTGAATTAAAAGTTAGGTCGAAACTCAATCAAAATTCAAATTATTTTTCCTTAAAAACTAATGGATAATTTTGGCCACTTAAGGAAAAATAAGGAGAGAAAAACCCTAGCCTCAAAATAGCACAAAGTTTCTCCTTTTGCCCCTCAAAATATTCGGCCAAGCAAGGAAACAAAAAGGAAAGAAAAACCTAGTATAAAATCCCTCTTTTAACTCTCATTCACCTTTCCTTTCGCTCTCAAAATTCGGCCAGCCTCACCCTATTTCCTCTCTGAATTTTTCTCTCCCAAAATACACCCAAAACAGCAAGCAAAACGTACCTAAAGGCAGCTCAAGGATTCAACAATTTTTGAGACAAAAACAAGGTAAGAAATCAACTTTTACCTTCCTTCTCCTTTTGATTTAAACCCCAAAATTTATATGGTTTTTCTCCACTGTTTTCCCTACTGTTTTGAAGACTCCAACACTCACACAAATTCAGCCAAAAAGGAGACCAAGCATCAAAAATAGTGCAGCACAAACAAGGTGTGAATTTCTCTCTCTAAAACCCTAAAAATTTTGCCTCATTGATCCCCTTTCAAAAATCCTATTATCACATGTGTAAAATTTTATGATTTTTACCAATTTGATTCTTGGGTTGTGTTAATGACATATAAATAAGGTTCTCCACAAAACTTCATGATCATTGGATGAAAATTGAATTGGTTTGAGGCTAATTGAAATTCGAACAGAAAAAAACGGAAATCAGGAAAATTACCATATGAACAGTAAACTTGTGTCAGCCATAACTTGAGTTTTAAAAATGATTTTTGAGTGAATCTTGAGTCTAAAATTAAATTCAAGATGTCCCCTAAATGCCTGTAAAATTTCAGAACCAAAATCATCCTTTGGCCTAGTCAAAATATTTTTCTAAGATAGGTGAACAGAACTGCCAGTTTTTGAACTGAAACTGAAATCCTAATTTTATGCCTGAAAACAACCCCTCGGGTTTTGGCCTAATTGAATGACCAAACGATGTCTAAAAATTATAAAAATTATATGGAATTAAAGCTACGGATGTCTAGTTTAACATATTAAAAATTTAGAATTTTTGGGATTAAAAATGAATTAATATTGATTTTATAGTCAGCCTAGGTCAGTCTGCCCATGTCCAGTAATATCCTAACTTAAGGTTTTTCACAAATTTTAAATCCCAAATGTTTATTAAACATTTTAAAATCCTTTTGTGACACATTAAAATGATTGGATGATTAGGTCTAGACCTAGACTGATCATATGTTGTGATTATAGGATTTATTTGACGTTCTTACTTGATTTGTGGATCACATCATCGCAACGCTTGTGCGATAATTGAGGTAGGACTTTCTAGCCTTTTCTGGGATTAGTCAAGTGTTTTAAATTTCCCTATTTTATCGATGGCATGCTGTTTTCAGTTTATGAAATTATTATACTGTTTTTGATGAAATAAACGCATGCAAAGTGTTTTGTAATAAATGTGTATTTTAAAGCGTGTTTTTGATTAATGGCATAATATAACTTGGTAAATACCATCTTTTGAATAATCCGGTGAACGTAATTAAGCTCTAGTTCACGATTATTATAAATGATGCGTGCGTCCCAAAGTTGACGCCATGGGGGAAGGTCCCTAAACCTGCGCAGGGCCGTTCGGCCTATTTAGACCGTAACGAGATGATCTAGGATAATTCAATTCGAGGCACGTATATTATAGCTACAACAAGTCCTCACTCAAAATATGATGGTTTATTTTAATGATTTATTATTTTTAATGTTGGGGCACGTATATTGCAGCTACGCTAAGTCCTCAGCAGAATAAAACTTGTATTAAAAATGTTTTCATTAAATTGTTGATTATTTTTGGAAACGAATATTATGTCATACTTTTAAATGTTATCTGTTTAATCCACATTTGTTTCTGTCCTACAAAGCCAGCGCTCACGTCTCTTTTTCTTTGTGATTTCGAAATGACTACTTCCAGGTGCGAGAGGTAGCAGTTCTGAAAATCGTTGAGCTATCCGTTTCTACCGAAGATGATGCTATCCGTTTTCACCATCTTCTTCTTTCTGTTTCTCGTTCTGATGTAATGAGACTTTAAGATTGGACTTTATTTCACGATATTTAAATTTCATGCTTGGGAATATTTTATGGTTGGTAATTTCTTTTGAAGACTGATTTTGTGTTTGGTTTCCGCATTAAAAAGTATTTATTTTCTACTTTATTTTATTATGTGGTTATGATGCTACTTTATAAATAATTAGGCTTAGCTAAATTATGATGTTGACCCGCTTTTCGTAATAAATGTTTTTCCTTGACTCTCGGGTTGATATCATGATTTGGCTGCCGTATCACGTGTCTAAATTATGGGCCGTGACATGGCAAGCCGTAAAGCATATACTCAAGTATCTTAAGAGAACGAGGGATTACATGCTGGTGTATTCTGGAGGGGACCTAACAACCGTAGGATACACGGACTCAGACTTCCAGACTTGTAAGGATTCAAGGAAATTGACATCTGGATCAGTGTTTTTGCTCGGAGGAGGCGCCATTGTGTGGAGGAGCGTGAAGCAGGGTTGCACAGGTGACTCTACTATGGAGGCTGAGTATGTGGCTGCGGCTGAGGCATCTAAAATAGCGGTTTGGCTCCGCAAGTTCTTTAGAGACCTTGAGGTCATTCTGGGTGTTGACAAGCCTATCACACTTTACTGTGATAACACTGGGGCTATTGCCAACACAAGGGAATCTCGGCACTACAAGAGGACCAAGCACATAGATCGGAGATATCATATTATCAGAGGGCACGTGGAGATAGGACAAGTAGATGTATGTAAGATCGCATCCGAGGACAACATTGCTGATCCCTTTACTAAGACTTTGGTGGCTAGAAGATTTGAGAGGCACGTAGAGGCGATGGGGATGCACAACATGGCACATCTGCTGGCTTAGGGCAAGTGGGAGATTGTTAGGAAATGCCTTAAGCATTAGAGACATTTTGATGTATTTATTTTGAACTAGATAAAAAAATTATATATAGAGGTTATTCATTACATTGCTATCTGTCCTCGTCTTACTTACATGTTAAAGTAAATGTAAGCAAATATGGCTCCCTGACTGCTTGTGTTAAACTGTTAGAACGTTGCATGCAATGGACTTTTGTATGCGAGAAGACAATGTTCTAAAGTTAGCGGTCTAAACTATGGTCTGTAGTCTATAGGGCTGGACCGAGTATCTAACTCATGTTAAGACTATTATGTTGTCTAAAGCCTTGGAGGGGACGGTTTGTCTTGACTGTCTGGAGCTGGACTCCCAAGTAGACACATAGATATGTTGGTTGGCGGTGACATATTAGACCGGGACTAAAGCGTGATTGATCTACGAAGTCCGCTTTGAGTGGATCGATCTGCTTTTAATGCTCATTATGCAGTAACTTTAATCCTGAGTAAACGGACAGCTTCATGTATGTGACTTGTGTACTTTGATGTTTTAATGGCTAAAGCGTCTCAGAGGTAGTAAGCTTATAGACCGGTTCATTGGGTGCATGACTTGTATACGATGAAGGGTTCATTTACAGATATCAGAATCATAGCTCTAATAAGGAGTTAAGGGTATCCTCTTAAAGGCATTATACTGAATGTGAAAATGGACAAGGCCTTGGGTCGTCTACTGGGCGGATGACTTCTTATTCACATATGGTGAATAATCATTTTCTTTATTCGGTAGTATAATGGAACTTTAAGATAGCCTGATCAGTAGGATTAAATGGACTTTGGCCTAAGGCTGATCATGGATATCATATGAGGGTTTTGCATACATGACAAGGTCATTGGACGATAGCTTGTCACAGGCTTACGTAATACGGTATATAATTGGGAGTTCAGTTTCAAGTTTTTAGTGGTGTGAATCTGAAATTAGTGATCATATGATTGAGTTGTTCGGTAAAGAATGATGATCATATGGATTTGCGGGAGCCCGATTATATATATCCAATCAGTCTCTCTACTAGCTCCACATAATTCCTTAACGTTTGGCAAATTGATTTGTGTATGCTATTGGCTAGTTTATTATACATGGATGGTAATGACATAGGATTAGGATGGTAGACAAGATTCTCTCCGGTTGGATTCAGATTTTGTTTTGGATAATAGAGTACACAATTATTCGAACTCCAAATAAAGTTGCCATGATTTTATTTGAGATTGGATTGGAGTTGTAGAAAATTGTCCATGAGAACAAGAATTTAAAATACAACTGTTTTGTGGATTTTGAAATTTGAAATTTGAAATTTGAATTTGAAATTTGAATTTAAAATTCGAATTTGAATTTTGAATTTGAAATTTAAATTTGAAATTTGAAATTTGAAATTTGAAATTTGAATTTGAAATTCGAATTTGAAATTTGAAATTCAAATTTTGAATCAGAGTCCAAGTAGGATTTGAATTTGTTATGGTAAATCCACAAGTAATGAAATTCGAATTTGAGTTGGATATGGAGAGGATAATCTTGTTAGAATCCTACTTGAATTTTGAATCCAAATCCTAACTAAAGATGGACGAAAATTTGGAGGATTATCCTTAATGAATTTTCAGATTTTTGTGGATAAGGTTCAAGAAAAATTTCAAGTTTTAATCCCAATTGAATTTGGATTCTCTCCTCCCAGATAATAGCCGAATTTTTGGAGTGAATCTCCAAGGAGATTTTCGGTTATTTTGGATAAGGATGAGATAAGATTCAAGCTTGAAAATCCTAGTAGAATTTTGATTCTCCCTTATCTAAAACTGGCTGAATTTTTTAGGAGATTTTCTCCTTTGAATTTTTGGATTTTTTGGTTGAAAAAAGGAGATAAAATTCTAGTTAAAATCTTGTTTAGATTTGGATTGGATTTATCCTAAAGTGGCCGAATTTATTGTTGGGATTTTCCCCTTGGAAAATTCAGATTTTGTGCTTGTGGATAAGAGAGAATATCTTCTCCTAATCCAATTCGAATTCAGAGAATCACCTCATGCAGGTCTATAAATAGAGGTCCTGTCACTCCAGTCTCTTAGACCACATATTCTCAGGTGAGCAGGCTTATTGTTGCACAACTCACCGTGACAATAAGTTCTTTAGAGATCTGGGTGATCGAAAGAAGACTAGCAGTGCTAGCATACCGATCGAGGTTTAGAGTGCCCACACACTCAGCCATTCAGGAATAGGAGAATAGTAGAGAAGGCTAGTTGGTTGAAGCCTTCCGGTCATTCTCCTCCTGCAGATTGGCGTCCTTGAGGTATGAGTTTTAATTGTTGTTGGTTTATTGTATATGGCATCATGAGATATTTAACGATCTAAAAATTTTTATTATTCCGCTACCACTTTAATACGTTTTTGCCGATTTATTTTCCTACACAGTTTTCGATCAAAATTTGACCATGAATTAATTAATGAATTAATATGAATAGTAGGATGACATCATCATATTGATGTCATAAATCCATTTTATTTTATTTGGTTTGGAAAGTAATTTGATAGGTGTATAGCTAGGATTATCCCATCTTTTAATCAAGGGTTAGGATCTTACCAAAATGATGAAAAAAAAAATTTAGCATTTATTTAAAAGGCCATTTGGCCATGCGGAAAGGGAGAAAGAAAAAAATTCTATTTTAGCCCCAAAATCATTACTTTTTAGTCCTTGAACAATTAACAAATTGTTGAAAAAGAATTGCTAAATGGTCCTTGAGTTTTGCCTATAAATAGGCATCAAAATTCATAAGAAAAAATAGAAAAATCTAGCCAAAATCTTGCTCTTTTTCAGCCCAAAAACTGTGGCGATTCTCCCCCCATTAAGCCAAAATTTTATTGCAAATTTCACACCAAAATAAACTTCCATTACATTTCCAACATCAAGCCATCAATTAGTTAAGGTAAGCTTCTAAATTGAAACATTTTTCCTTGATTTTCTTTAGAAAATCCGTGGGTTTAAAGTGTGAAAAAACAATGAAAAAAATTGTTGTTTTGTTGATGATATGATTTGTTTGATATTGTAGAATTTAAAGCATGATTTAGGGTTTAAAAACAAACAAAAATTTTGCATGTTTCCATTGAAAAATCGTGGCATAGTTGGTGTGAAAAGTAAAGTGGAAATTGATGATTTGCTTTGGTGTTTAGAACCATTTGATTTCATGTTGAATTAAGCATGAATTGGAATAAGGAAACAAGAAAATTTGATGTAAAATTTCATGCTAAAACCATGGGTAATGAACACTAGGAAATGGAAATTTTTAGTGTTGAAAAATGTTGATAAAAACCCTAGTAAAGAAAACAAAATTTTCTATGTGATTTGAATGAAAAATCCGTGGCTAATACTAAGGTTAGAATGAAAACTTTATTAGGTTTTGGTGTTGTTTTATTCATTAGAAAACCTAAGAGTGATATGTGATATTTGAAATGTTGTAATGAAAAACTTTAGTGATGTTTAACATTATAAACCGAGGTTGGTTTGGAAAAATTGTTGATTGTGTATGGATTTTTGAATATTGATTTATGTGAAAAATTTTTATGCAAAGTTTGGAAACTTTGTATAAAATAGGCCTCTGGTATAGCACGTGGCAGGTACAAAGGTTCTAAGGCGTACCTAATACCGGGAAACCTTAAAATATAAGCGAAAATATTGTCGAAATTTTTAAAACGGCATAAGGGCATTTCGGGGAACGAGGGGTAAAAATATAGGACTCGGGAAGGAAATCGGACCCCTCAGTAGATTAGGATTGAAAATGGAAAACCAACCCAAAAGGAATAGTAAACCGACCCTTAATGTCTAAAATGCCTAAAACAGGAAAAAAAATTTCATGTTAGGGGTATTTTGGGAAACGAGGAAAAATATTAGGTCGGGATAGGAAACCCGAGCCTCTCAAGGACCGAGGGTCGGAGACGGGATGAAAAGCGTTTTAAGAGTAGTGAAATGGCCATTTGAGACTCCGAAATGCTCGAAAAATGAGAAACGACCTTAGGTGATGGATGAATAGTAATCGAGGGTCGGAAAATGAACAATTAGGGCTTTTAGCACCAAAAAGCTGTAAAATGATATAGAAGCCTAGGGAATGTTATTTTACGATAATTGGGCTTAGAAAATTTGAGAAAAACGATAGAACGGAATAATTACGATCCCGAGACCCGATTGGGGCAAAATGGTTATTTTGACCAAAAATTTCCTAAAGGCTCGGAAAGGTCCGTGAAGGATCTAGAATAACTTAAATAAAATTCTAGGATCCAAAACGAAGATTTTAAAGCCAAAAATCTAGAGTTTAAAGTGTACACGGGCGTGTACAGTGAAACACAGCCGTGTAAAATAAAATCGAAAGGTACACAGTTAGGGACACGGGCATGTTGCAAACCGTGTACCATCTAATGAATTGAAATATTCTGAAAAATTTATCACAAAGTAAATATATGTAAAGTGATAATTAATAGAGAATATTAACAGACAATATTATGTCTGTAGGAAGTCAAATTAGAGATAGAACTACGGAGGAGTTCCGGAAGTGGACATTAGCGTAGTATTGGTAAGTTCAAGCATTTTCATGTCTGCAACATGAAATACTGTGTTATTTTATTATGTACTAGATGTGTACCAGGCATAAAGTCTTATGGATATTTGGGGATTAGTTAGTATAACATATCCCATATAATAATAAAAGAGAATATGTAAGGCCTACGGGCAATGGAGGATCGTGATCTTGAGGTGACGATTAATGTCACTTAGTCAAAACTATAATTGAAAGATGGTAATAAAAACTATTAAGGCGTACCGTCCTTTTAACATATTGATGGAGGTCTCTCAGGTCCTACGAGGATATAAGGGCTATGGAGGACGAAGCTCTAGGGTCGCTCCCTAGGCCCTCCCAGTCAGCGCACAAGATTAATAACGGTATTGTCATAAAAAGAGCTCTATACTAGAAAGTAAATAGAGAATGAACCATCAATAATATAATGAAAACCATAATTGAGTATAACCGAAGAGTATATAAAGTATAGTGATTTCGGTTAGGATATGCAAATAGTATCCAGTTAAGGTAATGTGAATAGTAACTAATTAGAGTAACAGTTACTATTCATCGATCAAAGGTCAAAGTCACTATTCATGATGAATAGTACTATTCATAGGAGATTGAGTTTTCAATGTTTTTGAATCCGTATGATTCTTACTAAGTATGTTTGAACTTACTGAGCCTGTTAACTCACCAGTTTGTTCATGTTGCAGGTAAGAAACCTGTCCAGTAGATATATGGATGGCAGCTGGATGTGCGTGTATCAAGGGATAGGGGTTTCACCGTGGATTTGGTCCTGCCAAAACACTTCCGCTGAGCTTTTTAAGTTAGTGAATTGAAGAGTTTGTGAAAAAAAAATGCAGTATAAATATTTTGTATATTATGCATTATGTTATACTCCAAAAGACAACTGAAAGTTAGTATTATATTTTATATGGCTTTCATACTTAGCTTTCTTTTTGAAAAATTATGTATTAAAAAGAAAAAAAATTATGGGTGAAATTTTTCGGAACTGAAAAAAGAAAGTTTAAGAAAAAGAGTTTTAAACTGACAATCAAATTCGACACACGATCTGTCTTAATCTGCAATAGTGTTGGATCATGACAGTTGCGGGTAATCGGAATCGGGGACGTCACACAAGGCAGACTGGAAGCTCCAGACAACTAAGGGAGAATCTATGCTTACACGAGGAGTGACGCTAAAGGTGGAACTTCTGCAGTGGTGACGGGCCAGTTTTCTATCGCCAACTTTGATGCATTAGTTTTTTTTTATTTTGGAGTCACCCATTCGTTGCATCATCAGATTTCGCTAGAAGGCTAGATAGGAGCTTAGATAGGATGAAGTAGACGTTTAGAATATCACTTCCTTTAGGGGAAGTTTTATTATATAATTACTAGATACGTCAGGTGCCAGTAATTATCTGCGGGAGAGAATTGAGCGTTAATTGATAACATGTATGACTAATTGTGAGGGTGGACTTCCTCACAAAATACAATGCCGTCATAGACTATCGAAGGCAGGAGGTTACTTTCGAACCAATTGGATGCGAAAAGTTCGTCTGAAAAGGTTTATCGCCAGAGCAACCAAAGACGATATTAATAGTGAAGGCTCGCGAGATGCTATCTAGTGGATGCATGGACTTCCTAGCATATGTTAATAGATAAGAATCGAGGAATAGAGATAGGATCTGAGAACATGCCAATAATCAGGGATTCAATGAGGTATTTCTAAAAGATCTTCTAGGACCCCCACCAGAGCGCGAGATCTCATTCGAGATTGAACGTCTATCAGAATCAGCCCCCATCTCCAAGGCCCCATACAAAATGGGCCCTGTAGAACTAAAAGAGCTCCAAGCCCAGCTGAAGGACAAAATAGGCAAGGGATTCACTCGCCAAAACTGTTCACCCTAGGGAGCACCCATATCATTTGTGAAGAAGAAAGACGGACCACTGAGAATGTGCATCGACTACAGAGAGTTGGATAGAATTATGATCAAGAATAAGAATCCGTTATCGCGGGTTAACAATTTATTTGATCAGCTCCGAGACGCTGCAGTGTTCTTGAAGATCGATATATATTCATGGTACCATCAACTACAAATCAGGGATGAGGATGTACCCCAAAACAGCCTTTCGAATGTAGTACGAACATTACAAATTTCTGATCATGTCGTTCGGATTGACAAACATGCCAACAGCTTTTATGGACATGATGAACTGTATGTACAAGGACTTTTTGGATAAGCTTATGGTTGCGTTCATCGATGACATACTTATATACTTTAAGACGAAGGGAGAGCACGAAGAGCACTTAAGGATCATTTTGCACATGTAACAGGACCATCAACTGTACGTCAAGTTCTCCAAGTACAAGTTTTGACTAGAGAAGGTCCATTTCCAAGGCCACGTAGATCCCAAGGAAGGTGTATCTGTGAACCGGACTAAAATAGATGCAATTAGAACGTGGCCAGCTCCAAGGAACGTAACAGAAATTTACAGTTTCTTCAAACTAACAGGATGTTACCTACACTTAGTCAAAGGCTTCTCAACGTTAGCCGCACCGCTCACAGCGCTCACCAGGAAGGGAAAGAGGTATAAGTGAACCGATAAGTGTGAGGAAAGCTTTCAAGAGCTGAAATGAGGACTCACAAGCGCTCTAATACTGACCATTCCAGATGCTAGTCAAGCAAAATTTATGGTTTATAGCGATGCATCTAAAACTAGGTTGGGAGCTGTGTTGATGTAGAATGGTAGAGTAGTTGCATATGCTTCACGACAACTCAAAGACCCTGAAAAGAGCTACCCAACGCGTGATCTGGAGTTAGCAGCGGTAGTTTTTGCATTAAAAGCATGGATGCACTACCTGTACAGAGTCAAGTGCAAGATTTACACCGACCAGCAGAGCCCCAAGTGTATCTTCACGCAAAAAGAGCTTAACATGAGGCAGTGTAAATGGTTAGAGTTGGTAAAGGATTACGACTACAAAATCCCATATCATTCGGGAAAAGCCAATAAAGTAGTCAATACGCAGAGTTAGAAGCATTTTACTACGCTTATGGCTATCAATGCCTTGTCGAGAGTGCTACAAGGGGAGCTATGCAGCAGCGAGATCAGGATTTTGACAGGGAGGTCGTCTGACATAACCCTCCAATTGACGCTTCTAGAAGGGATCAAGATCGGCCAAGGCCTTGATTTGTCCCTAAACATGCTCAAAAAAGAGGCTACAGAGGACCAAAGTTTAGAGTTCAGAGTCACTAAGGATAACATACTCTACAACAGAGATAAAGGGTGTGTTCCGAAAGAAGAAGAACTCAAGAAGCGAATCCTTATAATATCCACCATAATCATGGACATAATTTACTTTGAGATAAGTAATTAAGTCTATGAATACTATTTAAATTACCCATTTGAATGAATTAAATGAATAAAGAAACGTTTAATTTCTAATCATACAATGAAAGGGGCAACTAAGGGTAAATCGGTACACCCCATTTACTATTGAGCAATGTATATATGCCTATATATATTGAGTGATATGATGCTATATGTGTATGTGTGTATCCATGTAGGTGATACGCATATCAAGAAAACTGAATATATATATTCATGCGTACGTATATATATAGACTGAGAGATATGATAATTCATGTAAGTGCGTGTGTGTGATAGGAAATATCAAGAAATTGGTCAAGACGACCTTTTCTTGACACCAAACTGATGTGCTTATAATCAATACGCTCAAATTAGTTATCTGATCACAAAAGTGAATTTTGAATGATAAATATGCAGCATCGAGAAAATGATCGAGATGACATTTTCTTGACACCAAACTGATATATTTATTATCAGTATGCTCAAATTAGTCAATTGAGCACAAAACACGAAGTTATGAACGAGATATACACAGTATCGAGAAAAGGGTCAAGACGACATTTTCTCAACCCGAAACTAATATATTTAGAGTCCGTACGCTCAAACTAGTCGATTGAGCACAAAAAGTGATTTTCAAGTAGGGACCACGCAATATCTAGTAGCTGGTTGAGACGACCTCAGATGGACATAAAACTGATAAATTGATGATCAGTGCACCCAAATTAACCAAGATAGCCTAGGTCAAAATTTTTAGTAGAGAAAGTGTACTATACATACACTGTGTTGATACAGTTTAGAACACAACCACAAAGCTAGAGTGGAATAGTAAGTAGACACAGAGTAAGCTCATAAGTACTTATAACCCATTAGAAACGATTAGAATAAGAATCGGATGAAGAGAATCCATTTTTCGGTAAAGGTTTGGAACACAACCGGACAATTACCGAACATCGTTGTAGGAAATTAGACTAATAAGATAAGCTTTTGCAGATAAATTCCCACCTCAAAAACTGGCCCTAGCAGCCAAGAGACAAGGTGCAAAAGATTTCCTTAAAACAAGGAAACATGCTTGGAATTTTTGAATTAAAAAAAAGGGGTTTTAGAAGACAAGCACTATTACTTTTTTGCATAACCTTAAATGCAAATGTGGGCTATTTTTTTTTTTTTTAGTCTCCCTCAGTTTTCTACATAGGGCAGCAACTATCCCCCCAAGCTTAGCTAATTAAGCTTAATAAAGTTGTTTAGAGTTGATTAAACTTGTTTAGGGTTGGTCTATAAATAGGTCACCTTGACCATTTGAACCATTTTCTCCTTCTTGCTCCCCCATACACTCTAAAGCAACCATATTTTCTTCTTCTTCCTCTTAGCTAGCCAAACCCCCTCTCAGCCAAAAACACACCCAAAAATTTGTCACAAGTTGCTTGGATCGAACTCATTCTTTGGGTCACATAAAGGTAATTGCTAGGAAACTTTCTTTGTGGATTTTTTTTAGTTAAGTGTAATCTCAAAAAATTTATTATGTATTTGAGCACATAGATTGTAATAAGTTTATTTTGAGCTTTAAGCACTTTATCATGTGGTTATGTTATTGTATGGTTATGGTTTTTGCTTTTATGGTTTATGGTATGCTTTAATAGTTAAGGTTTGCATGAGAAGCAAATCTATCCTTATTTTCAGCCATGGATTTTGAGATTTTTGAGCATGATATTGATAGATTTTGAGATTTTGCATAATACAAAGTTTTAGAAAATTCGTAACGGATGTTTTTGCGTAAAACAGACCTAGGCTAAAAACGATGTTAAGATAGGCTTTTGGATAGTTTTCTGACCAGAGGTCAAAACTGGGACTATAATCCTATAGGTAGGGACAATTTCGGATTTTTGTAAAAACGGGTAATCTTAAGTCCAAATCCGTTTCTGAGCTCAACATGAAAAACATAGACCATGTCGATGTTAGGAAATACCCTAAGCGTTAGAAACATTTTGATGTATTTATTTTGAACTAGATAATAAAATTATATATAGAGGTTATTCATTACATTACTATCTGTCCTCAGTTTATTTACATGTTAAAATAAATGTAAGTAAATATGGCTCCCTGACTGCTTGTGTTAAAACTATTAGAACGTTGCATGCAATGGACTTTTGTATGTGAGAAGACAATGTTCTAAAGTAAGTGGTCTAAACTAAGGTCTGTAGTCTATGGGGTTAGACCAAGTATCTAACTCATGTTAAGACTATTATGTTGTCTAAAGCCTTAGAGAGGACGGTTTGTCTTGACTGTCTGGAGCATAGACTCCCAAGTAGAGACATAGATATGTTGCTTGGTGGTGACATATTAGACTGGGACTAAAGCGTGATTGATCTACGAAGTCCGCTTTAAGTGGATCGATCTGCTTTTGACATTCATTGTGCAGTAACCTTAATCCTGAGTAGATGAACAGCTTCATGTATATGACTTGTGTACTTTGATATTCCAATGGCTAAATCGTCTCAAAGGCAGTAAGCTTATAGACTAGCTCGTTGGATGCATGGCTTATATGCGATAAAGGGTTTGTTTACAAATATCGGAATCATAACTCTAATAAGGAGTTAAGGGTATCCTCTTAAAGGCATTATACTAGATGTGAAAATAGACAAGGCCTTGGGTCATCTGCTGGGCAGATGACTTCTTATTCACATATGGTGAATAATCATTTCCTTTATTCGGTAGTATAATGGAACTTTAAGATAGTCTGATCAGTAGGATTAAACGAACTTTGACCTAAGGTTGATCATGGATATCATATGAGGGTTCTGCATACATGACAAGGTCATTAGACGATAGCTTGTCACAAGCTTACGTAATATGGTATATAATTGGGAGTTCAGTTTCAGGTTTATAGTAGTGTGAGTCTGAAATTAGTGATTATATGATTGAGTTGTTCGGTAAAGAATGACGATCATATGGATTTGCGGGAGCCCGATTATATATGTCTAATTAGTCCCTCTACTAGCTCCACATAATTTCTTAACGTTTGGTAAATTGATTTGTGTATGCTATAGGCTAGTTTATTATGCATGGATGGTGTTGACATAGGATTAGGATGGTCGACAAGATTCTCTCCAGTTGAATTCTGATTTTATTTTGGATAATAGAGTACATAATTATTCGAACTCCAAATAAAGTTGTCATGATTTTATTTGAGATTGGATTGGAGTTGTAGAAAATTATCCATGAGAACAAATTAGAAATACAACTGTTTTGTGGATTTTGAATTTTGAATTTTGAATTTTGAATTTTGAATTTTGAATTTGAAATTTGAATTTGAAATTTAAATTTGAAATTCGAATTTGAAATTTAAATTTGAAATTCGAATTTGAAATTTGAATTTGAAATTTAAATTTGAAATTTGAAATTTGAAATTTGAAACTTGAAATTTAAACTTGAAATTTGAAATTCAAATTTTGAATCACAGTCCAAGTAGGATTCGAATTTCTTGTGGTAAATCCACAAGGAATGAAATTCGAATTTGAGTTGGATATGGAGAGGAAAATCTTGTTTGAATCCTACTTGAATTTTGAATCCAAATCCTAACAAATATGGATGAAAATTTTGAGGATTATCCTCGTGAAATTTTCAGATTTTTTAGAGATAAGGTTCGGGGAAAAATTCAAGTTTCAATCTCAGTTGAATTTGGATTCTCCCCTCCCTAATTATGGTTGAAATTTTGAGGAAGATCTCATAGAGGATTTTCGGTTATTTTGGATAAGGACGAGATAAGATTCAAGCTTGAAAATCCTAGTGGAATTTTGATTCTTCCCTTATCTTTTGTGGCTGAAAAATCTTGGAGGATTTTCTAATGGGATTTTCAGATTTTTTGGTTGGATAAGAGGAGATAAAATTCTAGTTAAAATCCTATTTGAATTTTGAATGAAAAAATCCTAAAGTGGCCGAATTTTCTAGTTGGAATTTGGCCTTGATAAATTCAGATTTTTTGGTTGTGGATAAGCGAGAATATCTACTCCTAATCTAATTGGAATTCAAAGGATCACCTCATGCAAGTCTATAAATAGAGGTCCTGCCTGTTAGGAAATGCCCTAAGCATTAGAGACTTTTTGATATATTTATTTTGAACTGGATAATAAAATTATATATATAGAGGTTATTCATTATATTGCTATCTGTTCTCGTTTTATTTACACGTTAAAGTAAATGTAAGCAAACATGGCTCCCTGACTACTTGTGTTAAACTGTTAGAATGTTGCATGCAATGGACTTTTGTATGCGAGAAGACAATGTTCCAAAGTAAGCGGTTTAAACTATGGTCTATAGTCTATGGGGTTAGACTGAGCATCTAACTCATGTTAAGACTATTATGTTGCCTAAAGCCTTAGAGGGGACGGTTTGTCTAGACTATCTGGAACATAGACTCCCAAGTAGAGACAGAGATATGTTGCTTGGTGGTGACATATTAGACCAGGACTAAAGCATGATTGATCTACGAAGTCCGCTTTGAGTGGATCGATCTGCTTTTAACGTTCATTGTGCAGTAACCTTAATCCTGAGTAGATGGACAGCTTCATATATATGACTTGTGTACTTTGATGTTCCAATGGCTAAAGCGTCTCAGAGGTAGTAAGCTTATAAACCGGTTCGTTGGGTGCATGACTTGTATACGATAAAGGGTTCGTCTACAGATATCGGAATCATAGCTCTAATGAGGAATTAAGGGTATCCTCTTAAAGGCATTATACTGAATGTGAAAATGGACAAGGCCTTGGGTCGTCTGCTGGGCGGATGACTTCTTATTCACATATGGTGAATAATCATTTTCCTTAATCGGTAGTATAATGGAACTTTAAGATAGCCTGATCAGTAGGATTAAACAGACTTTGGCCTAAGGCTGATCATGGATATCATATGAGGGTTCTGCATACATGACAAGGTCATTGGACGATAGCTTGTCATAGGCTTACGCAATACAGTATATAATTGAGAGTTCAGTTTCAGGTTTATAGTGGTGTAACTCTGAAATTAGTGATCATGTGATTGAGTTGTTCGGTAAAGAATGATGATCATATGGATTTACGGGAGCCCGATTATATATGTCCAATTAGTCCCTCTACTAGCTCCACATAATTCCTTAACGTTTTGCAAATTGATTTGTGTATGCTATAGGCTAGTTTATTATGCATGGATGGTGTTGACATAGGATTAGGATGGTCGACAAGATTCTCTCCAGTTGAATTCTGATTTTGTTTTGGATAATAGAGTACATAATTATTCGAACTCCAAATAAAGTTGCCATGATTTTATTTGAGATTGGATTGGAGTTGTAGAAAATTATCCATGAGAACAAGAATTAGAAATACAACTGTTTTGTGGATTTTGAAATTTGAATTTTGAAATTTGAAATTTGAATTATGAATTTGAAATTTGAATTTGTAATTTGAATTTGAAATTCGAATTTAAATTTTGAATTTGAAATTTGAAATTCAAATTTTGAATCACAATCCAAGTGGGATTCGAATTTGTTATGGTAAATTGACAAGGAATGAAATTCGAATTTGAGTTGGATACGGAGAGGAAAATCTTGTTAGAATCCTACTTGAATTTTGAATCCAAATCCTAACCAAATATGGACGAAAATTTTAAGGATTATCCTCAATGAATTTTTAGATTTTTGTGGATAAAGTTCAAGAAAAAATTCAAGTTTCAATCCCAGTTGAATTTGGATTCTCTCCTCCCTAATAATGGCCGAATTTTTGGAGTAAATCTCCTAGGAGATTTTCGGTTATTTTGGATAAGGATGACATAAGATTCAAGCTTGAAAATTCTAGTGGAATTTTGATTCTCCCTTATCCAAAAGTAGCCGAAATTTTGGTGGAGATTTTCCCCCTGGATTTTCAGATTTTTTGGTTGAAAAAGGGAGATAAAATCCTAGTAAAAATCTTGTTTAGATTTGGATTGGAATTATCCTAAAGTGGCCGAATTTATTGTTGGGATTTTCCCCTTGGAAAATTCAGATTTTGTGCTTATGGATAAGGGAGAATATCTTCTCCTAATCCAATTCGAATTCGGAGAATCACCTCATGCAGGTCTATAAATAGAGGTCTTGCCACTCCAGTTCTCTAAGACTATAGACTCTCAGGTGAGTAGGCTTATTGTTGCACAACTCACCGTGATAATAAGTTCTTTAAAAATCTGGGTGGTCGGAAGAAGACTAGCAGTGCTAGCATACCGATCGAGGTTCAAAGTGCTCACACACTCAGCCATTCGGGAATTAGAGAATAGTAGAGAAGACTAGTTGGTTGAAGCCCTCCAGTCATTCTCCTCCTGCAGATTGGCGTCCTTGATGCATGACTTTTAATTGTTGTTGGTTTATTGTATATGGCATCATGAGATATTTAATGATCTAAAAATTTTTATTGTTCCGCTGTGCCACTCTGATACGTTTTTACCGATTTATTATCCTACACTACCAGTCCAGTTCTCTTAGACCATAGACTCTCAGGTAAGCAGGCTTATTGTTGCACAACTCACCATGACAATAAGTTCTTTAGAGATCTGGGTGGTCGAAAGAAGACTAGCAGTGCTAGCATACCGATCGAGGTTCAGAGTGCCCACACACTCAGCCATTCAGGAATTGGAGAATGGTAGAGAAGGCTAGTTGGTTGAAGCCCTACGATCATTCTCTTCCTGCAGATTGGCGTCCTTGAGGTATGAATTTAAATTGTTGTTGGTTTATTGTATATGGCATCATGAGATATTTAATGATCTAAAAAATTTTTATTGTTCCGTTGCGCCACTCTGATACATTTTTACCGATTTATTTCCTACAGTCAAAAACTTAAAAATGGGTTATGTGAATATGAAATATTTGGCCATCTTAGGGCCTGAACAGAGCAGTTTTCCTAAACCCTAAACCTGGGAAATTTTCTAAAACTGGGCCAAAGCAAAGACACGGGTTTGAGATGTTTAGGAAAGGCTAGAGTCTGAACCAAGCTCCGAGATGAACATGAAAGTTGTCCGTCTCGTCGAGACCTTAAAATGTCATGTTTACCCATTTTACAAATTTGATCTTTTTAAGTAAGTTGTGATCGGTTTTTCAAAAGAGGTTCAAAAACCATATTTTTGACTTAACACCAAAGAGTGTTCTTTCAAAATGAGATCAAGGATTTAAGACAATGACCACACCTTCCGACAGAGTGTTAAGAGGATTGTTTTTAAAGAGTATGTGTTGCTCAAAATGAAAAATATGCTTGTGAACAGTTTCAAAATCAGTAGGATAGTAAAGGTACCTCGATTACCTTAAATGGCCGATTAGTTAATTAGCTGATTAGCTAGCATGACCAAGAAAGAGAGAGACGTTAATTGATTTGTTAAGCAAATAAATCAATTAACCATAATTAGAAGATAGTTAAATGAACTCTCTAAAAAAAGAGCAATTTAATACCTAAAGGGAGATCGGTAACAGATGCTAAGAGACGTGTTAGTCACTAACGACATTAGTGACTTAAAAATGGGTATTAATGGAATGTGTTATGATTACAGGTAGACACCTGTATTATAACAAGGCATAGTACGAATTGCCTGCAAATCAGATAAGTACAACTCCGCCTACAGCATGAATGAAAATGGTTTTAAACAGTTATTTTTACGATAAGAATGCTTTTATTCCTTAATCACGTATGATTGATGAATAATATGATGAAGATGTTTTAGTCAGCTTTTACGATAAACATGTTTTTATTCTTTAATCGCATATGATTATTGAATAATAGGATAGAGTTCATGACATGATGATAGTAATAGATGATCTTAACAATTGGGTAATTAAGAAGCGAGTCAAGACTCGTTGAGTATGTCGTACCAGCCTCTCGATCTACAAGGAGGTTTTCAGTTTAAGTATGACAAGCCAAGGCTCTAAAGAAAGTTTATGGTCTTGGTGAATCTGAAGATCTGCGTGCATTCTGTACTGACACACGGGCCCTGAAGACAAGTAAAAGAAAGATAATGCATAATGAAGCATAATTGAGCATAATCGGTTCATGCATGATACACGATATGCTTTAGAATTGTATGATACATGTTATGCTTTTAAGTTATGATATACATTTCTTAGTATGATATGTGTTTTTAGGTTATGATATATGCTTTGAGATATGGTATATGCTGTCAAGTTAGGGGATGTGCCTTTAAGTTATGGCATGTGTTTTTAAATGATAGTTTTACAGGTTAAGTGTTGTACTTACTGTGCATAAAGCTCATCATGTATGTTCATACTGTAGGTAAGAAACCTACAAGTTAGACTCTGATGGACGATGATGGAAACAGGATTAAAGTGAGGGTTGGGTATGAATACCATCACAAGTTCTACTTCCGCAAGATGTTAAGTAACCCTTTTTATTTTGAAATCCAAACTTATATTAAGTAATGACCAGTTTAGTATTTTCTGAGTATGTATGTAAACCTCAAGTTGTATTAAAACCCTTATGTATTCGTTAACTATATTTAAGTATGTATGTCTATAGTAAAGGTTACGTATAAAAAAAATCCTATGGAAATTATGATGTTGAAGTATGATTATTTTAAGCACGTTTCCAAGTAAGTGTAAGTAAAGTAAGTTTAAATGAGTGGCGACGACTGCGCCACTAGGGCGGGTCAAAGCTAGGGTCACCACATTTGTAATGATGTTCTTTTTGTTTACCAATTCAAAATATTACAGACACCTCTAATCACAATACTCACTGAAAACAAACTGAACAGGGACAATTATAAAGAATGAAAAAGAAACCTGCTATAGTCCTCAGCTGCGAGAGACACAAGTTCATACTGGACAAACCATGCCTACCAAGGCCAGACCTGATGTGCCACTTAAGGAGGTCCCGGCAACATATACTCATTGGAGAAAATATAATGAGATTGCTGGGTGTTACATCTTAGCTAGCATGAGGAGTGCTCTTCAAAAGTAGCACGAGACTTATTAAGTTGCCAAAGAGATCCTGGACAACTTGGAGGATATGTTTGGAGGCTAAGAAAAATTGGCTCAACAGTCCGTTATAACAAGTATAATGAACTCTAGACAAAAGGCAGGTACTCCGGTGAAAGATCATATGCTGACGCTTATGGGGTTCTTCACTCAGGCTGCTGAAAATGGCGCAGAGTGAAACTACAATACCCAGATTGAGATGGTATTTAAGACTCTGCCTAAGGATTTTGTGGGGTTTAAAACCACATACAATCTAGCGATAAAGGAACTAAGAATAACCCAAGCTTATGAACGGATGATCAGAGATTGGGATGCTGTCTAACCCAAGGGAGATGCCAACTTGGTAGAATCTTCCAAATCCTCCGAGAATAAGAAGAAGCCAAAGAAGAAGTAGGTGGCTTCTACTTCATCTGTTCCTCTTGTGAATGATGGGAAGAAGAAGAATAATAATAAGAAGCTGAAGGATCCTAAAAAGTCCAAATGCTTCTACTGTGGGAAGGTAGGTCACTTTAAGAAGGCTAGCCAGGAATTGGAGATGGTAGCTTGATGGTGGCTGAAGTAGTGAGAGAAGTTCATCTTTATTTTAATAATTTTATATTTATTTTATTAAAAGATTGTTTTTATGTTCCTAATTTTAAGAGAAACATTATATTGGTAGCCTATTTAATTAAGGATTGTTATTCAATTTGGTTTAATAAAACGGTTGTTATTCGCAAAAATAATTCTTTTATCTATTCTGAGAGAATAGATGGAAATCTTTATTTTATCAAACCAAAGATGCACTTACTGCTGGACATCAAATGAATAGATAACTCTAAAAGGCTTAAAATTTCTCACTCTAACAAGACATACTTTGGCATTTAAGATTAGGTCATCTTAATCAAGATAGGATTTTGAGATTGATAAAAGATGGTCCTTTGGATACTCTAGAGGAAGTACGCCTTCCCCAATGTAAATCTTGCCTTGAGGGTAAGATGACCACGCGGTCTTTTGGAGCTAAAGGTACCAGGGCTAAGGAACTCTTAAAAATCGTGCACACCGACATATGTGGCCCCATAAACATCAAAGAGTATGGACAGTATAGGTCTTATGTCTCCTTTATAGATGATTACTCGAGATATGGATACGTATACCTAATGCACCACAAGAGTAAAATCTTTGATGAGTTCAAAGAGTATCATGCAGAAGTGGAAAAGTAATTGGGTAAATCCATAAAAACACTTCAATCAGATCGAGGTGGTGAATACCTCTCTGATGATTTTCTAGGGCATCTTGTAGAGAATGGGATTTTATCTCAATTGACCATACCTGGTACTCCACAACAAAATAGTGTAGCCAAAAGGAGAAATAGGACCTTCTTGGATATGATATGATCCATGATGAGTTATTTAATGCTACCATTATCATTTTAGGGATATGTATTACAAATAGCGTGCTATATTCTGAACCAAGTAAATCAATTCCCAGAACTTCGTATAAACTGTGACGTGGCAGGAAGCCTTCTCTTGGACATATGAGATATGGGGCTGTCTGACACATGTACTAGATGGGGATACAAAGAATTTAGAATCAAGATCAGAATTATCCATATTTGTAGGGTATTCTAAGGGAAGTAAGTGAGATTTATTCTATAACTCAAAGGAACAAAAAGTCATTGTATTAACCCATGCGACATTTTTGGAAGAAAGTCACCTGAATGACTTTAAACCTCAAAGCAAAGTAGTGCTAGAATGGTTATTGGGTGATAGAACTGCTCTACAGGTTTGGGTTTTGGACATAAGTCTAAATTCTAGTGAAAGATTTGTGGATGATTAACAGTTTAGAGTGCTTTGTTACAGTGGGAGGGTTTCAAGGAAACCTAATTTCTTCATGTATAATGCTGAGATATACCAAGCCGAGGCTCATGAGTATGAAGATGATATGGTCACTTATGATGAAGCTATGAATGATGTTGATTCTAAATCTTGGAAATAGGTCATGAACAATAAGATGGATTCTATGAAATCCAACTCTGTTTGGGAACTTGTAGATCTACCAGATGGGATAAAACCCATTGGTTGCAAGTGAGTCTATAAAAGAAAGAAGGATGCGGAAGGAAGAGTTGAAACTTTCAAGACTAGACTTGTGGCAAAGGGATACACGCAAAAGGTTGGAATCGATTACGATAAAACTTTTTCACCTGTTGCTATACTGAAGTCTAACCGTATTCTTTTGTCTGTTGCTGCGGCTCTTGATTACGAGATTTGGTAAATAGACGTCAACACGACATTCTTAAATGGTCATCTTGAGGAAAGTATCTATATGATATAGTCCAAAGGGTTCGTGGCAAAAAGCCAAGAAAGAAAAGTCTGCAAGTTACTTAGATCCATTTATAGATTAAATTAAGCATCCCACTCATGGAACCAAAGATTTGATCAAGCAATCAAAACATTCAGCTTTAAGCAGAATGTTGATGAATCTTGTGTTTATAAACGTATTAAGGAGGGAAAAGTGGTCTTTCTAATGCTCTATGTCGATGATATACTACTCATTAGGAGTGATGTAGGGAGTTTTTCATCGGTCAAATTTTGGCTACACTAATAGTTTGACATGAAGGACTTGAGATAAGCTAATTATGTTCTAGGCATTCGTCTCTTTAAAGATCGAAAGAACAAAATGATAGCATTATCCCAAGCTTCATATATAGATAAGATAATTGATAAGTATGTAATGTAAGAGACAAAGAAAGGTTCACAACCTTCCATTACTAGTCTAACTCTTTCATTGGATGACTATCCTAAGACACCGGAAGAAAGAGAGCGTATGAGTAAAGTCCCTTATGTATCCGCTGTGAGTAGCCTTTTGTATACTATGCTTTGCACTCGCCCAGATATTTGTTTTGTGATAGGTATAGTGAATCGATATCAAGCGAATCCTGAAATCAAGTATTGGCAAACAGTAAAGCATATACTCAAGTATCTTAAGAGAATGATCGATTATATGCTAGTATATTCTGGAGGGGACCTAACACTCGTAGGATACACAGATTCAAACTTCTAAACTTGCAAGAATTCAAGGAAGTTAATGTCAGGATCAATGTTCTTACTCGAAGAAGGCGCCATTGTATGGAGGTGCGTGAAACAGGATTACACAACTGACTCTACGATGGAGGCTGAGTATGTGGCTACGGTTGAAGCATCTAAAGAAGCGATTTGGCTCCATAAGTTCTTTAAAGACCTTGAGATCATTCCAGGTGTTGACAAGCTTATCACACTCTATTGTGATAATAGCATGGCTATTGCCAACACAAGGGAATCTAGGCACCACAAAAAGACAAAGCACATAGATTGGAGATACCACATAATAAGAGGGCACGTGGAGATAGGACAAATGAATGTATGTAAGGTCGCATCTGAGGATAACATTGCCTATCCCTTTACTAAGACTTTGGTAGTTAGAAGCTTTAAGAGGCATGTTGAGGCGATGGGGATGCGAAACATGGCACATCTACTCGCTTAGGACAAGTGGGAGATTGTTAGAAAATGCCCTAAGTATGAAAGATATTTTAATGTATTTCATTTATTTTAAACTAGATAATAAAGTTATATTTAGAGGTTATTCATTACATTGCTGTTTGTTCTCATTCTATTTACATGTTAAAGTAAATGTAAGCAAATATGACTTATTAATTGCTTGTATTAAACTGTTAGAATGTTGCATGCAATGGACTTTTGTATACGAGAAGATAACATTCCAAAGTAAGTAGTCTAAATTATGGTCCATAGTCTATGGGGTTAGACCGGGCATCTAACTCATGTTAAGATTATTATGTTGTTTAAAGCCGTGGTGGGGGCGGTTTGTCTTGACCATCCGGAGCATAGACTCTCGAGTAAAGATATAGATATATTGCTTGGTGATGAAATATTGGACCGAGATTAAAGTGTGATTGATTTGCATAGTCACTATGAGTGGATCAACTTGCTTTTAACGTTCATTATGCAATAATCTTAATCCTGAGTAGATAAACTACTTCATATATATGACTTGTGTACTTTGATATTCCAACGACTAAAGCGTCTCAGAGGTAGTAAGCTCATAGATCGGTTTATTGGATGCATGACTTGTATACGATGGAGGGTTTTTTTTTACAGATATTAGAATCATAACTCTAATAAGGAGTTAAGGGTATCCTCTTAAAGGCATTATATTAAAAGTGAAACTAGAAAAGGCCTTGGGTTATGTGCTAGGCGGATGACTTCTTATTCACATATGGTAAATAATCATTTTCTTATTTGGTAGTATAATGGAACTTTTAGATAGCTTGATCAGTAGATTAAATGTACTTTGACCTAAGGCTGATCATGGATATTATATGAGGGTTTCGCATACATGACAAGGTCATTAGACAGTAGCTTGTCACAGGATTTCGTAATACGGTATATAATTGGAAATTCAATTTCAAGTTTATAGTGGCGTGACTCTGAAATTAGTGATCATATGATTGAGTTGTTCGGTATAGAGCAATGATCATATGGATTTATGGGAGCCCGATTATATATGTCTAAGTGGTCCCTCTACTAGCTCCACATAATTCCTTCACGAATGACAAATTGATCAGGGTATACTTGTTGGCTTATTGTCTATGCATGGATATAGGTGGTGTTCACATAGGAAAAGGGTGGAAGACAATATTCTTTTCTAATGAATTCAAATTTTGTTTTGGATAAGAGATTACATAATTATTTGAATTCCAAATAAAGTTGCCATGATTTTATTTGAATTTGAATTAGAGTTGTGGAAAATTATCCATGAGGGTAAAAATTTATAATACAAGTTTATTGTGGAGTTTGAAATTTGAATTTGAAATTCGAAATTTAAAATTTAAAATTTGAATTTGATATTTGAATTTGATATTTGAATATGAAATTTAAAATTTAAATTTGAAATTTGTTTTTTAAGTTTGAATTTTGAAATTTGAAATTTGAATTCAAATTTTGAATTACAAAATCAAGTTGTAACCGAATCTTATTGTGGATAATTCCACAAGGCAAATTCGGTTTTCTTGTGGATAAGGGAGAGGAAGATCTTATTTAAATCCTACTTGAATTTTAAATCATAATCCCTCTAGATGTGGCTGAATTTGTTGAAGGGATCTCACCCTAGGAGGATTCAATTTCTATGGATAAGGATGAAGGAGAATTCAAGTCACAATCTTATTTGAATTTTGAATCTCTCCCTCACATGGTGCAACCAAATTTCTCTATGGATAATGTTAAGGGACAATCGGTTTTTTTATGGATACGGGTGAGGTGAAATTCAAGTTAAAAATCCTATTTGAATTGTAATTCTTCTCACACTTGGATAGCCCAATCTAGCCATGTTTTGTGGCTTAGGAGAAGTCAGTTTTAGTGGATAAAGAAGAGATAAAATTCAAGATAAAAATCCTGTTTGAATTTTGAATACAAAATCTTTCCTAGTATGGCCAAAATTGATCATGATCTTGGCCTAAGGAAGAGTTCGGATTTTGTGTGGAAAAAAGGGGAGAAAATCTTCTTTTGGTCCAATTCAAAATTCAAAGAATTACCTCATGCAAAACTATAAATAGGGGTCTTGCCACTCCAGTTCTCTCAGACCATAGACTCTCAAGAAAACAGGCTTATTGCTACACAAATCACCGTGATGATAAGTTCTTAAAGAGATCTGGGTGGTTAGAAGAAGACTAGCAGTGCTAATATACCGATTGAGGATCTGAATGCCTACACACTCTGTAGTTCGGGAATCAGAGAATAGTAGAGAAGGCTAGTTGGTTGAAGCCCTCCGGTCATTCTCCTCCTTCATTCTTGGCATCCTCTACGAGTATAAAGTTATTGTTGTTGATTTATTATACATGACATCACAAGATATTTAACGATCTTAAAAAAGAAATTTAATTCTACTATGCCACTCCGATAGATTTTTCCTACATTATGTAGAGCTAGTAAAGGGACTAATTGGACATATACAATATGGGCTCCAACAATCCATATAACTATTATCCTATATTGAATAAACCCATTACATAATTATTAGTTTCAGAGTCACACCACTATAAACATGAAACTGTACTCCCAATTATACACCGTATTACGCAAGCCAGTCATAAGATATTGTCTAATGACCTTATTATGTATGCAACATTCTCATATGATATCCATGATCAGCCTTAAGTCAAAGTCCGTTCAACTTGCTGATCACATTATCTTAAAGATCTGTTATACACCTGATTAAGAAAATAATTATTCACCATATGTGAATAAGAAATCATATGCCAAGCAAATGACCTAAGACCTTGTCCATTTTTATATTCAGTATAATGCCTTTAAGATGATAGCCTTTAATTCTCATTAGAGTAATGATTCCAATATCTGTAAATAAACCCTCCATTATATACAAGTTATGTACCAAACGAACCGGTCTATAAGCTTTCTATCTCTGAGACACTTTAACCTTTAGAATATCAAAGTACACAAGTCATACACATGAAGCAATTCACCTACTCAGGATTAAGGTTATTGCATAATGAATGTCAAAAGTGAACAGATCAATTACACTTTAGTCCAAGTCCGATATGTCACCACTAAGCAACATATCTATGTCTCTACTCAGAAGTCGAAGCTTTAGACAATCAAGACAAACCGTCTCCCAAATTGGCTTTAGATAACATAATCACTCTAACCCCATAAACTACGGACCATAATTTTAGACTAGTTACTTTAGAACATTATCTTCCGCATATAAAAGTATTTTATATGCAACATCCTAATAGTTTAACAACAAGCAGTTAATGAACCATATTTGCTTACATTTACTTTAATATGTAAATAAGATGAGGACATATAGTAATATAATGAATAACCTCCAATATTATTAATTAGTTTAAAATAAATTAAATACATTAAAATGTCTTTACTGCTTAGAGCATTCCTAACAATCTCCTACTTGTCTCAAGCTAGTAAATGTGTCGTGTTTCGCATCCCCATCGCCTCTACATATCTTTCAAAGTTTCTAACTACCAAAGTCTTAGTAAAGGGATCGGCAATGTTGTATTTGGATGTGACCTTACATCCATCTACTAGACATGTTTCTACGTGCCCTCTAATTATATAGTTTCTCTAATAAATGTGCTTAGTCCTCTTGCGGTACCTAGATTCACTTATATTGGCAATAACTATGCTTTTATCACAATAGAGTATGATAGGCTTATCAATACCCAAAATGACCTCAAGGTCTCAAAAGAATTTATGGAGTCAAGTCGCTTCTTTAAATGCCTCAGCTGCAGCCATATATTCAGCCTCCATAGCAGAGTCAGTTGTACAACTCTGTTTCATGCTTTTCCACACAATGGCACCTTCTCCAAGTATGAACACTAATCTTGAAGTCGGCTTCCTTGAATCCTTACAAGTTTGGAAGTCTAAATCTATATATCCTAGAGTGTTAGGTCCTATCCAAAATATACCAGTATATAATTCTTCGTTCTCTTAAGATATTTAAGTATATGCTTTACGGCTTGTTAATGCTTGATTCCAGGATTCGCTTGATATCGACTCACTATACTTACTACAAAACAAATGTCCTGGCGAGTGCAAAGTATAGTATACATAAGGCTACCTATAGTAGATGCATAAGAGACCTTACTCGTACGCTCTCTTTCTTCCTATATCTTTAGACAGTCATCCAATGAAAGAGTTAGACTAGAAATGGAAGGTTGTGAACCTTTCTTTACTTCATACATTGCATACTTTTAATTATCTTATCAATGCATGAAACTTGGGATAATGCTATCATTTTGTTCTTTTGATCTTCAAAGAGGTGAATATCTAGAACATAATTAGTTTCTCTCAAGTCTTTCATATCAAATTGTTAGGATAATCAAAGTTTGACCAATAATAAGTTTCCTTCATCATTCCCAATGGGTAATATATCATCAACATAAAAGACCACTTTACCATTCTTTATACGTTTATAAATACAAAGTTCATCAATGTTCTGCTTAAAACCAAATGTTCTGATCGCTTGATCAAATCTTTGGTTCCATGAGTAAGATGCTTGTTTTAATCCATATATAGATCTAAGTAACTTGCAAACTTTCCTCTGTTGGCCTTTTATCATGAACCCTTTAGTCTGTACCATACAGATATTTTCATTAAAATTGTCATTCAAGAGTGCTATCTTGACGTCCATTTACCAGATCTCATAATCGAGAGCCGCAGTAATGGATAGAAGAGTATAGATAGACTTCAACATCGCAACAGGCAAAAAAGGATTCATCGTAATCAGCTTTAACCTTTTGCATGTACCCATTTACCACAAGTCTAGCTTTAAAAGTTTCAATTTTTCCTTCTGTATCCCTCTTTCTCTTATAGACCTACTACAGGAAAAATTTATCAGAGTAGCACAGTCGAATTACAAAAATTTTTCAAGATTATTAAATATCTCGTGATGTTATATACAATAAACTAACAACAATACTTTTATACCTTCAGAGGACGCTAAGAATGTAGAAGGAGAATGACCAGAGGGTTTTAACCAACTAGCCTTTTCTATTATTCTTCAATTCCTGGACGGTAGAGTGTATGGGCACTCGGATCCTCAATCAGTATACTAGCACTGCTAGTCCTCTTCCGACCACCCAGATTTCTTTAAGAACTTATTGCTATGGTGATTTGTATAACAATAAGTCTACTCACTTGAGAGTCTGTGATCTAAGAGAACTAGAGTGGTAGGACTCCTATTTATAGAATTGCATGAGGTGATTCTTTGAATTTTGAATTAGACCAAAAGAAGATTTTCTGCCCTTTTTTCACGCAAAATCTAAAATCTTTATAGGCCAAAAACATGGGAAGATTCAGCCACCCTTAGACGATTTTGTATTCAAAATTCAAATAGGATTTTAACTTAAATTTCATCTCACCTTTATTCACAAAAACTGATTCTCTCTTTGGCATTATCCATAGAGAAATTCGGCTACGCCATGTGAGGGAGAGATTCAAAATTCAAATAAGATTGTAACTTGAATTTTCCTTCATCCTTATCCATAAAAACCGAATCCATCAAGAGTAGGATTCCTTTCAACAAATTCGGCCACTTATAGAAGGATTAGGATTCAAAATTCAAGTAGAATTTAAACAAGATCTTCCTCTCCCTTATCCACAAGAAAACCGAATTTTTCATGTGGATTTATCTACAATAAAATTTGGTTACCACTTGATTTGTGATTCAAAATTTGAATTCAAATTTCAAATTTCAAAATTCAAAATTCAAATACAAATTTCAAATTTAAATTTCAAATTCAATTATCAAATTCAAATTTTAAATTTAAATTTCAAATTCAAATTTCAAATTCAAAATTTAAATTTCAAGTTTCAAATTTGAAATTTCAAATTCCACAAAAAACTTAACTTTCAAATTTTGCCCTCATAGATAATTTTTCACAAATCTAATTCAAATTCAAATAAAATCATGGCAACTTTATTTGGAATTCAAATAATTGTGTAATCTCTTATCCAAAACAAAACTCAAATTCAACAAAAGAGAATCTTGTCTTTTACCCTTTTCCTTTATGAATACCACCTATATCCATGCAAGACAACAAGCCAATAAGTATACCCTAATCAATTTATTATCCGTTAAGGAATTATGTGAGGCTAGTAAAGGAACTACTTGGATATATATAATCGAGCTCCCGTGAATCATATGATCATCGTTCTATACAAAACAACTCAATCATATGATCACTAATTTCAGAGTCACACCACTATAAACTTGAAACTAAACTCCCAATTATATATAGTATTACGAAAGCCTGTGATAAACTATTGTCCAATGACTTTGTCATGTATGCAAAACGCTCATATGATATCTATGATCAGCCTTAGGTCAAAATCTGTTCAACCTACTGATCAAGCTATCTTAAAGTTCCATTATACTATCGAATAAGAAAATGATTATTCATCATATGTGAATAAGAAGTCATCTGCCTAGCAGACGACCTAAGGTCTTATCCATTTTCACATCTAGTATAATGCATTTAAAAGGATACCCTTAACTACTTATTAGGGCTATGATTCCAATATCTATAAATAAACCCTCCATCATATATAAGTCATACACCTAATAAACCAGTCTATAAGCTTATTACCTCTGAGACGCTTTAGCTATTGGAACATCAAAGTACACAAGTCATATACATGAAGTAGTTTATCTACTCAGGATTAAGGTTATTACATAATAAACGTCAAAAGTAGATTAATCCACTCATAGCGGATTATGCAGATCAATTACACTTTAGTTTCAGTCCAATATGTCACCACCGAGCAACATATCTATGTCTCCACTCGAGAGTCTATGCTCCAGATAGTCAAGACAAACCATCCCCACCATGACTTTAGACAACATAATAGTCTTCACATGAGTTAGATGCTCAGTTTAACCCCATAGACTACAAACCACAATTTAGACTACTTACTTCAAAATGTTGTCTTCTCGCATACAAAAGTCCATTGCATGCAACATTCTAACAGTCTAACACAAGCAGTCAATGAGCTATATTTGCTTACATTTACTTTAATATGTAAATAGAATAAGGACAAATAGTAATGTAATGAATAATCTCTAAATATAACTTTATTATCCAGTTTAAAATAAATGAAATACATTAAAATGTCTTTCATACTTAGGGCATTTTCTAACACCCACATGCACCTAATGGGTTTGATCCCATTCAGTAGGTCCACAAATGTTCAAATAGAGTTGGATTCTATAGAATCCATCTCATTGTTCATGGCCTATTTCAAAGATTTCGAATCAACATCATATACTTTAACATGTAAATAGGATGAAGACATATAACAATATACTAAATAACCTCTAATATATTATTAATTAGTTCAAAATAAATGAAATATATTGAAATATCATTCCCGCTTCGCGCATTCTTAATAGTTGGATGCTCATTCTAACCTTATAAACTATGGACTATAGATTTAAGCTACTTACTTTAAAATATTGTCTTCTTATATACAAAAGACCATTGCATACAATATTCTAATAGTTTAACATCAAGTAGTCAATGAGCTATATTTGCTTATATTTACTTTAACATGTAAATAAAATGAGGTCATACGGTAATGACGTAATGCATAACCATTAATATATTATTAATCAGTTCAAAAATAAATGAAATACGTTAAAAATGTCTTTCTATCTTAGAGCATTTCCAAAAATTATTCAATCAAAAGCCATGCTCCTCATGATAATACTTCATTAGATTATTTATATTTTTTATATCTTATATTTTGCTTTTATTCAGAAAATATATCCTATGTTTTGAAAATTTTTTTTTTACATTTTTATACTGTCAAATTATGTTTAATATACAAATTTATACATTTTGTTAGTCAACACTTAATTTTGACCTTAAAATACCTAAATTACCCTTACAAAGAAAACTAAAATGGAGAATGATTTACATTTTTATACCCTACATTTTGTTTGTTTTCAAAATAATATACCATCTTTTCTAAATTTCTACATTTTTGTATTATTAATTGATAATTAGTATAGATTTTGATATAAATCAATACATTTTCTCGACAATACTTAATTTTAGCATTAAAAATACCCAAAATACAATTGAAATTAAAAAAATAATTGTAAAAATTCTAATTTCAACTATAAGCTAAATAAAAGGGTTAAGGCAGGGCATAAAAGTTTAATGGTGCATGGTAGAAGAATGGGAAGGGACTCGTGATTTTGAGGTCATGTTGAGAAATTTGAATTTTTTATTGTGAAAATTAAACATTTTGTCTTATTTTAATTTTAAAGGGTATATTGGACATTTTTAGGTTAAAGTAATGTGTTGATCTAAAAAAAAAATATTGATCAATATATTATATGTAACATAATGATATAAAATGCATGACTTTGAATGTATGGTATAATTCTTTAAATAAAAATAAAACACCAGATATAAAAATATAAATAATCCAAATTTAAATTTTCATTTTAAGGGTATTTTAGACAATTTTAAGTTAAAATTACGTGTTTGCTTCGAAAATGTATAGATTTATACATTAAATATAATATAAAAGTATAAAAATGTGAAAGTTTAAAATACAAGATATATATTTTAAATAAAGGCAAAATGCAAAGTATACGAGAGTAAATAATCCTACTTTATTTAAATCAATCAGCCGATGCCCCTTTTTTCGAATTATTAATTGCCCTTTTATAACCTTCATGCATCTTGTCATCAAATCAATGAAACTAATTAAAAGAATTCAACAATAACATATTGGACGATTAAGATTCATCGAGGATTACCCTCATTTTTAAAGTGCTGGGCTGTAGAGAACACTTTTTTTTTTATTATTATTAAATAAAGGCAAAACCCTTTTTTAAAATCAACAAAATCACTATTTTTTGTCAACAATAAAATCCGTATCTCTTTTTTGAACTTAGGGTTTGTTTGAATCACATGTTTGAGCTTAAAAATTTCAGTTAAGTTTAAAATGAGTTAAATTATAAAATAAACCTTATATTTAGTACTTAAGTTTGAGTTAGAAAATTTAATCTTGAGTTAAAAATATTTAAATGATAAAAGTTGGGATTGAATTTGTATTGAAAATTATTCTTCCTTTTATTTTGTTTATGTTATTAGTACAATTTTTTTTTAGAATAAGATAAGATTTGTGAATATTATTTTTAGATCCAAAACACTATGTAAATAATGGACTAAAAGCTTAAAATAGACTAGCAAACTAAATACAAGATTAAGTTTAAATTTAATTTTTTAGATTCAAATCCGTAATCTAAACAAACCCTTAGATTAGGGATTTGAATTCTATGGTTTTAGATAAAGTTAAACATGGTGTTAGTCATAACCGTTAGGGTTAGTAATTTGTGTTATCGTATCGTGTTTTATTCTTTAGTTAACACCATTACTATAAACCCAAACCAAATTCATTTATTAATTGTATTAATCGTGTCTACCGAATTAACCTGTTTAAATTAATAATAAATAAAATAATGACTTATTTAATATAATTGTAATACTTTAACATGTTTATTAGTTAACATATCCTTTCTTTCATGAAAAATAATTGAAATTTACTTATAAAGTTTTGAAATTCGTATTATTTGTATTTTATTAATTATGAAAACTTTTATTTTAAATCATAAACAATTAACTATAAAAATATTTATAGTTAATTGTGTCAATTCTTATCAATCTGTGTTAGAAGGTAAACTCATGGGATGTTTGGTAAATGCGTTACATTTTAATTGCGTTTGAATACAATTCATTTTTTGAGTGTTGTATTTGGTTAAAAAATATTTATTTTGTATTTGAATGAAATGTGTGTTTGGTTGAAAAGTATTTTAAAGCTGAAAAGTTGATGTGATTGGTAAAAGTAGAGATAAAAAGTTAGAGTTAAAAAGTTGATGTGATTGTTTTAAAAAACTTTTGAATAGTAATTGTTTTCAAAACACCGTTGAAAAGGATTATATTTGAATGCAAAACTTTACGTTTGGTGTAAAATTAGTTTTCGTAATACTAAAAAACGTTTTCCAAACATGCCATCAAACTCACCTGTTTATTAATCGTGATAATTATGTTAATCTATTTTTGACCTAACATTTATTAAAAATCTAAATTTACTAACTTTGTATCATATTTATATCAACTTATTGTACTATAATCTAAATTGTCAGCTTTAATTACTATAATGATATGCATACTGCCATAAACATTATTTTATTCAAGTATCACTATAAATTATTTTGTTGTTTTAAATTGTTTAAACTTATGGGTAGTTTGGTAAACATATTATATTTTAATTGTATTTGAATATAATTTATTTTTTAAGTGTTGTATTTAGTTAAAAAATATTATTTTATATTTAAATATAATGTATATTTTGATGAAAAGTATTTTAGAATTAAAAAATTAATATGATTAATAAAATAAAAATAAAAAGTTAAAATTAAAAAATTAATATAATTATTTTAAAAGTTTTTTAAATAATAATTATTTTTATAATATTATTAAAAAAATTATATTTAAATATAAAATTTTATGTTTAATGTAAATTTACATCGTATTTAAATCACAGGACTTAAAAAAAAAGCCTTTTCCAAAATAAGTACTTAAAAAATAAACTAAAACCTCTTTCTCGTCGTCGTCTCATCTTTATATTTGACTTGCCCTTCGTTGTCGTCTCGTTAGCCTTTACCTTTCACGGCTTGTCCTGATTTCCTCACCAGAAATTCATTCCAAAATACCTTCGATTTCGATCCCAGACTTTTCCGAATTGAAGCTCCAACTTTCGAATTTGCTTCAATTTCTTCTCTGCCTGGTTCCGTAATTTAGGGTTTTTCTTTTCCCCAACTGGTTCAGCTCTTTTTCCGCTTTAATGGCGACACTTTTGGAGGAAATTGTGAAATCGGTGGAGTTGTGGTTGAATCTGATTAAAAGGCCCCAACCTTTTGTTGACCCGAATCTCGACCCGGTTCTCTTGGTGCCTGGAATCGCTGGCTCGATTTTGAAGTCCGTGGATGAAGAAAATGGTAAAGATGAAAGGGTTTGGGTTAGGATCCTGTCCGCTGATTACAAGTTTCGGACTAAGCTTTGGTCTCGTTTCGATCCTTCCTCTGGTAGTTGCTTCCCTTTGTTTGATTTATTTATTTATTTTTTCTTTTCTGGTTTTGTTGGGTTTTGAGAAATTTAGGACTTTTAAAGTTTTTTTTTAATTTTTTATTTTGCGTTTGGTTGCTGAGAAAATGAAGCAAGAAAGAAGGGAAGTTGATATGAGAAATTCTTAGTTTGATATGGGTTTTAAATTCTATAATTTCATATAGCGACAAAGAACTACAAGTATCACTTTCATTGTTGTTTTGTTTTGGATTTTGTTTCTCTGCAGTGAAAATTAAAAAAAAAAATGGTAGAGATTCTCTTTAGCAGTAACTTGAAATTATTTGCACCATTCATTTGTCGTTCTGACTTGAAAAAAAAAAAAAATCCAAATATATATGTCCTAAAGTTGAATCGGCTTAAATGTTTTCAGTTGAATCAGGTGTAATGTTTTAACCTTTAGGAGAATTTCAATTGAAGTTCAAAGAATAGTATGAAAATCGACCGATTCTTATGTAAATTTACTGTGTTTTTATCCCTTATTCCTTGTCTTATTATGATTTTGAGGAGCTAACACTTAGCTTTTTCTCTTTATTTAAAAAAAAAAAAAATTGGAACAGGTAGAACTGTGTCTTTGGATTCAAAAACAAATATAATTGTTCCTGAAGATAGATATGGCCTTCATGCAATTGATATCCTGGATCCTGACATGGTAAGCTATGTACTCCTCTACTGATTTTGATGCTATAAATGTGAAACTTGACATTTACTTAATTTTTTTACAGTAGCCTTTAGTCGCATTGAAGTTTATTTTTCCTATTATGATATTATTAGGTGGTAGTGGGGTAGGTAATAATCAGCTATCGAAGGAGAATGGTATCTTAAGATAAATGGTAAACATAGTCGTAAAAACCTTAGACAACGTCATTTACCTACGCCTATGGGATGCCTACCAGTCCAACAACATCAGTGTCCTGTTCCAAAGGAAATTGTAGGTTCTTTGTCAAAAAAAAAAAAAAAAAAAAAAAAAAAAAAAAAAAAAAAAGAAAAAAGAAAGTAGGTTCACACTCACATTCTAGTTTCGAACTCAAGCTCGCTAAGCTAATTCAGAGGATTCTAGGCTCTTAAATGTGGTCCTATTTGCTTGTAGAAACAGAACAGAGAGGGTAGAGGGAAAGATACTTTCTGAACAATTTTAAGCATTTTGAAGGGGAAGAGTAAGATTAGTGCCTGAACTACATGTGAGCAAGATTGTCATAATGTTGGATTGTATGTATAATTTCAGACGCTGGGTTTTCTTGCCTTTTCATATTTAAGTATTGAAGTTAACTTGTTCTTTCATGATTATGAGGGGGCTACTATTTTACAATGGAGAAGGAGCTCCTCGAATTACCCTGTGTAATTGTTGAAAATACTTAAGGATGATTAGATAATTGAATTTCAGATATAAGCAGATAATGATTCAGAAAATCTATTTAAAAAAATGAGAATTGTATATTATCATTGGTTATTATGAATACATATGAGAAATATATATGTATACATATGCAAAATTCTTAAAAGTTTTCAAAGGCTGCTAAGAGATTTTTAGTTGCATAGTTGGATTCCCTTTGTCATTAGAAGTGGGGCCAAAAGTCTCAATGTCTAGTCACTGGTGGAACATCCAGTAAAATTAAATTATGATAAAGTAGAAGTTTTGAGAAAGGTAAGATAAAACCAAACTCGTTGACATATCATGAGTAATATAATCCAAAACAATTACTAGTAATTAAAAGAGAGAATAAAAAGCTATTAAAAATATGGTAGACTTTATTACTATCATACTGTGAGAATAAATAAATACCAGAGAGGATGTTTATTTAATTCTCTTTAAATGCCCCCATTAAAGGAACTAATGAGGAATTGATCACTGAAGGTATCTTGTCAGTGCTACAAGATATCAAAAGTTTTCTGGCAATTTCCCTAGTAGTTCACATACTAATAATGAATGTGTCACCAATTATCAGTCACTTTTTTCGTGTAGGTTATTGGACGTGAATGTGTTTATTATTTTCATGATATGATCGTTGAAATGATCAAATGGGGTTTCCAAGAGGGGAAAACGCTTTTTGGATTTGGATATGACTTTCGCCAGAGCAACAGGTATGTTTGCTATCTATATGAAATTGGGATGTGAGAAAATAAATTATAAGGATATGGGAAAGTTAACTCTAATCCCCATTTTTAGCAAAAGAGGGACAAGATGGAAAAGGGATCTGGATGTTATAATCTGAGCATCCTCTAAGTTCGTGATGTATTGTGTTGTGGTTGGTGTGTTGGTTCTGTTTGTGTTTTTTTGGTGTTTGAGGCGTGGAAGCTATGTTCCTATGTGAAATTTGAGTGAAAGTTTAGTATACCGTTGGGCCTCTTGTGGTAAAAATCAGGTCGTAAAGAAGTGTGTGATTTAGTTCCACCTTTCATCTCTTGTACAAATAAAAAAGTTCCCCACGCTGCCGCGCTGCCCCCCCAACCCCAATTATCCACCCAGTACCTTTTTTTTTTTTTTGGCCCAGCAAAACAGAAAGGGGAAAAAACTGGAACAAATATTATTACATCCCACCAAAGTTGTTCACTTAATGTGCCACAAACATCCACATCCTTCTCAAGAAGTTGAATTTCTATATTTTTCTTTTAGGAAAAGAATAGAATTTATATGTCAATCTATTGGTTGAGGACAGAATTTACTGGTTTAGTTGTACTTCAGGCATATTTTAAAATGCATCCAACCAGAAATCAAGAATTAATTGGTAAAATATTTTTTCCAATTTATTCTAATCTCATGACCGAACTTCAAGAGGCTTATTGCTTCTTATATTCCCCTTTCACCTTTAGTTCTTACTTAATTAATACTTTTTGTTTAAACTTATTGGTGGGAGGTTGATTTTCCAAGTTCTAACTTTTGAAAGTGCTCCCAGTTTCTTTCCTTGCGTGTTTGGGCTTTTTTTTTATTATTATTATTTTTATTTTTATTGAGTCGATGTCCAATCTTAAAATTAGAGAGCGAAGGGAGTAATTTAAAGTTTTTAGGTATTTTGGTGAGCTGTATCCTCGCACTTTTTTTTGGGGGGTATTTATCAGATTTTAGGGCTTGAATAATGTGTGTATTGATCAGCCAATAGGCTATATATATACAAAAGATTATAGCACCAAATCAGGAAACTACTAACTACTCCTAACTGAAATCCCTAAACTTATGGGATTTACACGTACACACGTTTTCCCACACTCCCCCTCAAGTTGGTGAATTGAAATTTTCCATTCCCAGCTTGGATACAATTCTCTCAAACGTTGAACTATTTAGCCATTTGGTGAGGATGTCGGCAAGTTGCCCATTTGTTGATACATAAGGAGTACAAATTAGGCCACTATCCAACTTTTCCTTGATGAAATGTCTATCGACCTCGATATGCTTCATTCGATCATGCTGAACCGGGTTATGAGCTATGCTTATTGCCGACTTATTGTTACAATAGAGTTTCATAGGTCCATCACAGTTAATCTTTAAATCTTCTAGGATGATCTTTAGTCAGAGTAGCTCACATATGCCTTGTGCCATTACACAAAACTCTGCTTCAGCACTAGACCATGCTACAACACTCTGCTTCTTGCTTCTCCATGTCACAAGATTCCCTCCAAGAAACGTACAATACCCGGTTGTTAATCTCCTGTCCACAATTGATCCTGCATAGTCAGCATCAGTATAAGCTTCAAGTGTCATACTTCCATTCCTCTCAAACAAAATTCCTCTTCCTGGTGTCCCCTTAAGATATTGCAAAATTCGATATGCAGCTTGCAAATGAGCCTCTCTTGGACTATGCATGAACTGGCTGATCAAGCTTACTGCATAAGCTATATCTGGTCTGGTATGCGACAAGTAGATGAGTCGTCCTATGAGACGTTGATACATCTCTCTATCTACCGTGGCATCTTCCTCTGCATTTCCCAATTTATGATTCGGATCTATGGGAGTTTTTGCAGGTTTACATGCAGCTTGACCTGGCTCCTTGAGCAAATCAATAACATACTTCTGTTGGGATATAAAAATTCCTTTTTTGGAGTGTGCAACTTCAATTCCCAGGAAATACTTCAATCTTCCCAAAGCCTTGATCTCAAACTCCTTAGCTAGGCATTGACTCAAGATGTGTTTTTCCCTCTCATCATCTCCTGTTATAATAATATCATCCACATATACAAGCAAGACTGTTACTCCCCCTGAAGTCGAGTGCTTAATGAACAATGTATGATCTCCTTGACTTTGTTTGTATCCCATAGCCAACATAACTCTAGCAAATCTCCCAAACCATGCCCGAGGCGATTGCTTCAAACCATACAAAGCTTTGTTCAGCTTGCATATTGTATTGGCCCTTATGTTCTTTCTATAGCCTGGTGGAACCTCCGTATAAATCTCCTCGTCAAGCTCTCCGTGGAGGAACGCATTCTTCACATCAAATTGTTGCAATTCCCAACTCAAGTTGGCAGCTAGGGATAGAACAACCCTAACTGTATTCATCTTTGCAACTGGAGCAAACGTCTCTAAATAGTCAATCCCATAAGTCTGCGTATATCCTTTGGCTATCAACCTCGCTTTATATCTCTTAATCGATCCATCAGCCCTATACTTCATAGTATAGACCCACTTGTAACCCACGGGCCTTTTTCCTGCTGGCAACTCAACCAACTCCCACGTTTTGTTCTTCTCTAGAGCCTCCATTTCCTCGTCCATGGCTTGCTTCCATTCTCCATCAGACAATGCCTCAGATAATGTGGTTGGAATGGTAATGGTATTAAGGTTAACAAGGAAGTCTTTATAGGTAGGCGAGAATTTTTTAGAGTATAGGTAGTGTGACAGGGGATATAGTGGCTGTTTGGTGCATTTTCTTGTCCCTTTCCTAAGTGCAATTGGAAGGTCCTGATCGTCCTCATTACTTGAAGGTTTGGTTTTACTCTGCAAAGCTAGAGAATCAGAAATTGTTACCTCATTTAAAAGACTGGGATCAGATTCTTGAACCTACACAGATCCTGGAACGTTCTTCTTTTGCCTTGAGTACACCAAGTTCTTACCAAATCTCACGTTTTCTAAAGCAGATTCCGAAGGATTAGAAACAATTTCTGGATCAGTGGTAACTGAAAATTCAGGTTGAGATGATGATGGTGAAAGGTCGGGTAACTCAAGAAGAAAACCTTCCAAACTACCCTTATCTTCCCTAAGACTCTCCCCCGGAAGATAAGGTTGGTAGAGTAGGCTTCTCGCTCATTAAAGGTGACATCCCTTGACACATAAAATTTCTTGGTTAGAGGATAGTAGCACTTATACCCTTTCTGAGTTGAGGAATACCCCACAAATACACATTTTAGAGCTCGAGGATCTAGTTTCCCCCTGTCTTGGCTATGGACATGAACAAATGAGACACATCCAAAGATACGAGGTATAAGGTTGTTGGTGGTGGATAGGTTTGGGTAGAATGAAGAAAGCACCTCCATTGGACTTTTGAATCCCAAAACACGAGTAGGAAGTCTATTGATGAGGTGAGTGGATGTGAGAACAGCTTCCCCCCAGAAGTTTTTTGGCACATGCCTCTGAAATAACAATGCTCGGGTTTGGTCTAAAAGGTGTCCATTTTTCCTCTTGGCTACTCCATTTTGTCGGGCTCTGGTCGCGTGTTCACCTGGTTCTTTCTTTGCGCGAGAATCTGGGCTTGCGTTTGTAAGGGCTTGCAAGAATCTGGTCGTTTGCAGATGTGAGGGTGGAGATGAGGAGGCTCTGCAATCTCGGCAATGAAGGCTGAACGGCTGAAAAAGAAAAAAATTTCTGGGCGATGAAGATCGCTGGGCAGAAGAAAAAATATTTTTCTGGTGATGAAAACCAAGGGCTGCGGTGGCGATGAGGCCAAGGAGAGGTGCAGCGATGAAGGCCAGAAGAGAATGCAATGAAGGCTAATGGCTGTTAAGAAAAAAATGCTCTGTTTTCTGCTATCAAGAACAGAGCACGGTTGCAATTCACAGGGGAAAAAAATCCTAAAGCTCTGATACCATATCAGATTTTTAGGGCTTGAATAATGTGTATATTGATCAGCCAATAGGTTATATATATATACAAAAGATTATAGCACCAAATCAGGAAACTACTAACTATTCCTAACTGAAATCCCTAAACTTATGGGATTTACACACACACGTTTTCCCACAGTATTGTATTAATGATTCTATCATTTTACATCAATACGATGTTGGGTATAACCTCTGTATTGTGCAAGTTAATATGGATATTTTTTAGCCTAAAAAGTTTTAATTTGGACATTAAATTAATACAATCTTTGTGTTACTGTCTCATACAATTTATTTAAAGTGTTGCTATCTAATACAATTTATTTAAAGTGTATTGGATTGTATAATCTTATGCTGGGGCTGCAGCTGGTTCAAGATTGAGCCCGGAGTCGGGGTTGGGTAATGCTGGTACCAATGTCAGGCCCAGTATTGCGATCAGGGTTGGGTTGGAACCGTGATCTTGGCCTGCCCCCCCTACATAACAATATACGTTGTACAATACACCTGCTTCCAAACATAACCATAATGATATACCTTATATTGATTTTCTACCAATTTCTTGTTTGTGAACTCGTATCTGCTGTTAGCTGGATGCTCCTTTTTGATAGCTTTTCTATCTGTTGGCTCATTTTGGATAATTGTCTTTTCATTTAGGTTGCAGGACACATTGGATCGCTTCAGTGCGAAACTAGATTCGATTTACAAAGCATCGGGAGGGAAAAAGATAAACATCATAAGTCATTCTATGGGTGGTCTTCTTGTCAAATGTTTTATGTCTTTGCATGCTAATGTAAATTTCAAATCATTTTCTTAATTTCTGTTATTTCTTACCTAAGCTTTTTCGTTTCAAGTTTGTTTATTTATGGTTGGTTGCATATGTACTTTCGTTTTACTGATGGTTGGAGACTTGACGGTAGCATATTTACTTTCTTTTTTTTCACAGGTTTTAGAGAAGTATGTAAAGAATTGGATTGCAATTGCTGCTCCATTCCGGGGTAAGTTATTCATTATTATTTCAGGAGAAAGAAATGTTGTCATTTATCCCTAAAAAAAAAAAAACAATGGGAAAGAAAAGAAGAAACGTTGTCAGCGTTGAGTAGTTTCGTTTCTGTTTATAATTGTAATGTTCTCACCCTCTGATTTTGGGTGATAATATGAATTATTGTTGTGCCAAATTGATTGATTTAACCTAAAAACATTTAGCAGAAATAATTTAGAATGCCAATTAATGGACTCTTGAACTACCTTGTATGTAATTCGGTTAGATTCAAATCACTTGACTTGTGTAAGTGATGTGATCCTGACTGCTAAAAAATAGAAGCATGGCTAACATCAACAGAAATAACAATTGCTGCCTAATTTGATAAGCCCAAGGTCGTTTGCACTGGGAGATGTTTTTTTAAGTTCTGTATACTCATCCCAATTATCGAATGTTGGCTGCACAGTCGTGTTACTTGAGGTGTGTCTCCCTTAATTACTTGTTATTGGCAAACAGGTGCGCCTGGGTATGTTACATCCACCTTTTTGAATGGGATGTCGTTTGTTGAAGGATGGGAGCAGAATTTTTTTATTTCAAAATGGAGCATGCACCAGCTGGTATGAAGAAGTATCTTGACATTATCTATCCGTTATTAACGACAGTTTTTAATTACATTTGAAGTTTTTTTACGTCCTACTCTAGGATTCCAAATCTTCTAATTTACAATGTCAGATAAACTTGAGCTAGTAATCACTTTCTAATATTGTTTAAACAAACTCTAATCTGGGATAAACTTCCCGGGAAATACTTTGAATGAAGTATACCTTATATATATATATTTTTCTTATTATTTGTATCATCATTATTTGTTTTTTAAATTCCATAACCAATAATTATCTTCACTCGCTGTGGTTGGACTGTATGGATATAGATATACATAAAAGATACATAAATTGATGGAAAAATATGTTTCAATCTATATGTTTCTATTTTCTGTTTGCGTGTAATTTTTTTTTTAAACCCTGAAGTTTTCATGATTATTTTTTTTTTTTTGTATCTTTTGATGTTTCAGCTGATTGAATGTCCCTCCATATATGAGTTGATGGCATGTCTGGATTTTGATTGGGAACACATTCCCCTATTAGAACTTTGGCGAGAGAAGCTTGCTGGTGGAAACCTTCAAACAATTTTAGAGACTCATCCCCCACTTGAGACTGTAGAAATTTTCAAGGCAGCACTTTCAAGTAACACGGTGAGTTATGATTATCCAACATTTCAACCCCAATTGGTTGGCTCAGTGATGTATCACTTAGACTTAGTGCCTCATGAAGCATTAGGTCTAAGGCTCAATTCCCATTGAGTGCTATCAATTCCCTGGGTCATGTGCACGGGCCAAAGGTCCATGATTTACCTGATCCATGTGGAGGGGGCGTTTTGCATGGGTCCTGTGGATTAGTCGGGACAAAGTCTCGGACACCATGGTTATCAAAAAAAAAAAAAAGATTATCCAACATTTCAAATTTGTCTTTAAACTCTGGAGTCAACTGTCAACTGTGGACTTTGGATTGTAAAACTTTTCAAGTTTGTTTCTTTGTTCATTTTTGCTCAATGGGTTCAGTATGGGCATACATGAATTGCTTGTACCTACAGAGTACGATTAATGATAACAATTCCAGGTGAATTATGATGGCGTAAATATTCCCTTGCCATTTAACTTGGACATCTTGAAATGGGCTAATGAAACGCGCAAGATTCTTTCACGTGCTAAAGTTCCTTCGGGAGTCAAATTCTACAACGTATACGGGACCAATCTTGAGACACCTCATAGTGTTTGGTAACACCACTAAGTCTGACTTACTGTTGCACGATTACTTCTGCCACTCTCTAGTGTTTCATTGTCTGAATTTTTGGATGATAAAAGCTTCAGAAAATGATGATATCTTTTCTAGATGCTGCTGTCATGAAGTTGTTATTCTCTAAATTTTATTCTATCATGCAGCTATGGAAGCAAGGAAACACCTGTCACAGATCTTCAAGAATTAAGATATTTCCAGGTTTTTTTAATTATTTTTTATATTTAACAGGATATTGCTGTAGTTATTTTATGCTATAATTGTAGCTCCTTGAGTCAAAGTTTTTATCATTTTTATATCGCTGGATGGAATGACAAATAATCTTTTTGATTGTCCCACCCTAAACCGTTCAAGAATGTCAATTTTCCTTTTATTGAAGTGTTTATTATGTTAATATATTTCTTTGGATGAATTTTAAATGCTTTTTGTTTCTCTGCATGGATCAGCCTAAATACATTTGCGTTGACGGTGATGGAACAGTTCCAGCAGAATCAGCTAAGGTTTGGTACTCTTTCAAAGCATAATATGTTTCAATACAAAAATATTTAGATTAGCGATCTATGGATATAGAATTTGCAACGTCTGAAATAGGAATGGCCGTAAGATTTTCTACTGAGGGCTTCTGGTAGGGTATACTATGAAAAGATTTGTTTAATCAATCGATTAATTATGGATCCCTTTTGCTGACCAAACTTGAACTGTAGTTAAATTGCCAGTTAGGGTAGAATTTAATAAAAGCTGGGGGAAAAGAAAAGGAGAACTAAACCATTCTTTCGACTTCCTTGTGGTACCAGGAAGAACTTGAAACTATTAGTACCTGTTAAATTATCAGAAAGTCATGTGATAATTATATTTTAGCGTTTATCATATGGTTAAAGCACCAATATGTGTAGGATTTTTTTCTTTTTTCTTTTTTTCCCTTGAAGGATCATTTGGCTATTTAATTTCCTGCTTCACAGTTTTCTAGAAATGAATGAGATTAGACTGCTGAAAGAGAAATATATCAAATTTCTTAATAAAATTAGTGCAATCTTCTGTCAAGAAAAATTGAAGTAAGCATATACGATAATGCTTCTTTTCAAGTTGAATTGATAAGTCAAACTTTGATTTGTATAATTTTTGTGTAGAATAATTATTTGTCCATTTTGCATAAAGGATTTCTTTTAATTCAACTACTGGTCTATTTTGATGGGATGTGCAATTCTGGAAGATCTATTTTTTTAAAATGAAAAATTTTTTGGTTTTCAAAAATAGATATGCCAAACGAACAAAACATTTTTCATTTGCTTTTTAAGTTACGTGGAAATCAATTTTTAATTGAAATTTTAACAAATTCTCATTGTATCATATTGGGGAAATTTTATATTACTGTTACCAACAATATTTTCTAAGCATTTTTTTTTTTAATTTTTTCTTTAGGCGGATGGGCTTAATGCAGAAGCACGGGTTGGTATCCCTGGCGAGCATCGTGGAATCCTATGCAATCATCACCTATTTCGGATTCTCAAGCACTGGCTGCGTGCAGACCACGATCCTTTGTACAACCCTGTAAATGACTATGTGATTCTACCAACCGTGTTCGAAATGGAGGGACACGCAGAGAGTGGCTTGCAAGTGACATCGCTGAAAGAGGAGTGGGAAATCATCCCAGAGGACCTGGACACCCAAGGCGAGGCAGCTAATAGGAAGTCTTCAGTGATTTCTCCAACTGTTATGCATCCTCAGAATGAAGGCAAGCAGCACATCGAGATGAATGCCTTGAGTGTTCCCGTTGATACTTAAATTGGTTTCTGGCAACTAATGTGTTTGTAAAGAAAAAACATATGCAGTAAGAGTTGTGTAAGAGCCTGCACATATGATTTAATGGAATGTCGCGATTGAAATCCTGTATATAAAAAGCCCACCTGATGCCTGCCTCGTGTTCATTCTCCATTGTAAGATAATCCCTTTGCCCATTGTCATCTGTGTACCAATGAATTCATCGGACTCCGTAATTGCCTTGTACTCTGGTTCATTAATCAAAAAGGGAAAAAGTATGACGGCGATTGGATGAAGCATTTTATTGATATTACATTAAAATTTAATATTTTAATGTATTAAATGTAATATGTTTTTAAATATTTTATATTTGTATTATATTCAAATATAATGTATGTTTGGATGTTTGGGATGTTGGCAAGAGAGAGATAAAGTATTTAATGTGATTGATAAAAGTTAATAAAAAAAAATGAATAATGATTGTATTAAATTAAAATTAAAATTAAAATGATTTGGTATTTGAATTTAACATGATTGTGTTTTATAATTTGTTGCAACCTTGCTCGACTTAGTTGTGGTCGGGAATCATTAAGAGGGGGGTGGTGTTGCTTCGAACTCAAAGGATAAAGTATGTATTTATGTGTATACTATTTGGGGTGGGGATTTGGGGTTAAGATTGGGATTTGGATCAGGTTTTAGGACAATGACATGGATTGGGTTTCAAGAATGGGGTTGAGCTCTAGATTCGAATTCGGCATCAAGGATCGAGTTTTGGAACATGAGTCAACATTCTAGATTAGAGTTAGGTTCAGGATTCAGGACAGGGGTAGAGGTTGGGTTTTTAGATCGAGGTTGGGTTGGGGTTGGGAATTGCTCTTGAAGGTTGAGGTTTTGGACCAAAATGAAGGGACAGGTTAGAGACTAGTGTTGCGATTTGGGGTCAAGGGTGGTGTTTGAGATAGGCTTCGGGGTTGGGATTTAGGAGTGCAATTAGGGTCGAGGTTGAGGTTGAGTTTTGCAATATGGCTTGGGATCGGCTTTTGGAACTAGAGTTTAGGTTAGGATTAGACCTATTTAGAATCCCGATCCTGAAAAAATAAAATAAATATGTTTAAAAAACAAAATATTACATAATAAATCATATTAAGCCTTTTTTTAGTAGAAAATCAAGTAATAATTATAAAAACTTTATATTATTTTTTAGCCCAAAGATATTTCAATATCATACACATTTACACTCCAATCTCAAAAGCGAGTCCATAAATCTTAGCATTCTATGAAGGCCAACCTAACCTTAAAACTGGATTTTCTTTTAGCCATCAACCACTTCAACCGGCATTGGTCCTGGTATCATTCCATTTAAAAGATCGACGACATAATTGCATCTAGAAAGATCGACGACACAACCTTGCAACAAACATTATCACAAAACCCCACATCGCGATTATTAATGATGGTGAAGCTTCGGATGGAAGAGAAAGAGTAGAGATAGAAGTTGGGCTAAGATTGAATCTAAAAGGACGGGGACATTTTTGGATCTTTCTTACCTTGTAAAATTCCTCTTTTCTATTGAAGTTTTGTTTATTAACAATATTTTCAATCTCTGTCGTTAGTTTATGAAATAGTATTTTGCTCCTTCATATTTTCATAAATGAATCCCCAATTATACATCAAAGCTCATGTTGGTTTTGAACTTTATCTTTGACACGCCACACTTTTACAATTATTGTGCAAATGGTCCTTATATCAATACTTCATAAAAAAACTAAATGAAAGTTGAACACCTCATATGAGCTTTAGTTAAGATTAAAATTGCACTTAAATAATTTTAGATGGAGAATTGTATCTTTAGAGTATCTGTGAAGGCAATTAGATTAAACAACAAATCTATTTAACAAAATTTTTAACCGTACTTATAAAATTTCTTGATAATTAACCCTTAAACTTATAATTTTTTGCATTACCTATCCTGGCTAAAATCTGTGAAAATTTGGAATGTGTAAGACCTATGGGTAATAGAAGTTACTGACCTTGAGGTGACGATTAATGTCACTTGGCTAGAACTATAATTTAAAGATGATAAAGAAACCACCTTTGGCGTACCGCCCCTCCAATAATATGGTGGAGGTTTATAGGTCCTACAGGGATATAATGACCGCTATGGGCGATGAGGGACTGGAGAGGAAGGAACCTTAGGGTCGCTCCTAAGGTCCTCCTAGTCAGCGCACATAAAATATTGTATGAGCTTAAAGCCAAAATATAAATAAAGATAATAGATAAAAATGTTATGAAAGTCATAACTGAGCATAATTGAACATAACCGACACTAACACTAAGTGTAGTGGACTCGGTTAGGGTGACAGAAATAGTAACCGGTTAGGATCAAAGTTACTATTTATCAGTTAAAGGTCAACTTACTGTTGATGATAAATAGGACTATCAGAAAATTGGATTTTTGATGTTTTTGAATCTATGCGATTGATAGTTTGTATGTTTGAACTTACTAAACCTGTTAGTTCACCAGTTTGTTCGTGTTGTAGGTAAGAAACCTGTCTAGTAGACTACCTAGATGGCCGCAGGATACGCGTGTGCCAATTGGATAGGGAATCCACTGTAGATCGTGGTCCTATTGCTAGTCTTCCGCTCAGCAACAAAAGATAGTGAATTGAAGAGAATGTATTTTGAAACAAAGTTTACAAATAGTATCTTTGTAAATTATGTTGTATTGTACAAAAGACAACTAAGTTTGTATTTTTTATGGCTTTCATATAATGCTTTATGCAAGAAAAGTATTTTAAAAAGAAAAAAAATATGAGCGAAAATTTTAGGCCCTGAAAATGAAAGATTCAAATTAAAAGTGTTTTTAAATGACGACCCAACGAGGTGCACGGGCTGTCTCGGTCGACGACGGAGTCGGATTGGGGCAGTGTCACATGGCCGAGGTTGGGGGCATCACAGGTTGGTATCAGAACAGTGGATCATATCCCTATTGGCACAGAATGCAGCCTGCTTGTCAATCCAAGTAAGTTAGCTTTCTTTAAGTTAGTTAACTTTTCATTTATACGAGGTTATATATTTTGTATGGTACATGATGATTAGACCACCGTATGTGCGACCCCATCCATATAGGCTGAGAAGACCGATTTGAGTATGGACTAGGCCCATGATTAGGCCATCCATGATCCAGTGAGTAGTACCTCAACCACTGATACCTGAGCCGCCAACGCTGCAGGTTAGGGCACCGGCATCAATCCAAGCACCACCTCCTTGACCGGTAGTTAACCCACCAGTTGCCATAGACATTCTAGTTATTGGTGGAGGAGCCCATGTAGGAGCCAAAGTGTCGGTACAAGCTGTACACGTCTTCAGAGGTAGTTATCCACCCACATTCAAGGGAGGTCAAAAGGGGATCTCTACCAGAGATTGGCTGCATGATGTGGAGACGATCATGCGCCAGTATGACATTGATGAGGACTACTGGGTCCTATTAGCAGTCGGCACTTTCTGTGAGGACGGACAGATATACTGGGAGTATTATGATCAAAAAATGCTGTTAGGACTCGATTGGGCTGAGTTCAGACACATTATGATACTGCAGTTTCCACCAAAGAGTCCAGCATCACCAGTTCCAGACCCTCCAGAGAGCAGGGTAGTGACTCCGCCACCGGCTATGCCTAGATACACAAATGTGAGAGAATTTTTTCTCGAAGCTGAGAGACTGCAGATGCTACTAAGTAATACTGTCTTCACTTATTACAGTATGGTTTGAGGAGAACATAGTGAGGAGATGTCCTATGTCTAACCTCACTGATGAGGATTTCTACGACATATTTTGGAAGGGGCTTATGATAGACTTACGTCAAAGGGTAACCCTTCTGTATCCTACTATGCTACGTGAGTTTATAGTTACGGTAGCTAAGGTAAAGGAAGAGTTGATGATGAAGCGCATGGTGCACAAGAGACTCGAGCTGCTATTGCAAGATGCCATGTTAGATCATCTGTATGGATCGAGACCTATGGTAAATGTGACGACCAGAGAATTTTAGCGGTGTGACCTAGTTTAATCTAGGGTTTTCTATGCGTTCTGTAAGTAAGAATGTAAAGAAACACTATGGTTGTAATTAGACAAATTATAGTGTTGATAGAAATAAATAAATGTTTTGGAGGAATTAAAATCTCCAAAAATAAGTAGAGAATAAAGTATCTGAGTAAGAAAGTGAATTCAGGTCCAAAACGCTCAAAAAGGAGTAGTTTCGGTATCTAACAGTATAAAGATAAGAATATGGCAAGTCAAAGTAAGAGCACAGTAAGAAAAGTACAAATATATGTATATAATAATTTGTACTATTTAAAGAGTGAAATAGATGTATTTATATTGTTTAGAATATATGAAAATGTTCTAACAATACTGACGAGTAAGAATTCAGTGTGGGAAAAATTCACTGAGTTGAAACGGGTGAAACGGTGCCAAAACCTGCATTGAAAACCCTAACCGAGCCAATAAAAGATGGTAAACTTCGGGGATTGATTTTGATCAAACGGAAGCAGATTAAATTGATCCGACTGCACAGGAGACCTCAGGAACACGCCGGGATGATTTCAGGAAAATTTCGGCTCGAACCGGCATCGGTCAAAAAGTAGTCGAATTAATGTGAATAGTGAAAGTCAAAGTCAAAGTCAACTTTCACTTTTGCATTTATGACATCATAAATCAAGATTAATAAATGAAAGAAATAAGGTGGTTGGTGGCATTAATGGCTAGGATTTAATCACCTTTTGATCTAAAGGCCAAGATTTGGCCAAAAATATACCTTTTTAATTTTTGAAAAATGGAGAAAGAATTAAGCATGAAAGGTGTCACAATTTCATTGGTTTAGAGCCAAATTAATTGGCTTTTGGTTTGCATAAGTCGGCCACTTTTGAATCAAAAGGCCGAGACAATATTTTCAAGCCAAACCAAGAACAAAATAATTCTAAGTCTCGTCCATGGGGGAGCCGTGAGGGACCAAAGGAGAACCAAGCTTTTTCTTCAAAATTTCTTCACAAAAAGAGTGTCAAAGTGTTCCTAGAAGACAAAGGAAGCATTAGACCAAGGTAACTCCCTTTTTCACTTAATTTTTCATGGTTTTTCTTCATAAAATCCGTGGGTGAATAGTGATAAGAAGATGGAAAAATTTTGGTTGTTTTTCATGGAAATTGATGTTGGGTTTTGTTAAGGTTGTAATAAGTAAGAAAACCATGTAATTTGTTTAAAGAAAAACCAAATTTTGGTTGGTTTTTCAAAGGAAAATCCGTGGGTTACCTTAGGTAACCAATGAGAAAAAAATTGTGGTTAATTGTTAACATGCTTTCTAAGTTGAAATTGGTGAAGAATAAAGCATGAATTTCATTATGGAAAAGCTTGAAAAAAAATTTTGGTGTGCATTGCTTAATGAGGCCGTGGGCTTCCTAATGATTTGGAAGAAAAATTTTCATGCTTTTAGGTGATGTTTGGTTAATTGAAATCATGCATTTTATGTGAATGATGAATTTATAATGGAAAGAATGAAACCAAATTGTTTGGCACGTTTTCATTCTTTGGCCGTGGGGTATAAGTGTGTAAAAACCCTAGGAAATTTGGTTGAAAATGCAAAGAAAATGGGCTTGAAAAAGTGTTAGAAAAATGGCATTGAATAGCCTAAAAAGTGGTTGAAAAGTTTGAGAAATTTTGGTTCGGTTTGGTGGTGAAAACCGAAACCAAAACTAAGGGCAAAATTGTGAAAAAATTTTGTAATGTGGTTAAAAATGTGAAATTGGAATTTGTGAGCTTTTATGTAAAAGTTTGGAAAAATTTTACATAAAATAGGCTTGTGGTATAGTACGTGGCAGGTACATATGGTTCGAGGCGTACCTAACGCCGGTAGCCTTAAAATTATGCCGAAATGCTGCCGAAATGTCGAAAACGGCTTTCGGGGTAAAATAGGAATTAAAAATAAAAAAGTTTAGGGTCGGGTCGGAAACCCGAGTTCCTAACGAAAAATTGAATAAGGAAAACCTAAGGGGTGGTTTGTGAATAGTAACCCGTCCCCTTGAAAATGTAAAATGCGAGTGAAACGGAAAAACCGACCCCGAGGGGGGGGGGGGCGTTTTTGGAAATGAAATAAAGGTCCGAGTCGGGTACGGAAAATTCGAGCCTCGAAGACCTAGGTCGGGAATGTCTAGATGAACGTTTTAAATGCTAGTGAAACGTCCATTTGAGGCTCCGAAACGATAGAAAATCACTAAACCGACGTAAGGGTCGGAATAGTGCTCCCGAGGGTCGGGAAAGTGGAAATAAAATAGAAGCGAACCCGGTAATGATTAGAAAAGAGTCAGAAAAGTTCCTGAGGGCCAAAAATGCAGTCTGGATCAATAAAATTCCGTCAGGGGCAAAACTGCAATTTTGCCAAAATATAGGGGCAAAATCGTAATTTTGTAAAAGTTGGGGAAATGATAAATAAAGCCCAAAAAGTTGTAAATAGGTTCTATTTAAGCTTTTTAATGAAAAATAAAAGCTATAAATGGAAATGAAATTAACAGACAGTTTGTCTGTAGGATCCAAAAATCGACCTACAAGGAGGGCGATCAAAGATCCTAGAGAGAAAAAGAGAAGAGATTGATAAGGTAAGTACATACATTTAATTGTCTACTCACGAATGGACTTACCATAAAGTTGTGTTATATATATATACACATTTAAGCTATTCAGTTTGGGACATGATACTAACATGTTCACGAGAATAGTAAGCAAGATTAGAAAAAGAAAAGAGGAATAAGTTAAGTCAAATAATAAGACTTAAAAGTTAAGGTTGGCGTACCGGCCTCCCCAGTTGTGAGGTTCCCAGATAGCCTCCACCCCAGTTGTGTGGCGCTGCCTCGCTAATAATGAGGTAGTTTATGGCTTAACTTCCTGCCTTCACCCCAGTTGTGTGGCGCTGCCTCGTTAATAATGAGGTAGTTCATGGCATGACTTACTACCTATAAGGTAAGTAGTCCAGAGATGACCTTAGGGTTGATCGGTGGGTCGCTCCCCTGATCCTCTATTGGTCTGCGTGCACTAGGTACGTCCAACCACGGGCCCACAAGTGAAAGATTAAGCAGATAAAGTAAAGCAAAGAAAAAAAAGAAATAGAATAGAAAGAACAAGTAGTATAGGACTAAAGAAAATAATTGGTCCTAAGTTGACTAACCCTAGAGTGGTGTATTCAGCTTATTCACTTGTATGTATGTTTGTACTTATTGAGCTTTAGCTCATTAGTCTATTCGTGATGTAGGGAATAAAGGAAAACAACCAGCAGTATGAAGCAAGAGTAGCGGACTGGCAGGCAGAGCCCAGCGATGTCATAGACGGGTTATGGTTCCGTTTTGCAGAATTCCGCTGTACTCAAGGTGTAAAAGAAAGAAAGTGTAATAGTGAGGTATTTGTGTAAAGACAAGACAAGAGTGTAGTATGTAAAGTAGTGAAACAAGCTTAAAAGTATGTTTCTATTTTTACGTACTTTAAAGTAACAAGACTCCAAAATATATTTTGGGAAAAAGTATTAAGAAGTACGTATATATTTATGTATACACAATTTTCAAGAATTAGTAGTTTCCTCCAGTAAAAAAAAAAAAATATTCCTAGTTTTTCAAGAACAAATCTTTAAAACCCCAAGGAGAGGAAAGTTATAGAGACAAGCAAGCTAAGTAAGACTAAGCAAAGAATAAAGAAAGTAAGCAAGATAAGGTGGACGACCTAAGCTAGAGGGGTCGCCCATAGTAAATGACCATGAGGCTGAGCCATCGAGATGACGAGAGGGTACGAGTCCCACTGGAGGATCGATGCCATCCGAGGTCAGAAATGGTACGGAGGAGGACAACAAGGATCCAAAGGAATTTCTGACAATTCTGGATCAACCTCAACTAGGGGACTAGATGTAAAGGCATATAAGATGTATAAATGTATATATATCTGTATATGTGTATGTATGACTGTATCGAAAGGCCGTTTTGAAAAAGAGCCTTTAAGTAAATGTGTATATGAAAATTTTGAAATGAAATGACATGAAATTTTGATATGTTCAAAATGATGAGATGTCTGAAATTACATGATGATCGAAACTATTTTTACTAATATTCTAAAAATATGTTTGTTAAAAATCTAACGACTGATTTTCATGCGACTATAGGCAGTAGATAAAGATGGTGAATTCATGTAACCTAAGGAACATGAGAGGGCATCCAGTCCTTTCCGAGAGAGTAGATGAATTACAAGCTATGTTAGAAGCTCAGATGAAAGTGAATGCTGAGCTGAGACAGAGAATATAGCAAATGGAGCAGAGACAGGGCCAAGATGAAGGCCAAACCTCTCAGATGGCTGCACCTGAATCGGAAGTGCTGCCAGTTGTGCCGGAGGTAGTAGTAGAACCCCAATCGCAACCCCGAGTTAACCAGGAACCACTATATGAACAATTTTGATGGATGAAGCCGTAGGAATTTGAGGGTTCCACAAACCCGTTGTAGGTAAATAAATCGGTAAAAAACGTATCAGAGTGGCGCAGTGGAACAAAAAATTTTTTTTAGATCGTTAAATATCTCATGATGCCATATACAATAAACCAACAACAATTAAAACTCATACCTCAAGGACGCCAATCTGCAGGAGGAGAATGACCAGAGGACTTCAACCAACTAGCCTTCTCTACTATTCTCCAATTCCCGAATGGCCGAGTGTGTGGGCACTCTGAACCTCGATCGGTATGCTAGCACTGCTAGTCTTCTTCCGACCACCCAGATCTCTAAAGAACTTATTGTCACAATGAGCTGTGCAACAACAAGCTTGCTTACTTGAGAGTCTGTGGTCTGAGAGAACTGGAGTGGCAGGACCTCTATTTATAGACCTGCATGAGGTGATTCTCTGAATTTGAATTGGATTAGGAGAAGATATTCTCCCTTATCCACAACCATAAAATCTGAATTTTCTATGGGAAAATCCCAACAATAAAATTCGGCCATTTAGGATAAATCCAATCCAAATCTAAATAAGATTTTAACTAGAATTTTATCTCCCTTTTTCAACCAAAAAATCCAAAAATTCTAAGGAGAAAATCTCCTCAAAAAATTCTGCCACATTTAGGATAAGGGAGAGTCAAAATTCCACTAGGATTTTCAAGCTTGAATCTTATCTCATCCTTATCCAAAATAACCGAATTTTCCTAGGAGATATGCTCCAAAATTTTGGCCACTTTCTGGGGAGGAGAGAATCCAAATTCAACTGGGATTGAAACTTGAATTTTTCCCTTGAACCTTATCCACAAAACTGAAAATCCATTGAGGATAATCCTTAAAATTTCGTCCATCATTAGTTAGGATTTGGATTCAAAATTCAAGTAGGATTCTAACAAGATTATCCTCTCCATATCCAACTCAAATTCGAATTTCATTCCTTGTGGATTTTCCACAACAAATTCGAATCCTTCAAGGACTGTGATTCAAAATTTGAATTTCAAATTTCAAATTCAAATTTCAAATTTCAAATTTAAATTTCAAATTCAATTTCAAATTTGAATTTCAAATTCAAATTTCAAATTCAAAATTCAAATTCAAAATTCAAAATTCAAATTTCAAAATTCAAATTTCAAAATCCACAAAACAGTTGTGTTTCAAATTCTTGTTCTCATGGATAATTTTCTACAACTCCAATCCAATTTCAAATAAAATCATGACAACTTTATTTGGAGTTCGAATAATTGTGTACTCTATTATCCAAAACAAAATCTGAATCCAACCGGAGAGAATTATGATATCCATGATCAGCCTTAGGCCAAAGTCCGTTTAATCCTACTGATCAGGCTATCTTAAAGTTCCATTATACTACCGAATAAAGAAAATGATTATTCACCATATGTGAATAAGAAGTCATCCGCCCAGCAGACGACCCAAGGCCTTGTCCGTTTTCACATTCAGTATAATGCCTTTAAGAGGATACCCTTAACTCCTTATTAGAGCTATGATTTTGATATCTGTAAATGAACCCTTCATCGTATACAAGTCATGCACCCAATGAATCGGTCTATAAGCTTACTACCTCTGAGACGCTTTAGCCATTAAAACATCAAAGTACAAAAGTCACATACATGAAGCTGTCCTTTTACTCAGGATTAAGGTTACTGCATAATGAGCATCAAAAGCAGATCGATCCACTCAAAGCGGACTTCGTAGATCAATCACGCTTTAGTCCCGGTCTAATATGTCACCGCCAACCAACATATCTATGTGTCTACTTGGGAGTCCAGCTCCGGACAATCAAGACAAACCGTCCCCTCCAAGGCTTTAGACAACATAATAGTCTTAACATGAGTTAGATGCTTAGTCCAGCCCCATAGACTACAGACCATAGTTTAGACCACTAACTTTAGAACATTGTCTTCTCGCATACAAAAGTCCATTGCATGCAACGTTCTAACAGTTTAACACAAGCAGTCAGGGAGCCATATTTGCTTACATTTACTTTAACATGTAAGTAAGATGAGGACAGATAGCAATGTAATGAATAACCTCTATATATAATTTTTTTATCTAGTTCAAAATAAATACATCAAAATGTCTCTAATGCTTAAGGCATTTCCTAACAATCTCCCACTTGCCCTAAGCCAGCAGATGTGCCATGTTGTGCATCCCCATCGCCTCTACGTGCCTCTCAAAGCTTCTAGCCACCAAAGTCTTAGTAAAGGGATCAGCAATGTTGTCCTCGGACGCGATCTTACATACATCTACTTGTCCTGTCTCCACGTGCCCTTTGATAATATGATATCTCCGATCTATGTGCTTGGTCCTCTTATAGTGCCGAGATTCCCTTGTGTTGGCAATAACCCCAGTGTTATCACAGTAAAGTGTGATAGGCTTGTCAACACCCAGAATGACCTCAAGGTCTCTAAAGAACTTGCGGAGCCAAACCGCTACTTTAGATGCCTCAGCCGCAGCCACATACTCAGCCTCCATAGTAGAGTCAGCTGTGTAACCCTGCTTCACGCTCCTCCACACAATGGCGCCTTCTCCGAGCAAAAACACTGATCCAGATGTCAATTTCCTTGAATTCTTACAAGTCTGGAAGTCTGAGTCCGTGTATCCTACGGCTGTTAGGTCCCCTCCAGAATACACCAGCATGTAATCCCTCGTTCTCTTAAGATACTTGAGTATATTCTTTACGGCTTGCCATGTCACGGCCCATAATTTAGACACGTGATACGGCAGTCAAATCATGATATCAACCCGAGATTCAAGGAAAAACATTTATTACGAAAAGCGGGTCAACATCATAATTTAGCTAAGCCTAATTATTTATAAAGTAGCATCATAACCACATAATAAAATAAAGTAGAAAATAAATACTTTTTAATGCGGAAACCAAACACAAAATCGGTCTTCAAAAGAAATTACCAACCATAAAATATTCCCAAGCATGAAATTTAAATATCGTGAAATAAAGTCCAATCTTAAAGTCTTATTAAATCAGAACGAGAAACAGAAAGAAGAAGATGGTGAAAACGGATAGCATCATCTTCGTTAGAAACGGATAGCTCAACGATTTTCAGAACTGCTACCTCCCGCACCTGGAAGTAGTCATTTCGAAATCACAAAGAAAAAGAGACGTGAGCGCTGGCTCAGTAGGACAGAAACAAATGTGGATTAAACAGGTAACATTTAAAAGTATGACATAATATTCGTTTTCAAAAATAATCAACAATTTAATGAAAACATTTTTAATACAAGTTTTATTCTGCTGAGGACTTAGCGTAGCTGCAATATACGTGCCCCAATATTAAAAATAATAAATCATTAAAATAAACCATCATATTTTGAGTGAGGACTTGTCGTAGCTATAATATACGTGCCTCGAATTGAATTATCCTAGATCATCTCATTACGGTCTAAATAGGCCGAACGGCCCTGCGCAGGTTTAGCGACCTTCCCCCATGGCGTCAACTTTGGGATGCACGCATCATTTATAATGATCGTGAACTAGAGCTCAATTACGTTCACCGGATTATTCAAAAGATGGTATTTACGAAGTTATATTATGCCATTAATCAAAAACACGCTTTAAAATACACATTTATTACAAAACACTTTGCATGCGTTTATTTCATCAAAAACAGTATAATAATTTCATAAACTGAAAACAGCATGCCATCGATAAAACAGGGAAATTTAAAACACTTGACTACTCTCAGAAAAGGCTAGAAAGTCCTACCTCGATTACCGCACAAGCGTTACGATGACGTGATCCATAAATCAAGCAAGAACGTCAAATAAATCCTATAATCACAACATATGATCAGTCTAGGTCTAGACCTAATCATCCAATCATTTTAGTGTGTCACAAAAGGATTTTAAAATGTTTAATAAAGATTTGGGATTTAAAATTTGTGAAAAACCTTAAGTTAGGATATTACTGGAGATGGGCAGACTGACCTAGGCTGACTATAAAATCAATATTAATTCATTTTTAATCCCAAAAATTCTAAATTTTTAATATGTTAAACTAGACATCCGTAAATTTAATTCCATATAATTTTTATAATTTTTAGACATCGTTTGGTCATTCAATTAGGCCAAAACCCGAGGGGTTGTTTTCAGGCATAAAATTAGGATTTCAGTTTCAGTTCAAAAACTGGCAGTTCTGTCCACCTATTTTAGAAAAATATTTTGACTAGGCCAATGGATAATTTTGGTTCTGAAATTTTACAGGCATTTAGGGGACATCTTGAATTTAATTTTAGGCTCAAGATTCACTCAAAAATCATTTTTAAAACTCAAGTTATGGCTGACACAAGTTTACTGTTCATATGGTAATTTTCCTGATTTCCGTTTTTTTCTGTCCGAATTTCAATTAGCCTCAAACCAATTCAATTTTCATCCAATGATCATGAAGTTTTGTAGAGAACCTTATTTATATGTCATTAACACAACCCAAGAATCAAATTGGTAAAAATCATAAAATTTTACACATGTGATAATAGGATTTTTGAAAGGGGATCAATGAGGCAAAATTTTTAGGGTTTTAGAGAGAGAAATTCACACCTTGTTTGTGCTGCACTATTTTTGATGGTTGGTCTCCTTTTTGGCTGAATTTGTGTGAGTGTTGGAGTCTTCAAAACAGTAGGGAAAACAGTGGAGAAAAACTATATAAATTTTGGGGTTTAAATCAAAAGGAGAAGGAAGGTAAAAGTTGATTTCTTACCTTGTTTTTGTCTCAAAAATTGTTGAATCCTTGAGCTGCCTTTAGGTAGGTTTTGCTTGCTGTTTTGGGTGTGTTTTGGGAGAGAAAAATTCAGAGAGGAAATAGGGTGAGGCTGGCCGAATTTTGAGAGTGAAAGGAAAGGTGAATGAGAGTTAAAAGAGGGTTTTTATACTAGGTTTTTCTTTCCTTTTTGTTTCCTTGCTTGGCCGAATATTTTGAGGGGCAAAAGGAGAAACTTTGTGCTATTTTGAGGCTAGGGTTTTTCTCTCCTTATTTTTCCTTAAGTGGCCAAAAATTATCCATTAGTTTTTAAGGAAAAATAATTTGAATTTTGATTGAGTTTCGACCTAACTTTTAATTCAAATAAAATCTCTTTTATTTCCTACACTTTATGGCCGAATTTCTTCTTTATATTTAAGGGATGAAATTTGAGTTTGAATCCTCCTTAGATTTGTGGGATTTAAATTTTAATTAAAATCCCAAGTAATGGCCGAATATTTTAGGGTTTTTGAAGTCAAATTTGTTGACTTTTTGAGTGGAATTTGACTAGGAAACCAACTTAGGGTTTTCAAAAGATTTTTAATTAATATTTGGCACACTAATTTTATTTAAATTATATATTGACCCTTAAATAAAATTTAAGGCGTCACATGCCAGTGCTTGGTTCCAGGATTTGCTTGATATTGACTCACCATACCTACTGCAAAACACATATCCGGGCGAGTGCAAAGCATAGCGTACATAAGGCTACCCACAGCGGATGCATAAGGGACCTTACTCATGCGCTCTCTTTCTTCCGATGTCTTGGGACAGTCATCCAATGAAAGAGTTAGACCGGCAATAGAAGGTTGTGAACCTTTCCTTGCCTCTTGCATTGCATATTTGTCAATTATTTTATCTATGTATGAAGCTTGGGATAACGCTATCATTTTGTTCTTTCGATCTCTGAAGAGACAAATGCCTAGAACATAATTAGCTTCTTCCAAGTCCTTCATGTCAAACTATTGGTGCAACCAAAGCTTGACCGATGATAAGTTCCCTACATCATTCCCAATGAGTAGTATATCATCGACATAGAGTATCAGAAAGACCACTTTTCCATCCTTAATACGTTTATAAACACAGGGTTCATCAACGTTCTGCTCAAAACCAAATGTCTTAATCGCTTGATCAAACCTCTGGTTCCATGAGCGGGATGCTTGCTTTAATCCATAAATGTATCTAAGCAACTTGCAGACTTTCCTTTCTTGGCCTTTCGCTACGAACACTTCGGGCTGTATCATATAGATACACTCTTCAAGATGGCCATTCAAGAATGCCGTCTTGACATCCATTTGCCAGATCTCGTAATCGAGAGCCGCAGCAACGGACAGAAGAGTACGGATAGACTTCAGCATAGCAACAGGCGAAAAGGTTTCATCGTAATCGATTCCAGCCTTTTGCGTGTATCCCTTTGCAACCAGTCTAGCTTTAAACGTTTCCACTCTCCCTTCCGCATCCTTCTTTCTTTTGTAGACCCATTTGCATTGAATGGGTTTTATCCCATCCGGCAAATCTATAAGTTCCCAAATAGAGTTGGATTTCATAGAATCCATCTCATTGTTCATAGCCTGTTTCCAAGATTTAGAATTAACATCATTTACAACTTCATCATAGGTGACCGGATCATCCTCATGCTCACGAGCCTCGGCCTGGTATACCTCAGCATCGTACATGAAGAAATTAGGTTTCTTCGAAACCCTCCCACTACGATGAGGCACCCTAAATTGTTGATCGTCTGCAGGTCTTTCACCAGAACTCGGACTTGCTTCCAAGACCGAAATCTGTGGAGCAGTTCTTTCACCCAACAACTCCTCTAGCACCACTTTGCTTCGAGGCTTAAAGTCATTCACGTGACTTTCCTCTAAGAATGTCACATGGGTTGAGACAGTGACTTTTTGTTCCTTTGGGTTATAGAATAGACCTCCTTTAGTTCCTTTTGGATACCCTACAAACATGCACAATTCTGATCTCGGTTCCAACTTTTTCATATCCCTATCCAGTACATGCGCCGGGCAACCCCATATTCTCATATCAAGGGAGGGCTTCCTGCCACGCCACAATTCATACGGAGTTCTGGGAATTGATTTGCTTGGAACCTGGTTCAGAATATAGCATGCCGTTTGTAAAGCATATCCCCAAAATGATAATGGCAGTGTTGAATAACTCATCATGGACCGTACCATATCCAACAAGGTCCTGTTTCTCCTTTCGGCTACACCATTCTGTTGTGGAGTACCAGGTGCAGTCAATTGGGATAATATCCCATTCTCTACAAGATGTCCTAGAAATTCGTCGGAGAGGTATTCGCCACCTCGATCAGATCGAAGTGTCTTTATGGATTTATCCAATTGCTTTTCACTTCCGCACGATACTCTTTGAACTTGTCAAAGGTTTCGCTCTTGCGGTGCATCAGATACACATATCCATACCTCGAGTAATCATCTATAAAGAAGACATAATACTCGAACCCTCCTCGTGCTGAGAGTTCATAATGCTGGTGATAGCGAACTATCAAGCCAACTTTTCTTGGCCTCCGAACATGTCCTCCAGATTTTCCATGATCTCCCCAACAACTTAATAAGTCTCATGCTGCTTTTGTAAAGCACTCGTCATGCTAGCAAGTATGTAGCATTGAGCTATATCATTGGATTCTCTCCAACGAGTATAGGCAACCGGGACCTCCTCAATCGGTGTGTCAGGTTTTGGCCTTGGTGGGCATGGTTCGTCCAGTACGAACTTGTGTCTCTCGTAGCTGAGTACTATTAACAGATTTCTTTTCCAATCCTTATAATTATCGCCATTCAGTTTATTCTCAGTGAGTATTGAAATGAAGGGTGTCAGTGACATTTTGAACTAAAATAAAATTATACTAGACATCATTACAAAGCCCAAGCAAATATACAAATAATTTAGAAAATAAAACATACAAGTATGTTCCTACATGAAACTTGAAAAACATGTAGCATTGCAACGGTAACTCTCAGCACCTATTGCCCCAAGCCATCGAGGGGTGGTCATGAAAACAAATAGTCAGAACATGGACCCTGTCCAATTAATATATGTTGCCTTAAATCCTCCAAGGTTAAGACATATATTAATAACCGCTTATTTGGCCACCAGTTTAGTTAACAGAGCTTCTAAGGAAGGTTAATAACTAAACGAGTCTTGAGTGTATAACCATTGTTTACGTAGCCCGATCCACGTTTTACCAAGCCACCGAGGGGTGGTCATAAATAGGATCATACCCGAACACATTTTCCACATAGGAGATCCAATCTAGTATACCGGCGGCGGTAAACACCTACCGAGGGGTGTGGTCAGGGCAGAACTGACACGAGGCGTTACCATGCTTTCACATATGGATCAACAATGGAGGCCGTGGGTTTTGTTTGAAACCCTCTCCCACTCAATATTTTGAAAAACATGCAAGTTTTGACAAATTATGTATGATCAATATAGTATGAGTGACACTCACCTATCCTATATGACATGTTATCAAATATGCATGTAAAACATCCATCAATACATATTTATACATCCATGACATATCACAGAAAAAATAATTGACAGAATAACCAAGCCACGGTTCCATCCTAGAACAAAGAAAATAAAGATTACAAAATTTCATCCAAAGCATTCTTTAGGTCTTGAATTTTGTTCCATCTTCTTGTATCAATCTTTATGCAGCCTCTCCATTTATTTCTCATCCCAAGAATCATTTAACATTTAAATATTCAAAAATTTAAATTTCAAATTCAAATTCCAAATTCAAATTTCAAATTTAAATTTCAAATTCAAATTTTAAACAATTTTAAACATCATGTGTAATAATATGTAATTTCAAAAATATCAAATTTTCAATTACATATTTTTAAACATGATTTAAAATTAAATCTCAAATTTAAAAATCAAAATTTTTCGATTTTTTGAACCGTCGCACCACCGCCCCTGGAAGCGACAGCTGCCGTGGGCAGCCACCAGCTCGGGGGCGGCTGGCAGCCCATGGCCACCCATGTGTAGCCTTGCCGGGTTGCCGGCCAAGCCTGCAGCGCCAGGCTGTGGTCAGCCTTGGGTAGGCCATGGCCACCCTCGGCTGTAGGCAAAGCCTGCGGCCGTGGGTGGTTATGGCCTACACAGGGGCTGCCGCAGCCCCATCCTGCCCAAGGGCAGGGGCTGCAGCCCCACCAAGGCCCGTCGGTCTATCCCGAGGGGTCGTGTCTCGATTTTCATGCCATATTCCAATTTACCTATTAGGATCTCCAAAAATTAATTTGAATCCCAGTTAAATTGAAATTTTCCACACAATCAAAATTTCAACCTTTAAATCAAATTTAACTTTTGGGAAAAATAAATTACGGTCTTCAATCTTCAATTTCCTCCAAGAATAATTACATAAAAAATTCCTAAACTGTTTCCGGTGTACAAAAATATAACCATAAAAATTCTAAGAGACAGAAAATTAAAATCCATGGGAAAATCACAGTGTTAATAAACTGCTCCCATGGTTACATAAAAATTCCTAGATACAATTTTTCTAAATTCTAAGGAACCATAAACGGCATAAACAAGCATGCTTATAATAATTCAGAAAATTAAAATAACCACATACTTTATACATAATCCATGATAACAACATAAAGGAACCCTAGAATGCCACTCTCTAAATATCAAATCCATACATAAAAAAATAGACTAAGTAATTGTCTAATTTATGTACATGGCATAGTCATGAGATGGCTCTGATACCAATTGTAAGTAAATAAATCGGTAAAAAACATATCAGAGAGACGCAGCGGAACAAAAAAATTTTTTTTAGATCGTTAAATATCTCATGATGCCATATACAATAAACCAACAATAATTAAAACTCATGCCTCAAGGACGCCAATCTGCAGGAGGAGAATGACCGGAGGGCTTCAACCAACTAGCCTTCTCTACTATTCTCCAATTCCCGAATGGTTGAGTGTGTGGGCACTCTGAACCTCCATCGGTATGCTAGCACTGCTAGTCTTCTTCCAACCACCCAGATCTCTAAAGAACTTATTGTCACGATGAGCTGTGCAACAATAAGCCTGCTCACCTGAGAGTCTATGGTCTGAGAGAACTGGAGTGGCAGGACCTCTATTTATAGACCTGCATGAGGTGATTCTCTGAATTTGAATTAGATTAGGAGAAGATATTCTCCCTTATCCATAACCATAAAATCTGAATTTTCCATGGGAAAATCCCAACAATAAAATTCGGCCATTTAGGATAAATCCAATCCAAATCTAAACAAGATTTTAACTAGAATTTTATCTCCCTTTTTCAACCAAAAAATCTAAAAATTCCAAGGAGAAAATCTCCTCAAAATATTCGGCCACATTTTGGATAAGGGAGAATCAAAATTCCACTAGGATTTTCAAGCTTGAATCTTATCTCATCCTTATCCAAAATAACCAAATTTTCCTAGGAGATATGCTCCAAAATTTCGGCCACTTTCTAGGGAGGAGAGAATCCAAATTCAACTGGGATTGAAACTTGAATTTTTCCCTTGAACCATATCCACGAAAACCGAAAATTCATTGAGGATAATCCTCAAAATTTCGTCCATCATTAGTTAGGATTTGGATTCAAAATTCAAGTAGGATTCTAACAAGATTATCCTCTCCATATCCAACTCAAATTCAAATTTCATTCCTTGTGGATTTTCCACATCAAATTCGAATCCTTCTTGGACTGTGATTCAAAATTTGAATTTCAAATTTCAAATTCGAATTTCAAACTCAAATCTCAAATTTCAAATTTAAATTTCAAATTCAAATTTCAAATTCGAATTTCAAATTCAAATTTCAAATTCAAATTTCAAATTCCAAATTCAAAATTCAAAATTCAAATTTCAAAATTCAAATTTCAAAATCCACAAAATAGTTGTGTTTCAAATTCTTGTTCTCACGGATAATTGTCTATAACTCCAATCCAATTTCAAATAAAATCATGGCAACTTTATTTGGAGTTCGAATAATTGCACTCTATTATCCAAAACAAAATCTGAATCCAACCGGAAAGAATCTTGTCTACCATCCTAATCCTATGTCATCACCATCCATGCATAATAAACCAGCCAAGAGCATATACAAATCAATTTGCCAAACGTTAAGGAATTATGTGGAGCTAGTAGAGGGACTGATTGGACATATATAATCGGGCTCTCGCAAATCCATATGATCATTATTCTTTTACCGAACAACTCAATCATATGATCACTAGTTTCAGAGTCACACCACTATAAACCTGAAACTGAACTCCCAATTATATACCGTATTACGTAAGCCTGTGACAAGCTATCGTCCAATGACCTTGTCATGTATGCAGAACCCTCATATGATATCCATGATCAGCCTTAGGCTAAAGTCCGTTTAATCCTACTGATCAGGCTATCTTAAAGTTCCATTATACTACCGAATAAAGAAAATGATTATTCACCATATGTGAATAAGAAGTCATCCGCCCAGCAGACGACCCAAGGCCTTGTCCATTTTCACATTCAGTATAATGCCTTTAAGAGGATACCCTTAACTCCTCATTAGAGCTATGATTCCGATATCTGTAAACGAACCCTTCATCGTATACAAGTCATGCACCTAACGAACCGGTCTATAAGCTTACTACCTCTGAGATGCTTTAGCCACTCGAACATCAAAGTACACAAGTCATATACATGAAGCTGTCCTTTTACTCAGGATTAAGGTTACTGCATAATGAACGTCAAAAGCAGATCGATCCACTCAAAGTGGACTTCGTAGATCAATCACGCTTTAGTCCTGGTCTAATATGTCACCACCAAGCAATATATCTATGTCTCTACTTGGGAGTCCAGCTCCAGATAGTCAAGACAAACCATCCCCTCCAAGGCTTTAGACAACATAATAGTCTTAACATGAGTTAGATGCTCGGTCTAACCCCATAGACTATAGACCATAGTTTAGACTGCTAACTTTAGAACATTGTCTTCTTGCATACAAAAGTCCATTGCATGCAACGTTCTAACAGTTTAACACAAGCAGTCAGGGAGCTATATTTGCTTACATTTACTTTAATATGTAAATAAGACGAGGACAGATAGCAATGTAATGAATAACCTCTATATATAATTTTATTATCCAGTTCAAAATAAATACATCAAAATGTCTCTAATGCTTAGGGCATTTCCTAACACCCGCTCGAAGCAAAGGAGTGGTTGTCCTCACTCCACATGATTCTGGAATTCATGAACTTAAATGATCTAGAAAGGATCATGTATGCAACTTTTGTGTTGAAGAAAGATGCAAGATTTTGGTGGGACACAATCAAGATGAGAAGGAATGTGTTCACAATGTCATGGCTAGATTTCTTACAAGAGTTTAACCAGAAATACTACAACCCCGTGTTGCTACGACCCCAATGGAGGGAGTTTACAGAATTGAAGTAGGGAAATATCATAGTAATTGAAATCTGTCAAAAGTTTGACCAGTTGTCCCGACTGTGTCCATATGTTGTCTCTGCGAAGAGAGAGAAACTTCAAAAAATGTTAGGGATGTTTAGACCTGACATCACAGCTCTAGTAGATAGTGGGTTGACACCACCCACTACTGTATCAGATTGTGTAAGTTGAGCATTGAGGGCTGAGTATCATTTAGCTTGATAAAGGGAAGAGAAAGAGAAGATTTGGGATGCCAAAAAGAAGGAGAAAGTTTTGGCCAAAGCTGCACAAACTAGGTCCCAAGTCAGACAGGGAAGCAAGCAAAATTAGAACACGAAGGCTAGAAAATCAAGTACTTCTGGCCAACAGTCTCAAGGAAAGAGGAAGGTGAATAATTCTGGAAACAGGAATCAGCAGCGAAGGTTGAACAATAATGCTCGACTTATTGTTCATGATTGCGTGATCTATGAAAAAAGGCACCCAGGCCAATGCAGACTTGCACCAAATGCCTGTTTTCAGTGTGGAAAAAATGGCCATTTTGCCAGGAACTATCCTGAAAATAGGCAAAATGCACAGGGAACATTCCAACCACAACAACAATGTTCCCAGGCACATTCACTACAGGCCAAGGTTGAAGGTCCTTCGCATTCTGAGACACAGGAAAGATCAGAATGATTTTCTCATGCAGATGTTCGAGTAATGGTCTACACAAAGGAAGATGCGAAAGCAGGGACGTCCAATGTAGTGACAGGTCAGTTTTCTATCGCTAATCATTTGGCATCTGTTTTATTTGATTCTGGAGCTACGCATTCATTTATTTCATATGAGTTTATGAACAAGATAGGATATCCAAAAGATAATATGGGTATGACTTTTAGAACGGCTCTACCTTCTAGAGAAGTGTTGATGTCCAATTATTGGTTGCCTCATGTGCCAATAATTGTGGCAAATAGGGAGCTATACACAGAATTGATCATGATGGAGCTTGCTGGTTATGACATAATACTAGGAATGGATTTCCTATGGAAGTATCAAGCCACGATCAATTGCCAGAAGCAGAAGATAATGTTCCAACTCGACGAGGAAGACTACTTTGAGTATGTCAGATCGTCACGTAAACCGAAGAAGACGATGACTAATTCGATGGAAGCGAGAAGGCTAATGTCTAGCAACTGTGCTGGATACTTAGCATACATAGTAGATGTGACGGAGGTACAGAAGCTTCTACCTAAAGATGTTCCCATTATGAACGAGTTCCTCAATGTCTTCTCAGAAGAATTTCCCGGACTACCGCCAGAACGAGAAATCTCTTTTGAGATCGAATTGATGCCAGGAACTGCACCTATCTTAAAGGTGTCGTACCTGATGGCACCGATGGAGTTGAAGGAGCTGTAAGAGCAATTGAAAGAGCTTCTTGATAAGGGATTCATCCATCTGAGCTATTTCCCATGGGGTGCTCTAGTGTTGTTCGTCAAGAAGAAGGATGGGACATTTTGTATGTGCATCGACTATCGGGAGTTAAACAAGGTTACTGTCAAGAATAGGTATCCTTTCCCTAGAATTGATTACTTATTCAATCAACTCAAAGGCACAGTGGTATTCTCCAAGATCGATCTGCGATCGGGATATCATTAGCTATGGATTAAGGAGAGCAACATCCACAAGACCGCATTTAGAACCCATTACGGTCATTACGAATTTCTTGTGACGCCGTTTGGGTTAACAAATGCACTAGCCGCGTTCATGGACCTGATGAACCGAGTCTTTAAAGAATTATTAGATAAGTTTGTCATTGTGTTTATCGATGACATACTTATATATTCAAAGACTCGTGTGGAGCATGAAGAACACCTGCAGATCGTTTTGCAGACAATAAAAAAGCATCAACTCTATGCAAAATTCTCAAAGTGTGAATTTTGGCTAGATAGAGTACATTTCCTTGGACACATGATTTCCAAGGAAGGAATCACCGTGGATCCTGCTAAGGTAGAGGCAATCAATGAATGGCCCGCACCTAAGAACGTGACAGAAATACGGAGTTTCTTAGGTTTAGCTGGCTATTATAGAAGATTTGTAGAGGGATTCGCACGACTCGCTACACCTCTCACAGCTCTTACCCACAAGGAGAGGAAGTACGAGTGGACTGAAGAGTGCGAAAGGAGCTTCCAAGAGTTGAAAAAGCAATTAACAAGCGCACAAATCTTTACACTTCCTACAGAAGGGGAGATGTTCATGATTTACAGTAATGCGTCAAAGATGGGATTAGGAGCTGTCCTGATGCAAGACGATAAGGTGATTACTCATGCCTCGCATCTATTAAAGGACCATAAGCAAAATTATCCCACACATGATTTGGAACTTACTGCAGTAGTGTTCGCACTGAAGATTTGATGACACTATTTATATGGAGCTCAGTGTCAAATTTATATTGACCATCAGAGTTTAAAGTACTTCTTCACTTAGAAGGAGCTGAAGATGTGACAAAGGAGATGGTTGGAGCTGGTAAAGGATTATGATTATGAAATCCTCTAACATCCCGGAAAAGCCAATCGTGTTGCAGATGCGTTAAGTAGAAAACCTGTTGTTTCGCAGCAACTATCGATTGGAAGGCCATTACAGCAGGAGATCAATGCGTTAAAGATGGAGCTGATATCTGGAAGATTAGCTGCACTTCAATTGGAATCATCATTGATTGAGGACATTAGAGAGGCTCAAAAGCAAGATCCAAATCTAGAAAGTCCTCAAGAAGGAGTGTCCAAAGAGGAATTGATCCTACATCAGGGAAGAATTTATGTTCCTAATGATGAAGGATTAAGAAGGTGAATTATGACAGAAGCTCAAGAAACGCCATATTCAGTGCATCCCGGAGCCAGTAAGATGTACCAGGATTTGAAACTACAATTCTGGTGGAAAGGGATGAAGAAGGACTATAAGGACCGCCATTTTCATGACACCTACTTACCATGTAATGAGACATTAAGGAATAAAATTAGAGTATTTTGAGAGCTTTTGGATGCACATTGGAGAACACGATTAGGAACACGACCATGTAAGTGGTCGAGAACCGTTCAAATTACAGACGCGTGAGAGAAGCCGTGAAAGTGTACTTGGCCGTATGGTATGACACGGTCAGGTACATGGCCATGTACCACTCGGGTAAATGAACGTATTCCAAGACATGGCCATGTTGAGTAAGCTCGTGTCCGAACAATACATGCCGTGTTAGAACTTGTGTAGAAGGCCGTGTAATGAGCTGAGAGCCGTCACACAGACTCTCAAAATGTATGAAACCTAATTGCTATGTAATGAGTGATTAAGTTGGAAAATACAGAGAATTTTCCAGTTGAATAGATTAAACAGGTACGGTGCTGTTTATGTACTATTCATGTGTGTTTTAAAAATTCGACCGTTTCGAGCCTCAAACAAAGCCGTTTTCAAAGTGATGCAAAACTGGGACTTTTACGAAAAAACTGGGAACATAGGCCACGTTTTTGATAGGATTAGGACCCGTTCGAGTTAGATTTGAGCTCCGAGGTTAAGACCAAAATTGTTCGTCTTCGAGGACGAAAATTTTCATGTTCACAAAATTCGTAAACAAAGTCATTTTGATTGAGTTTCAAAATAGTTTTTGAAAGTGGTTCGAAAACCACCCTTAAAATGTAACACCAAAAATGTGTTTTAAACTTGTTAAAATATAAAAATGGTTTTCATAAAAATGTCCCCCACCTTCCAACGGGGTGATAAGGGGATGGGTTCCAAACATATAATTTTACCAAGAATTTTATAAGGTAACCAAAATGATTTTTTAGAAATAACTTAAACAGTGTGGGTAGCCCGGTAGGCTACCACACCAAACAAGCACTAGTAACCCGATAGGTTACTTAGCTTATGACGCACTAGGTAACCGGACAGTTGACTAGTCAGCAACCAGTCAAGGACCGTGTTTCGAACGACACTGCAAGGAACGATGATTAATTTGTCAAGTAGACAATTAATTAAACACGATACAAGTTAGACACCAAATCCCCAAAAGTAGGCCGATAGGGTACCGATGGGCCTCGGTACCACATAAAAACACAAGTTATGATTACTTACGGTAATAGTGACTTAGGAACAACAGTAATTAATTTATGGGCAATAAATTAATTTACCGAGTATAGAGAAGTAAACTTTATATAAAGAGTGAATTAGTACCAACGGTAATCGGTGCCAAATGAATTATCTGCTTTAGTCACTAATAGTGATGGTGACTCAACGAGAGTATTAATGAGGAACATTATTAATGACAGGTGGTCACCTATAGTTTGTTAAAGGTGTGAATACAAATTTTGCTTTTAATCTAGGTAAGTACAACTTCGCCTACGGCATGAATAAAATGAATTTAAAATGATGTTTTTACAGTATGTTGAGTATGTATGCCATGCACACATTATTACACAGCATATATAAGAGCATATAGATTCGTAATCAAGTAGATTGGCGAAAGATCATTTAGATGTCATAAGTCCCTACCGCGTAGGATTAGGGCCAGCTTCGAGAAGCATGTGGCTAGAAAAGATAAACAAGATGAGAATAAAGGTGTTAGTGTAACGGACCAAGGCCTACAAAATTTAACAAGCCAAGGCCTATAATGTATAACAGGCCAAGGCCCACAAAATCTAACGAGCCGAGGCTCATAATAACAGGCCAAGGCCATAAAATATATCCATAAAGGGCCCTAAGTAGACATAAGAAAGAATATAAAATAACGAAGAATAAATGAGCATAACCGGACCATGCATTGTACATGATATGCAATAGTTATAGTTCACTATGATTCCATTCATAGTAAAATGTAGGAAATAAATCGGTAAAAACGCATCAGAGTGGCTTAGCAGAACAATAAAATTTTTTTAGATCGTTAAATATCTCATGATACCATATACAATAAATCAACAACAATTTAAATTCATACCTCAAGGACGCCAATCTGTAGGAAGAGAATAATCGGATGGCTTTAACCAACTAGCCTTCTCTACTATTCTCCCATTCTCGAATGGCTGAGTGTGTGGGTACTCTGAACCTCGATCGGTATGCTAGCACTGCTAGTCTTCTTCCAACCACCCAGATCTTTAAAGAACTTATTGTCACGGTGAGTTGTGCAACAATAAGCCTGCTCATCTAAGAGTCTGTGGTCTAAGAGAACTGGAGTGGTAGGACCTTTATTTATAGACTTGCATGAGGTGATCCTCTGAATTCAAATTGGATTAGGAGAAGATTTTCTCCCTTATCCAAAACCAAAAAAATCTGAAATTTCAAGCCTTTATCCACTAAAAGAATCAGTCACTTTTTGGGATTTTTCATCCAAAATTCAAATAGGATTTTAACAAGAATTTTATCTCCTCTTATCCAACCAAAAAATCCGAAAATCCCATTAGAAAATCCTCCAAGATTTTTCGGCCACAAAAGATAAGGGAAGAATCAAAATTCCACTAGGATTTTCAAGCTTGAATCTTATCTCATCCTTATCAAAAATAACCGAAAATCCTCTATGAGATCTTCCTCAAAATTTCAGTCATAATCAGGGAGGAGAAAATCCAAATTCAACTGGGATTGAAACTTGAATTTTTTCCTGAACCTTATCCATAAAAAATCTGAAAATTACATGAGGATAATTCTCAAAATTTTCGTCCATATTTGTTAGGATTTGGATTCAAAATTCACGTAGGATTCAAACAAGAAATTCCTTTCCATATCCAACTCAAATTCGAATTTCATTCCTTGTGGATTTACCACAAGAAATTCGAATCCTACTTGGACTGTGATTCAAAATTTGAATTTCAAATTTCAAATTTAAATTTCAAATTCAAATTTCAAATTTCAAATTCAAATTTCAAATTTAAATTTCAAATTCAAATTTCAAATTCAAATTTCAAATTTCAAATTTCAAAATCCACAAAACAGTTGTATTTCAAATTCTTGTTCTCAAGGATAATTTTCTACAACTCCAATCCAATCTCAAATAAAATCATGGCAACTTTATTTGGAGTTCGACTAATTGTGTACTCTATTATCCAAAACAAAATCTGAATTCAACCAGAGAGAATCTTGCCCACCATCCTAATCCTATGTCGACACCATCCATCCATAATTAACTAGCCAAGAGCATACATAAATCAATTTGCCAAACGTTAAGGAATTATGTGGAGCTAGTAGAGGGACCAATTGGACATATATAATCGGGCTCCCACAAATCCATATGATCATCATTCTTTACTGAACAACTCAATCATGTGATCACTAATTTCAGAGTCACACCACTATAAACCTAAAACTGTATTCCCAATTATATACCGTATTACGTAAGCCTGTGACAAGCTATTGTCCAATGACCTTGTCATGTATGTAAAACCCTCATATGATATTCATGATTAGCCTTAGGTCAAAGTCCGTTTAATCCTACTGATCAGGCTATCTTAAAGTCCCATTATACTATCGAATAAAGAAAATGATTATTCACCATATTTGAATAAGAAGTCATCCGCCCAGCAGACAACCTAAGGCCTTGTCCATTTTCACATCCAGTATAATGCCTTTAAGAGGATACCTTTAACTCCTTATTAGAGCTATGATTCTGATATCTGTAAACAAACCCTTCATCGTATACAATTCATACACCCAACGAACTGGCCTATAAGCTTACTACCTCTGAAACGCTTTAGCCATTAGAACATCAAAGTACACAAGTCATGTACATGAAGCTATTCATCTATTCAGGATTAAGGTTTCTGCACAATGAACATCAAAAGCATATTGATCCACTCAAAGCGAACTTCGTAGATCAATCACGCTTTAGTCCCGGTCTAATATGTCACCACCAAGCAACATATCTATGTCTATACTTGGGAGTCTATGCTCTAGACAGTCAAGACAAATTGTCCTCCAAGGCTTTAGACAACATAATAGTCTTAACATGAGTTGGATGCTCAGTCTAACCCCATAGACTACAGACCTTAGTTTAGACCGTTTACTTTAAAACATTGTCTTCTCGCATATAAAAGTCCATTGCATGCAACGTTCTAACAGTTTTAACACAAGCAGTCAGGGGGCCATATTTACTTACATTTACTTTAACATGTAAATAAAATGAGGACAGATAGCAATGTAATAAATAACCTCCATATATAATTTTATTATCCAGTTCAAAATAAATACATCAAAATGTCTCTAACGCTTAGGGCATTTCCTATCAATCTCCCACTTGTCCTAAGCCAGCAGATGTGCCATGTTTTGCATCCCCATCACCTCTACATGCCTCTCAAAGCTTCTAGCCATCAGACTCTTAGTGAAGGGACCGATAATGTTGCCCTCGGACGCGATCTTACATACATCTACTTGGCTTGTCTCTATGTGCCCTCTAATAATGTGATATGTCCGATCTATGTGCTTGGTCCTTTTATGGTGCCAAGATTTCCTTGTGTTGGCAATAGCTCCAGTGTTATCATAGTAAAGTGTGATAGGCTTGTCAACACCCGGAATGACCTCAAGGTCTCTAAAGAACTTGCGGAGCCAAATCGCTTCTTTAGATGCCTCAGCCATAGCCACATACTCAGCCTCTATAGTGGAGTCAGCTGTGCAGCCCTGCTTCACGCTCCTCTATACAATGGTGCCTCCTTCGAGCAAGAACACTGATCTTGATGTCGATTTCCTCGAATCCTTACAAGTCTCAGAGTCTGAGTCTGTGTATCCTACGGGTGTTAGGTCCCCTCTAGAATACACCAGCATATAATCCCTCGTTCTCTTAAGATACTTGAGTGCATGCTTTACTGCTTGCCAGTGCTTGGTTCCAGGATTCACTTGATATCAACTCACCATACCTACTACAAAACATATGTCCGGGCGAGTGCAAAGCATAGCGTACATAAGGCTACCCACAGCGGATGCATAAGGGACCTTACTCATACACTCTCTTTCTTCCGATGTCTTTGGACAGTCATCCAATGAAAGAGTTAGACCGGCAATAGAAGGTTGTGCACCTTTCTTTGCCTTTTGCATAGCATATTTGTCAATTATTTTATCTATGTATGAAGCTTGGGATAACGCTATCATTTTGTTCTTTCGATCTCTGAAGAGACGAATGCCTACAACATAATTAGCTTCTCCCAAGTCCTTCATGTCAAACTGTTGGTGTAACTAAAGCTTGACCGATGATAGGTTCCCTACATTATTCCCAATGAGTAGTATATCATCGACATAGAGTATCAGAAAGACCACTTTTCCATCCTTAATACGTTTATAAATACAAGGTTCATCAACGTTCTGCTCAAAACTGAAAGTCTTGATCGCTTAATCAAATCTCTGGTTCCATGAGCGGGATGCTTGCTTTAATCCATAAATGGATCTAAGCAACTTGCAGACTTTTCTTTCTTGGCCTTTTGCTACGAACCCTTCAGGCTGTATCATGTAGATACACTCCTCAAGATGGCCATTCAAGAATGCCGTCTTGACATCCATTTGCCAGATCTCATAATCGGGAGCCGCAGTAATGGACAGAAGAATACGGATAGACTTCAGCATAGCAATAGGCGAAAAGGTTTCATCGTAATCGATTCCAGCCTTTTGCGTGTACCCCTTTATAACCAGTCTAGCTTTGAAAGTTTCCACTCTCCCTTCCGCATGCTTCTTTCTTTTGTAGACCCATTTGCATCCAATGGGTTTTATCCCATCCGGCAAATCTATAAGTTCCCAAACAGAGTTGGATTTCATAGAATTCATCTCATTGTTCATAGCCTGTTTCCAAGATCTAGAATCAACATCCTTTATAGCTTCATCATATGTGACCGGATCTTCCTCATGCTCATGAGCCTCGGCCTGGTATACCTCAGCATCATACATAAAGAAATTAGGTTTCTTAGAAACCCTCCCACTACGACGAGGCACCCTAAATTGTTGATCGTCTGCAGGTCTTTCACCGAAACTCGGACTTGCGTCCAAGACCGAAATCTGTGGAGTAGTTCTTTCACCCGATAACTCCTCTAGCACCACTTTGCTTCGAGGCTTAAAGTCATTCATGTGACTTTCCTCCAAGAATGTCGCATGGGTTGAGACAATGACCTTTTGTTCCTTCGGGTTATAGAACAGACCTCCTTTAGTTCCCTTTGGATACCCTATAAACATGCACAATTCTGATCTTGGTTCCAACTTCTTCGCATCCCCATCCAGTACATGTGCCGGGTAGCCCCATATTCTCATATATCCAAGGGAGGGCTTCCTGCCACGCCACAATTCATACGGAGTCCTGGGAATTGACTTGCTTGGAACTTAGTTCAGAATATAGCACGTCGATTGTAAAGCATATCCCTAAAATAATAGCGGCAGTGTTGAATAACTCATCACTGACCGTACCATATCTAACAAGGTCCTGTTTCTCCTTTCGGCTGCACCATTCTGTTGTGGAGTATCAGGTGCAGTCAATTGGGATAATATCCCATTCTCTACAAGATGTCCTAGAAATTCGTCAGAGAGATATTCACCACCTTGATCAGATCGAAGTGTCTTTATGGATTTATCCAATTGCTTTTCCACTTCCGCACGATACTCTTTGAACTTGTCAAAGGTGCTCTTGTGGTGCATCAGATACACATATCCATACCTCGAGTAATCCTCTATAGGGGAGACATAATACTCGAACCCTCCTCGTGCTGTGATGTTCATGGGGCCACATACTTTGGTGTGCACAATTTCTAAGAGCTCCTGAGCCCTAGTACCCTTGACTCCAAAAGACCTCTTAGTCATTTTACCCTCTAGACAAGACTCACATTGAGGAAGACGTACCTCCTCCAGAGATTCTAGAGGATCGTCTTTCACCAACCTTTGAATCCTATCCTGATTAATATAACCAAGTCTTAAATGCCAAAGATATGCCTTATTAGAACGAGAAACTTTCAACCTTTTAGGGTTATCTATTTATTCGGTGTCAAGCAGTGAGTACATCTTTGCTTTGATCAAATATAGGTTTCTATCCATCTATCCAGAACGGACAAAAGACTTATTTCTACGAATATCAACTCTTTTACTAAAAGAAACTGAATAAGAATCCTTTATTAAACAAGCTATCGATATAAGGTTCATCCTAAAATTAGGAATATAAAAACAGTCTTTCAATAAAATAAACCTAAATTCATCAAAGTAAAGGTCAATATCTCCCACTGCCTCAGCCACCACAAAGCTACCGTCTCCAGTCTGCAACGAGAGGCTCCTATCATGTAGACTTTTTGTTTCCACAAACCCCTGCATAGAAACACAAACATGATCAATGGCACCCGAATCAATGACCCAAGTATCTTTCGATTCTTCCACCAAACATGCTTCTAAGTAGTGAAGTTCCTTACCTTCCTTGCCCTTGGTGGCTAGGATTTCCTAGGAAGCCTTCTTAAATTGACCTACCTTCCCATAGTGGAAGCACTTGGACTTTTTAGAGTCCTTGAGCTTCTTGTTCTTGTTCTTGTTCTTCTTCTTCCCATCCAAGACAGGAGGATTAGAAGAACCGGAAGCCGCTTGCTTCTGATTTGGCCTCTTCCTCTTCTGTGAGGGTTTGGAAGATTCCACCAAATTGACCTTTCCTTTTGGTTGGACCGCATCCCCATCCCTGATCATCCGCTCATAAGCTTGGAGTTGCTTCATGAGCTCGGTTAGTCCTAACGCCCTTGTCGCCATATTGTATGCGGCCTTAAACCCCACAAAATCTTTAGACAGAGTTTTGAACACCATCTTGATCTGGGTGTTGTAGTCCAACTCAGCACCGTTCTCGGCAGTCTCAGTGAAGAATCCCATTAGAGTGATCATATGGTCCTTCACTGGAGTACCTGCCTTTTGCTTAGAGTTCATAATACTGGTTATAGCAGACTGTCGAGCCAACTTTTCTTGGCCTCCGTACATGTCCTCCAGATTTTCCATGATCTCCCCAGCAACTTGATAAGTCTCATGTTGCTTTCGTAAAGCACTCGTCATGCTAGCCAGAATGTAGCACCGAGCTATCTCATTGGATTTTCTCCAATGAGTATAGGCAACCGGGACCTCCTCAAGTGGTGTGTCAGGTTTGGGCCCTGGTGGGTATGGTTCGTCTAGTACAAACTTGTGTCTCTCGCGGCTGAGAACTATTAATATATTTCTTTTCCAATCTTTATAATTATTGCCATTCAGTTTATTCTCAGTAAGTATTGAAATGAGGGGTGTCGGTGACATTTTGAACTGAAATAAAATTATACTAGACGTCATTACAAAGCCCAAGCAAATATAAAGATAATTTAGAAAATAAAACATATAAGTATGTTCCTACATGAAACTTGAAAAACATGTAGCATTGCAACGGTAATTCTCAGCACCTATTGCCCCAAGCCACCGAGGGGTGGTCATGAAACAAATAGCCAGAACATGGACCCTGTCAAATTAATATATGTTGCCTTAAATCCTCCAAGGTTAAGACATATATTAATAACCGCTTATTTTGGCCACCAGTTTAGTTAACAGAGCTTCTAGGGAAGGCTAATAATTAAATGAGTCTTGAGTATATAACCATTGTTTACGTAGCCCGATCCACGTCCTACCAAGCCACAGAGGGGTGGTCATGAATACGATCGTACCCGAACACGTTTTCCACATAGGAGATCTAATCTAGTATACTGGTGGTGGTAAACACCTACCGAGAGGTGTGGTCAGGGCAGAACTGACGCGAGGCGTTACCATACTTTCACATATGGATCAACAATGGAGGCTGTGGGTTTTGTTTGAAACCCTCTCCCACTCAATATTTTGAAAAATATGCAAGTTTTGACAAATATGTATGATCAATATAGTATGAGCGGCATTCACCTATCCTATATGCCATGTTATCAAATATGCATATAAAACATCCATCAATACATATTTATACATCCATGACATATCACAGAAAAAATAATTGACAGAATAACCAAGCCATGGTTCCATCCTAGAACAAAGAAAATAAAGATTACAAAATTCCATCCAAAGCTTTCTTTGGGTCTTGAATTTTGTTCCGTCTTCTTGTATCCATCTTTATGTAGCCTCTCCATTTATTTCTCGTCCCAAGAATCATTTAAAATTTAAATTTCAAAAATTTAAATTTCAAATTCAAATTCCAAATTCGAATTTCAAATTTAAATTTCAAATTCAAAATTTTAAACAATTTTAAATATCATGTGCATTAATATGTAATTTCAAAAATTTCAAATTTTCAATTACATATTTTTAAACATGATTTAAAATTAAATTTCAAATTTAAAAATTAAAATTTTTTGATTTTTTGAACCGTCACCCCAACGGCCCTAGAGGCCGGTAGCTGCCGTGGGCAGCCCCAGCCCCCCAAGGGGCTGGCAGCCCATGGCGGCCCCTTGTGCAGGCCTGCTGGGCTGCACGTCTAGGCTGGGAGCAACAGCAGGTAGGCTGCAGGTAGCACCTGCAGCCATAGTCTGCATGCCCAGGCTGCGGCCAGCCTTGGGAGGGCCACGGCCACCCTCGGTTGCAGGCCAAGCCTGTGGCGGTGGGAGGTCATGGCCTGTACAGGGGCTGCCACGGCCCCATCTTGGCCGAGGGCAGGGGCCGCAGCCCCACCAAGGCCCGATGGCCTATCCCGAGGGGTCGTTCTCGATTTTCATGCCATATTCTAATTTACCCATTAGGATCTCCAAAAATTAATTTGAATCCCAATTAAATTGAAATTTTCCACACAATCAAAATTTCAACCTTTAAATCAAATTTAACTTTTGGGAAAAATAAATTACGGTCTTCAAACTTCAATCTCCTTCCAGAATAATTACATAAAAAATCCTAAACCGTTTCCGGTATACAAAAATTCTAATCATAATAATTCTAAGAGACAAAAATAAAATCCATGGGAAAGTTATAGTGTTAATAAACTGCTTCCATGGTTACATAAAAATTCATAGATACAATTTTTCAAATTCTAAAGAACCATAACCGGCAAAAACAAGCATGCTTATAATTATTTAAAAAATTAAAATAACCACATACTATATACGCAATCCATGATAACAACATAAAGGAATCCTAGAATGCTACTCTCTAAATATCAAATCCATACATAAATAAAAAGACTAATTAATTGTCTAATTTATGTACATGGCATAGTTATGAGATGGCTCTGATACCAATTGTGGGAAATAAATCGACAAAAACGTATCAGAGTGGCGCAGCAGAATAATAAAACTTTTAAGATCGTTAAATATCTCATGATGCCATATATAATAAACCAACAACAATTTAAATTCATACCTCAAGGATGCCAATCTGCAAGAAGAGAATGATCAGAGGGCTTCAACCAACTAGCCTTCTCTACTATTCTTTAATTCCCGAATGGCTGAGTGTGTGGGCACTCTGAACCTCGATCGATATGCTAGCACTGCTAGTCTTCTTCTGACCACCCAGATCTCTAAAGAACTTATTGTCACGGTGAGTTGTGCAATAATAAGCCTGCTCACTGAGAGTCTGTGGTCTAAGAGAACTGGAGTGGCAGGATCTCTATTTATAGACTTGCATAAGGTGATCCTCTGAATTCGAATTGGATTAGGAGAACATATTCTCCCTTATCCACAACCAAAAAATCTGAATTTATCAAGGCCAAATCCGATCTAGAAAACTCGGCCACTTTAGGATTTTTCCATTCAAAATTCAAACAGGATTTTAACTAGAATTTTGTCTCCTCTTATCCAACCAAAAAATCTGAAAATCCCATTAGAAAATCCTCCAAGATTTTTCGGCCATAAAAGATAAGGGAAGAATCAAAATTCCACTAGGATTTTCAAGCTTGAATCTTATCTCATCCTTATCAAAAATTACAGAAAATCCTCCATGAGATCTTCCTCAAAATTTCAGCCATAATCAGGGAGGAGAGAATCCAAATTCAACTGGGATTGAAACTTGAATTCCTCAAAATCATGTTTGTGTTTCTATGCAGGGGTTTGTGGAAACGAGAAGTCTACATGATAGGAGCCTCTCGCAGAGGACTGGAGATGGTAGCTTTGTGGTAGCTGAAGTAGTAGGAGATGTTTACCTTTATTTTGATCAATTTAGGTTTATTTTATTAAAAGACTGTTTTTATGTTCCTAATTTTAGGAGGAACCTTATATCGGTAGCTTGTTTAATAAAGGATTCTTATTCAGTTTCTTTTAGTAAAAGAGTTGATATTCGTAGAAATCAGTCTTTTATCTGTTCTGGATGGATGGATGGAAACCTATATTTGATCAAACTAAAGATGTACTCACTGCTTGACACTGAATTAACAGATAACTCTAAAAAGTTGAAAGTTTCTCACTCTAACAAGGTGTATCTTTGGCATTTAAGACTTGGTCATATTAATCAGGATAGGATTCAAAGATTGGTGAAAGACGGTCCTCTGGAATCTCTGGAGGAGGTACGTCTTCCCCAATGTGAGTCTTGTCTAGAGGGTAAGATGACTAAGAGGTCTTTTGGAGCTAAGGGTACAAGGGCTCAGGAGCTCTTAGAAATTGTGCACACTGACGTATGTGGCCCCATGAACGTCACAGCACGAGGAGGGTTCGAGTATTATGTCTCTTTTATATATGATTACTCGAGGTATGGATATGTGTATCTGATGCACAGCAAGAGTGAAACCTTTGACAAGTTCAAAGAGTATCGTGCGGAAGTGGAAAAGCAATTGAATAAATCCATAAAGACACTTCGATCTGATCGAGGTGGCGAATACCTCTCCGATGAATTTCTAGGACATCTTGTAGAGAACGGGATATTATCCCAATTGACTGCACCTGGTACTCCACAACAGAATGGTGTAGCCGAATGGAGAAACAGGATCTTATTTGATATGGTACAGTCCATGATGAGTTATTCAACACTGCCATTATCTTTTTGGGGATATGCTTTACAAACGGCGTGCTATATTCTGAACCAGGTTCCGAGCAAATCAATTCCCAGAACTCCGTATGAATTGTGGTGTGGCAGGAAGTCCTCCCTTGGACATATGAGAATATGGGGCTGCCCGGCGCATGTACTAGATGGGGATGCGAAAAAGTTGGAACCAAGATCAGAATTGTGCATGTTTGTAGGGTATCCAAAAGGAACTAAAGGAGGTCTGTTCTATAACCCAAAGGAACAAAAGGTCATTGTTTCAACCCATGTGACATTCTTGGAGGAAAGTCACATGAATGACTTTAAGCCTCGAAGCAAAGTGGTGCTAGAGGAGTTATCAGGTGAAAGAACCGCTCCACAGATTTCGGTCTTGGATGCAAGTTCGAGTTCCAGTGAAAGACCTGCAGACGATCAACAATTTAGGGTGCCTCGTCGTAGTGGGAGGGTTTCTAAGAAACCTAATTTCTTCATGTATGATGCTGAGGTATACCAGGCCGAGGCTCATGAGCATGAGGATGATCCGGTCACCTATGATGAAGCTATAAATGATGTTGATTCTAAATCTTGGAAACAGGCTATGAACAATGAGATGGATTCTATGAAATCCAACTCTGTTTGGGAACTTGTAGATTTGCCAGATGGGATAAAACCCATTGGATGCAAATGGGTCTACAAAAGAAAGAAGGATGCGGAAGGGCGAGTGGAAACTTTCAAAGCTAGACTGGTTGCAAAGGGATACACGCAAAAGGCTGGAATCGATTACGATGAATCCTTTTCGCCTGTTGCTATGCTGAAGTCTATCCGTATTCTTCTGTCCATTGCTACGGCTCTCGATTACGAGATCTGGCAAGTGGATGTCAAGACGGCATTCTTGAATGGCCATCTTGAAGAGTTTATCTATATGATACAGGCCGAAGGGTTCGTAGCGAAAGGCCAAGAAAGGAAAGTCTGCAAGTTGCTTAGATTCATTTATGGATTAAAGCAAGCATCCCGCTCATGGAACCAGAGGTTTGATCAAGCGATTAAGACATTTGGTTTTGAGCAGAACGTTGATGAACCTTGTGTTTATAAACGTATTAAGGATGGAAAAGTGGTCTTTCTGATAATCTATGTCGATGATATACTACTCATTGGGAATGATGTAGGGAACTTATCATTAGTCAAGCTTTGGTTACACCAACAGTTTGACATGAAGGACGTGGGAGAAGTTAATTATGTTCTAGGCATTCGTCTCTTCAGAGATCGAAAGAACAAAATGATAGCGTTATCCCAAGCTTCATATATAGATAAAATAATTGACAAATATGCAATGCAAGAGGCAAAGAAAGGCTCACAACCTTCTATTGCCGGTCTAACTCTTTCATTGGATGACTGTCCCAAGACATCGGAAGAAAGAGAGCGTATGAGTAAGGTCCCTTATGCATCCGCTGTGGGTAGCCTTATGTACGCTATGCTTTGCACTCGCCCAGACATGTGTTTTGCAGTAGGTATGGTGAGTCGATATCAAGCAAATCCTGGAACCAAGCACTGGCAAGCTGTAAAGCATATACTCAAGCATCTTAAGAGAACGAGGGATTATATGCAAGTGTATTCTAGAGGGGACCTAACACCCGTAGGATACACGGACTCAGACTTCCAGACTTGCAAGGATTCGAGGAAATCGACATCTGGATCAGCGTTTTTACTCGGAGGACATGCCATTGTGTGGAGGAGCGTGAAGCAGGGCTGCACAGCTGACTCTACTATGGAGGCTGAGTATGTGGCTGCGGCTGAGGCATCTAAATAAGTGGTTTGGCTCCGCAAGCTCTTTAGAGACCTTGAGGTCATTCCAGGTATTGAAAAGCCTATCACACTTTACTGTGATAATACAGGGGCTATTGCCAACACAAGGGAATCTCGGCACCACAAGAGGACCAAGCACATCGATCGGAGATATCACATTATTAGAGGGCATGTGGAGACAGGACAAGTGGATGTATGTAGGATCGCGTCCGAGGACAACATCGCTGATCCCTTTACTAAGACTTTGGTGGCTAGAAGCTTTGAGAGGCATGTAGAGGCGATGGGGATGCGTAACATGGCACATCTACTGGCTTAGGGCAAGTGGGAGATTGTTAGGAAATGCCCTAAGTATTAGAGACATTTTGATGTATTCATTTTGAACTGGATAATAAAATTATATATAGAGGTTATTCATTACATTGCTATCTGTCCTTGTCTTATTTACATGTTAAAGTAAATGTAAGCAAATATGGCTCACCGACTGCTTGTGTTAAAACTATTAGAACGTTTCATGCAATGGACTTTTGTATGCGAGAAGACAATGTTTTAAAGTTAGCAGTCTAAACTATGGTCTATAGTCTATGGGGTTAGACCGAGCATCTAACTCATGTTAAGACTATTAGGTTCTCTAAAACCTTGGAGGGGACGGTTTGTCTTGACTGTCTAGACCTGGACTCTCATGTAGAGACATAGATATGTTACTTGGTGGTGATATATTAGACCGGGACTAAAGCGTGATTGATCTACGTAGTCCGCTATGAGTGGATCAATCTGCTTTTGACGTTCATTGTGCAATAACCTTAATCCTGAGTAAATGAACTACTTCATGTATATGACTTGTGTACTTTGATGTTCCAATGGCTAAAGTGTCTCAGAGGTAGTAAGCTTATAGACCGGTTCGTTGGGTGCATGACTTGTATACGATGAAGGGTTTGTTCGTAGATATCGGAATCATAGCTCTAAGGAGTTAAAGGTATCCTCTTAAAGGCATTATACTGAATGTGAAAATGGACAAGGCCTTGGGTCGTCTGCTGGGCGGATGACTTCTTATTCACATATGGTGAATAATCATTTTCTTAATTCGGTAGTATAATGGAACTTTAAGATAGCCTGATCAGTAGGATTAAACGGACTTTGACCTAAGGCTGATCATGGATATCATATGAGGGTTTTGCATATATGACAAGGTCAGTGGATAGTAGCTCGTCACAGGCTTACGTAATACGGTATATAATTGGGAGTTCAGTTTCAGGTTTGTAGTGGTGTGACTCTGAAATTAGTGATCATATAATTGAGTTATTCGGTACAGAATGATGATCATATGGAATCACGGGAGCCCGATTATATATGTCCAATCTGTCCCTCTACTAGCACCACATAATTCCTTAATGTATGGCAAATTGATTTGTGTATGCTATTGGCTAGTTTATTATGCATGGATGGTGATGACACAGGATTAGGATGGTAGACAAGATTCTCTCCGGTTGGATTCAGATTTTGTTTTGGATAATAGAGTACACAATTATTCGAACTCCAAATAAAGTTGCCATGATTTTATTTGAGATTGGATTGGAGTTGTAGAAAATTATCCATGAGAACAAGAATTTGAAACACAATCGTTTTGTGGATTTTGAAATTTGAAATTTGAAATTTGAAATTTGAATTTGAAATTTGAATTTGAAATTTGAATTTGAAATTTGAAATTTGAAATTTGAAATTCAAATTTTGAATCACAGTCCAAGTGGGATTCGAATTTGTTGTGGAAAATCCACAAGGTTTGAAATTCGAATTTGAGTTGGATTTGGAGAGGATAATCTTGTTAGAATCCTACTTGAATTTTGAATCTAAATCCTAACAAATTATGGACGAAATTTAGAGGATAATCCTCAATGGAATTTCGGTTTTTGTGGATAAGGTTCAAGGGAAAAATTCAAGTTTCAATCCTAGTTGAATTTGGATTCTCTCCGTCCCTGAAAAGTGGCCGAAATTATGGAGGAAATCTCCCAGGAAAATTCGGTTATTTTGGATAAGGTTGAGATAAGATTCAAGCTTGAAAATCCTAGTGGAATTTTGATTCTCCCTTATCCTAAATGTGGCCGAATTTTTGGAGGAAAAATCTCCTAGGAAATTTCAGATTTTTTGGTTAAAAAAGGGAGATAAAATTCTAGTTAAAATCTTGTTTAGATTTGGATTGGATTTATCCTAAATAAACCGAATTTTATTGTTGGGATTTTCCCATGGAAAATTCAGATTTTATGGATATGGATAAGGGAGAATATCTTTTCCTAATCCAATTCGAATTCAGAGAATCACCTCATGCAGGTCTATAAATAGAGGTCCTGCCACTCCAGTTCTCTCAGACCACAGACTCTCAAGTGAGCAGGCTTATTGTTGCACAGCTCATCGTGACAATAAAGTTCTTTAGAGATCTGGGTGGTCGGAAGAAGACTAGCAGTGCTAGCATACCGATTGAGGTTTAGAGTGCCCACACACTCAGCCATTCAGGAATTGGAGAATAATAGAGAAGGCTAGTTGGTTGAAGCCTCCGGTCATTCTCCTCCTGCAGATTGGCGTCCTTGAGGTATGAGTTTTAATTGTTGTTGGTTTATTGTATATGGCATCATGAGATATTTAACGATCTAAAATTTTTTTTATTGTTCCGCTGTGCCACTTTGATACGTTTTTACCGATTTATTTTCCTACAGCTAGGGAGATCATGGACAATCTAGAGGACATGTTCGGAGGCCAAGAAAAATTGGCTCGACAGTCCGCTATCACCAGCATTATGAACTCTAACCAAAAAGCGGGTACTCCGGTGAAGGACCATATGATCACTCTAATGGGATTCTTTGCTGAGGCTACCAAGAATGGTGCTAAGTTGGACTACAACACCTAGATCGAGATGGTGTTCAAGACTCGGTCTAAAGATTTTGTGGGGTTTAAGGCCGCATACAATCTGGCGACAAAGGAGTTAGGACTAACCGAGCTCATGAAGCAACTACAGGCTTATGAGCGGATGATCAGGGATGAGGATGTGGTCCGACCTAAAGGAGAGGCCAATTTGGCGGAATCTTCCAATCCCTCACGGAAGAGGAAGAGGCCAAATAAGAAGCAAATGGCTTCTAGTTCTTCTAATCCTCCTGTCTCGGACGGAAAGAAGAAGAAGAAGAACAAGAAGCCAAAGGACCCTAAAAAGTCCAAATGCTTCCATTGTGGGAAGGTAGGTCACTTTAAGAAGGCTTGCCGGGAATTCCTAGCCGCCAAGGGCAAGGAAGGGAAGGAACTTCATTACTTGGAAGCGTGTTTGGTGGAAGAATCGAAAGACACTTGGGTCATTGATTCGGGTGCCACTAATCATGTTTGTGTTTCTATGCAGGGGTTCGTGGAAACGAGAAGTCTACATGATAGGAGCCTCTCGTAGAGGACTGGAAATGGTAGCTTTGTGGTGGCTGAAGCAGTGGGAGATGTTTACCTTTATTTTGATCAATTTAGGTTTATTTTATTAAAAGACTGTTTTTATGTTCCTAATTTTAGGAGGAACCTTATATCGGTAGCTTGTTTAATAAAGGATTCTTATTCAGTTTCTTTTAGTAAAAGAGTTGATATTCGTAGAAATCAGTCTTTTATCTGTTCTGGATGGATGGATGGAAACCTATATTTGATCAAACCAAAGATGTACTCACTGCTTGACACTGAATTAACAGATAACTCTAAAAGGTTGAAAGTTTCTCACTCTAACAAGGCGTATCTTTGGCATTTAAGACTTACTCATATTAATCAGGATAGGATTCAAAGATTGGTGAAAGACAATCCCGTGGAATCTCTGGAGGAGGTACGTCTTCCCCAATGTGAGTCTTGTCTAGAGGGTAAGATGACTAAGAGTTCTTTTGGAGCTAACGGTACAAGGGCTCAGGAGCTCTTAGAAATTGTGCACACTGACGTATGTGGCCCCATGAACGTCACAGCACGAGAAGGGTTCGAGTATTATGTCTCTTTTACAGATGATTACTCGAGGTATGGACATGTGTATCTGATGCACCGCAAGAGCGAAACCTTTGACAAGTTCAAAGAGTATCGTGCGGAAGTGGAAAAGCAATTGGATAAATCCATAAAGACACTTCGATCTGATCGAGGTGGCGAATACCTCTCCGATGAATTTCTAGGACATCTTGTAGAGAACGGGATATTATCCCAATTGACTGCACCTGGTACTCCACAACAGAATGGTGTAGCTAAAAGGAGAAACAGGACCTTATTGGATATGGTACGGTCCATGATGAGTTATTCAACGCTACCATTATCATTTTGGGGATATGCTTTACAAACGGCATGCTATATTCTGAACCAGGTTCCAAGCAAATCAATTCCTAGAACTCTGTATGAATTGTGGCGTGGCAAGAAGCCATCCCTTGGACATATGAGAATATGGGGTTGCCCAGCACATGTACTGGATGGGGATGCGAAAAAGTTGGAACCAAGATCAGAATTGTGCATGTTTGTAAGGTATCCAAAAGGAACTAAAGGAGGTCTGCTCTATAACCCGAAAGAACAAAAAGTCATTGTCTCAACCCATGTGACATTCTTGGAGGAAAGTCACATGAATGACTTTAATCCTCGAAGCAAAGTGGTGCTAGACGAGTTATCGGGTGAAAGAACTACTCCACAGATTTCGGTCTTGGATGCAAGTCCGAGTTCCGGTGAAATACCTGCAGACGATCAACAATTTAGGGTGCCTCGTCGTAGTGGGAGGGTTTCTCAGAAACCTAATTTCTTCATGTATGATGTTGAGGTATACCAGGCTGAGGCTCATGAACATGAGGATGATCCGGTCACCTATGATGAAGCTATAAATGATGTTGATTCTAAATCTTGGAAACAGGCTATGAACAATGAGATGGATTCTATGAAATCCAACTCTGTTTGGGAACTTGTAGATTTGCCGGATGGGATAAAACCCATTGGATGCAAATGGGTCTACAAAAGAAAGAAGGATGCGAAAGGGAGAGTGGAAACTTTCAAAGCTAGATTGGTTGCAAAGGGATACACGCAAAAGGCTGGAATCGATTACGATGAAACCTTTTCGCCTGTTGCTATGCTGAAGTCTATCTGTATTCTTCTGTCCATTGCTGCGGCTCTCGATTACGAGATCAGGCAAATGGATGCCAAGATAGCATTCTTGAATGGCCATCTTGAAGAGTGTATCTATATGATACAGCCCGAAGGGTGTGTAGCGAAAGGCCAAGAAAGGAAAGTCTGCAAGTTGCTTAGATCCATTTATGGATTAAAGCAAGCATCCCGCTCATGGAACCAGAGGTTTGATTAAGCAATTAAGACATTTGGTTTTGAGCAGAACGTTGATGAACCCTGTGTTTATAAACGTATTAAGGATGGAAAAGTGGTCTTTCTGATCCTCTATGTCGATGATATACTACTCATTGGGAATGATTTAGGGAACTTATCATCAGTCAAGCTTTGGTTACACCAACTGTTTGACATGAAGGACTTGGGAGAAGCTAATTATGTTCTAGGCATTTGTCTCTTCAGAGATCGAAAGAACAAAATGATAGCATTATCCCAAGCTTCGTACATAGATAAAATAATTGACAAATATGCAATGCAAGAGGCAAAGAAAGGTTCACAGCCTTCTATTGCCGGTCTAACTCTTTCATTGGATGATTGTCTAAAGACATCGGAAGAAAGAGAGCGTATGAGTAAGGTCCTTTATGCATCCGCTGTGGGTAGCCTTATGTATGCTATGCTTTGCACTCGCCCGGATATATGTTTTGCAGTAGGTATGGTGAGTCGATATCAAGCAAATCCTGGAACCAAGCACTGGCAAGCAGTAAAGCATATACTCAAGTATCTTAAGAGAACGAGGGATTATATGCTAGTGTATTCTGGAGGGGACCTAACACCCGTAGGATACATGGACCGAGTCTTCCAGACTTGCAAGGATTCGAGGAAGTCGACATTAGAGGGAACGTGGAGACAAGATAAGTAGATATATGTAAGATCGCGTCCGAGGACAACATTGCCGATCCCTCTACTAAGACTTTGGTGGCTAGAAGCTTTGAGAGGCACATAGAGGCGATGGGGATGCGTAACACGGTACATTTGCTGGCTTAGGGCAAGTGGGAGATTGTTAGGAAATGCCCTGAGCATTAGAGACATTTTGATGTATTTATTTTGAACTGGATAATAAAATTATATATAGAGGTTATTCATTACATTGCTATCTGTCCTCATTCTATTTACGTGTTAAAGTAAATGTAAGCAAATATGGCTCACTGACTGCTTGTGTTAAAATTGTTAGAACATTGCATGCAATAGACTTTTGTATGCGAGAAGACAACGTTCTAAAGTTAGCGGTCTAAACTATGGTCTGTAGTTTATGGAGTTAGACCGAGCATCTAACTCATGTTAAGACTATTATGTTGTCTAAAGCCTTGGAGGGGACGGTTTTTCTTGACTGTCTGGAGCTGGACTCCCAAGTAGAGACATAGATATGTTGCTTGGTGGTGACATATTAGACCGGGACTAAAGCGTGATTGATCTACGTAGTCCGCTATGAGTGGATCAATCTGCTTTTGACGTTCATTGTGCAATAACCTTAATCCTGAGTAAATGAACTACTTCATGTATATGACTTGTGTACTTTGATGTTCCAATGGCTAAAGCGTCTCAGAGGTAGTAAGCTTATAGACCGGTTCGTTGGGTGCATGACTTGTATACGATGACGGGTTTGTTTGCAGATATCGGAATCATAGCTCTAAGGAGTTAAAGGTATCCTCTTAAAGGCATTATACTGAATGTGAAAATGGACAAGGCCTTGGGTCGTCTGCTGGGCGGATGACTTCTTATTCACATATGGTGAATAATCATTTTCTTAATTCGGTAGTATAATGGAACTTTAAGATAGCCTGATCAGTAGGGTTAAACGGACTTTGATCTAAGGCTAATCATGGATATCATATGAGGGTTTTGCATATATGACAAGGTCATTGGATAGTAGCTCGTCACAGGCTTACGTAATACGGTATATTATTGGGAGTTCAGTTTCAGGTTTATAGTGGTGTGACTCTGAAATTAGTGATCATATGATTGAGTTGTTCGGTACAGAATGATGATCATATGGAATCACGGGAGCCCGATTATATATGTCCAATCTGTCCGTCTACTAGCTCCACATAATTCCTTAACGTATGGCAAATTGATTTGTGTATGCTATTGGCTAGGTTATTATGCATGGATGGTGATGACATAGGATTAGGATGGTAGACAAGATTCTCTCCGGTTGGATTCAGATTTTGTTTTGGATAATAGAGTACACAATTATTCGAACTCCAAATAAAGTTGCCATGATTTTATTTGAGATTAGATTGGAGTTTTAGAAAATTATCCATGAGGACAAGAATTTGAAACACAACCGTTTTGTGGATTTTAAAATTTGAATTTTGAAATTTGAAATTTGAAATTTGAATTTTGAATTTGAAATTTGAATTTGAAATTTGAATTTGAAATTCGAATTTGAAATTTAAATTTGAAATTTAAATTTGAAATTTGAAATTTGAATTTGAAATTCGAATTTGAAATTTGAAATTCAAATTTTGATACACAGTCCAAGTGGGATTCGAATTTGTTGTGGAAAATCCACAATGTTTGAAATTCAAATTTGAGTTGGATTTGGAGAGGATAATCTTGTTAGAATCCAACTTGAATTTTGAATCCAAATCCTAACAAATAGTGGACGAAATTTTGAGGAATATCCTCAATGGAATTTCGGTTTTTGTGGATAAGGTTCAAGGAAAAAATTCAAGTTTCAATCCCAGTTGAATTTGGATTCTCTCCTCCCTGAAAAGTGGCCGAAATTATGGAGAAAATCTCCTAAGAAAATTCGGTTATTTTGGATAAGGATGAGATAAGATTTAAGCTTGAAAATCCTAGTGGAATTTTGATTCTCCCTTATGCTAAATGTGGCCAAATTTTTGGAGGAAAAATCTCCTAGGAAATTTCGGATTTTTTGGTTGAAAAAGGGAGATAAAATTCTTGTTAATATCTTGTTTAGATTTGGATTGGATTTATCCTAAATAAACCGAATTTTATTGTTGGGATTCTCCCTTTGAAAATTCAGATTTTATGGATATGGATAAGGGATAATATCTTTTCCTAATCCAATTCGAATTCAGAGAATCACCTCATACAGGTCTATAAATAGAGGTCCTGCCACTCCAGTTCTCTTAGACCACAGACTCTCAGGTGGGCAGACTTATTGTTGCACAGCTCATCGTGACAATAAGTTCTTTAGAGATTTGGGTGGTTAGAAGAAGACTCGCAGTGCTTGCATACAGATCGAGGTTCAGAGTGCCCACACACTCAGCCGTTCGGGAGTTGGAGAATAGTAGAGAAGGCTAGTTGGTTGAAGCCTCCGGTCATTCTCCTCCTACAGATTGGCGTCCTTGAGGTATGAGTTTTAATTGTTGTTGGTTTATTGTATATGGCATCATGAGATATTTAATGATCTCAAAAATTTTTATTGTTTTGCTGTGCCACTCTGATACGTTTTAATCGATTATTTTTTCCTACAGTACAAAGGTTCTGAGGCATACCTAACATTGGAGAAACCTAAAAATACAAGCAGAAATGCTGCCGAAATTTCTAAAACGACAAAAGGGCATTTCGGGAAAGGAGGGATAAAAATATAGGATCGGAAATAAAACCAAGACCCCTCGGTGGGTTAGGGTTTATAATGAAAACCGAACCCAAAAGAAGTAGTAAAACGACCCTTTAGTGTCTAAAATACCGAGAATGGAAAAAAATTCACATTAGGGGTATTTTAGGAAACGAGGGGGAAAAGTTGTGAACGGGATAGAAAACTCGAGCCCTTCAGGAATCAAGGCTCGGGACGGGATTAGAAACGTTTGAGGAGTAGTGAAATACCCATTTGAGGCTTCGAAATGTTAGAAAAATGAGAAACGACCCTAGGTATCGGATGAATAGTAATCGAGGGTCGGGTGAGAAATTGTTACTGATTTTACAGCAAATAATACTGTAAAAATATATCGAAGCCTAAGAAATATTATTTTATGATATTTGGGCTTAGAAAATCTAGGAAAAATGATAGAACAAAATTGTTATGGTCTCGAGACCCGTCAGGGGCAAAATGGTCATTTTGACCAAAAATTTTTTAAAGGCTTGGAAAGGACCATAAAGGATCTAAAATATTTAAAATAAGATTCTAGAGGCCATAATAAAGATTTTAAGATTAAAAATCTTAAGTTTATCAGTACACGGGCGTGTACTATGGGACACGGGCGTGTAGTGAAAACCCAAGAGGTACATGGACATGTTGTAAGCCGTGTACCACATAAAGAGTTGAAATGCATTGTAAAATTTATCACAAAATGAATATATCCAAAGTGATAATTGATGATGGGTATTAACAGACAATACTCTGTCTATAGGGACCCAAACTAGAGACAAAACTGCGGAGGATTTCCGAGGGTGGACACTATCGCAGTTGTGGTAAGTTCAAGCATTTTCATGTCTGCAACATGAAATATTATGATATTTGATTTTGTACTAGTTGTACATTAGTTGTAAGTCCTGTGGGCAATACGGTGTAGCAAGACTAACACGCCTACTCAATTGATAATTTGAGAAGTGTACTATGGGTACACTATTGAGAGAGTGTGACTAAAATTAAGACACACTTTTAAAGAAAGAATGTGTAAAACCTACGGGCAATAGAAGTTACTGACCTTGAGGTGATGATTAATGTCACTTGGTTAGAACTGTAATTGAAAGATGGTAAAGAAACCACCTTTGGCATATCGCCCCTCCAACAATGTGGTAGAGGTTTACAGGTCCTACGGGGATATAATGACCACTATGGGCGATGAAGGACTACAGAGGAAGGAACCTTAGGGTCGCTCCCAAGGCCCTCCCAGTCAGTGCGCATAAAATATCGGTACGGCCACTATGAGCTTAAAACCAAAATATAAATAAAGATAATAGATAAAAATGTTATGAAAGTCATAACTGAGCATAATTGAACATAATCGACACTAACACTAAGTGTAGTGGACTCGGTTAGGGTGACATGAATAGTAATCGATTAGGGTTAAAGTTATTATTTATCGATCAAAGGTCAAAGTTATTGTTCATGGATGAATAATACTATTTATAGGAAATTGGATTTTTGATGTTTTTGAATCTATGCGATTCATAGTTTGTATGTTTGAACTTACTGAGCCTGTTAGCTCACCAGTTTTGCATGTTGCAGGTAAAAAACTTGTCCAGTAGACTACCTGGATGGCGGCAGGATACGCGTGTGTCAATGGGATAGAGAATCCACTGTGGATCATGGTCCTACTGCTAATCTTTCGTTGAGCGACAAAAGATAGTGAATTGAAGAGAATGTATTTTGAAACAAAGTTTACAAGTAGAATCTTTGTAACTTATGTTGTATTGTACAAAAGACAACTAAGTTTGTATTTTATATGGCTTTTATATAGTGCTTTATGCAAGAAACGTATTTTAAAAAGAAAAAAAAATATGGGCGAAAATTTTGGGCCCTGAAAATGAGAGATTCGAATTAAAAGTGTTTTTAAATGACAACCCGATGAGGTGCACGGGCGGCCTCGGTTGATGATGGAGTCGGATCGGGGCTGTGTCAGATGGCCGAGGTCGGAGGCATCACAACAAAAACGTTTAACTACTATTCATGTAGTGAAAGGGGCAACTGACAGTGAAATCGTTTCACCTTAGTATATGTATGTGTGTGTGTAAGACACGCAGTATAAAGAAACCAACCCAGATAACCATTTCTTGACACAGAACTGATGAGCTAGTCATCAGTACGCTCAAATTGGTTATCTGAGTATAGCAGCGATAATTACCCTGATGAATGTACAGTATCGAGAAAAATGGTCCAGATGACCTCTTGTCATCCAGAAACTGACAAAATCGGAGTCAGAACGCTCAGACTAATCAGTTAAACAGAAAACAATGAATAATAGATAAGCAGTGTCAGGTTAATGGCCAAGATGGCCTTAATTTGATATAAAACTGATGTATTTACAGTCAACAGGCTCAATTTAGTCAATTGAGCACAAAATATGAATTTTTGTTTAAGAGATATGCAGTATTGGAAAAGGGGTCAAAACGACATTTTTTCATCCCAAAACTGATATATTTAGATTCAGTATGCTCAAATTAGTCAATTGAGCGCAAAACCCATTTTTCGAGGCAAGGTCACACAGATCCTGAAAACTGGTCCAGATGACCTCAGATGGATGTAAAATTAATAAATTTGAAATCAGCATGTCCAAATTAGTCAGGATAGACTATGTTTGCAATTTCGCACGAAAAAGCCTCGTTATGTGTGCGCAGTGTCAACACAGTGTAGGCATAACTACAGTACAGGAAATAAACAGTAAAATAGACATAGAATGGGCTCATAGGCACTAAAACCCAACTAGGAATAATCAATATAAGAATCAGATCAAGAAAATTCAATTTCGGTGAAAATCTAGAACACTGCCGAAAAAGGGTCGGATACCGAAAGGAGGAAATTAGACTGTGAAGAGAAGACAACACAGATAAGTTTTCCTCCATTAAAAACCATGAGAAGTAGCAAAAATGTAGCTCAAAAAGCAGCCCAAAAGTTGCCTTAAAATATTGATACAAGCTTATGACACATTGGATTAAAAATTACAATAATACATGACCAGCACGATAGCCTTTCTTCCATGCATTTATAGCCAAATTGGTTTTTTTTCCCCCCATGGAGCCACACGGATTTCCCAGCCAAATGGCAGAAAAGGTGGCCCCAAATATGGTCAATGAGAGCTTGGTTAAGTGTGAATAAAATATGCAAAAGTAGGGGGCAAATCACTATTGCTTTTCATACAAATTAATGCAACTTTTGTGCTAGCATTCATTTCTTTTCTTGGCCCCAAATTGCAGTAGCAGCCCATGTTTTTTGACGACAGCTAGTAGCCAAAATTTATCCTCCCTTAAGCTTAGTTATTGACTTAATTAAGTGGGCTTAAGCTTGATTAAGTTTGCTTAGGTTTTGCCTATAAATGGATGTGCTTGGCCTAGGGTGTCATTTTCTTCTTTTGCTTACCCAAAGACATAACTTTTCTCTCCCTTCTTTCTTCAGAAAATCTGACCCCTTTTCAGCCAAAAGACAACCCCAAAACTCAGCCAAAAACACACCAAATCTTCACACAAAAATCAGCCACAACCTAGCTTGTGTTGGAGCCATTACCTCAAGCCATTTCAAGGTTATTTTCAGTAAGATCCTAGAACCAATCTTTGTGGTTTTGTTGGTTTTCTTTTAGCTTGATAATAAAAGAAACTTTTGTGTTTCTTCTAGCCAAAGGTCGACCCCTTTTTGTTGACCTGGGATTACACGGATTTTGGTCAACCACCCCCCTGGTTCAGATTGTGCTAGATCAAGCACACTAAGTTAAAATATCGAAAACCCTATTTTGTGGTTAGTTTCATTTAAGATTGATATTAAGAAATTTAAGTGTATTTATCTGAGCAATAGGCTATAATAATCTTTATTTTGAGGCCTTAGCATTTTGGTTATGTATTTTTGTGGTTATGTGCTTTTGTGGTTATGTGCTTGAGCTTTAAGTTTTTGTGGATGGTTGTGTGAATGGACGATTTAGGGTTAGCTGGGAACCAACCTGTCCCCAGTTTTTAGGCCACGGAATTGGCCATTTTTGAATAGGTTATGGTCCAATTTTGGGATTTCGTAAAACACAAAGTTTTAAGGAAATTTTGTTACGGTAGTTTTTGTGTCAGATAGCCTTTGGCCAAAAATGAATCAAGTATAGGTTTTCGAGGCAGTTTTCAACAAGAGTTCAACACTGGGACTAAAATCCTAAGCAACAGGAACAGTCTCGGATTTTTACAAAAATGACCAACTTAGATTCCGAACAGGATCTCGGACTTAACATGGAAGTTTTAGATCTCGTTGAAACCTTTAAGATGACTAATGTGAGTTTTAAAAATTTGGCCGTTTCTGACCCCAAATAGAGCAGTTTTTAAACAAGCGTAAAACTGGAATTTTTCTAAAACTGGGCACAAGTTTTAGCCACATGTATGATGAGTTTAGGACCCGTTAGAGTTTGATTGAAGCTCTGATATGAACATGAGAGTTGTTCATCTAGTCGAGGACTTAAAGTTTTATGTTTGTCAAATTTACAAACTAAGTCGTTTCAAACAAGTTTTAAATGGTTTTCGGTATAATGGTTCAAGAACCACCTTTTCACATGAGCACCAAAATGTGTTCTTTTTAAACAATTAAATAGTTCAAAACTCCAGTTGGTTCCCCAAATAAGAAAATGGTTTAAACAAGAAAATGTGTTACATAAACTCGATCGTTTTAAGCAAGTTTTTCGTAGTTTTCGAAAAAGGTTTCAAAAACTGCCTTATCAAACAAACATAAAAATGTGTTCTTTTTAATCAAGAAAATATATTTAAGAAAAACACCCTCACCTTCCAATGGAGTGCAAGGGATTTATGTTTAAATCATAAAGAAAGGAATTGTACAGAAACAAACGATGTTTTTCAGTAATACGTATTAAACCGACAGATGTAACCCGGTAGGTTAAATGGTTAATATTCGCATAGTAACCCGATAGGCTACATAGTCAACGATGTGCGAGGTAACTGGTTAGTTGACTGATTAATTAACCAGTTAAGGATCGAGTTTGAATGGGATAGTGAGAGACGGTGATTAATTTGTCAAGTAGACAAATTAATCAAGCATGATTAGAAATTAGATACTAAATTCCCAAAGTGGATCAGTTGGGTACCGATAGGTATCGGTGTAGGAAAATAAATCGGTAAAAACGTATTAGAGTGGCGCAGCGGAATAATAAAAATTTTTAGATCGTTAAATATCTCATGATGCCATATACAATAAACCAACAACAATTAAAACTCATACCTCAAGGACGCCAATCTGTAGGAGGAGAATGACCGGAGGCTTAAACCAACTAGCCTTCTCTACTATTCTCCAATTCCCGAATGGCTGAGTGTGTGGGCACTCTGAACCTCGATCGGTATGCTAGCATTGCTAGTCTTCTTCCGACCACCCAGATCTCTAAAGAACTTTATTGTCACGATAAGCTGTGCAACAATAAGCCTGCTCACCTGAGAGTCTGTGGTCTGAGAGAACTGGAGTGGCAGGACCTCTATTTATAGACCTGCATGAGGTGATTCTCTGAATTTGAATTGGACTAGGAAAAGATATTCTCCCTTATCCATAACCAAAAAATCCGAATTTTTCCATGGGAAAATCCAACAATAAAATTCGGTTTTCTTAGGATAAATCCAATCCAAATTTAAACAAGATTTTAACTAGAATTTTATCTCCCTTTTTCAACCAAAAAATCCGAAATTTCCTAGTTAGAAATCCCCTCAAAAAATTCAGCCACATTTAGGATAAGGGAGAATCAAAATTCCACTAGGATTTTCAAGCTTGAATCTTATCTCAACCTTATCCAAAATAACTGAATATTCCTAGGAGATATTCTCCAAAATTTCGGCCACTTTCTGGGGAGGAGAGAATCCAAATTCAACTGGGATTGAAACTTGAATTTTTCCCTTGAACCTTATCCATAAAAAACAGAAATTCCATTGAGGATAATCCTCAAAATTCCGTCCACTATTTGTTAGGATTTGGATTCAAAATTCAAGCAGGATTCTAACAAGATTATTCTCTCCATATCCAACTCAAATTCGAATTTCAAACCTTGTGGATTTTCCACAACAAATTCGAATCCCACTTGGACTGTGATTCAAAATTTGAATTTCAAATTTCAAATTTCAAATTCAAATTTCAAATTTCAAATTTCAAATTTAAATTTCAAATTCAAATTTCAAATTCGAATTTCAAAATCCACAAAACAGTTGTGTTTCAAATTCTTGTTCTCATGGATAATTTTCTACAACTCCAATCCAATCTCAAATAAAATCATGGCAACTTTATTTGGAGTTCGAATAATTGTGTACTTTATTATCCAAAACAAAATCTGAATCCAACCGGAGAGAATCTTGTCTACCATCCTAATCCTGTGTCATCACCATCCATGCATAATGAACCAGCCAATAGCATACACAAATCAATTTGCCAAACGTTAAGGAATTATGTGGAGCTAGTAGAGGGACTGATTGGACATATATAATCGGGCTCCCGCAAATCCATATGATCGTCATTCTTTTAACGAACAACTCAATCATATGATCACTAGTTTCAGAATCACACCATTATAAACCTGAAACTGAACTCCCAATTATATACCGTATTACATAAACCTGTGACAAGCTATCGTCCAATGACCTTGTCATGTATGTAGAACCCTCATATGATATCCATGATCAGCCTTAGGCCAAAGTCCGTTTAATCCTACTGATCACGCTATCTTAAAGTTCCATTATACTACCGAATTAAGAAAATGATTATTCACCATATGTGAATAAGAAGTCATCCGCCTAGCAGATGACTCAAGGCCTTGTCCATTTTCACATCCAGTATAATGCCTTTAAGAGGATACCTTTAACTCCTTTGAGCTATGATTCCGATATCTGTAAACGAAGCCTTCATCGTATACAAGTCATGCACCCAATGAACCGGTCTATAAGCTTACTACCTCTGAGACGCTTTAGCCATTGGAACATCAAAGTACACAAGTCATATACATGAAGTTGTCCTTTTACTCAGGATTAAGGTTACTGCATAATGAACGTCAAAAGCAGATCGATCCACTCAAAGCGGACTTCGTAGATCAATAACGCTTTAGTCCCGGTCTAATATGTCACCACCAAGCAACATATCTATGTTTCTACTTGGGAGTCTATGCTCCAGACAGTCAAGACAAACTATCCCTTCTAAGGCTTTAGACAACATAATAGTCTTAACATGAGTTAGATGCTCAGTCTAACCCCATAGACTACAGACCTTAGTTTAGACCACTTACTTTAGAATATTATCTTCTCACATACAAAAGTCCATTGCATGCAACGTTCTAACAGTTTTAACACAAGCAGTCAGTGAGCCATATTTGCTTACATTTACTTTAACATGTAAATAAAACGAGGACAGATAGCAATGTAATGAGTAACCTCTATATATAATTTTATTATCCAATTCAAAATAAATACATCAAAATGTCTCTAATGCTTAGGGCATTTCCTAACAATCTCCCACTTACCCTAAGCCAGCAGATGTGCCATGTTACACATCCCCATCACCTCTACGTGCCTCTCAAAGTTCTAGCCACCAAAGTCTTAATAGAGGGATCGGCGATGTTGTCCTCGGACGTGATCTTACATACATCTATTTATCCTGTCTCCATATGCCCTCTAATGTCGACTTCCTCAAATCTTTACAAGTCTGGAAGTCTGAGTCCATGTATCCTACGGGTGTTAGGTCCCCTCCAGAATACACCAGCATATAATCTCTCGTTCTCTTAAGATACTTGAGTATATGCTTTACTGCTTACCAGTGCTTGGTTCCAGGATTTGCTTGATATCGACTCACCATACCTACTGCAAAACATATATCCGGGTGAGTGCAAAAGCATAGCGTACATAAGGCTACCCACAGCAGATGCATAAGGGACCTTACTCATATGCTCTCTTTCTTCCGATGTCTTGGGACAGTCATCCAATGAAAGAGTTAGACTGGCAATAGAAGGTTGTGAACCTTTCTTTGCCTCTTGCATTGCATATTTGTCAATTATTTTATCTATGTATGAAGCTTGGGATAACGCTATCATTTTGTTCTTTCGATCTCTGAAGAGACGAATGCCTAGAACATAATTAGGTTCTCCTAAGTCCTTCATGTCAAACTGTTAGTGCAACCAAAGCTTGACCAATGATAAGTTCCCTACATCATCCCCAATGAGTAGTATATCATCGACATAGAGTATCAGAAAGACCACTTTTCCATCCTTAATACGTTTGTAAACACAGGGTTCATCAACATTCTGCTCAAAACCAAATGTCTTAATCGCTTGATCAAACCTCTGGTTCCATGAGCGGGATGCTTGCTTTAATCCAGGATCTAAGTAACTTGCAGACTTTCCTTTCTTGGCCTTTCGCTACGAACCCTTCGGGCTGTATCATATAGATACACTCTTCAAGATGGCGATTCAAGAATGCCGTCTTGACATCAATTTGCCAGATCTTGTAATCGAGAGCCGCAGCAATGGACAGAAGAATGTGGATAGACTTCAGCATAGCAACAGGTGAAAAGGTTTCATCGTAATCGATTCCAGCCTTTTGCATGCACCCCTTTGCAACCAGTCTAGCTTTGAAAGTTTCCACTCTCCCTTCCGCATCCTTCTTTCTTTCGTAGACCCATTTGCATCCAATGGGTTTTATCCCATCTGGCAAATCTACAAGTTCCCAAACAGAGTTGGATTTCATAGAATCCATCTCATTGTTCATAGCCTGTTTCCAAGATTTAGAATCAACATCATTTATAGCTTCATCATAGGTGACCGGATCATCCTCATGCTCGTGAGCCTTGGCCTGGTATACCTCAGCATCATACATAAAGAAATTAGGTTTCTTCGAAACCCTCCCACTACAATGAGGCACCATAAATTGTTGATCGTCTGCAGGTCTTTCACTGGAACTCGGGCTTGCGTCCAAGACCGAAATCTGTGGAGCAGTTCTTTCACCTGATAACTCCTCCAGCACCACTTTGCTTCGAGGCTTAAAGTCATTCATGTGACTTTCCTCCAAGAATGTCGCATGCGTTGAGACAATGACCTTTTGTTCGTTCAGGTTATAGAATAGACCTCCTATAGTTCCTTTTGGATACCCTGCAAACATGCACAATTCTGATCTTGGTTCCAACTTTTTTGCATCCCCATCCAGTACATGCGCCGGGCAGCCCCATATTCTCATATGTCCAAGGGAAGGCTTCTTGTCACGCCACAATTCATACGGAGTTCTAGGAATTGATTTGCTTGGAACCTGGTTCAGAATATAGCGCGCCGTTTGTAAAACATATCCCCAAAATGATAATGGCAGCGTTGAACAACTCATCATGGACCGTACCATATCCAATAAGGTCCTGTTTCTCCTTTCGGCTACACCATTCTGTTGTGGAGTACCAGGTGTAGTCGATTGGGATAATATCCCGTTTTCTACAAGATGTCCTAGAAATTTGTTGGAGAGGTATTCGCCACCTCGATCAGATCAAAGTGTCTGTATGAATTTATCCAATTGCTTTTCCACTTCCGCACAATACTCTTTGAACTTGTCAAAGGTTTCGCTCTTGCGGTGCATCAGATTCACATATCCATACCTCGAGTAATCATCTATAAAAGAGACATAATACTCGAACCCTCCTCGTGCTGTGACGTTCATGGGGCTACATACGTCAGTGTGCACAATTTCTAAGAGCTCCTGAGCCCATGTACCTTTAGTTCCAAAAGACCTTTTAGTCATCTTACCCTCTAGACAAGACTCACATTGGGGAAGACGTACCTCCTCCAGAGATTCCAGAGGACCGTCTTTCACCAATTTTTGAATCCTATCCTGATTAATATGACCAAGTCTAAAATGCCAAAGATACACCTTGTTAGAGTGAGAAACTTTCAACCTTTTAGAGTTATCAATTAATTCAGTGTCAAGCAGTGAGTACATCTTTGGTTTGATCAAATATAGGTTTCCATCCATCCATCCAAAATAGATAAAAGACTTATTTATACAAATATCAACTCTTTTACTAAAAGAAACTGAATAAGAATCCTTTATTAAGCAAGCTACCGATATAAGGTTCCTCCTAAAATTAGGAACATAAAAACAGTCTTTCAATAAAATAAACCTAAATTGATCAAAGTAAAGGTAAACATCTCCCACTGCCTCAGCCACCACCAAGCTGCCGTCCCCAGTTCGCAATGAGAGGCTCCTATCATGTAGACTTCTCGTTTCCACGAACCCCTACATAGAAACACAAACATGATTAGTGGCACCCGAATCAATGACCTAAGTGTCTTTCGATTCTTCCACCAAACACGCTTCCAAGTAAAGAAGATCCTTACCTTCCTTGCCCTTGTCGGCTAGGATTTCCCGGCAAGCCTTCTTGAAGTGACCTACCTTCCCACAACGAAAGCATTTGGACTTTTTAGGGTCCCTGAGCTTCTTGTTCTTCTTCTTCTTCTTCCCATCCGAGACAGGAGGATTAGAAGAAATGGAAGCCGCTTGCTTTTGGTTTGGCCTCTTTCTCTTCCGTGAGGGTTTGGAAGATTCCGCCAAATTGGCGTTATCTTTGGGTTGGACAGCATCCCCATCCCTGATCATCCGCTCATAAGCCTGGAGTTGCTTCATGAGCTCGGTTAGTCCTAACTCCCTTGTCGCCAGATTGTATGCGGCCTTAAACCCCACAAAATCTTTAGACAGAGTTTTGAACACCATCTCGATCTGGGTGTTGTAGTCCAACTTAGCACCGTTTTCGGCAGCCTCAGTGAAGAATCCCATTAGAGTAATCATATGGTCCTTCACCGGAGTACCCGCCTTTTGCTTAGAGTTCATAATACTGGTGATAGCGGACTGTCGAGCCAATTTTTCTTGGCCTCCGAACATGTCCTCCAGATTTTCTATGATCTCCCTAGCAACTTGATAAGTCTCATGCTGCTTTTGTAAAGCACTCGTCATGCTAGCAAGCATGTAGCATCGAGCTATATCATTGGATTCTCTCCAATGAGTATAGGCAACCAGGACCACCTCAAGGGGTGTGTCAGGTTTTGGCCCTGGTGGGCATGGTTCTTCCAGTACGAACTTGTGTCTCTCGCAGTTGAGAACTATTAATAGATTTCTTTTCCAATCCTTATAATTATCGCCATTCAGTTTATTCTCAGTAAGTATTGAAATAAGGGGTGTCAGTGACATTTTGAACTGAAATAAAATTATACTAGACATCATTACAAAGCCCAAGCAAATATACAGATAATTTAGCAAATAAAACATACAAGTATGTTCCTACATGAAACTTGAAAAACATGTAGCATTGCAACGGCAATTCTCAGCAACTATTGCCCTAAGCCACCGAGGGGTGGTCATGAAAACAAATAGCCGGAACATGGACCCCGTCCAATTAATATATGTTGCCTTAAATCCTCCAAGGTTAAGACATATATTAATAACCGCTTGTTTGGCCACCAGTTTAGTTAACAAAGCTTCTAGGGAAGGTTAATAACTAAACGAGTCTTGAGTGTATAACCATTGTTTACATAGCTCGATCCACGTCCTACCAAGCCACCGAGGGTTGGTCATGAATAGGATCATACCCGAACACGTTTTCCACATAGGAGATCCAATCTAGTATACCGGCGACGGTAAACACCTACCGAGGGGTGTGGTTAGGGCAGAACTGATGCGAGGCGTTACCATGCTTTCACATATGGATCAACAATGGAGGCCGTGGGTTTTGTTTGAAACCCTCTCCCACTCAATATTTTGAGAAACATGCATGTTTTGACAAATTATGTATGATCATTATAGTATGAGCGCACTCACCTATCCTATATGACATGTTATCAAATATGCATACAAAGCATCCATCAATTCATATTTATACATCCATGACATATCACAGAAAAAATAATTGACAGAATAACCAAGCCATGGTTCCATCCTAGAACAAAGAAAAAAAAGATTACAAAATTTCATCCAAAGCATTCTTTGGGTCTTGAATTTTGTTTCGTCTTCTTGTATCAATCTTTATGTAGCCTCTCCATTTATTTCTCATCCCATGAATGATTTAAAATTTAAATCTCCAAAAATTTAAATTTCAAATTCAAATTCCAAATTCGAATTTCAAATTTAAATTTCAAATTTAAACTTTAAACAATTTTAAACATCATGTGTAATAATATGTAATTTCAAAAAATTTCAAATTTTCAATTACATATTTTTAAACAGGATTTAAAATTAAATCTCAAATTTAAAAATTAAAATTTTTCGATTTTTTAGACCGTCGCATCGCGGCCCCGAAGGCGGCTGCCATCGTGGGCAGCCACCAGCCCCGAAGGGGCTGGCAGCCCACGGTCGCCCCCTATGTGTAGCCTTACCCGAGGGCAGGGGCTGCAGCCCCACCAAGGCCCGTCGGCCTATCCCGAGGGGTCGTGTCTCGATTTTCGTGCCATATTCCAATTTACCTATTAGGATCTCCAAAAATTAATTTAAATCCCAATTAAATTGAAATTTTCCACACAATCAAAATTTCAATCTTTAAATCAAATTTAACTTTTGGGAAAAATAAATTACGGTCTTCAATCTTCAATCTCCTCCAAGAATAATTACATAAAATTTCCTAAACCGTTTTCGGTGTACAAAAATTCGAACCATAAAAGTTCTAAGAGACAAAAATTAAAATCCAAGGGAAAATTACAGTGTTAATAAACTGCTCCCATGGTTACATAAAAATTCCTAGATACAATTTTTCTAAATTCTAAGGAACCATAACCGGCATAAGCAAGCATGCCTACAATAATTAAAAAAATTAAAATAACCACATACTTTATACATAATCCATGATAACAACATAAAGGAACCCTAGAATGCCACTCTCTAAATATCAAATCCATACATAAATAAAAAGACTAAGTAATTGTCTAATTTATGTACATAGCATAGTCATGAGATGGCTCTGATACCAATTGTAGGAAAATAAATCGGTAAAAACGTATCAGAGTGGCGCAGCGGAACAATAAAAATTTTTAGACCATTAAATATCTCATGATGCCATATACAATAAACCAACAACAATTAAAACTCATACCTCAAGGACGCCAATCTACAGGAGGAGAATGACTGGAGGGCTTAAACCAACTAGCCTTCTCTACTATTCTCCAATTCCCGAATGGCTGAGTGTGTGGGCACTCTGAACCTCGATCGGTATGCTAGCACTGCTAGTCTTCTTTCGACCACCCAGATCTCTAAAGAACTTTATTGTTACGGTGGGCTATGCAACAATAAGCCTGCTCACCTGAGAGCCTGTGGTCTTAGAGAACTGGAGTGGCAGGACCTCTATTTATAGACCTGCATGAGGTGATTCTCTGAATTCAAATTGGATTAGGAAAAGATATTCTCCCTTATCCATAACCATAAAATCCGAATTTTCCATGGGAAAATCCCAACAATAAAATTCGGCCATTTAGGATAAATCCAATCCAAATCTAAACAAGATTTTAACTAGAATTTTATCTCCCTTTTTCAACCAAAAAATATGAAATTTCCTAGGAGAAAATCTCCTCAAAAAATTCGGCCACATTTAGGATAAGGGAGAATCAAAATTCCACTAGGATTTTCAAGCTTGAATCTTATCTCATCCTTATCCAAAATAACCGAATTTTCCTAAGAGATATTTTCCAAAATTTCAGCCACTTTCTGGGGAGGAGAGAATCCAAATTCAACTGGGATTGAAACTTGAATTTTTCCCTTGAACCTTATCCTTAAAAAACTGAAATTCCATTGAGGATAATCCTCAAAATTTCGTCCACTATTTGTTAGGATTTAGATTCAAAATTCAAGTAGGATTCTAACAAGATTATCCTCTCCATATCCAACTCAAATTCGAATTTCAAACCTTATGGATTTTCCACAACAAATTCGAATCCCACTTGGACTGTGATTTAAAATTCGAATTTCAAATTTCAAATTCGAATTTCAAATTTCAAATTTCAAATTTCAAAATTCAAATTTAAATTTCAAATTCAAATTTCAAATTCGAATTTCAAAATCCACAAAACAGTTGTGTTTCAAATTCTTGTTCTCATGGATAATTTTCTACAACTCCAATCCAATCTCAAATAAAATCATGGCAACTTTATTTGGAGTTCGAATAATTGTGTACTCTATTATCCAAAACAAAATCTGAATCCAACCGGAGAGAATCTTGTCTATCATCCTAAACCTGAAACTGAACTCCCAATTATATACTGTATTACGTAAGCCTGTGACAAGCTATCGTCCAATGACCTTGTCATGTATGCAGAACCCTCATATGATATCCATGATCAGCCTTAGGCCAAAGTCCGTTTAATCCTATTGATCACGCTATCTTAAAGTTTCATTATACTACCGAATTAAGAAAATGATTATTCACCATATGTGAATAAGAAGTCATCCGCCTAGCAGACGACCCAAGACCTTGTCCATTTTCACATCCAGTATAATGCCTTTAAGAGGATACCTTTAACTCCTTTGAGCTATGATTTCGATATCTGTAAACGAACCCTTCATCGTATACAAGTCATGCACCTAACGAACCGGTCTATAAGCTTACTACCTCTGAGACGCTTTAGCCATTGGAACATCAAAGTACACAAGTCATATACATGAAGTTGTCCTTTTACTCAGGATTAAGGTTACTGCATAATGAACGTCAAAAGCAGATCGATCCACTCAAAGTAGACTTCGTAGATCAATCACGCTTTAGTCCCGGTCTAATATGTCACCACCGAGCAACATATCTATGTCTCTACTTAGGAGTCTATGCTCCAGACAGTCAAGACAAATTGTCCCCTCCAAGGCTTTAGATAACATAATAGTCTTAACATGAGTTAGATGCTCGGTCTAACCCCATAGACTACAGACCTTAGTTTAGACCGTTTACTTTAGAACATTATCTTCTCGCATACAAAAGTCCATTGAATGCAACGTTCTAACAGTTTTAACACAAGCAGTCAGTGAGCCATATTTGCTTACATTTACTTTAACATGTAAATAAAACGAGGACAAATAGCAATGTAATAAATAACCTCGATATATAATTTTATTATCCAGTTCAAAATAAATATATCAAAATGTCTCTAATGCTTAGGGCATTTCCTAACAATCGGTACCATACAACAATAAAATTTATAGTCACTAACGATATTAGCGGCTCAGTGATAAGTGTTAAATCGGTAAGGGTAACCCGATAGGCTAAGCAATCTATATGTGATGTAACCGGTTAGCTGATAAGCCGTTTAACTAATCAAACCCGAGATAGGAAGAGGTAGAGTAATGTTAATTAATTTATTGGGTAAATAAATAAATTAACCGTGATTAGAAAATCAAACTCTCAAGAGAAGAGTAGTTAGTATTGATAGGGATCGGTACCCTACAATGATAGAATTTTATCAGTCACTAACAACCAAAGTGACCTAAGAGCGAGTTTTAACAGAAATGCATTATGATTATAGGAAGAGACCTGTAAATTGACGAGGCGAGGTACAATTTACCTGCAGATCAGGTAAGTATAACTCTGCCTACAGCATGAGCAAAAATGAGCTTAAAGTGTTGTTTTTACACTATGTTAAGTATGCAAACTGTGTATAGTTGTTGCATAGCATGATAGAAGTATTTATATTTCATAATCGCGTAGATTAATGAAAGCATGAGTTAGATGCCATACATCCCTATCACGTAAGATTAGGGGATAGCCTGGTAGAGCATATGGCCTGATTAGATAAAAAAATTGGGTAATTAAATTAAAGTGTTTGTATAACGGGCCAAGGCCCATAGTTTATATAGGGCCAGAGGCCCACAGTTTATATAGGGCCAGAGGCCCACAATTTATAACGGGCACAAGGCCCACAGTTTATATCGGGCATAAGTCCCACAGGCTCACAGTATTGATACATATAATGGGCACGAGGTCCACGAGTGCAAGGCTCACTATGATCACAGGTGAACTTGATGATCCGCACGCAGTTTGGTATCGACACTAGGACCTTTTAGATAAGGAAAGATTCAGATAAGAAAAATTTTGAATAATGAAGCATAAATTGAGCATAATCAGATCATGCATTATTCACGATATGCTCTAGAGACAATTATAGTATACTTTTCTGATACATGACATGAAATGTCCCCATGATATGCATTCTGTAATATGCTACATGATATGTTTTCATGTTCTGTGTGAATGTATGACATGCTTGATAGTTTTTAAGTATGTCTGCTAGTATGGCTTATGATTTTAACATGTTTTGATGATGACGTGTTGTACTTACTGATCGTAAGGCTCACAGAGTGTGTTCGTGCTATAGGTAAATGACTTGTAAGCTAGACACTGTTGGATGATGATGGCGGTAGAGGTGGATGTGAGGGTTGAGGTTGTGGATACCACCACCAGTGTTTACTTACGCACTATATCAAAAAATCAATCTTATCTTTTGAGTAGTTTAATAGTTTAAGTATGTACACATGTTGACCCTAATTGTATTCAGACTTTCATACGTTTGTAAGTATATGTATGTACATAAATAATAAAATATACTATTAAAAAAATGGTATCAAAGTAAGTTTGAGTATCAGTTTTCATGCCAAATAAGTTAAGCAACTGTTCTTTAAGTAAGCAAGAATAGTTCTCAAGCAAGTTCAGTTTCAAAGTAAAGCTAGTAAGAGAAGTTTTAAGTGACGGTTTGGGCCACTCAGGGCTCGGGCTATCACAGTTGGTATCAGAGTGGTATCTTGCCACCCTACCTCACATCGCCGCATGCTAGCCTCATCTGTCCAAGTAAGTTAGTTTTTTTTTTCAGTATTAGTACATAAGTCAATGTTTAAGTTATAATATGTGGCAACGATTACACCAGTAGAACCCCACTAGAGCATGGGGTTTTGGTGTACAACATGGTTCGAACGCGTACTTAGATAACTCAAGCATCCCAAGAGGATGAGCTGATAGCACAACTCGCGGCTATGCAAGAAATGATGAAGAATCAACAACGTGACTTAGACCAGCTCAGGGAGCAGCTAGGTCAACAGAACTAGGTACCACAGATAGCAGGGGTGCCATCCCAGGAGGCTTCAGCAACCTCAGAGACTTTAAGGGAGCAAGCAACTCCCCTAGTCTAAGGAATACCACGAAGACGGGAGTTTCCTACACGACCACTAGCCCCTCCAACAACAGTTGCTCCCGTAGCACCAAATGGAGCACAACAACGAAGCCAGAACCCAATAGCAGGCCATCCTACAACAGCAACAAAAGGAAGGGAAACTCGAGCAACCAAGGTTCACGAAAGATCTTTCCCTAGAAGAAGAACAATAGGGGAGGAGATGGCAACAAACACCTGACATGCTTGAAATGCAGAAAGAGGCACCTGGGAGAATGTAAGTGGGGAACAAGTGGCTACTTTATTTGTGGCGAGGAGGGCCACTACACCAAAAGTTACTATTCCAACCTACAAAATCAACAGAACCAAGCTCACACTGCAAGTAACTAACTCTACACCACTCAGATTAGGATCGAAGGGCCTTCGATCACACAAGGTAAATTGGAAGCCCCAGACAACTAAAGCATAATCTTTTCTTAGGCTATGTATATTGGCATGATGGGAAGCAGTAGCTTACTCCCACTAGACCTAGCCTAGTAAAACCTTTTGAGACTATGTACCGGGAAGTGTTTGCCACTCCCAACAAACTCAAGTTATGTATTTTTATACGATATGCAAAGCAGTGTAGTTTGCCCTAGGGCTAAGATAGGATGAAATGGACTTTTAGAGTAGCATTTCCCTCAAGGGAAATTTTATTGCCTAATTACTGGATGTGTTATGTACTGGTAATTACCTACGGTAGAGAGCCAAGTGTTAATCTAATCATCAGCGACATGATCGAGTATGATGTAATCCTGAGAATGGACTTTCTCGCAAGATACAACACCATTATACACTGTCGAAGGCGGAAGGTTGTTTTGAACCAATCAAGTGCTAAAGGTTCGTTTAAAAGGGTTTGTAGCCAAAGTAACCAAAGACGATGATCTCAGCAATGAAGGCTCGCGAGATGCTATCCAGTGGATGCACGGGCTTCCTAGCACACGTAGTAGATAAAACTCGAGAAATAGAGATAGGACCAGAGAACATGCTGATAGTTAGGGAATTCGTGGGAGTATTCCTAGAAGATCTTCTAGGACTTCCGCCAGAGTGCGAGATCTCATTCGAGACTAAATGTCTACCAGGATCAACCCCCATCTTTAAGGCCCCATACAGAATGGGCCCTTCAGAGTTAAAAGAGTTCCAAGCCTAACTGAAGGACTAAATAGACAAGGGATTCTTTCGACAGAGTTGTTCACCCTGGGGAGCACCCGTACTATTCTTGAAGAAGAAAGATGGAGCACTGAAAATGTGCATCAACTACAAAGAGTTGAACAACATTACGATTATGAACAAGTATCCGTTGCCATGGATTTACGGTCTATTTGATCAGCTCCAAGATGCTACAATGTTCTGGAAGATCGATTTGCGTTCAGGGTATAATCAACGACGAATCAGGGATAAGGATGTACCTAAAATAGCCTTTTGAACGCGGTACAAACACTACAAATTTCTTGTTATGTCGTTCGGACTGATAAATGCTTTAGCTATTAGGAAATGCCCTAAGAATTAGAGACATTTTGATGTATTTATTTTAACTGGATAATAAAATTATATATAGAGGTTATTCATTACATTGCTGTTTGTCCTCATTCTATTTACATGTTAAAGTAAATGTAAGTAAATATGGTTCTCTGACTGCTTGTGTTAAAACTGTTAGAATGTTGCACGCAATGGACTTTTGTATGTGAGTAGACAATGTTCTAAAGTAAGCAGTCTAAACTAAGGTTTGTAGTCTATGGTGTTAGACCGAGCATCTAACTCATGTTAAGACTATTATGTTGTCTAAAGCCATGATGGAGACGGTTTGTCTTGACTGTCTGGAGCATAGACTCCCAAGTAGAGACATAGATATGTTGCTTGGTGGTGACATATTAGACCGGGACTAAAGCGTGATAGATCTATGTAGTCCGCTATGAGTGGATCAATCTATTTTTGACGTTCATTATGCAGTAACCTTAATCCTGAGTGAATGAACTACTTCATGTATATGACTTGTGTACTTTGATGTTCCAATGGTTAAAGCATCTCAGAGGAAGTAAGCTTATAGACCGGTTCGTTGGGTGCATGACTTGTATACGATGAAAGGTTTGTTTACAAATATCAGAATCATAGCTCTAATAAGGAGTTAAGAGTATCCTCTTGAAGGCATTATACTGGATGTGAAAATGGACAAGGCCTTGGGTCGTCTGCTGGGCAGATGACTTCTTATTCACATATGGTGAATAATCATTTTCTTATTCGGTAGTATAATGGAACTTTAAGATAGCTTGATCAGTAGGATTAAACGGACTTTGACCTAAGGCTGATCATGGATATCATATGAGGGTTTTGCATACATGACAAGGTCATTGGAAAATAGCTCGTCACAGGCTTACATAATACGATATATAATTTAGAGTTCAGTTTCAGGTTTATAGTGGTGTGACTCTGAAATTAGTGATCATATGGTTGAGTTGTTCGATAAAGAATGATGATCATATGGATTCGTGGGAGCCTGATTATATATGTCCAATTGGTCCCTCTACTAGCTCCACATAATTCCTTAACGTTTGGCAAATTGATTTGTGTATGCTATTGGCTAGTTGATTATGCATGGATGGTATTGACATAGGATTAGGATGGCAGAAAAGATTCTCTCCGGTTGAATTCAAATTTATTTTGGATAATAAAATACAAATTCTAGTTAAAATCCTGTTTAAATTTTGAATGAAAAATCCCAAAAAGTGGCCGATTCATTTTGTGGATAAAGGCTTGAAATTTCAGATTTTTTGGTTTTGGATAAGGGAGAAAATCTTCTCCTAATCCAAGTCGAATTCAGAGGATCACCTCATGCAAGTCTATAAATAGAGGTCCTGCCACTCCAGTTCTCTCAGACCATAGACTGTTAGGTGAGTCGGCTTATTATTGCACAACTCACTGTGACAATAAGTTCTTTAGAGATCTGGGTGGTCGAAAGAAGACTAGCAGTGCTAGCGTACCGATCGAGGTTCAGAGTGCCCACATACTCAGCCATTCAGGAATTGAAGAATAGTAGAGAAGGCTAGTTGGTTGAAGCCCTCCGATCATTCTCCTCCTATAGATTGGCATCCTTGAGGTATGAGTTTAAATTGTTGTTGGTTTATTGTATATGGCATCATGAGATATTTAACGGTCTTGAAAAATTTTTATTGTTCCGCTGCGCCACTTTGATACGTTTTTACCGATTTATTTCCTACAATTGGTATCAGAGCCATCTCATGACTACGGATTTGATATTTAGAGAGTGGCATTCTAGGATTCCTTTATGTTGTTATCATGTATCATGTATGTAGTATTTGGTTATTTTAATTTTTTAAATTTTTATAAGCATGCTTGTTTATTGCCAGTTATGGTTCCTTAGAATTTAGAAAATTGTATCTAGGAATTTTTATGTAACCATGGGAGCAGTTTATTAACACTATAATTTTCTCATGGATTTCAATTTTTTGTCTCTTAGAATTATTATGATTAGAATTTTTGTACACCGGAAACAGTTTAGGAAATTTTATGTAATTATTCTTGGAGGAGATTGAAGTTTAAAGACTGTAATTTATTTTTTCCCAAAAGTTAAATTTAATTTAAAGGTTGAAATTTTGATTGTGTGGAAAATTTCAATTTAATTAGGATTCAAATTAATTTTGGAGATCCTAATGGGTAAATTGAAATATGGCACAAAAATCGAGGACCGACCCCTCAGGATGGACCACCAGCCGTGATGGGGCTACAGTCCCTACCCTCGTGTAGGATGGGGCTACTACAGCCCCTGCCCACGGTTACACCCCATGGCCACAGGCTTTGCCTGCAGCCAGTGGTGGCCGTGGCCCTCCTAAGGGCCAGCCAGCACTTAGGCATGCAGCCCATGGCTGCAGGCGTTGCCTGCAGCCTGGCGGGCTGCTGTGACCACCCGGGCATGCAGCCGGCTGGACTGCACCTGGCTCTGGCCATGGGCTGCTAGCCCCCCCGGGGCTGGGGGCTGCGCACGGCGGCTGCCAGCCTCCAGGGGCCGATGGACCGAAAATCAAAAAATTTTGATTTTTAAATTTGAGATTTAATTTTTAAATCATGTTTAAAAATATGTAATTGAAAATTTGAAATTTTTGAAATTACATATTATTGCACATGATATTTAAAATTGTTTAAAATTTGTATTTGAAATTTAAATTTGAAATTCGAATTTGGAATTTGAATTTGAAATTTAAATTTTTGGGATTTAAATTTTAAATGATTCTTGGGATGAGAAAGAAATGGAGAGGCTACATAAAGATGGATATGAGAAGACGGAACAAAATTCAATACCCAAAGAATGCTTTGGATGGAATTTTTTAATCTTTATTTTCTTTGTTTTAGGATGGAACCATGGCTTGGTTATTTATCTATCAATTATTTTTTCTGTGATATGTCATGGATGTATAAATATGTATTGATGGATGTTTTATATGCATATTTGATAACATGTCATAGAAGATAAGTGAAGGCCGCTCATACAATATTGATCATACATATTTGTCAAAACTTGCATGTTTTTCAAAATATTGAGTGGGAGAGGGTTTCAAACAAAACTCACGGCCTCCATTGTTGATCCATATGTGAAAGCATGGTAACACCTCGCGTCAGTTCTGCCCTGACCACAGCCCTTGGTAGGTGTTTACTGCCGCTAGTATACTAGGTTGGATCTCCTATGTGGAAAACGTGTTCGGGTACGATTCTATTCATGACCACCCTTCGGTGGCTTGGTAAGACGTGGATCGGGCTACATAAACAATGGTTATACACTCAAGACTCGTTTAGTTATTAACCTTCCCTAGAAGCTCTGTTAACTAAACTGGTGGCCAAAATAAGTGATTATTAATATATGTCTTAACCTTGAAGGATTTAAAGCAACATATATTAATTGGACGGGGTCCATGTTCTAGCTATTTGTTTCATGACCACCCCTAGGTGGCTTGAGCTAATAGGTGCTGAGAATTATCGTTGCAATGCTATATGTTTTTTCAAGTTTTATGTAGAAACATACTTGTGTGTTTTATTTGCTAAATTATCTGTATATTTGCTTGGGCTTTGTAATGATGTCTAGTATAATTTTATTTCAGTTCAAAATGTCACCAACACCTATCATTTCAATACTTACTGAAAATAAGCTGAATGGCGATAATTATAAAGACTAGAAAAGAAATCTATTGATAGTTCTCAGCTGCGAGAGACACAAGTTTATAATGGATGAACCATGCCCACCTGGGCCCAAACCTAACACACCGCTTGAGGAGGTCCCGGTTGCCAATGAGATAGCTAGATGCAATATTCTTGCTAGCATGACGAGTGCTTTACAAAAGCAGCATGAGACTTATCAAGTTGCTAAAGAGATCATGGAAAATCTAGAAGACAAGTTCGGAGGCCAAGAAAAATTGGATCGACAGTCTGCTATCAACAGTGTTATGAACTCTAGGCAAAAGGCAGGTACTCAGGTGAAGGACCATATGATCACTCTAATGGGATTCTTCGCTAAGGCTGTCAAAAATTGTGCTGAGTTGGACTACAACACCTAGATCGAAAAGATGTTTAAAACTCTATCGAAGGATTTTGCGGGGTTTAAGGCCGCATATAATCTGGTGACAAGTAGTTAGGACTCACCAAGCTCATGAAGTAACTCTAAGCTTATGAGCGGACGATTAAGGATGGGGATGCGGTTCACCCCAAGGGAGAGGCTAATTTGGCAGAATCTTCCAAACCCTCACGAAAGAGGAAGAGGCCAAATAAGAAGCAGGCGGCTTTTAGTTCTTCTAATCCTCTTGTCTCGGATGGGAAGAAGAAGAAGAAGAAGAACAAGAAGCCTAAAGACCCTAAAAAGTCCAAGTGCTTCCATTGTGGGAAGGTAGGTCACTTCAAGAAGGCTTGCTGGGAATTCCTAGCCACAAAGGGCAAGGAAGGTAAGGAACTTCACTTTTTAGAAGCGTGTTTGGTGGAAGAATCGATGGGTCATTGATTCGAGCGCCACTAATCATGTTTGTGTTTCTATGCAGGGGTTCATGGAAACGAGAAGTCTACATGATAGGAGCCTTTCGTTGCAGACTAGAGACGGTAGCTTGGTGGTGGCTGAGGCAGTGGGAGACATTTATCTTTGTTTTGACGAATTTAGGTTTATTTTATTAAAAGACTGTTTTTATGTTCCTAATTTTAGGAGGAACCTTATATCGGTAGCTTGTTTAATAAAGGATTGTTATTCAGTTTCTTTTAGTAAAAGAGTTGATATTCATAGAAATAAGTCTTTTATCTGTTCTAGATGGATGGATGGAAACCTATATTTGATCAAACCAAAGATGTACTCACTGCTTGACACCGAATTAATAGATAACTCTAAAAGGTTGAAAGTTTCTCACTCTAACAAGGCGTATCTTTGGGATTTAAGACTTGGTCATATTAATCAGGATAGGATTCAAAGGTTGGTGAAAGACAGTCCTCTAGAATCTCTGGAGGAGGTACGTCTTCCTCAATGTGAGTCTTGTCTTGAGGGTAAGATGACTAAGAGGTCTTTTGAAGCTGAGGGTACTAGGGCACAGGAGCCCTTAGAAATTGTGCACACTAACGTATGTGTGACAACCGGGAAATTCAGGCAATTCTCGGATGAAAATGTACAAATGTATGTATATAACAATTTGTACTATTTAAAGAGTGAAATAAATGTATTTATATTGTTTAGAATATATGAAAATGTTCTAACAATACTGACGAGTAAGAATTCAGTGTTGGAAAAATTCACTGAGTTGAAACGGTGCAAAATCGGCATTGAAAACCCTAACCGGAGCAATAAAAGACGGAAAACTTCCGGGATTGATTTTGATCAAACGGAAGCAGTTTAAATTGATCCGACTGCACAGGAGACCTCAGGAACACGCCGGGACGATTTCAGGAAAATTTCGGCTCGAACCGGTATCGGTCAAAAAGTAGTCGAATTAATGTGAATAGTGAAAGTCAAAGTCAACTTTTGCTTTAGCATTTATGACATCATAAATCCATTTAATAAATAAAAAGAAGATGATGATTGGTAGAATTAATGGCCATGATTCATTTGCCTTTTTGATCTAAAGGCCAAGATTTGGCCAAAAATACACCTTTTTAATTTTTGAAAATTATGGAAAGAATTAGTTTGAAAGATGTCTAATTCTCATTGGTGGAAGGCTAAATTAATTGGCCTTTGGTTTCATTAAGTCGGCAACATTGTGATAAAGTGGCCGAAACTTGTTTCAAAGCCAAAACCAAAAGAAAGAAAATTTCTTCTAAGTGTTCATGGAGAATACGTGAGCCACCAAGGAGAACCAAGCAAATCTTCCAAAATTTCTTCACAAAAGTGGTATCAAACACTTCATTGAAGGCAAAGGAAGCAAGAAAGCAAGGTAACCTTCTTTGGTTTGCATTTTTTCTTGGTTTTTCTTCAAGAAAACTATGGGATGAATAGTGAAAAAGATGGAAAAATTTTTGGTGGTTTTCAATGATTTGATGCTTGGGTTTTGTTAAGGGTGTAATTAGTAGGAAAACCATGTAATTTGTTTAAAGAAAAACCAAATTTTGGTTGGTTTTTCAAGGGTAAATCCGTGGGTTACCTTAGGTAACCAATGAGAAAACTTTGTGGTTAATTGCTAACATGCTTTCAAAGTTGAAATTGGTGAAGAATAAAGCTTGTATGTCATGGTGAAAAGCTTAAAAAAATTCTTGGTGTGAATTACATTAAATGGCCGTGGGGTTTAATAATGATTTGGAAGAAAATTTTTGCATGGTTTATGTGGTATTTGGTTGATTGGAATTATGCAATTTAATATGCAAATGATGAATTTATAATGGAAAGAATGAAACAAAATTGTTTGGCATGTTTTCATTCTTTGGCCGTGGGGTACAAGTGTGTAAAAACCCTAGGAAAATTGGTTAAAAAATGCCAAGAAAATGGGCTTGAAAATGTGGTAAAAACATGACATTAAATGGCCTAAAGTGTGGTGAAAGTTTGACAAATTTTTGGTTCGGTTTGGTTGTGAAAACCGAAACCAAATTAAGGGCAAAATTGTGGAAAAAATTTTGTGATGTGGGTTAAAATGTGAAATTGGAATTTGTGGGTTTTTATGTAAAAGTTTGGAAAACTTTTACATAAAATAGGCTTGTGGTATAGTACGTGGCAGGTACATACGGTTCGAGGCGTACCTAACGCCGGAAGCCTTAAAATTACGCCGAAATGCTGCCAAAATTTTGAAAATGGCATTCGGGGTAAAATGGAAATTAAAAATAAAAGTTAGGGCCGGGGCGGAAACCCGAGTCCCTAACGAAAAATTTTGAATAAAAAAATTTTTAAGGGGTGGGTCATGAATAGTAACTCGTCTCCTTGAAAATGAAAAACGTGAGTGAAATTGAAAAAAAAAAAAAAACCGACCCCGAGGGGGGCATTTTTGGAAACGAAATAAAGGTCCGAGTCGGGAACGGAAAACCCGAGCCTCGGAGACCTAGGTCGGGAAAGTCTAGATGAATGTTTTAAATACTAGTGAAACGTCCATTTGAGGCTCCGAAACGATAGAAAATCGCTAAACCGATGTAAGGGTCAGAATAGTGCTTCCCGAGGGCCGGGAAAGCAAAAAGTGGAAATAAAATAAAAACGAACCCAGTAATGATTAGAAAAGAGTCAGAAATATTCCTGAGAGCCAAAAATGCAGTCTGGATCGAGAAAAAATTCTGTCAAGGGTAAAATCGTAATTTTGCAAAAGTTGGGGGAAAATGGTGAAAATAATAAATAAAGCCTAAAAAGTTATAAATAGGTTTTATTTAAGCTTTTTAATGAAAAATAAAAGCTATAAATGGAAATGAAATTAACAGACAAGGTTTTGTCTGTAGGATCCCAAAATCGACCTACGAGGAAGGCGATTCAAGATCCAAGAGAGAGAAAGGGAACAGTCTGATAAGGTAAGTTCAGACATTTACCTGTCTGCAACATATAGCAATATTGTGCTAACTTTAATGTACTAACTATAAGTTAGGTACATATGTGCTACGGGCACTATTATAGAGTAAAGAGAGAGACGTAATGTGCTACGGGCACTATTAAGAATGGACACATTGTTAATTGTGCTTCGGGCACTAGAGCAAGGTTAATAAAACTCACTCAACTAAAATTAAAATGTGAACCATTCCTAACCACGGGACAATGTGAAGTCATCGGGTTATAATGTTAAAAAGTCGGTAATGAAACCACTTTCTGGCGTACCAGCCTTCCGTATAGGGAGGTATTTTTGCCTTTGGGGCTATGTAAATAAGGCTGTGGAGGTCAGCACTAATGTACCGCTCCCAGTCATGTACTATTTTGCCTTCGGGGCTATGAGATTAAGGCTGTGGAGGTCAGCACTAATGTACCGCTCCCAGTCATGCGCACTTAAATGGTACTGCCAACCTGAGCTCAAAATCATAATATAATTAAAGATAATTATCTAAAACTGAAACTATGCCATAATTGAGCATAATACAGTTTAGTGAGAGCACTAACATCGCGGTAGATGTACTAGTGTGATACAGTGTTGTGGTCAACCTTACTATTCACGTAAGAATACTGGTCAAAGTTACTATTCACGTATGAATAGTAGTCGACGGTACTATTCACGATGAATAGTATTATTCATAGAAATTTCATTTCTTGCATGTTTGAACTTACTGAGCCTGTAGCTCACCATTTTTGCTAATGTTGCAGGTAAGCGACCAGCTCAGTAGCTTGTTTGACTGGATGCGGACGGGATGACGCGTGTCAAATAGGATAACTGGGCGAGGGATATGGTACTGCCAGAGTCTTTCCGCTGAGCAATAAAAAGGAAAAAAAAAAAGAAGAAAGAAACAGTCGTTTGTAATATTATATATTTTACGAAAGTACTGTAATATGTAAATTACTTTGCACTTGCCAACAAAGTAAATAGTGGGAAATGTTCTACATGATGTTTAAAAAAAAAAAAAAACAAAAACAAAAAAAAATTTTTCCCAAAAAACGACATGATTTTAAGAGAGAGAGAGATAAGCCGGCGACCCATGAGAGTACAATCTATCGCAGTTAGCGATAAGCTCAACTGTAATAGTATTGTATGATCTCTACGAGGGGCGGGCCGCCACAGTATGTGGTCCCATGAACGTTACAGCATGAGGAGGGTTCGAGTATTATGTCTCCTTTATAGACGATTACTCGAGGTATGGATATGTGTATCTAATGCACCGCAAGAGCGAAACATTTGACAAATTCAAAAAGTATCGTGCGGAAGTAGAAAAGCAATTGAATAAATCCATAAAGACACTTCGATCTGATAGAGGTGGCGAATACCGCTCCGACGAATTTCTAAGACATCTTGTAGAGAATGGGATATTATCCCAATTGACTACACCTGGTACTCCACAACAGAATGGTGTAGCTGAAAGGAGAAACAGGACCTTGTTGGATATAGTACGGTCCATGATTAGTTATTCAACACTGCCGTTATCATTTTGGGGATAGGCTTTACAAACGGCGTGATATATTTTGAACCAGGTTCCAAGCAAATCAATTCCAAGAACTCCGTGTGAATTGTGGTGTGGTAGGAAGCCCTCCCTTGGACATATGAGAATATGGGGCTGCCCGATGCATGTACTGGATGGGGATGCGAAGAAGTTGGAACTAAGATTAGAATTGTGCATATTTGTAGGGTATCCAAAGGGAACTAAGGGAGGTCTGTTCTATAACCTGAAGGAACAAAAAGTCATTTTAACCCATGCGACATTCTTGGAGGAAAGTTACATGAATGACTTTAAGCCTCGAAGCAAAGTGGTGCTAGAGGAGTTATCAGGTGAAAGAACTACTCCACAGGTTTCGGTCTTGAATGCAAGTCTGAGTTTCGGTGAAAGACCTGTAGACGATCAACAATTTAGGGTGCCTCGTCGTAGTGGGAGGGTTTCGAAGAAGCCTAATTTCTTCATGTATGATGCTGAGGTATACTAGGCCAAGGCTCATGAGCATGAGGATGATTCGGTCACTTATGATGAAGCTATAAATGATGTTGATTCTAAATCTTGGAAACAGGCTATGAACAATGAGATGGATTCTATGAAATCCAACTATGTTTGGGAACTTGTAGATTTGCCGGATGGGATAAAATCTATTGGATGCAAATGGGTCTACAAAATAAAGAAGGATGCAGAAGGGAGAGTGGAAACTTTCAAAGCTAGACTGGTTGTAAAGGGGTGCACACAAAAGGCTGGAATCGATTACGATGAAACCTTTTTGCCTGCTGCTATGCTGAAGTCTATCTGTATTCTTCTGTCTGTTACTGTGGCTCTCAATTACGAGATCTGACAAATGGATGTCAAGACGGCATTCTTGAATGGCCATCTTGAGGAGTGTATCTACATGATATAGCCCGAAGGGTTCGTAGCAAAAGGCCAAGAAAGTAAAGTCTGCAAGTTCCTTAGATCCATTTATGGATTAAAGTAAGCATCCCGCTCATGGAACCAGAGATTTGATTAAGCGATCAAGACATTTTTGTTTTGAGTAGAACGTTGATGAACCTTGTGTTTATAAATGTATTAAGGATAGAAAAGTGGTCTTTTTGATACTCTATGTTGATGATATACTGCTCATTGGGGATGATATAGGGAACTTATCATCGGTCAAGCTTTGGTTGCACCAACAGTTTGACATGAAGGACTTGGGAGAAGCTAATTATGTTCTAGGCATTCGTCTCTTCAGAGATCGAAAGAATAAAATGATACGTTATCCCAAGCTTCATAGATAGATAAAATAATTGACAAATATGCAATGCAAGAGGCAAAGAAAGGTTTACAACCTTCCATTGCCAGTCTAACTCTTTCATTCGATGACTGTCCCAAGACATCGGAAGAAAGAGAGCGTATGAATAAGGTCCCTTATGCATCCGCTGTGGGTAGCCTTATGTACGCTATGCTTTGCACTCGTCCAGACATATGTTTTGCAGTAGGTATGGTGAGTCGATATCAAGCGAATCCTAGAACCAAACACTAGCAAGCAGTAAAGCATATACTCAAGTATCTTAAGAGAACGAGGGATTATATGCTGGTGTATTCTGGAGGGGACCTAACACCCATAGGATACGCAGACTCAGACTTCCAAACTTGTAAGGATTCGAGGAAATCGACATCTGGATCAGTGTTCTTGCTCGGAGGAGGTGCCATTGTGTAGAGGAGCGTGAAGCAGGGCTGCGGCTGAGGCATCTAAAGAAGCGGTTTGGCTCGCAAGTTCTTGAGAGACCTTGACGTCATTCTGGGTGTTGACAAGCCCATCACACTTTACTATGATAACACTAAGGCTATTTCCAACACAAGAGAATCTCAGCACCATAAGAGGACCAAGCACATAGATCGGAGATATCACATTATAAGAGGGCACGCGGAGACAGGACAAGTAGATGTATGTAAAATTGCATCCGAGGACAACATTGCCGATCCCTTTACTAAGACTTTGGTGGCTAGAAACTTTAAGAGGCATGTAGAGGTGATGGGGATGCGTAACATGGCACATCTACTTGTAGGAAAATAAATCGGTAAAAACATATTAGAGTGGCGCAGCGGAACAATAAAAATTTTTAGATCGTTAAATATCTCATGATGCCATATACAATAAACCAACAACAATTAAAACTCATACCTCAAGGACGCCAATCTGTAGGAGGAGAATGACCGGAGGCTTAAACCAACTAGCCTTCTCTACTATTCTCCAATTCCCGAATGGCTGAGTGTGTGGGCACTCTGAACCTCGATCGGTATGCTAGCACTGCTAGTCTTCTTCCGACCACCCAGATCTCTAAAGAACTTTATTGTCACGATAAGCTGTGCAACAATAAGCCTGCTCACCTGAGAGTCTGTGGTCTGAGAGAACTGGAGTGGCAGGACCTCTATTTATAGACCTGCATGAGGTGATTCTCTGAATTTGAATTGGACTAGGAAAAGATATTCTCCCTTATCCATAACCAAAAAATCCGAATTTTTCCATGGAAAATCCAACAATAAAATTCGGTTTTCTTAGGATAAATCCAATCCAAATCTAAACAAGATTTTAACTAGAATTTTATCTCCCTTTTTCAACCAAAAAATCCGAAATTCCTAGGAGAAAATCTTCTCCAAATATTCGGCCACTTTTAGGATAAGGAAGAATCAAAATTCCACTAGGATTTTCAAGCTTGAATCTTATCTCAACCTTATCCAAAATAACCGAATTTTTCTAGGGGAGATCCTCCATAATTTTTGCCACTTTTCAGGGAGGAGAGAATCCAAATTCAACTAGGATTGAAACTTGAATTTTCCCTTGAACCTTATCCATAAAAACCGAAATTCCATTGAGGATTATCCTCAAAAATTTCGTCCACTTTTGTTGGGATTTGGATTCAAAATTCAAGTAGGTTTCTAACAAGATTATCCTCTCCAAATCCAACTCAAATTCGAATTTCAAACCTTGTGGATTTTCTACAACAAACTCGAATCCCACTTGGACTGTGATTCAAAATTTGAATTTCAAATTTCAAATTCGAATTTCAAATTTAAATTTCAAATTTAAATTTCAAATTCAAATTTCAAATTCGAATTTCAAATTCAAATTTCAAATTCAAATTTCAAATTCAAAATTCAAAATTCAAAATTCAAAATTCAAATTTCAAAATCCACAAAACGGTTGTATTTCAAATTCTTGTTCTCATGGATAATTTTCTACAACTCCAATCCAATCTCAAATAAAATCATGGCAACTTTATTTGGAGTTAGTAGAGGGACTGATTGGACATATATAATCGGGCTCCCGTAAATCCATATGATCATCATTCTTTACCGAACAACTCAATCATATGATCACTAGTTTCAGAGTCACACCACTATAAACCTGAAACTGAACTCCCAATTATATAACGTATTATGTAAGCCTGTGACGAGCTACTATCCAATGCCCTTGTCATATATGCAAAACCCTCATATGATATCCATGATCAGCCTTATGTCAAAGTCTGTTTAATCCTACTGATCAGGCTATCTTAAAGTTCCATTATACTACCGAATTAATAAAATGATTATTCACCATATGTGAATAAGAAGTCATCCGCCCAGCAGACGACCCAAGGCCTTGTCCATTTTCACATTCAGTATAATGCCTTTAAGAGGATACATTTAACTCCTTAGAGCTATGATTCTGATATCTGCAAACAAACCCTTCATCCTATACAAGTCATGCACCCAACGAACCGGTCTATAAGCTTACTACCTCTGAGACGCTTTAGCCATTGGAACATCAAAGTACACAAGTCATATACATGAAGTAGTTCATTTACTCAGGATTAAGGTTATTGCACAATGAACGTCAAAAGCAGATTGATCCACTCATAGCAGACTACGTAGATCAATCACGCTTTAGTCTCGGTCTAATATGTCACCTCCAAGCAACATATCTATGTCTCTACTTGGGAGTCCAGCTCCAGACAGTCAAGACAAACCGTCCCCTCCAAGGCTTTAGACAACATAATAGTCTTAACATGAGTTAGATGCTCGGTCTAACCCCATAGACTACAGACCATAGTTTAGACCGCTAACTTTAGAACATTGTCTTCTCGCATACAAAAGTCCATTGCATGCAATGTTCTAAAAGTTTTAACACAAGCAGTCAGTGAGCCATATTTGCTTACATTTACTTTAACATGTAAATAAGACGAGGACAGATAGCAATGTAATGAATAACCTCTATATATAATTTTATTATCCAGTTCAAAATGAATACATCAAAATGTCTCTAATACTTAGGGCATTTCCTAACAATCTCCTACTTGCCCTAAGCCAACAGATGTGCCATGTTACACATCCCCATCACCTCTACATGCCTCTTAAAGTTTCTAGCCACCAAAGTCTTAGTAAAGGGATCAGCGATGTTGTCCTCGGATGCGATCTTACATACATCCACTTGTCCTGTCTCCACATGCCCTCTAATAATATGATATCTTCGATCGATGTGCTTAGTCCTCGTGTGGTGCTGAGATTCCCTTGTGTTGGCAATAGCCGCTGTATTATCACAGTAAAGTGTGATAGGCTTGTCAACACCTGGAATGGCCTCAAGGTCTCTAAAGAACTTGCGGAGCCAAACCACTTCTTTAGATGCCTCAGCCGCAGCCACATACTCAGCCTCCATAGTAGAGTCAGCTGCGCAGCCCTGCTTCACGCTCCTCCACACAATGGCACCTCCTCCGAGTAAAAACACTGATCCAGATGTTGATTTCCTTGAATCCTTACAAGTCTGGAAGTCTGAGTCCGTGTATCCTACGGGTGTTAGGTCCCCTCCAGAATACACCAGCATATAATCCCTCGTTCTCTTAAGATACTTGAGTATATGTTTTACTGCTTGCCAATGCTTTGTTCCAGGATTCGCTTGATATCGACTCACCATACCTACTACAAAACATATGTCCGGGCAAGTGCAAAGCATAGCGTACATAAGGCTACCCACAGCAGATGCATAAGGGACCTTACTCATACGCTCTCTTTCTTCCGACGTCTTGGGACAGTCATCCAATGAAAGAGTTAGACCGGCAATAGAAGGTTGCGAACCTTTCTTTGCCTCTTGCATTGCATATTTGTCAATTATTTTATCTATGTATAAAGCTTGGGATAACGCTATTATTTTGTTCTTTCGATCTCTGAAGAGACGAATGCCTAGAATATAATTAGCTTCTCCCAAGTCCTTCATGTTAAACTGCTGGTGTAACCAAAGCTTGACCGATGATAAGTTCCCTACATCATTCCCAATGAGTAGTATATCATCGACATAGAGTATCAGAAAGACCACTTTTCCATCCTTAATACGTTTATAAACACAAGGTTCATCAACGTTCTGCTCAAAACCAAATGTCTTAATCGCTTGATCAAACCTCTGGTTCCATGAGCGGGATGCTTGCTTTAATCCATAAATGGATCTAAGCAACTTGCAGACTTTCCTTTCTTGACCTTTCGTTACAAACCCTTCAGGCTGTATCATATAGATACACTCTTCAAGATGGCCATTCAAGAATGCCGTCTTGACATCCATTTACCAGATCTCGTAATCGAGAACCGCAGCAATGGACAGAAGAATACAGATAGATTTCAGCATAGCAACAGGCGAAAAGGTTTCCTCGTAATCGATTCCAACCTTTTGCGTGTATCCCTTTGCAACTAGTCTAGCTTTGAAAGTTTCCACTCTCCCTTCCGCATCCTTCTTTCTTTTGTAGACCCATTTGCATCCAATGGGTTTTATCCCATCTGGTAAATCTACAAATTCCCAAACAGAGTTGGATTTCATAGAATCCATCTCATTATTCATAGCCTGTTTCCAAGATTTAGAATCAACATCATTTATAGCTTCATCATATGTGACCGGATCTTCCTCATGCTCATGAGCCTCGGCCTGGTATACCTCAGCATCATACATGAAGAAATTAGGTTTCTTAGAAACCCTCCCACTACGACGAGGCACCCTAAATTGTTGATCGTCTGCAGGTCTTTCACTGGAACTCGGACTTGCGTCCAAGACCGAAATCTGTGGAGCAGTTCTTTCATCTGATAACTCCTCTAGCACCACTTTGCTTCGAGGCTTAAAGTCATTCATGTGACTTTCCTCCAAGAATGTCGCATGGGTTGAGACAATGACTTTTTGTTCCTTCGGGTTATAGAACAGACCTCCTTTAGTTCCTTTTGGATACCCTACAAACATGCACAATTCTGATCTTGGTTCTAACTTTTTCGCATCACCATCCAGTACATGTGCCGGGCAGCCCCATATTCTCATATGTCCAAGGGAGGGCTTTCTGCCACGCCACAATTCATACGGAGTTCTGGGAATTGATTTGCTCAGAACCTGGTTTAGAATATAACATGGCGTTTGTAAAGCATATCCCCAAAATGATAATGGCAGCATTGAATAACTCATCATGGACCGTACCATATCTAACAAGGTCCTGTTTCTCCTTTCGGCTACACCATTCTGTTGTGGAGTACCAGGTGCAGTCAATTGGGATAAAATCCCGTTCTCTACAAGATGTCCTAGAAATTCATCGGAGAGATATTCGCCACCTCGATCAGATCGAAGTGTCTTTATGGATTTATCCAATTGCTTTTCCACTTCCGCACGATACTCTTTGAACTTGTCAAAGGTTTCACTCTTGCGGTGCATCAGATACACATATCCATACCTCGAGTAATCATCTATAAAAGAGACATAATACTCGAACCCTCCTCGTGCTGTGACGTTCATGGGGCCACATACGTCAGTGTGCACAATTTCTAAGAGCTCTTGAGCCCTTGTACCCTTAGCTCCAAAAGACCTCTTAGTCATTTTACCCTCTAGACAAGACTCACATTGGGGAAGTCGTACCTCTTCCAGAGATTCTAGAGGACTGTCTTTCACCAATCTTTGAATCCTATCCTGATTAATATGACCAAGTCTTAAATGCCAAAGATACACCTTGTTAGAGTGAGAAACTTTCAACCTTTTAGAGTTATCAATTAATTCAATGTCAAGCAGTGAGTACATCTTTGGTTTGATCAAATATAGGTTTCCATCCATCCATCCAGAACAGATAAAAGACTTATTTCTACGAATATCAACTCTTTTACTAAAAGAAACTGAATAAGAATCCTTTATTAAACAAGCTACCGATATAAGATTCCTCCTAAAATTAGGAACATAAAAACAGTCTTTCAATAAAATAAACCTAAATTGATCAAAATAAAGATAAACATCTCGCACTGCTACAGCCACTACAAAGCTACCATCTCCAGTCCGCAACGAGAGGCTCCTATCATGTAGACTTCTCGTTTACACGAACCCCTGCATAGAAACACAAACATGATTAGTGGCGCCCGAATCAATGACCCAAGTGTCTTTCGATTCTTCCACCAAACACGCTTTCAAGTAATGAAGTTCCTTACCTTCCTTGCCCTTGGCGGCTAGGAATTCTCGGCAAGCCTTCTTGAAGTGACCTACCTTCCCACAATGGAAGCATTTGGACTTTTTAGGGTCCTTCGGCTTCTTGTTCTTCTTCTTCTTCTTCCCGTCCGAGACAGGAGGATTAGAAGAACTAGAAGGCACTTGCTTCTTATTTGGCCTCTTCCTCTTCCGTGAGGGATTGGAAGATTCTACCAAATTGGCCTCACCTTTAGGTTGGACCACATCCTCATCCCTGATCATCCGCTCATAAGCCTGTAGTTGCTTCATGAGCTCGGTTAGTCCTAACTCCTTTGTCGCCAGATTGTATGCGGCCTTAAACCCCACAAAATCTTTAGACAGAGTCTTGAACACCATCTCGATCTGGGTGTTGTAGTCCAACTCAGCACCATTCTCGGCAGCCTTAGCGAAGAATACCATTAGAGTGATCATATGGTCCTTCACCGGAGTACCCGCTTTTTGCTTAGAGTTCATAATGCTGGTGATAGCGGACTGTCTAGCCATTTTTTCTTGGCCTCCGAACATGTCCTCCAGATTTTCCATGATCTCCCCAGCAACTTGATAAGTCTCATGCTGCTTTTGTAAAGCACTCGTCATGCTAGCAAGGATGTAGCATCGAGCTATCTCATTGGATTCTCTCCAACGATTATAGGCAACCGGGACCTCCTCAAGTGGTGTGTCAGGTTTGGGCCCAGGTGGGCATGGTTCGTCCAGTACGAACTTGTGTCTCTCGCAGCTGAGAACTATTAATAGATTTCATTTCCAGTCTTTATAATTATCGCCATTCAGCTTATTTTCAGTAAGTATTGAAATGAGAGGTGTCGGTGACATTTTGAATTGAAATAAAATTATACTAGACATCATTACAAAGCCCAAGCAAATATATAGATAATTTAGCAAATAAAACATACAAGTATGTTCCTACATGAAACTTGAAAAACATGTAGCATTGCAACAGTAATTCTCAGCACCTATTGCCCCAAGCCATCGAGGGGTGGTCATGAAAACAAATAGCCGGAACATGGACCCCGTCCAATTGATATATGTTACCTTAAATCCTCCAAGGTTAAGACATATATTAATAACCGCTTATTTGGCCACCAGTTTAGTTAACAGAGCTTCTAGGGAAGGTTAATAACTAAACGAGTCTTGAGTGTATAACCATTGTTTACGTAGCCCGATCCACGTCCTACCAAGCCACCGAGGGGTGGTCATGAATAGGATCGTACCCGAACACGTTTTACACATAGGAGATCCAATCTAGTATACCGGCGGCAGTAAACACCTACCGAGGGGTGTGGTCAGGGCAGAACTGACGCGAAGCGTTACCATGCTTTCACATATGGATCAACAATGGAGGCCATGGGTTTTGTTTGAAACCCTCTCCCACTCAATATTTTGAAAAACATGCAAGTTTTGATAAATTATGTATGATCAATATAGTATGAGCGGCACTCACCTATCCTATATGACATGTTATCAAATATGCATACAAAACATCCATCAATACATATTTATACATCCATGACATATCACAGAAAAAATAATTGACAGAATAACCAAGCTATGGTTCCATCCTAGAACAAAGAAAAAAAAAATTACAAAATTCCTTCCAAAGCATTCTTTGGGTCTTGAATTCTGTTCCGTCTTCTTGTATCCATCTTTATGTAGCCTCTCCATTTATTTCTCATCCCTAGAATTATTTAAAATTTAAATCTCCAAAAAATTTAAATTTCAAATTCAAATTCCAAATTCGAATTTCAAATTTAAATTTCAAATTTAAATTTTAAACAATTTTAAACATCATGTGTAATAATATGTAATTTCAAAAATTTCAAATTTTCAATTACATATTTTTAAACATGATTTAAAATTAAATCTCAAATTTAAAAATCAAAATTTTCTGATTTTTGGACCGTCGCACTGCCACCCTCGAAGGCGGCAGCCGCCGTGGGTAGCCACCAGCCCCAAAGGGGCTGGCAGCCCACTGCTGCTCCCGTGTGCAGCCATGCCGGGCTGTAGGCCAAGCCTGCAGCGCCAGCCTGCACGCCCAGGCTGGGCGCAGCAGCCGACAGGCTGCATGCCCAGGCTGTGACCAGCCTTGGGCAGGCCACTGCCACCCTTGGCTGCAGGCCAAGCCTGTGGCCGTGGGTGGTGTTGCTTGCACAGGGGCTGCCGTAGCCCCATCCTGCCCGAGGGCAGGGGCTCCAGCCCCACCAAGGCCCGTCAGCCTATCCCGAGGGGTCGTGTCCCGATTTTTGTACCGTATTCCAATTTACCTATTAGGATCTCCAAACATTAATTTGAATCCCAATTAAATTGAAATTTTCCACACAATCAAAATTTCAACCTTTAAATCAAATTTAATTTTTGGGAAAATAAATTACGGTCTTCAATCTTCAATCTCCTCCAAGAATAATTGCATAAAATTTCCTAAACCGTTTCCGGTGTCCAAAAATTCTGACCATAAAAATTCTAAGGGACAAAAATTAAAATCCATGGGAAAATTACAGTGTTAATAAACTGCTCCCATGGTTACATAAAAATTCCTAGATACAATTTTTCTAAATTCTAAGGAACCATAACCGGCATAAACAAGCATGCTTATAATAATTAAAAAAATTAAAATAACCACATACTTTATACATAATCCATGATAACAACATAAAGGAACCCTAGAATGCCACTCTCTAAATATCAAATCCATACATAAATAAAAAGACTAAGTAATTGTCTAATTTATGGACATGGCATAGTCATGAGATGGCTCTGATACCAATTGTAGGAAAATAAATCAGTAAAAACGTATCAGAGTGGTGCAGCGGAACAATAAAAATTTTTAGATCGTTAAATATCTCATGATGCCATATACAATAAACCAACAACAATTAAAACTCATACCTCAAGGACGCCAATCTACAGGAGGAGAATGACCGGAGGCTTCAACCAACTAGCCTTCTCTACTATTCTCCAATTCCCGAATGGCTGAGTGTGTGGGCACTCTGAACCTCGATCGGTATGCTAGCACTGCTAGTCTTCTTCCGACCACCCAGATCTCTAAAGAACTTTATTGTCACGATGAGCTGTGCAACAATAAGCCTGCTCACCTGAGAGTCTGTGGTCTGAGAGAACTGGAGTGGCAGGACCTCTATTTATAGACCTGCATGAGGTGATTCTCTGAATTTGAATTGGACTAGGAAAAGATATTCTCCCTTATCCATAACCAAAAAATCTGAATTTTTCCATGGGAAAGTCCAACAATAAAATTCGGTTTTCTTAGGATAAATCCAATCCAAATCTAAACAAGATTTTAACTAGAATTTTATCTCTCTTTTTCAACCAAAAAATCCGAAATTCCTAGGAGAAAATCTTCTCCAAATATTCGGCCACTTTTAGGATAAGGAAGAATCAAAATTCCACTAGGATTTTCAAGCTTGAATCTTATCTCAACCTTATCCAAAATAACCGAATTTTTCTAGGAGAGATCCTCCATAATTTCGGCCACTTTTCAGGGAGGAGAGAATCCAAATTCAACTAGGATTGAAACTTGAATTTTCCCTTAAACCTTATCCACAAAAACCGAAATTCCATTGAGGATTATCCTCAAAAATTTCATCCACTTTTGTTGGGATTTGGATTCAAAATTCAAGTAGGATTTTAACAAGATTATCTTCTCCAAATCCAACTCAAATTCGAATTTCAAACCTTGTGGATTTTCCACAACAAATTCGAATCCCACTTGGACTGTGATTCAAAATTTGAAATTCAAATTTCAAATTCGAATTTCAAACTCAAATTTCAAATTTCAAATTTCAAATTCAAATTTCAAATTCGAATTTCAAATTCAAATTTCAAATTCAAATTTCAAATTCAAAATTCAAATTTCAAATTTCAAAATTCAAATTTCAAAATACACAAAACGATTGTGTTTCAAATTCTTGTTCTCATGGATAATTTTCTACAACACCAATCCAATCTCAAATAAAATCATGGCAACTTTATTTGGAGTTTGAATAATTATGTACTCTATTATCCAAAACAAAATCTGAATCCAACCGGAGAGAATCTTGTCTACCATCCTAATCCTGTGTCATCACCATCCATGCATAATAAACCAGCCAATAGCATACACAAATCAATTTGCCAAACATTAAGGTATTATGTGGAGCTAGTAGAGGGACTGATTGGACATATATAATCGGGCTCCCGTAAATCCATATGATCTTCATTCTTTACCGAACAACTCAATCATATGATCACTAGTTTCAGAGTCACACCACTATAAACCTGAAACTGAACTCCCAATTATATACCGTATTATGTAAGCCTGTGACGAGCTACTATCTAATGACCTTGTCATATATACAAAACCCTCATATGATATCTATGATCAGCCTTAGGTCAAAGTCCGTTTAATCTTACTGATCAGGCTATCTTAAAGTTCCATTATACTACTGAATTAAGAAAATGATTATTCACCATATGTGAATAAGAAGTCATCCGTCCAGCAGACGACCCAAGGCCTTGTCTATTTTCATATTCAGTATAATGCCTTTAAGAGGATACCTTTAACTCCTCAGAGCTATGATTCCGATATCTGCAAACAAACCCTTCATCGTATACAAGTCATGCACCCAACGAACCGGTCTATAAGCTTACTACCTCTGAGATGCTTTAGCCATTGGAACATCAAAGTACACAAGTCATATACATGAAGTAGTTCATTTACTCAGGATTAAGGTTATTGCACAACGAACGTCAAAAGCAGATTGATCCACTCATAGCGGACTACGTAGATCAATCACGCTTTAGTCCCGATCTAATATGTCACCTCCAAGCAACATATCTATGTCTCTACTTGGGAGTCCAGCTCCAGACAGTCAAGACAAACCGTCCCCTCCAAGGCTTTAGACAACATAATAGTCTTAACATGAGTTAGATGCTCGGTCTAACCCCATAGACTACAGACCATAGTTTAGACCGCTAACTTTAGAACATTGTCTTCTCACATGCAAAAGTCCATTGCATGTAACGTTCTAACAGTTTTAACACAAGTAGTCAGTGAGCCATATTTGCTTACATTTACTTTAACATGCAAATAAGACGAGGACAGATAGCAATGTAATGAATAACCTCTATGTATAATTTTATTATCCAGTTCAAAATGAATACATCAAAATGTCTCTAATACTTAGGGCATTTCCTAACACTACTGGCTTAGTGCAAGTGGGAGATTATTAGGAAATGCCTTAAGCATTAGAGACATTTTGATGTATTTATTTTGAACTGGATAATAAAATTATATATAGAGGTTATTCATTACATTGCTATTTGTCCTCATTCTATTTACATGTTAAAGTAAATGTAAGCAAATATGGCTCCCTGACTGCTTGTGTTAAAACTGTTAGAAAGTTGCTTGTAATGGACTTTTGTATACGAGAAGACAATGTTCTAAAGTAAGCGGTCTAAACTAAGGTTTGTAGTCTATGGGGTTAGACCGAGCATCTAACTCATATTAAGACTATTATGTTATCTAAAGCCATGGTGGGGATGGTTTGTCTTGACTGTCTGGAGCATAGACTCCCAAGTAGAGACATAGATATGTTGCTTGGTGGTGACATATTAGATCGGGACTAAAGCGTGATTGATCTACGTAGTCTGCTATGAGTGGATCAATCTGCTTTTGATGTTCATTGTACAGTAACCTTAATCCTGAGTGAATGAACTACTTCATGTATATGACTTGTGTACTTTGATGTTCTAATAGCTAAAGCATCTCAGAGGTAGTAAGCTTATAGACTGGTTCGTTGGGTGCATGACTTGTATACAATGAAGGGTTTGTTTATAGATATTGGAATCATAGCTCTAATAAGGAGTTAAGGGTATCCTCTCGAAGGCATTATACTGGATATGAAAATGGACAAGGCCTTGGGTCATCTGTTGGGCAGATGACTTCTTATTCATATATGGTGAATAATCATTTTCTTATTTGGTAGTATAATGGAACTTTAAGTTAGCTTGTTCAGTAAGATTGAACGGACTTTGACCTAAAGCTGATCATGGATATCATATGAGGGTTCTGCATGCATGACAAGGTCATTGGACAATAGCTCGTCACAGGCTTACGTAATACGGTATATAATTGGGAGTTCAGTTTCAGGTTTATAGTGGTGTGATTCTGAAATTAGTGATCATATGATTGAGTTGTTCGGTAAAGAATGATGATCATATGGATTCGCGGGAGTCCAATTGTATATGTCCAACTGGTACCTCTACTAGCTCCACATAATTCCTTAACGTTTGGCAAATTGATTTGTGTATGCTATTGGCTAGTTGATTATGCATGGATGGTGTTGACATAGGATTAGGATTGGACAAGATTCTCTCCGGTTAAATTCAGATTTTGTTTTGGATAATAAAGTACACAATTATTTGAACTCCAAATAAAGTTGCCATGATTTTATTTGAGATTAGATTGGAGTTGTAGAAAATTATCTGCGAGAACAAGAATTTGAAGTACAACTGTTTGTGGATTTTGAAATTTGAATTTTGAAATTTGAAATTTGAAATTTGAATTTGAAATTTGAATCTGAAATTTAAATTTGAATTTAAATTTGAAATTTGAATTTGAAATTTAAATTTGAAATTTAAAATTTGAAATTTGAATTTGAATTTGAATTTTGAAATTTGAAATTCAAATTTTGAATCACAGTCCAAGTGGAATTTGAATTCTGTGGATAATTCCACAAGGCTAGAATTCGAATTTGAGTTGGATATGGAGAGGAAAATCTTGTTTGAATCCTACTTGAATTTTGAATCGCAATCCTAACTAATTTTGGTTGAAAATTTTGAAGATTATCCTCATGGAATTTTTGAAAATTTTGTGGATAAGATTCAAGGAGAAATTCAAGTTTCAATCTCAGTTGAATTTGGATTCTTTCCTCCCTAATTGTGGTCGAAATTTTTGAAGGAATATCCTAGGAGATTTTCGGTTTTAATTGGATAAGGATGAGATAAAATTCAACCTAGAAAATCCTATTTGGATTTTGATTCTCTTCACACTTTAATGATTGAATCTAATCATGTCTTTGGTACAAAAGGGAATCAGTTTTTATGAGGGAATGAGGAAATAAAATTCTAGTTAAAATCCTGTTCGAATTTTGAATGAAAAATCCCAAAAAGTGGCTGATTCTTTTAGTGGATAAAGGCTTGAAAATTTTGGATTTTTTGGTTGAGGATAAGGAAGAAAATCTTCTCCTAATCCAATTCGAATTCAGAGGATCACCTCATACAAGTCTATAAATAGAGGTCCTGCCACTCCAATTCTCTCAGACCACAGACTCTCAGGTGAGGAGGTTTATTATTGCATAACTCACCGTCACAATAAGTTCTTTAGAGATCTGGGTGGTCAGAAGAAGACCAGCAGTACTAGCATACCGATCGAGGTTCAGAGCGCCCACACATCAGCCATTCAAGAATTGGAGAATAGCTAGTTAGTTAAAGCCCTCCGATCATTCTCCTCCTACAGATTGGCGTCCTTGAGGTATGAGTTTAAATTATTGTTGGTTTATTGTATATGGCATCATGAGATATTTAACGATCTTGAAAAATTTTTATTGTTCCGCTGCGCCACTCTGATATGTTTTTACCGATTTATTTCCTACATTAGCAGCCTTCATGGATATGATGAATCGCATGTTCAAGGACAATGAGAAGAACTTCCTAACGCATGATCTGGAGCTAGCAACGGTAGTTTTTACACTAAAGATATGGAGGCACTACCTCTACGGAGTCAGGTGCGATATCTACACCGACCACCAGAGCCTTAAGTACATCTTCACGCAAAAAGAGCTTAACATGAGGCAGCAAAGATGACTAGAGTTGGTAAAGGATTATGACTACGAGATCTTATACCATCTGGGAAAAGCCAATAAAGTAGCTGATGCATTGAGTCAGAAGCACTCTACTTCGCTCATGGCTATCAGTGCCTTATCGGGAGCACTACAGAGGGAATTGTGCAGTAGTGAGATCGAGATCCTGGCGGGAAGATTGTCTGACATAACCCTCTAGTTGACACTCCTAGACGAGATCAAGGCCAGCGAAGAACTCGATTCGTCCCTAATCAAGCCAAGAAAAGAAGCTACAGAGGACAAAGGTTCAGAGTTTAGAGTCTCTAAGGATAACATACTCTACTATAGAGATAGAGTGTGCGTTTCGAAAGATGAAGAACTCAGAAGCGAATCCGTTCGGAAGCTCACGAGATGCCATATTCCGTACATCCAGGGGAGAACAAGATGTACAAGGACCTGAAAGAAAGTTTTTGGTGCCCTGGAATGAAGAATGATGTTGCTAAGTTCGTCACCAGATGCCTTACGTGTTAGAAGATTAAGGTAGAACATCAACGACCGGCAGGAGAATTACAGAAGATCGAGCTACCTGAATGGAAATAGGACCAGATTATGATGGATTTCATAGTCGAGTTGCCAAGGACATCTAATGGCAATGATACAATCTGGGTGATTGTAGATAGATTTATGGCATCAGCTAGATTTCTAGTGATAAAAGTTAGTTACTCAAAAAAGCAACTAGTAGAAATCTATGCAACTCAGTTCGTAAGACCGCACGGAGGGCCAAAGCTGATCATCTCAGATCGTGATGGATGCTTCACCTCCAGATTTTTGGGAAAGCATCCAGGCCACATTAGAGTCCCAGTTAAAGTTCAGCACTGCATTCCACCCCTCAGACCGATGGTCAGCCTGAGAAGACCATACAGGTGCTAGAGGATAGGATGAGAGCTTGCATCCTAGACCTTAAGGGAAATGGGGAGTAAGAAGTTATCCCTAATCGAGTTCTCATATGACAATAGCTACCATTCGTCGATAGGAATGGCACCGTATGAGGCATTTTACAGAAGGAAATGTAGATCTCTGATTCACTGGCACGAGACTGTAAAGAAATGACTAATTAGCATAGACCTCATCAAGAATACCATAGTAGACATGAAGCTGATACGAGAAACATTAGATACAATGCACAACCAACAGAAGAGTTTTGCTGATAAATGCCATAGATCCCTTAAGTTTCAAGTAGGAGACTCGGCCTTTCTCAAAGTGGCACCCATGAAAGGGGTGATGCACTTGGGAAAGAAGCGAAAGCTCAGTCCTAGGTATGTAGGACCTTTCGAGGAATAAAGAAATTCGGGAAGGTGGCTTATAAATTAGCGCTTCCTCCTAAGATAGCTTTAGTGCATAGCATCTTCCACGTCTCGATGCTGAAGGAGTACATGCTAGACAGCTCCCATGTTCTGAGGCAAGAACCGGTCAAAGTGCATGCCGATCTGACGTACGAGGAGACTGTGCAAATCCTAGCCACAGAGGGGGAAAATACTTAGGAATAAAGTAATACCATTGGTAGAAGTGTTGTGGCGGAATCATAACGTTGAGGAAGCCACATGGGAATGGGAAGAAGACATGATAGGGACTTCCCAGAATTATTCTAATTTTCAAGGATGAAAACTTTGTAAAAGGGTAGGTTGTAATGACCCTCCATGTTCCTGAGACCTAATTACTATGTAATTAGTAATTAAGTTAGTGAATACAATATAAATTGTCAGTTTGAATAAATTACATGGGTTCAGAAACGTTTAATAACTAGTCATGCAGTGAAAGGGGCAACCGATAGTGAACTCGGTTCACCTTAGTACATGTGCGTGTGCGTGTGAGACATGCAGCATCAAGAAACCGATCCAGACGACCATTTCTTAACATAAAATTGATGAGCTAGTCATCAATACGCTCAGACTGGTTTTTGAGTACAGTAGTGATAATTACCCTGATAAATGTACAGTATCGAGAAAAATGGTCCAGATAACCTCTTCTCACCCAGAAACTGACAAAATTGGAGTCAGAACGCTCAAACTAGTCAATTAAACAGAAAATAATGAATAGTGAATAGTAGATATGCAATGTCAGGTTAATGGCCAAGAAAACCTTAATTTGACATAAAACTGATTTATTTACAGTCAGTAGGCTCAATTTAGTCAATTGAGCACAAAACGTGAATTTTTGTTTAAGAGATATGTAGTTTTAGACTCAGTACGTGAGTTTTAACAAAAATGTGTTATGATTACAGAAGGAAACCTATAAATTGGCGAGGAGAGGTACAATTTACCTACAGATCAGGTAAGTACAACTTCACCTATAGCATGAGCAAAAATGAGTTTAAAGTGTTGTTTTTACACTATGTTAAGTATGCAAACCATGCACAATTGTTGCATAGCATGATAGAAGTGTTTATATTTCATAATCACATAGATTAATGAAAGCATGAGTTAGATACCATATATCCCTATCACGTAAGATTAGAGATAGCCTAGTAGAGCATATGGCCTGGTCAGATAAAGAATTGATATAGGGCCAGAGGCCTACAGTTTATATAGGGCCAGAGGCCCACAAGTTATAATGGGCACAAGGCCCACAGTTTATATCAGGCATAAGGCCCACAAGCCTACAGTATTTATACATATAATGTGCATGAAGCCCATGAGTGCAAGGCTCACTATGATCACGGGTGAACCCGATGATCCGTACGTAGTTTGGTATCGACACTAGGAACTTTCAGATAAGGAAAGATTCAGATAAGAAAAGATTATGAATAATGAAGCATAAATTGAGCATAATCAGATCATGCATTATTCATGATATGCCTTAGAGATGGTTATAGTATGCTTTTTTGATACATGACATGATATGTCCCTATGGTATGCATTATGTGATATGCTATATGATATGTTTCCATGTTCTGTGTGCATTCTATGATATGCTACATGATATGTTTCCATGTTTTGTGTGAATGTGTGACATGCTTGATAATTTTTAAGTATGCCTGTTAGTGTGGCTTATGATTTTAACATGTTTTACGGATGAAATGTTGTACTTACTGAGCGTAAAGCTCACAAAGTGTGTTCATGCTATAGGTAAATGACCTGCAAGCTAGACACTGCTGGACGATGACGGCGGCAGAGGCGGATGTGAGGGTTAAGGTTGTGGATACTACCACCAGTGTTTACTTCCGCACTATATCGAAAAATCAATCTTATCTTTTGAGCAGTTTAATAGTTTAAGTATGTACACATGTTTACCCCAGTTGCATTTAGACTTTCATACATTTGTAAGTATATGTATATACGTAAATAGTAAAATATACTATTAAAAAAAATATGGTATCAAAGTAAGTTTGAGTACCAGTTTTCAAGTCAGATAAGTTAAGCAACTGTTCTTTAAGTAAGCAAGAATAGTTCTCAAGCAAGTTCAGTTTTAAAGTAAAGCTGGTGAGAGAAGTTTTAAGTGATGATTTGGGCCACTCAGGGTTTGGGCTATCATAGTTGGTATCAGAGCGGTATCCTGCCACCCTACCTCACATCACTGCATGCCAGCCTCATCTATCCAAGTAAGTTAGTTTTTTTTTTCAGTAGTAGTATATAAGTCAGTGTTTAAGTTATAATATGTGGCCACGATTGCACTAGTAGAACCCACACTATTAGAGCCCCACTAAAGGATGAAGGTTTCGGTGGACAACATGGTTCGAACGTGTACTCAGACAACCCAAGCATCTGGAGAGGATGAGCTGATAGCACAGCTCGTGGCTATGCAAGAAATGATGGAGAATCAACAGCACGACTTAGACCCGCTTAAGGAGTAGCTAGGTTAACAAAACTAGGCACCACAGATAGCAGGGGTACCAGTCGAGGATGTGATGCCCCTGATCTCAGCCATGCCAAACCGTTACAATCAGACTCTGTAGTCAACAGAAACAGCCCGTGCACCTCATTAGGTCGTCATAAAAACACTTTTACTTTAAACTCTCATCTTACAGGGCCCAAAATTTTCCCCCATTTTTTTTTCTTTTCAAAATACTTCCCTCACATGAAAGCCATGTATGAAAGCCATATAAAATTTAAAACTAAACCTTTAGTTCTCTTTTGTAGTACAACATGATTTACATAAATACATTTCCTCAACTTTGTTTCTCAAAATACATTTTATTCAAACCACTCTTTTGACTCTCAGCAGAAGACTGGTAGCAGGACCATAATCCACAATGGAATTTCCTACCCCAATGGCAATGTATATCTACACTAGGATATCTACTGAACAGGTTTCTTACCTACAACATGAACAAACTGGTGAGCTAATAGGCTCAGTAAGTTCAAACATACGTACTATGAATCACATAGATTCAATAACATCAATAATAAAATTTTCTATGAATAGTACTATTTATACTGGTAGTAGGACCATAATCCATAGTGGAATTCCCTACCCCATTGGCACTGCACATCTGCACCATTCTAGGTTATCTACTGAACAGGTTTCTTATCTACAACATGAACAAACTGGTGAACTAATAGGCTTAGTAAGTTCAAACATACATACTATGAATCACATAAATTCAATAATATCAATAATAAAATTTCCTATGAATAGTACTATTCAACCATGAATAGTACTATTTAACATGAATAGTAATTTTGACTTTTGATTGGTGAATAGTAACTTAGACTCTTACTGGATACTATTCACGTTACCTTGACCGAGTACATTACACTTAATGTTAGTGTCGGTTATGCTCAATTATGCTTAGTTATGGCTTTCATCACATTTTCGGTTTTTATCTTTATTTACGTTCTGGTTTTGAGCTCATGTTGGCCGTACCGATATCATATGCACACTGACTGTAAGGGGCATTGAGAGCGACCCTGACATTAATCCTCCTCAGTCCATCATCGCCTGAAGCGCTCTTGTATCCCCAAAGGACATTTAAACCTCTACCTTACTGTTGGAGGCCGGTATGCCAAAAATGGTTTCATTATCATCTTTCAATTATAGTTCCGACCAGGTGGCATTAATCGTCACCTCAAAGTCAGGAACCCTAATTACCTATAGGTCTTTACACATTCTTTCTTTTAAGGGTGTGTCTTAAATTTAGTCACACTCTTTCCATAAGGTACCTACAGTGCACATTTCACTTTATCAGCTCGTTGGGTGTGTTAGTCTAACTACACCCTAGTACCTGTAGGACTTTGTATGCGGCGTCTTAAATTTTATTTAAGGGTCAATATATAATTTAAATAAAATTAGTGTGCCAAAAAGTAATTAAAAATCTTTTGGAAACCCTAGGTTGGTTTCCTAGTCAAATTCCGCTCAAAAAGTCAACAATTTTAACTTCAAAAACCCTAAAATATTTGGCCATCACTTGGGATTTTTAATTAAAATTTAAATCCCACAAATCCAAGGAGGATTCAAATTTAAATTTCATCCCTTAAATATAAAGAAGAATTTCGGCCATAAAGTGTAGGAAATAAAGGAGATTTTATTTGAATTAAAAGCTAGGTCAAAACTCAATCAAAATTCAAATTATTTTTTTTCCTAAAAACTAATGTATAATTCTCGGCCACTTAAGGGGAAATAAGAGAGAAAACCCTAGCCTCAAAATAGCACAAAAACTTTCCCTTTTGCCCCTTAAAATTTTCGGCCAAACAAGGAAGAGAAAGGGAAAGAAAAACCTAGTATAAAAACCCTCTTTTAACTCTCATTCACCCTTCCTTTCACTCTCAAAAATTCAGCCAGCCTCCCCTTGATTCCTCTTTGAATTTTCTCTCCCAAAACAACCCCAAAACAGCAAACAAAAACCTACCCAAAGGCAGCTCAAGGATTTAACAAATTTTGAGACAAAAACAAGGTGAGAAATCAACTTTTTCCCTTCCTTCTCCTTTTGATTTTTAAATCTGAAATTTATATGGTTTTCTCCACTATTTTCCCTACTGTTTTGAAGACTCCAACACTCACACAAATTCAGCCACAAAGGAGACAAAGCATCAAAAATAGTGTAGCACAAACAAGGTGTGAATCTCTCTCTCAAACCCTAAAAATTTTGCCTCTTTGTTTCCCTTTCAAAAACCCTATTATCACATGTGTAAAATTTTATGTTTTTGTCAATTTGATTCTTGGGTTGTGTTAACCACATATAAATAAGGTCCTCCACAAAATTTCGTGATCATTGGATGAAAATTGAGTTGATTTGAGACTAATTGAAATTCGGACACAGAAAAACGGAAATCTGGAAAATTACCATATAAATAGTAAATTTGTGTCAGCCATAACTTAAGTTTTAAAAATGATTTTCGAATGATTCTTGAGACTAAAATTAAATCAAGATGTCCCCTAAATGCCTGCAAAATTTCAGAACCAAACTCATCCGTTTGCCTAGTCAAAATATTTTTCTAAGATAGGTGGACAGAACTGTCAGTTTTTGAACTGAAACTGAAACCCAGATTTTATGCCTGAAAACAACCCCTCGGTTTTTGGCCTAATTGAATAACCAAACGATGTCCAAAAATTATAAAAATTATATAAAATTAAAGCTACGGATGTCTAGTTTAACATATTAAAAATTTAGAATTTTTGGGATTAAATATGAATTAATATTGATTTTACAATCAGCTTAGGTCAGTCTGTCCATGTCCAGTAATATCCTAATTTTGAGTTTTTCACAAATTTTAAATCCCAAATGTTTATTAACGTTTTGAAATCTTTTGTGGCATACTAAAATGATTGGATGATTATGTCTAGGCCTAGACTGATCATATGTTGTGATTATAGGATTTATTTGATGTTCTTGCTGGATTTGTGGATCACGTTATCGTAACGCTTGTGCGATAATCGAGGTAGGACGTTCTAGCCTTTTCTGGGAGTAGTCAAGTGTTTTAAATTTTCCTGTTTTATCGATGGCATGCTGCTTTCAGTTTATGAAATTATTATATTGTTTTTGATGAAATAAACGCATGCAACGTGTTTTGTAATAAATGTGTATTTTAAAGCGTGTTTTGATTAATGACATAATATAACTTGGTAAATACCATCTTTTGAATAATCCGGTGAACATAATTGAGCTCTAGTTCATGATCATTATAAATGATGTGTGCGTCCCAAAGTTGACGCCATGGGGGAAGGTCCCTAAACCTGCGCAGGGCCGTTCGGCTTATTTAGATCGTAACGAGATGATCTAGGATAATTCAATTCGAGGCACGTATATTATAGCTACGACAAGTCCTCACTCAAAATATGATGGTTTATTTTAATGATTTATTATTTTAATATTGGGGCACGTATATTGCAGCTACGCTAAGTCCTCAGCAGAATAAAACTTGTATTAAAAATGTTTTCACGAAATTGTTAATTATTTTTGTTGAAATGATTATTATGCCATGTATTCTTAAATTGTTGATTTTATTTTTGAAAACGAATATTATACCATACATTTAAATGCTACCTGTTTAATCCACCTTTGTTTCTGTCCTACTAAGCCAGCACTCACGTCCCTTTTCTTTGTGATTTCGAAATGACTACTTCCAGGTGCGGGAGGTAGCAGTTCCGAAAATCATTGAGATATCCGTTACTACCGAAGATGATGCTATCCATTTTCTCCATCTTCTTCTTTATGTTTCTCATTCTGATGTAATAAGACTTTAAGTTTATACTTTATTTCACGTTATTTAAATTTTATGCTTGGGAATATTTTATGGTTGGTAATTTCACTTGAAAACCGATTTTGTGTTTGATTTCCGCATTAAAAAGCATTTATTTTCTCCTTTATTTTATTATGTGGTTATGATGCTACTTTATAAATAATTAGGCTTAGCTAAATTATAATGTTGACCCGCTCTTCGTAATAAATGTTTTTCCTTAAATCTCGGGTTGATATTATGATTTGGCTGCCGTGTCACGTGTCTAAATTTTGGGTCGTGACATTGTATCTAATGTACAATTAGTACATAATTAAATATCACAGTATTTCATGTTGCAGACATGAAAATGCTTGAACTTACCATAACTGTGATAACGTCCACCCTTGGAAGTCCTCTGCAGTTTTGTTATCATCTCTAGTTTGGGTCCCTATAGACAGCATATGGTCTGTTAATACCCATCATTATTCATTACTTTACATATATTCATTTTGTTGTTGATATTTCATTGCATTTCATTTCTATATGGGATACACGGCTTGATACACGCCTGTGTCCAAGCCCGTGTACCTCTCGGGTTTCTATTACACGCCTTTGTTCCAAAGTACACGCCATGCCCGTGTACTTTATAAATTTTAGAATATAAACTTTCAAATCTTAGTTATGGCCTCTAGAATCTTATTTAAAGCATTCTAGCTCCTTAACGGTCCTCTCCGAGCCTTTCAGAAATTTTTGGTCAAAATGACCATTTTGCCCTTAGCAGGTTTTGGGACCGTAACATTTCCAATCTATCATTTTTCTGGGATTTTCTAAGCCTAAATATCATGAAATAATATTCCTAAGGCTTTGATATATTTTTACAGCATTATTTGCTGTAAAATCGATAACTATTCTTTACTTGACCCTCGAAGGTACTATTTCAATACCTAGGGTCGTTTCTCGTTTTTCTAATGTTTCGGAGTCTCAAATGGGTATTTCACTACTCCTGAAACGTTTTTCATCTTGTTCCCGAGCCTTGGTTCCCAAGGGGCTCGGGTTTTTCATCCCGTCCATAAATCTTCCGCCTCGTTTCCTAAAATACCCCTAATGTAATTTTTTTTTCCTGTTCTTGGCATTTTAGACATTAGAGGGTCGTTTTACTATTCCTATTGGGTTTAGTCTTCCATTACTGATCCAAACATACCGAGGGGTCTCAGTTTTTATTTCTGAGCCTACAATTTTACCCCTCGTTTCTTGAAATGCCCTTTATGCCGTTTTAAAAATTTTGGTAGCATTTTCGCTTAAATTTTAGATTTTCGCTTAAATTTTAGGTTTTCCTGGTGTTCGGTACCCTTCAGAACCTTGGTACTAGTCATGTACTATACCAGGGGCCTATTTTATGTGAAGTTACCAAACTTTACGTAAAACTTTTTCACATTAACTATCATTCAATTCAATCATAATTTTCACCCATTTCCTATCATCACAAGCCACGGTTTTCACATGGTGTTCAACACCACAAATATTTATCACAAAGCTCAATTATCAAATATCAATCTTAGGATTTCTAATGCACATTTCAACATCAAAAACCTAAGAAAATTTCATTCCAACCTAGCCTTCATGCCATGGTTATCATGTCTAAAACCATAGGAAAATTTTCTTCTTATTCCTAGGGTCTTTTATCAACATTCCTTCATCAATTTTCATCACAAAATTTTCCATATTCTCTTATACATAAGCCACAGATTTTCATAAGAAACATGCATAAATTTTGCTTGTTTCAAGTTTCTAAAATATGCTTCAATTACCTCATCATTCAATTCACACTAACACGAAAACAAATCACCAAAATTTTCACCCAAACATGCCACGGATTTCTTGAAGGAAAATGACAAGAAATGCTTCAAAATGGTGGCTCACCTTATCAACTTGAATCCTTGATGCTTGGTGTGAGTTTTGGAAGCTAATTGGTGATAAATTTTTGCTAAATTTGGCTTAGAATGGGAGGATGGTACACGGCTTCAAAATGGCAGAATTTGGGCTGGTTTTCTCTAATTTTCCATGTGAATTTCTCACTTCTATTTATAGGCAAATGGTGGAGGACCAAATGGTAAATTTTCCCAATAATTTGGAAATTGTTCAGGGACTTTCTAGTAAACTTCTAGGGACCAAAAAGCAAAATTTTTTTTTTGCCGATTTGTTTGCCTTTTTACCGACCCTAATTATCCCATTTTTGCCTAATTTTTTTCATGTCATTTTGGCTAGATCTTAGCCCTTGATTTAAGATTACAATTAATCTACACCATTGATGCTACCTACCACCTTTTTAGCCTTAATTTCTACCATTTATTACATCACAATTTTGATGTCACACATAACATCATCCAACTAATTCATATATTAATTCGTGGTCAAAGTTTGACCCAAAGTCAAACCAAATGGAAATATACTGAAATCGCGTATGCGGGTTTCTGACACCTCCAGTGCGATTGATTTGCCTTATTTTGCTTCCGTTTGACCAAAATTCATTACCATAAATTTTCATCTTTTAGTTTACTTCGGCGCAGTTTCCAGGGTTTTTGGCTCCGTTTTAGGGTCATTTCATTCGTTTCTATTTGGGAAGATTTTTCATCTCCGAACTTACACTTTTTAAAACTGTTAGAATATTTTATCGCATTCTAACCAGCATTAAAACACAGCTTTTTTACATTTTATACATTAAAATTGTCATATACATACAATTTTAAATTTCTCCGAGAATCTCAAATTCCCAGTTATCACATTTACCCCTCCTTATAAAATTTTCGTCCTTGAAAATTTAGAACAAATGGGGGTACAATTCTCTAATTTCATCCTTGCGTGCCCATGTAGCCTCTTCGACATTGTGATTTTTCTACAAAACTTTGACTAATGGGATCGTCTTATTCCTTAATACTTTTTCTTCTCATGCCAAAATTTAAATAGGCCTTTCTTCATACGTTGGATCTTCCTGAAACTGGATCGGTTCATGTTTCAGTACATGGGATGGATCCAATATGTACTTTCGCAATATGGACACGTGAAACACATTATGCACTGTCGACATCTCTGGGGGTAATGCCAACTTATAGGCAACCTTCCCAATGCGTTCGATAATTTCAAATGGTCCAATATATCTCAGACTTAATTTCTCTCTCTTATCGAAATGCATTATTCCTTTCATTGGCGAAACCCTTAAGAGTACGAAATCCCCTTTGTTAAACTCTAGGGATCTTTGTCGTTTATCCGCATAGCTCTTCTGTCGACTCTGCGCAATCTTCATTTGTTGTTATATTTTTGCAACTACATTAGTTGTTTTTTTTCACAAAATCCGTTTTGTGTAGCAGCTTTTCTTATAGATCATACCAGTGGATGGGCGATCTACACTTCCTTCCATATAAAGCTTCATAAGGTGCCATACCTATAGAAGCTTGGTAGCTATTGTTGTACAAAAATTCTACTAATGGAAGTTTTTCATTCTAGTTTCCTGGGAAATCTATTATACATGCATGAAGCATGTTTTCTAATGTTTGGATTGCCTGTTCTGATTGGCCATCCATCTGCGGATGAAAAGCTGTACTCAGACGTAATTCTGTTCCCATAACTTCTTGCATGCACTTCTAGAAATTTGAAGTGAATCGTGCATCACGATCCGATACAATGGACTTAGGAACACCATGTAATCTAATGATACGGGTTACATAAAGGTTCGCCAGCTTTTGTAGTAAAAAATTCATTTTCATTGCTATGAACCTTGCCATTTTTGTTAATCTATCGACAATAACCCAAATGGCATCATAGCCTTCTTGGATTTTAGGTAATCCTACCACAAAGTCCATCGTAATATGTTCCTATTTTCATTCGGGAATTTCTAACGGTTCTAATTTTCTACGTGGGTGTCAATGTTCAGCCTTAATTCTTTAGCACGTCATACATAGGCTCACGAATTTTGCAATGTCCTTCTTCATCCCTTTCCACCAGAATTGCAGTTTCAAATCCTGGTACATCTTACTAGCTCCGGGATGCATTGAATATGGCGTATCGTGAGCTTCTGCCATAATCCGTCTTCTTAATCCTTCATCGTCAGGAACATGAATTCTTCCCTGATGCAAGATTAATCCATCCTTGGACACTCCTTCCTGAGGACTTGCTAGATTTGGATCTCATTTTTCAGCCTCTCTAATGTCCTCAAATAACGATGACTCTAATTAAAGTGCAGCCAATTTTCCAAATATCAGCTCTAACTTTAATGCGTTGATCTCCTGTTGTAATGGTCTTGACAGTTTTCTATTGGTAGTTGCTACGAAATAGCAGATTTTCTACTTAACGCATCTGCCATGCGATTGGCTTTTTTGGGATGGTAGAGGATCTCGCAATCATAATCCTTTACTAACTCTAACCATCTCCTCGACCGCATATTTAACTCCTTCTATGTGAAGAAGTATTTTAAACTCTAATGGTCAGTGTAGATCTGACATTGAGCTCCATATAAATAGTGTCACCAAATCTTAAGTGCGAACACTACTGCAGTAAGTTCTAGATCATGTGTGGGATAGTTTCTCTCGTGATCCTTTAATTGATGTGAGGCATAGGCAATCACCTTGTCGCCTTGCATCAAGACAGCTCCTAATACCATTTTCGAAGCGTTGCTGGAAATCATGAACATTTCCCCTTCAGTAGGAAGTGTAAGGATTAGCACGCTCGTTAGTCGGTTCTTCAAATCTCGGAAGTTCCTCTTGCACTCATCAGTCCATTCATACCTCCTCTCTTTGCCTGTAAGCGCCGTGAGAGGTGCAGCGAGTCGTGCGAATCCCTCTACAAACCTCCTATAATAGCCAGCTAAACCTAAGAAACTCCATATTTTGGTCACATTCTTAGGTGTGGGCCATTCATTGATCACCTCCACTTTAGTAGATCTACGGTGATTCCTTCCTTGGAGACTACTTGTCTAAGGAAATGTACTCTATCTAGCCAAAGTTCACACTTAGAGAAACTTGCATAGAGTTGGTGCTTCCTTATTGTTTTAAGAACTATCCTTAGGTGTTCCTTATACTCCTTATGAGTCTTTGAATATATAAGTATGTCATCAATAAACACAATGACAAACTTATCTAGAAATTCTTTGAAGACTCGATTCATTAGATCTATGAATGTAGCTGGCACATTTGTCAACCCAAACGACATCACAAGAATTTGTAATGATCGTAACGGGTCCTAAACGCGGTCTTCAGAATATCACTCTCCTTGATCTATAGCTGATGATATCCCAATCGCAGATCAATCTTGGAGAATACTGCTGTGCCTTTGAGTTGATCGAATAAGTCATCAATTGTGGCGGCCCGCCCCTCGTAGAGATCATACAATACTATTACAGTTAAGCTTTATCACTAACTGCGATAGATTGTACTCTCATGGGTCGCCAGCTAATCTCTCTCTCTCAGTAAATCATGACGTTTTTGGGAAAATTTTTTTTTTTTAAACATCATGTAAAACATTTCCCATTATTTACTTTGTTGGCAAGTACAAAGTAATTTACATATTACAGTGCTTTCGTAAAATATATAATATTACAAAAGACTGTTTCTTTTTTTTTTCTTCCCTTTTTACCGCTCAGCGGAAAGACTCTGGTAGGACCATATCTCTCGCCCAGTTATCCAATTTGACACGCGCCATCCCGTCCGCATCCAGTCAAATAAGCTAATGAGCTGGTCGCTTACCTGCAACATTAGCAAAAATGGTGAGCTACAGGCTCAGTAAGTTCAAACATGCAAGAAATAAAATTTCTATGAATAGTACTATTCAACGTGAATAGTAACTTTGACTATTATTCATAGTAAATTTCTATGAATAGTACTATTCATACGTGAATAGTAAGGTTGCCCACAACACAGTGTCACAACAGTACATCTACCGCGATGTTAGTACTCTTACTAAACTGTCTTATGCTCAATTATGGTATAGTTTTAGTTTTAGGTAATTATCTTTCATTATGTTCTGGTTTTGAGCTCAGGTTGGCAGTACCATTTAAGTGCGCATGACTGAGAGCGGTACATTAGTGCTGACCTCCACAGCCTTAATCTCATAGCCCCGAAGGCAAAAATAGTACATGACTGGGAGTGGTACATCAGTGCTGACCTCCACAACCTTAATCTCATAGCCTCGAAGGCAAAAGTACCTCCCTGTACGGAAGGCTGGTACGCCAGAAAGTGGTTTCATTACCGACTTTTTAAAATTGTAACCCGGTGACTTCACATTGTCCCATGGTTAGGAATGGTTCACATTTTAATTTTAGGTGAGTGAGTTTTATTAACCTCGCTCTAGTGCCCGAAGCACAATTAACAATGTGTCCATTCTTAATAGTGCCCATAGCACATTATGTCTCTCTCTCTACTCTATAATAGTGCACGTAGCACATATGTACCTAACTTATTGTTAGTACATCAAAGTTAGCAACAATAATGCTATATGTTGCAGACAGGTAAATGTCTGAACTTACCTTATCAGTCTCTTCTCTTTTCCTCTCGTGGATCTTTGATCGCCCTCCTTGTAGGTCGATTTTTGGATCCTACAGACAAAATTTTGTCTGTTAATTTCATTTCCATTTATAGCTTTTATTTTTCATTTAAAAGCTTAAATAAAACCTATTTATAACTTTTTAGGCTTTATTTATCATTTTCCCCATTTTTTCTCAACTTTTGCAAAATTACAATTTTACCCCTGTATTTTGGAAAAATTACGATTTTGCCCCTATATTTTGACAAAATTACAATTTTGCCCCTGACGGAAATTTTCTCGATCCAGACTGCATTTTTGGCTCTCAGGAACTTTTCTGACTCTTTTCTAATCATTACCGGGTTCATTTCTATTTTATTTTCACTTTCCCGACCCTCGAGAAGCACTATTCCGACCCTTACGTCGGTTTAGCGATTTTCTATCGTTTCGGAGCCTCAAATGGACGTTTCACTAGTATTTAAAACGTTCATCTAGACATTCCCGATCTAGGTCTCCGAGGTTCGGATTTTCCTTTCCCGATTCGGACCTTTATTTCGTTTCCAAAAACGCCCCCCCCTCGGGGTCGGTTTTTTTTTTTTTTTTCAATTTCACTCGCGTTTTACATTTTTAGGGGACGAGTTACTATTCACGAACCACCCCTTAGGTTTTCCTTATCAAATTTTCCGTTAGGGACTCAGGTTTCCGACCCGACCCTAAACTTTTATTTTTATTTCCATTTTACCCCAAATGCTGTTTTCGAAATTTCGGCATAATTTTAGGGCTTCCGGCGTTAGGTACGCCTCGAACCATATGTACCTGCCACGTACTATACCACAAGCCTATTTTATGTAAAAGTTTTCCAAACTTTTACATAAAAGCTCACAAATTTTAAATTTCATATTTTAACCCACATTACAAAATTTTTTTTCAATTTTGTCCTCAGTTTTGGTCTCGGTTTTCACAATCAAACCGAACCAAACTTCTCAAATTTTCCACCACATTTTAGGCTATTAAAGTGTCATTTTTTAACACATTTTCAAGCCCATTTTCATTACATTTTTCAACCAAATTCTTAGGGTTTTTACCATATATAACCCACGGCCAATGAATGAAAAACATGCACAACATTTTTGTTTCATTCTTTCACTCATAATTCCATCATTTGCATATTAAAATGCATGATTTAAATTAACCAAACATCACATAAATCATGCAAAAGTTTCTTCCAAACCCTTAGGTAACCCCACGGCCACATTAGGTAAATGCACACCAAATTTTTTTTCAAGCTTTTCCATAATGCAATTCATGGTTTATTCTTCACAAAATTTAACTTGAAAGCATGTTAGCAATTAAACCACACAAATTTCTTATTGCTTACTCAAGGTAACCCACGGTTTTACCCTTGGAAAACCAACAAAATTTCGGTTTTTCTTTAAACCAAATACATGGTTTTCTTCCTTATTACACCCTTAACAAAACCCAAGCATCAAATCATGGAAAACAACTAAAAATTTTCCATCTTATTTCACTATTCATCCCACGGTTTTCTTAAAGAAAAACCAAGAAAAAGTTAAGTCCAAGGGGAGTTACCTTAGTCACTTGCTTCCTTTGTCTTCAAGGAATGCTTTGACACCAATTTTGTGTAGAAATATTGAAGAAATTGCTTGGTTCCTCTTGGGTCACTCACGTACACACCATGAAAATGACTTAGAAAATTTTTCTCTTTGGTTTTGGCTTAAAATTTTGTTTCGGCCACTTTTACCAAGTTTTGCCGACTTAACCCACCAAAAAGCCAATTAATTTGGCTTTCCACCAATCAAAAATCAACACATTTCAAAGCTAATTCTTTCCATATTTTACAAAAATTAAAATGGTAAAATTTTGGCCAAATCTTGGCCTTTAGATCAAAAAGCAAATGAATCATGGCCATTAATGCTACCAACCACCATTTTCTTTGCATTTATCAAATGGATTAATGATGTCATAATTGCTAAAGTAAAAGTTGACTTTGACTTTCACTATTCACATTAATTCGACTACTTTTTGACCGATACCGGTTCGAGCCAAAATTTTCCTGAAATCGTCCCGGCGTGTTCCTAAGGTCTCCTGTGCAGTCGGATCAATTTAAATTGCTTTCGTTTGATCAAAATTAATCCCGGAAGTTTTCCGTCTTTTATTGTCCCGGTTAGGGTTTTCAATGCTGTTTTTGGCACCGTTTCACCCGTTTCAATTCAGCGAATTTTTCTAACACTGAATTTTTACTCGTCAATATTGTTAGAACATTTTCATATATTCTAAACAATATAAATACATTTATTTCACTCTTTAAATAGTACAAATTGTTATATACATACATTTGTACATTTTCATCCAAGAATTGCCTGAATTTCCCGGTTGTCACATCAATTCTAGGTAACGGATATTTATTCTTGACCGTAACCTTGTTCAATTCCCGGCAATCAATACACATGTGAAATGTGCCATCCTTCTTCTTGATGAACAACACAAGAGCGCCCCATGAGGAATAGCTCAGACTTATGAATCCCTTGTCAAGAAGCACTTTTAATTGCACTTGCAATTCCTTTAGCTCCGCCGGTGCCATTCGATATGGTGCCTTTGAGATAGGTGCAGTTCCTGGCATCAATTCGATCTCAAAGGAGATCTCTCATTTTGGTGGCAACCCAGTAATTCTTCTGGGAAGACATCGAGAAACTCGTTCACAATAGGAACATGTTTAGGTTGAAGCTTCTATTCCTTCATCACATCTACTATATATGCTAAGTATCAGGCACAACTGCTAGATATTAGCCTTCTTGGTTTCATCAAATTGATCATCGTCTTCCTCATTTTACGTGATGAGCCAACATATTCGAAGCTGTCCTCCTAATTGGGTTGAAAAACTATTTTCTGCTTCTGGCAATGGATCATGGCTCAATATTTTCCTAGGAAATCCATTCCTAGTATTACGTCATAATCCACTAACTCTATCACGATCAGTTTTGCATATAGTTCCCTATTTGCCATAATTATTGGTACATGAGGTAACCGGTAATTGGACATTAACACTTCGCCTGAGGGTAGAGCCGTTCTAAACGTCATACCCATGTTATCTTTAGGATATCCTATTCTGTTTGCAAATTCGTATGAAATAAACGAATACGTAGCTCTAAAATCAAATAAAACAGATGCCAAATGATTAGCAATAGAAAGCTGACCTGTCATTACATTGGACGTCCCAGCTTCTACATCCTCCTTTGTGTAGACCATGACTTGAGCATCAGCACAAGGCAAGCGGTCCTGTCTTTCTTTCGTGTCCGAAGGCCCTTCAATCTAAGCCTGTAATACATGAGCTTGGGGATGTTGCTGCTATGGCTGAAATGTACCCTGCACATTTTGCCGATTCTCGGGACAGTTCTTGGCAAAATGGCCTTCCTTTTCATATTGAAAACAGGCATTGGGTGCAAATCTACATCGGCCTAGGTGCCTTCTTCCGCACATAACACAGTCACAAACAACAGACAAGGCATTATTGTTCAACTTCCTCTATTGATTCCTATTTTCAGAATTATTTCCTTTCCTCTTTCCTTGTGACTGTTGGCCAGAAGTGCTTGATTGTTCAGCGTTAGCGTTCGGATTCAGCTTACTATCCTGTCTGAACTGGGGTCCAGCTTGAGTAGCTTTTGCCAAGACTTTTTCCTTTTTCTTGGCATCCCAGATTTTCTCCTTCTCTTCTCTTTGTCGAGCTAGGTGATACTCAGCTCTTAAGGCTCGACTAACACAGTCAGCTACAATAGTGGGTGGTGTTAACCCACTATCTACCAAGTCCGAGATGTCAAGTCGGAACATCCCGAGCATCTTTTATATTTTCTCTCTCTTTGTAGGGATGACATATGAACATAGTCAGGACAATTGGTCAAACTATTGATAGACTTCTCTTAGTATCATGTTTCCCTGCTTCAACTCTGCAAACTCCCTCTGTTGGGGTCACAGTAGTGCGGGGTCATAGTACTTCTGATTAAATTCTTCTAAGAAATCTATCCATGACATCATGGCTACATTTCTTCTTAGTTTGACAATGTCCCACCAAAATCTTGCATCCTTCCTCAGCACAAAGGATGCACACATGATCTTTTCTTGTTCATTTAGATCCATAATTTCTAGGATCATTTGGAGTGAAGAAAGCCACTCCTCTGCTTCTACCGGGTTTGTGGAGCCCTCAAATTCTGGCAGCTTCATCAGTCGAAATCGTTCGTACAATAGTTCCTGATTTACGTGATGTTGTAATTGGGGTTCTATGACTATTTCAGGCATAACTGGTGGCACTGCTTGTTCTGATGTAGCTGTTTGTGAGGTTTGGCCTTCTTCTTGGCCTTACTTCTGTTCCATCTGCTCTAATCTCTACCTTAGCTCAGCATTCTCTTTCTGTTGAGCTTCTATCAGAGCTTGTAGTTCATCTACCCTTTCAGAAAGGACAGGACATCCTCTCATATTTCTTTGGTTTCACGTGTTCACCATCTTTTCTATTTCCTACAGTCATATGAAAATCAATCGTTAGATTTTCAACAAACATATTTTTACAATATAAGTAAAATAGTTTTTAAACATCTCATCATTTTAACATATCAAAATTTCATATCATTTCATTTCACAGCTTTCATATACACATCAACTTCAAGGCTTTTTTCTCAAAATAGCCTTTCTATACAGTCATACATGTACATATACAGACATATACATTCATCTCATATGTTTTTGCATCTAGTCCCCTGGTTGGTCTAGAACTATCGGAACTTATTCTGAATCCTCATCATCCTCATCTGAACCATTCCCGGTCCCGGATGGTGTCAATCCTCTATTGGAACTTGTCTCCTCTAATCACCTCGATGGGCCAGCCTTATGGCCATTAGCCATAGGTCGCACTCCATAAAGATGATCTAGCATTGCCTCTTGCAATAATTGTTAGCACCGGTTGCACATCATGCGCTCTAGTAGTAGCTCTTCTTCTACTTTAGCTATTGTAACTATAAACTCTCGTAAAGTAGTAGGATATAGTGGGGTTACCCTTTTTCATAAATCTATCATAAGTCCCTTTCAGAATATGTTGCAAAAATCCTCATCAGTGAGGTTGGACATGGGACATCTCCTCACAATATTCTCCTCAAATTGTATTGCATAAGCGAAGACAGTATCACTAAGCAGCATTTGCAGTCTCTCTGCCTAGAGAATAAGCTCTCTAACATCTATGTATCTAGGCATAGTAGGTGGCCGTGTCACTACCCTGCTCTCCTGAGGGTCTGGAACTGGTGTTGGGCTCTTTGGCGGGAATTGTTGTATCACAATATGTCTGAACTCAGCCCAATCAAGCCCTAATAGCATGTCCTAGTCACAATATTCCCAGAACATCCATGCATCTTCACGAAATGTGCCGACTGCTAACATGACCTAGCAGTCCTCATCAATGTCACATTGGCGCATGATCGTTTCCACATCATGAAGCTAGTCTTTGGTAGAAATTCCCTGTTGACCTCCCTCGAAGGTGGGTGGATGAATATCTCAAAAAGCATTTACAGCTTAAACTGATACTCTGGCTCCTACGTGTGGTCATCCTCCAACAACTAGGATGTCAATGTCGACTGGTGGATCAAGTATCGATCGAGGAGGTGGTGCTTAGATCGGTGGTGGTGCTCTAGCCCATGATGTTGGCAGCTCAGGCATCGGCAGTCCATAAACTGGTCACTGGGACATGGATGGCCTAATCACAGACCTGGTCCATACCTTAATAGGCCCTCTTGGTCTGTATGGCTGAGGTCACACATATGGTGGCCTAGTCATCGTATATCCTACAAAATACATAACCTCATATAAACGAATAGCTAACTAACTTAAAGAAAGCTAACTTACTTAAATTGATGAGTAGGCTATGTTTTGTGCCAGTAAGGATATGGTCAACTACTCCGATACCAACTGTGACGCCCCTAATCTCAGCCATGCGAAACTGTTACAATCAAACTCTGTGGTCGACTGAAATAGCCCGTGCACCTTATTGGGTTGTCATAAAAACACTTTTACTTTAAACTCTCATCTTATAGGGCCCAAAATTTTTGCCCATTTTTTTTTCTTTTCAAAATACTTCCCTCGCATGAAAGCCATGTATGAAAGCCATATAAAATTTAAAACTAAACCTTTAGTTGTCTTTTGCAATACAACATGATTTACATAAATACATTTCCTCAACTTTGTTTCTCAAAATACATTTTCTTCAAACCACTCTTTTGATGCTCAGTGAAAGACTGGTAGCAGAATCATAATCCACAGTGGAATTCCCTATCCCAATGGCACCGCATATCCTGCTGCCATCCAGATTATCTACTGGACAGGTTTCTTACCTGCAACATGAACAAATCGGTAAGCTAACAGGCTCAGTAAGTTCAAACATACATACTATGAATCACATAGATTCAATAATATCAATAACAAAATTTTCTATGAATAGTACTATTTATCCATGAATACTATTATTCATTGTGAATAGTAACTTTGACTTTTGATTGATGAATAATAACTTGGACTCTTATCGGGTACTATTCACATCACCTTGATCGAGTACACTCACTTAACATTAGTGTCGGTTATGCTCAATTATGCTTAGTTATGGCTTTCATCGCATTTTCGGTCTTTATATTTATTTATGTTCTAGTTTTGAGCTCATGTTGGCCGCACTAATATCATATGCGCGCTAACTGTGAGGGGCCTTAGAAGCGACCTGAGACTAATCCTCCCCAGTTCATTATCGCCTGAAGCGGTCTTGTATCCCCGAAGGACCTTTAAACCTCTACCTTACTATTGGAGGCCAGTACGCCAAAAATGGTTTCATTACCATCTTTCAATTATAGTTCCGACCCGGTGGCATTAATCATCACCTCAAAGTCAGGAACCCTTATTGCTCATAGGTCTTTACGCATTATTTCTTTTAAGGGTGTATCTTAAATTTAGTCACACTCTTTCCATAGTGTACCCACAGTACACATTTAACTTTATCAGCTCGTTAGGTGTGTTAGTCTAACTACATCCTAGTACCCGTAGGACTTTGTGTCTAATGTTCAATTAGTACATGATAAAATATCACAATATTTCATGTTGTAGACATGAAAATGCTTGAACTTACCACAACTGTGATAACGTCTACCCTCAGAAGTCCTCCGTAGTTTTGTTATCGTCTCTAGTTTGGGTCCCTACAGATAGCATATGGTTTGTTAATAACCATCATTATTCATCAATTTACATATATTCATTTTGTTGTTAACATTTCAATGCGTTTCATTTCTATATGGGATACACGCCTTGATACACGCCCTTGTCCAAGCCCGTGTACCTCTCGGGTTTCTATTACACGCCTTTGTTTCAAAGTACACGCCCGCGTACTTTTTAAATTTTAGAATATACACTTGCAAATCTTAGTTATGGCCTCTAGAATCTTATTTAAAGCATTCTAGATCCTTAATGGTCCTCTCCGAGCCTTTCGGAAATTTTTGGTCAAAATGACCATTTTGTCCCTAGCAGGTTTTAGGACCGTAACATTTCCAATCTATCATTTTTCTAGGATTTTCTAAGCCTAAATATCATGAAATAATGTTCCTAAGGCTTCGATATATTTTTACAGCATTATTTGCTGTAAAATCGGTAACTATTCTTTACTTGACCCTCGAAGGTACTATTTCAATACCTAGGGTCGTTTCTCGTTTTTCTAACGTTTCAGAGTCTCAAATGGGTATTTCACTACTCCTGAAACGTTTTTCATCTTGTTCCCGAGCCTTGGATCCCAAGGGGCTCGGGTTTTTCATTCCGTCCATAAATCTTCCGCCTCGTTTCCTAAAATACCCCTAATGTAATTTTTTTTCCCGTTCTTGGCATTTTAGACATTAAAGGGTTGTTTTACTATTCCTATTGGGTTTAGTCTTCCATTACCAATCCGAACATACCGAGGGGTCTCGGTTTTTATTTCTGAGCCTACAATTTTACCCCTTGTTTCCTGAAATGCCCTTTATGCCGTTTTAAAAATTTCGGTAGCATTTTCGCTTAAATTTTAGGTTTTCCCGGTGTTAGGTACCCCTCAGAACCTTGGTACTAGCCATGTACTATACCAGAGGCCTATTTTATGCAAAGTTACCAAACTTTATGTAAAAATTTTCACATTAACTATCATTCAATTCAATCATAATTTTCACCAATTTCCTATCATCACAAGCCATGGTTTTCACATGGTATTCAACACCACAAATTTTTATCACAAAGCTCAATTATCACATATCAATCTTTGGGACATTTCAACATCAAAAACCTAAGAAAATTTCATTCCAACCTAGCCTTCATGCCACGGTTTTCATGTCCAAAACCATAGGAAAATTTCTTCTTATTCCTAGGGTCTTTTATCAACATTCCTTCATCAATTTTCATCACAAAATTTTCCATATTCTCCTATACATAAGCCACAGATTTTCATAAGAAACATGCATAAATTTTGCTTGTTTCAAGTTTCTAAAACATGCTTCAATTACCTCATCATTCAATTCACACTAAGATCAAAATAAATCATCAAAATTTTCGCCCAAACATGCCACGGATTTCTTGAAGAAAAATGGCAAGAAATGCTTCGAAATGGTGGCTCACCTTATCAACTTGAATCCTTGATGCTTGGTGTGAGTTTGGAAGCTAATTTGGTGAAGAAGTTTTGCTAAAATTTGGCTTGGAATGCGAGGATAATACACAGCTTCAAAATGGCAGAATTTGGGCTAGTTTTCTCTAATTTTCCAAATGAATTTATCACTTCTATTTATAGGCAAATGATGGAGGAGCAAATGGCAATTTTTCCCAACAATTTGGAAATTGTTTAGTGACTTTTTAGCAAACTTCTAGGGACCAAAAAGCAAATTTTTTTTGGCTGATTTTTCTGCCTTTTTTCCGACCCTAATTATCTAATTTTTTTCATGTCATTTTGGCTAGATCTTAGCCCTTGATTTAAGATTAGCATTATTAATGCTACCTACCACCTTTTTAGCCATAATTTCTACCATTTATTACATCACAATTTTGATGTCACACATGACATCATCCAATTAATTCATATATTAATTCGTGGTCAAAATTTGACCAAAAGTCAAACTGAACGGAAATATACCACAATCGCATAGGCCGGTTTCTGATGCCTCCAGTTTTATCAATTTGCCTTATTTTGCTTCCGTTAGACCAAAATTCATCACCGTAACTTTTCGTCTTTTAATGCACTTCTGTGCATTCTCCAGGGTTTTTGGCTCTGTTTTAGGACTGTTTCACTCGTTTCTGTTTGGGAAGATTTTTCATCTCTGAACTTATACTTTTTAACACTATTAAAATATTTTATTGTATTCTAACCAGTATTAAAAGACAAGTTTTTCACATTTTATACATTAAAATTATCATATACATATAATTTTAAATTTCTTCAAGAATCTCAAAATTCCCGGCTATCATACAGGAGGCTTCAGCAACCTCAGAGACTTTAAGGGAGCAAGCAACTCCCCCAGTCCAGGGAATACCATGAAGGTGGGAATTTCTTGCACCACCACTAGCCCCTCCAGCAATGACTACTCTGTAGCAGCAAACGGAGCACAACAATGAAGGCAAAACGCGGGTTCTGGCCAAAATAGCAGGCCATCCTACAACAACAACAAGAGGAAGGGAAACTCAAGCAAACAAGGTTCATAGAAGAACTTTCCCCAGAAGAAGAACAACATGGGAGGAGATGGCAACAAACACCCGATGTGCCCGAAATGCTGAAAAAGGCACCCGGGAGAATGGAAGTGGGGAACAAGTGGTTGTTTTCTTTATGGCGAGAAGGGCCACTATGCCAAAAGCTGCTATTCCAACCTGCAAGTAACCAACTCCACACTGCTCAGACCAGGATTGAAGGCCCTTCGATCTCACAAGGCTGATTAGAAGCCCCAAACAACTAAAGCATAATCTTTTCTTAGGCTATGTATATAGGCATGATGGGAAGTAGTAGCTTACTCCTACTAGACCTAACCTAGTAAAACCTTTTGAGACTGTGTACCAAGAAGTGTTTGCCACTCCCAATAGACTAAAGTTTTGTATTTTTATACGATATGCAAAGCAATGCAATTTGCCCAAGGGCCTAAATAGGATGAAATAGACTTTTACAATGGCACTTCCCTTAAGGGAAGTTTTATTGTGTAATTACTAGATACGTTACATACTGGGAATTACCTACGGTAGAGAGCCGAGTGTTAATCTGATCATCAGCGACATGATCGATTATGACGTAATCTTGGGAATGGACTTTCTCACAAGATACAATGCCGTCATAGACTGTCGAAGGTGGAAGGTCATTTTGAAGCAATCAAGTGTGAAAGGTTTGTCTAAAAGGGTTTGTCGTTGGAGCAACTAAAGACAATGATCTTGGTAGTGAAGGCTCGTGAGATGTTATCCTATGGATGCATGGGCTTCTTAGCACATGTAGTAGATAAAACTCGAGAAATAGAGATAGGACCAGAGAACGTGCCAATAGTTAGGGAATTCATAGGAGTATTACTAGAAGATCTTCCAGGACTTCCGCCAGAGTGTGAGATCTCATTCGAGACTAAACGTCTACCTGGATCAGCCCCCATCTCTAAGGCCCCATACAGAATAGTCCCTACAGAGTTAAAGGAGTTCCAAGCCTAGCTAAAGGACTAAATAGATAAGGGATTCTTTTGACAGAGCTGTTCACCCTGGGGAGGACCCGTACTATTCTTAAAGAAGAAAGACGGAACACTAAAAATGTGCATCAACTACAAAGAGTTGAACAAGATTACGATTACGAACAAGCATCTGTTGCCACGGATTAACATTCTATTTGATCAACTCCAAGATGCTGTAGTGTTCTCAAAGATTGATCTGCATTCAGGATGCCATCAACGGTAAATCAGGGATGAAGATGTACCCAAAATAGCCTTTTAAACACGGTACGAACACTACAAGTTTCTTGTTATGTCGTTCCGACTAACAAACGCTCCAACAACCTTCATGGATCTGATGAATCGTGTGTTCAAGGACCCTGAGAAGAACTACCCAACGCATGATCTGAAGCTAGCATCGATATTTTTTGAATTGAAAATATAGAGGCACTACCTCTACAGAGTCAAGTGTGAGATCTACTCCGACCACCAAAGCCTTAAGTACATCTTCATGCAAAAAGAGCTTAACATGAGGCAGCGAAGATGGTTAGAGTTGGTAAAGGATTACGACTGTGAGATCTTATACCATTCAGGAAAGGCCAATAAAGTAGCCGATGCACTGAGTCGGAAGCACTCTACTTCGCTCATGGCTATCAGTGCCTTACCGGGAGCACTACAAAGGGAATTGTGTAGCAGTGAGATCGAGATCCTGATGGGGAGATTGTCTGACATGACCCTCTAGTTGACACTTCTAGACGAGATCAAGGCCAGCCAAGAACTTGATTCATCCCTAGTCAAGCCAAGAAAAGAAGCTACAGAGGACAAAGGTTCAGAGTTTTGAGTCTCTAAAGACGACATACTCTACTACATAGATAGAGTGTATGTTCTGAAAGATGAAGAACTCAAGAAGCAAATCCTTTTGGAAGCTCATGAAATGCCATATTCCATACATCCAAGGGAGAACAAGATGTACAAGGACTTGAAGGAAAGTTTTTGGTGGCCTGGAATGAAGAATGACATCATTGAGTTCGTCACCAAATGTCGTACGTGTCATAAGGTTAAGGCAAAACATCAACAGTCGACAGGAGAATTATAGAAGATCGAGCTGCCCGAAAGGAAATGGGACCAGATTACAATGGATTTCATAGTCGGGTTGCCATAGACTTCCAACGGCAACGATGCAATCTGGATGATTATAGATAGATTTACAAAATCAGCCAGATTTCTAGCGATAAAAGTTAGCTACTCAGTAGAGCGACTAGTAGAAATCTATGCGACTTAGATCGTAAGACCGCACAAAGTGCCAAAATCAAACATCTCAGATCGTGATGGATGCTTCACCTCTAGATTTTTGGCAAAGCATCTAGGCCACATTAGAGTCCCAGTTAAAGTTCAACATTGCATTCCATGCTCAGACTGATGGTCAACCTAAGAGGACCATACAGACGCTAGAGGATAGGATGAGAGCTTGCGTCCTAGACTTTAAGGAAATAGGGAGTAAGAAGTTATCCCTAATCAAGTTCTCGTACAACAACAGCCACCATTCCTCGATATGAATGGCACTATACGAGGCATTTTACGGAAGGAAATGTAGATCTTTGATTCACTGGCATGAAATCGCAAAGAAATGACTAATTAGCACAAACCTTATCAAGAATGCCAACAGAAGAGTTTTACCAATAAACGCCATATATCCTTCGAGTTTCAAGTAAGAAACTCAACCTTTTTCAAAGTAGCACCCATGAAAGGGGTAATGTGCTTGGGAAAGAAGGGAAAGCTAAGTCTTAGGTACTTAGGACCTTTCAAGGAATAGAAAAAGTTGGGAAGATGGCTTATAGATTAGCGCTTCCTCCCAAGATAGCTTAGTGCATAACGTCTTCCATGTCTCGATGCTGAAGAAGTACATGCCAGATAGCCCCCATACTCTGAGCCAAGAACCGATCGGAGTGCATTCCGATCTTGCGTACAAGGAGAAACCCGTGCGAATCCTGGCGCCAGAGCGGGAAAATACTTAGGAATAAAGTAATACCACTGGTAAAAGTATTGTGGCGGAATTATAATATGGAGGAAGCCACATGGGAATGGGAAGAAGACATGATAGGGACTTCCCGAAATTATTCTAATTTTCGAGGACGAAAATTTTATAAGGGGGGTAGATTGTAATGACATCCATGTTCTTGAAACCTAATTACTATGTAATAAGTAATTAAGTTAGTGAATATATTATAAATTATCAGTTTGAATAAATTAAACAGGTACAGAAATATTTAATTACTATTTATACAGTGAAAGGGGTAACCGACTGTGAAATCGATTCACCTTAGTACATGTGTGTATGCGTGTGAGACATATAATGTCAAGAAAGCAGTCAAGACGACCATTTCTTGACACAGAACTGATGAGCTAGTCATCAATACGCTTAAACTGGTTATCTAAGCACAGCAGCAATAATTACCCTGATAAATATACAATATCAAGAAAAATGGTCCAGATGACCTCTTTTCACCCAAAAACTGACAAAATCAGAGTCAGAATGCTCAGACTAGTCAGTTAAATAGAAAATAATGAATAGTGAATAGTAGATACACAGTGTTAGGTTAATGGCTAAGACGGCCTTAATTTGACATAAAACTGATGTATTTACAATCAGCAGGCTCAATTTAGTCAATTGAGTACAAAACGTGAATTTTTGTTTGAAAGATACGCAGTATCGGGAAAGGGGTCAAGACGACCTTTTCTCATCCTAAAACTGATATATTTAAACTCAGTATGCTCAAATTAGTCAATTTAGCACAAAACATGTTTTTTGAGGTAGGGTCACACAGATTCCGAAAACTGGTCTAGCCGACCTTAGATGAACGTAAAACTGATAAATTTGAAATCAGCATGTCCAAATTAGTCAGGATAGACTGTGTTTGCAATTTCACTCGAAAAAGCCTCGTTATGCCCGCGATGTGTCAATACAGTGTAGGTACAACCACAGTCTAGGAAATAAATAGTAAAATAGATATAGAATGCACTCATAGGCACTATAACTCAACCAAGAATAATTAGTATAAGAATCAGATCAAGGATAAAAATCTAGAACACTACCGAAAAAGGGTCGGATATCGAAAGGAGGAAATTGGACTGTGAAGAGAAGACAACACAGATAAGTTTTCCTCCATTAAAAACTATGAGAAACAGCAGAAATGTAGCTAAAAAAGTAGCCCAAAAGTTGCCTTAAAATATTGATATAGGCTTATAAGACATTGGATTAAAAATTGCAATAGTACAGGACTAGCACCGTAGCCTTTCTTTCATGCATTTATTGCCAAATTGGCTCTTTTTCCCCCCATGGAGCCACAAGGATTTCGTAGCCAAAATGTAGAAAAGATTGCTCTAAATATGGTCAATGAGGGCTTGGTTAAGTGTGAATAAAATATGCAAAATTTGGGGGTAAATCACTATTGTTTTTCATACAAATTAATGTAACTTTTGTGCTAGCACTCATTTCTTCTCTTGGCCCCAAATTGTAGCAACAGTCCACACTTTTTTAAGGGTATCTAGTAGCCAAAATTTGTCCCCCCTTAAGCTTAGTTATTGGCTTAATTAAGTGGCCTTAAAGTTGATTAAGTTTGCTTAGTTTTTGCCTACAAAAGGATGTGCTTGGCCTAGGGTGTCATTTTCTTCTTTTGCTCACCCAAAGACACAACTTTTCTCTCCCTTCTTTCTTCAGAAAATCCGACCCCTTTTCAACCAAAAGACAACCCCAAAACACAGCCAAAAACACACCAAATCTTTACACAAAAATCAGCCATAACCTAGCTTGTGTTGGAGCCATTACCTCAACTATTTCAAGGTTGTTTTCGGTAAGATCCTAGAACCGATCTTTGTGGTTTTGTTGGTTTTCTTTTGGGTTGATAATAAAAGAAAATTTTGTGTTTCTTCTAGCCAAAGGCCAATTCCTTTTTGTTCACCTAGGACCACACGGATTTTGGTCACCTAACCCCCCTTGGTTTGGATTGTGCTAAATCAAGCACACTAAGGTAAAACATCAAAAACCCTCTTTTGTGGTTAGTTTTGTTTAAGTTTGACATCAAGAAATTTATGTGTATTTATTTGAGCAATGGTTTGTAATAATCTTTATTTTCGGCCCTTAGCGTCTTGGTTATGTATTTTTGTAGTTGTGTGCTTGAGCTTTAAGTTTTTGTGGATGGATGTGTGAATGGACGATTTAGGGTTGGCTGGGAAGCAACCTGTCCCTAGTTTTTAGGCCACGATTTTGGCCATTTTCAAACAGGTTATGATCCGATTTTGGGATTTGGTAAAACATAAAGTTTTAAGGAAAATTTGACAAAAATAACTTTAAGATAGGTTTTTGAGGTAGTTTTCAACCGGAGTTCAAAACTAGGATTGAAATCCTGAGCAACAGGAACAGTCTCGGATTTTTATAAAAATGACCAATTTAGAGTCCGAACCGGATCTTGGACTCAACACGAAAGTTTTAGATCTCGTTGAATCTTTAAGATGACTACATGAGTTTAAAAAATTTGGCTATTAGGGGACCCAAACAGAGCAGTTTTTAAACAAGTGTAAAACTGGAATTTTTCTAAAACTAGGCAAGAGTTTTAGCCACGGGTTTAATGAGTTTAGGACTTGTAAGAGTTTGATTCAAGCTCTGAGATGAACGATAATTATTCATCTCATCAAGGACTAAAAGTTTTATGTTCACGAAATTTACAAATTAAGTCGTTTCAGACAAGTTTTAAATACTTTTCAGTATAATGGTTAAATAACCACCTTTTCACATGAACACCAAAATGTGTTCTTCTTAAACAAGAAAATAGTTCAAAACTCAAATTAGTGCTCAAAAAAAGAAATGGTTTAAACAAGATAATGTGTTACATAAACTCAATCATTTTAAGCAAGTTTTTCATAGTTTTCGAAAAAGGGTTCAAAAACCCCCTTATCAAACGAACACCAAAATGTGTTCTTTTTAATAAGAAAATGAATTAAAAAAAAAACCCTCACCTTCCAATGGGGTGTAACGGATTTGTGTTTAAATCCTAAAGAAAGGAATTGTACAAAAACAAAGGACATTTTTCAGCAATACGTATTAAACCAGCAGATGTAACCAGGTAGGTTACATGGTTAATATATGCAAAGCAACTAGGTAGGCTACATAGTCAATGATACGCGAGGTAACCGGTCAGTTGATTGGTCAGTTAACTAGTCAAAGACCGAGTTTGAATGGGATAGTGAGAGACAGTGATTAATTTGTCAAGTAGACAAATTAACCGAGCACAATTAGAAATTAGATACCAAATTCCCAAAGTAGAGCAGTTGGGTACCGATAGGCATCGGTACCATACAATAATAAAATTTATAGTTACTAACGATATTAGTGGCTCAGTAATAAGTTTTAAATCAGTACGGGTAACCCGATAAACTAAGCAGTCTATACATGAGGTAACCAGTTAGTTGATAACTCGGTTAACCAATCAAACCTGAGATAGGAAGAGGTAAAGCAACGTTAATTAATTTATAGAGTAGTTGGTACCAATAGGGATCCGTACCCTACAACGATAGAATTTTATCAGTCACTAACGACCGTAGTGACCTAAGAGTGAGTTTTAATAGAACTGCATTATGATTATAGGAAGAGACCTGTAAATTGACGAGGTGAGGTACAGTTTGCCCGCAGATTAGGTAAGCACAACTCCGCCTACAGCATGAGCGAAAATGAGTTTAAAGTGTTGTTTTTACATTATGTTAAGTATGCAAACCATGCACAGTTGTTGCATAGCATGATAGAAGTGTTTATATTTCATAAACACATAGATTAATGAAAGCATAAATTAGATATCATACATCCCTATCACGTAAGATTAGGGGATAGCCTAGTAGAGCATATGGCCTGATCAGATAAAGAATTGGATAATTAAATTAAAGTGTTAGTATAACAGGCCAATGCCCACAGTTTATATAAGGCCAGAGGCCCATAGTTTATAATGGGCATAAGGCCCACAGTTTATATCAGGCATAAGGCCCACAGGCGCACAGTATTTATACATATAACAGGCACGAGGCCCACGAGTGCAAGGCTCACTATGATCACAGGCGAACCCGATGATCCGCATGTAGTTTGGTACCGACACTAGTACCTTTCAGATAAGGAAAGATTCAGATAAGAAAATATTCTGAATAATGAAGCATAAATTGAGCATAATCAGATCATGCATTGTTCATGATATGCCCTAGAGACAATTATAGTATGCTTTTCTGATACATGACATGATATGTCCCCATGGTATGTATTATGTGATATGCTACATGATATGTTTCCATGTTCTATGTGAATGTGTGACATGCTTGACAGTTTTTAAGTATGCCTGTTAGTATGGCTTATGATTTTAACATGTTTTGCAGATGACATGTTGTACTTACTGAGCGCAAAGCTCACAGAGTGCGTTCATGTTGTAGGTAAATGACCTACAAGCTAGACACTGCTAGACGATGGCAGTAGCAGAGGCGGATGTGAAGGTTGAGGTTATGGATACCACCAGTGTTTACTTTTGCAATATATCAAAAAATCAATCTTATCTTTTGAGTAGTTTAATAGCTTAAGTATGTACACATGTTGACCCCAGTTGCATTCAGACTTTCATATGTTTGTAAGTACATGTATGTACATAAATAGTAAAATAGACTATTCAGAAAAAAAATGGTATCAAAGTAAGTTTGAGTATCAGTTTTCAAGCCAAATAAGTTAAGCAATTGTTCTTTAAGTAAGCAAGAATACTTCTCAAGCAAGTTTAGTTTTAAAGTAAAGCTAGTAAGAGAAGTTTAAGTAACGGTTTGGGCCACTCAGGGCTCGGGCTATCACAACTAAATCCTCTCACATTGGAGCTCTAACCAGTCAAAGTAGCAAGCTGAATCAGACTGCTAGGCCAGGACAACCCAATTCTCAAGGCCCACAGTTGTAGACTAAGAGAAAGGGGAATTTCCTTAGGAATCAAAACCAGGATAGTCGAAATCAATAGAGGAAGTTAAACACTAATGCTAGATCCAACATTCCCACTTGTGCGACATGTGGTAAGAGGCACTTCGGCCGATGTCGATATGGTCCCAGTACCTGTTATCAGTGTGGGAAAGAAGGCCATTTTGCCAGAAACTGTCCCATAAATCGCCAGAATATACAGGGTACTTTCCAAACCCAACAACAATTTCCCCAAGCTCATGTGTTACAAGCTCAGTTTGAAGGGCCTCCGGCACTATAGGAGAGACAAGAATGCATGCCTTACACTGATGCATGTGTTATGACATACACTAAAGAGGAAACAGAGGCAGGAACGTCGAATGTGGTGACAGGTCAGCTTTCTGTCACTAATCATTTAGCGTTTGTTCTGTTTGATTCAGGGGCTACAAATTTTTTTTTGTTTCCCATGAATTTACTGATAAGTAGGATATCCTAAGAATAACATAGGTAAGACGTTTAGAACATCTTTACCCTCAGGCGAGGTACTATTATCCAATTACTAATTACCTCATGTGCCAGTAAATTTAGCAAATAGGGAATTGTACGCAGAATTGATCGTGATGAAAATAGTTAACTATGATGTAATCCTAGGGATGGATTTCCTGGGAAAATATCAAGTCACGATCGATTGTCGAAATCGAAAGATAGTGTTTAGACCAGATGAAGAAGAATGCTTTAAGTACATAAATTCATCATGCAAATTGAGGAAGATAATGATTAGCTCATTAAAGGCAAGTAAGCTAATGGCCAGTGGCGGTACTAGATACCTTACCTACATGACCAATGTGGCTGAGGAACAACTGAAACTTCAACTGGAAGATGTTCTTGTAATTAACAAATTCCCTGATGTCTTCCCAGAGGAGTTATCTAGATTACCACCAGAACAAGAAATCTCCTTTGAGATTGTACTTATGCTAGGAACTGTACCTATCTCAAAAGCACCATACCGTATGGCACCGGTGGAGCTGAAAGAGTTGCAAGTGCACTAAAGGAACAATTGGACAAAGGATTTATCCGACCAAGTTACGCCCCATGGGAGCTCTAGTACTATTCGTTAAGAAGAAGGATGGAACTTTTTGCACGTGTATAGATTATCGTGATTTGAACAAGGTCACTGTCAAGAATAAGTATCCCTTACCTAGAATTATTGGCTTGTTCGATCAACTAAAAGGCATGGTAGTATTCTCAAAAATCGACCTACGGTCAAGAAATCACCAACTAAGAATTAAGGAAAGTGATATCCCAAAGACATCATTTAGAATTCATTACGGTCATTATGAGTTTCTTGTAATGCTGTTTGGGTTAACAAATGCTCTAGCTGTGTTCATGGATTTGATGAACAGAGTTTTTAAGGAATTCCTAAATAAGTTTGTCATTGTATTTATCGATGACATACTTATATATTTAAAGACTCATAAGGAACATGAGGAGCATTTAAGAATTTTCCTTTACATGATAAGGGAGCACCAACTCTACACAAAATTCTCCAAGTGCAAATTTTGGTTAGATAGAGTGCATTTTTTGGGACACGTGGTCTTTAGAGAAGGAATCACCATGGATCCTGCCAAAGTAGAGGCAAATTAATGAATGGCCTGCACCTAAGAATGTGGCAAAAATACGGAGCTTCTTAGGTTTAGCTGGCTACTACAGGAGATTTGTGGAAGGATTTACGCGATTAGCTGCATCTCTCACGGCCCTTACACGCATAGAGCGGAAATACAAATGGACAGTAGAGTGCGAAAGGAGTTTTTAGGAGCTGAAGAAATAATTGGCAAGCACACCAATTCTCAAGCTTCCCACTAAAGGGAAAAGTTCATTATATATAGTGATGCATCAAAGATGGGCTAATCCTATATCAAGGAAGGATTCATGTTTTGGCCAATGAAGAACTAAGAAGGTGGATTATGTTAGAAGCTCACGAAAGGCCATATTTAGTTCATCTTGGAGCCAGTAAGATGTACCAGGATTTAAATCTACAATTTTGGTAGAAAGAGATGAAGAATGATATTACGAAATTTTATGAGCCGATGCATTACTTGTCAAAAGGTCAAAGCTGAACATAGACATCCCGGAGGAAAACTGGAACCTCTAGAAATCCTGAACGGAAATGGGAACACATTATGATGGACTTTATAGTGGGACTACCGAAGATCCAAGAGGGTTATGATGCTATTTGGGTCATCGTTGACTGACTAAAAATTGGCGCGATTCATAGCAGTGAAAATAACTTTTTCACTAGAAAAGTTGGCGAATCTTTATGTAGCCCATGTCGTCAGATTACACGACATCCCTAAGTCAATCGTATCTGATCGAGATGCACAATTCACTTTAAATTTCTAGAAGTACATGCAAGAAGCTATTGGAACGAAAGTGCGACTTAGTACAACTTTCCATCCTCAGACGGACGGGCAGTCTGAGCGAACTATTTAGACGTTGGAAGACATGCTTCGTGCCTACATCATAGACTTTCCAGGACTTTGGAATGAGAAACTACCATTAGTGGAATTCTCGTATAATAATAGCTACCAAGCTTATATAGGAATGGCAACCTATGAGGCTCTATACGGACAAAAGTGCAGATCGCCCATTCACTCGTATGACTTGTGAGAAAATCAGTTGCACAAAACTGATTTCGTGTAGGAAACATCAGATACTATTGCAAAAATACATAGACAAATGAAGATTACACAGAGTTGACAGAAGAGCTATACAGATAAACGACAAAGATCCCTAGAGTTCAATGAAAGGGATTTCATATTTCTTAAGGTATTGTCCACGAAGGGAATAATGCATTTCGATAAGAAAAGGAAATTAAGTCTAAGATACATTGGACCATATGAGATTATCAAACGCATCAGAAAGGTTACCTATAAGCTGTCGACAGTACACAATGTTTTCTACATATCCATGCTGAGGAAGTACATACCAGATCCATCATATGTATTAAAGCATGAAACTATTTAGATACAAGAGGATCTGCCTTATGAAGAATGGCCTATTCAAATTTTAGCTCACGAAGAAAGAGTACTGAGGAATAAGATGATCCTACTAGTCAAGGTACTATAAAGAAATCACAATATTGAAGAGGCTATGTAGGAGCGCGAGGATGAAATGAAAACTTTGTACCCCTACTTGTTCTAAATTTTCGAGGACGAAAATTTTATAAGGAGGGGTGAATGCGATAATCGAGAAATTTTACACTTCTCAAAAAATATGTATTGTATGAATACAATGATTTTTATGTTTCAAATGATGAAATGAATGATTTAATATTGTTTAGAATGTGATAAAATGTTCTAACAATGTTAAAAGTTAGGAATTTGGTATTGGAGAATTTTATCGAATCAAAACGAAGAGAATGGTCTCAATTCAGAACCAAAAACCCTAGATAGTGCACCATATGCACTAAAAGACGAAAAAATTACGGTAGTGATTCTTGGCCAAACAGAAGTGAAATAAGGTAAACTGATCGCACGGACGGCCTCAGAAACCCGTCGGCACGATTTCAGAAAAATTTCGTTCGGTTTGACTTTTGGTCAAATTTTGACCGAATATATATAATAAGTGATGTCATCCATTGTGTCACCCTATGATGTCATATATAAAGGTGTAAAATGAAGTGGAAAGGATTAGCAAATCTAAAGGTTTAGATTTAAAGTAATCTTGAATCAATGGCCAAGATGGTGCCAAAATTTCATGGAAATGTTTTTTTAGAAAACATAGAAAATAACGCAAGATGGAGTTGATTCTTTTGGCCACCTTTTTATATGGTTTTGAGCTTATGAAAATAGAAAAAATTTCAGCCAAGCTTGCTCTTCTTCTAGCCCTTGTAGTCGTGAGCTTCCACACCATCCAAGCTTGAGATTTTTCAAGTTTCCCCACCAAAACTAGTTTAAAAGTCATCCTAAGCTCAAGGGAAGTAACATAGTAAGGTAAGCTTCCATTTTGCAAACTTTTTTTCTTAAAAACTTTGTTGAAAAACCATGGTGCTGTAGGGCTGATTTTGGGATGAAATTTAAATGTTGGTTTTGTTGGTTTTTGCATCAAAGAATGATATTGGCATGTAGTTGAAGAAAGAAATGGATTAGAGGCTAAAAATGAAACTTTGGTGCATGTTTTTGTTTCAAGAAAACCGTGTGTTCATGGGTGGTTAATGAAGAAAATTTTTGGGTTGATTTTGATGGTATGTTGGTTTAAAAATTGATGTTGGCATGAGATGAAATTAGAGAATGAAATAGAGCTTGAAAAAAAATTTTAAGGCAAGATTTTTCAAGAAAATCCATGGCCTACGAGGGAGGGGTTTGAATGAAAAATTTTAGTATGATTTGAGGTAGTTTATTGATTCAAAAACTTATGTTGGAATATGTTTGATTGAGGAAAGGAATTAGAAACAAAAAAATGCAATTTTTGTGCATGAATTCCCATAAAATCCATGGGCTATATCAGGGGTTGAAATGAAAATTTTTATGAGGAAAATGTGAATGTGAGGTGTTGATAAAAACCGAGGGTGAAAATAGGTAAAAACGAACCGAAACGTTGTTGAAAATGACTAAGGTTTTAAAGAGATTTTTACATAAAAAGTTTAAGTTTTTATGTAAAAATTAGGCCTTTGGTTTAGTACGTGGCAGGTATTGAAGGTTTTGAGACATTACCTAAACGCTGGTAACCTAAAAATTAAGGCGGAATGCTGTTGAAAATTTTAGAACTGCATTAAGGGCATTTTAGGAAATGAGGGACAAAAATGTACTCGGGAATGAAAACTGAGACCTCTTGATGAGTTAGGTTAGGAAAAGGGAGAGTAGACATTTTAAGGATTGGTAAAATGTCCCTCCGAAGTCTTAAAACATTGAAAAAGAAGAAAAACGAAGTTAATGGTATTTGGAAACTAAAGGATAAAAACATGATCGGGGAGAAAAACGGAGCCCTCTCAGTGACCTAGGCTCGGGAAAAGGGCAATGGACGATTTGAAGAGCAGCGAAATGTCCATTTGAAGCTCTAAAACATTAGAAAAATGAGAAACGACCCTAGGGGATTCGAATAGTAACCCGAGAATTTCAGCAATTAATGCCGTAAGAGCTCGGTAGAGCCTAAGAAAAATTATTTTATGATTTTTGGGGTTAGAAAATCCTGTTAAAACACTAACAGGAAAGTTTTACGGTCCATTTATCCGTCAAGGGCAAAATGGTTATTTTGACCAAAAATTTCTGAAATGCTCAGAAAGGACCGAGAGTGCCTTAGAATGGCTTAAATAAACTCCTAAAGGCCATAATTAAGATTTTTAAGGTCAAATTCAAGTTTTAAGCAGTACACGGGCATGTATGTGACAACCCATGCCCGGAGTGGCCTGGACTGTCACTTAAAACTACTACTGATACTTAAACTTACTTACTTAATACTATAATTTTAGGGATTTTTTTTTATTCTTTTGAATGCATATGTTTATACTATCCATGTACATGTACTTTACAAATAAAATGGTTTAAAAACAACTAAAGTTAATCTTACATACATACTTATGAAACTGTTTAACTGGTTACTACTCAAAATAAAATGTTTACTTAACATTGTGCAGAAGTCAAAACTTGCAGTGGTATCCACAACCTCACCCTCACATTTGCCTCTGTCGTCGTCACCGTCTAACGTGGTCTAAGCCATAGGTCACTTACGGTATGAACACACACTATGAGCTTGATGTCCAGTAAGTACAACATATCGTCTGCAAAACATGTTTAAAATATAATACATACTTAAAACATATAAGCATGTCATACACTGAATCATACCATATATTAGATGTGAGACCAAAGCATCACACAGAACTAAATACACAACTGAAATATCACATCGCTAGATGCATAACAGAAAACATCGTGTGACTGAATGCATATATACTATAGCTGGAAGCATGCTGAACTATAGCTAAGGCATATCGTGAACAATGCATGAACCGATTATGTGACAACCGGGAAATTTCATCATTCTCGGAAAAATTAGTATATGGAATGTACACGATGAAATTCGTGTTTAAAATGTGAAATGCAGTGATTTTATGTGTGTACGTGTGTATGTCATACACAGTATCAAGAAATTGGTCAAGATGACCATTTCTTGATATAAAATTGATATATTTAGATTCAGTATGCTCAATTTAGTCAATTGAGCATAAAATGTAAATTTTGACTAGGAAACATGCAGTATCAAGAAATTGGCCAAGATGACATTTTCTTGATATAAAACTGATATATTTAGAATCAGGATGCCCAAATTAGTCAATCGGGCACCTGACACGTTTTTCAAGATGAGATCACACAAATCCCGAAAATTGGTCGAGATGACCTTGAATGACGTTGAAACTGATAAATTTGGATTCAACACGTCCAACTTAGTCAATATAGCCTATCAGTATGCTCAAATTAGTTAATTGAGCATAAAAGTAATTTTTGACCGAGAATTCACAGTACTGGAAACTGGTCCAGATGACCTCAGATGAAAATAAAACTAATATATTTCGGTTTAGCACGCCCAAATTGGTCAGGATAGCTCATGTTGAAATTTAGACAAAAAAAAAAGCATAAAATGGGGGGAATCAGAAATTGCAAAACAGTCCCCTATATTTTTCCTTTCTCTCCTTTCCCCCACACCATCGGTGAACAGTAACCAACCATCGAAAACGGTGTCCGTTTTTGACACCGCCAGTCCCGTTGGAAAGCTCTCACCGAGTCAAGTCCAACGGTATGCCGAGGCAATGGAGCGGCCGCCGGAGCAAGCCATACGCGCTGCCTGAAATTGCCGGTGGCTGAAAAATTCGAATGAACGGATCTCCACCGTCCGACGTCCGATCAATATGATTCCAGTCCCAATGGACTCGGGGTGAAGAGTAGAACAAAACCCAGTTGGTGTTTCAGCTTAATGGCCATCGGATCTCACTGTCATGTCACCACTGTGGAATCTCACTATTCCGACGGAGTTGAGTGACGAGGTGGGTATCAAAATGCTCAGAATTTCACGTAGATCAAAAGCCCCAAGCCAATTTTGGGGAAAAACGTCAGGTAAATGGAGATTGAAGCTTGCTGCCACTGTCGTACTTTCGAGGGTCAATTTCTGGCCATAGGAGCTTCAATTGGTGAAATTGACACCACCAATGAGTTCCTCACATCGAGATCTACATTTTGGTACCAAACTTGGCCCAAACCACCACCGGTCAACGTCGGTCAATAACGGTCAACACCGGTCAATAGCGATCGGACCCCAAAAATTTGAAAAATGGCCCGTTGGCCTATTTTCGACATTCCGGACATGTCCGTGGCATCAGAATTGCAAGACGAAATTTCCAAAGCGAAGAACGGAGAAAAAAGGTTTGTGCACGTGAAACCGAACGGTTCGTTCGATCGCTGATAGGACAATTTCGGTAGTGATTTCAATCCCTTATTCCTAAATTTATGATTTGGAATGATTATGTATTAATTATGTACTTTTACATGTGAAATTGTAAGAAAAATGGACTATGTGTATGAAAAATAGTCAAATAAGAAAATGTGAAAAATGTAAAGATTTTTACGTAAAAGTTGAATTTTACATAAAAATATAGTCCACTGGTATAGTATGTGGTAGAATAAAATTAGGTTAGATGGTTTCGAAGCATTTCCTAAATGCCAGGAACCTAAAAATTAAGCGAAAATGCTGTCGAAATTTCAAAAATGGCACGAAGGGGTATTTTAGGGACCAAAGGGTAAAAATATGGTCGGGATGGAAACCCGAGCCCTCTCGGTGACTTAGGCCCGAAAAATAAAGGATTAAAGACCGAGGGTTAGAATAGTACCACCCGAGGGTTGGTGAATGGTGACCTGAGCTGGCTTTTTTGCATCCCTTCGGTTCATTATGACCTAATTTTTGACGTTCATTATGCAGTAACCTTAATCTTGAGTAAAAGGACAGCTTCATGTATATGACTTGTGTACTTTGATGTTCCAATGGCTAAAGCGTCTCAGAGGTAGTAAGCTTATAGACCGGTTCGTTGGGTGTATGACTTGTATACGATGAAGGGTTCGTTTATAGATATCGGAATCATAGCTCTAATGAGGAGTTAAGGGTATCCTCTTAAAGGCATTATACTGAATGTGAAAATGGACAAGGCCTTGGGTCGTCTGTTGGACAGATGATTTCTTATTCACATTTGGTGAATAATCATTTTCTTTATTCGGTAGTATAATGGAACTTTAAGATAGCCTGATCAGTAGGATTAAATGGACTTTGGCCTAAGGCTGATCATGGATATCATATGAGGGTTTTTGCATACATGATAAGGTCATTAGATAGTAGCTCGTCACAGGCTTACGTAATACGGTATATAATTAGGAGTTCAGTTTTAGGTTTATAGTGGTGTGACTCTGAAATTAGAGATCATATGATTGAGTTGTTCGGTAAAGAATGATGATCATATGGATTTGCGGGGGCCTGATTATATATGTCCAATTAGTCCCTCTACTAGCTCCACATAATTCCTTAACGTTTGGCAAATTGATTTGTTTATGCTCTTGGCTGGTTTATTATGCATGGATGGTGATGACATAGGATTAGGATGGTAGACAAGATTCTCTCCGGTTGGATTCAGATTTTGTTTTGGATAATAGAGTACACAATTATTCGAACTCCAAATAAAGTTGCCATGATTTTATTTGAGATTGGATTGGAGTTGTAGAAAATTATCCATGAGAACAAGAATTTGAAACACAACTGTTTTGTGGATTTTGAAATTTGAATTTTGAAATTTGAAATTTGATTTTTGAAATTTGAAATTTGAATTTTGAATTTGAAATTTGAATTTGAAATTTGAATTTGAAATTTGAATTTGAAATTTAAATTTGAAATTTGAAATTTGAAATTTAAATTTGAAATTTGAAATTTGAAATTTGAAATTCAAATTTTGAATCACAGTCCAAGTGGGATTCGAATTTGTTGTGGAAAATCCACAAGGTTTGAAATTCGAATTTGAGTTAGATATGGAGAGGATAATCTTGTTAGAATCCTACTTGAATTTTGAATCCAAATCCTGACTAAAAGTTGGATGAAATTTTGAGGATTATCCTCAATGGATTTTCAGTTTTTGTGGATAAGGTTCAAGGGAAAAATTCAAATTTTAATCCCAGTTGAATTTGGATTCTCTCCTCCCTAGAAAGTGGCCAAAATTTTGGAGAATATCTCCTAGGAAAATTCGGTTATTTTGGATAAGGATGAGATAAGATTCAAGCGTGAAAATCCTAGTGGAATTTTGATTCTCCCTTATCCTAAATGTGGTTGAATTTTTTGAGGAGATTTTCTCCTAGGAAATTGTGGATTTTTTGGTTGAAAAAGGGAGATAAAATTCTAGTTAAAATCTTGTTTAGATTTGGATTGGATTTATCCTAAATGGCCAAATTTTATTATTGGGATTTTCCCATGGAAAATTCAGATTTGATGGTTATGGATAAGGGAGAATATCTTTTCCTAATCCAATTCGAATTCAGAGAATCACCTCATGCAGGTCTATAAATAAAGGTCCTACCACTCTAGTTCTCTCAGACCATAGACTCTCAAGTGAGCAGGCTTATTGTTGCACAGCCCACCGTGACAATAAAGTTCTTTAGAGATCTGGGTGGTCGGAAGAAGACTAGCAGTGCTAGCATACCGATCGAGGTTTAGAGTGCCCACACACTCAACCATTCGGGAATTGGAGAATAGTAGAGAAGGCTAGTTGGTTGAAGCCTCCGATCATTCTCCTCCTACAGATTGGTGTCCTTGAGGTATGAATTTTAATTGTTGTTGGTTTATTGTATATGGCATCATGAGATATTTAACGATCTAAAAATTTTTTATTGTTCCGCTGCGCCACTCTGATACGTTTTTACCGATTTATTTTCCTACAAAAATCCTAGTTGAATTTTGATTCTTTTCATTACAACATGACCGAAAATTTTATGGAATAATCCTAATAGATTTTTCGGATTTTTTGGTTGGTTAATGGTGAGATAAAATTCAAGTTAAAATCCTATTTAAATTTTGAATTCAAAATCCTAAAGTTGGCCGGATTTTTTAGTTGGGATAAGGCCTAGAAAATTTGGATTTTATGGATGGATAAGGGAGAAAATCTTCTCCTAATCCAATTCGAATTTAGAAGATCACCTCATGCAAGTCTATAAATAGAGGTCTTGTCACTCTAGTTCTCTTAGACCACAGACTCTCAGGTGAGTAGGCTTATTATTGCACAACTCACCGTGACAATAAGTTCTTTAGAGATTTGGGTGGTTGGAAGAAGACTAGCAGTGTTAGCATACTGATCGAGGTTCAAAGTGCCCACACACTCAGCCATTCGAAAATTGGAGAATAGTAGAGAAGGCTAGTTGGTTGAAGCCCTCCGATCATTCTCTTCCAGCAGATTGGCATCCTCTGAGGTATAAGTTTAAATTGTTGTTAGTTTATTGTATATGGCATCATGAGATATTTAACGATATTAAAAAATTTTTATTGTTCCGCTGTGCCACTCTAATACATTTTTATCGATTTATTTCCTATAGGTCATGCCTGAGGGCAACATTGCCAATGCCTTTACTAAGACTTCAATGGCTAGAAACTTTGAAAGGCATGCTGAAGTGATGGGGATGCATAACATGACACGTTTACTGGCTTATGGCAAGTGGGAGATTGTTAGGAAATGCCCTAAGCATGAAAGGCATTTTGATGTATTTCATTTATTTTGTATTAGATAATAAAATTAATAATAGAGGTTATTCATTACATTGCTATTTGTCCTCATTCTATTTATATGTTAAAGTAAATGTAAGCAAATATGGCTCACGGACTACTTGTGTTAAAACTATTAGAACGTTGCATGCAATGGACTTTTGTATGTGAGAAGACAATATTCCAAAGTAAGCGGTCTAGACTAAGGTCCGTAGTCTATGGGGTTAGACCAAGCATCTAACTCATACTAAGACTATTATGTTGTCTAATACCATGGTGCGGACGGTTCGTCTTGATTGTCTGGAGCATAGACTCCTAAGTAGAGACATAGATATGTTGCTTAGTAGTGACGTATTGGACTGGGACTATAGCATGATTGACCTACGTAGTCCGCTATGAGTGGATCAATCTGCTTTTGATGTTCATTATGCAATAACCTTAATCCTGAGTAAATGAACTACTTCATGTCTATGACTTGTGTACTTTGATGTTCCAATGGCTAAAGCATCTCAGAGATAGTAAGCTTATAGACCGATTCGTTGGGTGCATGATTTTTATATGATGAAGGGTTTGTTTGCAGATATCGGAATCATAGCTCTAATAAGGAATTAAGGGTATCCTCTTAAAGGCATTATACTGGATGTGAAAATGGACAAGGCCTTGAGTCATCTACCAGGCGGATGACTTCTTATTCATATATGGTGAATAATCATTTTCTTATTCGGTAGTATAATAGAACTTTAAGATAATCTGATCAGTAGGTTGAACGGACTTTGACCTAAGACTAATCATGGATATCATATGAAGGTTTTGCATACATGACAAGGTCATTGGATAATAGCCTGTCATAGGCTTTCGTAATACGGTATATAATTAGGAGTTCAGTTTTAGGTTTATAGTGGTGTGACTTTGAAATTAGTGATCATATGGTTGAGTTGTTTAGTACAGAATGATGATCATATGGAATCACGGGAGCTTGATTATATATGTCCAATTGGTCCCTCTACTAGCTCCACATAATTCCTTAACGAATATCAAATTGATCTATGTATGCTTATTAGCTAGTTGACTTAGCATGGAAGGTGTTGACATAGGATGATAATGGAGGACAAGATTCTCTCCAGTTGAATTCAGATTTTGTTTTGGATAATAGTGTACACAATTATTCGAACTCTAAATAAAGTTGCCATGATTTTATTTGAGATTGAATTGGAGTTGTAGAAAATTATCCACGAGAACAAAATTTGAAATACAATTTTTTTGTGGAGCTTGAAATTTGAATTTGAAATGTGAAATTTGAATTCAAAATTAAATTTGAATTTTGAATTTGAAGTTTGAATTTTGAAATTTGAACTTTGAAATTTGAATTCAAATTTTGAATCACAATCCATGTAGAATTCGAATTTTTTGTGGATAATTCCACATGGTGAATTTCGAATTTGATATGGATAAAGGAGAAGAAAATCTTGTTTGAATCTTAGTTGAATTTTTAATCCTAATCCTGACCTAAAGTGGCCAAAATTTGTTGAGGAAATTCCTCCTAGATATTTTCGGTTTTTGTGGATAAGGTTCAAGGGAAATTCAAGCAAGAAAATCCTAGTTGAATTTTGATTCTCTCCCTCTCTAAAGTGGATGAAAATTATTGGAAAACTCTAAAGGAGATTTTCGATTTTTATGGATAAGGGTAAGATAAAATTCAAGCTAGAAAATCCTATTTAGATTTTGATTCTCCTCACACTTTAATGGCCGAATCTAGTCATGTTTTTGGCACTAGGGGAAATCAGTTTTTTATGGATAGATGAGGAGATAAAATTCAAGATAAAATCCTATTTGAATTTAGATTACAAAATCCCTAGAGTAGGCCGAATCTACCCTTGTTTTTGGCCTATGTAAATTTCGGATTTTTGTGAGTGGATACGGGAGAAAATCTTCTCCTAGTCCAATTTGAATTCAAGGGATCACCTCATGCCAGTTTATAAATAGAGGTCTTGCCACTCCAGTTCTCTTAGACCACAGACTCTCAGGTAAGTAGGCTTATTCTTGCATAAGTCATTGTGACAATAAGTTCTTTAGAGATCTAGGTGGTCAAAAGAAGATTAGCAGTGCTACCATACCGGTTGAGGAACCAAGTGCCCACACACTCTGCCATCTAAAGATTGGAGAATAGTTGAGAAGGCTAGTTGGTTAAAGCTCTCTAGTCATTCTCCTCCTACAGTTTGGCATCCTCTAAGGTATGAGTTTATATTATTGTTAGTTTATTGTATATAGCATCACGAGATATTTAACGATCTTGAAAAATTTTTGTAATTCCGCTACGTTACTCTGATGCATTTTTATCGATTTTTTCTTACATAAGCACCTTCTCTTCCCTGGCTAAGATCTGCACAGGTTTCTCTTCATACGTCAGATCAGCGTGGACTTCTACGGGTTCTTGGCTCAAAACATGGGAGCTGTCTGGCACGTGCTTCTTCAACATTGAGATATGGAAGACATTGTTCACTGAAGCTAACTCGGGAGGAAGCGCTAATCTGTAAGCCACCTTCTCGACTCTCTCGATTATCTTGAAGGGTCCTATTTACCTAGGACTTAGCTTTCCCTTCTTTCCAAAGCGCATTACCCCTTTCATGGGTGCCACCTTAAGAAAGACTGAATCTCCTTCTTGAAACTCGAGAGGTCTACGGTGTCTATCGGCGTAGCTCTTTTTATGACTATGTGATGTATCCAATCTCTCTCATATTAGCTTCATATCTGCCGTTGTATTCTCAATGAAGTCTGTGCTGGTGAGCTGTTTCTCTCCGGTCTCATGCCAGTGAACTAGAGATCTGCATTTTCTTCTATATAGTGCCTCATATGGTGCCATCTCAATTGAGGAATGGTAGCTGTTATTGTATGAGAACTCAATCAAAGGTAGCTTCTGATTTCAGTTTCCTTTGAAGTCTAGGACACAAGCTCTTAATATATCCTCTAATGTCTGTATGGTCCTCTCGGATTGACCGTCAGTCTGAAGATGGAAGGCTGTGTGAAACTTCAATCTGGTTCCTAATGAGGCCTAGACACTCTGCCAAAACCTGGAGGTGAAGTATCCATCACGATCTGAGATAATGGATTTTGACACTCTATGCAGTCTAACTATTTGAGCTATATACATTTCTACTAGTTATTCCACTGAGTAGCTAACTTTCATGGTTAGAAATCGAGCTGATTTCGTCAATCTGTCCATAATCACCCAAATTGCATATTACCACTTGACATTCTCGGCAATCTGACTATAAAATCTATTGTAATCTGGTCCCATTTCCATTCAGGTAGCTCGATCTTCTATAATTCTCCTACCAGCCGTTGATGTTCCATCTTAAACTTCTGACATGTAAGGCATCTGGTAACAAACTCAGCGATGTCATTCCTCGTTCCCGGCCACCAAAAAATTTCCTTTAGGTCCTTGTATATCTTGTTCACCCCTAGATGTATAGAATATGGTGTCACGTGAGCTTCTAAAAGGATTCGTTTTTAGAGTTCTTTATCTTTCGGAGCGCACACTCTATCTCTCTAGTAGAGTATGCCATCCTTAGAGAATCTAAACTCTGAACTCTTATCCTCCATAGCTTCCTTTCTAAGCTTGTTCAGGGACGAATCGAGGTCCTGACCGACCTTGATTTCTTCTAGGAGAGTTGATTGGGGGGTTATTTCAGATAACCTCCCTATCAAAATCTCGATCTCACTACTGCATAGCTCATTTTGTAGCGCTTCTAACAAGGAGCTGATAGTCATGAGTGACGAAGAATACTTTCACTCAGCATATCGGCCAACTTGTTGGCTTTTCCTGGATGGTGTAAGATCTCGTAGTCATAATCCTTTATCAATTCTAGCCATCTTCGCTACCTCATGTTAAGCTCTTTCTGCGTGAAGATGTACTTGAAGCTCTGGTAGTCTATGTAAATTTTGCACTTGACACCATACAGGTAGTGCCTCCATATCTTTAGTGTAAAAACTACTGTTGCTAACTCCAGATCGTGCTTAGGGTAGTTTTTCTCGTGGTCCTTGAGCTGTCATGAAGCATACGCGACTACCCTACCATTTTACATCAACACAGCTCCTAATCTAGCCTTGGATGCGTCATTATAGATCATAAAGTTTCCCTGACTAGCATCTGGAATGGTCAGTATTGGAGCATTTTTGAGTCTTTGTTTTAGCTCCTGGAAGCTCTTTTCACACTTATCTATCCACTCATACTTCTTTTCCTTTTTGGTAAGTGCTGTAAGTAGAGCGACTAGTTTCGAAAATCCTTCGATGAAGCACCGGTAATACCCTGCTAGGCCTAGGAAACTCCAGATCTCCATCATGTTTCTCGGTGTTGGCCACGTTCTAACTGCCTCAACCTTTGCTGGATCTACAGATACTCCCTCCTTGGAGACTATGTGGCCTAGGAAATGGACTTTTTCTAGCCAAAACTCACACTTGGAGAATTTAGATGGTCCTGTAACTTATGTACGATGGACCTCAAATGCTCTTCGTGCTCCTCCTTCATCTTAGAGTATACAAGTATGTCATCGATGAACACAACGACAAACTTGTCTAAAAAGTCCTTGAACACGTAGTTCATTAGGTCCATGAAGGCTACGGGGGCGTTTGTCAGTCCAAACAACATGACCAAAAACTCGTAATGTCCATACTACGTTTGGAAGGCTGTCTTGTTTACATCGTCATCCCTGATCTGCAGTTGATGGTACCCTGAACGTAGATTGATTTTCAAGAATACTGTAGCGTCTCAGAGTTAATCAAATAGGTCATCGATTCGTAGCAACGGATACTTGTTCTTAATTGTGATTTTGTTCAGCTCCCTGTAATCGATGCACATTCTCAACGTCCCGTCCTTTTTCTTCACAAACAAAACAGGTGCTCCCCAAGGTGAATAGCTCTATCGGATGAATCCCTTGTCCATCAGCTCCTTTAGCTGAGTCTGGAGTTCCTTTAGCTCCGCAGGGGCCATTCAGTATAGAGCCTTGGAAATGGGGGCTAATCCTGGTAGAAATTCGATCTCGAACAATATTTTACACTCTGGCAGAAATCCTAGAAGATCTTCTCGAAATACTTCCACGAACTCTCTAACCACTGGCACACTATCCGGTCCTATCTCTGCTTCTTAAGTCTTGTTCACTACTTGAGCTAGGAAACCAGTGCATCCGTTGGATAACAGCTTATGGGTCTTCATCGCTAATATCATCATCTTTGGCTACATTAGCGACAAACCCTTGTAGGTGAACTTCTCGCATTCAACTGGTTCAAAAGTAACCTCTCGCCTTCAACAATCTATGATGGCATTGTACTTTATGAGGAAGTCCATCCCCACAATTACGTCATAGTCATACATGTCGATGACAATCAGTCTAACACTTAATTCTCACCTGCAGATAACTACTTGCATGTGGCATATCCAATAGTTAGACAAAAAAACTTCCCCTGAGGGAAGAGCAGTTCGAAAAGTCTATTCCATTCTATCCAAGCTCCTATCTATCTTTCTAACAAATTTTAATGATGCGAATGAATGGGTGGCTCCAGAATCAAACAAAACTAATGCAGTTGAGTTGGTGACAGAAAACTGACCTATCACCACTGTTAAGGTTTTAGCTTCCACATCATCCCTCGTGAACGTATAGATTCTTCCCTGGGTGTCTAGAGCCTCCAATTGGCCTTGGACGATCGATGGGCCTTCAATCCTAGCCTGGGCGGCATGAAGTTGGCCACTTGTTGTACAGGCTTGGCTCTGTGGGTTGGAGTGGTAGTTTTTGGCATAGTGGCCTTTCTTGCCACAAATAAAATAGCCACTCCTTCCCTAGTGGTACTCTCCTGGATGCTTTTTCTACACATTGGGCAAGATGGGTGTTGGTTGCCATTTCCTCCCCTACTGTTCTTCTTCTGGGGAAAATTCCTTTGCGGACCTTGGTTGCTTAGGTTCCCTTTCTGCTTATTGTTGTTGTTGTAGGACTACCTATTGTGTTGGCTAGTTCCCACATTCTGCCCCTCATGCCATGACTCGGGGTTCTGCTTCCCTTTAGTCTGCTTGGCTTGGGTCTTTTCCTCCCTCCGGGGTTTGAAAATCTGAGCCTTTCGTTCCTTATCTTGAGCTAACTAGTATTCAGCTAGGATAGCTCTGCTAACGCACTCCGCCACTGTCGTCGGTCCGTGGATGCAACTGCAGACCTGGACTGCAATGTCCATTCTGAACATTTTCAGCATTCGTCTAACTTTCTCCGTTTCTGTGGGCACCAGGTCAGGGTAGAGTCGAGTTAGCTATTCAAACTTCCTGACTGCCTTTATCACGGTCATACTGCCTTGGCACAGGTTATTGAATTCTTCCTACTGCACCGCTAGTGCTTCTTTATTGAAGTACATTTCTTTAAACTCATCTATAAATTCTAGCCAACTCATTACACTGACATCCCTTCTAATTACGACTGTCTTCCACCATTATCGTGCCCCTTTAAGCAGGGCAAAGGACGCACACATCACTTTTTCCCTATCAGTTAATCCCATAAAGTCTAAGATCATCTGGATGTCTAATCATCGACCTCTATGGGATTGGTGGTCCCTTTGAACTCTGGTGCCTTTATGCGCCTGAATCTCTCATACAGGTCACTTTCCCTAGGGGCTGGTGGAAGAACATTGGCTGCTATGAGGGCAGTCACGACTGAGGGTGTTGGTACCAATAGGGCTGGAGGAGCTGCTTGCTCCCTCGGAGTTTCTGGGGCTACTAGAGCCTTTTGGACTGGCACCTCTACTGTTTGTGGTGCCTGGGGTTACTGGTCTAGTCATTTCCTAAGCTGGATAAGTTCCTGTTGTTGGTTTTTTATCATTTTTCACATAACTGCAAGCTGCGCCATTAATTCATCTTCCTAGGAGGCTTGGTTTGACTGAGCTCTGTTCTTGCCATACTTTCCTATGTAATCCTATCATACAATGGGAAAGAAAATATGAGTCTTTTATTTCCATACCTGGAAATGATGTCACATATCATTTTCTTACTCAACAATCATATAAGTATACATATTATATCTTCCTTTCTCTTATAATGTAATGTTTAATATAATATGCCGCATCATATTGGAACATCATCTGAGTGCCAGGACTCGTCCTGCACTTTCTGTCATACTATGGTCATGTGTGGAAAACTCATATCTAGGCCCTTAGGCAAAATTGTACTGCTTATCATATTATATTCACAAAAATATGTACAAGCTTCTAGTCTAGTGGGAGTGACACACACTTACTAGTATACCATCCCAAAGAGGGTACATTAAGCTAAGTCTAATGGGAAAAGCTACTGCTTCCCTTTATACATTTACATAGTCAAGGTTCTCATAGAAAGGGTCACTGCTACTGGAAGGACAATCCTAATTCAGACATCTCCTCATCGTCACTATCGTTGAGAGGGAACTCCTCTGGGTCCTCCTCTTTGTCTCCCCAGATGAAACTAGCTTCATCATCGTTGGCTATGATGAATTGAGGCTCATACATCCCCATCTATTCGTCATCACTGAAGTGGTCGGGGATCTCCTCTCCTTCATCGTCAAGAAGAGCCTCGTCATCGTCCTCTTCCAAGCGGTGTTAGGGAGATAGAGGGGTTGGTTTAGGGTTTGCCATCAGTTCCCCGTCGTTTCTAGGTACTTCCGACTGATACTCGGCCACGAACTCTTTGTTGGCCGGTTGGGGTGATTTAGTGGGTCATCATCCATATTGACAATGGCTGCATCGTCTTGGGCTTGTGTAGGACTCCTGGGGTTAAGCACTTCTCTCTCGGCATCTACTATCTCTTGGATAAAGTGACTTAAGTCTTTGTGATGCGGAGGGTAGCGAACGAGATCCCTCGCATACCACGGAACCCTTTTCCATAACAGGTCGGCTATCTCTACAAATGGTTTGTCTAAAGGGATGTGAGGTAACATGACGTCCATAAACCTTTGATAATAATGTGCCATGGCCTCCCCCTCGTAGGCATCCTAGATATCCGAAAGGGTACCGTACCGCCTCTCGTGCATGTTGCTCCAAATGTCCCTGTCTCTAGCTAGCGATGCTATCGGGGAGGTCTCGGTAGAATTCAGCCCAGTGCATTGTCGGGTCCTCATTCCTAAGTCGTCCATCCCACCAGGCCATCGCTGGTCCCTCCAGTCTGCTACTGGCCAAAACCACCTGTAGGTGAGGTAGGATATGGCAAGTTTGGAAGATAGCGTCCATATGACAGATCCAGAATGGGAGCTCACGCGAGTGTCGACCATCGTATCGGTCAAGTAGCATGGCGGCGAAGTTCATGCTTACCTACCAATCTTCAGATACTTGGCGGGAGTCAATCGGTGTAGCCATACTACATATTATAACTTAAAGCATTAACTTAAATACTAACACTGAAAAATAAAAAACTAACTTACTTGGATAGATGAGGCAGGCATGCAGCGATGTGAGGTAAGGTGGTAGGATACCGCTCTAATACCAAATGTGACGACCCGTGCCCTGAGTGGCCCGGACTGTCATTTAAAACTACCACTGATACTTAAACTTACTTAATACTATAATTTTAGGGATTTTTTTATTCTTTTGAATGCGTATGTTATACTATCCATGTACATGTACTTTACAAATACAAAGGTTTAAAAACAACTAAAGTTAATCTTATATACATACTTATGAAACTATTTAACTGGTCACTACTCAAAATAAAATGCTTACTTAACACTGTGTGGAGGTCAAAACTTGCGGTGGCATCCACAACCTTACCCTCACATCCGCCTCTACCATCTTCACCGTCCAATGTGGTCTAAGCCATAGGTTGCTTACCTACAACATGAACACACATTGTGAGCTTTATGCCCAATAAGTACAACATGTCGTCTGCAAAACATGTTTAAAACATAATACATACTTAAAACATATAAGCACGTCATGTAAAGATCGCCCCGTTCATGTAACCTAAGTACTTTTTAATGAGAATTTGAAGAATGGATTCGAAATAAATTGGTGTATTTTAGTGCAAATTTAAAGAACACGGTCAGGTACACGGTAGTGTAAACAGCCGTGTACCGTTCAGATTGTTGAAAGTTAGAAGCTGTGTGAGTGAACATGGCCGTGTAGTGTAACATGGTTAGGAACACGACCGTGTAAGTGGCTATGTACCACTTGGGTTGACAAACATGTAGAAGGCCGTGTTCCAAAATGTGGCCATGTTGAGAAATCTCAACTAGTACATGCCCATGTTTGGAAGGTACACGCCCGCGTTGCCTTATACATGCCCGTGTGAGAACCCATGTAGAAAGCTGTGTACTAAGTAAAGAGCCACTGTCAAGACTCTTATAATGCATGAAACCTAATTACTTCGTAGTGAGTAATTAAGTTGAAAAATACAGTATATTTTCTAGTTGAATAGATTAAACAAGAACAGTAATGTTTAATTACTATTCATGTAGTGAAAGGGGTGATCGATACTGAAATTGGCCCATCATATTATGTGTATGAGTGTATAAGATGTGCAATGTTAGGAAACTAGTCCAGCCGACCACTTCTCGACACAGGACTGGTAAGCAAGTCATCGGTATGCTCAGACTGGTTATCTAAGCGTACCAGCAATAGTAATCTTAACAGGGGTACGGTACTGACAAAATAGTCCAGATGACCTCTTCTCACCCAGAAACTGACAAAATCAGAGTCAGAACACTTAGTCTAGTCAGTTAAATAGAAAACAGTGAATAGTAGACAACACAGTGTCAGGTTAATAACCAAAACGGCCTTAATTTGACTTAAAACTGATGTATTAACAGTCAATAGGCTAAATTTAGTCAATTGAGCATAAAACGAGAATTTTTGTTTAATAGATACACAGTATCGAGATGAGGGTCAAGACGACCTTGTCTTACCCCGAAACTGATATATTTAGACTCAGAACGCCCAAATTAGTCAATCGAGTATCTGACACATTTTTTAAGACAAGGTCATACAGATCCTGAAAACTAGTCCAAACGACCTCAGATGGATGTAAAACTGATAAAATTGAAATCAACACGTCCAAATTAGTCTAGAGAGACTGTGTTTGAAATTTCGCATGAGAACACCTCGTTATGCGTGCGCAAGGACAACACAGTGTAGACACAACTACAATATAGGAAATAAATAGTAAAATAGACACAAAATCAGCTCATAAGTAGTACAACCCAACTAGGAATGATCAGTATAAAACTCGGATTCAGAAAATCCAATTCCGAGTGAAAACTAGAACATTGCCGATAAAGGACCGAACACCGCAGAGGATTCAGAAAATCCAATTCCGAGTGAAAACTAGAACATTGCCGATAAAGGACCGACCGCCGCAGTAGAAAATTATATTGCAAAGAGAAGCAAATACAGATGAATTTTAGAAGCAAATGAAGATGAATTTTACCCCTCAAAAACCGTGTACCCTAGCTGAAAAAGCAACTATTTTAGCTGCAAAAATAGCGCAAAAGGTGGCAATAAAATATTGCAAAAGATATGACACCTTTTGATTAAACAATTCAAGATTTTCATCACATGGCCAACAAAGGAATTTGTAAATTGGCCCCCTCGGTTTTTTAAGGCTAGAATTGTAGCAAATTTATCACTAAATGAGTATAAGATTGGCTTGATTAATTGAGCTTAAGGTTGGTTAATTTTGCTTAGGTTTTGTCTATAAAAGGGTGAGCATGGCTTTAGGTTTTGTTCTTTCTTTTTGCACACCCTAAAGACACAAACTCTTCCCCTCTCTATCAACCAAAAATTTGACCCTTCCCTTCAGCCAAAACCGTCCATTTGCAAGCCAAAAACCTAGCTAAAAGCTTGCCAAAAATCAGCCCCCACTTAGGTTGTGTTGTAGCCATACTTTCAAGCCATTCCAAGTTCATACAAGGGTAAGGTTTTTGAATCAATCCTTGTGTTTTTAGTTGTTTTTTTGGTTTGATGTTAAGAGAAAATTTTTGGTCCCATTTCTAGCATAAGTTGACCCCAAACTCCCTTAGTTCACATGGCCATTTTGGTCACCCAAGCTTTAATTCGGTGTGCTTGGTTCATAGCATGTAAGGTAAAACCGAAGACCCTCCCTTTTTGAAGTTGAGTTATTTTTAAGTTTTTGATCAAAGAATTTATGTGCATTTATTTGTGCAATGGGTTGTAATTAGTTTATTTTGAGCCCTTAGCTTTTTATTTTAAGTTTATGTGGTTGTGTGGTTGTGGTTTAAATTTTATGGATGGACATGTGTGTGTGTGTGGACGTTTAGGTGGCTAGACACAAATCTGTCCCCAGATTTAGGCCATGGGTTTTCGCCATTTTGACCATGTTAGATTCTGAATTTAGGATTTGGTAATGGAGTTTTAAGAAAATTTCATTACAGTCATTTTTGCATCAAATAGGTTTTGGCAAAAAATGAATCTAAGATAGACTTTTTGGGTAGTTTTGAACCAGTGTCCAAAACTGGAACAAAAAATAAAATAAAATAAAATTTGAATATAAGAATAGTCTCGGGTTTTGTTAAAAATGACCCTCTTAGAGTCTGAATTGGATCTCAGGCTCAACACAAAAGCTTTAGATCTCATCGAAACCTTGAAGTTGACCTATGCATGTTTTAAAATTTGGCCGTTTCAGGTCTCAAACAGAGCCATTTTCAAAATAGCGTAAAACTATAAACTTTTCAAAAACTGGGCATAAGTAGCAATAGGTTTAGTGGGTTTAGGAGCCGTTAAAGTTTGATTTGAGCTCCAAGATAAACATGAGAATTGTTCATCTCATCGAGGAGGAAAATTTTTATGTTTTCCAAATTTACAAACTAAGTCATTTCAAACATATTTTTAAAATAGTTTCGGTAAAAAGTTCAAAAATCACCTTTAAAATGCAATTACCAAAATGTGTTCAAACCTTTTTAAAATAAGAATATAGTTTTAATAAAACGCCCCACCTTCCAATGGGGTGATAAGGGGATAGTTTCAAAGTGCATAATTTTCCCAAAAATTTTACAAGGTAACCAAGACAAATTTTAAAATAAAACAGTAGAGGTTGCCCGGCAGGTTACCACACCAAACAAGCTTAGTAACCCGGTAGGCTACCTAGTTAACGACGCGTGAGGTAACCGGTCAGTTGATTAGTCGGTCAACCAGTCAAGGACTAAGTTGAACAATATAGTGAGGAATGATGATTAATTTGTCAAGTAAATAACTTAATCAAACGCGATAGAAGTTAGATACCAAATTCCTAAAATAGAACAGTTGGGTAACGATGGACCTCGGTATCATACAACGATACAAGTTGTAGTCACTAATGGTAGTAGTGACTAAAAAATGACGTTAATTAATTTATTAAGTAATAAATTAATTAGCCACGATTAGAGAAAAAAACTCACCAAAAGAGAGCAAGTTAGTACCGGCGGCAATCAGTACCATACGTTAGTATCCGCATTAGTCACTAACAGTATTAGTGACTCAGCAAAAGTATTAATGAGATACGTTATTGATGACAGGTAGTTACTTGTAAGTTGACAAAGGTGAGGGTACAAGTTTTTTACAAACTAGGTAAGTACAACTTCACATATAGCATGAGTAAAATGATTTTGAAGTATTGATTTTACAGTATGTTTTGCATCGCATGTTACGAAAGCATATAGTTTCACAATCACGTAGATTGATGAAAGAACAAGTTAGATGCCATACATTCCTATCGCGTAAGATTAGGGACAGCTTAGTAGAGCATATGGTTAGATCAAATAACAAGATGGAAATTAATAATGCATGTCATACCGACCTTTTCGGTTGAAGAAGTTTTTCAAGTTAAAGTAAGTTGAGGCTCTATTGATGGCTCTTAAATTAGTGATCACAGACGTTTCTGATGATCTGTGTGTACTCGGTACAGACACACGGGCCCTCAACTAGACATAGGAAAGAAAAAGAGCATTGAAGCATAAATGAGCGTAACCAGATCATGCATTGTTCACAGTATGCATTAGTTATAGTTATTTATGCTTTCAGTTATAGTAGATATGCATTCCGTACTCAATGTTTTCTGTTATGCATATAGTATGTGATGTTCTACATTTAGTGTTATGTGTTGTTCTAGTATGTGGAATGTTTTAGTAAGATGTGTTGGTTTATGACATGCTTATATGGTTTTAAATTTGTATTATTAATTAAACATGTTTCGCAGATGACATGTTGTACTTACTGGGCATAAAGCTCATAGTGCATGTTCAAGCTGTAAGTAAGTGACCTATAGCTTAGAGCTCAATAGGCGATGATGGCAGCGTAGGCGGATATGAGCGCGAGGTTATGGATATCACTGTGAGTTTAAAACTTCCGCATAGTTTTTGAGTAAACAGTATTTTTGAATAGTAATTAGTTAAACAGTTTTATAAGTATGTATGTGTAATTGAACTCCCTATGATGTAGATTTCATATTTTTAAAGTATATATACATGAATAGTAAATACGTATGCATTCAAAAAAAAAATCCCTTAAAATTATGGTATCAAATTAAATAAGTTTAAGTAATAGTTTTTATGTAAGATAAGTAACAGTAGTTTTAAGTGACGGTCCGGGCCACTCAGGGCACGGGACGTCATAGTTGGTATTAGAGCGATATCCTGCAACCCTACCTCACATCATCACATGCCTGTCTCATCTATCTAAGTAAGTTAGTTTTATTTTTTTGATATTAGTATGTAAGTTAACGATTCGATTATAGTAGGTAGTATGATTGCACAAATTGACCCCTGCCAAGTACAAGAAGATCGACAAGCGAGCCTAGCTTTCACCGCCATGTGATCAGATATATATGATGGTAGCCACCCACGTGAACTCCCATATTGGATCCACCATATGGTGGTTATTTTCAAAGCTTGCCATGTCCCACCTCGTTTATGGGTGTTTTTGGCAAGCAATAGGCTGAATGGACTAGCGTTGGAATGGTGGAACGAACGACGTAGGATCAAGGATCTGACGATGGAGTGGGTCGAGTTCTGCCAAGACCTCCACAATTCCGATGGACTAGCTAGAGATGCAGATATCTGGGATGACATGTATGAGAAGTGATACCAGGTCCTCTCTGATATCTGGGATGTCTATGAGGGAGAGGCCATGGCACACTATTATTAAAGGTTTATGGATGCCATGTTACCTTACATCCCCTTAGACAGACCGTTTGCAGAGATAGCGGACCTGTTATGGAAAGGGACTCCGTGGTATGTAAGGGATCTCATCCCCTACCCTCTACAACATGAAGACCTGAGACACCTTGTCCAGGACATAGTGGACACCGAGGGAAAAGCGCTCAACCCTGCACCAGCCCAAGGCATGATAGCAGTTACTGACATGGAAGGCAACCCAGTAGACCCTGCACCCCAACCGACCGAAGAAGAGTTCATGGCCGAACACCAGCCCGAGGCACCTGAGGACAATGGGGAACTGATGGAGAACCCCGAATCAGCCTCTCTGTCTCCCGAACACCACGTGGGAGAGGACGATGATGAGACTCTCCCCGACGCCATTCCCGATGATGAGGGAGAGGAGATCCCCAACCACTTTAGTGACGACGCATGGATGGGGATGTATAAGCCCCAAGTCATCTTTGCCAGTGATGACGAAGGCAGTTTCGTCTGGGGGGACGAGGAGGAGAATCCAGAGGAGTTTCCTCTCAGCAACAGTGACGATGAGGAAATGTCTGATACAGAATCAGAATTGTCCTCTGAGTAGTAGTAACCCTTTTTGCAGGAATTTTTGTTATGTAAATGTATAGAGGGAAGCAGTAGCTTTCCCCTTTGGACATAGCTTAACGTACCTGTTGGGATTTTATATTGGAAAGTGTGTGTCACTCCCGCTGAACTAGAGTCTTGAGTATATGTATATATATATTGTGAAATATATTATGAAAAGCAGTACACTTTCGCCCAAAGACTAGATATGATCATAGTGAGATAGAAAGTGCAAGACGAATCCTGGCACTCAGACGATGTTTCAATACAATGCGATAATTATATTGAACATCACAGTATAAGAAAAAGCAAGATATAATATGTATGCTTATATATAAGATTGTTAAGTAAAGATATGTGATATAAATCCCAGGTACAGAATTTAAAAGACTTATATTTTCTTTCCCACTGTGTGATAGGGTTACATAGGAAACCATGGTAAGAACAAGATCTCAGTCAAACCAAGCCACCAGAGAAGACGAGTTAATCGCACAACTCGCAGCCATGCGAGCCATAATAGAGAACCAATAACAATAGCTTACCCAGCTTAGGAAACAGCTAGACCGATAACCCCAGGAACCACAGCCAGTAGAGGTGCCAATCCAAGTGGCTCCCCCAGCTCAAACGACACCATCACCCTCCGCCATGGCTGCTACCGTAGTGGCCAATGTTCTTGTGCTAGCCCCTAAAAAAGGCGACCTATATGAGCGATTCAAGCGCATAAAGGTGCCAGAGTTTAAAGGGACCACAAATCTCATTGAGGTCGACGATTGGCTAATCGACATCCAAGTGATCTTGGACCTCGTGGGATTGATAGAGAGGGAGAAAGTATTATGTGCATCCCTTGCCTACGTAAGATGGCACGCTAATGGTGGAAGATAGTTACCATCAGAAGAAATGTCAATGAAATAAGTTGGGCAAACTTCATTGACGAGTTCAAGGAGATGTATTTTAATGATGAAGCGTTGGCGATGCAACAAGATGAGTTTAACAATCTATGCCAGGATAGCATGACCATGATAGAGGTGGTCAGGAAGTTTGAACAATTAGTTCGCCTCTGCCCTGACCTAGTACCCACCGAGAAAGAAAGGGTCAGATGGATGCTTAAGATGTTTAGGACGGACATCACTGTCCAAGTCTGCAATGGCAGTTATGGGCCCGCAACAGTGGCAGAATGCGTTAGTAGAGTCATCAAAGCTGAATACTGGTTAGCTCAGGACAAAAAGAGAAGGGCGCAAATCTTCAAGACCAGAACAGAGGAGAAAACACAGGCCAAGCTGACCAAACGGAGACAGACTAAATCACAGCATAAAGGGCAAAATGTGGGAGCCAACCAACACAATAGGCAATCCCACAACAATAACAAGATAAAGGGGAACCAGAGTAACCAAGGGTCGTAAAGGAACTTCCCCTAGAAGAAGAATAACCGCGAAAGAAATGGCAATCAACAGCTGCCATGCCCAAAGTGTGGAAGAAATCATCCCAGAGAGTGCAAACAAGGAACCAGTGGCTGCTACATATGTGGCAAAGAAGGCCACTATGCCAAGAACTATCGCGCCAACCCACACAATAAGCAAGGCCAAGCCTACACCACTAGTGGTCAACTGCACGTCGTCCAGACCAGGATCGAAGGTCCTTCGATCGCTCAGGGAAGATTGGAGGCACTAGACGCTCAGAGAAGAATATATGCCTTTACCAGAGATGATGTAGAAGCTGGAACTTTGACTTTGATGATAGATCAAGTTTCTATCACCAACTCAGCTGCTTTGGTTTTATTTGATTATGGAGCCAGCATTCATTTGTATCCTCAGAGTTTGCTAGGAAGATAGACAAGAACCTAGATAGAATGGAACAAACTTTCCAAACTACCCTTCCCTCAGAGGAAGTTTTGTTCTCTAATTACTGGGTACGTCACATACCAGTAATTATCTGTGGGTGAGAGTTAAGTATCAACCTAATCATTCTCGACATGTATGACTATGACATAATTGTGGGGATAGACTTCCTTACCAAGTACAACACTATCATAAATTGTCGAAGACAAAAGGTTACCTTTGAGTTGATTGGATGTGAGAAGTTTATCTACAGGGGTTTGTCAATGAAACAACCGAAGAAGATGATCTCTGCAATAAAGGCCCATAAGCTGCTAACTAGTAGACGCACTGGTTGCTTAGTACGCATAGTAGACAAGACTCAAGAAGTAGAGTTAGAGCCAAAAAGCATGCCAGTAGCCAGAGAGTTCGTGGAAGTGTTTCCAGAGGATCTTCCAGGGCTTCCGCCAGAGCGGGAAATATTGCTCGAGATTGAGCTCCTACCAGGATCAGCCCCTATCGCCAAGGCCCCCTACTGCATAGCCCCTACAGAATTAAAAGAACTCCAAGCCCAGCTAAAGGACTTATTGGATAAGGGTTTCATCCGACGGAGCTATTCACCTTGGGGAGCACCTATTCTATTTGTGAAGAATAAGGACGGAACGCTAAGGATGTACATAGACTACAGGGAGCTGAACAAGATAATGATAAAGAACAAGTATTCGTTGTCACGAATTGATGATTTGTTTGATCAGCTCTGAGGTACTGCAGTATTCTCGAAGATTGACCTACGTTCCAGGTACCACCAGTTGCGAATCAGGAATGCAGACATACCCAAAATAGCTTTCAAAACACGATACGGACATTACGAGTTTCTGGTCATGTCTTTCAAATTAACTAACATACCAACGGCCTTCATGGACTGATGAACTGGGTGTTCAAGGACTTCTTAGATAAGTTTGTCATTGTGTTCATCAATGACATTCTTATATATTCTAAGATGAAGGAGGAGCACGAGGAGCATTTGAAGGCCGTCTTACGCAAACTAAAGGATCACTAGCTGTATGCCAAATTCTCCAAGTGTGAATTTTGGCTGGAGAAGGTTCACTTTCTTGGCCACATAGTCTCCAAGGTGGGAGTATCAGTAGATCCAGCAAAGGTGGAGGCAGTTAGCGCATGGCCAACACCAAGAAATGTAACAGAAATCCACAGTTTCCTAAGAATAGCAGGATATTACCAGTGCTTCGTCGAAGGTTTTTCGAAGCTGGTTGCTCTACTTACAACACTCACCAAGAAGGATAAGAAGTATGAGTAGACAGATAAGTGTGAAAAGAGCTTGCAGGTGAAACGAAGGCTCACAAGCACCTAATCTTGACCATTCCAGATGTTGGATCAAGAAATTTTGTGATCTATAGTGATGCGTCCAAGACCGAATTAGGGGCCGTACTGATGCAGAGTGGTAGAGTGGTCGCATATGCTTTGTGACAACTCAAGGACCATGAAAGGAGCTACCCAACACATAACCTGGAGCTAGCAATTATCGTTTTCACACTTAAGATTTGGAGGCACTACTTATATGGTGTCAAGTGCGAGATATATACAGAGCACCAAAGCCTCAAGTACATCTTCATGCAAAAAGAGCTCAATATGAGGCAACGAATGGTTAGAACTGGTAAAGGATTATGACTGTGAAATCCTATACCATCTACGAAAAGCTAATAAGATAGCAAATGCGCTAAGTAGAAAGCATTCCTCACTGCTTATGGTTATCCGTGCCTTGCCAGAAGCACTATAAAAGGAGATACACAGCAGCGAGATCAAGATTTTAGCGGGGAGGTTGTCTGAAATGACGCTTCAATCGACGTTCCTAGAAGAAATTAAGGCTAGCCAGGACCTCAATTCGTCCCTGAACAAGCTCAGAAAGAAAGCCACGGAGGATAAGAGTTCTGAGTTTTGAGTCTCCAAGGACGGCATACTCTATTATAGAAATAAAGTGTGCGTTTTGAAAGATAAAGAACTAAAGAAACGGATCCTTTTAGAAGCCCATGAAACACCATACTCTGTACATCCAAGGGAAAATAAGATGTACAAAGACTTAAAAGAGAGTTTTTGGTGGCTAAGGATGAAGAACGATGTCACTGAGTTCGTTGCAAGATGCCTCACGTGTCAAAAGATTAACGTGGAATATCAACGGCTGGCACGAGAACTATAGAAAATCGAGCTACCTGAGTAGAAATGGGAGCAGATTACAATGGATTTCGTGGTTGGATTGCCTAGGACGTCAAGCAGCAAACACAATCTGGGTAATTGTGGATCCATTGACAAAATCAGCTCGATTTCTAGCTATAAAACTGAGCTACTCGGTAGAAAGACTAGTAGAAATATATGTAGCTCAGATAGTTAGATTACACGGAGTAGCGAAATCTATCATTTTAGATCACAATGGATGCTTCACCTCCAGGTTGTGGCAGAGTATCCAAGCTTCATTGGGAACTAAATTAAAGTTTAGCATAGCTTTTCATCCTCAGACTGACCGTCAGTCCGAAAGGACCATACAAACATTGGAGGATAGGTTGAGAGCTTGTGTCCTATATTTCAAAGGAAACTCAGACCAGAAGCTACCTTTGATCGAGTTCTCATATAATAATAGCTACTATTCCTCGATTAGGATGGCACCGTATGAGGCACTTTATGGAAGAAAATGTTGATCTCCAGTTCATTGGCACGAGACTGAAGAGAAATAGCTTACCAGCATAGACTTTGTTAAGAATACAACAGCAGATGTGAAGCTTATACGAGAGAGACTGGATACAGCACATAGTCTTTAGAAGAGCTATGCAGATAAACGATGTAGACCCCTCAAGTTTTGAGAAGGAGACTTAGTTTTTCTCAAGGTGGAACCCAAGAAAGGGGTGATGCACTTTGGGAAGAAAGGGAAACTCAGTCCTAGATATATAGGACCCTTCAAGATTATCAAGAGAGTTGGGAAGGTAGCCTATAGATTAGCACTCCTTCCCGAATTTGCTTCCGTACATAATGTTTTTCATGTCTCGATCCTGAAGAAGTACGTGTTAGACAGCTCCCATGTTCTGAGCCAAGAACCCATCGAAGTCCACGCCGATCTGACGTACGAGGAGAAACCCATGAGGATCTTAGCTAAAGAAGATAAAGGACTTAGGAATAAGGTTATACCGCTTGTAAAAATATTGTGGTAGAACCATAATATAGAAGAAGCCATGTGGGAACGGGAAGAAGATATCAAAAGAGACTTCCTGAATTTGTTCAAATTTTCGAGGACAAAAATTTTGTAACGGGGGTAGGTTGTAAAGACTGCCCTATTAATGTAACCTACGTACTGTTTAACAAGAATTCAAGGAATTGATTTGAAATAAATCGGTGTCTTTTAGTGCAAATTTAAAGAACATATTCAGGAAATGTTAGAAGCTGTGTAAGTGAACATGGTCGTGTAGTGTAACATGGTCAGGTACATGGCCGTATAAGTAGCCCTGTACCACTTGGGTTGATGAACGTGCAGAAGGTCGTGTTCTAGAACGTGGTCGTGTTGAGAAATCCCAACTAGTACACGCCCGTGTCCGGAAGGTACACGCCCATGTTGCCTTGAACAGGCCAGCGTGAGAAACCGTGTAGAAGGCTGTGCGCTAAGTAGAGAGCCACTGTTAAGACTCTCATAATGCATGAAACCTAATTACTTTGTAGTGAGTAATTAAGTTGAAAAATACAGTATATTTTCCAGTTGAATAGATTAAATAGGAACAGTAATGTTTAATTACTATTTATGCAGTGAAAGGGGCGACCGACAGTGAAATCGGCCCACCCTATTATGTGTATGAGTGTATAAGATGCACAGTGTTAGAAATTGGTCCAGACGACCACTTTTTGACATAGGACTGGTAAGCAAGTCATCAATATACTCAGACTGGTTATCTGAGCATAGCAGTGATAGTAACCTTAGCAGGGGCACGGTACTGAGAAAATAGTCTAGATGACCTCTTCTCACCAAGAAACTGACAAAATTGGAGTCAGAACACTCAGCCTAGTCAATTAAATAGAAAATAGTGAATAGTAAATAGGAGACAACACAATGTCAGGTTAATGGCCAAGACGGCCTTAATTTGACTTAAAACTGATGTATTAATAGTCAGCAGGCTCAATTTAGTCAATTGAGCATAAAATAAAAATTTTTGTTTGAGAGATATGTAGTATCAGGATGAGGGTCAAGACAACCTTGTCTCGCCCCGAAACTAATATATTTAGACTCAAAACGCCCAAATTAGTCAATCAGGCACCTGACACGTTTTTTGAGGTGGGGTTACACAGATCCTGAAAACTGGTCCGGACGACCTCAAATGGATGTAAAACTGATAAAATTGAAATCAACACGTCCAAATTAGCCCAGAGAGGCTATGTTTGAAATTTCACACAGAATGCCTTGTTATGCATATGCAAGGACAACACAGTATAAACATAACCACAGTAAAGAAAATATAGTAAAATGGACACAAAATGGGCTCATAGATAGTACAACCCAACTAGGAATGAACAGTATAAAAATCAAATTTAGAAAATCCAATTTCGAGTGAAAACTAGAACACTACCAAGAAAGGACCGTACACCGCTGTAGAAAATTAGACTGTAAAGAGAAGCAAATGCAGATGAATTTTACGCCTCAAAATCCATGTGCACTAGTTGAAAAAGCAGCTATTTTTAGTTGCAAAAATAGCCCAAAAGGTGGCAATAAAATATTGCAAAAGTTGTGATACCTTTTGATTAAACAATTCAAGATTTTCATCATATGGCCAACAAAGGACTTTTTAAATTGGCCACCTTATCCATGAGCAACCCCCTCAGTTTTTGAGGGTTGGAATTGTAGTAAATTTTTCTCCAAATTAGTAGAAGATTGGCTTGATTAATTAAGCTTAAAGTTGGTTAATTTTGCTTAGGTTTTATCTATAAAAGGGTAAGCATGGCTTTAGATTTTGTTCTTTCTTTTTCCACACCCCAAAGACACAAACTCTTCCCCTCTCTATCAGCCAAAAATCTGCCCTTTAGCCAAAATCATCCATTTGCAAGCCAAAAACCCAGCCAAAAGCTTGCCAAAAATCAGCCCCCACCTAGGTTGTGTTAGAGCCATACTCTCAAGCCATTCAAAGTTCATTCAAGGGTAAGATTTTTGAATCAATCTTTGTGTTTTTAGTTGTTATTTTGGTTTGATGTTAAGAAAAAATTTTTGGTGTCATTTCTAGCACAAGCCAACCCTAAACTCCCTTGGTTCACACGGCCATTTTGGTCACCCAAGCTTTGATTCGGTGTGCTTGGTTCATAGCATGTAAGGTAAAACCGAAAACCCTTCCTTTTTGAAGTTTAGTTATTTTTAAGTTTTTGATCAAGGAATTTATGTGTATTTATTTGTGAAATGGGTTGTAATAAGTTTATTTTGAGCCTTTAGCTTTTCATTTTAAGTTTATATGGTTGTGTGATTGTAGTTTAAATTTTATGGATAGATATGTGTATGTGTGGACGTTTAGGTGGCCGGGCACAAATCTGTCCCTAGATTTAAGCCATGGGTTTTGGCCGTTTTGACTATGTTATAGTCCAAATTTGGGATTTGATAAAAATGAAGTTTTAAGAAAATTTCGTTAGGTCGTTTTTATGTCAAATAGGTTTTGGCAAAAAATGACTCTAAAATAGACCTTTCGGGTAATTTTGAACTGGTGCCCAAAACTGGAACTAAAAAAAAAAATCCAAGTACAGGAACAGTCTCAAGTTTTGTTAAAAATGACCCCCTTAAATTCCGAACCGGATCTTGGGCTCAACATGAAAGTTGTAGATCTCGTCGAAATCTTCAAGGAGTCCTATGCGTATTTTAAAAATTTGGCTGGTTCTGGCCTCAAACAGAGCCATTTTCAAAATAGCATAAAACTGAAAACTTTTCAAAAACTGGACATAATTAACTACAGGTTTAGTGAGTTTAAGAGCCGTTAGAATTTGATTTGAGCTCCAAGATAAACATAAGAATCGTTTATCTCATCGAGGAAAAAAGGTTTTATGTTTGCCAAATTTACAAACTAAGTCGTTTCAAACACCTTTTTAAAACAGTTTCAGTAAATGGTTCAAAAACCACCTTTAAAATGCAATCACCAAAATGTGTTCAAACCTTTTCAAAATAAGAATATGGTTTCAATAAATGCCCCCACCTTCCAATGGGGTGATAAGGGGACGTTTCAAAGCACACAATTTTCCCAAAAATTTTACAAGGTAACTAAGACAATATTCAAAATAAAACCGTAGAGATAGCCCGGTAGGCTACCACACTAAACAAGCTTAGTAACCCGGTAGACTACCTAGTTAACGATGCGCGAGGTAACTGATCAGTTGACTGGTCGGTCAACTAGTAAGGACCGAGTTGAACAATATAGTAAGGGACGATGATTAATTTGTCAAGTAGATAACATAATCAAACACGATAGAAGTTAGATACTAAATTCCCAAAGTAGAATAGTTAGGTACCGATGGACCTCGGTATCATACAACAATACAAGTTATAGTCACTAATTGTAGTAGTGACCAAAAAATTATGTCAATTAATTTATTGGGTAATAAATTAATTAGCCATGATTAGACAAACAAACTCACCAAAAGAAAGCAAGTTAGTACTGACGGCAATTGGTACCATAAGTTAGTATCTGCATTAGTCACTAACGGTATTAGTGACTTAACAAAAGTATTAATGAGATACGTTATTGATGATAGGTAGTTACTTGTAAGTTGACAAAAGCAAGGGTACAAGTTTGTTTGCAAACCAGGCAAGTACAACTCTGCCTACAACATGGCCAAAATGATTTTAAAGTATTGATTTTATAGTATGTTAGGTGTGCAATTCATGCACTGTTGTTGCATCGCATGTTAAGTAAGCATATAGTTTCACAATTGCATAGATTGATGAAAGAACAAGTTAGATGCCATACATCCTTATCGTGTAAGATTAGGGACAACTTAATAAAGCATATGGCTAGATCAGATAATAAGATGACAGTTAATAAAGCATGTCGTATCGACCTTTTCTGTTGAAGAGATTTTTCAAGTTAAAGTAAGTTGAGCCTCCATTGACGACTCTTAAGTTAATGATCACGGACATTTTCGATGATCTGCACGCACTCGATACAGATACACGGGCCCTCAGCTAGACATAGGAAAGAAAAAGAGTATTGAAGCATAAATAAGCATAGCTGGATCAGGCATTATTCACAGTATGTATTAGTTATAGTTCTTTATGCTTTCAGTTATAGTAGATATGCATTCAATACTCGATGTTTTCTGTTATGCATACAGTATGTGATGTTCTGCATTCAGTGTTATGTGTTTTTCTGGTATGTGGAATGTTTCTGTGAGATGTGTTGGTTTATGACATGCTTATATGGTTTTAAGTATGTATTATGATTTAAACATATTTTGTGGATGACATGTTGTACTTACTGGGCATAAAGCTCACAGTATGTGTTCATGCTATAGGTAGGCGACCTATAGCTTAGAGCTCGATGGGCGATAAAGGCGGCGGAGAAGGCGAGGTTGTGGATATCACCACGAGTTTAAAACTTTTGCATAGTTTTTGAGTAAACAGTATTTTTGAATAGTAATTAGTTAAAAAGTTTTATAAGTATGTATGTACAATTGAACTCCTTATGACATAGATTTCGTATTTTTAAAGTATATGTACGTGAATAGTAAATACGTATACATTCAAAAAAAATCCCCTAAAATTATGGTATCAAATTAAGGAAGTTTAAGTAATCGTTTTTAAGCAAGATTAGTAACAGTAGTTTTAAGTGACTGTTCGGGCCACTCAGGGCATGGGACGTCCCATGTCATACACTGAATCATACCACATATTAGATACAAGACTAAAGCATCATACAGAACTGAATACATAACTGAAATATCACATCGTTGGATGCATAACCAAAAACATCGTGTCACTGAATGCATATCTACTGTAGCTGGAAGCTTGTTGAATTATAGCTAAGGCATATCGTGAATAATGCATGAACCGATTATGCTCATATCATGCTTCAATATTCATTATTTTTCCTACGTCTAGCTAAGGGCCCATGTGTCAATACTGAGTTATGTGCAGATTATTGGAAATGTCCATGATCACAAACTTAAGAGTCGTCAACGTAGGCCCATCATACTTAAACTGAGATACCTTTTCAAGTGGAAGAGGCCGGTATGACACGCTTAATGATTACCCAATTGTGGAATCGTTTATGATATCTTTATGCCATAAGCCCTACTAGGCTATCCCCTAATCATATGTGATTGGGATGTATGGTGTCTAATTCATGCTTTCGTAAATCTACATGATTATGAAGCTATATGCTCTTATAACATGCTATGTAACAATGTGCATGATTTGCATACTTAACATAGTGTAAAACCAACACTTTTAAATTCATTTTTGCTCATGTTGTAGGTGGAGTTGTACTTACCTGATCTGCAGGCAAAACTTATACTCTCACCCTTATCAAATTGCAGGTATCTTCCTGTCATCATAACATATCCCATCAATACTTATTACTGAGTCACTAATATCATTAGTGACTAAAGCAGCTTTTAACGTATGTTACTGATTGTCGTCAGTACTAACTTGCTCTCTTTTTGATGAGTTTGGTTGTCTAGTAATAATAAATTAATTTATTACCCATTAATTTATTGGGTAATAAATTAATTAACGTCGTTCTTAGGTAACTACTATCATTAGTGACTATGATTTGTATTGTTGTATGGTACCGAGGCCCATCGGTACCCAACTGTTTTACTTTGGGAATTTGGTATTTAATTTCTAATCGTGCTTAATTAAATTGTCTACTTGATAATTTAATCATCATCCCTCACTATTTTGTTCAAACTTAGTCATTGACTGGTTAACCGACCAGTCTACCAACTAGTTACCTCGCACATCATTAACTAGGTAGCCTACTGAGTTACTTAGCTTGTTTAGTGTGGTAGTCTACCGGGCTACCTCTACTGTTTTATTTATTTTGAGAATTGTTTTGGAAGTCTTATAAAATTTTTGGGAAAATTTATGTTCTTTGAAACTGTCCCCATATCACCCCGTTGGAAGGTGGGGGTGTTTTATCAAAATCATATTTTCATTTTAAAAAGGGAAGAACACATTTTGGTGTTCATTTTTTAAAAGTGGTTCTTGAACCATTTAACAAAACTATTTTAAAACTTGTTTGAAACGATTTAATTTGTAAATTTGGCAAACATAAAAATTTTAATCCTCGACGAGATGAACAAGTTTCATGTTCATCTCAGAGCTTGAATGACACTCTAATGGGTCCTAAACTCATCAAACCCGTGGCTAAACTCATGTCCAGTTTTAGAAAAAATTCCAGTTTTACACTTGTTTTAAAACAGCTCTATTTGAGGTTCGAAACCGCCAAATTTTTAAAACTTGCATGAGTCATCTTTAAGACTTTGATGGGATCTAAAACTTTCGTGTTGAGTCCGAGATCCGGTTCGGACTCTAATTGGTCATTTTTACAAAAACTCGAGACTATTCCTATGACTTAGGATTTTAGTCCTAGTTTTGAGCTCCGGTTAAAAACTACTCGAAAAACCTATCTTAGATTCATTTTTGGCCAAAAAAAAAACGACCATAATGAGATTTCCTTAAAACTTTATGTTTTATCAAATCCCAAAATCAGACCATAAGGTGGTCAAAAATGGCCAAACCTGTGGCCTAAAAACTGAGGACAGGTTGGTTTCCAGCCAACCCTAGAAATGTCCATTCACACATCCATCATAAAAACTTAACCACAATCACATATAAACTTAAAAATAAAATACTAAGGGCTCAAAATAAAATTATTACAACCCATTACATAAATAAATACACATCAATTTCCTTGATCAAAACTTAAAAATAGCTAAACCACAAAAAAAGGGTTTCAATTTTTCCCTTATGTGCTATGAACCAAGCACAACCGAACCAAGGCTTAGGTGACCAAAAATTGTTGTGTGGACCAAGGGGAAAATGGGGTCAGCCTTTGCTAGAAAGGAAACATAAAAATTTCTTTTTTATCATCAACCAAAAGAAACTAACAAAACCCCAAGAATTGGTTCTAGAACCTTACCAAAAAAACAACCTTGAATGACTTGAAATGACCTTGACAACGAGCCTCCTAAACAAGCTTGAATGTGGTTAATTTTTGGTGAACTTTGGCTAGGATTTTTAGGTGTTTTGCGAGCAAAGGGGTGTCAGTTTTGGCTAATAGAAAAGGGAGAGAAAGTTGTGTACTCTTGGGTTAGCAAAAGAAAGAAACAAGACCTAAAGGTAAGCACACATATTTATAGGAAAAAGTTAAGCAAGATTAATCAACCTTAAGCCCAATTAATCAAGCCAATTTTAGCCAAATTTGGGAACAAATCCCCTGTTGTTTTCTGCCCTCAAAACTCGAGGAAGGGCTACGTGCAAAAAGGAGGCCAAAGGCCTTAAATGCTTGGTTGGCCATGTGATCAATATTATTACATTTTTTAATCAAAAGTATCCAACACATTCTTTACTTTATGGGAAAATTTTCCCTATTTTTAGGGCTACATTTGGCCTTGTTTATGCTGCATGTGCATGATTTTCTACGGGAAAAATTCATCTATTAAGTCTTCTCTTTGCAGTCTAATTTCTTCCTTTCGTTATTTGACCCTTTTTTGGCAATGTTCTAGATTTTCACTGAAATTGAATTCTCTTTAATCGATTCTTATACTGATAATTTCTAGTTGGGTTGTAATGCTTATGAGCCCATTCTCTGTCTATTTTATTATTCATTTCCTATACTGTGGTTGTGTCTACACTGTGTTATCATTGCGCACGCATAACAAGGTGTTTTGATGCGAAATTTCAAACACAGTCTCTCTTGACTAATTTGGACGTGTTGATTTCAAATTTATCAGTTTTATGTCCATCTGAGATTGTTTAGATCAGTTTTCAGGATCTATGTGACCCCACCTCGAAAAATGTGTTTTGTGCTCAATTGAATAATTTGAGCCTTCAGTTTCGGGCTGAAAAAAGGTCGTCTTGACCGCTTTCCTGAGACTACGTATCTCTCAAACTAAAATTCACACTTTGTGCTCAAATGACTAGATTGAGCCTGCTGACTGTAAATATATCAGTTTTAAGTCAAATTAAGGCCGTAGTGGCCATTAGCCTGTAAGGACTGCCATTTTCATGGCTCCTACTTCCCATGTAATGAGACATTAAGGAATAAAATTAGAATATTTTGAGAGCTTTCGGATGCATATTTGGAAAACATGGTCAGGTACACGGTTGTGTAAGTGGTCGTGTACCATTCAAACTGTGTACGTGTGAGAGAAGCAGTGTAAATGTACATAGCTGTGTAGTGTGACACGGTCAGGTACACGTTTGTGTAAGTGGCCGTGTACATCTCAGGTTGACGAACGTGTAAGAGGTCGTGTTTCAGAACAGGGCCGTGTTGAGGAATTCCAACCAGTACACACTCGTGTCTGGAATGTACACGTCCGTATTGCCCTGTACATGCTCATGTAAGAGGCCATATAGAAGACTGTGTACTAAGCTGAGAGCCGTTGAAAAGACTCTCACGAATTGTGAAACCTAATTACTATGTGAGCAGTAATTAAGTTAGAAAATATAGTATATTTTCCAGTTGAATAGACTAAACAGATACGGTACTGTTTAAGTACAATTCGTGCAGTGAAAGGGGCGATCGACAGTGAACTCAGCCCCTCTGCTATGTGTATAAATGTATGAGACATGCAGTATCATGAAACAGTCCGGACGACCATTTCCTGATACAAGAATGGTGAACAGATCACCAGAACGCTCGGACCGAACATCTAAGCACGATAACAAGAGATAGCCCTAACAAGGGTACAATATTGAGAAAATGGTCGGGATGACCTCTTATCTCCTAGAAACTGACAAAATCGGAGTCAAAGCACTCAAACTAGTCAGTTAAGTTGAAAGTAATGAATAGTGAATAGTGAATAGTGAAAAATACTGTATTAAGTTACTGGCCAAGACAGTCTTAATTTGACTTAAAACTGGTATATTAACGGTCAGTAGGCTCAATCTGGTCGATTGAACATAAAATGAGAATTTTAGTTTGAGAGATACGCAGTATCAGGATGAAGGTCAAGACGACCTTTACTCGCTCCGAAACTGATAGATTTGGACTCAGAACATCCAAATTAGTCAATCGGGCACCTGATACGTTTTTCGAGATGAGGTCACACAGATCCCCAAAATTGATCCAGACGATCTCTGATGGATGTAAAACTGATAAAAATGAAATCAACATGTCCAAATTAATCAAGAGAGACTGTCTGAAATTTCACCCGGGAACGCCTCGGTTTACGTGTGAAAGGACAACACAGTATAGACACAACCATAGTATAGGATGTGAATAGTAAATTAGACTGATAATAGGCTCTTAGATAGTATAAAACAATCAGGAATTTACATGATAAAAATAGAATTCAGAAATCTAGTTTTTGGGTGAAAATTGGAACACTGCCGAAAAGGGATCTAATACCAAAGAGGAAAACTTAGACTGCAACAAGAGGCCTTCACAGATGAATTTTGGCCCTAGAAAACCATGCATTTTCAGCCCAATTTCCAGCCAAACACAGCCTATAAATCATGCCCACATGCTTTTGACTTCATGGAATAAAATAAGCCATTTAATGCAATTTAATGCACAGATGAATATTATTGCTTTTTCATGCCATTTAATGCACCACATTAATGCAAGTTGGCCTTGGTTTTTTTTTTTTTCCTGAAATTTCAGCCTTAAAGCCCACGTTTGGATGCTGTAAATGTAGAAGAAATTGCTCCAAAGTGGTCAATGAAAATTTGGATTAGAATGAATAAAAAATGCTAAAGTAGGGGACAAGTTCCTACTGCCTTTTTCCACCCATTAATGCAACTTTTTCTCTCTTCTTCCTAAGGCAGTCCCCACCCCATGTTTTTCAGTTGGAAATGCAGCACATTTTGTCCCCTAGATTAGCTAAAGTTGTAGCATTAAAATCGATAAAAACACATCAGAGCGGTGCAGTGAAACAATAAAAATTTTTCAAGATCGTTAAATATCTCGTGATGCCATATACAATAAATTAATAACAATAAAACTCATACCTCAAGAGGACACCAACTGCAGGAGGAGAATGACTAGAGGGCTTCAACCAACTAGCCTTCTCTACTATTCTCCAATTCTCAGATGGCAGAGTGTATGGGCACTCGGTTCCTCGACCGGTATGCTAGCACTGCTTGTCTTCTTCCGACCACCTAGATCTCTAAAGAACTTATTGTCACGGTGACTTGTGCAACAATAAGCCTGCTCACCAGAGAGTCTGTGGTCTAAAAGAACTAGAGTGGTAGGACCTTTATTTATAGACTTGCATGAGGTGATCCTTTGAATTTGAATTGGATTAGGAGAAGATTTTCTCCCTTATCCACAATAAAAACCTAAATTTGTAAGCCTTATCCAACCAAAAGGAATTCGGTCATCGTAGGGATTTTTCTTTCAAAATTCAAATAGGATTTTAACTTGAATTTTATCTCCTCATTCCCTCATAAAAAATTGATTTCCTTTTGTGCTAAAAACATGACTAGATTCAGTCATTAAAGTGTGAGGAGAATCAGAATTCAAATAAGATTTTCTAACTTTAATTTAATCTCATCCTTATCCAATTAAAAAACCGAAAATCCCCTTGAGATTTTCCTCAAAATTTCGACCAATCTTAGGGAGGAGAGAATCCAAATTCAACTGGGATTGAAACTTGAATTTTTCCTTGAACCTTATCCACAAAAACTGAATTATCTAGTAGGATTTTCCTCAACTAATTTTCGGCCACTTTTGTTAGAATTAGGATTCAAAATTCAAGTAAGATTCAAACAAGATTTTCCTCTCCTTTATCCAAATCAAAACCGAATTTTCTCTTGTGGATAATCCACAAAAAATTCGAATCCTATATGGATTGTGATTCAAAATTTGAATTTCAAATTTTAAAATTCAAACTTCAAATTCAAATTTCAAATTCAAATTTCAAATTTAAATTTCAAATTCAAATTTCAAATTCAAATGTCAAATTCGAATTTCAAATTCAAAATTTATATTTCAAATTTTAAATTTCAAAATTCAAAATTCAAAATTCAAAATCTATAAAAAGTTGTATTTCAAATTTTGTTCTCATGGATAATTTTCTACAACTCCAATCTGATCTCAAATAAAATCATGCCAACTTTGTTTGGAGTTCGAATAATTGTGTACTCTATTATCCAAAACAAAATATGAATTCAACCAGAGAGAATCTTGTCCATCGTCCTAATCCTATGTCAGCACCATCCATGCATAATCAACTAGCCAATAAGCATACACAAATCAATTTGCCAACATTATGTAGAGCTAGTAGAGGGACCAATTGGACATATATAATCAGGCTCCCGTGAATGCATATGATCATCATTCTGTACCGAACAACTCAATCATATGATCACTAATTTTAGAGTCACACCACTATAAACCTGAAACTAAACTCCCAATTATATACCGTATTATGTAAGCCTGTGATAAGCTAATGTCCAATGACCTTGTCATGTATGCAAAACCCTCATATGATATCCATGATCAGCCTTAGGTCAAAGTCTGTTTAATCCTACTGATTAGGCTATCTTAAAGTTCCATTATACTACCGAATAAGAAAATAATTATTCACCATATATGAATAAGAAGTCATCTGCCCAATAGACGACCCAAGGCCTTATCCATTTTCATATCCAGTATAATGCCTTTAAGAGGATGCCTTTAACTCCTTAAAGCTATGATTCTGATATTTGTAAACAAACCCTTCATCATATACAAGTCATGCACCCAATGAACCAGTCTAAAAGCTTATTACCTCTGAGACACTTTAGCCATTGGAACATCAAAGTACACAAGTCATATACATGAAGTAGTTCATTTACTTAGGATTAAGGTTATTGCATAATGAACGTCAAAAGTAGATTGATCCACTTATAGGGGACTACGTAGATCAATTACGCTTTAGTCCCAGTCTAATATGTCACCACCAAGCAACATATCTATGTCTCTACTTAGGAGTTCATGCTCCGGACAGTCAAGACAAACTGTTCCCACCATGGCGTTAGACAATATAATAGTCTTAACATGAGTTAGATGCTCGGTCTAACCCCATAGACTACAGACCTTAGTTTAGACCGCTTACTTCAGAACATTGTCTTCTCGCATACAAAAGTCCATTACATGCAATGTTCTAATAGTTTTAACACAAGCAATCAGTGAGCCATATTTGCTTACATTTACTTTAACATGTAAATAGAATAAGGACAAACAGCAATGTAATGAATAACCTCTCTATATAATTTTATTATCCAGTTCAAAATAAATACATCAATATGTCTCTCATGCTTAGGGCATTTCCTAACAAAAGTTGGCTTAATTAAGTTAGCTTAGATGTGGTTAATATTGCTTAGCATTTGCCGATAAATAGGCATGTATGCCTTCGTGTCTCATTTCTTCCTTTTGGCACACCAAAAACCCCAAAACACCAAAGTTTTTCTCTCTGTTTTTCTTTAGCAAACCCACGCCCTTTTGTCGCCCTAAAACACTCCAAAGTTCACAAAAAATTTTTACCAAATATTAGCTACACACACTAGCTTGCATTCAAGCCTTTCACTCAAGCCACTTCAAGGTCGTTCTTTAGTAAGTTGCTAGGACATCTCTTTTGTGATTTTGTTGTCTTTTTAGTTTGGTAACCAAAGTGGAATTTTGTGTTCTCCTCAACCCCAAGATCGAACCCTTTCCCCTCTTGGTCCACACAAGGATTTTGCCCCGCCCCCCCTTCGATTCTGTTCGTTTCATGCTTGGTTTATAGCACCCTAAGGTATAACCTAAAAAACCCTTCCTTTTTGTGGTTAGTTTATTTTAAGCTTTGATCAAAGGGATTTATGTGTATTTGTTCAAGCCATGGGTTATAATAATCTTTATTTTAGCTCTTAGCATTATGGTTATGTGTATTTGTGGTTATGTACTTGAGTTTTACAATTTTTTTTTGGGTGAATGTGCATGGACGTTTTAGGAAGGACAGGACACAAATTTGTCTAGTTTTAGGGCCATGGTTTTGGCCAATTTTGAACATGATAAAAGCTGTTTTTTGAGGATTCGTATAACATGAAACTTTAAGAAAATTTTGTTACGAGTATTTTTTCATCAAATAGAGGTTGGCCATAAATGACTGTAAGATAGGGTTTTAAGGCACTTTTCAACCGGAGGTCAAAACTGGGGCCAAAATCCTGATTTATAGGGACGGCCTCAGGTTTTTGCAAAACTAACCCTTTTAAAGTCCGAACCGGACTCCGGTCAAAACACAAAAGTTTTAGATCACATCGAAACCTTTGAGATGACTCAAGTGTGTTTGAAAAATTTGGCCGTTTCGGGTCTCAAATAGAGATGTTTTTGAAAGTGCGCAAAACTGGGCATGAAAATTGGCCACGGGTTATGAAAGAGTCGGTCCCATTGGAGGCCAAACCAAGCTCCGAGATGTTCATGAGATTAGTTCACCTCGTTGAGGACAAAAACTTTTATGTTTGCCAATTTCACAAATTAAATCTTTTCGGACAAGTTTTAAATGGTTTTCGGAAGATGGTTCAAAAACCAACCTTTTTGACTTGAACACCAACATGTGTTCTCTCTTTTAAAAATGCAGACCGATTTTTATAAAAATGCCCCCACCTTCCATTGAGGTTCTAAGGGGTCAATTTAAAAGGACAACATTGCCCCAAAATTTTACAAGGATTTTAGAACATTTTTCAAAAAAATGGCAGTGGTAGCCCGGTTTACTAGTACACCAATATACAAGGAAACTGGTTAGATGACAAGCCCAACTAGTCGATAGGCCTAATGTGAGGTAACCGGTTAGTGGATTAACCGGTTAACTAGTCTAATACACTAGGTAACCTAATAGGTTACACAATCCAATACGCAAGGTAGCCTGGCAGGCTACATAGTTAACGACACGCGAGGTAACCTGTCAATGGACTAGTCGGTCAAACATTCAAAGATTGAGTTTGAATGTGAAGGTGAGATACGATGATTAATTTGTCAAATAGATGAATTAATCAGTCACGATAGATACTGGTGCTGCCAAAGTAGAGCAGTTGGTACCGAGGGGCATCAGTACCCTATAATGATAAGAATTTATAGTCACTAACGACCTTAGTGACTTAAGAGTAAATATTAACGACAATGCATTATGGTTACAGGTCGGCACCGGTAATTTGCATCGAGGCAAAGTGTTAACTATTGGCAAACAAGTACTATTGGCAAACAAGTATGTACAACTCCGCCTACGGTATGAATAAAATGTATTTAAAATGATGTTTTTACAGTATGTTAAGTATGTATGCCATGCACGCATTGTTGCACAGCATGTATAAAAGCATATAGTTTCACAATCAAGTAGGTTGATGAAAGAACAAGTTAGATGCCATACATCCCTATCATGCAACACTAAGGAATGGCTTAGTAGAGCATATGGCACGATCAGATAAAGAATTGGGTAATTGAATTTAAGGTATCGATATAACGTGTACGAGGTCCATATTAGGCATCAAAATATAACGGGCACGAGGCTCATATTATGTATAGAAATATAATGGGCATGAGGCCCATATTAGGTATAGGAATATAAAGAGCACGAGGCCCATACTACGTATAGAAATATAATGAGAACGAGGCCCACATTATGTATAAAAATATAGCAGGCACGAGGCCCACATTATTTATAGAAATATAACAGACACGAGGCCTATATTATGTATAGGAATATAACGGGCACGAGGCCCATATTATGTATAGGAATATAACAGGTGTCATAATCGTAAAATTTTACTGCTTCTAAAAATTTTGTATAACCTGTGTACTCTATGATTTTCATGTGAAAAACTGTAAAATATATGTTTTAATATTATTTAGACGCAAAAATGTTCAGACAGTGCAGATAAGAGAGTGCTCAGAAACGGGAAATTTTACCGAACCAAAATTGGACAAATTATGCCTTTTCGGATTTGAAAATTTTGATAATATACTGTAAACCACTAAAAGACGAAATACTTACGGTATTGATTTTTAGGCAAATCAGAGCGAAATAAGGAAAATCGATCGTGCGGACAGCCTCAGGAACTCGTCTATGCAATTTCGGTGCAAAAATCTTAGGTTTGACTTTTAGTCAAAAGTTTGACTCCAAATATATATAAGGAGTCAAAGATTGAGTGTTTGCCTTTGAAAGGAAGTAAGAATACATTCAAATCCAAGGGCTAGGGTTTAAAGTCAAGAAAAATCAATGGTTAGGATGCAAAGTCAACTAGAAAAGTCAAAGGAAGCTTAAGCAAAAATTCTTGAAGCTTCTAGGGCTGAAAGGTGGCGGATTTTGGGGCCAAAAACAGATAAAAATCTGGCCATTTTTGCTCAATTGTAAAACAGCCCCTAAAGAGTAGAAAAATTACATCAAAAGTTTACCAAAATACCCTTAAATTCTTTGCAATTCGGTCCCTCCTTTTTGGCTGATTATATGCATGGTTTTGGGGGCTTAGAAACCAGAAAATTTTCTGGTTTTCAGCCACCATTGAAGCCGTGCATCTCTCTTAGTGAAAGCTCAAAAATTTCTTCAAAATTTGGCCAAGAAAGAGTGAAAAATTCATCACAAGGTTCAAGTTATCAAGCAAGCAAGGTAATCCTTCATTTTGGCACCATTTCTTCTTGTTTTTCATGAAGAAAAACTGTGTATTATGGGCTGATTTGAAGTGAGAAAAATCAGTTTTTGTTTCATTGATTTATGCTTGAAAGTGTGTAAATGGTGAATGATTAAAGCAAGTGTGAAATCATGAGCATGAAAAGCAAGTTTGTGTGTGTTTTTCTTTCATCAAAACCGTGGGTTATTAGGGTTTGGAATGATGAAATTTTCATGTTGTTTTGGTTGATTTTTGATGTTGAAAATCATGTGGAAATGGAAAGAAAGAAATAGATGAAATGAGATTGAAAAACACTAAATGTTGGTGTTGTGTTTTCAATTCAAAACCGTGGGAAAGAAAGGAAGAAAAAAATGAGATTTTGTGTTGATTGTGTATGATAGATGTGATGTTGCTTTTTTGTAGAAAACAAGAAAGAAAAAATGGAAATGAAACCAAAATTGTGAGGTTGATTTTCCAAAGAAAATCCGTGAGATAATGCATGAGATTTTGAAGAATTATGTTAGGGTTTTGTGGTGAAAAATGAATGTGCTGATGTTGAAAACAAATAAGGAAATTTTGAGTTATAAAACAAAAATTTTTGTTTGGGGTTTTTGAAGAAAAACCGAGTATGAGTTTAGTGGAAAATGAGAAAGTTTTGTTAAGTTATGATAATGTGTGATTTGAGTATAAAACTGGGCCTAAAAGTGACAAAGAACGGGTTGAAATCCCGTTAAAAATAAGCAAGTTTTGTGATGAAATTTACGTAAAAAGTTTGTAACTTTTACGTAAAATCAGGTTTGTGGTATAGTACTTGGCAGGGTAGAATATGATAGATGCTGCCGAAATTTTCAGAACGCTCGAAGGGTAATTTGGTAAACGAGAGGTAAAAATAGGGTCGGGAACTGAAAACCCAAGCTCCCTCAAAAACCTAAGCTCGAGAAGAGAATAAGGGACGATTACATGACTTGTAAAACAGTCATTTGAGGTCCCTAAAGGCTAGAAAAACAAGAAACGACCTCGAGGGTCGGAATAGTACCACCCGAGGGTTTTTGTAGAAAATATCGTAAAAGCTCGGTAAGACCTAAGAAACATTATTTTAGGATTTTTGGGATCAGAAAATCCAGATAAAATGATAAAACAAGAATTTCCTAGTCTATAGTCCCGTCAGGGGCAAAATGGTCATTTTGACCAAAATTTTCTAAATTGTAAGAAAAAGGTCGTAAAAGCCTCAGAATAATTTTATTAAAATTCTAAAGGCTAAAATAGAGTGGTAAGTCAGAAAAACGAGGGAAAAACCTGTTAAGGACGAAATGGTCATTTTGTCGAAAGTTAGGGGCAAAACGGTCATTTTGTCAAAAAGTTCAGATAAGTGTTATTAAGACCCAAAATAGTAGTTTATACAGCAGAATGATTCCAAAATTAAAAATATCAATCCTACAATGGATAATTAAGAATTTCAATTAGAAATTTTATATTTTCACTATAGTTTGGATATGAAGTGAATAGTAAAAATAACCGCAATTATTTCAGTTATAGGAAAGCAACCAAAAGGCGAGTTAAAGAAGTCGGTTGACTCAGGGAAGGAATTGCTAGTAAAATATGTGTGAGTTCAGACATTTATTTGTCTGCAGCATGAATTTACTTAGTATGCTTATGTGATATAGATGATAGAAATTTAGTAGTCAGGTGCGGTAGGCACACTAACATAAGATATAAAATCTTAAGAAAACTACATAATAAATTATAGAATAAATTATAGAGAGTTCCAAACCCAGGAGGCAGCATAATTACCACTGGTCAGGAACCACCAGAAACTCAGTAATTAAATCAGTATTGGTGTACTGGCCTCCCACATAGGTGGAGGTTTCTCAGATTTCAGTTACAGTTACAGTAGGACTCCAAACTGCTGGTGATACATCCCAGGTTTGGATCTCTGATATATTCAGACTGTAGAGGATTGGCCAGTGGGTTACTCCCTAGAGTCCTTCTCAGTTATGCGCGCACTACGGTATGACTAATACAAGGGCCCAATAGCAGAATTTAGTAACAGATAAAGACTTAAGATTTCAGAACAGTCATAATTGAGCATAAAATGTACTAACTGACTATGCAGTAGCTTAGATACCAGTTGACATGAATAGTATCAGTCAAAATCAACCTTACTATTCATGGTCCAAAGTCAAAGTTACTATTTATATGAATAGTGCTTTCATGATTTTGTGTTTTATGTTCTTGCATGTATGTTTGAACTTACTGAGCCTATCACTCACTAGGTTATTCATGTTACAGGTAAGAAACCTGTACACCAGTAGACAAAGGATGGACGAGGTGCAGGATTGCATCTGCCTTCAGGGCTGGGCGAGGGGAATGGTCCTGCTGTTGTTTTCCGCTGAGCAGACTAAAAGTGTTGTTTTGAGAGTAGATTTTAAGTCGTATTTTGATAATACATCATGATGTAAATTATGTACAACTAGTATAATAGTAGTATATTTTATGTTGTATGTTGCTTATATTTTTACAGTTCACAATCACTAACAGTTTTTAAAAAAAAATCCCTTGGTTTTCAGATTAAAAATCGTTTTAATTACAAATAGTAATTTAACAAGAATAAGTTACAAGTAAGATATCGGTGACCCATTGAGGTAACGGTCTACCATAGTGGACTTTAGAGCTCTACTATGCTAGTACTATAGCCTCAATTCAGGGCGGGGCACCACAACAGGCACGAGGCCCATATTACGTATAGAAATATAACGGGCACGAGGCCCACATTATTTATAGAAATATAAAGGTTTCTAAGTAGACATAAGAAAGAAAAAATAATAACAAAGTATAAATGAGCATAACCGGAACATGCATTATTCATGGCATGCATTAGTTATAGTTCGCTATGCTTCTAGTTACAGTAAGATGCATTCAGTACATGATGTTTCTGTTATGCGTATAGTATGTGAAGTTTTATATTCAATGATATTATGTGACGATTGTAGGACAATAAATTGGTAAAAACGTATTAGAGTGGCGCAGTGGAACAATAAAAATTTTTAGATCGTTAAATATCTCATGATGCCATATACAATAAACCAACAACAATTAAAACTCATACCTCAAGGATGCCAATCTTGCAGGAGGAGAATGACCAAAGGCTTCAACCAACTAGCCTTCTCTACTATTCTCCAATTCCCGCATGGCTGAATGTGTGGGCACTCTGAACCTCGATCGGTATGTTAGCACTGCTAGTCTTCTTCCGATCACCCAGATCTCCAAAGAACTTATTGTCACGATGAGCTGTGCAACAATAAGCCTGCTCACCTGAGAGTCTGTGGTCTGAGAGAACTGGAATGGCAGGACCTCTATTTTGTAGACCTGCATGAGGTGATTCTCTGAATTTGAATTGGACTAGGAAAAGATATTCTCCCTTATCCATAACCATAAAAATCTGAATTTTCTATGGGAGATTCTCAACAATAAAATTCGGCCATTATGGATAAATCCAATCCAAATCTAAACAAGATTTTAACTAGAATTTTATCTCTCCTTTTTCAACCAAAAAATCCGAAATTCCTAGGAGAAAATCTCCTCAAAAAATTCGGCCACATTTAGGATAAGGGGGAATCAAAATTTCACTAGGATTTTCAAGCTTGAATCTTATCTCAACCTTATCCAAAATAACCGAATTTTCCTAGGAGATACACTCCAAATTTTCGGCCACTTTTCAGGGAGGAGAGAATCCAAATTCAACTGGGATTGAAACTTGAATTTTTCCCTTTGAACCGTATCCACAAAAACCGAAATTCCATTGAGGATTATCCTCAAAATTTTGTCCACCTTTTGTTAGGATTTAGATTCAAAATTCAAGTAGGATTCTAACAAGATTATCCTCTCCAAATCCAACTCAAATTCGAATTTCAAACCTTGTGGATTTTCCACAACAAATTCGAATCCCACTTGGATTGTGATTCAAAATTTGAATTTCAAATTTCAAATTTCAAATTCGAATTTCAAATTCAAATTTCAAATTTCAAATTTCAAATTTCAAATTTAAATTTCAAATTCAAATTTCAAATTCGAATTTCAAATTCAAATTTCAAATTCAAAATTCAAAATTCAAATTTCAAATTTCAAAATTCAAATTTCAAAATCCACAAAACAGTTGTGTTTCAAATTCTTGTTCTCATAGATAATTTTCTATAACTCCAATCCAATCTCAAATAAAATCATGGCAACTTTATTTGGAGTTCGAATAATTGTGTACTCTATTATCCAAAACAAAATCTAAATCCAACCGGAGAGAATCTTGTCTACAATCCTAATCCTGTGTCATCACCATCCATGCATAATAAACCAACCAATAGCATACACAAATCAATTTGCCAAACGTTAAGGAATTATGTGGAGCTAGTAGAGGGACTGATTGGACATATATAATCAGGCTCCTGTGAATCCATATGATCATCATTCTTTACTGAACAACTCAATCATATGATCACTAATTTCAGAGTCACGCCACTATAAACCTGAAACTGAACTCCTAATTATATACCATATTACGTAAGCCTATGATAAGCTATCGTCCAATGACCTTGTCATGTATGCAGAACCTGTGACAACCGGGAAATTCAGGTAATTCTCGGATGAAAATGTACAAATGTATGTATATAATAATTTATACTGTTTAAAGAGTGAAATAAATGTATTTATATTGTTTAGAATATATGAAAATGTTCTAACAATACTGACGAGTAAGAATTCATTGTTGGAAAAATTCACTGAATTGAAACGGGTGAAACGGTGCTAAAAACGGCATTGAAAACCCTAATCGGGACAATAAAAGACGAAAAACTTCCGGGATTAATTTTGATTAAACGGAAGCAGTTTAAATTGATCTGACTGCACAGGAGACCTCAGGAACACGCTGGGACGATTTCAGGAAAATTTCGGCTCAAACCGGTATCGGTCAAAAAGTAGTCGAATTAATGTGAATAGTGAAAGTCAAAGTCAACTTTTGCTTTAGCATTTATGACATCATAAATCCCTTGAATAAATGGGAAGAAATGGTGGTTGGTAGCATTAATGGCCATGATTTAGTGTCTTTTTGATCTAATGGCCAAGATTTGGCCAAAATTCACCATTTTAAATTTTTGAAAATTTTGGAAAGAATTAGAGTTGAAAGGTGGTGAAATGTGATTGGTTGGTAGCCAAATTAATTGGCTTAATTCATGGTTAAGTCGGCCACTTTTGGGGAACAAAAGGCCGAGACAATTTTTCAAGCCAAAATCAAAGAACAAAATTTGCTAAGTTATTTCCATGGTGAACCGTGAGCAACCCAAGGGAGATTAAGTGATTCCTTCAATTTTCTTTCACAAAATTGGTGTCAAAGCATTCCTTGAAGACAAAGGAAGCAAGTGAACAAGGTAACTCCCCTTGTATTGAACTTTTTATTGGTTTTTTTTCAAGAAAACCGTGTGATTAATAGTGAAAAAAGATGGAAAAATTTTTGGTTGTTTTCATTGATTTGATGCTTGGGTTTTGTTAAGGGTGTAATTAGGAAGAAAACCATGTAATTGGTTTAAAGAAAAATTGTTGGTTTTCCAAGGGTAAAACCGTGGGTTACCATGGGTGATCAATGAGAAATTTTTGTGGTTTAATTGTTAACATGCTTTCAATTCATATTTTGTTAAGAATAAAGCATGATTTGCATTATGAAAAACTTGGAAAAATTTTTGTTAAAGTGGCCGTGGGTTACTTAGGGTTTGGAAGAAAATTTTGCACGGTTTACTTGATAATTGGATGATTTAAATCATGCATTTTATAATGTAAATGATGAAATTGTGAATGAAAGCAAGAAAAGAAAAAAATTGGGGTATGTTTTATTAGTGTGGCCGTGGGTTATATGTGATTAAAAACCCTAGGAAAATTGTTGAAAAATGCAATGAAAATGGGCTTGAAAATGTGTTAGAAAATGACATTTTAATAGCCTAAGATTTGGTGAAAATTTGAGAAGTTTTGGTTAGGTTTTGATTGTCAAAACCGTGGCCAAAAACTAAGGATGAAAATGAAAAATTTTTGTGTAATGTGGGTTAAAATGCAAATTGGAATTTTGTGAACTTTTATGTAAAAGTTTGGAAAACTTTTACATAATATAGGCTTGTGGTATAGTACGTGGCAGGTACATATGGTTCGAGGCGTACCTAACGCCAGTAGCCTTAAAATTACGCCGAAATGCTGCCGAAATTTTGAAAACAGCATTTGGGGTAAAACAGGAATTAAAAATAAAAGTTGAGGGTCGGGTCGGAAACCCGAGTCCCTAACGGAAAATTGAATAAGGGAACCTAAGGGGTGGTTCATGAATAGTAACCCGTCCCCTAAAAATGTAAAACGTGAGTGAAACTGAAAAACCGACCCCGAGGGGGGCGTTTTTGGAAACGAAATAAAGGTCCAAGTCGGGAGTGGAAAATCCGAGTCTTGGAGACCTAGATCGGGAATGTCTAGATGAACGTTTTAAATACTAGTGAAATGTCCATTTGAGGCTCCGAAACGATAGAAAATCACTAAACCGACGTAAGGGTCGGAATAGTGCTTCCCGAGGGTCGGGAAAGTGAAAAGTGAAAATAAAATAGAAATGAACCCGGTAATGATTAGAAAAGAGTCAGAAAAGTTCCTGAGAGCCAAAAATGCAGTCTGGATCGGGAAAATTCCGTCAGGGGTAAAATTGTAATTTTGCCAAAATATAGGGGCAAAATCGTAATTTTGTAGAAGTTGAGAAAAATGGGGAAAATGATAAATAAAGCCTAAAAAGTTATAAATAGGTTTTATTTAAGCTTTTAAATGAAAAATAAAAGTTATAAATGGAAATGAAATTAACAGACAAGGTTTTGTCTGTAGGATCCAAAAATCGACCTACAAGGAGGGCGATCAAAGATCTAAGAGAGAAAGAGGGAAGAGATTGATAAGGTAAGTTCAGAAATTTACCTGTCTGTAATATATAGCATTATTGTTGCTAACTTTGATGTACTAACTATAAGTTAGGTACATATGTGCTACGGGCACTATTATAGAATAGCGAGAGAGAAGTAATGTGCTACGGGCACTATTGAGAATGGACACATTGTTAATTGTGCTTCGGGTACTAGAGCGAGGTTAATGAAACCCACTCTCATAAAATTAAAATGTGAACCATTCCTAACCACGGGACAATGTGAAGTCACTGGGTTAGAATTTTAAAAAGTCGGTAATGAAACCACTTTCTGGCATACCAGCCTTCCGTACAGGGAGGTATTTTTGCCTTCGGGGCTATGAGGAGAATAAGGCTGTGGAGGTCAGCACTAATGTACCGCTCCCAGTCATGTACAATTTTGCCTTCGGGGCTATGAGATTAAGGCTGTGGAGGTCAGTACTAATATACCGCTCCCAGTCACGCGCACTTAAATGGTACTGCCAACCTGAGCTCAAAACCAGAACATAAGCAAAGATAATTACATAAAACTGAAACTATGCCATAATTGAGCATAAGACAGTTTAGTGAGAGTACTAACATCGCAGTAGATGTACTGTTGTGACACTGTGTTGTGGTCAAAGTTACTATTCATGTATGAATAGTGGCCAAACTTACTATTCACATATGAATAGTGGTCAACGGACTATTCATGATGAATAGTACTATGAGTACTATTCATCATGAATTTTATTTCTTGCATGTTTGAACTTACTGAGCCTGTAGCTCACCATTTTTGCTAATGTTGTAGGTAAGCGACCAGCTCAGTAGCTTATTTGACTGGATGCGGACGGGATGGCGCGTGTCAAATCGGATAACTGGGCGAGGGATATGGTCCTGCCAGAGTCTTTCCGCTGAGCGATAAAAAGGGAAAGAAAAACAAAAAGAAACAGTCTTTTGTAATATTATATATTTTACAAAAGTACTGTAATATGTAAATTACTTTGTACTTGCCAACAAAGTAAATAGTGGGAAATGTTTTACATGATGTTTAAAAAGAAAAAAAAAATTTCCCAAAAACGTCATGATTTACTAAGAGAGAAAGATTAGCCGGTGACCCATGAGAGTACAATCTATCGCAGTTAGCGATAAAGCTTAACTGTAATAGTATTGTATGATCTCTACGAGAGGCGGGCCGCCACAGAACCCTCATATGATCTACATGATCAGCCTTAGGCCAAAGTCCGTTTAATCCTACTGATCAGGCAATCTTAAAGTTCCATTATACTACCGAATAAAGAAAATGATTATTCACCATATATGAATAAGAAGTCATCCGCCCAGCAGACGACCCAAGGCCTTGTCCATTTTCACATTTAGTATAATGCCTTTAAGAGGATACCCTTAATTCCTCATTAGAGCTATGATTCCAATATCTGTAAACGAACCCTTCATCGTATACAAGTCATGCATCCAATGAACCGGTCTATAAACTTACTACCTCTGAGACGCTTTAGCCATTGGAACATCAAAGTACACAAGTCATATACATGAAGCTGTCCTTTTACTCAGGATTAAGGTTACTGCATAGTGAACGTCAAAAGCAGATTGATCCACTCAAAGCGGACTTCGTAGATCAATCACGCTTTAGTCCCGGTCTAATATGTCACCACCAAGCAACATATTCATGTCTCTACTTGGGAGTCCAGCTCCAGATAGTCAAGACAAACCGTCCCCTCCAAGGCTTTAGACAACATAATAGTCTTAACATGAGTTAGATGCTCGGTCTAACCCCATAGACTACAGACCATAGTTTAGACTGCTAACTTTAGAACATTGTCTTCTCGCATACAAAAATCCATTGCATGCAACGTTCTAACAGTTTAACACAAGCAATCAGGGAGCCATATTTGCTTACATTTACTTTAACATGTAAATAAGACGAGGACAGATAGCAATGTAATGAATAACCTCTATATATAATTTTATTATCCTATTCAAAATAAATACATCAAAATGTCTCTAATGCTTAGGGCATTTCCTAACAATCTCCCACTTGCCCTAAGCCAGCAGATGTGCCATGTTACGCATCCCCATCGCCTCTATGTGCCTCTCAAAGCTTCTAGCCACCAAAGTCTTAGTAAAGGGATCGGCGATGTTGTCCTCGGACGCGATCTTACATACATCCACTTGTCCTGTCTCTAAGTGTCCTCTAATAATATGATATCTCCGATCAATGTGCTTGGTCCTCTTGTGGTGTCGAGATTCCCTTGTGTTGGCAATAGCCCCTGTATTATCACAGTAAAGTGTGATAGGCTTGTCAACACCCAGAATGACCTCAAGGTCTCTAAAGAACTTGCGGAGCTAAACCGCTTCTTTAGATGCCTCAGCCGCAGTCACATACTCAGCCTCCATAGTAGAGTCAGCTGTGCAGCCCTGCTTCACGCTCCTCCACACAATGGTGCCTCCTCTGAGTAAAAACACTGATCCAGATGTCGATTTCCTCGAGTCCTTACAAGTCTGGAAGTCTGAGTCCGTGTATCCTACGGGTGTTAGGTCCCCTCCAGAATACACCAGTATATAATCCCTCATTCTCTTAAGATACTTGAGTATATACTTTACAGCTTGCCAGTGCTTGGTTCCAGGATTTGCTTGATATCGACTCACCATACCTACTGCAAAACATATATCTGGGCGAGTGCAAAGCATAGCGTACATAAGGCTACCCACAGCAGATGCATAAGGGACCTTACTCATACACTCTCTTTCTTCCGATGTCTTGGGACAGTCATCCAATGAAAGAGTTAGACCGGCAATAGAAGGTTGTGAGCCTTTCTTTGCCTCTTGCATTGCATATTTGTCAATTATTTTATCTACGTATGAAGCTTGGGATAACGCTATCATTTTGTTCTTTCGATCTCTGAAGAGACGAATGCCTAGAACATAATTAGCTTCTCCCAAGTCCTTCATGTCAAACTATTGGTGTAACCAAAGCTTGACCGATGATAAGTTCCCTACATCATTCCCAATGAGTAGTATATCATCGACATAGAGTATCAGAAAGACCACTTTTCCATCCTTAATACGTTTATAAACACAAGGTTCATAACATTCTGCTCAAAACCAAATGTCTTAATCGCTTGATCAAACCTCTGGTTCCATGAGCGGGATGTTTACTTTAATCCATAAATGGATCCAAGCAACTTGCAAACTTTCCTTTCTTGGCCTTTCGCTACGAACCCTTCGGGCTGTATCATATAGATACACTCTTCAAGATGGCCATTCAAGAATGCCGTCTTGACATCCACTTGCCAGATCTCGTAATCGAGAGCCGCAGCAATGGACAGAAGAATACGGATAGACTTCAGTATAGCAACAGGCGAAAAGGTTTCATCGTAATCGATTCCAGCCTTTTGCGTGTATCCCTTTGCAACCAGTCTAGCTTTGAAAGTTTCCACTCTCCCTTCCGCATCCTTCTTTCTTTTGTAGACCCATTTGCATCTAATGGATTTTATCCCATCCGGCAAATCTACAAGTTCCCAAACAGAGTTGGATTTCATAGAATCCATCTCATTGTTCATAGCTTGTTTCCAAGATTTAGAATCAACATCATTTACAGCTTCATCATAAGTGACCGGATCATCCTCATGCTCATGAGTCTCGGCCTGGTATACCTCAGCATCATACATGAAGAAATTAGGTTTCTTCGAAACCCTCCCACTACGACGAGGCATCCTAAATTGTTGATCGTCTGCAGGTCTTTCACTGGAACTCGAACTTGCGTCCAAGACCGAAATTTGTGGAGTAGTTCTTTCACCCGATAACTCCTCTAGCACCACTTTGCTTCGAGGCTTAAAGTCATTCATGTGACTTTCCTCCAAGAATGTCGCATGGGTTGAGACAATGACCTTTTGTTCTTTCAGGTTATAGAACAGACCTCCTTTAGTTCCTTTTGGATACCCTACAAACATGCATAATTCTGATCTTGGTTCCAACTTTTTCGCATCCCCATCCAGTACATGCGCCGGGCAGCCCCATATTCTCATATGTCCAAGGGAGGCTTCCTGCCGCGCCACAATTCATCTGGAGTTCTGGGAATTAATTTGCTCGGAACCTGGTTCAGAATATAGCACGCCATTTGTAAAGCATATCCCCAAAATGATAATGGCAGCATTGAATAACTCATCATAGACCGTACCATATCCAATAAGGTTCTGTTTCTCCTTTCGGCTACACCATTCTGTTGTGGAGTACCCGGTGCAGTCAATTGGGATAATATCCCGTTCTCTACAAGATGTCCTAGAAATTCATCGGAGAGGTATTCGCCACCTTGATCAGATCGAAGTGTCTTTATGGATTTATCCAATTGCTTTTCCACTTCCGCACGATACTCTTTGAACTAGTCAAAGGTTTCGCTCTTGCGGTGCATCAGATACACATATCCATACCTCGAGTAATCATCTATAAAAGACACATAATACTCGAACCCTCCTCGTGCTATGACGTTCATGGGGCCACATACGTCAATATGCACAATTTCTAAGAGCTCTTGAGCCCTTGCACCCTTAGCTCCAAAAGACCTCTTAGTCATTTTACCCTCTAGACAAGACTCATATTGGGGAAGACGTACCTCCTCCAGAGATTCCAGAGGACCGCCTTTCACCAATCTTTAAATCCGATCTTGATTAATATGACCAAGTCTTAAATGCCAAAGATACGCCTTGTTAGAGTGAGAAACTTTCAACCTTTTAGAGTTATCAATTAATTCAGTGTCAAGTAGTGAGTACATCTTTGGTTTGATCAAATATAGGTTTCCATCCATCCATAAAAGACTTATTTCTATGAATATCAACTCTTTTACTAAAAGAAACTGAATAAGAATCCTTTATTAAACAAGCTATCGATATAAGGTTCCTCCTAAAATTAGGAACATAAAAACAGTCTTTCAATAAAATAAACCTAAATTGATCAAAATAAAGATAAACATCTCCCACTGCCTCAGCCACCACCAAGCTGCCGTCCCCAGTTCGCAACGAGAGGCTCCTATCATGTAGACTTCTCGTTTCTACAAACCCCTTCCTTGCCCTTGGCGGCTAGGATTTCCCGGCAAGCCTTCTTGAAGTGACCTACCTTCCCACAGCAGAAGCACTTGGACTTTTTAGGGTCCCTGGGCTTCTTGTTCTTCTTCTTCCCATCCGAGACAGGAGGATTAGAAGAACTGGAAGCCGTTTGCTTCTGATTTGGCCTCTTCCTCTTCCGTGAAGGTTTGGAAGATTCCGCCAAATTGGCCTCACCTTTGGGTTGGACAACATCCCCATCCCTGATCATCTGCTCATAAGCCTGAAGTTACTTCATGAGCTCGGTTAGTCCTAACTCCCTTGTCGCCAGATTGTATGCGGCCTTAAACCCCACAAAATCTTTAGACAGAGTTTTGAACATCATCTCAATCTGGGTGTTGTAGTCCAACTCAGCACTGTTTTCGGTAGCCTCAGCGAAGAATCCCATTAGAGTGATCATATGGTCCTTCACCGGAGTACCCGCCTTCTGCTTAGAGTTCATAATACTGGTGATAGCGAACTGTCGAGCCAATTTTTCTTGGCCTCTGAACATGTCCTCCAGATTCTCCATGATCTCCCCAGCAATTTGATAAGTCTGATGCTACTTTTGTAAAGCACTCGTCATGCTAGCAAGTGTGTAGCATCGAGCTATATCATTGGATTCTCTCCAATGAGTATAGGCAACCGGGACCTCCTCAATCGGTGTGTTAGGTTTTGGCCCTGGTGGGCATGGTTCGTCCAGTTCGAACTTGGGTCTCTCGCAGCTGAGAACTATTAACAGATTTCTTTTCCAATCCTTATAATTGTCGCCATTCAGTTTATTCTCAGTCAGTATTGAAATGAGGGGTGTCGGTGACATTTTGAACTTAAATAAAATTATACTAGACATCATTACAAAGCCCAAGCAAATATACAGATGATTTAGCAAATAAAGCATACAAGTATGTTCCTACATGAAACTTGAAAAACATGTAGCATTGCAACGGTAATTCTCAGCACCTATTGGCCCAAGCCACCGAGGGGTGGTCATGAAAACAAATAGCCAGAACATGGACCCTGTCCAATTAATATATGTTGCCTTAAATCCTCCAAGGTTAAGACATATATTAATAACCGCTTATTTGGCCACCAGTTTAGTTAACAGAGCTTCTAGGGAAGGTTAATAACTAAACGAGTCTTGAGTGTATAACCATTGTTTACGTAGTCCGATCCATGTCCTACCAAGCCACCGAGGGGTGATCATGAATAGGATCGTACCCGAACATGTTTTCCACATAGGAGATCTAATCTAATATACCAGCAGCGGTAAACACCTACCGAGGGGTGTGGTCAGGGCAGAACTGACGCGAGGCGTTACCATGCTTTCACATATGGATCAAGAATGGAGGCCGTGGGTTTTGTCCCTATCCATAACCATAAAAATCTGAATTTTCTATGGGAGATTCTCAACAATAAAATTCGGCCATTATGGATAAATCCAATCCAAATCTAAACAAAATTTAACTAGAATTTTATCTCCCCTTTTTCAACCAAAAAATCCGAAATTCCTAGGAGAAAATCTCCTCAAAAAATTCGGCCACTTTTAGGATAAGGGAGAATCAAAATTCCACTAGGATTTTCAAGCTTGAATCTTATCTCAACCTTATCCAAAATAACCGAATTTTCCTAGGAGATACACTCCAAATTTTCGGCCATTTTTCAGGGAGGAGAGAATCCAAATTCAACTGGGATTGAAACTTGAATTTTTCCCTTTGAACCTTATCCACAAAAACCGAAATTCCATTGAGGAATATCCTCAAAATTTCATCCACCTTTTGTTAGGATTTAGATTCAAAATTCAAGTAGGATTCCAACAAGATTATCCTCTCCAAATCTAACTCAAATTCGAATTTCAAACCTTGTGATTTTCCACAACAAATCCGAATCCCACTTGGACTGTGATTCAAAATTTGAATTTCAAATTTCAAATTCGAATTTCAAATTTCAAATTTTAAATTTCAAATTTAAATTTCAAATTCAAATTTCAAATTCGAATTTCAAATTCAAATTTCAATTTCAAATTTCAAATTCAAAATTCAAAATTCAAATTTCAAAATTCAAATTTCAAAATCCACAAAATGGTTGTGTTTCGAATTCTTGTTCTCATGGATAATTTTCTACAACTCCAATCTAGTCTCAAATAAAATCATGGCAACTTTATTTGGAGTTCGAATAATTGTGTACTCTATTATCCAAAACAAAATCTAAATCCAACCGGAGAGAATCTTGTCTACCGTCCTAATCCTGTGTCATCACCATCCATGCATAATAAACCAGCCAATAGCATACACAAATCAATTTGCCAAACGTTAAGGAATTATGTGGAGCTAGTAGAGGGACTGAATGGACATATATAATCGGGCTCCCGCAAATCCATATGATCATCATTCTTTTACCGAACAACTCAATCATATGATCACTAGTTTCAGAGTCACACCACTATATACCTGAAACTGAACTCCCAATTATATACCGTATTACGTAAGCCTGTGACAAGCTATCATCCAATGACCTTGTCATGTATGCAGAACCCTCATATGATATCCATGATCAGCCTTAGGCCAAAGTCCGTTTAATCCTACTGATCAGGGTATCTTAAAGTTCCATTATACTACCGAATAAAGAAAATGATTATTCACCATATGTGAATAAGAAGTCATCCGCCCAGCAGACGACCCAAGGCCTTGTCCATTTTCACATTCAGTATAATGCCTTTAAGAGGATACCCTTAACTCCTCATTAGAGCTATGATTCCAATATCTGTAAACAAACTCTTTATCGTATACAAGTCATGCACCCAACGAACCGGTCTATAAGTTTACTACCTCTGAGATGCTTTAGCCATTGGAACATCAAAGTACACAAGTCATATACATGAACCTGTCCTTTTACTCAGGATTAAGGTTACTGCATAATAAACGTCAAAAGAAGATTGATCCACTCAAAGCAGACTTCGTAGATCAATCACGCTTTAGTCCCGGTCTAATATGTCACCACCAAGCAACATATCCATGTCTTTACTTGGGAGTCCAACTCCAGACAGTCAAGACAAACCGTCCACTCCAAGGCTTTAGACAACATAATAGTCTTAACATGAGTTAGATGCTCGGTCTAACCCCATAAACTACAGACCATAGTTTAGACTGCTAACTTTAGAACATTGTCTTCTTGCATACAAAAATCCATTGCATGCAACGTTCTAACAGTTTAACACAAGCAATCAGGGAGCCATATTTGCTTACATTTACTTTAACATGTAAATAAGACGAGGACAGATAGCAATGTAATGAATAACCTCTATATATAATTTTATTATCCTGTTCAAATAAATACATCAAAATGTCTCTAACGCTTAGGACATTTCCTAACAATGATGTGGTATGTGACATGTTAAATGGTATATGACATGCTTATATGAATTTAAGTATGTACTATGTTTAAACATGTTTTGCGTTTAACATGTTCTACTTACTGGGCGTAAAGCTCACGAGGTATGTTCATGCTGTAGGTAAGCGTCCTATGGCCTAAACCACAATAAGCGATGACGGCGGTGAAGGTAAATGTGAGGGCGAGGTTATGGATACACCGCGAGTAAATCTTCCGCACATTTTAAGTATACAGTATTTTTGAATAGTGATAGTATTTCTGAATAATAACGTTTAAATAGTATCTTAGTCACATACTGGATGTGAAAATGGACAAGGCCTTAGGTCATCTGCTGGGCGGATGACTTCTTATTCATATATGGTAAATAATCATTTTCTTATTCGGTAGTATAATGGAACTTTAAGATAGCCTGATCAGTAGGATTGAATAGACTTTGACCTAAGGCTGATCATGGATATCATATGAGGGTTCTGCATATACGACAAAGTCCTTGGATAATAGCTTGTCACAGGCTTACGTAATACAGTATATAATTAGGAGTTCAGTTTTAGGTTTATAGTGGTGTGACTCTGAAATTAGTGATCATATGATTGAGTTGTTCAGTAAAGAATGATGATCATATGGATTCACAAGAGCCTGATTATATATGTCTAATTGGTCCCTCTACTAGCTCTATAAAATTCCTTAATGATTGGCAAATTGATTTAAGTATGCTATTGGCTAGTTGATTATGCATGGATGGTGTTGACATAGGATTAGGATGGTGGATAAGATTCTCTCCGGTTGAATTCAGATTTTGTTTTGGATAATAGAGTACACAATTATTCAAACTCCAAATAAAGTTGCCATGATTTTATTTGAGATTGGATTGGAGTTATAGAAAATTGTCCATGAGAACAAAAATTTGAAATACAACTGTTTGTGGATTTTGAATTTTGAATTTTGAATTTTGAATTTTGAATTTTGAATTTTGAATTTGAAATTTGAATTTGAAATTTAAATTTGAAATTCGAATTTGAAATTTGAGTTTGAAATTTAAATTTGAAATTTGAATTTGAATTTTGAATTTTGAAATTTAAAATTCAAATTTTGAATCACAGTCAAAGTGAAATTCGAATTCTTTGTGGATAATTCCACAAGGCTAGAATTCGAATTTGAGTTGGATTATGAAGAGGAAAATCTTGTTTGAATCCTACTTGAATTTTGAATCCCAATCCTAACTAACTTGGTCGAAAATTTTGAGGAATATCCTCATGGAATTTTTGAAATTTTTGTGGATAAGATTCAGGGAAAAATTCAAGTTTCAATCCCAGTTGAATTAGGATTCTCTCCTCCCTGTATTGGCCGAAAATTTTAACTAAATCTCCAAGGAGATTTTCGGTTATTTTGGATAAGGATGAGATGAAATTCAAGCTTAAAAATCCTAGTTGAATTTTGATTTTTTTCATTACAACATAGCCGAAAATTTTATGGAATAATCCTAATAGATTTTTCAGATTTTTTGGTTGGTTAATGGTGAGATAAAATTCAAGTTAAAATCCTGTTTGAATTTTGAATTCAAAATCCTAAAGTTGGCCAAATTTTTAAGTTGGGATAAGGCCTAGAAAATTCAGATTTTGTGGATGGATAAGGGAGAAAATCTTCTCCTAATCCAATTCAAATTTAGAGGATCACCTCATGCCAGTCTATAAATAGAGGTCCTACCACTCCAGTTCTCTTAGACCACAGACTCTCAGGTGAACAGGCTTATTGTCGCACAACTCACTGTGACAATAAGTTCTTTAGAGATCTGGGTGGTCGGAAGAAGACTAGCAGTGCTAGCATACTGATCGAGGTTTAGAGTGCCCACACACTTAGCCATTCGGGAATTGGAGAATAGTAGAGAAGGCTAGTTGGTTGAGGCCCTCCGATCATTCTCTTCCAGCAGATTGGTGTCCTCTGAGGTATGAGTCTAAATTGTTGTTAGTTTATTGTATATGGCATCATGAGATATTTAACGATCTTAAAAAATTTTTATTGTTCCGCTGCGCTTCTCTGATACATTTTTACCGATTTGTTTCCTATAATTGGTATCAGAGCCATCTCATGACTATGCCATGTACATAAATTAGACAATTAGTTAGTCTTTTTATTTATGTATGGATTTGATATTTAGAGAGTGGCATTCTAGGATTCCTTTATGTTGTTATCATGTATTATGTATGTAGTATGTGGTTATTATAATTTTTTAAATTATTATAAGTATGCTTGTTTTATGCCGGTTATGGTTCCTTAGAATTTAGAAAATCGTATCTAGGAATTTTTATGTAACCATGAGAGTAGTTTATTATCACTGTAATTTTCCCATGGATTTTAATTTTTTGTCTCTTAGAATTATTACGGTTAGAATTTTTTTTTGTACACCGAAAACGTTTTAAAATTTTATGTAATTATTCTTGGAGTGTTAGGAAATGCCCTAAGCATTAGAGACATTTTGATGTATTTAACAACTGGATAATAAAATTATATATATAGAGGTTATTCATTACATTGCTATCTGTCCTCGTCTTATTTACATGTTAAAGTAAATGTAAGCAAATATGGCTCCCTGACTGCTTGTGTTAAACTGTTAGAATGTTGCATGCAATGGACTTTTGTATGCGAGAAGACAATGTTCTAAAGTTAGCGGTCTAAACTATGGTCTGTAGTTTATGGGGTTAGACCGAGCATCTAACTCATGTTAAGACTATTATGTTGTCTAAAGCCTTGGAGGGGACGGTTTGTCTTGACTATCTGGAGCTGGACTCCCAAGTAGAGACATAGATATGTTGCTTGGTGGTGACATATTAGACCAAGACTAAAGCGTGATTGATCTACGAAGTCCGCTTTGAGTGGATCGATCTGCTTTTGACATTCATTATGCAGTAACCTTAATCCTGAGTAAAAGGACAGCTTCATGTATATGACTTGTGTACTTTGATGTTCCAATGGCTAAAGTATCTCAGAGGTAGTAAGCTTATAGACCGTTCGTTGGGTGCATGACTTGTATACGATGAAGGGTTCGTTTACAGATATCGGAATCATAGCTCTAATAAGGAGTTAAGGGTATTCGCTTAAAGGCATTATACTAAATGTGAAAATGAACAAGGCCTTGGGTCGTCTGCTGGGCGGATGACTTCTTATTCACATATGGTGAATAGTCATTTTCTTTATTCGGTAGTATAATGGAACTTTAAGATACCCTGATCAGTAGGATTAAATGGACTTTGGCCTAAGGCTAATTATGGATATCATATGAGGGTTCTGCATACATGACAAGGTCATTGGACGATAGCTTATCACAGGCTTACGTAATACGGTATATAATTGGGAGTTCAGTTTCAGGTTTATAGTGGTGTGACTCTGAAACTAGTGATCATATGATTGAGTTGTTCGGTAAAAGAATGATGATCATATGGATTTGCGGGAGCCCGATTATATATGTCCAATCAGTCCCTCTACTAGCTCCACATAATTCCTTAACGTTTGGTAAATTGATTTGTGTATGCTATTGGCTGGTTTATTATGCATGGATGGTGATGACACAGGATTAGGATGGTAGACAAGATTCTCTCCGTTTGGATTCAGATTTTGTTTTGGACAATAGAGTACATAATTATTCGAACTCCAAATAAAGTTGCAATAATTTTATTTGAGATTCGATTGGAGTTGTAGAAAATTATCCATGAGAACAAGAATTTGAAACACAACTGTTTTGTGGATTTTGAAATTTGAATTTTGAATTTGAAATTTGAATTTGAAATTTGAATTTGAAATTCGAATTCGAATTTGAAATTTGAAATTCAAATTTTGAATCACAGTCCAAGTGGGACTCGAATTTGTTGTGGAAAATCCACAAGGTTTGAAATTCGAATTTGAGTTGGATTTGGAGAGGATAATCTTGTTAGAATCCTACGTGAATTTTGAATCTAAATCCTAGCAAAAGGTGGACGAAATTTTGAGGATAATCCTCAATGGAATTTCGGTTTTTGTGGATAAGGTTCAAAGGAGAAATTCAAGTTTCAATCCCAGTTGAATTTGGATTCTCTCCTCCCTGAAAAGTGGCCGAAATTTTGGAGTGTATCTCCTAGGAAATTCAGTTATTTTGGATAAGGATGAGATAAGATTCAAGCTTGAAAAGCCTAGTAGAATTTTGATTCTCCCTTATCCTAAAAGTGGCCGGATTTGTGGAGGAGATTTTCTCCTAGGAATTTCAGATTTTTTGGTTGAAAAAGGGAGATAAAATTCTAGTTAAAATCTTGTTTAGATTTGGATTGGATTTATCCATAATGGCCGAATTTTATAGTTAAGAATCTCCCATAGAAAATTCAGATTTTTATGGTTATGGATAAGGGAGAAAATCTTTTCCTAGTCCAATTCAAATTCAGAGAATCAACCCATGTAGGTCTATAAATAGAGGCCCTGCCACTCCAGTTCTCTCAGACCACAGACTCTCAGGTGAGCAGGCTTATTGTTGCACAGCTCATCGTGACAATAAGTTCTTTAGAGATCTGGGTGGTCAGAAGAAGACTAGCAGTGCTAGCATATCGATCGAGGTTCAGAGTGCCCACACACTCAGCCATTCGGGAATTGGAGAATAGTAGAGAAGGCTAGTTGGTTGAAGCCTCTGGTCATTCTCCTCCTGCAAGATTGGCGTCCTTGAGGTATGAGTTTTAATTGTTGTTAGTTTATTGTATATGGCATCATGAGATATTTAACGATCTAAAAAATTTTTATTGTTCCGCTGCGCCACTCTGATACGTTTTTACCGATTTATTTTCCTACATGGAGGAGATTGAAGTTTGAAGACCGTAATTTATTTTTTCCAAAAGTTAAATTTAATTTAAAGGTTGAAATTTTGATTGTGTGGAAAATTTCAATTTAATTAGGATTCAAATTAATTTTTGGAGATCCTAATAGGTAAATTGGAATATTGCATGGAAATCGAGGACCGCCCCCTTGGGATGGACCACCAGCCATGGTGGGGCTGCTGCCCATGCCCACGGCTGCACCACCCACGGCGGCAGGCACTGCCTGCAGTCGAGGGTGGCCGTGGCCCCCCAAGGGCTGGCCGCAGCCCTGGGCTGCAGCCCATGGCTGCAGGTGACGCCTGCAGCCTGGCGGGGGGCTGTACCCACCCGGGCATGCAGCCCGGTAAGGCAGCACATGGCCTGCGGCCGTGGGCTGCCAGCCCTCCCGGGGGCTGGGGGCTAGCCACAACAGCTGCCGACCTCCGGGGCCGTGGGGGCGACGGTTCAAAAATCAAAAAATTTTGATTTTTAAATTTGAGATTTAATTTTTTAAATCATGTCTAAAAATATATAATTGAAAATTTGAAAATTTTTGAAATTACATATTATTACACATTATATTTAAAATTGTTTAAAAATTTGAATTTAAAATTTAAATTTGAAATTCTAATTTGGAATTTGAATTTGAAATTTAAATTTTTGGAATTTAAATTTTAAATGATTCTTGGGACGAGAAATAAATGGAGAGGCTACATAAAGAAGGATACAAGAAGACGGAACAAAATTCAAGACCCAAATTATGCTTTGGATGGAATTTTGTAATCTTTATTTTCTTTGTTCTAGGATGGAACCATGGCTTGGTTATTTTTCCGTTAATTTTTTTTTCTGTGATATGTCATGGATGTATAAATGTGTATTGATGGATGTTTTATATGCATATTTGATAACATGTCATATAGGATAGGTGAGTGCTACTTATACTATATTGATCATACATATTTGTCAAAACTTGCATGTTTTTCAAAATATTGAGTGGGAGAGGGTTTCAAACAAAACCCACAGCCTCCATTGTTGATCCATATGTGAAAGCATGGTAACGCTTCACGTTAGTTCTGCCCTGACCACACCCCTCGGTAGGTGTTTACCGCCGCCGGTATACTAGGTTAGATCTCTTATGTGGAAAATGTGTTCGGGCATGATCCTATTCATGACCACCCCTCGGTGGTTTGGTAGGACGTGAATCGGGCTACGTAAACAATGGTTATATACTCAAGACTCGTTTAGTTATTAACCTTCCCTAGAAGCTCTATTAACTAAACTGGTGGCCAAAATAAGCGGTTATTAATATATGTCTTAACCTTGGAGGATTTAAGGCAACATATATTAATTGGACGGGGTCCATGTTCCAGCTATTTGTCTCATGACCACCCCTCGGTGTCTTGGGGCAATAGGTGCTGAGAATTACCATTGCAATACTACATCTTTTTCAAGTTTCATGTAGGAACATACTTGTATGTTTTATTTGCTAAATTATCTGTATATTTGCTTGGGCTTTGTAATGATGTCGAGTATAATTTTATTTCAATTCAAAATGTCACCGACACCCCTCATTTCAATTCTTACTGAAAATAAGCTGAATGGTGATAATTATAAAGACTGGAAAAGAAATCTACTGATAGTTCTCAGCTGCGAGAGACACAAGTTCGTGCTGGACGAACTATGCCCACCTAGGCCCAAACCTGACACACCGCTTGAGGAGGTCCTGGTTGCCTATACTCGTTGGAGAGAATCCAATGAGATAGGTCGGTGCTACATTCTGGCTAGTATGACGAGTGCTTTACAAAAGCAGCATGAGACTTATCAAGTTGCTAGGGAAATCATAGAAAATCTGGAGGACATGTTCGGAGGCCAACAAAAATTGGCTCGATAGTCTGCTATTACCAGCATTATGAACTCTAAGTAAAAGGCAGGTACCTGGTAAAGGATCATATGATCACTCTAATGGGATTCTTTATTAAGGCTACCAAGAACAGTGCTGAACTGGGCTACAACACCCAAATGAGATGGTGTTCAAAACTCTGTCAAAAGATTTTGTGGGGTTTAAGGCCACTTATAATCTGGCAACAAGGGCGTTAGGACTAACCGAGCTTATGAAGCAACTTCAAGAATATAAACGGATGATCAAGGATAGGGATGCGGTCTAACCAAAAGGAGAGGCCAATTTGACGGAATCTTCCAAACCCTCATGGAAGAGGAAGAGGTCAAATCAGAAACAAGCTACTTCCAATTCTTCTAATCCTCCTATCTCGGATGGGAAGAAGAAGAAGAAGAACCAGAAGCCCAGGGACCCTAAAAAAGTCTAAGTGCTTCCACTATGGAAAGGTAGGTCACTTCAAGAAGGCTTGCCGGGAATTCACTACTTAGAAGCGTGTTTGGTTGAAGAATCGAAAGACACTTGGGTCATTGATTCGGGTGCCACTAATCATGTTTGTGTTTCTATGCAGGGGTTCGTGGAAATGAGAAGTCTACATGATAGGAGCCTTTCGTTGCGGATTGGAGACGGTAGCTTAGTGGTGGCTAAGGCAGTGGGAGACGTTTACCTTTACTTTGATGAATTTATGTTTATTTTATTAAAAGACAGTTTTTATGTTCCTAATTTTAGGAAGAACCTTATATCGATAACTTGTTTAATAAAGGATTCTTATTCAGTTTCTTTTAGTAAAAGAGTTGATATTCGTAAAAATAAGTCTTTTATCTATTCTGGATGGATGGATGGAAACAGATATTTGATCAAACCAAAGATGTACTCACTGTTTGACACCGAATTACTAGATAACTCTAAAAAGTTGAAAGTTTCTCACTCTAACAAGGCGTATCTTTGGCATTTAAGACTTGGTCATATTAATCAGGATAGGATTCAAAACTTAGTGAAAGATGGTATTCTAGAATCTCGGGAGGAGGTACGTCTTCCTCAATGTGAGTCTTGTCTTGAGGGTAAGATGACTAAGATGTCTTTTGGAGTTAAGGGTACTAGGGCTCAGAAACTCTTATAAATTGTGCACACCGACATATGTGGCCCCATGAACATCATAGCACGAGGAGGGTTTGAGTATTATGTCTCCTTTATAGATGATTACTCGAGGTATGGATATGTGTATCTGATGCACCGCAAGAGCGAAACCTTTGACAAGTTCAAAGAGTATCGTGCGGAAGTGGAAAAGTAATTGGGTAAATTCATAAAGACACTTCGATCTGATCGAGATGGCGAATATCTCTCCGACGAATTTCTAGGATATCTTGTAGAGAATGAGATATTATCCTAATTGACTCCACCTGGTACTCCACAATAGAATGGTGTAGTCGAAAGGAGAAACAGGACCTTATTGGATATGGTATGGTCCACGATGGGTTATTCAACGCTGCCGTTATCATTCTGGGGATATGCATTACAAACGGCGTGCTATATTCTGAACCAGGTTCCAAGAAAATCAATTCACAGGACTCCATATGAATTGTGGCATGGCAGGAAACCCTCCCTTGGACATATGAGAATATGGGGCTGCCCGGCACATGTACTGGATGGGGATGCAAAGAAGTTAGAACCAAGATCAGAATTGTGCATGTTTGTAGGGCATCCTAAAGGAACTAAGGGAGGTTTGTTCTATAACCCGAAGGAACAAAGAGTCATTGTTTCAACCCATGCGACATTCTTGGAGGAAAGTCACATGAATGACTTTAAGCTTCGAAGCAAAGTGGTGCTAGAGGAGTTATCGGGTGAAAGAACTGCTCCATAGGTTTTGGTCTTGGACGCAAGTCCGAGTTTTGGTGAAAGACCTATAGATGATCAACAATTTGGGGTGCCTCGTCGTAGTGGGAGGGTTTCAAAGAAGCCTAATTTCTTCATGTATGATACTGAGGTATACCAGGCTGAAGCTCATGAGCATGAGGATGATCCGGTCACCTAGGATGAAGCTATAAATGATGTTGATTCTAAATCTTGGAAACAGGCCATGAACAATGAGATGGATTTTATGAAATCCAACTCTGTTTGGGAACTTGTAGATATGCTGAATGGGATAAAACCCATTGGACGCAAGTAGGTCTACAAAAGAAAAAAGGATGCGGAAGGGAAAGTGGAAAATTTCAAAACTAGACTGGTTGCAAAGGGGTACACACAAAAGGCTGGAATCGATTACGATAAAAACTTTTCATCTGTTGCTATGCTGAAGTCTATTCGTATTCTCCTATCCGTTGCTGCAGCTCCCGATTACGAGATCTGACAAATGGATGTCAAGACAGCATTCTTGAATGGCCATCTTGAGGAATGTATCTACATGATACAGCCCGAAGGGTTCATGGTATAAGGCCAAGAAAGAAAAGTCTATAAGTTTCTTAGATCCATTTATGGATTAAAGCAAGCATCCAGCTCATGGAACTAGAGATTTGATCAAGTGATCAAGACATTTGGTTTGAGCAGAATGTTGATGAACCCTGTGTTTATAAATGTATTAAGGATGGAAAAGTGGTCTTTTTAGTACTCTATGTTAATGATATATTGCTCGTTGAGAATGATGTAGAGAACTTATCATCGGTCAAGCTTTGGCTGCACCAACAGTTTGACATGAAGGACTTGGGAGAAGCTAATTATGTTCTAGGCATTTGTCTCTTCAGAGATCGAAAGAACAAAATGATAGCGTTATCCTAAACTTCATACATAGATAAAATAATTGACAAATATGCAATGCAAGAGGCAAAGAAAGGTTCACAACCTTCTATCGGAAGAAAGAGAGCGTATGAGTAAGGTCCTTATGCATCCGCTGTGGGTAGCCTTATATACGCTATGCTTTGCACTCACCCGAACATATGTTTTGTAGTAGGTATGGTGAGTCGATATCAAGCGAATCCTGGAACCAAGCACTGGCAAGCAGTAAAGCATATACTCAAATATCTTAAGAGAACGAGTGATTATATGCTGGTGTATTCTGGAGGGGACCTAACACCCGCAGGATACATGGACTTAGACTTCCAAACTTGCAAGGATTCGAGGAAATCGACATCAGGATCAGTGTTCTTGCTCAGATGAGGTGCCATTATGTGGAAGAGAGTAAAGTAGGGTTACACAGCTGACTCTACTATGGAGGCTGAGTATGTGGCTGTGGCTAAGGCATCTAAAGAAGCGGTTTGGCTCCGCAAGTTCTTTAGAGACCTTGAGGTCATTCCGGGTGTTGACAAGCTTATCACACTTTACTGTGATAACACTGGGGTTATTGCCAACACAAGGGAATCTCAGCACCACAAGAGCACCAAGCACATAGATCAGAGATATCACATTATTAGAGGGCACAGGGAGACAGGATAAGTAGATGTATGTACGATCGCTTCCGAGGACAACATTGCCGATCCCTTTACTAAGACTTTGGTGGCTAGAAGCTTTGAGAGGCATGTAGAGGCGATGGGGATGTGTAACATGGCACATCTACCAACTTAGGGCAAGTGAGAGATTGTTAGGAAATCCCCTAAGCATTAGAGACATTTTGATATATTTATTTTGAATTGGATAATAAAATTATATATATAGAGGTTATTCATTACATTACTGTGTCTCCTCATTCTATTTACATGTTAAAGTAAATGTAAGCAAATATGGCTCCCTGACTGCTTGTGTTAAAACTGTTAGAACATTGTATGCAATGGACTTTTTGTATGCGAGAAGACAATGTTCTAAAATAAGTGGTCTAAACTAAGGTCTGTAGTCTATGGGGTTAGACCGAGCATCTTATTCATGTTAAGACTATTATGTTGTCTAAAGCCGTAGTGGGGACGGTTTGTCTTGACTGTCTGGAGCATAGACTCCTAAGTAGAGATATAGATATGTTACTTGGTGGTGACATATTAGACCAGGACTAAAGCGTGATTGATCTACGTAGTCCGCTATGAGTGGATCAATCTGCTTTTGACGTTCATGGTGCAGTAACCTTAATCCTGAGTGAATAAACTACTTCATGTATATGACTTGTGTACTTTGATGTTCCAATGGCTAAAGCGTCTCAGAGGTAGTAAGCTTATAGACCGTTTGTTGGGTGCATGACTTGTATACGATGAAGGGTTCGTTTACAGATATCGGAATCATGGCTCTAATAAGGAGTTAAGGGTATTCGCTTAAAGGCATTATACTAAATGTGAAAATGAACAAGGCCTTGGGTCGTCTGCTGGGCGGATGACTTCTTATTCACATATGGTGAATAGTCATTTTCTTTATTCGGTAGTATAATGGAACTTTAAGATAGCCTGATCAGTAAGATTGAATGGACTTTGACCTAACGTTGATAATGGATATCATATAAGGGTACTGCATACATGACAAGGTCATTAGACAATAACTTATAGAATACAGCATCTCGTGAGCTTCTGAAAGGATTCGCTTTTAGAGTTCTTTATCTTTCGGAGTGCACACTCTATCTCTGTAGTAGAGTATGCCATTCTTAGAGAATCTAAACTCTGAACTCTTATCCTCCATAGCTTCCTTTCTAAGCTTGTTCAGGGATGAATCGAGGTCCTGACTGGCCTTGATTTCTTCTAGGAGAGTCGATTGGGGGGTTATTTCAGATAACCTCCTTGTCAAAATCTGGATCTCACTGCTGCATAGCTCATTTTGTAGCGCTTCTGATAAGGAGCTGATAGTCATGAGTGACGAAGAATACTTTCGGCTCAACACATCGGCCAACTTGTTGGCTTTTCCTGGATGGTGTAGGATCTCGCAGTCGTAATCCTTTACCAATTCTAGCCATCTTTGCTACCTCATGTTAAGCTCTTTCTGCGTGAAAATGTACTTGAAGCTCTGGTGGTCTGTGTAAATTTTGTACTTGACACCATACAGGTAGTGCCTCTATATCTTGAGTGTAAAAACTACTGTTGCTAACTCCAGATCGTGCGTAGGGTAGTTTTTCTCGTGGTCCTTGAGCTGTCTGAAGCATATGCGACTACTCTACCATTTTACATCAACACAGCTCCTAATCCGGTCTTGGATGTGTCACTGTAGATCACAAAGTTTCCTTGACTAGCATCTAGAATGGTTAGTATTGGAGCATTTGTGAGTCTTCGTTTCAGTTCCTGGAAGCTCCTTTCACACTTATCTGTCCACTCATACTTCTTTTCCTTTTTGGTAAGTGCTGTAAGTAGAGGGGCTAGCTTCAAAAAGCCTTCGACGAAGCACCGGTAATACCCTGCTAGGCCTAGGAAACTGCAAATCTCCGTCATGTTTCTCGGCGTTGGCCACGTGCTAACTGCCTCAACCTTTGCTGGATCTATAGATATACCCTCCTTGGAGACTATGTGGCCTAGGAAATGGACTTTTTCTACCCAAAACTCACACTTGGAGAATTTGGATACAGTTGATGGTCCCGTATCTTATGTAAGATGGCCCTCAAATGCTCTTCGTTCTCCTCCTTCGTCTTAGAGTATACAAGTATGTCATCGATGAACACAATGATAAATTTGTGTAAAAAGTCCTTGAACACGCAGTTCATAAGGTCCATGAAGGCTGCGGGGGCATTTGTTAGTCTGAACGACATGACCAAAAACTCGTAATGTCCATGTCGCGTTTGGAAGGCTGTCTTGTTTACATCTTCATCGCTGATTTGTAGTTGATGGTACCCTAAACGTAGATTGATTTTCGAGAATACTGTAGCGTCTCGAAGCTGATCAAATAGGTCATCGATTCGTAGCAATGGATACTTATTCTTAATTGTGATTTTGTTCAGCTCCCTGTAATCGATACACATTCTCAACATCCCGTCCTTTTTCTTCACAAATAAAACAGGTACTCCCCAAGGTGAATAGCTCTGTCGAATGAATCCCTTGTCCATCAGTTCCTTTAGCTGAGTCTGGAGCTCCTTTAGCTCTGCAGGGGCCATTCTTATAGAGCCTTGGAAATGGGGGCTGATCCTGGTAGAAGTTTGATCTCAAATGATATTTTACGCTCTGGCAGAAGTCCTGGAAGATCTTCTCGAAATACTTCCATGAACTCTATTACCACTGTCACACTATCCGGTCCTATCTCTGCTTCTTAAGTCTTGTTCACTACTTGATCTAGGAAGTTGGTGCATCCGTTGGAAAACAGCTTATGGGTCTTCATCGCTGATATCATCGTCTTTGGCTGCATTAGTGTCAAACCCTTGTAGGTGAACTTCTCACATTCAATTGGTTCGAAAGTAACCTCCCGCCTTCGATAATCTATGATGGCATTATACTTTGTGAGGAAGTCCATCCCCAAAATTATGTCATAGTCATACATGTCGATGACAATCAGTTTAACACTTAATTTTCACCTGTAGATAACTACTGGTATGTGGCATATCCAATAGTTAGACAAAAAAACTTCCCCTGAGGGAAGAGCAATTCGAAAAGTCTATTCCATTTTATCCAAGCTCCTATCTATCTTTCTAACAAATTCTGATGATGCGAATGAATGGGTGGCTCCAGAATCAAACAAAACTAACGCAGCTGAGTTGGCGACAGAAAACTGACCTATCACCACTGTTGAGGTTCTAGCTTTTGCATCATCCCTCGTGAATGTATAGATTCTTCCCTGGGTGTCTGGAGCCTCCAACCTGCCTTGGACGATCGATGGGCCTTCGATCCTAGCCTGGGTGGCATGAAGTTGGCCACTTGTTGTACGGGCTTGGCTCTACGGGTTGGAGTGGCAGTTTTTGGCATAGTGGCCTTCCTTGCCACAAATGAAACAGCCACTCCTTCCCTAGTGGCACTCTTGTGATGCCCCGTGCCCTCAGCGGCCCAGACCGTCACTAAAAACTCTATTACTTAACTTGCTTCTTTAGCTTTTACTTATACTTCCTCTTTAAAACCGATACTTAAACTTGCTGAATTTAATACCATAAAATTTAGAGGGATTTTTTTTTAATATACGTCTACGTATTTACTATTCACATACGTATACTATTAAAATGCAGAATTTGAAAAACATAAGGATTTCAAATATACATACACACTTATATACTTATTTATCTGATTAATATTCACCAGACACTATTTAAATATACTATTCATACATATACTGTTTATTGTTCCAAAATACCAATTAATCTTTACTATTCAAAATACTGTTTAACTGTCACCGTTCAAAATACTATTTACTCATACTGTGCGGAAGAATACTCGCGGTGTATCCATAACCTCATCCTCACATCCACCTCCGCCGCCATCATCGCCCCTTGGTGTTTGCGCTATAGGAAGCTTATCTACAGCATGAACATACTCCGTGAGCTTTCATGTTAACCGCAAAACATGTTTAAAATATAGCACATACTTAAAATCCTAAGCATGACATATATCACTTAATAAATCACATACCATATAAGCATATCACATATCAGCTCACATATCATGTCATCACATAACATGTCATAACACTGAATATAAAACTTTACATACTTTATGCATGACAAAAGCATCGTGTACTGTATGCACTCTACTGAAAAAGAAAGCATAACGAACTATAACTAATGCATGATCCGGTTATGTTCATTTATACTTCAAACTTCTCTTTTCTTTTCTTGTCTATTTAGGGCCCGTGTGTCAGTACCGTGTGCGCACAGACCAACGGTAACGCCCGAGGTCAACTAATGCCGAAGAGCCATCAACTGATGCTCAACTTTTGGCCTTAACTTTCTTTAACTGGAAACCCCTTCGACTGAAGGAGCCGGTACGACACACCTATTTATTTCCATCTTGTTTAACTGTTCTAGCCATACGCTTCTCTAAGCTGTCCCCAATCCTATGCAGTAGGGATCTATGGCTTCTATCTTGTTCTTTCATCAATCTACTCGATTGTGAAACTATATGCTCTTATGTATGCTGTGCAGCATCGTGTGCAAGATACATACTTAAAGTACTGGAAAAGCATCATTTTAAATTTATTTTATCCATACTGTAGGCGGAGTTGTACTTACCTGTCAGTGGACAGTTTATACTCTCGCCTTCGTCACAATACAGGTACCTCCCTGTAATCATAATGCATTACATTAACATTCACTCTTAGGTCACCGTGGTCATTAGTGACTAATAAAAATTCTCGTTATGTGGTACCGATCCTTATCGGTACTAATTGCCCTCTTCTTAAGAATTTGATTTTCTAATCATTGTTAATTAATTTATTTACCCAATAAATTAATCAACATCGCTCTTAGGTCACTCTATCGTTAGGAACTAATAAACTTATCGTTGTGTGGTACCGATGCCTATCGGTACCCAACTGCTCTACTTTGGGAATTTTGATATCTAATTTCTAATCGTGCTTGATTAATTTGTCTACTTGACAAATTAATCACTGTCTCTCACTATCCCATTCCGACTTGGTCCTTGACTGGCTAACCGACCAGTCAACTGACTGAATACCTCCCGTATGACCATTTAGCCTGTCGGGTTACCATTACCAATGTAATCGCCCCAAATTTTATACTTAGATCACACCCGTCCCTCGGGTGGCACTATTCTGATCTAGGGGTCATTTTCTTACATTTCGAGATTTCTAATTGGGCGGTTCACTAATCCTGCAAACGTCCGCCCTTCTTTCCTGGACCTAGGTCATCGAGGGGGCTCGGGTTCCCATCCCGATCACATTTTCACCCCTCGTTTCCTAAAATACCCCTTTGTGCCGTTTTAGAAATTTCGGCAGTATTTCCGCTTAATTTTTGGGTTTCCGGCGTTTAGGAAACGCCTCAAAACCATCTAACCTATTCTAACCTGCCACGTACTAAACCAGAGGCCTAATTTTTACGTAAAAGCTCCGCTTTTTACGTAAAAATATTCACATTTCTTCACATTCTCTTTTTCGACATTTCATCCCTTTTTCTTACAATTCCTCAAGTCAGTAACCCATAATTCATACATAATTATTTCCAATAATAAATTGAGGAATCAAGGGATCAAAACCACTACCAAAATCGTTCCCGTCGGTGGTCGGACGAACTGTTCGGTCTCGACCGCACAATCTTTGAATCGGCGTTCTTCACTTTTGGAAACTTCGGTTTGCAATTCCGATGCCGCGGATGTGTCCGGAATGTCAAAAATAGGCCAACGGGCCATTCTTCAATTTTCGGTCTCCGGGTCATCGTTGACTGTCGTTGACCGGCGTTGACCACGGCGGCGATGGGAGTGGCGACCACCATCTTGAAGAGCTCGACGAGAGGAACCCATTGGTGGTGTTAATTTCACCAATCGAGGCTCCTATCACCGGAAATCGGCCCTCGAAAAGTCGGCGACGACGGCGGTGTTGGATCTTCATTTTCCGACGTTGTTGCCCAAAATTGATTTGGGGCTTTTGATCTACGTGTTTTTCTGAGCATTTTGATACCGACCTTGCAACTCAACTCCGCCGGAATAATGAGATCCGACGGCGACGACGGCGACGGTGAACCTTGGGCGGCGCGATCCGACGGCTGTTGATGTGAAATGAAGCCTGAGTTTTGTTCTACTCTTCACCACGAATCCATTGGGACCGGAATCGTGGCATTTGGAGGTCGCACGGCGAAGATACGGCGGTTTGAAAAATTCGGCCACCGGCGGCTTTGGGCGGCGCGTGCGGCGTGCTCCGGCGTCGGTTCCTTCAACTCGGCCCACCGTTGGAATCAGCTCGTCGAGAGCTTTCCAATGGTGCCGGCGGTGTCGAAAACGGAGGCCAGATTCGATGGTCGGTCACTGTTCATCTTCGTGTGGTGTGGGGAGAAAAAGATAGGGAAAAAAAAATAATTGGGGCCCTTTTTACAAAAATCTAAAAATTTCGACCCCTTTATACTAATTTTTTGAAAAATTTTAAGATAGGCTATACTGACTAATTTGGGCGTGCTGAACCCAAATATATCAGTTTTATATCAAGAAAAGGTCATCTTGACCAATTTCTTGATACTGTGGTTAGGCCTACACTGTGTTGACACTACGCACGCATAACGAGGCGTTTTCGCGTGAAATTTCAAACACAATCTCCCTTGACTAATTTGGACGTGATGATTTCAAATTTATCAGTTTTACATCCATCTGAGGTCTTCTAGACCAGTTTTCGGGATCTGTATGACCCCGTCTCGAAAAACGTGTCAGGTGCCTGATTGACTAATTTGGGCATCCTGAGTCTAAATATATCAGTTTCGGGGGGAGAAAAGGTCGTCTTGACCCTTATCTCGATACTGCGTATCTTTTAAACAAAATCTACATTTTGTGCTAACTTGACCAGATTGAACCTGCTGACTATTAATATGTCAATTTTATGCCAGATTAAGGCCGTCTTGGCCACTAACCTGACACTGCGTTTCTCACTATTCACTAATCATTATTCACTGTTCACTTTTCACTATCTGACTGACTAATATGAGCGTTCTGACTTTGATTTTGTCAGTCTCTGGGCGAGAAGAGGTCATCTAGACCACTTTTCTCGATACTGTACATCTATTTGGGCAATTATCACTGCTGCGCTCAGATGACCAGTTTGAGCGTACTGATGACTAGCTCATCAGTTTTGTATCATGAAATGGTCGTCTAGACCGGTTTCTTGATATTGCGTGTCTCAACGCATACTCACATAATAAGGTGGACCGATTCACTGTCGATTACCCCTTTCACTGCATGAATAGTAATTAAACGTTACTATTCCTGTTTAATTCATTCAACTGAAAAGCACTGTGCTTATTAACTTAATTACATCATTACATAGTAATTAAGTTTCATAATTCATGAGAGTCATTACAGTGGCTCTCGGCTCATTACACAGCCTTCTACATGGACTCTTACACGTGCGTGTGCAACGCAACACGGGCATATACATTTTAGACACGGGCATGTACTAGTTGAGACTACTCAACACGGCCATGTCTTTGAAATACATTCATCTATCTGAGCGGTACACAGCCTCTTACACGATCATGTACTTGACCGTGTTACACTACACGACTATGTACACTCACACGGCTATTAATAGATACACAGTCTGAATGGCACACAGTCACTCACACGGCTGTGTACCTGACCGTGTTACTTAAATTGTACTAAAAGACATTAAATTATGTCCATTTTATTCCTTAATGACTTATTACATGGTAAGTAGGTGCCATAAAAATGGCGGTCATTACAACTCTCCTGGATGCTTTTTTCTACACTTTGGGCAAGATGGGTGTTGGTTGCCATTTCCTCCTCTATTGTTCTTCTTCTGGGGAAATTTCCTTTGCGGACCTTGGTTGCCTGGGTTCCCTTTTTGCTTGTTGTTGTTATTGTAGGACTGCCTGCTGTGTTGGCTGGTCCCTACATTCTACCCATTGTGCTGTGACTCGAGGTTCTGCTTCCCTTTGGTCTACTTGGCTTGGGTCTTTTCCTCCCTCCGGGCTTTGAAAATCTGAGGTTTTCATTCCTTATCTTGAGCTAACTAGTATTCGGCTAGGATAGCTCTGCTAACGCACTCTGCCACTGTCGTTGGTCTGTGGATGCTACTACAGACCTTGACTGTGATGTCCATTCTGAACATTTTCAGTATTCGTCTAACTTTCTCCTTCTCTGTGGGCACCAGGTCAGGGTAGAGTCGAGCTAGCTATTCAAACTTCCTGATTACCTCTATCATGGTCATACTGCCTTGGCACAGGTTATTGAATTCTTCCTACTGCATTTCTAGTGCTTCTTTATTGAAGTACATTCTTTGAACTCATCTATAAATTCTAGCCAACTTATTACACTGACATCCCTTCTGATTACGACTGTCTTCCACCATTATCGTGCCCCTTTGCACAAGGCAAAGGACGCACACATCACTTTTTTCCTATTAGTTAATCCCGTAAAGTCCAAGATCATCTGGATGTCTATCAGCTAATCATCGGTCTTTATAGGATTGGTGGTCCCTTAGAACTCTGGCGCCTTTATGCACCTGAATCTCTCATACAGGTCGCCTTCCCTAGGGGTTGGTGGAAGAACATTGGCTGCTATGGGGGCAATCGCAACTGAGGGTGCTGGTACCATCGGGGTTAGAGGAGCTACTTGCTCCCTCGGAGTTTCTAGGGCTACTAGATCCTCCTGGACTGGCACCTCTACTGTTTGTGGTGCCTGGGGTTACTGGTCTAGTCATTTCCTAAGCTTGTTAAGATCTTGTTACTGGTTTTTCATCATTTTTTGCATAACTACAAGCTGTGTCATTAATTCATCTTCCTGGGAGGCTTGGTTTGACTGAGCTCTTGTTCTTGTCATACTTTCCTATTTAATCCTATCATACAATGGGAAAGAAAATATGAGTCTTTTATTTCCATACCTAGAAATGATGTCACATATCATTTTCTTACTCAACAATCATATAAGTATACATATTATATCTTCCTTTCTCTTATAATGTAATGTTTAATACAATATGCCGCATCGTATTGGAACATCATCTGAGTGCCAGGACTTATCCTACACTTTCTATCATACTATGGTCTTGTGTGGAAAACTCATATCTAGGCCCTTAGGCAAAATTATACTGCTTCTCATATTATATTCACAAAAATATGTACAAGCTTCTAGTCTAGTGGAAGTGACACACACTTCCTACTATACCATTCCAAAGAGGGTACATTAAGCTAAGTCTAATGGAGAAAGCTACTGCTTCCCTTTATACATTTACATAGTCAAGATTCTCGCGGAAAGGGTCACTGCTACTGGAAGGACAATTCTGATTCAGCATCAGACATCTCCTCATCGTCACTATCGCTGAAAGGGAACTCCTCTGGGTCCTCCTCTTCATCTCCCCAGATGAAACTGGCTTCATCATCGCTGGCTATGATGACTTGAGGTTCATACATCCCCATCCATTCGTCATCGCTGAAGTGGTTGGGGATCTCCTCTCCTTCATCATCAAGAAGAGCCTCATATCGTCTTCTTCTAAGGGGTGTTAGGGAGATAGAGCGGCTTGTTTGGCGTTCTCCATCGGTCCCCCGTCGTTTCCAAGTACTTCCAGCTGATACTCGGCCATGAACTCTTTGTTGGCCAGTTGGGGTGCGAGATCTAGCGGGTCATCATCCATATTGACAATGGCTGCATCGTCTTGGGCTTATGTAGGGCTCCTGGGGTTAAGCACTTTTCTCTCAGTGTCTACTATCTCTTGGATAAAGCGCCTCACATCTTCGTGATGCGGAGGGTTGCAAACAAGATCCCTCACATACCACGGAACCCCTTTCCATAAGAGGTCAGCTATCTCTGCAAATGGTCTGTCTAAAGGGATGTGAGGTAACATGATGTCCATAAACCGTTGACAGTAATGTGCCATGGCTTCCCCCTCGTAGGCATCCTAGATATCCGAAAGGGTACTGTATCGCTTCTCGTGCATGTCGCTCCAGATGTCCCTATCTCTAGCTAGCCCAATGTTATCGCAGAGGTCTCGACAGAATTCAGTCTAGTGCATTGTCGAGTCCCCGTTCCTAAGTCGTCCATCCCACCAGGCCATCGCTGGTCCCTCCAGTCTACTACTGGCCAAAACCACCTGTAGGTAAGGTGGGATATGGCAAGTTCGGAAGATAGCCTCCATATGATGGATCCAGAATGGGAGCTTACGCGAGTGTCGACCATCGTATCAGTCAGGTAGCATGGCGGTAAAGGTCATGCTCGCCTACCAATCTTCAAATACTTGGCAGGAGTCAATCGATGCAGCCATACTACATATTATAACTTAATGCATTAACTTAAATACTAACACTGAAAAATAAAAAACTAACTTACTTGGACAGATGAGGCAGGAATGCGGCGATGTGAGAAAGGGTGGTAGGATACCACTCTAATACCAACTGTGACAACCTGTGCCCTGAGTGGCCTGGACTGTCATTTAAAACTACCACTGATACTTAAACTTACTTACTTAATACTATAATTTTAGGGATTTTTTTTTATTCTTTTGAATGCGTATGTTATACTATCCATGTACATGTACTTTACAAATACAAAGGTTTAAAAACAATTGAAGTTAATCTTACATACATACTTATGAAACTATTTAACTGGTTACTACTCAAAATAAAATGCTTATTTAACAATGTGTGGAAGTCAAAACTTGCGGTGGTATCCATAACCTTACCCTCACATCCGCCTTTGTCATCATCACCGTCCAATGTGGTCTAGGCCATAGGTCGCTTACCTATAACATGAACACACATTATGAGCTTTATGCCCAATAAGTACAACATGTCGTCTGCAAAACATGTTTAAAACATAATGCATACTTAAAACATATAAGCATGTCATGTAAAGACCGCCCCGTTCATGTAACCTAAGTACTTTTTAATGAGAATTTGAGGAATGGATTTGAAATAAATTGGTGTCTATTAGTGCAAAATTTAAAGAACACAGTCAGGTACACGGCTGTGTAAATAGCTGTGTACCAACACGACCGTGTAAGTGGCTGTGTACCGCTCGGGTTGATGAACATGTAGAAGGCCATGTTCCAAAATGTGGCCATGTTGAGAAATCTCAACTAGTACACCCCCATGTTTGGAAGGTACACGCCCGTGTTGCCTTATACATGCCCATGTGAGAACCCATGTAGAAGGCCGTGTACTGAGTAGAGAGCTGCTGTCAAGACTCTTATAATGCATGAAACCTAATTACTTTGTAGTGAGTAATTAAGTTGAAAAATACAGTATATTTTCCAGTTGAATAGATTAAACCGGAACAGTAATCTTTAATTACTATTCATACAGTGAAAGGGGCGACCGACAGTGAAATTGGCCCACCCTATTATGTGTATGAGTGTATAAGATGCGCAATGTCTGGAAACTGGTCCAACCGACCACTTCTTGACACAGGACTGATAAGCAAGTCATCGGTATGCTCAGACTAGTTATCTGAGCGTAGCAGCAATAGTAATCTCAGTAGGGGTGTGATACTGACAAAATAGTCCAGATGACCTCTTCTCACCCAGAAACTGACAAAATCAGAGTCAGAACACTCAGTCTAGTCAGTTAAATAGAAAACAATGAATAGTGAATAGTAGATAACGCAGTGTCAGGTTAATGACCAAAACGGCCTTAATTTGACTTAAAACTTATGTATTAACAGTCAGTAGGCTCAATTTAGTCAATTGAGCATAAAATAAGAATTTTTGTTTAAGAGATACACAGTATCGGGATGAGGGTCAAGACGACCTTGACTCGCCCCGAAACTGATATATTTAGACTCAGAACGCCCAAATTAGTCAATCAAGCACCTGACACATTTTTCGAGACAAGGTCACACAGATCTGAAAACTGGACTAGACGACCTCAAATGGATGTAAAACTGATAAAATTGAAATCAACACGTCCAAATTAGTCCAGAGAGACTGCGTTTGAATTTTAGCATGAGAACACCTCGTTATGCATGCGCAAGGACAACACAATGTAGACACAACTACAGTGTAGGAAATAAATAGTAAAATGGACACAAAATTGGCTCGTAAGTAGTACAACCCAACTAGGAATGATTAGTATAAAAATTGGATTCAGAAAATCCAATTTCGAGTGAAAACTAGAACATTACCGAGAAAAGACCGAACACCGTAGTAGAAAATTATATTGCAAAAAGAAGCAAATACAGATGAATTTTAGAAGCAAACGCAGATGAATTTTACCCCTCAAAAACCATGTGCCCTAGCTAAAAAAGTAACTATTTTTAGCTACAAAAATAGCCCAAAAGGTGGCAATAAAATATTACAAAAGATATGACACCTTTTGATTAAACAATTCAAGATTTTCATCACATGGCCAACAAAGGAATTTTTAAATTGGCCCCCTTATCCATGCGCAGCCCCGTCAGTTTTTGAGGGCTGGAATTGTAGCAAATTTATCCCTAAATTAATATAAGATTGGCTTGATTAATTGAGCTTAAGGTTGGTTATTTTGCTTAGGTTTTGTCTATAAAAGGGTGAGCATGGCTTTAGGTTTTGTTCTTTCTTTTTGCACACCCCAAAGAAACAAACTCTTCCCCTCTCTATCAGCCAAAAATCTGACCCTTCCCTTCAGCCAAAGCCGTCCATTTGCAAGCCAAAAACCTAGCTAAAAGCTTGCCAAAAATCAGCCCCCACTTAGGTTGTGTTGGAGCCATACTCTCAAGCCATTCCAAGTTCATTCAAGGGTAAGATTTTTGAATCAATCCTTGTGTTTTTAGTTGTTATTTTGGTTTGATGTTAAGAGAAAATTTTTGGTGTCATTTCTAGCAAAAGTTGACCCCAAACTCCCTTGGTTCACATGGCCATTTTGGCCACCCAAGCTTTAATTCGGTGTGCTTGGTACATAGCACGTAAGGTAAAACCGAAGACCCTCCCTTTTTGAAGTTTAGTTATTTTTAAGTTTTTGATCAAAGAATTTATGTGCATTTATTTGTGCGATGGGTTATAATTAGTTTATTTTGAGCCCTTAGCTTTACACTTTAAGTTTATGTGGTTATGTGGTTATGGTTTAAATTTTATGGATGGATATGTGTGTGTGTGGACATTTAGGTGGCCGGACACAAATCTGTCCCCAGATTTAGGCCATGGGTTTTGACCATTTTGACTATGTTAGATTTTGAATTTGGGATTTGGTAAAACACGGAGTTTGAAGAAAATTTCATTACAGTCATTTTTGCATCAAATAGGTTTTGGCAAAAAATGAATCTAAGATATACTTTTTGGGTAGTTTTGAACCAGTGTCCAAAACTGGAACTAAAAAAAAAAAATCTGAATATAGGAAATTGTTAAAAATGACCTATGCATGTTTTAAAAATTTGGCCGTTTCAGCCCTCAAACAAAGCCATTTTCAAAATAGTGTAAAACTAGAAACTTTTCAAAAACTGGGCATAAGTAGCTATAAGTTTAGTGGGTTTAGGAGCCGTTAGAGTTTGATTTGAGCTCCAAGATGAACATGAGAATTGTTCATCTCATCGAGGATGAAAATTTTTATGTTTTCCAAATTTACAAACTAAGTCGTTTCAAACATGTTTTTAAAACAGATTTGGTAAATAGTTCAAAAACCACCTTTAAAATGCAATTACCGAAATGTGTTCAAACCTTTTTAAAATAAGAATATGGTTTTAATAAAATGGCCCCACCTTCCAACGGGGTGATAAGGGGATAGTTTCGAAGTATATAATTTTCTCAAAAATTTTACAAGGTAACCAAGACAATTTTCAAAATAAAATAGTAGAGGTAGCCCGGTAGGCTACCACACCAAACAGGCTTAGTAACCCAGTAGGCTACCTAGTTAACGACGCGTGAGGTAACCGGTTAGTTGACTTGTCAGTCAACCAGTCAAGGACCAAGTTGAATGATATAGTGAGGAACGATGATTAATTTGTCAAGTAAATAACTTAATCAAACACGATAGAAGTCAGATACCAAATTCCTAAAGTAGAACAATTGGGTACCGATGGACCTCGGTGTCATATAACGATACAAGTTGTAGTCACTAATGGTAGTAGTGACCAAAAAATGATGTTAATTAATTTATTAAGTAATAAATTAATTAGCCACGATTAGAGAAACAAACTCACCAAAAGAGAGCATGTTAGTACCGACGGTAATTGGTACCATACGTTAGTATCCGCATTAGTCACAAACAGTATTAGTGACTTAGCAAAAGTATTAATGAGATACGTTATTGATGACAGGTAGTTACCTGTAAGTTGACAAAGGCGAGGGTACAAGTTTTTTGCAAACTAAGTAAGTACAACTCCGCCAATAGCATGAGTAAAATGATTTTAAAGTATTAATTTTACAATATGTTAAGTATGCAATTCATGCACTGTTGTAGCATTGCATGTTAAGAAAGCATATAGTTTCATAATCGCATAGATTGATGAAAGAACAAGTTAGATGCCATACATCCCTATCGCGTAAGATTAGGGACAGCTTAATAGAGCATATAGCTAGATCAGATAGCAAGATGGAAATTAATAAAGTGTGTCGTACCGGCCTTTTCGGTTGAAAGGGTTTTTCAAGTTAAAGTAAGTTGAGGCTCCATTGACGGCTCTTAAATTAGTGATCACAGACGTTTCTAATGAACTATGTGTACTAGGTACAAACACACGGGCCCTCAACTAGACATAAGAAAGAAAAAGAGTATTGAAGCATAAATGAGCGTAACCGGATCATGCATTATTCACAATATGCATTAGTTATAGTTATTTATGCTTTCAGTTATAGTAGATTTGCATTCAGTACTCAATGTTTTCTGTTATGCATACAGTATATGATGTTCTGCATTCAGTGTTATGTGTTGTTTTGGTATGTGGAATGTTTTAGTGAGATGTGTTGGTTTATGACATGCTTATATGATTTTAAATTTGTATTATGAATTAAACATGTTTTGCATATGACATGTTGTATTTACTGGGTATAAAGCTCACAGTGTGTGCTCATGCTGCGGGTAAGTGACCTATAGCTTAGAGCTCAATGGGCGATGATGGTAGCGGAGGCGGATGTGAGCGCAAGGTTATGGATTTCACTGTGAGTTTAAAACTTCAGCACAGTTTTTGAGTACACAGTATTTTTGAATAGTAATTAGTTAAACAGTTTTATAAGTATATATGTGTAATTGAACTCCCTATGATGTAGATTTTGTATTTTTAAAGTATACATACGTGAATAGTAAATACATACGCATTCAAAAAAAATCCCCTAAAATTATGGTATCAAATTAAATAAGTTTAAGTAATAGTTTTTATGCAAGATAAGTAACAGTAGTTTTAAGTGACAGTCCGGGCCACTCAGGACATGGGATGTCATAGTTGGTATCAGAGCGGTATCCTGCAACCCTACCTCACATCACCATATGCTTGTCTCATCTATCCAAGTAAGTTAGTTTATTTTTTTGATATTAGTATGTAAGTTAACGATTCGGTTATAGTAGGTAGTATGACTGCACCAATTAACCCCCGCCAAGTACAAGAAGATCGATAAGCGAGCCTAGCTTTCGCCGCCATGCGATCAGATATATATGATGGTAGCCACCCATGCGAACTCCCATATTGGATCTACCATGTGGTGGTTATTTTCAAAGCTTGCCATATCCCACCTCATTTATGGGTGGTTTTGGCAAGCACTAGGTTGAATGGACCAGCGTTGGAATGGTGGAACGAACGACGTAGGATCAAGGATCTGATGATGGAGTTGGTCGAGTTCTGCCAAGACCTATGCAATTCTGATGGACCAGCTAGAGATGCAGATATATGGGATGACATGTACGAGAAGCGATACTAGGACCTCTCCAATATCTGGGATGTCTATGAGGGAGAGGCCATGGCACACTATTATTAAAGGTTTATGGATGCCATGTTACCTTACATCCCCTTAGACAGACAGTTTGTAGAGATAGTGGGCCTGTTGTGGAAAGGGACTCCGTGGTACGTAAGGGATCTCATCCCCTACCCTCTACAACATGAAGACCTGAGACACCTTGTCCAGGACATAGTGGACACCGAGGGAGAAGCGCTCAACCCTGCACCAGCCCAAGGAGCGATAGCAGCTGCTGACATGGAAGGCAACCTAACAGACCCTGTACCCTAACCGACCGAAGAAGAGTTCATGGCCGAACACCAGCCTGAGGCACCTGAGGACAATGGGGAATTGATGGAGAACCCCGAACCAGCCTCTCTGTCTCCCAAACACCACGTGGGAGAGGACGATGACGAGACTCTCCCCGACGCCCATCCTGACGATGAGGGAGAGGAGATCCCCAACCACTTTAGTGACGACGAATGGATGGGGATGTATAAGCCCCAAGTCATCATTGCCAGTGATAACGAAGGCAGTTTCGTCTGGGGGGACGAGGAGGAGAATCCAGAGGAGTTTCCTCTCAGCGACAGTGACGATGAGGAAATGTCTGATATGGAATCAGAATTGTCCTCTGAGTAGTAGTAACCCTTTTTGCAGGAATTTTTGTTATGTAAATGTATAGAGGGAAGCAGTAGCTTTCCCCTTTGGACATAGCTTAACGTACCTGTTGGGATTGTATATTGGAAAGTGTGTGTCACTCCCGCTAAACTAAAGTCTTGAGTATATGTATATATATATTTTGTGAAATATGTTATGAAAAGCAGTACAGTTTTGCCTAAAGACCAGATATGATCATAGTGAGATAGGAAGTGCAAGATGAATCCTGGCACTCAGACGATGTTTCAATATAATGCGACAATTATATTGAATATCACAGTATAAGAAAAAGAAAGATATAATATGTATGGTTATATCTAAGATTGTTAAGTAAGAAAAAGATATGTGATATAAATCCCAGGTACAGAATTTAAAAGACTTATATTTTCTTTCCCACTGTGTGATAGGGTTACATAGGAAACCATGGCAAGAACAAGATCTCAATCAAACCAAGCCACCTGAGAAGATGAGTTAATCGCACAACTTACAGCCATGCGAGCCATGATAGAGAACCAATAACAAGAGCTTACACAGCTTAGGAAATGGGTAGACCGACAACCCAAGGCACCACAACTAGTAGAGGTGCCAATCCAAGCCGCTCCCCCAGCTCAGACGGCACCAGCACCCTCAGCCGTGGCTGCTCCCATAGTGGCCAATGTTCTTGTGCTAGCCCCTAAAGAAGGCAACCTATATGAGCGATTCAGGTGCATAAAGGTGCCAGAGTTTGAAGGGACCACAAATCCCATTGAGGTCAACGACTGGCTAATCGACATCCAAGTGATCTTGGACCTTATGGGATTGATGGAGAGGGAGAAAGTATTATGTGCATCCCTTGCCCTATGCAAGAGGGCACACTAATGGTGGAAGATAGTTACCATCAGAAGAAATGTCAATGAAATGAGTTGAGCAGACTTCATTGACGAGTTCAAGGAGATGTATTTTAATGATGAAGCATTGGCGATGCAACAAGATGAGTTTAACAATCTACGCCAAGGTAGCATGACCGTGATAGAGGCGGTCAGGAAGTTTGAACAATTAGCCCACCTCTGCCCCGACCTAGTGCCCACCGAGAAAGAAAGGGGTCAGACGAATGCTGAAGATGTTTAGCATGGACATCACTGTCCAAGTCTACAGTGGCAGTTATGGGCCCGCAACAGTGGCAGAATGCGTTAGTAGAGTCATCCGAGCTAAATACTGGTTGGCTCAGGACAAAAATAAAAGGGCACAGATCTTCAAGACTAGAAGAGAGGAGAAAACATAGGCCAAGCAGACCAAATAGAGATAGAATCCTGAATCACAACATAAAGGGCAAAATGTGGGAGCCAGCCAACACAACAGGCAATCCCACAACAATAACAAGAGAAAGGGGAACCAGAGTAACCAAGGGTCGTAAAGGAACTTCCCCTTGAAGAAGAATAACCACGGAGGAAATGGCAATCAACACCCGCCATGCCCAAAGTGTGGAAGAAATCATCCCAGAGAGTGCAAACAAGGAACTAATGGTTGCTACATATGTGGCAAGGAAGGCCATTATACCAAGAACTGCCGTGCCAACTCGCAAAATAAGCAAGGCCAAGCCCGCACCACCAGTGGTCAATTGCACGCTGTCCAGACCAGGATCGAAGGTCCTTCGATTGCTCAGGGAAGATTGGAGGCACTAGACGCTCAGGTAAGAATCTATGCCTTTACCAAAGATGATGTAGAAGCTGGAATTTTGACTATGGTGACAGATCAGCTTTCTGTCACTAACTCAACTGCTTTGGTTTTATTTGATTCTAGAGCCAGCATTCATTTGTATCCTCAGAGTTTGCTAGGAAGATAGACAAGAACCTAGATAGAATGGAACAAACTTTCTGAACTACCCTTCCCTCAGGGGAAGTTTTGTTGTCTAATTACTGGATATGTCACGTGCCAGTAATTATCTGTAGGTGAGAGTTAAGTATCAACCTGATCGTTCTTGACATGTATGACTATGACGTAATCATGGGGATAGACTTCCTCACTAAGTACAACACTGTCATAGACTGTCGAAGACAGGAGGTTACCTTTGAGCTGATTAGATGTGAGAAGTTTATCTACAGGGGTTTGTCAATGAAACAACTGAAGAAGATGATCTCTACAATGAAGGCCCATAAGCTGCTAACTAGTGGATGCACTGGTTGCTTAGCACACGTAGTAGACAAGACTCAAGAAGTAAAGTTAGAGCCAGAAAGCTTGCCAGTAGTCAGAGAGTTTGTGGAAGTGTTTCTAGAGGATCTTCCAAGGCTTCGGCCAGAGCGGGAAATATTGTTCGAGATCGAGCTCCTACCAGGATCAGCCCCTATCTCCAAGGCCCCCTACTGCATAGCCCTTGTGGAATTAAAAGAACTCCAGGCCTAGCTAAAGGACTTATTGGATAAGGGTTTCATCTGATGGAGCTATTCACCTTGGGGAGCACCTGTTCTGTTCGTGAAGAAGAAGGACGGAACGCTAAGGATGTGCATAGACTACACGGAGCTGAACAAGATAACGATAAAGAACAAGTATCCATTGTCATGAATCGATGATCTGTTTGATCAGCTCTAAGGTACTGCAGTATTCTCGAAGATTAACTCGCGTTCCAGGTACCACCAGTTGTGAATCAGGAATGCAGACATACCCAAAATAGCTTGCCAAACATGATACGGACATTACGAGTTTCTGGTCATGTCTTTCAGATTAACTAACACACCAGCAGCCTTCTTGGACTGATGAACTGGGTGTTCAAGGACTTCTTAGATAAGTTTGTCATTGTGTTCATCGATGACATACTTATATATCTAAGATGAAGGAGGAGCACAAGGAGCATTTGAAGGCCGTCTTATGCAAACTAGAGGATCACTAGCTGTATGCCAAATTCTCTAATTGTGAATTTTGGCTTGAGAAGGTTCACTTTCTTGGCCACATAGTCTCTGAGGAGGGTGTATCAGTAGATCCAGCAAAGGTGGAGGCAGTTAGCGCATGGCCAACACCAAGAAATGTAATAGAAATCCGCAGTTTCCTAAGACTAGCAGGATATTATCGGTGCTTCATCGAAGGTTTTTTGAAGCTGGCTGCTCCACTTACAGCAGCCACCAAGAAGGATAAGAAGTATGAGTAGACGGATAAGTGTGAAAGGAGCTTCCAGGAGCTGAAACAGAGACTCACAAGCACCTAATCTTGGCCATTCCAGATGTTGGATAGGGAAATTTTGTGATCTACAGTGACGCGTCCAAGACCAAATTAGGGGCCGTACAAATGCAAAGTGGTAAAGTGGTCGCATACGCTTTGCGACAACTCAAGGACCATGAAAGGAACTACCCAACACATGAGCTGGAGCTAGCAGTGATCGTTTTCACACTTAAGATTTGGAGGCACTACTTATATGGTGTCAAGTGCAAGATATATACAGACCACCAAAGCCTCAAGTACATCTTCACGCAGAAAGAGCTCAATATGAGGCAACAAAGATGGCTAGAACTGGTAAAGGATTACAACTGTAAAATCCTATACCATCCAGGAAAAGCTAATAAGGTAGTAGATGCACTAAGTAGAAAGCATTCCTCGTCGCTTATGGCTGTCCGTGCCTTGCCAGAAGCACTACAAAAGGAGATACGCAGAAGTGAGATCGAGATTTTAGCGGGGAGGTTGTCTGAAATGACCCTTCAATCGATGCTCCTAGAAGAAATTAAGGCCAGCCAGGACCTCAATTCGTCCCTGGACAAGCTCAGAAATGAAGCCACGAAGGATAAGAGTCCTGAGTTTCGAGTCTCCAAGGACGGCATACTCTATTATAGAAATAAAGTGTGCGTTCTGAAGGATGAAGAACTAAAGAAACGGATCCTTTTAGAAGCCCACAAAACACCATACTCTGTACATCCAAGGGAAAATAAGATGTACAAAGACTTAAAAGAGAGTTTTTGGTGGCCAAGGATGAAGAACGATATTACCGAGTTTATTGCAAGATGCCTCACGTGTCAAAAGATTAAAGTGGAACATCAACGGCTAGCACGAGAACTATAGAAAATCGAGTTACCTGAGTAGAAATGGGAGTAGATTATAATGGATTTCATGGTCAGATTGCCTAGGACATCAAGCAGCAAACACAATCTGGGTAATTGTGGATCGATTGACAAAATTAGCTCGATTTCTACCTATAAAACTGAGCTACTCGGTAGAAAGACTAGTAGAAATGTATGTAGCTTAGATAGTGAGATTGCACAGAGTAGTGATATTTGTCATTTCAGATCGCGACGAATGCTTCACCTCCAGGTAGTGGCAGAGTGTCCAAGCTTCATTGGGAACTAAATTAAAGTTTAGCATAGCTTTTCATGTGGTGCCCTGACCTCGGCCCACCGAAACTATTATAATCAAGCTCCTTAGCAAACTGAAATAGCTTGTGAACTTCGTCGGGTCGCCTAAATTCTTTTCTTTCCTTTAAACCCTTTATGAAATTTGGAAGCATTTTTTTTTTCTTAAATACTTTTTCTTGTTTGTAAACATAACGTAATTAAACTGAACTATGTTTGTCACTTTTAAAAGTACAAACATACTTTATACACAATACATAATTCAAATCTTTTTGCAATACATGTCTTATCTTTCTTCAAATCTCCTCTTTCAACGCTCAGCGGAAAACTTGTAGCATGACCATATCCACAGTGGATTCCCTATCCCTTTGGCACACGTAACTCTCGCCGTCATCCATAGCCAATATTCTGACTTACAGGTTTCATACCTGCAACATGAATAAACTGGGTGAGCTACGAGCTCAGTAAGTTCAAACATAAATGCATGATATATAACAACTCTTACCATATATTAAAGAGTATATCTGATACCAGTTGTGGCATCAGAGTAATCATAACACACTTCAAAATTACTTACACTTGGTAAGTATATTCACAATACATCGTTTACTAGTAACATATACTAGTAACAGTAACATTTATACATATAGAATACTCGTACCATGAATCACATAGATTCAAAACATTAAAAATACAATTTCCTATGAATAGTACTATTTATCCGTAAATAATACTATTCACTATGAGTAGTCTTTGACCTTTGACCGGTGAATAATAACTTTCACTCTAATCGATTACTATTCACGTCACCCTAACCGAGTCCACTACACTTAGTGTTAGTGTCGATTATGTTCAATTATGCTCAGTTATGGATTTCATAACGTTTTTATCATTTATCTTTCTTTATATTTTGGTTTTGAACTCATGGTGGCCGTACCAATAATTTTGCGCGCTAACTGTGAGGGGCCTTGGGAGTGACCTTGAGGCTAATCCTCCCTAGTCCCTTATCGCTCGTAGTGATCTTTATATCCCCGAAGGACCTGAAAACCTCCACCACAACGCTGGAGGGGTGGTACGTCAAAGATGGTTTTATTATCATCTTTTAATTATAGTTCCTACCGGGTGGCATTATTCCTCACCACAAAGTCAGGAACCCTTATTGCCCTTAGGTCTTATGCATTCTTTTCTTTAAAGGTGTGTCTTAATTTTAGTCACACTCTTTCTGTAGTGCACCTAAAGTACACTTCTCACCATTTATCAACTTATTGGGTATGTTAGTCTAACTACCCCGATAATGCCCGTAGGACTTAACATCTAATGTATAAATAGTACATATTTATATATCATAGTATTTCATGTTCAGACAAATTAAATGTCTGAACTTGCCACAAATAACACTTAGACACAATAGTCTATTTAGATCGCAGACAGTTCAATGTAAGAACTTACTGCATAGAACACATAACATGACTAGTCCATTCCTGTTGCAATCGATTAAATGCTTGAACTTATAGATACTCTTGCACGTATCTCCTTTCCCATGTCCACAGACATTCCTTCGTTGCGTCTGGATCGGGTTCCTATAACCAAAAAAATCAACGGTTATTTTTAATTTTATTTCATATATAAAATTAAACAAAACGTAAAAATTATACGTTTCATTTTCCAATCATGAGCTTAGGGGTCTAAAATCCTATTTTCCACTTTTCCACTAACTTTTGACAAAATTACCATTTTACCCCTAGTAGAATCTTCTCACCTATTCTCTTCTTAATTCTTGAACTGGGCCTTAAAATTCTCAATTATGGCCTTAGGACATCATTTCTAGCCTTAACAGCTCTTTTTCCAACTTTTGGTCAAAATGACCATTTTACCCCTGACGGGTCTTGGGACCGTATCATTTTCACTTTAATATTCTATCGGGTTATTTAATGCCCAAAAACCATAAAATAATTCTTCTTAGGCCTTATCGAGCTTTTACAATATTAATTGCTGAAATTCTCGATTTACTATTTACTGACCCTCGGATGATACTATTCTGACCCTCTGTTGTTAATCCTCTTTTTCCTAGGCCTAGGTCACCGAGGGGGCTCGGGTTTCCATCCCGACCACATTTTTACCCTTCAGTTCCTAAAATATCCTTTTATGCTGTTTTAGAAATTTTGGCAGTATTTCGGCTTAATTTTTAGATTCCCGGCATTTAGGAAACGCCTCAAAACTATCTAACCAAATTCTAATCTACCACTTACTATACCATACTAGAGGCCTAATTTTTATGTAAAACTCAACTTTTTACGTAAAAATTCTCACATTTCCCATACATTTTCTTTTTCTAACATTTCATTCATTTTACTCTTTTTTTTTCTTTTTATAATTTGAATACAAATTACATATAAATCATTCCAATACATAAATAAGGAATGAAGGGAAATGAAATCGCTACCGAAATCGTCCCGTCGACGATTGAACGAACCGTTTGGTCTCGACCGCATAAACTTTTTATCTCTGTTCTTCACGTTTGAAATCCGGGTTGGCAATTCTGATGCTGCGGATGTGTCCAGAACGTTAAAAATAGGCCAACAGGCCATTCTTCATTTTTCTGCCCCCAGGTCACCGTTGACCGTGTTGACCGGTGTTGACCAGTGGCAAACAATGGTGGCGCGAACAACGAAGGTGTCCATCTAAAAGATCTCAACGAGAGGAGTCCATTGGTGGTGTCAATTTCACCATTGGAGGCTCCGATCATCGACAATCGACGTCAAAAACTCAACCCACAGCGGCAGCATTGAATCTCCATCGTGCCAGGATTGTTGCCCGAAATTGTTTAAGGGCTTTTTCTCCCCATTGAACTATGATCATTTTGGTACCCCCAGCATCCCTCAACTCGGTAGAAAACAGGGAGTTTCACGGCAGCTTCACGGTAGCAATGTCACGATGTTGGGCTGCGCAATCCGGCAGCTGTTGAGGTGAAATGAGCTATGGGTTTTGTTCTCCTCTTCACCATGAAACTTTTGGGATCAGAATCGTGTCAATCGGAGGTCGGATGGTGGAGATATGACCGTTTGAAATTTCCGACCACCGGCGGCTTCGGGCGGCACGTGCGGCATTCCCCAGTGTCAGTTCCGTCGATTTAGCACACCGTTGGACTCAGCTCGTCGAGAGCTTTCCAATGAGACCAGCGGTATCACAAATGGACACCGTTTCCGATGGTCGGTTACTGTTCACCGACGATGTATGTGTGGGGGAGAAAAATCTAGATAATGAAAATATGGGGCATTTTCTGCAATTTAGACCTTTTATACACTTTGTGTCCAAAATTTCAACATGAGCTATCCTAACTAATTTGGGCGTCTTGAATCTAAATATATTAGTTTCGTCGTCGTCCGAGGTCATCTCGGTCAGTTTCCGGTACTATACATTTCCCGATCAAAATTCTTGTTTTGTGCTCAATTGACTAATTTGAGCATTCTGATTCCAAATATATCAATTTTATATCAAGAAAATGTTATCTTGACCAATTTCTTGATACTGCATATCTCCGGGTCAAATATTACTTTTCATGCTCAATTGACTAATTTGAGCATGCTGAATCTAAATATATCAATTTTAGGTCAAGAAGAGGTTATTTAAAACAACTTCTCGATACTGTGTGTAACACACACACACACTCACGTCTAAAATCACTACTATCAGTATTTTATCTTTTTTGTGCACTCAGCTTACCCTGAGTCACCTGCTAGGGTTTATAGTTCACTATTTTTCCCTAGCTCAATTCGACATGCTTTTACATCATCGAATTCTTAATTTGTAATATCATTAGAACATTTTATCTCGTTTTACACAATATTAAACATACATTTTATATTTTAAACATGAAATTCATCATGTACATGCAATTTACCATATTCCGAGAACAGTAAAATTTCCTGGTTATTACATTCACCCCTCCTTATAAAATTTTTGTCCTCGAAAATTTAGCACGAGTGAGGGTACAACATTCTCGTTTCATCTTTCCGAGCAAAATCTGAACAAATTGCTCTTCATATGTGAGGTCCTCCTGAATCTGAATCGATTCATACCTCAATACACGAGATGAATTCGATATCTATTTCCTTAGCATACATTCGTGAAAAACACTATGTATTGCTGACAGTTCTGAAGGTAGTACCAATTTATAGGTAACCTTTTCAACATGTTCAAAAATTTCATAGGGTCCAATACATCTTGGACTAAATTCTCTTTTCTTACCGAACACATTATTCCCTTCAATGGGAATACTTTTAAAGAATATGAAATCCCTTTCATTAAACTCTAGGGATCTTCGGCCTTTATCTGCATAAGTCTTCTGCCGACTTTGTGCGATCTTTATTCATCGATGTATTTTCACAATTACATCTGATGTTTCTTATACAAAATCGGTCTTGTGCCACTGTTTCTCTCACTGGTCATACCAATAGGTAAGCGATCTGCACTTTCGTCCATATAAAGCTCCATAGGGTACCATTCTTATAGAAGCTTGGTAGCTGTTGTTGTACAAGAATTTCCTTTAATAGTAACTTCTCGTTCCAATTCTTAGGAAATCCATGACTTAGACACGAAACATGTCTTCTAGTTTCCGAGTAATTCGCTCAGATTGATCTTCATCTAGGGATGAAAAGTCGTACTAAGACGCAATTTCTTTCCTATGACTCCTTGTACACATTTCCAAAAATTCGAAGTGAATTGTGCATTTAAATCGAATATGACAAACTTGAAACACCATGTTATCTGACAACATGGTTTACATAGAAATTCACTAACTTTTCTAGTGAAAAGTCATTTTCACTACTATGACTCTTGCAGTTTTCATCAATCTATCCACCATAATTCAGATGGCGTTATACCCCTCTTAGGTCCTTGATAATACCACTATAAAATTCATCGTAATATGTTCCCACTTACGTTCAGGAACTTCCAATGATTCTAGTTTTCCACCTGGATGTTTATGTTCAGTCTTGCCTTTCTGACGGTCATGCATCGGTTCACAAATTTTGTGCTTTCATTCGTCGTCTCTTTCCATCAGAATTGAAATTTTAATTTCTGGCATACTTTACTTATTCCGAAATGCACTAAATATGGCATTTTATGGGCTTTTTCCATACTTCACCTTATTAATCCTTCATTAGTTGAATATGAATTCCTCCTTAATGTAGGAATATTCCACCCTTGGAAATCCTTTCTTGATAACTTATTAGATTTGATCTTGCTTCAGAGCCCTGTTAGTGTCTTCAAGTAGCGATGACTCTGATTGGAGTACAGCTAACCTTTCAGATATAAGCTCTAACTCCAATGAGTGTATCTCTTGTCGTAATTGTTCTGCTAGTTTTTCTTTTGGCTACTAGTGTGGAACAGTAGACTTTCTGCTTAAGGCATCCATCACACGGTTAATTGATTTTTTTCTAGGTGGTAGAGGATCTCACAATTGTAATTCTTCACCAACTCCAACATCCTCTTTGCCACATATTCAGATTCTCTTTTGATGCATCGCAATATATCACGAATTTCTCCCTTTTAGTGAGAAACGTGTGAATTGGCGTGCTTGTTAGTCGATTTTTCAACTCTTGAAAACTCTTTTCGCATTTTTCAGTCTACTCATATTACCTCTCCTTGCGCGTAATTGTCGTAAGAAGTGCCGCTAGTCGTGTAAACCTTTCCACAAGTTTTCTATAGTTGCCAGCCAAACCTAAGAAATTCCGTATTCTCATTACAATCTTAGGTGCAGGCAATTCATTAGTCGTCTCCCCTTGACAGGATGTACGATGATTCCTCGTTTGGAGACTACGTGTATGAGAAAATACACTTTAACTAGCCAAAATTCACACTTGGAGAATTTTGCATAGGGTCGGTGCTATCTCATAATGTGCAGAGCAGTTCTCAAATGCTCTTCATACTCCTTATGAGTCTATGAATATATAAGTATATCATCGATAAACACAATGACAACTTATCTAGGAATTCCTTGAACACTCAGTTGATGGTATTCTGATCGTATATCAATCTTGAAGAATACTACTACGCCTTTGAAAATGGGTGTAGTTCTTTGCATGAGCTCTACCTTAAAGGAAATTTCTTGTTCATATAGAAATCTAGACAATTTCTTTAAAAGATCGTCAAGAAATTCATGGACAATGGGAACATTTTCTGATTAAAGCTTATGTTCCTCTATTACATCTGCCACTTAGGCCAAATATCCAATTCAATCATTGGACATTAGCTTACTCGCACTTCACGAGCTAATTATCATCTTCCTTGATTTACATGACGAATCCACGTATTCAAAGCTTTCTTCGTCGTCTAGTCGAAACACTATCTTTCTGTTTCGACAATCAACTATGGTTTGATATTTCCCTAGGAAATCCATTCCTAGGATTACGTCACAATCTACTAACCTTATAACAATCGATTCTGTCACTATGTTTGACATTCCTACTTTCGCATCCTCCTTAGTGTACACCAAGACACAAGCATTAGGACGTGTTATGTGTTCTTGTCTTTTAGGTACTGCTGATGGCCCTTCAAAACTAGCCTATCACACGTGGACTTGGGATGTTGTTGTTGTGGTTAAAATGTTTCCTGTGCATTCTACTGATTTGTGGGACAATTTTTGGCATAATGGCCTTCTTTTCCCACATTGCTAACATGTACTGGGGCCAAATCAACACTGTGGCTAGTGCCCCTTCTCACTTGTAGTGCAACTGGATACATCTGATCCTATATTATTGGTCAGCTTCCTTTGTTGCCTTCTATTATCCCAGGTTAGGTTTTCATTTTCCCAAAAAATTTGCCTTTTCCTTTATTCTACGACTATAGGCCTGGAGCGTTAAACTATCCTAGCCTAACATTCTGATTAGGTTTACTACTTTGGCCAATTTAGGTTCCAACTTGGAAAAAATTTAGTCAAAGTCCTTTCCATGTTCTAGGTTTCTCAGACTTTTTATCTTTCTTCTTTCTATCTAGCCTGCTGGTATTTAACCTGCCGAGCACGATTGACGTAGTCTGTCACTGAAGGTGGTGGTATTAGACCACTATCCACCAAAGCAAAGATCTCTGGTTGGAACATTCCAATCATTCTCTGTATCTTTTCCCTCTTAAAAATTACCACGTAAGGGCATCATTTGGACAATTGATCAATTTCCGATGCTCTTCACTCACTGATACATTTCCTTGCTTTAATGCGACAAACCTTTTTTCGTTACGGTTTCCGTGATACAGGATCATAATATATCTAATGAAATTCAACCAGAAATTCATTCCAGTTCACAGTAGTCTCATCTCTTCTCATTCTGACAATGTTCTATCAGAACTTAGCATCCTTCATCAGAACAAAGGACATACGCAGAACCTTCTCCTTGCTCTATCAAGTTTATGGAGTCTCAAATCATCTATATAGAGGAAAATCATTCTTCTGCTTTCAAAAGATCTATAGAGCCCTCAAATTCTTGAGGCTTTATTCCACAGAATCGCTCATATAATAGCTCTTGATTTACTATTGACTGTAGTTCTTGTATCCTTTGAGGAACAGCGATAATTTACTACCTATTCAACTGCAGGGGTCAGTTGTGGTTGAACCTCTTCAGCACCCTGCCTAGGTTCTATCTCATCTAAACGCCATCTTAATTCAGCGTTTTCTTGCATCTAGACCTCTAAAAGGTCTTATAATTTCTCCACCCTCTTTGACAGGGTGAGACATTCACTCATACTTTCTTGACCACATGTATTCACCATATTTTCTATTTCCCTATAATCGTTTGAAAATCAATCATTAGATTTTCAATGTATATATATATATTTCGCAAAATTTTTAAGATTTCCCAAAATTCAAAGAAATCCTAATGCCATATCATCATAAGGCATTATTATAACTTGTTTCATGACGTTCACATACATATCAATATTAAGGCCTTGCATATACAATAGCCTCTTTTACATCGAGTATACATATATACACATATGTACCCCTCTACATTTTAGCCATTCTATTGATCTGGTTTCAAAGGGAAATTCCTTCAGATCTTCTTTCTCTTCATCCGGACCATTTCTAGTGCAATAAATGCACATGGCCCATTTATCGTATATTATGCCTTTTCATATAGGACAAAACAACAAAACTCATTATATTATATCAACACATTTTGACAGTTCATAACAATTCATCACACACATGTCACTACATACACATATCATTATATAATATTTCAATATAACATAAAGGATATATATATATAGCCCAATACATCTAATTTTCCTGGTCAACAGGAAACTTTTACGGGTCTTCTTCTTCCTTGGCTAAATCGTTCACCTATAGACATTCTTGGATCTATGTTCATCTCGACTTTAGTTCCGTCGTGAATTCCAAGCAAATTAGAGGGGATTCATCAGTTCCTCGAAGCGCACAGCCTACGTAAGAACTATGTCACCGGACATCGACTGCAATTTCTCAGTCTGATGAACTAATTCCCATATGTTCGCAACTCTAAGGAACTTAGGTGACATTAGAAGTGACACTTTGTTTGCCCTTGAGGAATTGGGACTGATGTTAGACTCTTTTCGAGAGAAGATTTACTCAATCGTGGTATGGGTAAACTTGGTCCAGTTAAGCGCTACTCTTGGTCACAAGAATCCCAATACACACGAGAATATCTCCCTGAAAAGCATGGTCAACAACCAACAAGACCTATCAACTCGATTAATGGTGCACAGTCGGAAAATCATTTCAATAACATGACACCAATCTTGCCTTCCTATGAAATTTTGAAGGACTATTCGCCACTCAAAACTTTATGGGCAGCTTACATTGGAGTTCTATATAACTTGATGGCAATCTTCATTTCTTCTCTGAGTAGCATTCCTTGTTCATTCTCTAGTATTGTACGATCATAATCATGGTAATTCTCTATCTCGAACTCTCAATAGCCGTATTGTGGTAGTCCACTAGCACTATACAATCGTGAGACCACATTCATTGATCTCGTCATCTCATTTCATCTAAGTCATTTATTTTCCTATAACTAAACAACTACTAATTCAAAACAAGGCTAACTTACTTGGATAGACGAGCAGGTTGCGTCTCGTGCCAGGAGAGATATGGTCAAGCTCGCTCCGATACCACCTGTGGCCCCCCCGACCTCAACCCACCGAAACTATTACAATCAAGCTCCTTAGCCGACTGAAACAGCTTGTAAACTTCGTTGGGTCGCCTAAATTCTTTTCTTTCCTTTAAACCCTTTGTGAAATTTGGAAGCATTTTTTTTTCTTAAATACTTTTTCTTGTTTGTAAACATAATGTAATTAAACTGAAGTATGTTTGTCACTTTTAAAAGTACAAACATACTTTATACACAATACATAATTCAAATCTTTTTGCAATACATGTCTTTTCTTTCTTCAAATCTCCTCTCTCAATGCTCAGCAGAAAACTTGTAGCAGGACCATATCCATAGTGGATTCCCTATCCCTTTGGCACACGTAACTCTCACCGTCATCCATAGCCAATATTCTAACTTACAGGTTCTATACCTACAACATGAACAAACTAGGTGAGCTACGAGCTCAGTAAGTTCAAACATAAATACATGATATATAACAACTCTTACCATATATTAAAGAGCATATCTGATACCAGCTGTGGCATCAGAGTAATCATAACATACTTCAAAATTACTTACACTTGGTAAGTATATTCATAATACATCGTTTACTAGTAACATATACTAGTAACAGTAACATTTATACATATAGAATACTCGTACCATGAATCACATAGATTCAAAACATCAAAAATACAATTTTTTATGAATAATACTATTTATCCATGAATAGTACTATTTACTATGAATAGTGTGACCCCTTAAATTTTATTTAAGGGTCAATATATAATTTAAATAAAATTAGCGTGCCAAAAATTAATTAAAAATCTTTTGGAAACCCTAGGTTGTTTTCCTAGTCAAATTCCGCTCAAAAAGTCAACAATTTGAACTTCAAAAAGAAACCCTAAAATATTCGGCCATCACTTGGGATTTTAATTAAAATTTAAATTCCACAAATCCAAGGAGGATTCAAATTCAAATTTCATTCCTTAGATATAAAGAAGAAATTTGGCCATAAAGTGTAGGAAATAAAGGAGATTTTATTGAATTAAAAGCTAAGTTAAAAACTCAATCAAAATTCAAATTATTTTTCCTTAAAAACTAAGGGATAATTTTGGCCACTTAAGGGGAAATAAGAGAGAAAACCCTAGCCTCAAAACAGCATAAAAACTTTCCGTTTTGCCACTTACAATTTTCGGCCAAACAAGGAAGAGAAAGGGAAACAAAAACCTAGTATAAAAACCCCTTTTAACTCTCATTCACCCTTCCTTTCACCCTCAAAAATTCGGTCAGCTTTCCCCTCTCTCCTCTCTGAATTGTCTCTCCCAAAACACACTCAAAACAGCAAACAAAACTTACCAAAAGGCAGCTCAAAAATTCAACAACCTTTGAGACAAAAACAAGGTGAGAAATCAAAAAATTTTTCCTTCCTTTTCCTTTTGATTTCAAATCCGAAATTTTATATGGTTTTCTCCACTGTTTCCCTACTGTTTTGAAGACTCCAACACTCACACAAATTCAGCCAAAAGGGAGACCAAACATCAAAAATAGTGCAGCACAAACAAGGTGTGATTTCTCTCTCAAACCCTAAAATTTTGCCTCATTGATCCCCTTTTCAAAAACCCTATTATCATATGTGTAAGATTTTATGATTTTGTCAATTTGATTCATGGGTTGTGTTAATGACATATAAATACGGTTTTCCACAAAATTTCGTGATCATTGGATGAAAATTGAATTGGTTTGAGGCTAATCGAAATTCGGACGCAGAAAAACGGAAATCCGGAAAATTACCATATGAACAGTAAATATTTGTCGGCCATAACTTGAGTTTTAAAAACGATTTTTGAGTGATTCTTGAGCCTAAAATTAAACTCAAGATGTCTCCTAAATGCCTGCAAAATTTCAGAACCAAAATCATCCGTTTGCCTAGTCAAAATATTTTTCTAAGATAGGCGGACAGAACCGCCAGGTTTTGAACCGAAACTGATTTTATGCCTGAAAACAAACCTCGGTTTTTGGCCTAGTTGAATGACCAAATGATGTCCAAAAATTATAAAAGTCATATGGAATTAAAGCTACGGATGTCTAGTTTAACATATTAAAAATTTAGAATTTTTGGGATTAAAAATGAATTGATATTGATTTTACAATCAGCCTAGGTCAGTTTGTCCATGTCCAGAAATATCCTAACTTAGAGTTTTTCACAAATTTTAAATCCCAAATATTTATTAAACGTTTTGAAATCGTTTGTGGCACACTAAAATGATTGGATGATTATGTCTAGACCTAGACTGATCATATGTTGTGATTATAGGATTTATTTGACGTTCTTGCTGGATTTGTGGATCACGTTATCGTAACGGTTGTGCGATAATCGAGGTAGGACGTTCTAGCCTTTTCTGGGAGTAGTCAAGTGTTTTAAATTTTCCTGTTTTATCAATGGCATGCTGTTTTTAGTTTATGAAATTATTATATTGTTTTTGATGAAATAAACGCATGCAACGTATTTGGTAATTAAATGTGTATTTTAAAACGTGTTTTGATTTATGGCATAATATAACTTGGTAAATACCATCTTTTGAATAATCCGGTGAACATAATTGAGCTCTAGTTCACGATCATTGTAAATGATGCGCGCATCCCAAAGTTGACGCCATGGGGGAAGGTCCCTAAACCTGCGCAGGGCCGTTCGGCCTATTTAGACTGTAACGAGATGATCTAGGATAATTCAAATTAGAGGCACGTATATTATAGCTACGACAAGTCCTCACTCATAATATGATGGTTTGTTTTAATGATTTATTATTTTAATATTGGGACACGTATATTGTAGCTACGCTAAGTCCTCAGCAAAATAAAACTTCTATTAAAAATGTTTTTCACGAAATTGTTGATTATTTTTTTTTTGTTATGATTATTATGTCATGTTTTTTTTTAAATTGTTGATTATTTTTGGAAACGAATATTATGCCATATTTTTAAATGTTATCTGTTTAATCCACCTTTGTTTCTGTCCTACTGAGCCAACGCTCACGTCCCTTTTCTTTGTGATTTCGAAATGACTATTTCCAGGTGCGAGAGGTAGAAGTTCTGAAAATCGTTGAGATATCCGTTACTACCAAAGATGATGCTATCCGTTTTCTCCATCTTCTTCTTTATGTTTCTCGTTCTGATGTAATGAGACTTTAGGTTTGTACTTTATTTCACGTTATTTAAATTTTATGCTTGGGAATATTTTATGGTTGGTAATTTCATTTGAAAACCGATTTTGTGTTGATTTCCGCATTAAAAAGCATTTATTTTATCCTTTATTTTATTATGTGGTTATGATGCTACTTTATAAATAATTAGGCTTAGCTAAATTATAATGTCAACCCGCTTTTCGTAATAAATGTTTTTTCTTAAATCTTGGGTTGATACTATGATTTGGTTGCCGTGTCACGTGTCTATATTTTGGGCCGTGACAAATAATGGTATCAGAGCCCAGGTTTTCAAAAGGGTTTTTCATCAAAACGTCTTCAAAAGGGTTTTCATCAAAACGTTTTCAAAATACCCAAGCATAGTTTTCCTTACTCTTACAAGCTTATAGGATTTCCTCTTCCTTCAATCTTATTCAACAAAATGGCTCGTCCCGACACGCGTAGTCAGAGGCAGTAGAGAGGCAATGATGAAGAGAACCTTGGGAACACGCAGCCTCAAGGGAGACAGAATGCAGCGGTTCCTACACCGAAGGATCAGCTAACGGCAATGCAGAACCTCACGGCGGCGATACAGGCTCTCCTCACCGTCTTACCTTTTGGAACAGCTAACCCAACTCCTGTAGCCCATGTTGTTCCTAATGAGACCCCGAGAGTGGGGAGTTCTTCTCAGACTCCTCAGCAAACGCCTACCACCGAAAACCCTACCTCTAGAGCAGTACCTACCCAGTCTATGATACATCCTAAACAGGCAACCCTAACTCTTTTCTTTAAGCCTCACGTACCCACTTGCGACGGCACGGGCACAGAGATGGATGCCGACTACTGGTTTGATGCCATTCGTAAGCAGCTAAAGTTGACTGCCACACCCGCAGAGTTTTGGGTTGAGTTTGCTTCCAATAAGCTGGTGGGTCTAGCCTCTACCTGGTGGGCTAGTATCGAGGATGGTTTGACAGAGGAGCAGAGGTCTTCTTGGACAGTTTTCGAGGAGCGTTTTCACGAGCGTTTCTTTTCAGCTCAGTTCCGCGACAGAAAAGCTAGGGAGTTCGTCCGTTGGAAGCAAGGGTCTATGTCAGCGCGGGAATATGAAGCCAAGTTCACTGAGTTGGCCCAGTATGCGAAGAATTAGGTTTTGGATGAAGCTACTAAGTGTCTCCACTTTGAGGAAGGGCTTAGCCTCTATGTGAAGAGGGGTGTACAACCGTTCCAGATCAGGGATAGCTACCAGCAGATAGTTGCTAAGGCGTTGACAGTGGAAGAGGGCGACAAGGAGTTCCTTGAAGCTCGTAACAAAAACAAGTCTGGACCAATCCGCAACAAGCCTCAACACAAGCCGCAGACTCCTTACCAGAAGAACCAGCAGTCTCAGGGATCGGGTTCTCATCAGTTCTCTAGACAGTGACAGGGTCGGGTGAATGTGATTACCTGCTTCAAGTGTGGTGATGAAGGCCACAAAAGAAATGTCTGCCCGAAGAGACAGTCGAGAGACAATGCTCATAGACATCATCATCAGCGAAATCAGAATGGTCTTCCACAGAGACAACAGTTTACTTCCCGGTCTTCGCAGTCACAGCGCCCTCAGCTTCCGGCTCCCTATCAGCCTCAGCACATGAGCCAGTACACTGCGCCTTATGCTTCACATGCTACACCGCTACAGCAGTTCCCAGTGCTGAGTTATCAGAGACCACCACCACAGGGTCAGAGTACGGGCTATCAGCGAGGGAATACAGCTCAAAATCGTGGTAAGGCACCACAGGTACACGCTCTTAGAGCTGACAGCATAGAGATAGATCATGCACCGACTGCATTAGATGGTATAATTCCTATCTTTGGTACATATGCATATGTTTTGTTTGACACCGGGGCTACACACTCTTTTATAGCCCAACATTATGCTCGTTCACTTGGTTTAAAATGCAAAATCTTGACTCTCCCTTATGTGTGAAATCCCCATTGGGCACGACTACCGTTAGTGATGGGTGTCAAGCCTATGTTTATGTTGGGGATATTTGTTTGGAGGCATCACTTGTAGTAATGCCTATGTTTGCTTATGATGTTATTCTGGGATATGACTGGCTTTCCCGATATGGGATTATGCTTGATTGTTGTAATCGTCGCGTTATCTTTGCAACTGATTTTGGACATGTAGTGTCCTATCAGTTAAGCTTAGTTTCAGATGTTGATAGATCTGCTCTGAGGTTAGTGTCGAAGAGTAGACAGGGTATTCTTTGTTTCTTATCCTTGTGTGCGGTGGAAGGATCCAGTACTGAAAAGAGTACCCAACCTATACCTGTTGTCGATGGTTTTCCAGATGTTTTTCCAAAAGCTCTTCCAGGTTTACCGCCTCATCGAGAAATAGAGTTTCGTATCGACTTAGTTCCTAGAACAGCTCCTTTTGCTTCTGCTCCGTATCGTATGGCACCTCTAGAGATGAAAGTGTTGAGCAAGCAGCTGGATGAGTTGAAATCGCTGGGCTTTATCCGAGACAGTAACTCACCTTGGGGTTCATCAGTCCTTTTCGTTAAGAAAGCTGACGGTTCGCTACGTCTCTGTGTGGACTACAGAAAGCTCAACAGTGTGACCATAAAAAATAAGTATCCGTTACCACGTATAGATGACTTGTTCGATCAGTTGGGTGGAGCTTGTTTCTTCTCTAAGGTTGATTTGAGATCTGGTTATCATCAACTTCGTGTTAGAGAGGAGGATATCCCGAAGACGGCGTTCCGAACGAGGTATGGCAGCTATGAGTTCTTAGTAATGCCTTTCGGTTTGACAAATGTGCCAGCAGCCTTCATGGATATGATGAATAGAGTCTTCCGACCTTTTCTTGATAAGTTCATCATCGTATTCATCGACGACATCCTCATCTACTCCCGAACTCGTGAAGATCATGCACAGCATCTCAATATAGTTTTACAGACTCTTCGTGAACATCAGTGTACACCAAGAAAGAAAAATGTGAGTTTTGGATGACAGAGGTTAAGTTTCCCGGGCATATAATCTCAGGAGACGGTATATCAGTGGATCCATCCAAGGTTGAAGCGCTTCTTAAGTGGGGACGACCGAAGAATGTTCCAGAGATCCGAAGCTTCTTGGGCTTAGCGGGATATTATCGATGTTTTGTACAGGACTTCAGCAAGCTCGCCGCTCCCCTCACCAATCTGACAAAGAAGGATGTACCTTTCGTTTGGGACAACAGCTGTGAGTCAGTCTTCCAAGAGTTAAAGAGTCGTTTGACGTCTGCACCTATCCTTATCATTCCGGATCAGGATCAAGTATATGATGTCTACACCGATGCTTCTCATCAAGGTCTTGGAGCAGTTTTAATGCAACAAAACCGAGTTGTCGCTTATGCCTCACGACAACTGAAACAACATGAACGAAACTACCCTACACACGATCTAGAGTTAGCTGCAGTAGTGTTCGTACTTAAGATTTGGCGTTGTTATCTGTATGGTGCTAGTTTTAGACTGTTTTCAGATCACAAGAGTTTGAAATACCTAGCTATACAGAAAGATCTAAACCTGCGTCAGAGAAGATGGGTAGAATACATGCAAGACTACGACTGCCAAGTCGAGTATCATCCGGGTAAAGCAAACGTGGTTGTAGATGCACTAAGTAGGAAAAGAGAGGCAGTTCCCAATCCTGATCATGACGCTTCTATAATGGCTATGCAGATAGATGAGTGGGAAAAGGACAGAGTTCTTATAGCTTATCAAGTTCATTTTGGCGAAGTTCAGGGTCACCCAGTGTTATACAACTTAGTGATGGAACCAGACTACGTGCAGAGGATCAAGGAGAATCAGTTGGCAGATACACGTTTCGTTGACATCCGAGATAGATTATTAAAGGCCAAGCGTGTTGCAGAGTGGTCGATGGAAGCCAGTGGAATTCTTTACAATGAAGGTCGCTTAGCAGTGCCACACATCCCAGAGCTTATACAGGAGATCTTGTCAGAGTTTCATCAGTCGAGGTTCGCCATGCACCCAGGTGGGAACAAGATGTATCAAAACTTAAGATGGCAGCTTTGGTGGAGAGGTATGAAGTTAGATGTGAAGAACTTCGTGGCCAACTGTTTGACGTGTCAGAAAGTAAAGGCAGTACGGGAGACACCCGCAGGTCTGCTCCAACCACTTCCAATACCTCGGTGGAAGTGGGATAGTATAGGAATGGACTTCTTAATTGGCTTACCGAGAGCACAGGATGGATCTGATGGAGTCTGGATAGTTGTAGATCGTCTCACGAAGACTGCGTACTTCATCCTGTTCAAGACGACTTGCACCAAGAACCAGCTAGCCGAGCTTTACATGAGGAACATAGTCAGATTGCATGAAGTCCCTTCGGTGATCGTTTCTGATCGTGATACGCGTTTCAACGCTCGCTTTTGGCAAAGTCTACAGGAAGCTCTAGGCACAGAACTGAACTTCAGCACCGCTTTTCATCCGCAGACAGATGGTCAGTCGGAGCGTCTTATACAGATCCTCGAGGATATGCTACGTGCCTGTGTTCTTGATCTTGGAGATGGATGGAGCAAACACCTCTACATGGTAGAGTTCGCATACAAAAATAGTTATCAAGCGAGTATCAGAATGGCACCCTTTGAAGCGTTGTACGGAAAGCCTTGTCGATCACCCATCTATTAGGTTGACAATCAGGAAGCATCCGTGGGTGGACCTGATATAATCCTAGACCAGTACGAGAAGATTGCCATCATTAAACAACGACTTCTAACAGCACAGAGTCGACAGAAGAGCTAAACAGATCAACGCAGAAAGCCGTTAGAGTTCGAGGTCGGAGAGTTTGTGTTGCTAAAGGTTTCACCGAAGAAAGGTATCTCTCGTTTCGGAGTTAAAGGGAAGCTAGCACCGCATTACATTGGACTTTTCGAGATCGTACGTAGAGTTGGTAAGGTCGCATATGAGCTGAAGTTACCCGACACTTTGGGAGTGCATAACGTTTTCCATGTATCGATGCTGAGGAAGAGTGCATAAACAGAGTCCGAAGTCATTTCAACAGATGATGTAGAAATCCAACCAGATGTCTCTTACGTCGAGGTTCCGGTGAAGATTTTGGATCGTAAGGTCAAGCAGCTGAGAACGAAAACAATACCCATGGTAAAGGTTCTTTGGAGTAACCATGGTGAAGAGGAAGCCACATGGGAAACCGAGAAAGATATGCATGAGAACTATGCTGAATGGTTCGCTAAGCAGTAGAGTACTTGTAATGTAGTCGACCTCAGTTTGTTTTGTAACCCTACTTTATTCATAGTGGTAGATATACCACTATATGTTCTAAAAGGTGCATTTAGATTTGCTTAATGAAATGAGAAGTGACTCATATTCTTATTCTCTTCTTTAGCGTGGAGAAATTCTTAAAGTTTCGAGGACGAAACTATTTTTAGTGGTAGATATTTGTGACGCCTTAAATTTTATTTAAGGGTCAATATATAATTTAAATAAAATTAGTGTGCCAAAAATTAATTAAAAATCTTTTGGAAACCCTAGGTTGGTTTCCTAGTCAAATTCCGCTCAAAAAATCAACAATTTGAACTTCAAAAAGAAACCCTAAAATATTCGGCCATCGCTTGGGATTTTAATTAAAATTTAAATTCCACAAATCCATGGAGGATTCAAATTCAAATTTTATTCCTTAGATATAAAGAAGAAATTTGGCCATAAAGTGTGGGAAATAAAGGAGATTTTATTGAATTAAAAGCTAAGTTAAAAACTCAATCAAAATTCAAATTATTTTTCCTTAAAAACTAAGGGATAATTTTGGCCACTTAAGGGGAAATAAGAGAGAAAACCCTAGCCTCAAAACAGCATAAAAACTTTCCCTTTTGCCCCTTACAATTTTCGGCCAAACAAGGAAGAGAAAGGGAAAGAAAAACCTAGTATAAAAACCCCTTTTAACACTCATTCACCCTTCTTTTCACCCTCAAAAATTCGGCCAGCTTTCCCCTCTCTCCTCTCTGAATTTTCTCCCCCAAAACACACTCAAAACAGCAAACAAAACTTACCAAAAGGCAGCTCAAAAATTCAACAACCTTTGAGACAAAAACAAGGTGAGAAATTAAAATTTTTTTCCTTCCTTTTCCTTTTGATTTCAAATCCGAAATTTTATATGGTTTTCTCCACTGTTTCCCTACTGTTTTGAAGACTCCAACACTCACACAAATTCAGCCAAAAGGGAGATCAAACATCAAAAATAGTGCAGCACAAACAAGGTGTGATTTCTCTCTCAAACCCTAAAATTTTGCCTCATTGATCCCCTTTTCAAAAACCCTATTATCATATGTGTAAGATTTTATGATTTTGTCAATTTGATTCCTGGGTTGTGTTAATGACATATAAATACGGTTTTCAACAAAATTTCGTGATCATTGGATGAAAATTGAATTGGTTTGAGGCTAATCGAAATTCGGACACAGAAAAACGGAAATCCAGAAAATTACCATATGAACAGTAAATTTGTGTCGGCCATAACTTGAGTTTTAAAAACGATTTTTGAGTGATTCTTGAGCCTAAAATTAAATTCAAGATGTCCCCTAAATTCCTACAAAATTTCAGAACCAAAATCATTCGTTTGCCTAGTCAAAATATTTTTCTAAAATAGGCGGACAGAACTGCCAGGTTTTGAACCGAAACTGAAACCCAGATTTTTATGCCTGAAAACAACCCTCGGTTTTTGGCCTAGTTGAATGACCAAATGATGTACAAAAATTATAAAAATTATATGGAATTAAAGCTATGGATGTCTAGTTTAACATATTAAAAATTTAGAATTTTTGGGATTAAAAATGAATTGATATTGATTTTACAATCAGCCTAGGTCAGTCTGTCCATGTCCAGAAATATCCTAACTTAGAGTTTTTCACAAATTTTAAATCCCAAATATTTATTAAACGTTTTGAAATCTTTTGTGGCACACTAAAATGATTGGATGATTATGTCTAGACCTAGATTGATCATATGTTGTGATTATAGGATTTTAATATTGGGGAACGTATATTGCAGCTACGCTAAGTCCTCAGCAGAGTAAAACTTATATTAAAAATGTTTTTCACGAAATTGTTGATTATTTTTTTTTTGTTATGATTATTATGTCATGTATTTTTTTTAAATTGTTGATTATTTTTGGAAACGAATATTATGCCATATTTTTAAATGTTATCTGTTTAATCCACCTTTGTTTCTGTCCTACTGATGTAATGAGACTTTAATCACGTCCCTTTTCTTTGTGATTTCGAAATGACTACTTCCAGGTGCGGGAGGTAGAAGTTCCGAAAATCGTTGAGATATCCGTTACTACCGAAGATGATGCTATCCATTTTCTCCATCTTCTTCTTTATGTTTCTCGTTCTAATGTAATGAGACTTTAAGTTTGTACTTTATTTCACGTTATTTAAATTTTATGCTTGGGAATATTTTATGGTTGGTAATTTCATTTGAAAACCGATTTTGTGTTGATTTCCGCATTAAAAAGCATTTATTTTATCCTTTATTTTATTATGTGGTTATGATGTTACTTTATAAATAATTAGGCTTAGCTAAATTATAATGTCGACCCGCTTTTCGTAATAAATGTTTTTCCTTAAATCTCGGGTTGATAATATGATTTGGTTGCCGTGTCACGTGTCTATATTTTGGGCCGTGACAAATAGTCTTTGACCTTTGACGGTGAATAATAACTTTGACTCTAATCAATTACTATTCATATCACCTTAACCGAGTCCACTACACTTAGTGTTAGTGTCGATCATGTGCAATTATGCTCAGTTATGGTTTTCATAACATTTTTATCATTTATCTTTCTTTATATTTTGGTTTTGAACTCATGGTGGCCGTACTAAAAATTTTGCGCGCTGACTATGAGGGGCCTTGGGGGCGACCCTGAGGCTAATCCTCCCAAGTCCCTTATCGCTCGTAGCGATCTTTATATCCCCGAAGGACCTGAAAACCTCCACCATAACATTGGAGGGGTGGTATGCCAAAGGTGGTTTCATTACCATCTTTTAATTATAGTTCCTACTGGGTGGCATTATTCCTCACCTCAAAGTCAGGAACCCTTATTACCCTTAGGTCTTATGCATTCTTTCCTTTAAAGGTGTATCTTAATTTTAGTCACACTCTTTCTGTAGTGCACCTAAAGTACACTTCTCACCATTTATCAACTTATTAGGTATGTTAGTCTAACTACCCTGATAATGCCTGTAGGACTTAACATCTAATGTACAAATAGTACATATTTATATATCACAGTATTTCATGTTCAGACAAATTAAATGTCTGAACTTGCCACAAATAACACTTAGACACAATAGTCTATTTAGATCGCAGATAGTTCAATGTAAGAACTTACTACATAGAACACATAACATGACTAGTCCATTCTTGTTGCAGTCAATTAAATGCTTGAACTTACAAATACTCTTGCACGTATCTCCTTTCCCAGGTCCACAGACGTTCCTTCGTTGCGTCTGGATCGGGTTCCTATAACCGGAAAAATCAACGGTTATTTTCAATCTTATTTCATACATAAAATTAAAAAAAACGTAAAAATTATACGTTTCATTTTCCAATCATGAGCTTAGGGGTCTAAAATCCTATTTTCCACTTTTCCACTAACTTTTGACAAAATTACCACTTTACCCCTAGTAGAATCTTTTCACTTATTCTCTTCTTAATTCTTGAACCGGGCCTTAAAATTCTCAATTATGGCCTTAGGACATCATTTCTAACCTTAACGGTCATTTTTCCAAATATTGGTCAAAATGACCATTTTACCCCTAACGAGTCTTGGGACCGTATCATTTTCACTTTAATATTCTATTGGGTTATTTAATGCCCAAAAATCATAAAATAATTCTTCTTAGGCCTTATCGAGCTTTTACAGCATTAATTGCTGAAATTCTCAATTTACTATTTATCGACCCTCGGGCGATACTATTCAGACCCTCAGTCATTAATCCTCTTTTTCCTGGGCCTAGGTCACCGAGGGGGCTCGGGTTTCCATCCTAACCACATTTTTACCCTTCGGTTCCTAAAATACCCTTTTGTGTCGTTTTAGAAATTTCAACAGCATTTCCGATTAATTTTTAGATTCCCAGCGTTTAGGAAACGCCTCGAAACCATCTAACCAAATTCTAATCTATGACGTACTATACCAAAGGGCTAATTTTTACGTAAAACTCAGTTTTTTACGTAAAAATTCTCATATTTCCCATACATTTTCTTTTTCTGACATTTCATTCATTTTACTCTTTTTTTTCTTTTCTTTTTACAATTTGAATACAAATTACATATAAATTATTCCAATACATAAATAAGGAATGAAGGGAAACAAAATCACTATCGAACTCGTCCTGTCGGCGATCGGACGAACCGTTTGGTCTCAACCGTGTAAACTTTTTATCTCTGTTCTTCATGTTCGAAATCTCGATTGGCAATTCTGATGCGGCGGATGTGTCCAGCACGTCGAAATTAGGCCAACGGGCCATTCTTCATTTTTCTGCCCCCGGGTCACCGTTGACTAGCGTTGACCGCGTTGACTGGTGTTGACTCCGGCATTGATCGGCAGCGAATGGCGGTGGCATGAACAACGGAGGTGCCCACCTTAAAGATCTCTATGAGATGAGTCCATTGGTGGTGTCAATTTCACCATTGGAGGCTCCGATCGTCGACAATCGGCCTCGAAAACTCGACCCACGGCGGCGACGTTGAATCTCCGCCATGCTGGGGTTGTTGCCTGAAATTGTTTGAGGGCTTTTGCTCCCCATTGAGCTCTGATCATATTGGTACCCCCAGCGTCCCTCAACTCGGCTGGAAAGGGCGAGTTTCGCAGCGGCTTCATGACGGTGACGTCGTAATGTTGGGCGGCACAATCCGGCGGCTGTTGAGGTGAAATGAGCTATGGGTTTTGTTCTCCTCTTCACCACAAAACTTTTGGGACCAGAATCGTGTCGATCGGAGGTCAGACGGCGGAGATACGGCTGTTCGAAATTTCGGGCCACCGGCGGCTTCGGGTGGCACGTGCGGCGTTCTCCGACGTCGGTTCCATCGATTCAGCATACCGTTGGACTCAACTCATAGAGAGCTTTCCAACGATACCAGTGGTGTCGAAAATGGACACCGTTTCCAATGGTCAGTTACTGTTCACCGACGGTGGATGTGTGGGGGAGAAAAATCTAGATAATGAAAATATGGGGCCTTTTCTGTAATTTCGACCTTTTATACACATTTTGTCCAAAATTTCAACATGAGCTATCCTGACTAATTTGGGCGTCCTGAATCCAAATATATCAATTTTGTCGTCATCTGAGGTCATCTCGGTTAGTTTCCGGTACTGTACATTTCCCAGTCAAAATTCTCGTTTTGTGCTCAATTGACTAATTTGAGCATTCTGATTCTAAATATATCAATTTTATATCAAGAAAATGTCATCTTGACCAATTTCTTGATACTGCATATCTCTGGGTCAAGTATTACTTTTCATGCTCAATTGACTAATTTGAGCATGCTGAATCTAAATATATCAATTTTAGGTCAAGAAGAGATCATCTAGAATAACTTCTTGATACTGTGTGTAACACATACACGCACTCACGTCTAAAATCACTACTATCAGTATTTTATCTTTTTTGTGCACTCAGCTTACCTTGAGTCACCTGCTAGGGTTTACAGTTCACTGTTTTTCCCCAGCTCAATTCGGCATGCTTTTACATCACCAAATTCTTAATTTGTAATATCGTTGAATATTTTATCTCGTTCTACACAATATTAAACATACATTTCACATTTTAAACATGAAATTCTTCATGTACATGCAATTTACCATATTTTGATAACAGTAAAATTTCCTGGTTATTGCATTTCATCCTTAGACTGACGGTCAGTCTGAAAGGACCATACAAACATTGGAGGATATGTTGAGAGCTTGTGCCCTATACTTCAAAGGAAACTTAAACCAGAAGCTACCTTTGATCGAGTTCTCATACAATAATAGCTACTATTCCTCGATTGGGATGGCACCATATAAGGCACTCTATGAAAGAAAATGCAGATCTCCAGTTCATTAGCATGAGATTGAAGAGAAATAGCTTACCAGCATGGACTTTGTTAAGAATACAACAGCAGATGTGAAGCTTATACAAGAGAGACTGGATACAGCACATAGTCGCCAGAAGAGCTACGCAGAGAAATGATGCAGACCCCTCGAGTATTGAGAAGGAGACTTAGTTTTTCTCAAGGTGAAACCCAAGAAAGGGGTGATGCACTTTGGGAAGAAAGGGAAACTCAGTCCTAGATATATAGGACCCTTCGAGATTATCGAAAGAGTCGGGAAGGTAGCCTACAGATTAGCACTCCCTCCCGAATTAGCTTCCATACATAATGTTTTTCATGTCTCGATCCTGAAGAAGTACGTGCTAGACAGCTCCCACGTTCTGAGCCAAGAACCCATCGAAGTCCACGCCAATCTGACGTATGAGGAGCAACCCATTCGGATCTTAGCTAAAGAAGATAAAGGACTTAGGAATAAGGTTATACTGCTTGTAAAAATATTGTGGTAGAACCATAATATAGAAGAAGTCACGTGGGAACGGGAAGAAGGTATGAAAAGAGACTTCTCAAATTTGTTCTAATTTTTGAGGATGAAAATTTTGTAAGGGGTTAGGTTGTAAAGACTGCCCCGTGCATGTAACCTATGTGCTGTTTAATGAGAATTCAAGGAATTGATTTAAAATAAATCGGTGTCTTTTAGTGCAAATTTAACGAACATAGTCAGGAAATGTTAGAAGCTGTGTGAGTGAACATGGTCATGTAGTGTAACACAGTCAGGTACATTGCTGTATAAGTGGTCGTGTACCACTTGGGTTGATGAACGTGTAGAAGGTCGTGTTCCAAAACATAGCCGTGTTGAGAAATCCCAACTAGTACACGCCCGTGTCCGGAAGGTACACAGTAGTGTTGCCTTGTACAGGCCCGAGTGAGAAACCGTGTAGAAGGCTATGCACTAAGTAGAGAGCCACTGTCAAGACTCTCGTAATGCATGAAACCTAATTATTTTGTAGTGAGTAATTAAGTTGAAAAATATAGTATATTTTCTCGTTGAATAGATTAAATAGGAACAGTAATGTTTAATTACTGTTCATGCAGTGAAAGGGGCGACCGACAGTGAAATCGGCCCACCCTATTATGTGTATGAATGTATAAGATGCGCAGTGTCAGAAATTGGTCCAGACCACCACTTCTTGACACAGGACTGGTAAGCAAGTCATCAGTACGCTTAGACTGGTTATCTAAGCGTAGCAGTGATAGTAACCTTAGCAGGCGCACGGTATTGAGAAAATTGTCCAGATGACCTCTTCTTACCAAGAAACTGACAAAATTGGAGTCAGAACACTCAGCCTAGTAAATTAAATAGAAAATAGTGAATAGTAAATAGTAGACAATGCAGTGTCAGGTTAATGGCCAAGACGGCCTTAATTTGACTTAAAACTGCTGTATTAACAGTCAGCAGGCTCAATTTAGTCAATTGAGCATAAAATAAAAATTTTTGTTTGAGAGATATGTAGTATCAGGATGAGGGTCAAGATGACCTTTTCTCGCTCCGAAACTGATATATTTAGACTCAAAACGCCCAAATTAGTCAATCGGGCACCTAACACATTTTTTGAGGTGGGGTTACACAGATCCTGAAAACTGGCCCAGACGAACTCAAATGGATGTAAAACTGATAAAATTGAAATCAGCATGTCCAAATTAGCCCAAAGAGGCTATGTTTGAAATTTCACATGAGAACGCCTCGTTATGCATATGCAAGGACAACACAGTGTAAACATAACCACAGCGTAGAAAATATAGTAAAATAGACACAAAATGGGCTCAGAGGCAGTACAACCCAACTAGGAATGAACAGTATAAAAATCGAATTCAGAAAATCCAATTTCGGGTGAAAACTAGAATACTGCCGAGAAAAGACCGAACACCGCTGTAGAAAATTAGATTGCAAAGAGAAGCAAATGCAGATGAATTTTACCCCTCAAAATCCATGTGCACTAGTTGAAAAAGCAGCTATTTTTAGTTGCAAAAATAGCCCAAAAGGTGGCAATAAAATATTGCAAAAGTTATGATACCTTTTGAATAAACAATTCAAGATTTTCATCACATGGCCAACAAAGGAATTTTTAAATTGGCCACCTTATCCATGTGCAACCCCCTCAGTTTTTGAGGGCTGGAATCGCAGCAAATTTGTCTCCAAATTAGTAGAAGATTAACTTGATTAATTAAGCTTAAGGTTGGTTAATTTTGCTTAGGTTTTATCTATAAAAGGGTGAGCATGGCTGGTTTTGTTCTTTCTTTTTGCACACCCCAAAGACGCAAACTCTTCCCCTCTCTATCAGCCAAAAATCTGACCCCTCCCTTCAGCCAAAATCGTCCATTTGCAAGCCAAAAACCTAGCCAAAAGCTTGCCAAAAATCAACCCCCACCTAGGTTGTGTTGGAGCCATACTCTGAAGCCATTCCAAGTTCATTCAAGGGTAAGATTTTTGAATCAATCTTTGTGTTTTTAGTTGTTATTTTGGTTTGATGTTAAGCAAAAATTTTTGGTGTCATTTCTAGCACAATCCGACCCCAAACTCCCTTGGTTCACATGGCCATTTTGGTCACCCAAGCTTTGATTCGGTGTGCTTGGTTCATAGCATGTAAGGTAAAACCGAAAACCCTCTCTTTTTGAAGTTTAGTTATTTTTAAGTTTTTGATCAAGGAATTTATGTGTATTTATTTGTGCAATAGGTTGTACTAAGTTTATTTTGAGCCCTTAGCTTTTTATTTTAATTTTATGTTGTTGTGTGGTTGTAGTTTAAATTTTATGGATGGATATGTGTATGTGTGGATGTTTAGGTGGCCAGACACAAATCTGTCCCTAGATTTAAGCCACGGGTTTTCGCCATTTTGACCATGTTATAGTCCAAATTTGGGATTTGATAAAAGTGGAGTTTGAAGAAAATTTTGTTACAGTTGCTTTTACGTCAAATAGGTTTTGGCAAAAAATGACTCTAAAATAGACCTTTCGGGTAGTTTTCAACCGGCACCCAAAACTGGAACTAAAAAAAATCTGAGTATAGGAACAGTCTCGGGTTTTATTAAAAATGACCCCCTTAAATTCTGAATCGGATCTAGGGCTCAACATGAAAGTTATAGATCTCGTCGAAATCTTCAAGGAGACCTATGTGTATTTTAAAAATTTGGCTGGTTTGGGCCTCAAACAGAGCCATTTTCAAAATAGTGTAAAACTGGAAACTTTTCAAAAACTGGGCATAATTAACAACAGGTTTAGTGAGTTTAAGAGCCGTTAGAGTTTGATTTGAGCTCCAAGATGAACACGCGAATCGTTCATCTCGTCGAGGACAAATAGTTTTATGTTTGCCAAATTTACAAACTAAGTCGTTTCAAACACATTTTTAAAACAGTTTCGATAAATGGTTCAAAAACCACCTTTAAAATGCAATCACCAAAATGTGTTCAAACCTTTTTAAAATAAGAATGTGGTTTTAATAAAACGCCCCCACCTTCCAATGGGGTGATAAGGGGATGATTTCAAAGTACACAATTTTTTGAAAAATTTTACAAGGTAACTAAGACAATATTCAAAATAAAACAGTAGAGATAGCCCGGTAGGCTACCACACCAAACAAGCTTAGTAACCCGGTAGGCTACCTAGTTAACGATACGCAAGGTAACCAGTCAGTTGACTGGTCGGTCAACCAGTCAAGGACCGAGTTGAACGATATAGTGAGGAACGATGATTAATTTGTCAAGTAGACAACTTAATCAAACACAATAGAAGTTAGATACCAAATTCCCAAAGTAGAATAGTTAGGTACAGATGGACCTCGGTATCATACATCGATACAAGTTGTAGTCACTAACGGTAGTAGTGACCAAAAAATGACGTTAATTAATTTATTGGGTAATAAATTAATTAGCCATGATTAGACAAACAAACTCACCAAAAGAAAGCAAGTTAGTACCATGCGTTAGTATCTGCATTAGTCACTAATGGTATTAGTGACTTAACAATAGTATTAATGAGATACGTTATTGATGACAGGTAGTTACCTGTAAGTTGACAAAAGCAAGGGTACAAGTTTGTTTGCAAACCAGGTAAGTACAACTCTGCCTACAGCATGGGCAAAATGATTTTAAAGTATTGATTTTATAGTATGTTAAGTGTGCAATTCATGCACTGTTGTTGCATTGCATGTTAAGAAAGCATATAGTTTCACAATCGCATAGATTGATGAAAGACCAAGTTAGATGCCATACATCCTTATCGTGTAAGATTAGGGACAGCTTAGTAGAGCATATGGCTAGATCAGCTAACAAGATAAAAATTAATAAAGCGTGTTGTACCGGCCTTTGCTGTTGAAGAGATTTTTCAAGTTAAAGTAAGCTGAGCCTCCATTGACGACTCTTAGGTTAATGATCACGGATGTTTTCGATTATCTGCACACACTCGATATAGACACACAGGCCCTCAGCTAGACATAGGAAAGAAAAAGAGTATTGAAGCATAAATAAACATAACTGGATCAGGCATTGTTCACAGTATGCATTAGTTATAGTTCTTTATGCTTTTAGTTAGAGTAGATATGCATTCAGTACTCGATGTTTTCTATTATGCATACAGTATGTGATGTTCTGCATTCAGTGTTATGTGTTGTTTTGGTATGTGGAATGTTTCTGTGAGATGTGTTGGTTTATGACATGCTTATATGGTTTTAAGTATATATTATGATTTAAACATGTTTTGTGGATGACATGTTGTACTTACTGGGCATAAAGCTCACAGTATGTGTTCATGCCATACGTAGGCGACCTATAGCTTAGAGCTCGATGGACGATGACGGCAGCGGAGGCGGATGTAAAGGCAAGGTTATAGATATCACCATGAGTTTAAAACTTCTGCACAGTTTTTGAGTAAACAGTATTTTTGAATAGTAATTAGTTAAACAGTTTTATAAGTATGTATGTGTAATTGAACTCCTTGTGACATAGATTTCGTATTTTTAAAGTATACGTATGTGAATAGTAAATGTGTATACATTCAAAAAAATCCCCTAAAATTATGGTATCAAATTAAATAAGTTTAAGTAATCATTTTTAAGTAAGATAAGTAACAGTAGTTTTAAGTGACTGTCCGGGTCACTCAGGGCACGGGACGTCACATGTCATACACTGAATCATACCACATATTAGATACGAGACCAAAGCATCATACAGAATTGAATACATAACTAAAATATCACATCGCTGGATGCATAACAAAAAACATCGTATGACTAAATGCATATCTACTGTAACTAGAAGCTTGTTAAATTATAGCTAAGGCATATCGCGAACAATGCATGAACCGATTATGCTCATATTATGCTTCAATATTCATTATTTTTCCTACGTCTAGCTGAGGGCCCATGTGTCAGTACCGACTTATGCGTAGATTATTGGAAACGTCCATGATCACAAACTTAAGAGCTGTCAACGTAGGCCCATCATACTTAAACTGAGATACCTTTTCAAGTGGAAGAGGCCGGTATGACACGCTTAATGATTACCCAATTGTGGAATCGTTTCTGATATCTTTATGCCATAAGCCGTACTAGGCTATCCCCTAATCATATGTGACTGGGATGTATGGTGTCTAATTCATGCTTTCATAAATCTACGTGATTATGAAGCTATATGCTCTTATAACATGCTATGTAACAATGTGCATGATTTGCATACTTAACATAGTGTAAAAATAACACTTTTAAATTCATTTTTGCTTATACTGTAGGCAGAGTTGTACTTACCTGATCTATAGGCAAAACTTGTACTCTCACCCTTATCAAATTACAGGTATCTTCCTGTCATCATAACATATCCCATCAATACTTATTACTGAGTCACTAATATCGTTAGTGACTAAAGCAGCTTTTAACGTATGTTACCGATTGTCGTCAGTACTAACTTGCTCTCTTTTTGATGAGTTTGGTTATCTAGTCGTGGTTAATTAATTTATTACCCAATAAATTAATTAACGTCATTCTTAGGTAACTACTACCATTAGTGACTATGATTTGTATTGTTGTATGGTACCGAGGCCCATCGGTACCCAACTGTTTTACTTTGGGAATTTAGTATCTAATTTCTAATCGTGCTTAATTAAATTATCTACTTGATAATTTAATCATCGTCCCTCACTATTTCATTCAAACTCAGTCATTGACTGGTTAACCGACCAGTCTACCAACCGGCTACCTCGCACATCGTTAACTAGGTAGCCTACTGGGTTACTTAGCTTGTTTGGTGTGGTAGTCTACCAGGCTACCTCTACTGTTTTATTTATTTTGAAAATTGTTTTGGAAGTCTTACAAAATTTTTGGGAAAATTTATGTTCTTTCAAACTGTCCCCATATCACCCCGTTGGAAGGTGGGGCGTTTTATCAAAACCGTATTTTCATTTTAAAAAGGGAAGAACACATTTTGGTGTTCATTTTTTAAAAGTGGTTCTTGAACCATTTAAAAAAATTGTTTTAAAACTTGTTTGAAATGATTTAATTTGTAAATTTGGCAAACATAAAAATTTTAGTCCTCAACAAGATGAACAACTTTCATGTTCATCTCAGAGCTCGAACGACACTCTAATGGGTCCTAAACTCATCAAACCCGTGGCTAAACTCATGTCTAGTTTTAGGAAAAATTCCAGTTTTACACTTGTTTTAAAATGGCTCTATTTGAGGCCTGAAACGGCTAAATTTTTAAAACTTGCACAAGTCATCTTTAGGACTTTAACAAGATCTAAAACTTTCATGTTGAGTCCGAGATCCGGTTCGGACTCTAAGTTGGTCATTTTTACAAAAACTCGAGACTGTTCCTATGACTCAGGATTTTAGTCCTAGTTTTGAACTCCGGTTAAAAACTACTCGAAAAACCTATCTTAGATTCATTTTTGGAAAAAAAAAAAAATGACCATAACGAGATTCCCTTAAAACTTTATGTTTTATCAAATCCCAAAATCAGACCATAAGGTGGTCAAAAATGGCCAAACCTGTGGCCTAAAAATTGAGGATAGGTTGGTTTCCAGCAAACCCTAGAAATGTCCGTTCACACATCCATCACAAAAACTTAACCACAATCACACAACTATATAAACTTAAAAATAAAATACTAAGGGCTCAAAATAAAATTAATAAAACCCATTGCACAAATAAATACACATCAATTTCCTTGATTAAAACTTAAAAATAGCTAAACCACAAAAAAAGGGTTTCAGTTTTTACCTTACGTGCTATGAGCCAAGCACAACCGAACCAAGGCTTAGGTGACCAAAAATTGCTGTGTGGACCAAGGGGAAAATGGGGTCAGCCTTTGCTAGAAAGGAAACATAAAAATTTCTTTTTTATCGTCAACCAAAAGAAACTAACAAAACCACAAGAATTAGTTCTAGAACCTTACCAAAAAAACAACCCTGAATGACTTGAAATGACCTTAGAGAGAGCCTCCTAAATAAGCCTGAATGTGTTAATTTTTAGTGAACTTTGGCTAGGATTTTTAGGTGTTTTGCGAGCAAAGGGGTGTCAGTTTTGGCTGATAGAAAAGGGAGAGAAAGTTGTGTTCTCTTGGGTTAGCAAAAGAAAGAAACAAGACCTAAAGGTAAGCACACATATTTACAGGAAAAAGTTAGCAAGATTAATCAATCTTAAGCCCAATTAATCAACCCAATTTTTGCCAAATTTGGGAACAAATCCCTTGTTGTTTTCTACCCTCAAAACCTGAGGAAGTGCTATGCAAAAAAAGGAGGCCAAAGGCCTTGAATGCTTGGTTGGCCACGTGATCAATATTATTGCATTTTTTAATCAAAAGTATCCAACACATTCCTTACTTTAGGGGAAACTTTTCCCTATTTTTAGGGCTACATTTGGCCTTGTTTTTGCTGCATGCCCATGGTTTTCTACGGCAAAAATTCATCTATTAAGTCTTCTCTTTGCAGTCTAATTTCTTCCTTTCGGTATTCGACCCTTTTTCGGCAATGTTCTAGATTTTTGCCGAAATTGAATTCTCTTTAACCGATTCTTATACTGATAATTTCCGGTTGGGTTGCAATGCCTATGAGCCCATTCTATGCCCATTTTATTATTTATTTCCTATACTATGGCTGTGTCTACACTGTGTTGTCCTTGCGCACGCATAACAAGGCGTTTTGATGTGAAATTTCAAACACAGTCTCTCCTGACTAATTTGGACGTGCTGATTTCAAATTTATCAGTTTTATGTCCATCTGAGGTCGTCTAGATCAGTTTTCAGGATTTGTGTGACCCCGCCTCGAAAAATGTGTTTTGTGCTCAATTGAATAATTTGAGCGTTCTGAGTCTAAATATATCAGTTTCGGGCTGAAAAAAGGTCATCTTGACCGCTTTCCTGAGACTGCGTATCTCTCAAACTAAAATTCACTTTTTGTGCTCAAATGACTAGATTGAGCCTGCTGACTGTAAATATATCAGTTTTAAGTCAAATTAAGGCCGTTGTGGCCATTAGCCTGTAGGGACCGCCATTTTCATGGCTCCTACTTCCCATGTAATGAGACATTAAGGAATAAAATTAGAATATTTTGAGAGCTTTCGGATGCATATTTGGAGAACACGGCTAGGTACACGGCTGTGTAAGTGGTCGTGTACCATTCAAACTGTGTACGTGTAAGAGAAGTAGTGTAAGTGTACGTGGCCATGTAGTGTGACACGGTTAGGTACACGGTCGTGTAAGTGGCCATGTACGTCTCAGGTTGACGAACGTGTAAGAGGTCGTGTTTCATAACAGGGCCGTGTTGAGGAATTCCAACCAGTACACACCCGTGTCCGGAATGTACACGTCCATATTGCCATGTACATGCTCGTGTAAGAGGCCGTATAGAAGACTGTGTACTAAGCTGAGAGCCGTTGAAAAGACTCTCATGAATTGTGAAACCTAATTACTATGTGAGCAGTAATTAAGTTGGAAAATATAGTATATTTTCCAGTTGAATAGACTAAACAGATGCGGTACTATTTAAGTACAATTCGTGCAGTGAAAGGGGCAATCGACAGTGAACTCAGCCCCCCTACTATGTGTATAAATGTATGAGACATGCAGTATCGTGAAACTGGTCCAGACGACCATTTCCTGATACAAGAATGGTGAACAGATCACCAGAACGCTCGGACCGAACATCTAAGCACGATAGCGAGAGATAACCCTAACAAGGGTACAATATCGAGAAAATGATCGGGATGACCTCTTCTCACCTAGAAACTGACAAAATCAGAGTCAAAGCACTCAGGCTAGTCAGTTAAGTTGAAAATAATGAATAGTAAATAGTGAATAGTGAAAAATACTATGTTAAGTTACTGGTCAAGACGGCCTTAATTTGACTTAAAATTGGTATATTAACGGTCAGTAGGCTCAATCTGGCCGATTGAGCATAAAATGAGAATTTTAGTTTGAGAGATACGCAGTATCAGGATAAGGGTCAAGACGACCTTTACTTGCTCCGAAACTGATATATTTAGACTCAGAACGTCCAAATTAGTCAATTAGGCACCTGATATGTTTTTCGAGACGGGTCACACAGATCCCCAAAATTGGTCCAGATGATCTCTGATGGACGTAAAACTGATAAAAATGAAATCAACACGTCCAAATTAATCAAGAGAGACTGTGTCTGAAATTTCACCCGGAAACGCTTCGGTTTGCGTATGAAAGGACAACACAGTATAGACACAACCACAGTATAGGCTGTGAACAGTAAATTAGACTGATAATGGGCTCTTAGATAGTATAAAATAATCAGGAATTTAGAATATAAAAATCGGATTCAGAAATCCAATTTTCAGGTGAAAATTGGAACACTGCCGAAAAGGGGTCTAATACCAAAGAGGAAAACTTAGACTGCAACAAGAGGCCTTCACAGATGAATTTTGGCCCTAGAAAACCATGCATTTGCAGCCCAATTTTCAGCCAAACACAGCCCATAAATCATGCCCACATGCTTTTGACACCATGGAATAAAATAAGCCAAAAGTGCATGAAAATACTATTGCTTTTTCATGCCATTTAATGCACCATATTAATGCAAGTTGGCCTTGGTTTTTTTTTTTTTTTCTGAAATTTCAGCCTTGAAGCCCACGTTTGGATGCTGTAAATGTAGAAGAAATTGCTCCAAAGTGGTCAATGAAAATTTGGATTAGAATGAATAAAAAATGCTAAAGTAGAGGACAAGTTCCTATTGCCTTTTTCCACCCATTAATGCAACTTTTTCTCTCTTCTTCCCAAGGCAGCCCCCCACCCCATGTTTTTCAGTTGGAAATGCAGCACATTTTGTCCCCTAGATTAGCTAAAGTTATAGGATTAAAATTCGATAAAAACGCATCAGAACGGCGCAGCGGAACAATAAAAATTTTTCAAGATTGTTAAATATCTCGTGATGTCATATACAATAAATTAATAACAATAAAACTCATACCTCAAGAGGACACTAACTGTAGGAGGACAATGATTGGAGGGCTTTAACCAACTAGTCTTCTCTACTATTCTCTAATTCCCGGATGCAGAGTGTGTGGGCACTCGATTCCTCGACCGGTATGCTAGCACTGCTAGTCTTCTTCCGACCACCCCAGATCTCTAAAGAACTTATTGTCACAGTGAGTTGTGCAATAATAAGCCTGCTCACCAAAGAGTCTGTGGTTTAAGAGAACTAGAGTGGCAGGAGCTCTATTTATAGACTTGCATGAGATGATCCTTTGAATTTGAATTGGATTAGGAGAAGATTTTCTCTCTTATCCACAATAAAAATCTGAATTTTTAAGCCTTATCCAACCAAAAGGAATTCGACCATTGTAGGAATTTTTCTTTTAAAATTCAAGTAGGATTTTAACTTGAATTTTATCTCCTCATTCCCTTACAAAAAACTGATTCCCATCTGTGCCAAAAACATGACTAGATTCGGTCATTAAAGTGTGAGGAGAATTAGAATTCAAATAGGATTTTCTAGCTTTAATTTAATATCATCCTTATCCAATTAAAAAACTGAAAATCCCCTTGAGATTTTCCTCAAAATTTCAGCCAATCTTAGGGAAGAGAGAATCCAAATTCAACTGGGATTGAAACTTGAATTTTTCCCTGAACCTTATCCATAAAAATTGAATCATCTAGTAGGATTTTCCTCAACTAATTTTCGGCCACTTTTGTTAGAATTAAGATTCAAAATTCAAGTAGGATTCAAACAAGATTTTCCTCTCCTTTATCCAAATCAAAACCGAATTTTCTCTTGTGGATAATCCACAAAAAATTCGAATCCTATGTGGATTGTGATTCAAAATTTGAATTTCAAATTTCAAAATTCAAACTTCAAATTCAAATTTCAAATTTAAAATTTGAATTCAAATTTCAAATTCAAATGTCAAATTCGAATTTCAAATTCAAAATTTAAATTTCAAATTTCAAATTTCAAATTTTAAATTTCAAAATCTACAAAAAGTTGTATTTCAAATTTTGTTCTCATGGATAATTTTCTACAACTCCAATCCGATCTCAAATAAAATCATGGCAACTTTATTTGGAGTTCGAATAATTGTGTACTATATTATCCAAAACAAAATATGAATTCAACCGGAGAGAATCTTGTCCACTGTCCTAATCCTATGTTAACACCATCCATGCATAATCAACTAGCCAATAAGCATACACAAATCAATTTGCTAACCATTAAGGAATTATGTGGAGCTAGTAGAGGGACCAATTGGATATATATAATCGGGCTCCCGTGAATGCATATGATCATCATTCTGTACCGAACAACTCAATCATATGATCACCAATTTCAGAGTCATAATACTATAAACCTGAAACTGAACTCCCAATTATATACCGTATTACGAAAGCCTACGACAAGCTAATGTCCAATGACCTTGTCATGTATGCAAAACCCTCATATGATATCTATGATCAGCCTTAGGTCAAAGTCTGTTTAATCCTACTGATTAGGCTATCTTAAAGTTCCATTATACTACCGAATAAGAAAATGAATATTCACCATATGTGAATAAGAAGTCATCTGCGTAGCAGATGACCTAAGGCCTTATCCATTTTCACATACAATATAATGCCTTTAAGAGGATACCTTTAACTCCTTAGAGCTATGATTCTGATATCTATAAACAAACCCTTCATCGTATACAAGTCATGCACCCAACGAACCGGTTTAAAAGCTTACTACCTCTGATACGCTTTAGCCATTGGAACATCAAAGTACACAAGTCATATACATGAAGTAGTTCATTTACTCAGGATTAAGGTTATTGCATAATGGACGTCAAAAGTATATTGATACACTCATAGCAGACTACGTAGATCAATCACGCTTTAGTCTCAGTCTAATATGTCACCACCAAGCAATATATCTATATCTCTACTTAGGAGTCCATGCTCCGGACAATCAAGACAAACCGTCCCCACCATGGCTTTAGATAACATAATAGTCTTAACATGAGTTAGATGCTTGGGCTAATTCCATAGACTACAGACCTTAGTTTAGACTGCTTACTTTAGAACATTGTCTTCTTGCATACAAAAGTCCATTACATGCAACGTTTTAACAGTTTTAACATAAGCAATCAGTGAGCCATATTTGCTTTCATTTACTTTAACATGTAAATAGAATAAGGACAAATAGCAATGTAATGAATAACATCTATATATAATTTTATTATCCAGTTCAAAATAAATACATCAATATGTCTCTCATGCTTAGGGAATTTCCTAACAAAAGTTAGCTTAATTAAGTTGGCTTAGATGTGGTTATTCTTGCTTGGCATTTGCCGATAAATAGGCATGTGTGCCTTCGTGTCTCATTTCTTCCTTTTGGCATACCAAAAACCCCCAAACACCAAAGTTTTTCTCGCTGTTTTTCTTCAGCAAACCCACGCCCTTTTGTAGCCCTAAAACACTATAAAGTTCACTAAAATTTTTTACCAAAAACCAGCTATACACACTAGCTTGCATTCAAGCCTTTCACTCAAGCCACTTCAAGGTCGTTCTTTAGTAAGTTGCTAGGACATCTCTTTTGTGATTTTGTTGTCTTTTTAGTTTGGTAACCAAAGAGGAATTTTGTGTTCTCCTCAACCCCAAGATCGAACCCTTTCCCTTCTTGGTCCACACAAGGATTTGGCCCCGCCTCCCCTTCGGTTCGGTTTGTTTCGTGCTTGGTTCATAGCACCCTAAGGTATAACCCGAAAAACCCTTCCTTTTTGTGGTTAATTTATTTTAAGGTTTGATCAAAGGGATTTATGTGTATTTGTTCAAGCCATGGGTTGTAATAATCTTTATTTTAGCCTTTAGCATTATGGTTATGTGTATTTGTGGTTATGTGCTTGAGTTTTACATTTTTTTTAAGGATGAATGTGCATGGACGTTTTAGGAAGGACAGGACACAAATCTGTCCAATTTTAGGGCCACGGTTTTGGCCAATTTTGAACATGATAAAAGCTATTTTTTGAGGATTTGTAAAACATGAAACTTCAACCAAATTTTGTTACGAGTATTTTTGCATCAAATAGAGGTTGGCCAAAAATGACTGTAAGATAGGGTTTTAAGGCACTTTTCAACCGGAGGTCAAAACTGGGGCCAAAATCCTGATTTATAAGGACGGCCTTAGGTTTTTGCAAAACTAACCCTTTTAGAGTCCGAACCGGACTCCGGTCAAAACACAAAAGTTTTAGATCACATCGAAACCTTTGAGATGGCTTAAGTGTGTTTGAAAATTTTGGCCGTTTTGAGTCTCAAACAGAGATGTTTTTAAAAGTGCGCAAAACTGGGAATTTTTGTAAAAATTGTGCACGAAAATTGGCCACGGGTTTTGAAAGATTCGAACCCATTGGAGGCCAAACCAAGCTCTGAAATGTTCACGAGATTAGTTCACCTCACTGAGGACAAAAACTTTTATGTTTGCCAATTTCACAAATTAAATCTTTTCGGACAAGTTTTAAATAGTTTGCGGAAGATGGTTCAAAAACCAACCTTTTTGACTTGAACACCAACATGTGTTCTCTCTTTTAAAAATGCAAACCAATTTTTATCAAAACGCCCCCACCTTCCATTGAGGTGCTAAGGGGTTGATTTAAAAGGATTGCATTGCCCCAAAATTTTACAAGGATTTTAGAACGTTTTTCAAAAAAATGGCAGTTGTAACCCAGTTTGTTACTACACCAATATACAAGGTAACTGGTTAGATGACTAGCCCAACTAGTTGATAGGCCCAACATGAGGTAACCGGTTAGTGGATTAACCAATTAACCAATCTAATACACTAAGTAACCCGATAGGTTACACAATCTAATACGCAAGGTAGCCTGGCAGGCTACATAGTTAATGACACGCGAAGTAACCGGTCAGTGGACTAGTCGGTCAACCAGTCAAAGACCAATTTGAACGTGAAGGTGAGATATGATGATTAATTTGTCAAATAGACGAATTAATCAGTCACGGTAGATACCGGTGCTGCCAAAGTAGAGTAGTTGGTACCGACGGGCATCGGTACCCTATAATGATAAGAATTTATAGTCACTAACGACCTTAGTGACTTAAGAGTGAATATTAATGACAATGCATTATGGTTACAGGTTGGCACCGGTAATTTGCATCGAGGCAAAGTGTGAACTATTGGCAAACAAGTAAGTACAACTCCGCCTACGGCATGAATAAAATATATTTAAAATGATGTTTTTACAGTATATTAAGTATGTATGCCATGCACGCATTGTTGCACAGCATGTATAAAAGCATATAGTTTCACAATCAAGTAGGTTGATGAAAGAACAAGTTAGATGCCATACATCCCTATCATGCAATACTAGGGAATGGCTTAGTAGAGCATATGGCACGATCAGATAAAGAATTAGGTAATTGGATTTAAGGTATCGATATAATGGGTACGAGGTCCATATTAGGTATAGGAATATAACGGGCACGAGACTCATATTATGTATAGAAATATAACGGGCACGAGTCCCATATTAGGTATAGGAATATAACGGGCACGAGGCCCATACTACGTAAAGAAATATAACGAGAACGAGGCCCACATTATGTATAGAAATATAGCGAGCACGAGGCCCACATTATTTATAGAAATATAACGAACACGAGGCCCATATTATGTATAGGAATATAACAGGCACGAGGCCCATATTATGTATAGGAACATAACAGGTGTCATAATGGCAAAATTTTACTGCTTCTAAAAATTTTGTATAACCTGTGTACTCTATGATTTTCATGTGAAAAACTGTTAAATATATGTTTTAATATTATTTAAAAGGCGCAGAAATGTTTGGACAATGCAGATAAGAGAGTGCCCAGAAACGGGAAATTTTACCGAACCAAAATCAGACGAATTATGCCTTTTCGGATTTGAAAATTTTGGTAATATACTGTAAACCACTAAAAGACAAAATACTTACGGTATTGATTTTTAAGCAAACTGGAGCAAAATAAAGGAAACTGATCGTGCGGACAGTCTCAGGAACTCATCTACGCAATTTCGGTGCAAAAATCTTCGGTTTGACTTTTGGTCAAAAGTTTGACTCCAAATATATATAAGGAGTCAAAGATTGAGTGTTTGCCTTTGAAAGGAAGTACAAATACATTCAAATTCAAGGGCTAGGGTTTAAAGTCAAGAAAAATCAATGGTTAGGATGTAAAGTCAACTAGAAAAGTCAAAGGAAGCTTAAGCAAAAATTCTTGAAGCTTCCAGGGCTGAACGGTGGCGAATTTTGGGGCCAAAAACAGATAAAAAGCTGGCCATTTTTGTTCAACTGCAAAACAGCCCCTAAAGAGTAGAAAATTTGCATAAAAAGTTTACCAAAATACCCTTAAATTCTTTGCAATTTGGTCCCTCCTTTTTGGCTGATTATATAAATGGTTTTGGAGACTTAGAAACCAGAAAAATTTATGGTTTTCAGTCACCATTGAAGCCGTGCATCTCTCTTAGTGAAAGCTCAAAAATTTCTTCAAGATTTGGCCAAGAAAGAGTGAAAAATTCATCACAAGGTTCAAGTTATCAAGCAAGCAAGGTAATCCTTCATTTTGGCACCATTTCTTCTTGTTTTTCATGAAGAAAAACCGTGTATTGTGGGCTGATTTGAAGTGAGAAAAATCAGTTTTTGTTTCATTGATTTATGCTTGAAAGTGTGTAAATGGTGAATGATTAAAACAAGTGTGAAATCATGAGCATGAAAAGCAAGTTTGTGTGTTTTTCTTCATCAAAACCGTGGGTTATTAGGGTTTGGAGTGATGAAATTTTCATGTTGTTTTGGTTGATTTTTGATGTTGAAAATCATGTGCAAATGGAAAGAAAGAAATAGATGAAATGAGATTGAAAAACACTAAATGTTGGTGTTGTTTTTCAATTCAAAACCATGGGAAAGAAAAGAAGGAAAAAATGAGATTTTGTGTTGATTGTATATGATAGATGTGATGTTGATTTTTTGTAGAAAACAAGAAAGAAAAAATGGAAATGAAACCAAAATTTTGAGGTTGATTTTCCAAAGAAAATCTGTGAGATAATGCATGAGATTTTGAAGAATTATGTTAGGGTTTTGTGGTGAAAAATGAATGTGTTGATGTGCAAAACAAATAAGGAAAATTTGAGTTATAAAACAAAAATTTTTGTTTAGGGTTTTTGAAGAAAAACCGAGTATGAGTTTAGTGGAAAATGGTTTGTGTGATTTGAGTATAAAACTGGGCCTGGAAGTGATAAAGAACGGGTTGAAATCCCGTTAAAAATAAACAAGTTTTGTGATGAAATTTACGTAAAAAGTTTGTAACTTTTACATAAAATTAGGTTTGTGGTATAGTACTTGGCAGGGTAGAATAGGATAGATGGTTTCGAGGCGTTTCCTAAACGCCGAGAACTTAGAATTTCAGCGGAAATGCTGCTGAAATTTTTAGAACATCTGAAGGGCAATTTGGTAAATGAGAGGTAAAAATAAGGTCGGGAACCGGAAACCCGAGCCCCCTTGGAAACCTAAGCTCGAGAAGAGAATAAGGGACAATTACATAACTTGTAAAACAGTCATTTGAGGTCCCGAAAGGCTAGAAAAACGAGAAACGATCCCGAGGGTTTTTGCAGAAAATATTGTAAAAGCTCGGTAAGACCTAAGAAACGTTATTTTAGGATTTTTTGGATCAGAAAATCCAGATAAAATGATAAAACAAGAATTTCCTAGTCTATAGTCCCGTCAGGGGCAAAATGGTCATTTTGACTAAAATTTTTTAAATTGTTAGAAAAAGGTTGTAAAAGCCTCAAAATAATTTTATTAAAATTCTAAAGGCTAAAATAGAGTGGTAAGTCAGAAAAATGAGGGAAAAACCTGTTAAGGACGAAATGGTCATTTTGTCGAAAGTTAAGGGCAAAACAGTCATTTTGTCAAAAAGTTCATATAAGTGTTATTAAGGCCCGAAATAGTAGTTCATGCAGCAGAATGATTCCAGAATCAAAAATATCAATCCTAAAATGGATAATTTAGAATTTCAATTAGAAATTTTATATTTTCACTATATTTTGGATATGAAGTGAATAGTAAAAATAACCGCAATTTATTTCGGTTATAGGAAAGCAACCAAAAGGCGAGTTAAGGAAGTCGGTTGACTCAGGGAAGGAATTACTAGTAAAATATCAGTAAGTTCAGATATTTATTTGTCTGCAGCATAAATTTACTCAGTATGCTTACGTGATATAGATAATAGAAATTTAGTAGTCAGGTGCGGTTGGCACACTAACATAAGATATAAAATCTTAAGAAAACTATAGAATAAATTATAGAATAAATTACAGAGAGTTCTAAACCCAGGAGGCAGCATAATTGCCATTGGTCAGGAACTACCAGAAACTCAGTAATTAAATCAGTATTGGCATACTGGCCTCCCACATAGGTGAAGGTTTCTTAGATTTCAGTTACAGTTACAGTAGGACTCCAAACTGCTGGTGATACATCCCGGGTTTAGATGTCTGATATATTCAGATTGTAGAGGATTGGCCAGTGGGTCGCTCCCCAGAGTCCCTCTCAGTTATGCGCGCACTACGGTATAACCAATTCAGGGGCCCAATAGCAGAATTCAGTAACAAATAAAGACTTAAGATTTCAGAATAGTCATAATTGAGCATAAAATGTACTAACAGACTATGCAGTAGCCTAGATACTAGTTGACATGAATAGTATCGGTCAAAGTCAACCTTACTATTTATGGTCAAAAGTCAAAGTTACTATTTATATAAATAATGTTTTTCATGATTTTATGTTTTATGTTCCTGCATGTATGTTTGAGCTTACTGAGCATGTCGCTCACTAGTTTATTCATGTTGCAGGTAAGAAACCTGTACACCAGTAGATAAAGGATGGACGAGGGGCAGGATTGCATCTGCCTTCAGGGGTGGGCGAGGGGAATGGTCCTGCTGCTGTTTTTTGCTGAGCAGACTAAAAGTGTTGTTTTGAGAGCAGATTTTAAGTCATATTTTGATAATACATCATGATATAAATTATGTACAACCAGTATAATAGTAGTATATCCGATGTTGTATGTTGCTTATATTTTTACAGTTCACAATTACCAATAGTTAAAAAAAAATCCCTTGGTTTTCAGATTAAAAATCATTTTAATTACAAATAGTAATTTAACAAGAACAAATTATAAGTAAGATGCCGGTGATCCATTGAGGTAACGATCTACCATAGTGGACTTTAGAGCTCTACTATGGTAGTACTGTAGCCTCAATTCAGGGCGGGGCGCTACAACAGGCACGAGGCCCATATTACGTATAGAAATATAACGGGAACGAGGCCCACATTATGTATAGAAATATAACAGGCACGAGGTCCACATTATGTATAGAAATATAAAGGGCCCTAAGTAGACATAAGAAAGAAAAAAGAATAACAAAGCATAAATGAGTATAATCGGAACATGCATTATTCACGGCATGCATTAGTTATAGTTCGCTATGCTTCTAGTTATAGTAAGATGCATTTAGTACATGATATTTCTGTTATGCATATAGTATGTGAAGTTTTATATTCAATGATATTATGTGATGATGTGGTATGTGACATGTTAAATGGTATATGACATGCTTATATAATTTTAAGTATGTACTATGTTTAACCATGTTTTGCATTTAACAGACTTACTGGGCGTAAAGCTCACGAAGTGTGTTCATGCTGTAGGTAAGCGTCCTATGGCCTAAACCACAATAAGCAATGACGGCGGTGAAGGTGGATATGAGGGTGAGGTTATGGATACACCGCGAGTAAATCTTCCGCACATTTTAAGTATACAGTATTTTCGAACAGCGATAGTATTTTTGAATAATAACATTTAAATAGTATCTTATTCACATACTGAATGTGAAAATGGACAAGGCCTTGGGTCGTCTGCTGGGCAGATGACTTCTTATTCACATATGATGAATAATCATTTTCTTATTCGGTAGCATAACGGAACTTTAAGATAGCCTGATCAGTATGATTGACCGGACTTTGACCTAAGGCTGATCATGGATATCATATGAGGGTTTTGCATACATGACAAGGTCATTGGATAATAGCTTGTCACAGGCTTATGTAATACAGTATATAATTAGGAGTTTAGTTTCAGGTTTATAGCGGTGTGACTCTAAAATTAGTGGTCGTATGATTGAGTTGTTCAGTAAAGAATGATGATCATATGGATTCATGGGAGCTTGATTATATATGTCCAATTGGTCCCTCGACTAGCTCCACATAATTCCGTAGCGATTGGCAAATTGATTTGAGTATGCTATTGGCTAGTTGATTATGCATGGATGGTGTTGACATAGGATTAGGATAGTGGACAAGATTCTCTCCGGTTGAATTCAGATTTTGTTTTGGATAATAGAGTACACAATTATTTGAACTCCAAATAAAGTTGCCATAATTTTATTTGAGATTGGATTGGAGTTGTAGAAAATTGTCCATGAGAACAAAAATTTGAAATACAACTGTTTGTGGATTTTGAAATTTGAAATTTGAATTTTGAATTTGAAATTTGAATTTGAAATTTAAATTTGAAATTCGAATTTGAAATTCGAATTTGAAATTTGAAATTTGAATTTGAATTTTGAATTTTAAAATTTGAAATTCAAATTTTGAATTGCAGTCCAAGTGGAATTCGAATTCTTTATGGATAATTCCACAAGGCTAGAATTCGAATTTGAGTTAGATTATGAAGAGGAAAATCTTCTTTGAACCCTACTTGAATTTTGAATCCCAATCCTAACTAACTTAGTCAAAAATTTTGAGGAATATCCTCATGGAATTTTTGAAATTTTCATGGATAAGATTCAGGGAAAAATTCAAGTTTCAATCCCAGTTGAATTAGGATTCTCTCCTCCCTGTATTGGCCAAAAATTTTGACTAAATCTCCAAGGAGTTTTCGGTTATTTTGGATAAGGATGAGATAAAATTCAAGCTTGAAAATCCTAGTTGAATTTTGATTCTTTTCATTACAACATGGCCGAAAATTTTATGGAATAATCCTAATAGATTTTTCAGATTTTTTGGTTGGTTAATGGTGAGATAAAATTCAAGTTAAAATCCTGTTTGAATTTTGAATTCAAAATCCTAAAGTTGGCTGAATTTTTTAGTTGGGATAAGGCCAAGAAAATTCAGATTTTGTGGATGGATAAGGGAGAAAATCTTCTCCTAATCAAATTTGAATTCAGAGGATCACCTCATGCCAGTCTATAAATAGAGGTCCTGCTACTCCTTGTTCTCTTAGACCACAAACTCTCAGGTGAGCAGGCTTATTGTTGCACAACTCACTGTGACAATAAGTTCTTTAGAGATCTGGGTGGTCGGAAGAAGACTAGCAGTGCTAGCATACGGATCGAGGTTTAGAGTGCCTACACACTTAGCCATTCAGGAATTGGAGAATAGTAGAGAAGGCTAGTTGGTTGAAACCCTCCGATCATTCTCTTCCAGCAGATTGGTGTCCTCTGAGGTATGAGTCTAAATTGTTATTAGTTTATTTTATATGGCATCATGAGATCTTTAACGATCTTGAAAAATTTTTATTGTTCCACTACGCCACTCTGATATGTTTTTACCGATTTATTTCCTACAATTGGTATCAGAGCCATCTTATGACTATGCCATGTACATAAATTAGGTAATTAGTTAGTCTTTTTATTTATGTATGAATTTGATATTTAGAGAGTGGCATTCTAGGATTCCTTTATGTTGTTATCATGTATTATGTATGTAGTATGTGGTTATTATAATTTTTTAAATTATTATAAGCATGCTTGTTTAATGCCGGTTATGGTTTCTTAGAATTTAGAAAATCATATCTAGGAATTTTTATGTAACCATGGGAGCAGTTTATTATCACTGTAATTTTCCTATGGATTTTAATTTTTTGTCTCTTAGAATTATTATGGTTAGAATTTTTTTTTTTGTACACCGAAAACGGTTTAAAATTTTATGTAATTATCTTTGGAGGAGATTGAAGTTTGAAGACCGTAATTTATTTTTCCCAAAAGTTAAATTTAATTTAAAGGTTGAAATTTTGATTGTATGGAAAATTTCAATTTAATTAGGATTCAAATTAATTTTTGGAGATCCTAATAGGTAAATTGGAATATGGCACAGAAATCAAGGACCGCCCCCTCAGGATGGACCACCAGCCGTGGTGGGGCTGTAGCCCCTGCCCACGGCTACACCACCCACGGCCGCAGGCACTGCCTGTAGCCGAGGGTGGCCATGGCCCCCCAAGGGCTGGCCGTAGCCCTGGGCTGTAGCCCATGGCTGCAGGCGATGCCTGCAGCCTAGTAAGGCCACAGACAGCTTGCGGTAGTGGGCTGCCAGCCCCCCCGGGGGCTGGGGGCTGGCTGCGGCAGCTGCCAGCCTCTGAGGCCGTGGGGGCGACGGTTCAAAAATCAAAAAAATTTGATTTTTAAATTTGAGATTTAATTTTTTAAATCATGTCTAAAAATACGTAATTGAAAATTTGAAATTTTTGAAATTACATATTATTACACATTATATTTAAAATTGTTTAAAAATTTGAATTTGAAATTTAAATTTGAAATTCGAATTTGGAATTTGAATTTGAAATTTAAATTTTTTGAATTTAAATTTTAAATGATTCTTGGGACAAGAAATAAATGGAGAGGCTACATAAAGAAGGATATAAGAAGACAGAACAAAATTCAAGACCCAAAGAATGCTTTGGATGGAATTTTGTAATCTTTATTTTCTTTGTTCTAGGATGGAACCATGGCTTGGTTATTTTTCCGTCAATTATTTTTTCTGTGATATGTCATGGATGTATAAATGTGTATTGATGGATGTTTTATATGCATATTTGATAACATGTCATATAGGATGGTGAGTGCCGCTCATACTATATTGATCATATATATTTGTCAAAACATGCATGGTTTTCAAAATATTGAGTGGGAGAGGGTTTCAAACAAAACCCACAGTGTTAGGAAATGCCCTAAGTATTAGAGACATTTTGATGTATTCATTTTGAACTGGATAATAAAATTATACATAGAGGTTATTCATTACATTGCTATTTGTCCTCGTCTTATTTACATGTTAAAGTAAATGTAAGCAAATATGGCTCACTGACTGCTTGTGTTAAAACTGTTGGAACGTTGCATGCAATGGACTTTTGTATGCGAGAAGACAATGTTCTAAAGTTAGCAGTCTAAACTATGGTCTGTAGTCTATGGGGTTAGACAGAGCATCTAACTCATGTTAAGACTATTATGTTGTCTAAAGCCTTAGAGGGGACGGTCTGTCTTGACTGTCTGGAGCTGGACTCCCAAGTAGAGACATGGATATGTTGCTTGGTGGTGACATATTAGACCGGGACTAAAGCGTGATTGATCTACGTAGTCCGCTATGAGTGGATCAATCTGCTTTTGACGTTCATTGTGCAATAACCTTAATCCTGAGTAAATGAACTACTTCATGTATATGACTTGTGTACTTTGATGTTCCAATGGCTAAAGCGTCTCAGAGGTAGTAAGCTTATAGACCAGTTCGTTGGGTGCATGACTTGTATACGATGAAGGGTTTGTTTGCAGATATCGGAATCATAGCTCTGAGGAGTTAAAGGTATCCTCTTAAAGGCATTATACTGAATGTGAAAATGGACAAGGCCTTGGGTCGTCTGCTGGGTGGATGACTTCTTATTCACATATGGTGAATAATCATTTTCTTAATTCGGTAGTATAATGGAACTTTAAGATAGCCTGATCAGTAGGATTAAACGGACTTTGACCTAAGGCTGATCACGGATATCATATGAGGGTTTTGCATACATGACAAGGTCATTGGATGGTAGCTCGTCACAGGCTTACGTAATACGATATATGATTGGGAGTTCAGTTTCAGGTTTATAGTGGTGTGACTCTGAAATTAGTGATCATATGATTGAGTTGTTCGGTAAAGAATGATGATCATATGGAATCACGGGAGCCCGATTATATATGTCCAATCAGTCCCTCTACTAGCTCCACATAATTCCTTAACGTTTGGCAAATTGATTTGTGTATGCTATTGGCTAGTTTATTATGCATGGATGGTGATGACACAGGATTAGGATGGTAGACAAGATTCTCTCTGGTTGGATTCAGATTTTGTTTTGGATAATAGAGTACACAATTATTCGAACTCCAAATAAAGTTGCCATGATTTTATTTGAGATTGGATTGGAGTTGTAGAAAATTATCCATGAGAACAAGAATATGAAACACAACCGTTTTGTGGAATTTGAAATTTGAATTTTGAAATTTGAAATTTGAATTTTGAAATTTGAAATTTGAATTTTGAATTTGAAATTTGAATTTGAAATTTGAATTTGAAATTCGAATTTGAAATTTGAATTTGAAATTTAAATTTGAAATTTGAAATTTGAAATTTGAAATTTGAATTTGAAATTTGAAATTCAAATTTTGAATCACAGTCCAAGTAGGATTCGAATTTGTTCTGAAAAATCCACAAGGTTTGAAATTCGAATTTGAGTTGGATTTGGAGAGGATAATATTGTTAGAATCCTACTTGAATTTTGAATCCAAATCCCAACAAAAGTGGGCGAATTTTTTGAGGATAATCCTCAATGGAAAATTCGGTTTTTGTGGATAAGATTCAAGGGAAAATTCAAGTTTCAATCCTAGTTGAATTTGGATTCTCTCCTTCCCTAAAAGTGGCCGAAATTTTGGAGCCTTAATCCAAGGAAAATTCGGTTATTTTTGGATAAGGTTGAGATGAGATTTAGCTTGAAAAATCCTAGTGGAATTTTGATTCTTCCTTATCCTAAAAGTGGCCGAAATCTTTAGGGAAGATACACCTTGAAATTTTCGGATTTTTTGGTTGAAAAAGGGAGATAAAATTCTAGTTAAAATCTTGTTGAGATTTGGATTGGATCTATCCTAAGAAAACCGAATTTTTAGTGGAGATTCTCCCTTGGAAAAATTCAGATTTTATGGGTTTGGATAAGGGAAAATATCTTTTCCTAATCCAATTCAAATTCAGAGATTCACTTCATGCAGGTCTATAAATAGAGGTCCTGCCACTCCAGTTCTCTCAGACCACAGACTCTCAGGTGAGCAGGCTTATTGTTGCACAGCTCATCGTGACAATAAAGTTCTTTAGAGATCTGGGTGGTCGGAAGAAGACTAGCAGTGCTAGCATACCGATCGAGGTTCAGAGTGCCCACACACTCAGCCATTCGGGAATTGGAGAATAGTAGAGAAGGCTAGTTGGTTGAAGCCTCCGGTCATTCTCCTCCTGCAAGATTGGCGTCCTTGAGGTATGAGTTTTAATTGTTGTTGGTTTATTGTATATGGCATCATGAGATATTTAACGATCTAAAATTTTTATTGTTCCACTGCGCCACTCTGATACGTTTTTACCGGTTTATTTTCCTACACACAGCCTCCATTGTTGATCCATATGTGAAAGCATGGTAATGCTTCGTGTCAGTTCTGCCCTAACCACACCCCTCGGTAGGTGTTTACCGCCGCCGGTATACTAGGTTAGATCTTCTATGTGGAAAACGTGTTCGGGCACGATCCTATTCATGACCACCCCTCGGTGGCTTGGTAGGACATGGATCGGGCTACGTAAACAATGGTTATACACTCAAGACTCATTTATTTATTAACCTTCCCTTGAAACTCTGTTAACTAAACTGGTGGCCAAAATAAGCGGTTATTAATATATGTCTTAACCTTGAAGGATTTAAGGCAACATATATTAATTGGACGGGGTCCATGTTCCGGATATTTGTCTCATGATCACCCCTCGGTGGCTTGGGGTAATAGGTGCTGAGAATTACCATTGCAATGCTACATGTTTTTCAAGTTTCATGTAGGAACATACTTGTATGTTTTATTTGCTAAATTATATGTATATTTGCTTGGGCTTTGTAATAATGTCTCGTATAATTTTATTTCAATTCAAAATGTCACCGACACCCCTCATTTTAATTCTTACTGAAAATAAGCTGAATGGATATAATTATAAAGACTGGAAAAGAAATCTACCAATAGTTCTCAGCTGCGAGAGACACAAGTTCGTGTTGGCCGAACCATGCCCACCTGGGCCTAAACCTGACACACTACTTGAGGAGGTCCCGGTTCCCTATACTCGTTGGAGAGAATCCAATGGGATAGCTCAGTGCTACATTCTAGCTAGCATGACGAGTGCTTTACAAAAGTAGCATGAGACTTATCAAGTTGCTAGGGAGATCATGGAAAATCTGGAGGACATATTCGGAGGCCAAGAAAAATTGGCTCGATAGTCTGCTATTACCAGCATTATGAACTCTAAACAAAAGGCAAGTACTCCGGTGAAGGACCATATGATCACTCTAATGGGATTCTTTGCTGAGGCTGTCGAGAACGGTGCTGAACTGGGCTACAACACCCAGATCGAGATGGTGTTCAAAACTCTGCCAAAAGATTTTGTGGGGTTTAAGGCCACATATAATCTGGTGACAAGGGAGTTAGGACTAATCGAGCTCATGAAGCAACTCAAAACTTATGAGTGGATGATCAAGGATGGGGATGCGGTTCAACCCAAGGGAGAGGCTAATTTAGCGGAATCTTCCAAACCCTCATGGAAGAGGAAGAGGTCAAATTAGAAGTAAGTGACTTCCAATTCTTCTAACCCTCCTGTCTCGGATGGGAAGAAGAAGAACAAGAACAAGAAGCCCAGGGACCCTAAAAAGTCTAAGTGCTTCCGCTGTGGAAAGGTAGGTCACTTCAAGAAGGCTTACCGGAATTCCTAGCTGCCAAGGGCAAGGAAGGTAAGGAACTTCACTATTTAGAAGCATGTTTGGTGGAAGAATCGAAAGACACTTAGGTCATTGATTTGGGTGCCACTAATCATTCTTATGTTTCTATACAGGGTTCGTGGAAACGAGAAGTCTATATGATAAGAGCCTCTCGTTGCAGACTGGAGACGGTAGCTTGGGGGTGGCTGAGGCAGTGTGAGACGTTTACCTTTACTTTGATGAATTTAGGTTTATTTTATTAAAAGACAGTTTTTATGTTCCTAATTTTAGGAGGAATCTTATATCGGTAGCTTGTTTAATAAAGGATTCTTATTCAGTTTCTTTTAGTAAAAGAGTTGATATTCGTAAAAATAAGTCTTTTATATGTTCTAGATGGATGGGTGGAAACCTATATTTGATCAAACCAAAGATGTACTCACTGTTTGACATCGAATTAATAGATAACTCTAAAAGGTTGAAAGTTTCTCACTCTAACAAGGCGTATCTTTGGCATTTAAGACTTGGTCATATTAATCGGGATAGGATTCAAAGATTGGTGAAAGACGGTCCTCTAGAATCTCTGGAGGAGATATGTCTTCCCCAATGTGAGTCTTGTGTAGAGGGTAAGATGACTAAAAGGTCTTTTGGAGCCAAGGGTATAAGGGCTCATGAACTCTTAAAAATTGTGCACACTGATGTATATGGCCCCATGAATGTCACAGCATGAGGAGGGTATGAGTATTATGTCTCCTTTATAGATGATTACTCGAGGTATGGATATGTGTACCTGATGCACTGCAAGAGCGAAACCTTTGACAAGTTCAAAGAGTATCGTGCGAAAGTGGAAAAGCAATTGGGTAAATCCATAAAGACACTTCGATCTGATCGAGGTGACGAATACCTCTCCGATGAATTTCTAGGACATCTTGTAGAGAATGGGAAAATAAATCGATTGACAAGATTCTCTTTAGTTGAATTCATGTAGGAAAATAAATCGGTAAAACGTATCAGAGTGGCGCAGCGGAACAATAAAAATTTTTAGATCGTTAAATATCTCATGATGCCATATACAATAAACCAACAACAATTAAAACTCATACCTCAAGGACGCTAATATGTAGGAGGAGAATGACCGGAGGCTTCAACCAACTAGCCTTCTCTACTATTCTCCAATTCCCGAATGGCTGAGTGTGTGGGCACTCTGAACCTCGATCGGTATGCTAGCACTGCTAGTCTTCTTCCGACCACCCAGATCTCTAAAGAACTTTATTGTCACGGTGGGCTGTGCAACAATAAGCCTGCTCACCTGAGAGTCTGTGGTCTGAGAGAACTGGAGTGGCAGGACCTCTATTTATAGACCTGCATGAGGTGATTCTCTGAATTCAAATTGGATTAGGAAAAGATATTCTCCCTTATCCATAACCATAAAATCTGAATTTTCCATGGGAAAATCCCAACAATAAAATTTAGCCATTTAGGATAAATCCAATCCAAATCTAAACAAGATTTTAACTAGAATTTTATCTCCCTTTTTCAACCAAAAAATCCGAAATTTCCTAGGAGAAAATCTCCTAAAAAAATTCGGCCACATTTAGGATAAGGGAGAATCAAAATTCCACTAGGATTTTTAAGCTTGAATCTTATCTCATCCTTATCCAAAATAACCGAATTTTCCTAGGAGATATTCTCCAAAATTTCGGCCACTTTCTGGGGAGGAGAGAATCCAAATTCAACTGGGATTGAAACTTGAAGTTTTCCCATGAACCTTATCCATAAAAACCAAAAATTCATTGAGGATAATCCTCAAAATTTTGTCCAACTTTTAGTTAGGATTTGGATTCAAAATTTAAGTAGGATTCTAACAAGATTATCCTCTCCATATCCAACTCAAATTCGAATTTCAAACCTTGTAGATTTTCCACAACAAATTCAAATCGCACTTGGACTGTGATTCAAAATTTGAATTTCAAATTTCCAATTCGAATTTCAAATTCAAATTTCAATTTTCAAATTTAAATTTCAAATCTCATCTTTAGAGACCTTGAGGTCATTCTGGGTGTTGACAAGCCTATCACACTTTACTGTGATAACACTGGGGCTATTGCCAACACAAGGGAATCTCGGCACCATAAGAGGACCAAGCACATAGATCAGAGATATCACATTATTAGAGGGCACAGGGAGACAGGACAAGTAGATGTATGTAAGATCGCGTCCGAGGATAACATTGCCAATCCCTTTACTAAGACTTTGGTGGCTAGAAGCTATGAAAGGTATGTAGAGGCGATAGGGATGCATAACATGGCACATCTACTGGCTTAGGGCAAGTGGGAGATTGTTAGGAAATGCCCTAAGGATTAGAGACATTTTGATGTATTTATTTTGAACTGGATAATAAAATTATATATATAGAGGTTATTCATTAAATTGCTGTGTGTCCTCATTCTATTTACATGTTAAAGTAAATGTTAGCAAATATGGCTCCCTGACTACTTGTGTTAAAACTGTTAGAACGTTGCATGCAATGGACTTTTTATATGTGAGAAGACAATGTTCTAAAGTAAGCGGTCTAAACTAAGGTCTGCAGTCTATGGGGTTAGACCAAGCATCTAACTCATGTTAAAACTATTATATTGTCTAAAGCCGTGGTGGGCACGGTTTGTCTTGACTATCTGGAGCATAGACTCCCAAGTAGAGACATAGATATGTTGCTTGGTGGTGACATATTGGACCAGGACTATAGCATGATTGATCTACGTAGTCCACTATGAGTGGATCAATCTGCTTTTGACGTTCATTATGCAATATCCTTAATCTTGAGTAAATGAACTACTTCATGTATATGACTTGTGTACTTTGATGTTCCAATGGCTAAAGCATCTCAGAGATAGAAAGCTTATAGACCAGTTCGTTGGGTGCATGACTTGTATACGGTGAAGGGTTTGTTTATAGATATCAGAGTCATAGCTCTAATAAGGAATTAAGGGTATCCTCTTAAAGGCATTATACTGGATGTGAAAATGGATAAGGCCTTGAGTCGTCTACTAGGTGGATGACTTCTTATTTACATATGGTGAATAGTCATTTTCTTATTCGGTAGTATAATAGAACTTTAAGATAGTCTGATCAGTAGGTTGAACGAACTTTAACTTAAGACTGATCATGGATATCATATAAGGGTACCGCATACATGACAAGGTCATTAGACAATAGCTTATTACAGGCTTTCGTAATACGGTATATAATTGGGAGTTCAGTTTCAGGTTTATAGTAGTGTGACTCTGAAATTAGTGATTATATGATTGAGTTGTTCAGTACAGAATGATGATCATATGGAATCACGGAAGCTTGATTATATATGTCCAATTGGTCCCTCTACTAGCTCCACATAATTCCTTAACGAATGGCAAATTGATCTATGTATGCTTATTAGCTAGTCGACTTAGCATGGATGGTGTTGACATAGGATGATGATGGTGGACAAGATTCTTTTCAGTTGAATTCATGTAGGAAAATAAATCGGTAAAACGTATCAGAGTGGCGCAGCGGAACAATAAAAATTTTTAGATCGTTAAATATCTCATGATGCCATATACAATAAACCAACAACAATTAAAACTCATACCTCAAGGACGCCAATCTGTAGGAGGAGAATGACCGGAGGCTTCAACCAACTAGCCTTCTCTACTATTCTCCAATTCCCGAATGGCTGAGTGTGTGGATAGTCTGAACCTCGATCGGTATGCTAGCACTGCTAGTCTTCTTCCGACCACTCAGATCTCTAAAGAACTTTATTGTCAAGGTGGGCTGTGCAACAATAAGCCTGCTCACCTGAGAGTCTGTGGTCTGAGAGAACTGGCGTGGCAGGACCTCTATTTATAAACCTGCATAAAGTGATTCTCTAAATTCGAATTGGATTAGGAAAAGATATTCTCCCTTATCCATAATCATAAAATCTGAATTTTCCATGGGAAAATCCCAACAATAAAATTCGGCCATTTAGGATAAATCCAATCTAAATCTAAACAAGATTTTAACTAGAATTTTATCTCCCTTTTTCAACCAAAAAATCCGAAATTTCCTAGGAGAAAATCTCCTCAAAAAATTCGGCCACATTTAGGATAAGGGAGAATCAAAATTCTACTAGGATTTTCAAGCTTGAATCTTATCTCATCCTTATCCAAAATAACCGAATTTTCCTAGGAGATATTCTCCAAAATTTTGGCCACTTTCTGGGGAGGAGAGAATCCAAATTCAACTGGGATTGAAACTTGAATTTTTCCCTTGAACCTTATCCACAAAAATCGAAAATCCATTGAGGATAATCCTCAAAATTTCGTCCAACTTTTAGTTAGGATTTGGATTCAAAATTCAAGTAGGATTCTAACAAGATTATCCTCTCCATATCCAACTCAAATTCGAATTTCAAACCTTGTGGATTTTCTACAACAAATCCGAATCCCACTTGGACTATGATTCAAAATTTGAATTTCAAATTTCAAATTCGAATTTCAAATTCAAATTTCAAATTTCAAATTTCAAATTCGAATTTCAAATTCAAATTTCAAATTCGAATTTCAAATTCAAATTTCAAATTCAAATTTCAAATTCGAATTTCAAATTCAAATTTCAAATTCAAATTTCAAATTTCAAATTTCAAAATTCAAAATTCAAATTTCAAATTTCAAATTTCAAATTTCAAAATCCACAAAACAGTTGTGTTTCAAATTCTTATTCTCATGGATAATTTTCTACAACTCCAATCCAATCTCAAATAAAATCATGACAACTTTATTTGGAGTTCGAATAATTGTGTACTCTATCATCCAAAACAAAATCTGAATCTAACCGAAGAGAATCTTGTCTACCATCCTAATCCTGTGTGATCACCATCCATCCATAATAAACCAACCAAGAGCATACACAAGTCAATTTGCCAAACGTTAAGGAATTATGTGGAGCTAGTAGAGGGACTGATTGGACATATATAATCGGGCTCCCACAAATCCATATGATCATCATTCTTTTACCGAACAACTCAATAATATGATCACTAATTTCAGAGTCACACCACTATAAACCTGAAACTGAACTCCCAATTATATACCGTATTACGTAAGCTTGTGACAAGCTGTCGTCCAATGACCTTGTCATGTATGCAGAACCCTCATATGATATCCATGATTAGCCTTAGGCCAAAGTCTGTTTAATCCTACTGATCAGGCTATCTTAAAGTTCCATTATACTACCGAATAAAGAAAATGATTATTCACCGTATGTGAATAAGAAGTCATCCGCCCAGCAGACGACCCAAGGACTTGTCCATTTTCACATTCCGTATAATGCCTTTAAGAGGATACCTTTAACTCCTCATTAGAGCTATGATTCCAATATCTGTAAACGAACCCTTCATCGTATACAAGTCATGCACCCAACGAACCGGTCTATAAGCTTACTACCTTTGAGACGCTTTAGCCATTGGAACATCAAAGTACACAAGTCATATACATGAAGCTGTCCTTTTACTCAGGATTAAGGTTACTACATAATGAACGTCAAAAGCAGATCGATCCACTCAAAGCGGACTTCGTAGATCAATCACGCTTTAGTGCCGGTCTAACATGTCACCACCAAGCAACATATCTATGTCTCTACTTAGGAGTCCAGCTCCAAACAGTCAAGATAAACCGTCCTCTCCAAGGCTTTAGACAATATAATAGTCTTAACATGAGTTAGATGCTCGGTCTAACCCCATAGACTACAGACCATAGTTTAGACCGCTAACTTTAGAACATTGACTTCTCGCATACAAAAGTCCATTGTATGCAACATTTTAACAGTTTAACACAAGCAGTCAGGGAGCCATATTTGCTTACATTTACTTTAACATGTAAATAAGACGAGGACAAATAGCAATGTAATGAATAATCTCTATATATAATTTTATTATCCAGTTCAAAATAAATACATCAAAATGTATCTAATGCTTAGGGCATTTCCTAACAATTCAGATTTTGTTTTGGATAACAGAGTACACAATTATTTGAACTCTAAATAAAGTTGTCATGATATTATTTGAGATTGAATTAGAGTTGTAGAAAATTATCCATGAGAACAAAATTTGAAATGCAATTTTTTTGTGGAGTTTGAAATTTGAATTTGAAATTTAAATTTGAAATTTGAATTCAAAATTTAAATTTGAATTTTGAATTTGAAGTTTGAATTTTGAAATTTGAACTTTGAAATTCGAATTCAAATTTTGAATCATAATCCATGTAGAATTCAAATTTTTGTGGATAAATCAACATGGTGAATTTCAAATTTGATATGGATAAAGGAGAGGAAAATCTTGTTTGAATCCTACTTGAATTTTAAACCCTAATCCTAACCTAAAGTGGCCGAAATTTGTTGAGGAAATTCCTCCTCGATATTTTTGATTTTTGTGGATAAGGTTTAAGGGAAATTCAAGCAAGAAAATCCTAGTTAAATTTTGATTCTCTCCCTCTCTAAAGTGGACGAAAATTATTGGAAAAATCTAAGGGAGATTTTTGGTTTTTATAGATAAGGGTAAGATAAAATTCAAGCTAGAAAATCCTATTTAGATTTAGATTTTCCTCACACTATAATGGCCGAATCTAGTCATGTTTTTGGCAATAGGGGAAATCAGTTTTTTATGGATAGATGAGGAGATAAAATTCAAGATAAAATCCTATTTGAATTTGGATTACAAAATCCCTAGAGTAGGCCGAATCTACCCTTGTTTTTGGCCTATGTAAATTTCAGATTTTTGTGAGTGGATAAGGGAGAAAATCTTCTCCTAGTCCAATTCGAATTCAAGATATCACCTCATACTAGTCTATAAATAGGGGTCCTGCCACTCCAGTTCTCTTAGACCACAGACTCTCAGGTGAGTAGGCTTATTGTTGCATAACTCACCGTGACAATAAGTCCTTTAGAGATCTGGGTGGTCGAAAGAAGACTAGCAGTGCTACCATACCGGTTGAGGAACTAAGTGCCCACACACTCTGCCATCCGGGAAGCTCTCTAGTCATTCTCCTCCTGCAGTTTGGCATCCTCTGAGGTACGAGTTTATATTATTGTTAGTTTATTGTATATGGCATCATGAGATATTTAACGATCTTGAAAAATTTTTGTAATTCCGCTGCGTCACTTTGATGCATTTTTATCGATTTTTTCCTACATAAGCACCTTCTCTTCCCTGGCTAAGATCTGCACAGATCGGCGTGGACTTCTATGGGTTCTTAGCTCAAAACATGGGAGCTGTCTAGCACCTACTTCTTCAACATTGAGATGTGGAAGACATTGTGCACTGAAGCTAACTCGGGGGGGAGTGCTAATCTGTAAGCCATCTTCCTGACTCTCTTGATTATTTTGAAGGGTCCTATGTACCTCAGCTTTCCCTTCTTTCCAAAATGCATTACCCTTTCATGGGTGCCACCTTGAGAAAGACTGAATCTCCTTCTTGAAACTCGAGAGCTCTACGGCGTCTATCAGTGTAGTTCTTTTTGCGACTATGCTCTGTATCCAATCTCTCTCGTATTAGCTTCATATATGCCATTGTATTCTTAATGAAGTCCGTGCTGGTGAGCTGTTTCTCTCCAGTCTCATGCTAGTGAACTAGAGATCTGCATTTTCTTCCATAGAGTGCCTCATATGGTGCCATCTCAATTGAGGAATGGTAGCTATTATTGTATGAGAACTTAATCAAAAGTAGCTTCTGATCCCATTTCCTTTGAAGTCTAGGACACAAGCTCTCAACATATCCTCTAATGTCTGTATGGTCCTTTTAGATTGACTGTCAGTCTGAGGATGGAAGGTTGTGTGAAACTTCAATCTGGTTCCTAATGAGGCCAAGACGCTCTGCCAAAACCTGGAGGTAAAGCATCCGTCACGATCTAAGATAATGGATTTTGACACTCCATGCAGTCTAACTATCTGAGCTACATACATTTCTACTAGTTATTCTACCGAGTAGCTAACTTTCATGGTTAGAAATCGAACTGATTTCGTCAATCTGTCCATAATCACCCAAATTGCATCATTGCCACTTGACGTTCTTGGTAATCTAACTATGAAATCTATTGTAATCTGGTCCCATTTCCATTCAGGTAGCTTGATTTTCTGTAATTCTCCTGCTGGCCATTGATGTTCCATCTTAACCTTCTGACATGTAAGGCATCTGGCAACAAACTCAACTACGTCATTCCTTATTCCCAGCCATCAAAAACTTTCCTTTAGGTCCTTGTATATCTTGTTCGCCCCTAGATGTATAGAATACAGCGTCTCGTGAGCTTCTGAAAGGATTCGGTTTTGGAGTTCTTTATCTTTCGAAGCGCACACTCTATCTCTGTAGTAGAGTATGCCATCCTTAGAGAATCTAAACTCTGAACTCTTATCCTCCATAGCTTCCTTTCTAAGCTTGTTTAGGGATGAATCGAGGTCCTGACCGGCCTTGATTTCTTCTAGGAGAGTCGATTGGGGGGTTATTTCAGATAACCTCCTTGTCAAAATCTCGATCTCATTGCTGCATAGCTCATTTTGTAGCGCTTCTAACAAGGAGCTGATAGTCATAAGTGATGAAGAATACTTTCAGCTCAGCACATCGGCTAACTTGTTGGCTTTTCCTGGATGGTGTAGGATCTCACAGTCGTAATCCTTTACCAATTCTAGCCATCTTTGCTACCTCATGTTAAGCTCTTTCTGCGTGAAGATGTACTTGAAGCTCTGGTGGTCTTTGTAAATTTTGCACTTGACACCATACAGGTAGTGCTTCCATATCTTGTGTGTAAAAACTATTGTTGCTAACTCCAGATCGTGCGTAGGGTAGTTTTTCTCATGGTCCTTGAGCTGTCGTGAAGCATATGCGACTACCCTACCATTTTACATCAACACAGCTCCTAATCTGGTCTTGGATGTGTCACTGTAGATCGCAAAGTTTTCCTGACTAGCATCTGGAATGGTTAGTATTAGAGCATTTGTGAGTCTTCATTTCAGTTCCTGGAAGCTCCTTTCATACTTATCTGTCCACTCATACTTCTTTTCCTTTTTGGTAAGTGATGTAAGTGGAGCGGCTAGCTTCGAAAAAGCCTTCAACGAAGCACCGGTAATACCCTGCTAGGCCTAGGAAACTGCGGATCTCCGTCATGTTTCTCGACGTTGGCCACGTGCTAACTGCCTTAACCTTTGTTGGATCTATAGATATTCCCTCCTTGGAGACTATGTGGCCTAGGAAATGGACTTTTTCTAGCTAAAACTCATACTTAGAGAATTTGGATACAGTTGATGGTCCCATAACTTATGTATGATGGCCCTCAAATGCTCTTCATGCTCCTCCTTCATCTTAGAGTATACAAGTATGTTATCGATGAACACAATGACAAACTTGTCTGTGTAGGATAAAATAAATCAATAAACACGTATCAGAGTGGCGCAGCGGAACAATAAAAATTTTTAGATCGTTAAATATCTCATGATGCCATATACAATAAACCAACAACAATTAAAACTCATACCTTAAGGATGCCAATCTTGCAGGAGGAGAATGACCGGAGGGCTTCAACTAACTAGCCTTCTCTACTATTCTCCAATTCTCGAATGGCTGAGTGTGTGGGCACTCTGAACCTCGATCAGTATGCTAGCACTGCTAGTTTTCTTCCGACCACCCAGATCTCTAAAGAACTTATTGTAACGGTTGGCTGTGCAAGAATAAGCCTGCACACCTGAGAGTCTGTGGTCTAAGAGAACTAGAGTGGCAGGGCCTCTATTTATAGACCTGCATAACGTGATTCTCTAAATTCGAATTGGATTAGGAGAAGATATTCTCCCTTATCCACAAGCACAAAATCTGAATTTTCCAAGGGAAAATCCCAACAATAAAATTCCGCCACTTTAGGATAAATCCAATCCAAATCTAAACAAGATTTTAACTAGAATTTTATCTCCTTTTTTCAACCAAAAAATCCGAAAATTCTAAGGAGAAAATCTCCTCAAAAATTCGGCCACTTTTGGATAAGGGAGAATCAAAATTCCACTAGGATTTTCAAGCCTGAATCTTATCTCATCCTTATCCAAAATAACTGAATTTTTCCTAGGAGATTCACTCCTAAATTTCGGCCACCTTCTGGAAGGAGAGAATCCAAATTCAACTGGGATTGAAACTTGAATTTTTCCTTGAACCTTATCCACAAAAAATCTGAAAATCATTGAGGAAAATCCTCAAAATTTTGTCCAACTTTAGTTAGGATTTGGATTCAAAATTCAAGTAGGATTCTAACAAGATTATTCTCTCCATATCCAACTCAAATTCGAATTTCAAACCTTGTGGATTTACCACAACAAATTCGAATCCCACTTGGACTATGATTCAAAATTTGAATTTCGAATTTCAAATTTCAAATTCAAATTTCAAATTCAAATTTCAAATTTCAAATTTCAAATTTCAAATTTCAAATTCAAATTTCAAATTCGAATTTCAAATTCAAATTTCAAATTCGAATTTCAAATTCAAATTTCAAATTCAAATTTCAAATTCAAAATTCAAAATTTAAATTTCAAAATTCAAAATTCAAATTTCAAAATTTAAATTACAAATTTCAAAATTTAAATTTCAAAATCCATAAAACAATTGTGTTTCAAATTCTTGTTCTCATGGATAATTTTCTACAACTTCAATCCAATCTCAAATAAAATCATGGCAACTTTATTTGGAGTTCGAATAATTGTGTACTCTATTATCCAAAACAAAATCTGAATCCAACTGGAGAGAATCTTGTCTACCATCCTAATCCTTTGTCATCACCATCCATGCATAATAAACTAGCCAATAGCATATACAAATCAATTTGCCAAACGTTAAGGAATTATATGGAGCCAATAGAGGGACTGTTTGGACATATATAATCGGGCTTCCGCAAATCCATATGATCATCATTCTTTTATCGAACAACTCAATCATATGATCACTAATTTCAGAGTCACACCACTATAAACCTGAAACTGAACTCCCAATTATATACCGTATTATGTAAGCCTGTGACAAGCTATCATCCAATGACCTTGTCATGTATGTAGAACCCTCATATGATATCCATGATCAGCCTTAGGCCAAAGTTCGTTTAATCCTACTGATCAGGCTATCTTAAAGTTCCATTATATTACCGAATTAAGAAAATGATTACTCACCGTATGTGAATAATAAGTCATCCGCCCAGCAGACGACCCAAGGCCTTGTTCATTTTCACATTCAGTATAATGCCTTTAAGAGGATACCCTTAACTCCTCATTAGAGCTATGACTCTGATATCTGTAAACGAACCTTTCATCATTTACAAGTCATGCACCCAACGAACCGGTCTATAAGCTTACTACCTCTGAGACGCTTTAGCCATTGGAACATCAAAGTACACAAGTCATATATATGAAGCTATCCTTTTACTCAGGATTAAGGTTACTGCACAATGAACGTCAAAAGCAGATCGATACACTTAAAGCAGACTCCGTAGATCAATCACGCTTTAGTTCCGGTCTAATATGTCACCACCAAACAACATATCTATGTCTCTACTTGGGAGTCCAGCTCCAAACAGTCAAGACAAACCGTCCCCTCCAAGGCTTTAGACAACATAATAGTCTTAACATGAGTTAGATGCTCGGTCTAACCCCATAGACTACAGACCATAGTTTAGACCGCTAACTTTAGAACATTGTCTTCTCGCATACAAAAGTCCATTGCATGCAACGTTCTAATAGTTTAACATAAGCAGTCAGGGAGCCATATTTGCATACATTTACTTTAACATGTAAATAAAACGAGGACAGATAGCAATGTAATGAATAACCTCTATATATAATTTTATTATCCAGTTCAAAACAAATAGATCAAAATGTCTTTAATGCTTAGGGCATTTCCTAACAATCTCCCACTTGCCCTAAGCCAGCAGATGTGCCATGTTATGCATCCCCCTCGAATCTACGTGCTCTCAAAGCTTCTAGCCACTAAAGTCATAGTAAAGGGATCAGTAATGTTGTCCTCGGACGTGATCTTACATACATCTACTTGTCTTGTCTCCACGTGCCCTCTAATAATATGATATCTCCGATCTATGTGCTCGGTCCTCTTGTGGTGCCGAGATTCCCTTGTGTTGGCAATAGCCCCTGTGTTATCATAGTAAAGTGAGATAGGCTTATCAACACCCGGAATGACCTCAAGGTCTTTAAAGAACTTGCGGAGCCAAACCGCTTCTTCAGATGCCTCAGCCTCAGCCTCAGCCACATATTCAGCCTCCATAGAAGAGTCAGCTGTGCAGCCCTGCTTCACGCTCCTCCATGCAATGGCACCTCCTCCGAGCAAAAACACTGGTCCAGATGTCGATTTCCTTGAATCCTTACAAGTTTGGAAGTCTGAGTCCGTGTATTCTACAGGTGTTAGGTCTCCTCCAGAATACACCAGCATATAATCTCTCGTTCTCTTAAGATAATTGAGTATATGCTTTACGGCTTGCCAGTGCTTAGTTCTAGGATTTGCTTGATATCGATTCACCATACCTACTGCAAAACATATATCCGGGCGAGTGCAAAGCATAGCGTACATAAGACTACCCACAGCGGATGCATAAGGGACCTAACTCATACGCTCTCTTTCTTCCGATGTCTTGGGACAGTCATCCAATGAAAGAGTTAGACCAGTAATAGAAGGTTGTGAACCTTTCTTTGCCTTTTACATTGCATATTTGTCAATTATTTTATCTATGTATGAAGCTTGGGATAATGCTATCATTTTGTTCTTTCGATCTCTAAAGAGACGAATGCCTAGAACATAATTAGCTTCTCCCAAGTCCTTCATGTCAAACTGTTGGTGTAACCAAAGATTGACCGATGATAAGTTCCCTACATCATTCCCAATGAGTAGTATATCATCGATCTAGGGTATCAGAAAGACCACTTTTCCATCCTTAATACGTTTATAAACACAGGGTTCATCAACATTCTACTCAAAACCAAATGTCTTAATTGCTTGATCAAACCTCTGGTTCCATGAGCGGGATGCTTGCTTTAATCCATAAATGGATCTAAGCAACTTGCAGACTTTCCTTTCTTGGCCTTTCGCTACGAACCCTTCGGGCTGTATCATATAGATACACTCTTCAAGATGGCTATTCAAGAATGCCGTCTTGACATCCATTTGCCAGATCTCGTAATCGAGAGCCGCAGCAGCGGACAGAAGAATACGGATAGACTTCAGCATAGCAATAGGTGAAAAGGTTTCATCGTAATCGATTCTAGCCTTTTGCGTGTATCCCTTTACAACCAGTCTAGCTTTGAAAGTTTCCACTCTCCCTTCCGCATCCTTCTTTCTTTTGTAAACCCATTTGCATCCAATGGGTTTTATCCCATCCGGCAAATCTACAAGTTCCCAAACAGAGTTGGATTTCATAGAATCCATCTCATTATTCATAGCCTGTTTCCAAGATTTAGAATCAACATCATATATAGTTCATCATAGGTGACCGGATCATCCTCATGCTCATGAGCCTCGGCCTGGTATACCTCAGCATCATACATGAAGAAATTAGGTTTCTTCGAAACCCTCCCACTACGACGAGGCACCCTAAATTGTTGATTATCTGCAGGTCTTTCACCAGAACTCAGACTTGCGTCCAAGACCGAAATCTGTGGAGCAGTTCTTTCACCTGATAACTCCTCTAGCACCACTTTGCTTCGAGACTTAAAGTCATTCATGTGACTTTCCTCCAAGAATATCGCATGGGTTGAGACAATGACTTTTTGTTCCTTCAGGTTATAGAACAGACCTCCTTTAGTTCCCTTTGGATACCCTACAAACATGCACAATTCTGATCTTAGTTCCAACTTCTTCGCATCCCCATCTAGTGTATGCGCCGGGCAGCCCCATATTCTCATATATTCAAGGGAGCGCTTCCTGTGACGCCACAATTCATACGGAGTTCTGAGAATTGATTTGCTTAGAACCTGGTTCAGAATATAGCACGCCGTTTGTAAAGCATATCCCCAAAATGATAATGGCAGCGTTGAATAACTCATCATGGACCGTACCATATCCAACAAGGTCCTGTTTCTCCTTTCGGCTACACCATTCTGTTATGGAGTACCAGGTGTAGTCAATTGGGATAATATCCCATTCTCTACAAGATGTCCTAGAAATTCATCGGAGCGGTATTCGCCACCTCGATCAGATCGAAGTGTCTTTATGGATTTATCCAATTGCTTTTCCACTTTCGCACGATACTCTTTGAACTTATCAAAGGTTTTGCTCTTGCGGTGCATCAGATACACATATCCATACCTCGAGTAATCATCTATAAAAGAGACATAATACTCGAACCCTCCTCATGCTGTGACGTTCATGGGGCCACATACGTCAGTGTGCACAATTTCTAAGAGCTCTTGAGCCCTTGTACCCTTAGCTTCAAAAGACCTCTTGGTCATCTTACCCTCTGGACAAGACTCACATTGAGGAAGACATACCTCCTCCAGAGATTCCAGAGGACCGTCTTTCACCAATCTTTGAATCCTATCCTGATTAATATAACCAAGTCCTAAATGCCAAAGATACGCCTTGTTAGAGTGAGAAACTTTCAACCTTTTAGAGTTATCTATTAATTCAGTGTCAAGCAGTGAGTACATCTTTAGTTTGATCAAATATAGGTTTCCATCCATCCATCCAGAACAGATAAAAGAATTATTTCTACGAATATCAACTCTTTTACTAAAAGAAACTGAATAAAAATCCTTTATTAAACAAGCTACCGATATAAGGTTCCTCCTAAAATTAGGAAAATAAAAACAGTCTTTCAATAAAATAAACCTAAATTGATCAAAATAAAGTTAAATATCTCCCACTGCCTCAGCCACCACCAAGTTGCCATCTCCAGTTCGCAACGAGAGGCTCCTATCATGTAGACTTCTCGTTTCCATAAACCCCTACATAGAAACACAAACATGATTAGTGGCACTCGAATCAATGACCCAAGTGTCTTTCGATTCTTCCACCAAACACGCTTCCAAGTAGTGAAGTTCCTTACCTTCCTTGCCCTTGGGGGCTAGGAATTCCCGGCAAGACTTCTTGAAGTAACTTACCTTCACACAACGAAAGCATTTGGACTTTTTAGGGTCCCTGGGCTTCTTGTTATTCTTGTTCTTCTTCCCATCTGAGACAGGAGGATTAGAAGAACTGGAAGCTGCTTTCTTCTGATTTGGCCTCTTCCTCTTACGTGAGGGTTTGGAAGATTCCACCAAATTGGCCTCACCTTTGGGTTAGACCGCATCCCCATCCCTGATCATCCGCTCATAAGCTTGGAGTTGCTTCATGAGCTCGGTTAGTCCTAACTCCCTTGTCGCCAGATTGTATGTGGCCTTAAACCCTACAAAATCTTTAGATAGAGTTTTGAACACCATCTCGATCTGGGTGTTGTAGTCCAACTCAACACCGTTTTCGGCAGCCTCAGTAAAGAATCCTATTAGAGTGATCATATGGTCCTTCACCGGAGTACCCGCCTTTTGCTTGGAGTTCATAATGCTGGTTATAGCGGACTGTCGAGCCAACTTTTCTTAGCCTCCGAACATGTCCTCCAGATTGTCCATGATCTCCCTAACAACCTGATAAGTCTCATGCTGCTTTTGTAAAGCACTCGTCATGCTAGCAAGCATGTAGCATTGAGCTATATCATTGGATTCTATCCAAAGAGTATAGGCAACAGGGACCTCCTCAAGCGGTGTGTCAGGTTTTGGCCCTTGTGGGCATGGTTCGTCCAGTACGAACTTGTGTCTCTCGCAGCTGAGAACTATCAACTGATTTCTTTTCCAATCTTTATAATTATCGCCATTCAGTTTATTCTCAGTAAGTATTAAAATGAGGGGTGTCGGTGACATTTTGAACTGAAATAAAATTATACTAGACATCATTACAAAGCCCAAGCAAATATACAGATAATTTAGCAAATAAAACATACAAGTATGTTCCTACATGAAACTTAAAAAACATGTAGCATTGCAACGGTGATTCTCAGCACCTATTGCCACAATGGTCATGAAAACAAATAGCCGGAACATGGACCCCGTCCAGTTAATATATGTTGCCTTAAATCCTCCAAGGTTAAGACATATATTAATAACCGCTTATTTGGCCACCAGTTTAGTTAACAGAGCTTTTAGGGATGGTTAATAACTAAACGAGTCTTGAGTGTATAACCATTGTTTACGTAGCCCGATCCACGTCCTACCAAGCCACCGAGGGGTGGTCATGAATAGGATCGTACCCGAACACGTTTTCCACGTAGGAGATCCAATCTAGTATACCGGCGGTGGTAAACACCTACCGAGGGGTGTGGTCAGGGCAGAAATGATGCGAGGCGTTACCATACTTTCACATATGGATCAACAATGGAGGCCGTGGGTTTTGTTTGAAACCCTCTCCCACTCAATATTTTGAAAAACATGCAAGTTTTGACAAATTATGTATTATCAATATAGTATGAGTGGCACTCACCTATCCTATATGACATGTTATCAAATATGCATATAAAACATCCATCAATACATATTTATACATCCATGACATAGCATAGAAAAAAATAATTGACAGAATAACCAAGCCATGGTTCCATCCTAGAACAAAGAAAATAAATATTATAAAAATTCATCCAAAGCATTCTTTGGGTCTTAAATTTTGTTCCGTCTTCTTGTATCCATCTTTATGTAGCCTCTCTATTTATTTCTCATCCCAAGAATCATTTAAAATTTAAATCTCCAAAAATTTAAATTTGAAATTCAAATTCCAAATTCAAATTTCAAATTTCCAATTTAAATTTCAAATTTTAATTTTAAACAACTTTAAACATCATGTGTAATAATATGTAATTTCAAAAATTTCAAATTTTAAATTACATATTTTTTAAACATGATTTAAAATTAAATCTCAAATTTAAAAATCAAAATTTTTTGATTTTTGAACCGTCGCACCACCACCCCCGAAGGCGGCAGCCGCCGTGGGCAGCCACCAGCCCGGGAGGGGCTGGCAGCCCACGACCGCCCCCATGTGCAGCCACCAGCCCGGGAGGGGCTGGCAGCCCACGACCGCCCCCATGTGCAGCCTTGCCGGTCTGCAGGCCAAGCCTGCAACGCCAGGCTGCACGCCCAGGCTTGGGGAGGCCATGGCCACCCTCGGTTGCAGGCCAAGCCTGCGGCCGTGGGTGGTTATGGCCTGCACAGGGGTTGCCGCAGCCCCATCCTGCCCGAGGGTAGGGGCTGCAGCCCCACCAAGTCCCGTCGGCCTATCCCAAGGAGTCGTGTCTCGAAATTCGTGCCATATTCCAATTTACTTATTAGGATCTCCAAAAATTAATTTGAATCCCAATTAAATTGAAATTTTCCAAACAATCAAAATTTCAACCTTTAAATTAAATTTAACTTTTGGGAAAAATAAATTACGGTCTTCAATCATCAATCTCCTCCAAGAATAATTATATAAAATTTCCTAAACCATTTCCGGTGTACAAAATTCTAACCATAATAATTCTAAGAGACAAAAATTAAAATCCATGGGAAAATTACAATGTTAATAAACTGCTCCCATGGTTACAGAAAAATTCCTAGATACAATTTTTCTAAATTCTAAGGAACCATATCCGGCATAAACAAGCATGCTTATAATAATTCAAAAAATTAAAAATAACCACATACTTTATACATAATCCATGATAACAACATAAAGGAACCCTAGAATGCCACTCTCTAAATATCAAATCCATACATAAATAAAAAGACTAAGCAATTGTCTAATTTATGCATATGGCATAGTCATGAGATGGCTATGATACCAATTGTAGGATAAAATAAATCGATACGTATCAGAGTGGCACAGCAGAACAATAAAAATTTTTAGATCGTTAAATATCTCATGACGTCATATATAATAAACCAACAACAATTAAAACTCATACCTCAAGGATGCCAATCTTGCAAGAGGAGAATGACCGGAGGGCTTCAACTAACTAGCTTTTTCTACTATTCTCTAATTCCCGAATGGTTGAGTGTGTGGGCACTCTGAACCTCGATCGGTATGCTAGCACTGCTAGTCTTCTTCCGACCACCCAGATCTCTAAAGAACTTATTGTCACGGTGGGCTGTGCAATAATAAGCCTGCTCACCTGAGAGTCTGCGGTCTAAGAGAACTGGAGTGGTAGGACCTCTATTTATAGACCTGCATAAGGTGATTCTCTGAATTCAAATTGGATTAGGAGAAGATACTCTCCCTTATCCACAAGCACAAAATCCAAATTTTCCAAGGGAAAATCCCAACAATAAAATTCGGCCACTTTAGGATAAATCCAATCCAAATCTAAACAAGATTTTAACTAGAATTTTATCTCCTTTATTCAACCCAAAAAATCTGAAAATTCTAAGGAGAAAATCTCCTCAAAAATTCGGCCACTTTTGGATAAGGGAGAATCAAAATTCCACTAGGATTTTCAAGCTTGAATCTTATCTCATCCTTATCCAAAATAACCGAGTTTTTCCTAGGAGATTCACTCCTAAATTTCAGCCACCTTCTGGAAGGAGAGAATCCAAATTTAACTGAGATTGAAACTTGAATTTTTCCTTGAACCTTATCCACAAAAAATCTGAAAATCATTGAGGATAATCCTCAAAATTTTCGTCCAACTTTAGTTAGGATTTAGATTCAAAACTCAAGTAAGATTCTAATAAGATTATCCTCTCCATATCCAACTCAAATTCGAATTTTAAACCTTGTGGATTTACCACAACAAATTCGAATCCCACTTGGACTGTGATTCAAAATTTGAATTTCAAATTTCAAATTCGAATTTCAAATTCGAATTTCGAATTTCAATCGAATTTTAAATTCAAATTTCAAATTCGAATTTCAAATTCAAAATTCAAATTCAAATTTCAGTTTCAAATTTCAAATTTCAAATTTCAAAATTCAAATTTCAAATTTCAAAATTCAAAATTCAAAATTCAAAATTCAAAATTCAAAATCCACAAAACAATTGTGTTTCAAATTCTTGTTCTCATGGATAATTTTCTACAACTCCAATCCAATCTCAAATAAAATCATGGCAACTTTATTTGGAGTTCGAATAATTGTGTACTCTATTATCCAAAACAAAATCTGAATCCAACCGGAGAGAATCTTGTCTACCATCCTAATCCTATGTCATCATCATCCATGCATAATAAACTAGCCAATAGCATACACAAATCAATTTGCCAAACGTTAAGGAATTATATGGAGCTAGTAGAGGGACTGATTAGACATATATAATCGGGCTCCCGCAAATCCATATGATCATCATTCTTTTACCAAACAACTCAATCATATGATCACTAATTTCAGAGTCACACTACTATAAACCTAAAACTGAACTCCCAATTATATACCGTATTACGTAAGCCTGTGACAAGCTATCATCCAATGACCTTGTCATGTATGCAGAACCCTCATATGATATCCATGATCAGCCTTAGGTTAAAGTTCCATTATACTATCGAATTACGAAAATGATTATTCACCATATGTGAATAAGAAGTCATCCGCCCAGCAGACGACGCAAGGCCTTGTCCATTTTTACATTCAGTATAATGCCTTTAAAAGGATATCCTTAACTCCTTATTAGAGCTATGATTCCGATATCTATAAACAAACCCTTCATCGTATACAATTCATGCACCCAATGAACTGGTCTATAAGCTTACTACCTCTGAGACCCTTTAGCCATTGGAACATCAAAGTACACAAGTCATATACATGAAGCTGTCTTTTTACTCAGGATTAAGGTTACTGCATAATGAACGTCAAAAGCAGATCGATACACTCAAAGCAGACTTCGTAGATCAATCACGCTTTAGTCTCGGTCTAATATGTCACCACCAAGCAACATATCTATGTCTCTACTTGGGAGTCCAGCTCCAGAAAGTCAAGACAAACCGTCCCCTCCAAGGCTTTAGACAACATAATAGTCTTAACATGAGTTAGATGCTCAGTCTAAACCCATAAACTACAGACTATAGTTTAGACCGCTAACTTTTGAACATTGTCTTCTCACATACAAAAGTCCATTACATGCAACGTTCTAATAGTTTAACACAAGCAGTCAGGGAGCCATATTTGCTTACGTTTACTTTAACATGTAAATAAAACGAGGACAGATAGCAATGTAATGAATAACCTCTATATATAATTTATTATCCAGTTCAAAACAAATACATCAAATAGGTCATCGATTCGTAGCAACGGATACTTGTTCTTAATTGTGATTTTGCTCAGCTCCCTGTAATTGATGCACATTCTCAACGTCCCGTCCTTTTTCTTCACAAACAAAACAGGTGCTCCCCAAGGTGAATAGCTCTGTCGGATGAATCCCTTGTCCATCAGTTCCTTTAGTTGAGTCTGGAGCTCCTTTAGCTCCGTAGGGGCCATTCGGTATGGAGCCTTGGAAATAGGGGCTGATCCTGGTAGAAGTTTGATCTCGAACGATATTTTGCGCTCTAGCGGAAGTCCTGGAAGATCTTCTTGAAATACTTCCACGAACTCTCTAACTGTTAGGAAATGCCCTAAGTATTAGAGACATTTTGATGTATTCATTTTGAACTGGATAATAAAATTATATATAGAGGTTATTCATTGCATTGCTATCTGTCCTCGTCTTATTTACATGTTAAAGTAAATGTAAGCAAATATGGCTCACTGACTGCTTGTGTTAAAACTATTAGGGTTGCATATAATGGACTTTTGTATGCGAGAAGACAATGTTCTAAAGTTAGCGGTCTAAACTATGGTCTGTAGTCTATGTGGTTAGACCGAGCATCTAACTCATGTTAAGACTATTATGTTGTCTAAAGCCTTGGGGGGGACGGTTTGTCTTCACTGTCTGGAGCTGGACTCCCAAGTAGAGACATAGATATGTTACTTGGTGGTGACACATTAGACCGGGACTAAAGCGTGATTGATCTACGTAGTCCGCTATGAGTGGATCAATCTGCTTTTGACGTTCATTGTGTAATAACCTTAATCCTGAGTAAATGAACTACTTCATGTATATGACTTGTGTACTTTGATGTTCCAATGGTTAAAGCATCTCAGAGGTAGTAAGCTTAAATTAGAAAATTTAATTTTAAATCATGTTTAAAAATATGTAATTGAAAATTTGAAATTTTTGAAATTACATATTATTACACATGATGTTTAAAATTGTTTTAAAATTTGAATTGGAAATTTAAATTTGAAATTCGAATTTGGAATTTGAATTTGAAATTTAAATTTTGGAGATTTAAATTTTAAATAATTCTTAGGATGAGAAATAAATGGAGAGGCTACATAAAGATGGATACAAGAAGACGGAACAGAATTCAAGACCCAAAGAATGCTTTGGATGGAATTTTGTAATCTTTATTTTCTTTGTTCTAGGATAGAACCATAGCTTGGTTATTCTGTCAATTATTTTTTCTGTGATATGTCATGGATGTATAAATATGTATTGATGGATGTTTTATATGCATATTTGATAACATGTCATATAGGATAGGTGAGTGCCGCTCATACTATATTGATCATACATAATTGTCAAAACTTGCATGTTTTTTAAAATATTGAGTAGGAGAGGGTTTCAAACAAAACCCACGGCCTCCATTCTTGATCCATATGTGAAAGCATGGTAACGCCTCGCGTCAGTTCTGCCCTGACCACACCCCTCGGTAGGTGTTTACCGCCGTCGGTATACTAGATTGGATCTCCTATGTGGAAAACGTGTTCGGGTACGATCCTATTCATGATCACCCCTCGGTGGCTTGGTAGGACGTGGATCGGGCTACGTAAACAATGGTTATACACTCAAGACTCGTTTAGTTATTAACCTTCCCTAGAAGCTCTGTTAACTAAACTGGTGGCCAAATAAGCAGTTATTAATATATGTCTTAACCTTGGAGGATTTAAGGCAACATATATTAATTGGACGGGGTCCATGTTCCGGCTATTTGTTTTCATGACCACCCCTTGATGGCTTGGGGCAATAGGTGCTGAGAATTACCGTTGCAATGCTACATGTTTTTCAAGTTTCATGTAGGAACATACTTGTATGCTTTATTTGCTAAATCATCTGTATATTTGCTTGGGCTTTGTAATGATGTCTAGTATAATTTTATTTAAGTTCAAAATGTCACCGACACCCCTCATTTCAATAGTTACTGAAAATAAGCTGAATGGCGATAATTATAAAGACTGGAAAAGAAATCTATTAATAGTTCTCAGCTGCGAGAGACACAAGTTCGTACTGGACGAACCATGCCCACCTGGGCCCAAACCTGACACACCACTTGAGGAGGTCCCGGTTGCCTATAATCGTTGGAGAGAATCCAATGAGATAGCTCGATGCTACATCCTTGCTAGCATGACGAGTGCTTTACAAAAGCAGCATGAGACTTATCAAGTTGCTGGGGAGATCATGGAAAATCTGGAGGACATGTTCGGAGGCCAAGAAAAATTGGCTCGACAGTCCGCTATCACCAGCATTATGAACTCTAAGCAAAAGGCGGGTACTCCGGTGAAGGACCATATGATCGCTCTAATGGGATTCTTCGCTGAGGCTGCCAAGAATGGTGCTGAGTTGGACTACAACACCCAGATCGAGATGGTGTTCAAGACTCTGTCTAAAGATTTTATGGGGTTTAAGGCTGCATACAATCTGGCGACAAAGGAGTTAGGACTAACCGAGCTCATGAAGCAACTACAGGCTTATGAGCGGATGATCAGGGATGAGGATGTGGTCCGACCTAAAGGTGAGGCCAATTTGGCAGAATCTTCCAATCCCTCATGGAAGAGAAAGAGGCCAAATAAGAAGCAAGTGGCTTCTAGTTCCTCTAATCCTCCTGTCTCGGACGGGAAGAAGAAGAAGAAGAACAAGAAGCCAAAGACCCTAAAAAGTCCAAATGCTTCCATTGTGGGAAGGTAGGTCACTTCAAGAAGGCTTGCCGGGAATTCCTAGCCGCCAAGGGCAAGGAAGGTAAGGAACTTCATTACTTGGAAGCGTGTTTAGTGGAAGAATCGAAAGACACTTGGGTCATTGATTCGGGCGTCACTAATCATGTTTGTGTTTCTATGCAGGGGTTCGTGGAAACGAGAAGTCTACATGATAGGAGCCTCTCATTGCGGATTGGAGATGGTAGCTTTGTGGTGGCTGAGGCAGTGGGAGATGTTTACCTTTATTTTGATCAATTTAGGTTTATTTTATTAAAAGACTGTTTTTATGTTCCTAATTTTAGGAGGAACCTTATATCGGTAGCTTGTTTAATAAAGGATTCTTATTCAGTTTCTTTTAGTAAAAGAGTTGATATTCGTTGAAATAAGTCTTTTATCTGTTCTGGATGGATGGATGGAAACCTATATTTGATCAAACCAAAGATGTACTCACTGCTTGACACTGAATTAATTGATAACTCTAAAAGGTTGAGAGTTTCTCACTCTAACAAGGCGTATCTTTGGCATTTAAGACTTGGTCATATTAATCAGGATAGGATTCAAAGATTGGTGAAAGACGGTCCTCTGGAATCTCTGGAGGAGGTACGACTTCCCCAATGTGAGTCTTGTCTAGAGGGTAAAATGACTAAAAGGTTTTTTGAAGCTAAGGGTACAAGGGCTCAGGAGCTCTTAGAAATTGTGCACACTGACGTATGTGGCCCCATGAATGTCACAGCACGAGGAGGGTTCGAGTATTATGTCTCTTTTATAGATGATTACTCGAGGTATGGATATGTGTATCTGATGCACCGCAAGAGCGAAACCTTTGACAAGTTCAAAGAGTATCGTGCGGAAGTGGAAAAGCAATTGGATAAATCGATAAAGACACTTCGATCTGATCGAGGTGCCGAATACCTTTCCGATGAATTTCTAGGACATCTTGTAGAGAACGGGATATTATCCCAATTGACTGTACCTGGTACTCCACAACAGAATGGTGTAGCCGAAAGGAGAAACAGGACCTTATTGGATATGGTATGGTCCATGATGAGTTATTCAACGCTACCATTATCATTTTGGGGATATGCTTTACAAACGGCATGCTATATTCTGAACCAGGTTCCAAGCAAATCAATTCCCAGAACTCCGTATGAATTGTGGCGTGGCAGGAAGCCCTCTCTTGGACATATGAGAATATGGGGCTACCCGGCACATGTACTGGATGGGGATGCGAAAAAGTTGGAACCAAGATCAGAATTGTGCATGTTTGTAGGGTATCCAAAAGGAACTAAAGGAGGTCTGTTCTATAACCCGAAGGAACAAAAAGTCATTGTCTCAACCCATGCGACATTCTTGGAGGAAAGTCACATGAATGACTTTAAGCCTCGAAGCAAAGTGGTGCTAGAGGAGTTATCAGGTGAAAGAACTGCACCACAGATTTTGATCTTGGACGCAAGTCCGAGTTCTAGTGAAAGACCTGCAGACGATCAACAATTTAGGGTGCCTCGTCGTAGTGGGAGGGTTTCTAAGAAACCTAATTTCTTCATGTATGATGTTGAAGTATACCAAGCCGAGGCTCATGAGCATGAGGATGATCCGGTCACTTATGATGAAGCTGTAAATGATGTTGATTCTAAATCTTGGAAACAGGCTATGAACAATGAGATGGATTCTATGAAATCCAACTCTGTTTGGGAACTTGTAGATTTGCCGGATGGGATAAAACCCATTGGATGCAAATGGGTCTACAAAAGAAAGAAGGATGCAGAAGGGAGAATGGAAACTTTCAAAGCTAGACTGGTTGTAAAGGGATACATGCAAAAGGCTGGAATCGATTACGATGAAACCTTTTCGCCTGTTGCTATGCTGAAGTCTATCCGTATTCTTCTATCCATTGCAGCGGCTCTCGATTACGAGATCTGGCAAATGGATGTCAAGACGGCATTCTTGAATGGCCATCTTGAAGAGTGTATCTGTATGATACAGCCTGAAGGGTTCGTAGCGAAAGGCTAAGAGAGGAAAGTCTGCAAGTTGCTTAGATCCATTTATGGATTAAAGCAAGCATCCCGCTCATAGAACCAGAGGTTTGATCAAGCGATTAAGACATTTGGTTTTGAGCAGAAAGTTGTTGAACCTTGTGTTTATAAACGTATTAAGGATGGAAAAGTGGTCTTTCGGATACTCTATGTCGATTATATACTACTCATTGGGAATGATGTAGGGAACTTATCATCGGTCAAGCTTTGGTTACACCAATAGTTTGACATGAAGGACTTGGGAGAAGCTAATTATGTTCTAGACATTCGTCTCTTCAGAGATCGAAAGAACAAAATGATAGCGTTATCCCGAGCTTCATACATAGATAAAATAATTGACAAATATGCAATGCAAGAGGCAAAGAAAGGCTTACAACCTTCTATTTCCGGTCTAACTCTTTCATTGGATGATTGTCCCAAGACATTGGAAGAAAGAGAGCGTATGAGTAAGGTCCCTTATGCATCCGCTGTGGGTAGCCTTATGTATACTATGCTTTGCACTCGCCCAGACATATGTTTTGCAGTAGGTATGGTGAGTCGATATCAAGCAAATCCTGGAATCAAGCACTGGCAAGCTGTAAAGCATATACTCAAGTATCTTAAGAGAACGAGGGATTATATGCTGGTGTATTCTGTGACAACCGGGAAATTCAGGCAGTTCTCGGATGAAAAATGTACAATTGTATGTATATAACAATTTATACTATTTAAAGAGTGAAATAAATGTGTTTATATTGTTTAGAATATATGAAAATGTTCTAACAATACTGACGAGTAAGAATTCAGTGCTGGAAAAATTCACTGAGTTGAAACGGGTGAAACGGTGCCAAAATCGGCATTGAAAACCCTAACCGAGCCAATAAAAGACGGTAAACTTCCGGGATTGATTTTGATCAAATGGAAGCAAATTAAATTGATCCGACTGCACAGGAGACCTCAGGAACACGCCGGGACGATTTCGGGAAAATTTCGGCTCGAACCGGCATCGGTCAAAAAGTAGTCGAATTAATGTGAATAGTGAAAGTCAAAGTCAACTTTCACTTTTGCATTTATGACATCATAAATCAAGTTTATTAAATGGAATAAATAAGGTGGTTGGTGGCATCAATGGCTAGGATTTAATCACCTTTTGATCTAAAGGCCAAGATTTGGCCAAAAATTTCCATTTTTCATTTTTGAAAATTATGGAAAGTAATGGCTTGGAAAGATGTCAAATTTTGATTGGTTTAGAGCCAAATTAATTGGCTTTCTTGCATGGTTAAGTCGGCAACCTTGGGACATAAGGGCCGAAACCAAATTTCAAAGCAAAACCAAAGAGAAAAAAATTCTAAGTTATCTTCCATGGCATGTACGTGAGCCACCCAAGGGAAACCAAGATTTTCTTCAACATTTCTTCACAAAAAAGAGTGGCAAAGTGTTTATTGAAGACAAAGGAAGCATTAGACCAAGGTAACTTCCCTTGCACCTCAATTTTTCATGGTTTTTCCTCAAAAAATCCGTGGGTGAATAGTGATTGGAAGATGGAAAAATTTTGGTTGTTTTTCATGGATTTGATGTTGGGTTTTGTTAAGGATGTAATAAGGAAGAAAACCATGCAAATTGTGTAAAGAAAAACTGAAATTTGGTTGGTTTTTCAAGGGGAAATCCGTGGGTTACCTTAGGTAACCAATGAGGAAACTTTGTGGTTAATTGCTAATATGCTTTCTAAGCTTAATTTTGTGAAGAACAAAGCTTGTATTTCATTGTGGAAAGTTTGAAAAAAATTTCTTGTGTGAAATACATGATGTGGCCGTGGGTTGTTAATGGTTTGGAAGAAAAATTTTCATTGGTTTATGTGATATTTGGTTGATTGAAATCATGCAAATTAATGTGTAAATGGTGGCAATGTGAATGAAAGAATGAAACAAAAATGTTTGGCATGTGTTTCATTAAATGGCCGTGGGTTATACAAGGGTTAAAACCCTAGGAAAATTGGTTGAAAATGCAAAGAAAATGGGCTTGAAAATGTGTTAAAAATGTGACATTTGAATGGCCTAAAATGTGGTGGAAGTTTGACAAAATTTGGTTCGGTTTGGTTGTGAAAACAGAAACCAAATTAAGGGTAAAAATGTGAAAAAATTTTGTAATGTGGGTGATAATGTGAAATTTGAAATTTGTGGGCTTTTATGTAAAAGTTTGGAAAACTTTTACATAAAATAGGCTTGTGGTATAGTACGTGGCAGGTACATACGGTTCGAGGCGTACCTAACGCCGGAAGCCTTAAATTTACGCCGAAATGCTGCCGAAATTTCAAAAACGGCATTCGGGGTAAAATAGGAATTTAAATTAAAAGTTAGGGCCGGGACGGAAACCCGAGTCCCTAACGGAAAAGTGAATAAGGAAAATTTAAGGGGTGGATCGTGAATAGTAACCCGTCCCCTTAAAAATGAAAAACGCGTGTGAGATTGAAAAACCGACCCCGAGGGGGGGCGTTTTTGGAAATGAAATAAAGGTCCGAGTCGGGAACGAAAAACCCGAGCCTCGGAGACCTAGGTCGGGAAAGTCTAGATGAACGTTTTAAATATTAGTGAAACGTCCATTTGAGGCTCCGAAACGATAGAAAATCGCTAAACCGACGTAAGGGTCGGAATAGTGCTTCCCGAAGGCCGGGAAAGCAAAAAAGTGGAAATAAAATAAAAACGAACCCGGTAATGATTAGAAAAGAGTCAGAAAAGTTCCTGAGAGCCAAAAATGCAGTCTGGATCAATAAAATTCCGTCAGGGGCAAAACTGTAATTTTGCCAAAATATTGGGGTAAAATCGTAATTTTGCAAAAGTTGGGGGAAAACGGTGAAAATAATAAATAAAACCTAAAAAGCTATAAATAGGTTTTATTTAAGCTTTTTAATGAAAAATAAAAGCTATAAATGGATATAAAATTAACAGACATAGTTTTGTCTGTAGGATCCAAAAATTGGCCTACAAGGAAGGCGATTCAAGATCTAAGAGAGAGAAAGGGAACAGTCTGATAAGGTAAGTTCAGACATTTACCTGTCTGCAACATATAGCAATATTGTGCTAACTTTAATGTACTAACTATAAGTTAGGTACATATGTGCTACGGGCACTATGATAGAATAGAGAGAGAGACGAAATGTGCTACGGGCACTATAAGAATGGGACACATGGTTAATTGTGCTTCGGGCACTAGAGCGAGGTTAATAAAACTCACTCACCTAAAATTAAAATGTGAACTATTCTTAACCACGGGGCAATGTGAAGTCACCGGGTTAGAAGTGTAAAAAGTCGGTAATGAAACCACTTTCTGGCGTACCAGCCTTCCGTACAGGGAGGTACTATTTTTGCCTTCGGGGCTATGAGACTAAGGCTGTGGAGGTCAGCACTGATGTACCGCTCCCAGTCAATGTAAAATTTTGCCTTCGGGGCTATGAGATCAAGGCTGTGGAGGTCAGCACTAATGTACCGCTCCCAGTCATGCGCACTTAAATGGTACTGCCAACCGAGCTCAAAACCAGAACGTAATTAAAGATAATGACCTAAAACTGAAACTGTGCCATAATTGAGCATAAGACAGTTTAGTGAGAGCACTAACATCGTGGTAGATGTACTAGTGTGATACAGTGGTGTGGTCAACCTTACTATTCACGTATGAATAGTGGTCAAGTTACTATTCATATATGAATAGTGGTCAAAGGTACTATTCACGATGAATAGTACTATTCATAGAAATTTTATTTCTTGCATGTTTGAACTTACTGAGCCGGTAGCTCACCATTTTTGCTAATGTTGCAGGTAAGCGACCAGCTCAGTAGCTTATTTGACTGGATGCGGACGGGATGGCGCGTGTCAAATGGGATAACTGGGCGAGGGATATGGTACTGCCAGAGTCTTGCCGCTGAGCGTTAAAGTGAAGAAAAAAAAAAAGGAGAAACAGTTCTTTTGTAATTATATATATATTTTACAAAAGTACTGTATTATTTATATTACTTTGTACTTATCAACAAAGTAAATAGTGGAAAAAGATTTCATATGATGTTTAAAGAAAAAAATTTTTTCCCAAAAACGTCATGATTTAAAAAGAGTAGAGAGATAAGCCGGCGACCCATGAGAGTACAATCTATCGCAGTTAGCGATAAAGCTCAATTGTAATAGTATTGTATGATCTCCACAAGGGGCGGGCCGCCACATATTCTGGAGGGGACTTAACACCCGTAGGATACACAGACTCAGACTTCCAGACTTGTAAGGATTCGAGGAAATCGACATCTAGATCAGTGTTTTTACTCGGAGGAGGTGCCATTGTGTGGAGGAGCGTGAAGCAGGGCTGCACAGCTGACTCTACTATGGAGGCTGAGTATGTGGCTGCGGCTGAGGCATCTAAAGAAGTGGTTTGGCTCCGCAAGTTCTTTAGAGACCTTGAGGTCATTCCGGGTGTTGACAAGCCTATCACACTTTAATGTGATAATACAAGGGCTATTGCCAACACAAGGGAATCTCGGCACCACAAGAGGACCAAGCACATCGATCGAAGATATCACATTATTAGAGGGCATGTGGAGACAGGACAAGTGGATGTATGTAAGATCGCGTCCGAGGACAACATCGCTGATCCCTTTACTAAGACTTTGGTGGCTAGAAGCTTTGAGAGGCATGTAGAGGCGATGGGGATGCGTAACATGGCATATCTACTGGCTTAGGGCAAGTGGGAGATTGTTAGGAAATGCCCTTAAGTATTAGAGATATTTTGATGTATTCATTTTGAACTGGATAATAAAATTATATATAGAGGTTATTCATTACATTGCTATCTGTCCTCGTCTTATTTATATGTTAAAGTAAATGTAAGCAAATATGGCTCACTGACTGCTTGTGTTAAAACTATTAGAACGTTGCATGCAATGGACTTTTGTATGCGAGAAGACAATGTTCTAAAGTTAGCGGTCTAAACTATGGTCTGTAGTCTATGGGGTTAGACCGAGCATCTAACTCATGTTATGACTATTATATTGTCTAAAGCTTTGGAGGGGACGGTTTGTCTTGACTGTCTGGAGCTGGACTCCCAAGTAGAGACATAGATATGTTACTTGGTGGTGACACATTAGATCGGGACTAAAGCGTGATTGATCTACGTAGTCTGCTATGAGTGGATCAATCTGCTTTTGACGTTCATTGTGTAATAACCTTAATCCTGAGTAAATGAACTACTTCATGTATATGACTTGTGTACTTTGATGTTCCAATGGCTAAAGCGTCTCAGAGGTAGTAAGCTTATAGACTGGTTCGTTGGGTGCATGACTTGTATACGATGAAGGGTTTGTTTGCAGATATCAGAATCATCGCTCTAAGGAGTTAAAGGTATCCTCTTAAAGGCGTTATACTGAAGAAAATGGACAAGGCCTTAGGTCGTCTGTTGGGCAGATGACTTCTTATTCACATATGGTGAATAATCATTTTCTTAATTCGGTAGTATAATGGAACTTTAAGATAGCCTGATCAATAGGATTAAACGGACTTTGACCTAAGGCTGATCATGGATATCATATGAGGGTTTTGCATATATGACAAGGTCATTGGATAGTAGCTCGTCACAGGCTTACGTAATACGGTATATAATTGGGAGTTCAGTTTCAGGTTTATAGTGGTGTGACTCTGAAATTAGTGATCATATGATTGAGTTGTTCGGTACAGAATGATGGTCATATGAAATCACGGGAGCCCGATTATATATGTCCAATCAGTCCCTCTACTAGCTCCACATAATTCCTTAACGTTTGACAAATTGATTTGAGTATGCTATTGGCTAGTTTATTATGCATGGATGGTGATGACAAAGGATTAGGATGGTAGACAAGACTCTCTCCAGTTGGATTCAGATTTTGTTTTGGATAATAGAGTACACAATTATTCGAACTCCAAATAAAGTTGCCATGATTTTATTTGAGATTGGATTGGAGTTGTAGAAAATTATCCATGAGAACAAGAATTTGAAACACAACCGTTTTGTGGATTTTGAAATTTGAATTTTGAAATTTGAAATTTGAATTTTGAATTTGAAATTTGAATTTAAAATTTGAATTTGAAATTCGAATTTGAAATTTGAATTTGAAATTTGAATTTGAAATTTGAATTTGAAATTTAAATTTGAAATTTGAAATTTGAAATTTGAAATTTGAAATTTGAATTTGAAATTCGAATTTAAAATTTGAAATTCAAATTTTAAATCACAGTCCAAGTGGGATTCGAATTTGTTGTAGAAAATCCACAAGGTTTGAAATTTGAATTTGAGTTGGATTTGGAGAGGATAATCTTGTTAGAATCCTACTTGAATTTTGAATCTAAATCCTAACAAAAGTGGACAAAATTTTGAGGATAATCCTAAATGGAATTTCGGTTTTTGTGGATAAGGTTCAAGGGAAAATTCAAGTTTCAATCCTAGTTGAATTTGGATTCTCTCCTTCCCTGAAAAGTGGCCGAAATTATGGAGGAAATCTCCTAGGAAAATTCGGTTATTTTGGATAAGGTTGAGATAAGATTCAAGCTTGAAAATCCTAGTGGAATTTTGATTCTCCCTTATCCTAAAGATGGCCGAATTTTTGGAGGAAAATCTCCTAGGAAATTTCAGATTTTTTGGTTGAAAAAAAGAGATAAAATTCTAGTTAAAATCTTGTTTAGATTTGGATTGGTTTTATCCTTTAAAAACCGAATTTTATTGTTGGGATTTTCCCATGGAAAAATTCAGATTTTATGGTTATGGATAAGGGAGAATATCTTTTCCTAGTCCAATTCAAATTCAGAGAATCACCTTATGCAGGTCTATAAATAGAGGTCCTGCCACTCCAGTTCTCTCAGACCACAAACTCTCAGGTGAGCAGGCTTATTGTTGCACAGCTCATCGTGACAATAAAGTTCTTTAGAGATCTGGGTGGTCGGAAGAAGACTAGCAGTGCTAGCATATCGATCGAGGTTCAGAGTGCCGACACACTCAGCCATTCGGGAATTGGAGAATAGTAGAGAAGGCTAGTTGGTTGAAGCCTCCGGTCATTCTCCTCCTGCAAGATTAGCGTCCTTGAGGTATGAGTTTTAATTGTTCTTGGTTTATTGTATATGGCATCATAAGATAGTTAACGATCTAAAAAAATTTTTATTGTTCCCCTGCGCCACTCTGATACGTTTTTACCGATTTATTATCCTACACTAACCACTGGCACGCTATCCGGTCCTATCTCTGCTTCTTAAGTCTTATTCACTACTTGAGCTAGGAAGCCGGTGCATCCGTTGGATAACAGCTTATGGGTCTTCATCGCTGATATCATCGTCTTTGGCCGCATTAGTGACAAACCTTTGTAGGTGAACTTCTCGCATTCAATTAGTTCGAAAGTAACCTCCCACCTTCGACAATCTATGATGGCGTTGTACTTTGTGAGGAAGTCCATCCCTACAATTGCGTCATAGTCATACATGTCAATGACAATCAGTTTAACACTTAATTCTCACCTACAGATAACTACTGGCACATGGCATATCCAATAGTTAGACAAAAAAACTTCCCTTGAGGGAAGAGCAGTTCGAAAAGTCTATTCCATTCTATCCAAGCTCCTATCTATCTTTCTAACAAATTTTGATAATGCGAATGAATGGGTGGCTGCAGAATCAAACAAAACTAATGCAGCTGCGTTGGCGACAGAAAACTAACCTATCACTACTGTTGAGGTTCTAGCTTCCGCATCATCCCTCGTGAACATATAGATTCTTCCTTGGGTGTCTAGACCTCCAACCTACCTTGGACGATCGATGGGCCTTCGATCCTAGTCTAGGCGGCATGAAGTTGGCCACTTGTTGTATGGGCTTGGCTCTGCGGGTTGGAAAGGCAGTTTTTGGCATAGTAGCCTTCCTTGCCACAAATAAAATAGCCACTCCTTCCCTGGTGGCACTCTCCTGGATGCTTTTTTCTACACTTTGGGCAAGATGGGTGTTGGTTGCTATTTCCTCCCCTATTGTTCTTCTTCTAGGGAAAATTCCTTTGTGGACCTTGGTTGCCTGGGTTCCCTTTCTGCTTGTTGTTGTTGTTGTAGGACTGCCTACTATGTTGGCTAGTCCCTACATTCTGCCCCTTGTGCTGTGACTCGGGGTTCTGCTTCCCTTTGGTCTGCTTGGCTTGGGTCTTTTCGTCCCTCCGGGCTTTGAAAATCTAAGCCTTTCATTCCTTATCTTGAGCTAACTAGTATTAGGATAGCTCTGCTGACGCAATCTGCCACTGTTATTGGTCTGTGGATGCTACTGCATACCCTGATTGTGATGTCCATTCTAAACATTTTCAACATTCGTCTGTCTTTCTCCTTCTCTGTGGGCACCAGGTCAGGGCAGAGCCAAGCTAGCTGTTCAAACTTCCTGACTGCCTCTATCATGGTCATACTGCCTTGGCACAGGTTATTGAATTCGTCCTACTGCACCGCTAGTGCTTCTTTATTGAAGTACATTCTTTGAACTCATCTATAAATTCTAGCCAACTTATTACACTGACATCCCTTCTGATTACGACTGTCTTCCACCATTATCGTGCCCCTTTGTGCAAGGCAAAGGACGCACACATCACTTTTTTCCTATCAGTTAATCCCATAAAGTCCAAGATCATATGGATGTCTACCAACTAATCATCGGCCTTTATGGGATTGGTGGTCCCTTTGAACTCTGGCGCCTTTATACACCTGAATCTCTCATACAGGTCGCCTTCCCTAGGGGTGGGTGGAAGAACATTGGCTGCTATAGGTGTAGTCGCAACTGAGGGTGCTGGTACCATCGGGGCTGGAGGAGCTGTTTGCTCCCTCGGAGTTTTTGGGGCTACTAGAGCCTCCTGGACTGTCACCTCTACTGTTTGTGGTACGTGGGGTTACTGGTCTAGTCATTTCCTAAGCTGGTTAAGTTCCCGTTGTTGGTTTTTCATCATTTTTCACATAACTGCAAGCTGCGCCATTAATTCATCTTCCCGGGAGGCTTGGTTTGACTGAACTCTTGTTCTTGCCATACTTTCCTATGTAATCCTATCATATAATGGGAAAGAAAATATGAGTCTTTTATTTCCATACCTGGAAATGATGTCACATATCATTTTCTTACTCAACAATCATATAAGTATACATATTATATCTTCCTTTCTCTTATAATGTAATGTTCAGTACAATATGCTGCATCGTATTGGAACATCATTTGAGTGCCAGGATTTGTCCTGCACTTTCTGTCATACATGGTCATGTTTGAAAAACTCATATCTAGGCCCTGAGGCAAAATTGTACTGCTTGTCATATTATATTCACAAAAATATGTACAAGCTTCTAGTCTAGTAGGAGTGACACACACTTCCTAGTATACCATTCCAAAGAGGGTACATTAAGCTAAGTCTAATGGGGAAAGCTACTGCTTCCTTTTATACATTTACATAGTCAAGATTCTCGCAGAAAGGGTCATTGCTACTGGAAGGACAATCCTGATTCAGCATTAGACATCTCCTCATCGTTACTATCGCTAAGAGGGAACTCCTCTGGGTCCTCCTCTTCGTCTCCCCAGATGAAAATAGCTTCATCATCGCTGGCTATGATGACTTGAGCCTCATACATCCCTATCCATTCGTCATCACTAAAGTGGTCGAGGATCTCCTCTCCTTCATCGTTAAGAAGAGCCTCATCATCGTCCTCTTCCAAGGGGTGTTAGGGAGATAGAGGGGCTGGTTTGGGGTTCTCCATCGGTTCCCCATCGTTTCTAGGTACTTCCGGCTGATACTCGGTCATGAACTCTTTGTTGGCCAGTTGGGGTGTGGGATCTAGCAGTTCATCATCCATATTGACAATGGCTGCATCATCTTGGGCTTATGTAGGGCTCCCGGGGTTAAGCACTTCTCTCTCGGCATCTACTATCTCTTGTATAAAGTGCCTCACATCTTCGTGATGCAGAGGGTAGTGAATGAGATCCCTCACATACCACGGAACCCCTTTCCATAACAGGTCAGCTATCTTTGCAAATGGTCTGTCTAAAGGGATGTGAGGTAACATGACGTCCATAAACCTTTGATAGTAATGTGCCATGGCCTCCCCCTCGTAGGCATCCTAGATATCCGAAAGGGTACCGTATCACCTCTCGTGCATGTCGCTCCAGATGTCCCTGTCTCTAGCTAGCCCAATGCTATTGCGAAGGTCTCGGTAGAATTTAGTCCAGTGCATTATCGGGTCCCCGTTCCTAAGTCGTCCATCCCACCAGGCCATCGCTGGCCCCTCCAGTCTGTTACTGGCCAAAACCACCCGTAGGTGAGGTGAGATATGGCAAGTTCGGAAGATAGCCTCCATATGACGAATCCAGAATGGGAGCTCACGCGAGTGTCGACCATCGTATCGGTCAGGTAGCATGGCAGTGAAGGTCATGCTCGCCTGCCAATCTTCAGATACTTGGCGGGAGTCAATCGGTGCAGCCATACTACATATTATAACTTAAAGCATTAACTTAAATACTAACACTAAAAAATAAAAAAAAAAACTAACTTACTTGGATAGATGAGGCAGGCATGCGGCGATGTGAGGTAAGGTGGTAGGATACCACTCTAATACCAACTGTGACAATCTGTGCCTTGAGTGGCCCGGACTGTCATTTAAAACTACCACTGATACTTAAACTTACTTACTTAATACTATAATTTTAGGGATTTTTTTTTATTCTTTTGAATGCGTATGTTATACTATCCATGTACATGTACTTTACAAATACAAAGGTTTAAAAATAATTGAAATTAATCTTACATACGTACTTATGAAACTATTTAACTGGTTACCACTCAAAATAAAATGCTTACTTAACACTGTGTGGAAGTCAAAACTTGCGGTGGTATCTACAACCTTACCCTCACATCCGCCTCTACCATCGTCACCGTCCAACGTGGTCTAAGCCATAGGTCACTTACCTACAACATGAACACACATTGTGAGCTTTATGCCTAATAAGTATAACATGTCATCTGCAAAACATGTTTAAAACATAATACATACTTAAAACATATAAGCATGTCATGTAAAGACCGCCCCGTTCATGTAACCTAAGTACTTTTTAATGAGAATTTGAGGAATGGATTTGAAATAAATTGGTGTCTTTTAGTGCAAATTTAAAGAACACAGTCAGGTACACGGCTGTGTAAACAGCCATGTACCGTTCGGACTGTTGAAAGTTAACAGCCGTGTAAGTGAACATGGTCATGTAGTGTAACATGGTTAGGAACACAACTGTGTAAGTGGCTGTGTACCGCCCCGGTTGATGAACATGTAGAAGGCCGTGTTCCAAAATGTGGCCATGTTGAGAAATCTCAACTAGTACACGCCCATGTTTGGAAGGTACACGCTCGTGTTGCCTTATACATGCCCGTGTGAGAACCCATGTAGAAGGCCGTGTACTGAGTAGAGAGCCGCTGTCAAGACTCTTATAATGCATGAAACCTAATTACTTTGTAGTGAGTAATTAAGTTGAAAAATACAGTATATTTTCTAGTTGAATAGATTAAACAGGAATAGTAACGTTTAATTACTATTCATACAGTGAAAGGGACGACCGACAGTGAAATTGGCCCACCCTATTATGTGTATGAGTGTATAAGATGCATAATGTCAGGAAACTGGTCCAGCCGACTACTTCTTGACACAGGACTGGTAAGCAAGTCATTGGTACACTCAGACTGGTTATCTAAGCGTAGCAGCAATAGTAATCTTAGCAGGGGTACGATACTGACAAAATAGTCCAGATGACCGCTTCTCACCAAGAAACTGACAAAATCAGAGTCAGAACACTCAACCTAGTCAGTCAAACAGAAAACAGTGAATAGTAGATAAAGCAGTGTCAGGTTAATGATCAAAACGGCCTTAATTTGACTTAAAACTGATGTATTAACAGTCAGTAGGCTCAATTTAGTTAATTGAGCATAAAATGAGAATTTATTGTAGGAAAATAAATCGTTAAAAAACATATTAGAGTGGCGCAGTGGAACAATAAAAATTTTTAGATCGTTAAATATCTCATGATGCCATATACAATAAACCAACAACAATTAAAACTCATACCTCAAGGACGCTAATCTTGCAAGAGGAGAATGACCGGAGGCTTCAACCAACTAGCCTTCTCTACTATTCTCCAATTCCCGAATGGCTGAGTGTGTGGGCACTCTGAACCTCGATCGGTATGCTAGCACTGCTAGTCTTCTTCCGACCACCCAGATCTCTAAAGAACTTTATTGTCACGATGAGCTGTGCAATAATAAGCCTGCTCACCTGAGAGTCTGTGGTATAAGAGAACTGGAGTGGCAGGACCTCTATTTATAGACCTGTATGAGGTGATTCTCTGAATTTGAATTGGATTAGGAAAAGATATTTTCCCTTATCCTTAACCAAAAAATCCGAATTTTTCCATGGATAAATCCAACAATAAAATTCGGTTTTCTTAGGATAAATCCAATCCAAATCTAAACAAGATTTTAACTAGAATTTTATCTCCCTTTTTCAACCAAAAAATCCGAATTTTTCTTGGAGAAAATCTCCTCATAAATTTCGGCCATTATGGATAAGGGAGAATCAAAAATTCCACTAGGATTTTCAAGCTTGAATCTTATCTCAACCTTATCCAAAAAATAACCGAATTTCCTAGGAGAGATTCTCCAAATTTTCGGCCACTTTTCAGGGAGGAGAGAATCCAAATTCAACTAGGATTGAAACTTGAATTTTTCCCTTGAACCTTATCCACAAAAACCGAAATTCCATTGAGGATTATCCTCAAAAATTTCGTCCACTTTTGTTGGGATTTAGATTCAAAATTCAAGTAGGATTCCAACAAGATTATCCTCTCTAAATCCAACTCAAATTCGAATTTCAAACCTTGTGGATTTTCCACAACAAATTCGAATCCTACTTGGACTGTGATTCAAAATTTGAATTTCAAATTTCAAATTCAAATTTCAAATTCAAATTTCAAATTTCAAATTTCAAATTTAAATTTCAAATTCAAATTTCAAATTCGAATTTCAAATTCAAATTTCAAATTCAAATTTCAAATTCAAAATTCAAATTTCAAATTTCAAAATTCAAAATTCAAATTTCAAAATTCAAATTTCAAATTCCACAAAATGGTTGTGTTTCAAATTCTTGTTCTCATGGATAATTTTCTACAACTCCAATCCAATCTCAAATAAAATCATGGCAACTTTATTTGGAGTTCGAATAATTGTGTACTCTATTATCCAAAACAAAATCTGAATCCAACCGGACAGAATCTTGTCTACCATCCTAATCCTGTGTCATCACTATCCATGCATAATAAACTAGCCAATAGCATACACAAATCAATTTGCCAAACGTTAAGGAATTATGTGGAGCTAGTAGAGGGACTGATTGGACATATATAATCGGGCTCCCGTGATTCCATATGATCATCATTCTTTACCGAACAACTCAATCATATGATCACTAGTTTCAGAGTCACACCACTATAAACCTGAAACTGAACTCCCAATTATATACCGTATTACGTAAGCCTGTGACGAGCTACTATCCAATGACCTTGTCATATATGCAGAACCCTCATATGATATCCATGATCAGCCTTAGGTCAAAGTTCGTTTAATCCTACTGATCAGGCTATCTTAAAGTTCCATTATACTACCGAATTAAGAAAATGATTATTCACCATATGTGAATAAGAAGTCATCCGCCCAGCAGACGACCCAAGGCCTTGTCCATTTTCATATTCAGTATAATGCCTTTAAGAGGATACCTTTAACTCCTCAGAGCTATGATTCCGATATCTGTAAACAAACCCTTCATCGTATACAAGTCATGCACCCAACGAACCGGTCTATAAGCTTACTACCTCTGAGACGCTTTAGCCATTGGAACATCAAAGTACACAAGTCATATACATGAAGTGGTTCATTTACTCAGGATTAAGGTTATTGCACAATGAATGTCAAAAGCAGATTGATCCACTCATAGCGGACTACGTAGATCAATCACGCTTTAGTCCCGGTCTAATATGTCACCACCGAGCAACATATCCATGTCTCTACTTGGGAGTCCAGCTCCAGACAGTCAAGACAAACCGTCCCCTCTAAGGCTTTAGACAACATAATAGTCTTAACGTGAGTTAGATGCTCGGTCTAACCCCATAGACTACAGACCATAGTTTAGACTGCTAACTTTAGAACATTGTCTTCTCACATACAAAAGTCCATTGCATGCAACGTTCTAACAGTTTTAACACAAGCAGTCAGTGAGCCATATTTGCTTACATTTACTTTTACATGTAAATAGGACGAGGACAGATAGCAATGTAATGAATAACCTCTATGTATAATTTTATTATCCAGTTCAAAATGAATACATCAAAATGTCTCTAATACTTAGGGCATTTCCTAACATTTATGTTTAAGAGATACACAGTATCGGGATGAGGGTCAAGACGACCTTGTCTCGCCCCAAAACTGATATATTTAGACTTAGAATGCCCAAATTAGTCAATCGAGCACCTGACATATTTTTCAAGACAAGGTCACAGAGATCTTGAAAACTGGACCAGACGACCTCAGATGGATGTAAAACTAATAAAATTGAAATCAACACGTCCAAATTAGTCCAGAGAGACTGTGTTTGAAAATTTGCATGAGAACACCTCGTTATACATGCGCAAGGATAACACAGTGTAGACACAACTACAGTATAAGAAATAAATAGCAAAATGGACACAAAATCGGCTCATAAGTAGTACAACCCAACTAGGAATGATCAGTATAAAAATCGGATTCAGAAAATCCAATTTTGAGTGAAAACTAGAACATTACCGAGAAAAGACCGAACACCGTAGTAGAAAATTATATTGCAAAAAGAAACAAATACATAAGGATTTTAGAAGCAAACGCAGATGAATTTTACCCCTCAAAAACCGTGTGCCCTAGCTAAAAAAGCAACTATTTTTAGCTACAAAAATAGCCCAAAAGGTGGCAATAAAATATTGCAAAAGATATGACACCTTTTGATTAAACAATTCAAGATTTTCATCACATGGCCAACAAAGGAATTTTTAAATTGGCCCCTTTATCCATGCGCAGCCCCATCAATTTTTGAGGGTTGGAATTATAGCAAATTTATCCCTAAATTAGTATAAGATTGGCTTGATTAATTGAGCTTAAGGTTGGTTAATTTTGCTTAGGTTTTGTCTATAAAAGGGTGAGCATGGCTTTAGGTTTTGTTCTTTGTTTTTGCACCCCCCAAAGACACAAACTCTTCCCCTCTCTATCAGCCAAAAATCTGACCCTTCCCTTCAGCCAAAGCCGTCCATTTGCAAACCAAAAACCTAGCTAAAACCTTGCCAAAAATCAGGCCCTACTTAGGTTGTGTTGGAGCCTTACTCTCAAGCCATTCCAAGTTCATTCAAGGGTAAGATTTTTGAATCAATCCTTGTGTTTTTAGTTGTTATTTTGGTTTGGGAGAAAATTTTTGGTGTCATTTCTAGCACAAGTTCACCCCAAACTCCTTTGGTTAACATGGCCATTTTGGTTACCCAAGCTTTAATTCGGTGTGCTTGGTTCGTAGCATGTAAGGTAAAACCGAAGACCATCCCTTTTTGAAGTTTTGTTATTTTTAAGTTTTTGATCAAAGAATTTATGTGCATTTATTTGTGCAATGGGTTGTAAATAGTTTATTTTGAGCCCTTAGCTTTTCATTTTAAGTTTATATGGTTGTGTGATTGTGGTTTAAATTTTATGGATGGATATGTATGTGTGTGGACGTTTAGGTGGCTGGACACAAATCTGTCCCCAGATTTAGGCCATGGGTTTTGGCCATTTTGACCATGTTAGATTCCGAATTTGGGATTTGGTAAAACATGGAGTTTTAAGAAAATTTCATTACAATCGTTTTTGGGTTTTGGCAGAAAATGAATTTAAGATAGACTTTTTGGGTAGTTTTGGACCAGTGTCCAAAATTGGAACTAAAAAAAAAATCCGAATATAGGAATAGTCTCGGGTTTTGTTAAAAATGACCCTCTTAGATTCCGAACCAGATCTCGGGCTCAACACAAAAGTTGTAGATCTCGTCGAAATCTTTAAGGTGACTTATGCATGTTTTAAAAATTTGGCCGTTTCAGGCCTCAAACAGAGCCATTTTCAAAATAGTGTAAAACTAGAAACTTTTCAAAAACTGGGCATAAGTAGCTAGGTTAAGTGGGTTTAGGAGCCGTTAGAGTTTGATTTGAGCTCCAAGATGAACATGAGAATTTTTCATCTCATCGAGGATGAAAATTTTTATGTTTGCCAAATTTACAAACTAAGTCGTTTCAAACATGTTTTTAAAACAGTTTTGGTAAATAGTTCAAAAACCACATTTAAAATGCAATTACCAAAATGTTTTCAAACCTTTTTAAAATAAGAATATGGTTTTAATAAAACGGCCCCACCTTCCAATGGGGTGATAAGAGGATAGTTTCGAAGTACATAATTTTCCCAAAAATCTTACAAGGTAACTAAGACAATTTTCAAAATAAAACAGTAAAGGTAGCCCGGTAGGCTACCACACCAAACAAGCTTAGTAACCTAGTAGGCTACCTAGTTAACGATGTGCGAGGTAACCGGTCAGTTGACTAGTCGGTCAACCAGTCAAGGACCAAGTTGAATGATATAGTGAGGAACGATGATTAATTTATCAAGTAAATAGCTTAATTAAACACGATAGAAGTTAGATACCAAATTCCCAATGTAGAATAGTTGGGTACCGATGGACCTCGGTGTCATATAACGATACAAGTTATAGTCACTAATGGTAGTAGTGACCAAAAAATGACGTTAATTAATTTATTAAGTAATAAATTAGTTAGCCATGGTTAGAGAAACAAACTCACCAAAAGAGAGCAAGTTAGTACTGACGGTAATCGGTACCATACGTTAGTATCCGCATTAGTCACTAACAGTATTAGTGACTCAACAAAAGTATTAATGAGATACGTTATTGATGACAGGTAGTTACCTGTAAGTTGACAAAGGCGAGGGTACAAGTTTTTTGCAAACTAGGTAAGTATAACTCCGCCTATAGCATGAGCAAAATGATTTTAAAGTATTGATTTAACAGTATGTTAAGTATGCAATTCATGCACTGTTGTTGCATCGCATGTTAAGAAAGCATATAGTCTCACAATCGCGTAGATTAATGAAAGAACAAGTTAGATGCCATACATCCCTATCGCGTAAGATTAGGGACAGCTTAATAAAGCTTATGGCTAGATCAGATAACAAGATGGAAATTAATAAAGCGTGTAGTACCGGCCTTTTCGGTTGAAGGGGTTTTTCAAGTTAAAGTAAGTCGAGACTCCATTGACGGCTCTTAAATTAGTGATCACAGACGTTTCTGATGAACTGTGTGTACTAGGTACAAACACACGGGCCCTCAACTAGACATAAGAAAGAAAAAGAGTATTGAAGTATAAATGAGCGTAACCAGATCGTGCATTGTTCACAGTATGCATTAGTTATAGTTATTTATGCTTTCAGTTATAGTAGATATGCATTCAGTACGCAACGTTTTCTATTATGCATACAGTATGTGATGTTCTGCATTCAGTGTTATGTGTTGTTTTGGTGTGTGGAATGTTTTAGTGAGATGTGTTGGTTTATGACATGCTTATATGGTTTTAAATTTGTATTATGAATTAAACATGTTTTGGGGATGACATGTTGTACTTACTGGGCATAAAGCGCACAGTGTGTGTTCATGCTGTAGGTAAGTGACCTATAGCTTAGAGCTCAATGGGCAATGATGGCAGTGGAGGTGGATGTGAGCGCGAGATTATGGATATCACTGTGAGTTTAAAACTTCCACACAGTTTTTGAGTAAACAGTATTTTTGAATAGTAATTAGTTAAACAATTTTATAAGTATGTATGTGTAATTGAACTCCCTATGATATAGATTTCGTATTTTTAAAGTATACATACGTGAATAGTAAATACATACGCACTCAAAAAAAAAATCCCCTAAAATTATGGTATCAAATTAAATAAGTTTAAGTAATAGTTTTTATGCAAGATAAGTAACAGTAGTTTTAAGTGACGGTCCGAGCCACTCAGGGCACGGGACGTCATAGTTGGCATTAGAGCGGTATCTTGCAACCCTACCTTACATCACCATATGCCTGTCTCATCTATCCAAGTAAGTTAGTTTTATTTTTTTGATATTAGTATGTAAGTTAACAATTCGGTTATTGTAGGTAGTATGACTGCACCAATTGACCCCCGTCAAGTACAAGAAGATCGACAAGCGAGCCTAGCTTTCACCGCCATGCAATCAGATATATATGATGGTAGCCACCTATGCGAACTCCCATATTGGATCCACCATATGGTGGTTATTTTCAAAGCTTGCCATATCCCACCTCATTTATGGGTGGTTTTGGCAAGCAGCAGGCTGAATGGACCAGCATTGGAATGGTGGAACGAACGACATAGGATCAGGGATCCGACGATCGAGTGGGTCGAGTTCTGCCAAGACCTCTGCAATTCTGATGGACCAGCTAGAGATGCAGATATCTGGGACGACATGTACGAGAAGCGATACCAGGTTCTCTCCAATATCTAGGATGTCTATGAGGGAGAGGCCATAGCACACTATTATTAAAGGTTTATGGATGCCATGTTACCTTACATCCCCTTAGACAGACAGTTTGCATAGATAGTGGACCTGTTGTGGAAAGGGACTCCGTGGTACATAAGGGATCTCATCCCCTACCCTCTACAACATGAAGACCTGAGACACCTTATCCAGGACATAGTGGACATCGAGGGAGAAGCATTCAACCCTACACCAGCCCAAGGCATGATAGCAGCTACTGACATGGAAGGCAACCCAGCAGACCTTGCACCCCAACTGAACGAAGAAGAGTTCATGGCCGAACACTAGCCTGAGGCACCCGAGGACAATGGGGAACTGATGGAGAACCTCGAACCAGTCCCTCTGTCTCCTGAGCACCACGTAGGAGAGGACGATGACGAGACTCTCCCCGATGCCCATCCCGATGATGAGGGAGAGGATATCCCTGACCACTTTAGCAACGACGAATGAATAGGGATGTATAAGCCCCAAGTCATCATTGTCAGTGATGACGAAGGCAGTTTCATCTAGGGGAACGAGGAGGAGAATCCAGAGGAGTTCTCAGTGACAGTGATGATGAGGAAATGTCTGATATGGAATCAAAATTTTCCTCTGAGTAGTAGTAACCCTTTTTGCGGGAATTTTTGTTATGTAAATGTATAGAGGGAAGCAGTAGCTTTCCCCTTCGGACTTAGCTTAATGTACCTGTTGGGGTTGTATATTAGAAAGTGTGTGTCACTCCCGCTGAACTAGAGTCTTGAGTATATGTATATATATAATTTGTGAAATATGTTATGAAAAGCAGTATAGTTTCGTCCAAATACCCGATATGATCATAGTGAGATAGAAAGTGCAAGACAAATCCTGGCACTCAGATGATGTTTTAATACAATGCGACAATTGTATTGAACATCACAGTATAAGAAAAAGAAAGATATAATATGTATGCTTATATCTAAGATTGTTAAGTAAGAAAAAGATATGTGATATAAATCTCAGGTACAGAATTTAAAAGACTTATATTTTCTTTCCCACTATGTGATAGGGTTACATAGGAAACTATGGCAAGAACAAGATCTCAGTTAAACCAAGCCACCTGAGAAGACGAGTTAATCACACAACTCACAGCCATGCGAGCCATGATAGAGAACCAATAATAAGAGCTTACACAGCTTAGGAAACGGCTAGACCGACAACCCCAGGCACCATAACCAGTAGAGGTGCCAATCCAAGCGGCTCCCTAGCTTAGATGACACCATCACCCTCAGCCGTGGCTGCTCCCGTAGCGGCCAATGTTCTTGTGCTAGCCCCTAAAGAAGGCGACCTATATGAGCAATTCATGTACATAAAGGTGCCAGAGTTTGAAGGGACCACAAATCCCATTGAGGTCAATGACTGGCTAATCGACATCCAAGTGATCTTGGACCTTGTAGGATTGATGAAGAGGGAAAAAGTATTATGTGCATCCCTTGCCCTACACAAGAGGGCACGTCAATGGTGGAAGATAGTTACCATAAGAAGAAATGTCAATGAAATGAGTTGGGCAGACTTCATTGACGAGTTCAAGGAGATGTATTTTAATGATGAAGTGTTTGCGATGCAACAAGATGAGTTTAACAATCTACGCCAGGGTAGCATGACCGTGATGGAGGCGATCAGGAATTTTGAACAATTAGCCCACCTCTGCCCCAACCTAGTGCCCACCGAGAAAAAAAGGGTTAGACGGATGCTGAAGATGTTTAGGACGAACATTGCTGTCCAAGTCTGCAGTGGCAGTTATGGGCCCACAACAGTGGCAGAATGCATTAGTAGAGTCATCAGAGCTGAATACTGGTTGGCTCAGGACAAAGAAAGATGGGTGCAGATCTTCAAGACCAGAAGAGAGGAGAAAACACAGGCCAACCAGACTAAACAGAGACAGAATCCTAAATCACAGCATAAAAGGCAAAATGTGGGAGCCAGCCAACACAACAGGCAATCCCACAACAATAACAAGAGAAAGGGGAACCAGAGTAACTAAGGGCCGCAAAGGAACTTCCCCCAGAAGAAGAATAACCGCAGAGGAAATGGCAATCAACACCCGCCATGCCCAAAGTGTGGAAGAAATCATCCCAGAAAGCACAAACAAGGAACCAGTGGCTGCTACATATGTGGCAAGGAAGGCCATTATGCCAAGAACTGCCGCGCTAACCCATAGAATAAGCAAGGCCAAGCCCGCACCACCAGTGGTCAACTGCATGCCGTCCAGACCAGGATCGAAGGTCCTTCAATCGCTCAGGGAAGATTTGTGACGCCTTAAATTTTATTTAAGGGTCAATATATAATTTAAATAAAATTAGTGTGCCAAAAATTAATTAAAAATCTTTTGGAAACCCTAGGTTGGTTTCCTAGTCAAATTCCGCTCAAAAAGTCAATAATTTGAACTTCAAAAAGAAACCCTAAAATATTCGGCCATCACTTGGGATTTTAATTAAAATTTAAATTCCACAAATCCAAGGAGGATTTAAATTCAAATTTCATCCCTTAGATATAAAGAAGAAATTTCGGCCATAAAGTATAGGAAATAAAGGAGATTTTTATTTGAATCAAAAGCTAGGTCAAAACTCAATCAAAATTCAAATTATTTTTCCTTAAAAACTAAGGGATAATTTTGGCCACTTAAGGGGAAATAAGAGAGAAAACCCTAGCCACAAAACAACACAAAAAATTTCCCTTTTGCCCCTTACAATTTTCGGCCAAACAAGGAAGAGAAAGGGAAAGAAAAACCTAGTATAAAAACCCCCTTTTAACTCTCATTCACCCTTCCTTTCACACTCAAAAATTCGGCCAGCTTTCCCTTCTCTCCTCTCTGAATTTTCTCTCCCAAAACACACCCAAAACAGCAACAAAACCTATCAAAAGGCAGCTCAAAGATTCAACAAATTTTGAGACAAATACAAGGTGAGAAATCAAACTTTTTCCTTCCTTCTCCTTTTGGTTTTAAATCCGAATTTTTATATGGTTTTCTCCACTGTTTTCCCTACTGTTTGAAGACTCCAACACTCACACAAATTCAGCCAAAAAGAAGGCCAAGCATCAAAAATAGTGCAGCACAAACAAGGTGTGAATCTCTCTCTCAAACCCTAAAAATTTTGCCTCTTTGTTCCCTTTCAAAAACCCTAATATCACATGTGTAAATTTTATGATTTTTGCCAATTTGATTCTTGGGTTGTGTTAATGACATATAAATAAGGTTTTTCACAAAATTTCGTGATCATTGGATGAAAATTGAATTGGTTTGAGGCTAATCGAAATTCGGACACAGAAAAACGGAAATCTGGAAAATTATCATATAAACAGTAAATTTGTGTCAGCCATAACTTGAGTTTTAAAAATGATTTTTGAGTGATTCTTGAGCCTAAAATTAAATTCAAGATGCCCCCTAAATTCCTACAAAATTTCAGAACCAAACTCATCCGTTTACCTAGTCAAAATATTTTTCTAATATAGCCGGACAGAACTGCCAGGTTTTGAACCGAAACTGAAACCCAGATTTTTATGCCTGAAAACAACCCTCGGTTTTTGGCCTAGTTGAATGACCAAATGATGTCCAAAAATTATAAAAATTATATGGAATTAAAGATACGGATGTCTAGTTTAACATATTAAAAATTTAGAATTTTTGGGATGAAAAATAAATTAATATGGATTTTAAATACAACCTAGGTCAGTCTGCCCATGCCCAGTAATATCCTAACTTAGAGTTTTTCACAAATTTTAAATCCTAAATGTTTATTAAACGTTTTAAAATCTTTTGTGGCACACTAAAATGATTGGATGATTATGTCTAGACCTAGACTAATCATATGTTGTGATTATAGGACTTATTTGACGTTCTTACTGGATTTGTGGATCACGTTATCGTAACGCTTGTGCGATAATCGAGGTAGGACGTTCTAGCCTTTTCTGGGAGTTGTCAAGTGTTTTAAATTTCCCTGTTTTATCGATGGTATGCTGTTTTCAGTTTATGAAATTATTATATTGTTTTTTTTTTATGAAATAAACGCATGCAACGTATTTGGTAATTAAATGTGTATTTTAAAACGTGTTTTGATTTATGGCATAATATAACTTGGTAAATACCATCTTTTGAATAATTCAGTGAACATAATTAAGCTCTAGTTCACGATCATTGTAAATGATGCGTGCGTCCCAAAGTTGATGCCATGGGGGAAGGTCCCTAAACCTGCGCAGGGCCGTTCGGCCTATTTAGACCGTAACGAGATGATCTAGGATAATTCAAATTCGACGCACGTATATTATAGCTACGATAAGTCCTCACTCATAATATGAAGGTTGTTTTAATGATTTATTATTTTAATATTGGAGCACGTATATTGCAGCTATGCTAAGTCCTTAGCAAAATAAAACTTGCATTAAAAATGTTTTTCACGAAATTGTTGATTATTTTTTTTGTTATGATTATTATGTCATGTATTTTTTTTAAATTGTTGATTATTTTTGGAAACGAATATTATGCCATATTTTTAAATGTTATCTGTTAACCCACCTTTGTTTCTGTCCTACTGAGCCAGCGCTCACGTCCCTTTTTCTTTGTGATTTCGAAATGACTACTTCCAGGTACGGGAGGTAGCAGTTCCGAAATTCGTTGAGATATCCGTTACTACCGAAGATGATGCTTTCCGTTTTCTCCATCTTTTTCTTTCTGTTTCTCGTTCTGATGTAATGAGACTTTAAGTTTGTACTTTATTTCACGTTATTCAAATTTCATGCTTGGGAATATTTTATGGTTGGTAATTTCTTTTGAAAACCGATTTTGTGTTTGACTTCCGCATTAAAAAGCATTTATTTTCTCCTTTATTTTATTTTGTGGTTATGATGTTACTTTATAATTAGGTTTAGCTAAATTATAATGTTGACCAGTTGTTTTTGTAATAAATGTTTTCCTTAAATCTCGGGTTGATATTATGATTTGGCTGCCGTGTACGTGTCTAAATTTTGGCCGTGACAAGATTATAGGCACTAGACGCTTAGAGACGAATCTATGCCTTTACCAGAGATGATGTAGAAGCTGGAACTTTGACTGTGGTGACAGATCAGCTTTCTGTCGCCAACTTAACTGCTTTGGTTTTATTTGATTCTGGAGCCAGCATTCATTTGTATCCTCAAAGTTTGCTAGGAAGATAGACAAGAACCTAGATAGAATGGAACAAACTTTTCGAACTACCCTTCCTTTAGGGGAAGTTTTGTTGTCTAATTACTGGGTACATCACGTGCCAGTAATTATTTGTGGGTAAGAGTTAAGTATCAACCTGATCATTCTCGACATGCATGACTATGATGTAATCATGGGGATAGACTTCCTCACCAAGTATAATACTGTCATAGACTGTCGAAGACAGGAGGTTACTTTTGAGCTGATTGGATGCGAGAAGTTTACCTACAGGGGTTTGTCAATGAAACAACTGAAGAAGATGATCTCTGCAATGAAGGCCCATAAGCTGCTAACTAGTGGATGCACTGGTTGCTTAGCGCACATAGTAGACAAGACTCAAGAAGTAGAGTTAGAGCCGGAAAGCATGCCAGTAGTCAGAGTTTGTGGAAGTGTTTTTAGAGGATCTTCCAAGGCTTCGGCCAGAGCGAGAAATATTGTTCGAGATCGAGCTCCTACCAGGATCAGCCCCTATCTCTAAGGTCCCCTACCGCATAGCCCCTGTGGAATTAAAAGAACTCCAGGCCGAGCTAAAGGACTTATTGGATAAGGGTTTCATTCGACGGAGCTATTCACCTTAGGGAGCACCTATTCTGTTCGTGAAGAAGAAGGACGGAATGTGTAAGGACCACCGTTGAGAAAGGGCCGAAAAACATAATAGAAAACTAGACTGCACAGAACTGATTCGGTTGGACCTTTACCCCAACCAAACTGTGCCCCCTTTGGTTAGGAAAATAACTACAAAACCAGCTGAAAATGATCCCTTAAATCGAGGGATGTGTTGGAGTTTTTAGATTTAAAAAATAGGGTTTTAAGGACAAGAGGACCATGACTATTTAATGCAAACTTGCTCCCTTTCACCCTCCATCATGGCCTCCAAAAATTTAAGGGCTGTAGCATAGATTTTTGTTCCCCAATTGAGCTAAATTGTGGCTTAATTAAGAGGGCTTAGAGTTAAGCAAAGTTGTTTAGAGTTGCCTATAAAAAGGTGCAACCACCTTTAGGTCTCACTTTTCCCATTTGCTCACAAAAACTCTCAAGAAAAATATAGCTTTCTCTCCCCTTTCTCTTCAGAAAATCCGACCCCTCTTCAGCCCCTAAACCACCCATATTTCACATAACTTTCACACAAAAGCTTGGCCACACAAGTTGCTAGAGGTGCACTCTTCCAAGATAGTTTTGGTATAGCCACCCTTGGCTCGGTTGTGCTTGGATCAAAGCACTCAAAGGTATAAACCGAAAAACCCCCATCTTTTGTGGTTAGTTGTTTTTAAGTTTTTGATCAAAGGAGATTTATGTGTGTTTGTTTATGCACATGGGTTGTAATAAGTTATTTGAGCCCTTAGCTTTCAATTTTTAAAGTTTTTGTGGTTGTGGTTGTGTTTACTTTAGTTTACAAGTGGTTTGAGATATGTGTGTGCATGAGTGTATATAGGGTGGCTGGACACAAAATCTGTCCCCAGGATAAGCCACGGATTTTGGCCATTTTGATCCACTTAGGGTCCAAATCTGAGATTTGGTAAAACATGAAGTTTTAAAGAAATTTCGATACGGTCGTTTTTGCGTCAAATAGCCATTGGCCAAAAATGAACCTATGATAGACTTTTCGATTGGTTTTGGTTCAGTGTCCAAAACTGGGAGTAATAAATCCGGACCAAATGAACAGTCTCAGATTTTTATTAAAGTGACCCTTTTAGAGGCTGAACTAGACTTTGGTCAAAACATAAAAGTTTTAGATCTCGATGAAACCTTAAAATTGACACACATGGGTTTCAAAAATTCGACCGTTTTGGGCCCCAAACAGACCTGTTTTTAAAAGTGTGTAAAACTGAAACTTTTATAAAAACTGAGCACAAAGGCGACAGGTTTGATGAATTTAGGAGCCGTCAGAGTTAGAGTTAGGCTCCAAAATGAACACGAGAATTGTTCATTTCTCGAGGATGAAAAGTTTCATGAACGCCAAATTCTCAAACAAAACCTTTTCGAACAAGTTTCAAATTATTTTCAAAAAGTGGTCCAACACCACACTTTTGAGCACATTCACCATGTGTTCCCTTTAAATGACTTAGAAAGGATTTCAACAAAAACACCCTCATCCTCCAACGGGGTGAGGTGAGACTCGTTTTCAAAAATGTGGGGACACCATACCCCTTTCAAACCATTTCAAACTCTTTGCTTTTAAAAAATGTGGGGACGCCATACCCCTTTCAAAATGAAAAAAATCCTTTTTGTAAGAATTCCTAGATTTAAACAAGTTTTTCAAAAAGGGTTTGTGCAGAACCCTAAGAGAGGTTTCACACAGAACAAAGGACGTTTTTAGTGCAATATGGTAGAGGTAGCCTGGGTGGCTACTATACCAAAAACGCAAGGTAACCCGGTAGACTAGCACACCTAAACAAGCAAAGTAACCCGAACGGTTACTATACCAAGCCTACGCATAGTAGCTCGATAGGCTACCTAATTGCCAAAACGTGAGGTAATTGATTGGTGGACTGATCGGTAAATCAGTCAAGGACCGTATTCAGAGCAACATTGTGAGGAACATTGATTTAACTATCAAGAAGACAATTAATCAAACGCGATGGAAACTAGACACCAAATTCTCAGATAGGCCAATAGGGTACCGAGGGACCCCAGTAACAAATGAAAACAGGAGTATAGGCAAAAGTAGCCTAAGGACATGATAGTTAATTTATGGGGCCATAAATTAATTAACCACATACAAATAAGTTAACTCTTGAGATAGAGAGTAAGTAGTACCGACTGCAATCGGTATCTTGTAATTATCTACTTTAGTCACTAATAGTATTGGTGACTTAGAGAAGATATTAACGAGAGACGTTATTGATGACAGGTAGTAACCTGCAAATTTCTAAAGGCGTGAATACAAGTGCTTACAATTAGGTAAGTATAACTCCGCCTGCAGCATGAATAAAATGATGTTAAAATGATGGTTTTATAGTATGTTAAGTATGCCTTACATGCACAAGATGTTGCACAGCATACATAAGAGCATATAGTTTCACAATCGCGTAGATTGATGAAAGAACAAGTTAGAAGCCATAGATCCCTATCGCGTAGGACTGGGGACAGCTTAGAGAAGCGTATGGCTAGAACAGTTAAACAAGATGGAAATAAATAGGTGTGTCATACCGGCTCTTTCAGTCGAAGGGGTTTCCAGTTAAAGAAAGTTAAGGCCAAAAGTTGAGCATCAGTTGATGGCTCTTCGGCATTAGTTGACCTCGGGCATTACCGTTGGTCTGCGTGCACACGGTACTGACACATGGACCCTAAGTAGACAAGAGAAAGAAAAGGGTACTAAAGCATAAATGAACATAATCGAATCATGCATAGTACACTGTCCACATTAGTTCGCTAAGCTTTCAGCTACAGTAAGATACATGCATTTACATGAAGTAATCTATATGCATATGGTATGTAAAGTTGGTATGCTATGACATGATATGTGATGATATGGTATATGCTAAGTGGTATATGTGACTATCTTACATGTTTATGCGTTTTTAATTATATATTATGTTTAAACATGTTTTGCGGTTAACATGTTGTACTTAGTGGGTGTAAAGCTCACGGAGTGTGTTCATGCTATAGGTAAGTGTCCTACGGCATAAGCCACGATGGGCAATGACGGCGGCAGAGGCAGATGTGAGGCGAGGTTATGGACACCATACGAGTTTAACTTCCGCACAGTAAACAGTATTTTGAACAGTAACAGTACAGTACCAGTAAGTGGTACTTTTAAATAGTAACCGTTAAATAGTATTTTTGAATAGTAATGGTTACACAATATTTTTAAATAGTAATAGTTGAATAGTATTTTCGAATGGCAGCCGATTGATACTATTCAAAAATACTATTCCACAAAATCAATAGTATAAGTAAATTTGCAAGATTAAATTTATTATGTTTCAAATTCCGCTTTTAATAGTACATGTACATGAATAGTAAATATGTACGCATTTTAAAAAAATCTTCTAAAATTAGGGTAACCTATTAAAGATTATTTTAAGTAAGCAATATTCAATTGCAAGAAAATATAAGTAAAAGTAAGGAAACAGTAGTTTTACAGTGATGGTCTGGGCCGCCTAGGGCACGGGGCGTCACAGAACGCTAGGGATATGCATAGACTACAGGGAGCTAAACAAGATAATGATAAAGAACAAGTATCCATTATCACGAATCGATGATCTATTTGATCAGCTCTGAGGTACTGCAGTATTCTCGAAGATTGACCCGCGTTCCAGGTACCACCAATTGTGAATCAGGAATGCAGACATACCCAAAATAGCTTTCCAAACACGATACGGACATTATGAGTTTCTGGTCATGTCTTTCAGATTAACTAACACTCCAGTGGCCTTCTTGGACTGATGAACTGTGTGTTCAAGGACTTCTTAGATAAGTTTGTCATTGTGTTCATCGATGACATACTTATATATTCTAAGATGAAAGAGGAGCACGAGGAGCATTTGAAGGCCGTCTTATGCAAACTAAAGGATCACTAGCTGTATGCCAAATTCTCCAAGTGTGAATTTTGGCTGAGAAAGTTCACTTTCTTGGCCACATAGTCTCCGACAAGGGAGTATCAGTAAATCCAGCAAAGGTAAAGGTAGTTGGCTCATGGCCAACACTAAGAAATGTAACAGAAATCCGCAGTTTCCTAGGACTAGCAGGATATTATCGGTGCTTCATCTAAGGTTTTTCAAAGCTGGCTGCTCCACTTACAGCCCTCACCAAGAAGGATAAGAAGTATGAGTAGACGGATAAGTATGAAAGGAGCTTCTAGGAGCTGAAACGAAGACGCACAAGTGCCTAATCTTGACCATTCCAGATGTTGGATAGAGAAATTTTGTGATCTACAGTGACGCGTCCAAGACCGAATTAGGGGCCATACTGATGCAAAGTGATAGAGTGGTCGCATACGCTTTGCGACAACTCAAGGACCATGAAAAGAACTACCCAACACATGACCTGGAGCTAGCAGTGATCGTTTTTGCACTTAAGATTTGGAGGCACTACTTATATGGTGTTAAGTACGAGATATATACAGATCACCAAAGTCTCAAGTACATCTTCACGCAGAAAGAGCTCAATATGAGGCAATAAAGATAGCTAGAACTGGTAAAAGATTACGACTGTGAAATCCTATACCATCCAGGAAAGGCTAATAAGGTAGCAGATGTGCTACGTAGAAAGCATTCCTCGTCGCTTATGGCTGTCCGTGCCTTGCCAGAAGCACTACAAAAGGAGATACGCAACAGCGAGATCGAGATTTTAGCGGGGAGGTTGTCTGAAATGACCCTTCAATCGACACTCCTAGAAGAAATTAAGGCCAGCTAGGACCTCAATTCATCCCTAAACAAGCTCAGAAAAGAAGCCACGAAGGATAAGAGTTCTGAGTTTTGAGTCTCCAAGGACGGCATACTCTATTACAGAAATAAAGTGTGCATTCCGAAGGATGAAGAACTAAAGAAACGAATCCTTTTAGAAGCCCATAAAATACCATACTCTGTACATCTAAGGGAAAATAAGATGTACAAAGACTTAAAAGAGAGTTTTTGGTGGCCAAGGATGAAGAACGATGTCACCGAGTTCGTTGCAAGATGCCTCACGTGTTAAAAGATTAAAGTGGAACATCAACGGCTGGCACGAGAACTACAGAAAATCGAGCTACTTGAGTAGAAATGAGAGTAGATTACAATGGATTTCATGGTCGGATTGCCTAGGACGTCAAGTAGTAAACACAATCTGGGTAATTGTGGATCGATTGACAAAATCAGCTTGATTTCTAGCTATAAAACTGAGCTACTCAGTAGAAATACTAGTAAAAATGTATGTAGCTCAAATAGTAAGATTGCACCGAGTAGTGAAATCTGTCATTTTAGATCGCAACGGATGCTTCAACTCCAGGTTATGGCAGAGTGTCCAAGATTCATTGGGAACTAAATTGAAGTTTAGCATAGCTTTTCATGTGGCGTCCTCGACCTCGGCCCACCAAAACTATTACAATCAAGCTCCTTAGCCGACTGAAATAGCTTATGAACTTCGTCGGGTCGCCTAAATTCTTTTCTTTCCTTTAAACCCTTTGTGAAATTTGGAAGCAAGTTTTTTTCTTAAATACTTTTTCTTGTTTGTAAACATAACGTAATTAAACTGAACTATGTTTGTCACTTTTAAAAGTATAAACATACTTTATACACAATACATAATTCAAATCTTTTTGCAATACATGTCTTTTCTTTCTTCAAATCTCCTCTTTCAATGCTCAATGGAAAACTTGTAGCAGGACCATATCCACAGTGGATTCCCTATCCCTTTGGCATATGCAACTCCCGCCATCATCCATAGCCAATATTCTGACTTATAGGTTCCATACCTGCAACATGAACAAACTGGGTGAGCTACAAGCTCAATAAGTGCAAACATAAATACATGATATATAACAACTCTTACCATATATTAAAGAGCATATCTAATACCAACTGTGACATCAGAGTAATCATAACATACTTCAAAATTACTTACACTTGGTAAGTATATTCACAATACATCGTTTACTAGTAACATATACTAGTAACAGTAACATTTATACATATAGAATACGCGTACCATGAATCACATAGATTCAAAACATCAAAAATACAATTTCCTATTAATAGTACTATTTATCCGTGAATAGTATTATTCACTATGAATAGTCTTTGACCTTTGACTGATGAATAGTAACTTTGACTCTAATCGATTACTATTCATGTCACCCTAACCGAGTCCACTACACTTAGTGTTAATGTCAATTATGTGCAATTATGCTCAGTTATGGTTTTCATAACATTTTTATCATTTATCTTTCTTTATATTTTGGTTTTGAACTCATGGTGGCCGTACCAATAATTTTGCACGCTGACTGTGAGGGGCCTTGGGAGCGACCCTGAGGCTAATCCTCCCCAGTCCCTTATCCCTCGTAGCGATCTTTATATCCCCGAAGGACCTGAAAACCTCCACACAACGTTGGAGGGGTGGTACTCCAAAGGTGGTTTCATTACCATCTTTTAATTATAGTTCCTACCGGGTGGCATTACTCCTCACCTCAAAGTCAGGAACCCTTATTGCCCTTAGGTCTTATGCATTCTTTCCTATAAAGGTGTGTCTTAATTTTAGTCACACTCTTTCTGTAGTGCGCCTAAAGTACACTTTGTACCATTTATCAACTTATTGGGTATGTTAGTCTAACTACCCCGATAATGCCCGTAGGACTTAACATCTAATGTACAAATAGTACATATTTATATATCACAGTATTTCATGTTCAGACAAATTAAATGTCTAAACTTGCCACAAATAACACTTAGACACAATAGTCTATTTAGATCACAGACAGTTCAATGTAAGAACTAACATGACTAGTCCGTTCCTGTTGCAGTCAATTAAAAACTTGAACTTACAGATACTCTTGCACGTATCTCCTTTCCCAGGTCCACAGACGTTCCTTCATTGCGTCTGGATCGGGTTCTTATAACTAGAAAAATCAACGGTTATTTTAAATCTTATTTCATATATAAAATTAAACAAAACGTAAAAATTATATGTTTCATTTTCCAATCATGAGCTTAGGGGTCTAAAATCCTATTTTTCACTTTTCCGCTAACTTTTGGAAAAATTACTGTGACGACCAAAGAATTTTAATAGTGTAACTTAGTTTAATCTAGGGTTCTCTATGAATTCTGTAAGCAAGAATGTAAAGAAACACTATGTTTGTAATTAGACAAATTATAGTGTTGATAGTAACAAATAGATATTTTGGAGGAATTAAAATCTCCCAAAATAAGTAGAGAATAAAGTATATGAGTAAGAAAGTGATTTCAGGCCAAAACGCTCAAAAAGGAGTAGTTTCGGTATCCGAACAGTGTAAAGATAAGAATATGGCAAGTCAAAGTAAGAGCACAGTAAGAAAAGTAATTTAGGGTTTTTAAGAGTTTTAAGACAGTATTAGAATGATTTGATAGTACGGATGGCTAGACAAGTCCTCCGGTATGTCACCCCAAAAATTTCGTCATCTTCGGTAAAATGATGAAGCATTTTGGGGCCAAAGAAACCAAGAGATTACCCTAGGTAAAACCTAAGGTTACTAAAGGATGAAAAACTTTGTCATTGATTTTTAGCCCAACGACAGTAGAATAAGGTAAACCGATCGCACAGGAGGTGTCAGAAACCCGCCTACGCGATTTCGGTAAAGTTTGGTCCGGTTTGACTTTTGGTCAGACTTTGACCTATGGATTAATTAGATGACATCATGGATGATGTCATAATTAGGAATAAGAAATTAGAAGAAAAAGGGTGGTAGGTAGGATGAATGGCTAAGATTAAAGGTAGGTAAGATCAAGGGCTAAGATTAAGCCAAAAATGCAAAGTTGATTTTTTTAAAAACTTTTGTGGATAAGGGCTGAATAGGTCGGTTTTACAGCTGGAAAAACAGCCAAAATAATTCTATTTTGACCCCAAAAAGTTTGCAAATAAACCCTTAAAAAGTTGCTAAAAAGTCCCTAAAGAAAATTGCTAAAAAGCCCCCCTTTTTGGCCTCCCTTTATAAAAACGTTTTTGGCTTCATGAAATCAGAATTTTTTTTTCTGAAATTACAGCCCCTTTGCTGCCCTTTGAAGCCATGACTCTTCCCCTCCATTGAGCTTGAGTTTCTTCAAAGTTTGGTGTCAAAATCTTAAGCAAAGTTCTTCCTAAGCAAGTGTTGAGTAACATAGCAAGGTAAGCTTGAAATTTCAAGCTTTTCTTTGGATATTTTGAAGCAAAAATCCGTGGCTATGTTGAGTAGAAAGGAATGAGAAAATTTTAGTTCAAACCTTGTTGTTTAAGGTTAATTAGTTTGCATAATAATTAAAGAGTAATTTAGAAGCTTGAAACAATAATTTTTCATGTTAGTTTTGTGAGGAACCCATGGCTAAGTGTATGGGTTCAAAGAATTTCAAGTTTGATTTAATTAAATTGTTGTTTTAAAGTGTGCTTTGATATGTAAAACAACTAGAAAGAAAATTTGAAAGATTAAAACCAAAGTAGGATTCGATTTGTTTCAAGAAAAACCGTGTATGTTACTAAGGTTTGAAAAGAATTTTGAGTAGGTTTTGGTTGATGTAAACATGTGTTTTGATAGGTAAAATGTTTAGAAAGAAAAGTTAAAAAGTTTGAAACAAAATTTTGTACAAGTTTTCTAAAAAGAAACCATGTATACCTAGTGTGAAGAACATGTAAAAATCATGTGATTTTAGTGTTGTGGTAAGTTAGAATGATGTAGAAGATAAGTTTGTGTAAGTGGTTGAACTGAAAACCAAAGTTTGGTTAGGATTTGACATAAAAACCCGTGACTTTATAAAGGGATTTCAATAAGAATTTTAGTTGGTTTTGGTATTGAATATGCCTTAAAAACCAAGAAGAAAAGTAAGAGAAAGAATGTTTGAAAGAAAGAAAGTTTTGGTGTTGGAAACCTAAACTAAAACCGTGGTTAATGTGAGTAAAAATAAAGACTTTGTGTGTGAATTGTACATTAAGAATGTGGAAAGTTTTTACGTAAAAGTTTAGAAACTTTTGCGTAAAATAGGCCTCTGGTATAGTACGTGGCAGGTTTAGATTAGGATAGATGGTTTTGAGGCGTTTCCTAAACGCTGAAAACCTAAAATTTAAGCGGAAATGCTGTCGAAATTTTTAAAGCGGCATTAAGGGCATTTCGGGAAACGAGTGATAAAAATATGCTCAAAAATGAAAAACTGAGATCCCTCGGTACCTTAGAGTTTGAAGTAAGAAAGTAGGTCTAGTAGAATAGTAAATCAACCCCTAAAATCTAAAATGCTGAGAGGACGGGAAAAAAAATAACGTCAAGGGCATTTTGGGTAACAAGGGTAAAGTTTAGGGTTGGGATGGAAAAACCCGAGCCCCTCAGAGACCTAGGTCGGGAAGAGAATAAGGAACGTTTTTAAGATTAGTAAAAAGCTCGTTTGAAGCTCTGAAACGCTAGAAAAACGAGCCACGACCCCAAGCGTCGGAATAGTACCACCCGAGGGATGGGGGATAAGTAAATAGTGTAATCGCAATAATTAAGTTGTAAAAATTTACCGAGACCTAGAAAAGATTGTTTTAAGATTTTAGGAACTCAGAAAATCCCGTTTAAGCACCAAAATGGGAATGTTACAACCCCAAGATCCGTTAGGGGTAAAATGGTCATTTTGACCAAAAAGTCTAGAAAAATCAAGAAAGGGCGTTAAACCCTCCAGTTAGCTATTTTATGGCTCTCGGACTTAGGGAACCTGGTCTAAGTAGAAAAATTGAAACGTCCCCTGGCCCAGTTACTATTCACGTGCATGATACTATTCACGTGCATAACACTATTCACGTAAATAGTACTATTCATCGTCAAAAATTACTAATCACCCAGTTTACCAAAATTTCTGAAATGCTCGAAAATGGTTACTAGAGTGCTAGAAAAGTCTAAACAGAGTCATTAGGACTTTAAATGTCGTTATAAGACTTTAATTAAGATTTTAAAAGCTAAAGTTCAGATTTTAGTATAATAAAGTCAGTTAATGAAAATGTATTAACTAATGACATTATGTCTTTAGGAAATTCAACTAGAGACGGGCAAAAGAGCTCAACGGACCACAGAAGTTTACACTAGCACAGGTACTGTAAGTACAGACATTGAATTGTCTACACACGAATTGACTTGCCATAGAGTTGTATTATATACATACACATTTAAGTTATTCAGTTTGTGACATGATACTAACATGTTCACGAGGATAGTTAAGCAAGATCAGATAAAGAAAAGAGGAATAAGATAAGTCAAATAATAAGACTTAAAAGTTAAGGTTGGCGTACCAACCTCTCTAGTTTTGAGGTTCAAAGATAGCCTCCACCCCAGTTGTGTGGTGCTGCCTCGTTAATAATGAGGTAGTTGATGGCTTGACTTGCTACCTATAGGTAGTAGTCCAGAGATGACCTTAGGGGTGATTGGTGGGTCGCTCCCCTGATCTTCTATTGGTCTGCGCGTACTAGGTACGTCCAACCACAGGCCCACAAGTGAAAGATTAAGCAAGATAAAGTAAAGCAAAGAAAAGAAAGAAATAGAGTAGAAAGAATAAGTAAAGCATACGAGTAAGAAAATAATTGGTCATAAGTTGACTAACTCTAAGTGTGGTGTATTCAGCTTATTTACTTGTATGTTTGTACTTACTGAGCTTTAGCTTATTAGTCTATTCGTGATGTAGGTAATAAAGGTAAGTAACCAGCAATATGAAACAAGAGTAGCGAACTGGCAGGCAGACTCCAGTGATGTCATGGATGGGTTATGGTTCCGTTTCGCAGAGTTCCGCTGTAATTAAAGTGTAAAAGAAAGAAAGTGTAATAGTGATGCATATGTATAAAGATAAGACAAGAGTGTAGTATGTAAAGTAGTGAAACAAGCTTAAAAGTATGTTTTTATTTTTACGTACTTTAAAGTAACAAGACTGCAAAATATATTTTGGAAAAAAAAATATTAAGTAGTACATACATATTTATGTATACACGATTTCAAATAACTAATAGTTTCATTCAGTCAAGTTTAAAAAAAAAATTTCTAGTTTTTCAAGAACAAATCTTTTAAACCCCTAAAGAAGAAGAAAGTTATAAAGACAAGCAAGCTAAGTAAGAATAAGCAAAGAATAAAGAAAGCAAGCAAGATAAGGTGGACGACCCAAGTTAGAGGGGTCGCGCCCACAATTACCATTTTGCCCCTAGCAGAATCTTTTCACTTATTCTCTTCTTAATTCTTGAACCAGGCCTTAAAATTCTCAATTATGGCCTTAAGACATCATTTTTAGCCTTAACGGCCCTTTTTCCAACTATTGGTCAAAATGACTATTTTACTCCTGACAGGTCTTGGGACCGTATCATTTTCACTTTAATATTCTATCGGGTTATTTAATGCCCAAAAATCATAAAATAATTCTTCTTAAGCCTTATCGAGCTTTTATAGCATTAATTGCTGAAATTCACGATTTACTGTTTACCGACCCTCAGGCGATACTATTCTGACACTCAGTCGTTAATCCTCTTTTTCCTAGGCCTAGGTCACCGAGGGTGCTCGGGTTTCCATCCCGACCACATTTTTAACCTTCGGTTCCTAAAATACCCTTTTGTGTCGTTTTAGAAATTTCGGCAGCATTTCAGCTTAATTTTTAGATTCCCGGCGTTTAGGAAACGCCTCAAAACCAACTAATCAAATTCTAATCTACCATGTACTATACCAGAGGACTAATTTTTACGTAAAACTCAACTTTTTACGTAAAAATTCTCACATTTCCCATACATTTTCTTTTTCTAACATTTCATTCATTTTACTCTTTTTTATTCTTTTCTTTTTATAATTTGAATACAAATTACATATAAATCATTCCAATACATAAATATGGAATGAAGGGAAACGAAATCACTATCGAAATCGTCCCGTCAATGATCAGACAAACCGTTCGGTCTCGACCGCGCAAACTTTTTATCTCTGTTCTTCACATTCAAAATCCCGATTGGCAATTCTGATGCCGCAGATGTGTCCAGAACGTCGAAAATAGGCCAATGGGCCATTCTTCATTTTTTTGCCCCTGGGTCGCCGTTGACCGGCGTTGCCTGAGTCGACCGACATTGACTCCGGTGTTGACCTGCGACGAACAGCAGCGCGAACAATGGAGGTGTCCACCTTGAAGATCTCGACAAGAGGAGTCCATTGGTGGTGTCAATTTCACCATTAGAGGCTCCGATGGTCGACAATTGGCCTAGAAAACTTGACCCACTGCGGCGGCGTTGAATCTCCACCGTGCCGGGATTGTTGCCCGAAATTGTTTAAGGGCTTTTGCTCCCCATTGAACTCTGATCATTTTGGTACCCCCAGCATCCCTCAACTCGGCCGGAAACGATGAGTTTCACAGTGGCTTCATGGCGGTGACGTCACGATGTTGGGCGGCACAATCCGGTAGCTGTTGAGGTTAAATGAGCTATGGCTTTTGTTCTCCACTTCATCATGAAACTTTTGGGACCGGTCGGACGGCGGAGATACGGCCATTTGAAATATCCAGCCACCGGCGGTGCGTGCGGCGTTCTCCGACATCGGTTCCATCGATTCAGCACACCGTTGGACTTAGCTCGTCGAGAGCTTTCCAATGAGACCAACGGTGTCGAAAACGGACACCGTTTCTGATGGTCGGTTACTATTCACCAACAATGTACGTGTGGGGGAGAAAAATCTAGATAATGAAAATATGGGGCCTTTTCTGCAATTTCAACCTTTTATACACTTTTTGTCCAAAATTTTAACATGAGCTATCCTGACTAATTTAGGCGTCTTGAATCCAAATATATCAGTTTCGTCGTCATTCGAGGTCATCTCGATCAGTTTCTGGTACTGTACATTTCCCGGTCAAATTTCTCATTTTGTGCTCTATTGACTAATTTGAACATTCTGATTCTAAATATATCAATTTTATATGAAGAAAATGTCATCTTGACTAATTTCTTGATACTACATATCTTCGGGTTAAATATTACTTTTCATGCTCAATTGACTAATTTGAGTATGCTGAATCTAAATATATCAATTTTAGGTTAAGAAAAGGTCATCTAGAACAACTTCTCGATACTGTGTGTAACACACACACGCACACACGTCTAAAATCACTACTATCAATATTTTATCTTTTTTGTGCACTTAGCTTATCATGAGTCACCTGCTAGGATTTACAGTTCACTGTTTTTCCCTAACTCAATTCGGCATGCTTCTACATCATTGAATTCTTAATTTGTAATATCATTAGAACATTTTATCTTGTTCTACACAATATTAAACATACATTTCACATTTTAAACATGAAATTCATCATGTACATGCAATTTACCATATTCCGAGAATAGTAAAATTTCCTGGTTATTACATTCACCCCTCCTTATAAAATTTTTGTCCTCGAAAATTTAGCACAAGTGAGGGTACAACTGTGATAACCGGGAAAATTCATATTTCTCGGAAAATAAATACACAATGAATTTAAGCATTAAAATACGAAATTAAGTGATTTAATATTGTTTAGAACTAAATAAAATGTTCTAACAATGTTAAAGGATGAAAAATGATTGATAGTGATGTTATGTGTGTACACGTGTGTGCCACTCACAGTATCAAGAAGTAGGTCAAGATGATATTATCTTGACATAAAACTGATAAATTTGGGTTCAGCACTCCCAAATTAGTTAGGATAGCCTATCAGCACGCTCAAATTTGATAATTAAGCACAAGGGTAATTTTTGACTGAGAATTCGCAGTATCGAAAACTGGTTGAAATGACCTCAGATGAAAATAAAACTGATATATTTGGATTCAGGACGCCTAAATTAGTCAGGATAGCCCATGTTGAAATTATGGGCAAAAAAGTATATAAAGAGCGAAAAAAAGTGAAATTTCCTCATTTGTCCACATACACTCTCTCTCCTCCCTTCTCTTTCTCTCTCTACCCGCATGTGTACAGTAACCAATTAACGGAAATGGCCTCCGTTCACGACACCGTCGGTGTCATCGGAAAACTCTCACCGAGCTGAGTCTGACGGTGGGTCGACTCGACGGAACGGCCGCCGCACACCGCCGCACGCGCCACTCAAATGCCGCTGGAGTTGAGAATTTTGATCGTCGATATCTCCGACGTCCGGCCACCGTTTGCCACGAAACTAGTTCCAAAAGTTTTGTGGTGAAGAGAGGAGCAAAACCCATGCCACTGATCGCCTCAACACTGGCGGAATCGCGTCGCCCAAGCGTCGACAAATTTGGTGAAACACCACCGTGGAGCCGCCATCGAAACCGTCAATTTTGGCGGAGTTGAAGTACGCCGTTGGTGCAGAAATGACCGCAGGGTTGAGGGGAGCAAAAGCCCTCAACAATTTCGGGAAAAAGTCCGACACGGCGGAGTTCCACCGTCGACGCCATGGCCGTGGCTTTCGAGGGGATTTTCTGACGATTAGAGCCTCCAAACATGAAATTGAGGCTACTAATGGATTCCTCTCATCGATCTCTTCAAGATGGACTACTCATCTTTCACTGTCGTCACCGTCACCGCCGGTCAATGGCGACCGGTGACCGAAAATTGAAGTTGGGCCCGTTGGCCAATTTTCGACGTTCCGGACGCATCCGCGGAGTCGGATCTGCAAGACAGGACCTTAGATATGAAGAACGAAGAATTAGGGTTTATGCCATCGAGACCGGACTGCAATTTGGTATAAATCCCGACCTCTTTACGTTCCGCAATTTAATTATTTGGGACTATTGTATGATTTTATAATTATTGGTATGAAAATTACGGAAAAGAATGTATGTAAAAAGAAGAAAATTGCTGTAATGGAGAAAAAGAAAAATGTGCGATAATGTAATGATTTTACATAAACAGTATGAGTTTTACGTAAAATCTAGGCCTCTAGTATAGTACGTGATAGATTTAGATCGGGATAGATGGTTTTCAGGCGTTTCCTAAACACTAAAACCTCAAAAATTAAGGGGAAACTCTGTTGAAATTTCTAAAAACGGCACTAGGGGTAATATGGGAAACGAGGGGTAAAATATGATCAGGAAGGTAACCCGAGCCCCCTCGAGGAATTAGGGCATGGAAAAAGGAAGGGGCAAGTTATAATTAGTAAACCGACCCTTCGAAACCCTAGAATGCAAGAAAAACATGAAACCGACTCTTAAGTCAGAATAGTACTTCTCGAGGGCCGGGAATGTGAAAATTGACAAAATGATAAGAATTGATCCGGAAAAGGTTCGATAAGATTTAAAAAGTAAATTAGATGATTTTGAGTTTAGAAAATCCAGCCTAAGTATGAAAATGAAAATGTTATGGTTAAACGACCCGTCAGGAGCAAAAAGGTCATTTTGCCCAAAAATTCTCAAATTATGGAAAAAGAGCCCCAATGACCCCAGAATAGGGTAATGAAGTTTGCAAAAGCCAAAATTGAGGTTTAAGTTATGAAAAATCACATCAAGGGTAAAATTGTAATTTTGTCAAAAGTTAAGGGTAAAATCGTAATTTTTCAAAAAGTTGGAGAAAAATTCCAAAATGGCCATTAAGGTTTAGAAAGCTGTCCTAAGGCTATAATTAAGGGTTATAAGATCAGAATCAAGCTTTTTAATAAAATAAAAGCTATAAATAAAAATGTGATTAACGGACAAAGTTTGTCTGTAGGAACCCGATCCAGACGCGACAAAGGACGTCGATGGATTCCAAGAAGAGGATAAGCACGCTATTAGTAAGTTCAGACTTTTACTTATCTACAACTATGAACAAGCTTATAGTATTTATATGTTTTGTATGTAAATGTCATGATGTGATTTATGATGATGCTATAGTAACGCTATAGCAATACTATGATGATGTTAAAAGATAGGTTTTAGTAAATAAATTAAAATATATATATGTATATATATTGAATTACGAAGGAAAAGTATTATAAAAGCTTTATGAGAGTAAAGATGTGAAAAAGAGAGATAGAAGAATAGAAAGAGTAAGAACGAGAATATTTTGATAGAATGCATAAGAAAGAGATGAGATATGAAAGGAAAGAATAGGTGTTTTATGAAAGGTTTTATGGAAGTTAAGTTATGATTGATAGAGCAACGATGATCGGTAATGAAAGGAGTTAAGAAAGGGTATGTTTATGGGAACGAAAGTATAGATGTTTTATGAAAAATAATATGAAAGTAAAGAGTTAGACAAGAAAGAGAAGCAATGATAGGTTATGATGAAAGGTATGATGAAAGGACTAGAACATAACGATAAGATGCGATTGATAGAATAGAACGGTAGGCTATGATCGATAGGAATATGATGATAAGATACAATAGATAGAATGATACAAATGATAAACAGGGAATAATTGTCTGCACTTAACTAAACATGTTTTTGTTTGTTATGATGTGATGATGATATATAAGTAATATGTGCTATATATGCTAAAGTGTGACTGACATAATTCACACAAGTAAAGTACAGAATTTAGAAAAGAAAAACAACAAAATGAAACAACGATATATATATCTTACGAAATGAGAATGAAAGAATAAGATGTCAATGAGAAAGAATTACGAAAGAAAGATAGAACGACGAAAGAACAAATGTCTCATGAAATGTTCTATGAAAAATGAGAAAGGAAAGATAATGAATGTCATGAAAAAGATGTACAATGAAAAAAATCAATATAAGAAAAATAAAAGCATACAAGATAATAAGACTGAAAACTTAAGTTGTTGGCATACCGATCTCCCTACACGATCGAGACTTCAGGTCTATATCCTCCGCGCAGATGTGGTGCTACCCCGAAAGTGTGGTAGATTATAGGTTGGACTAACCCTGAAGGTGTGGTAATTAATGTGACTGTAAGGTAGGTTGGTGGTCGCTCCCCCTCCTCCCACTGTCCGCGCGCAAATAGGTACGTTCAACAACTAGCCCACCAAAGGAAAGTGAAAAGAAAAGAAACGAAAGTAAAGTGAAAAGAAAAGAAACGAAAGGAGAGTGAAAAGAAAAGAAAGGAAAAGAGCGTGAAAAGAAAATAAACGAAAGGGGAGTAAAAAGAAAAGAAAGGAAAAGAGCGTGAGAAGAAAAGAAAGGAAAGGAGAGTGCGTGAAAAGAAAAGAAAGGAAGAGAGAGTGAAAAAAAAAGAAAAAAAATGATACGAAAAGAAAAGAAAAGTAAAGAACGATAAGAAAAGAAATGAATGATATGAAAGAATGACATAATGAAATCAATGAAAAATAAATAAATAATAAAACGAAGTTTAAAAGAATATAAAAGAATTAATATATGTGATGTGAGGTATTTGATGTTATGTGTATGATTGAATGAAACGTTTTTATGTGATGTTATGCTAGTATATATGTTACTGGCTTTTAAGACACGAAAAGATAAGAAATGAGGACAAAACGATAGAAAAGTTATAAAGGTTTAGAACAGAAAGTTAAGGAATGATAGAAATGAAAAGAAAAAAATGAAGAGATTAGAATAGAATGATAAGAGATTATCAATAGAATGATGGGAATGATTAACGAAGAGATAAACGAGCATGAGGAAGCTCACATTCTGTGTTATGTTTCGATGATATGTTTAGACGATGTGTATGATGTGTTTATACGTGATGTCATATATTCTAGTAATAATACATATTAATGTATGTTTGAACTTACTGAGCATCTAGCTCATTAGTTGTTCATATGTTACAGGTAAGTAACCTGTTAGTTTAAAGTAATATGATGGACAACAGACGGATCTGCACGTGCCAAGGGACTGGGCGAGGGTATGGTACTACTATGAGTCTTTCGCTGAGCGTTCAAAAAGGAAGATGAAAGAAAGAAATTTATGAATTATATGTTATAAGAGTATGATAGAGATATAGATATAATATGTAAGTTAAAAGAAAAAAAGTAAAAAAATTTGCTATAGAAATTGCTTCCGCTTTAAAATGAGAACGTTAAGAATGGAAAGTTAAGTATGTTAAGTAAGAGGAGGCCGACCCACGAGGTTGCCAACCATCTCGGTCGGCGTCAGAGCTCGGCTGGTTGGTATGGTAACGTACGGGGGACATCACAACAACGTTCTCGTTTCATCTTTCCGAGCAAAATCTGAACAAGTTGCTCTTCATATGTCAGGTCCTTCTGAATCTGAATCGATTCATACCTCAATACACGAGATGAATTCGATACCTATTTCCTTAGCATACATTCGTGAAAAACACTATGTATTGCTGACAATTCTGAAGGTAGTACCAATTTATAGGTAACCTTTTCAACACATTCAAAAATTTCATAGGGTCCAATATATCTTGGACTAAATTCTCTTTTCTTACCGAACACATTATTCCCTTCAATGGGAATACTTTTAAAGAATATGAAATCCCTTTCATTAAACTCTAGGGATCTTCGGCGTTTATCTGCATAATTCTTCTGCTGACTTTGTGCGATCTTTATTCATCACTGCATTTTCATAATTTCATCCGATGTTTCTTATACGAAATCGGTCTTGTGCCACTGTTTCTCTCGCAGGTCATACCAATAGGTAAGCGATCTGCATTTTCGTCCATATAAAGCTCCACAGGGTACCATTCCTATAGAAGCTTGGCAGCTGTTGTTGTACGAGAATTTCCTGTAACAGTAACTTCTCGTTCCAATTCTTAGGAAATCCATGACTTAGACATGAAACATGTCTTCTAGTGTCCGAGTAATTCGCTCAGATTGATCTTCGTCTAGGGATGAAAAGTCATACTAAGACGCAATTTCATTCCCATGACTCCTTGTACATACTTCCAAAAATTCACAGTGAATTGTGCATTTAAATCGAATATGACAAACTTGAAACACCATGTTATCTGACAACATGGTTTACATAGAAATTTGCTAACTTTTCCAGTGAAAAGTCATTTTCACTATTATGACTCTTGTTGTTTTCATCAATCTATCCACCATAATTCAGATGGCGTTATACCCCTCTTAGGTCCTCGATAATTCCACTACAAAACTCATCGTAATATGTTCCCACTTACGTTCGGGAACTTCCAATGATTCTAGTTTTCCACCTGGATGTTTATGTTCAGTCTTGACTTTCTAAGGGTCATGCATCGGTTCACAAATTTTGCACTTTCATTCATTGTCTCTTTCCACCAGAATTGAAATTTTAATTTCTGGCATACTTTACTCATTCCGAAATGCATTGAATATGGCATTTTATGGGCTTTTGCCATACTTCACCTCATTAATACTTCATTAGTTGAATATGATTCCTCCTTAATGTAGGATCATTCCACCCTTGGAAATCCCTTCTTGATAATTTATTAGATTTGATCTTGCTTCAGAGCCCTTTTAGTGTCTTCGAGTAGCGATGACTCTGATTAGAGTACAACTAACCTTTCGGATATTAGCTCCAACTCTAATGAGTGTATCTCTTGTTGTAATTGTTCTGCTAGTTTTTCTTTTGGCTACTGGTACGGAACAATAGACTTTCTGCTTAAGGCATCCATCACACGGTTAATTGATTTTTTTTTTGGTGGTAGAGGATCTCACAATTGTAATCCTTTACCAACTCCAACATCCTCTTTGCCACATATTCAGATTCTCTTTCGATGCATCGTAATATATCACAAATTTCTCCTTTTTAGTGAGAAACGTGTGAATTGGCATGCTTGTTAGTCGATTTTTCAACTCTCGAAAACTCTTTTCGTATTTTTCAGTCTACTCATATTACCTCTCCTTGCATGTAATTGTCGTAAGAAGTGCCGCTAGTCGTATAAACCTTTCCATAAGTTTTCTATAGTTGCCAACCAAACCTAAGAAATTATATATTCTCATTACAATCTTAGGTGCAGGCAATTCGTTAGTCGTCTCCCCTTGACAGGATCTACGACGATTCCTTGTTTGGAGACTATGTGTCTGAGAAAATACACTTTATCTAGCCAAAATTCACACTTGGAGAATTTTGCATAGGGTCGTTGCTATCTCATAATGTGCAGAGCAGTTCTCAAATGCTCTTCATACTCCTTATGAGTCTATGAATATATAAGTATGTCATTGATAAACACAATGACAACTTATCTAGGAATTCCTTGAACACTCAGTTGATGGTATTCTGATCATATATCGATCTTGAAGAATACTGCCACGCCTTTGAAAATGGGTACAGTTCTTTGCATGAGCTCTATCTCAAAGGAAATTTCTTGTTCTTACAGAAATCTAGATAATTTCTTTAAAAGATCGTCGAGAAATTCATGGACAATGGGAACATTTTCTGATTAAAGCGTCTGTTCCTCTATTACATCTACCACATAGGCCAAATATCTAATTCAATCATTGGACATTAGCTTACTCGCACTTCACGAGCTAATTATCATCTTCCTCGATTTACATGACGAATCCATGTATTTAAAGCTTTCTTTGTTGTCTAGTCGAAATACTATCTTTCTATTCCGACAATCAACTATGGTTTGATATTTCCCTAGGAAATCCATTCCTAGGATTACGTCACAATCAACTAACCTTATAACAATCGATTCTGTCACTATATTTAACGTTCCTGCTTTCGCATCCTCCTTAGTGTACGCTAAGACACGAGCATTGGCACGTGTTATGTGTTCTTGTATTTCTGGTACTGCCGATGGCCCTTCAAAACTAGCCTGTTACACGTGGACTTGGGATGTTGTTGTTGTGGTTAAAACGTTTCCTGTGCATTCTACCAATTTGTGGGACAGTTTCTGGCATAATGGCCTTCTTTTCCCACATTGTTAACATGCACTGGGGCCAAATCAACACTGTGGCCAGTGTCCCTTCTCACTAGTAGCACAACTGGATACATCTGATCCTATATTATTGGTCAGCTTCCTTTATTGCCTTCTATTATCCCAGGTTAGGTTTTCATTTTCCTAGAAAATTTGCCTTTTCCTTTATTCTACGACTATAGGCCTGGAGCGTTAAACTGTCCTGGCCTAACATTCTAATTAGATTTACTGCTTTGGCCAATTTAGGTTCCAACTTGGGAAAAATTTAGTCAAAGTCCTTTCCCTCTTCCAGGTTTCTCAGACTTTTTCTCTTTCTTCTTTCTATCTAGCCCGCTGGTATTTAACCTGCCGAGCGCGACTGACGCAGTCTGCCACTGAAGGTGGTGATATTAGACCACTATCCACCAAAGCAAAGATCTCTGGTCGGAACATTCTAATCATTCTCTGTATCTTTTCCCTCTTAAAAATTACCACGTAAGGGCATCATTTGGACAATTGTTCAATTTCTGATGCTCTTCACTCACTGATACATTTCCTTACTTTAACGCAGCAAACCTTTTTTAGTTACGGTTTCCGTGATGCAGGATCATAATATATCTAATGAAATTCAACCAGAAATTCATTCCAGTTCACAGTAGTCTCATCTCTTCTCATTCTGACAATGTTTAATCAGAACTTAGCATCCTTCATCAGAACAAAGGACACACACAGAACCTTCTCCTTGCTCTATCAAGTTTATGAAGTCTCAAATCATTTATATAGAGGAAAATCATTCTTCTGCTTTCAAAAGATCTATAGAGCTCTCAAATTCTTGAGACTTTATTTCACGGAATCGCTCATATAATAGCTCTTGATTTACTATTGACCGTAGTTCTTGTATCCTTTCAGGAACAGTGATAATGCACTACCTGTTCAACTGCAGGGGTCAGTGGTGGCTGAACCTCCTCAACACCTTGCCTAGGTTCTATCTCATCTAAATGCCGTCTTAATTCAGCGTTTTCTTACATCTAGACCTCTAAAAGGCCTTATAATTTCTCCACCCTCTTTGACAGAGTGAGACATTCACTCATACTTTCTTGACCACATGTATTCACCATTTTCTATTTCCCTATAATCGTTTGAAAATCAATCATTAGATTTTCAATGTATATAGATATTTCGTAAAATTTTTAAGATTTCCCGAAATTCAAAGAAATCCTAATGTCATATCATCGTAAGGCATTATTATAACTCGTTTCATGACGTTCACATACATATCAATATTAAGGCCTTGTATATACAACAGCCTCTTTTACATTGAGTATACATATATACACATATGTACCCCTCTACATTTTAGTCATTCTATTGATCCGGTTTCAAAGGGAAATTCCTTCGGATCTTCTTTTTCTTCATCCGAACCATTTCTAGAGCAATAAATTGTAGGATAATAAATCGGTAAAAACGTATCAGAGTGACGCAGCGGAACAATAAAAATTTTTAGATCATTAAATATCTCATGATGCCATATACAATAAACCAACAACAATTAAAACTCATACCTCAAGGATGCCAATCTTGCAGGAGGAGAAGGACTGGAGGCTTCAACCAACTAGCCTTCTCTACTATTCTCCAATTCCCGAATGGCTGAGTGTGTGGGCACTCTGAACCTCGATCGGTATGCTAGCACTGCTAGTCTTCTTCCGACCACCCAGATCTCTAAAGAACTTTATTGTCACGATGAGCTGTGCAACAATAAGCCTGCTCACATGAGAGTCTGTGGTCTGAGAGAACTGGAGTGGCAGGACCTCTATTTATAGACCTGCATGAGGTGATTCTCTGAATTTGAATTGGATTAGAAAAAGATATTTTCCCTTATCCATATCCATAAAATCTGAATTTTTCCAAGGGAGAATCTCCACAATAAAATTCGGTTTTCTTAGGATAAATCCAATCCAAATCTAAACAAGATTTTAACTAGAATTTTATCTCCCTTTTCAACCCAAAAAATCTGAAAATTTCAAGGAGAATCTCTCCTAAAGATTTCGGCCATTATGTATAAGGGAGAATCTAAAATTCCACTAGGATTTTCAAGCTTGAATCTTATCTCAACCTTATCCAAAAATAACCGAATTTCCTAGGAGATTTTCTCCCTAAATTCGGCCACTTTTCAGAGAAGGAGATAATCTAAATTCAACTAGGATTGAAACTTGAATTTTCCCTTTAATCTTATCCACAAAAAATCTGAAATTTCCTTGAGGATTATCCTCAAAAATTTCGTCCACTTTTGTTGGGATTTGGATTCAAAATTCAAGTAGGATTCTAACAAGATTATCCTCTCCAAATCCAACTCAAATTCGAATTTCAAACCTTGTGGATTTTCCACAACAAATTCGAATCCTACTAGGACTGTGATTCAAAATTTGAATTTCAAATTTCAAATTTCAAATTTCAAATTTCAAATTCGAATTTCAAATTCAAATTTCAAATTCGAATTTCAAATTCAAATTTCAAATTCAAATTTCAAATTCAAAATTAAAATTTCAAATTTCAAATTTCAAAATTCAAATTTCAAATTCCACAATACGGTTGTGTTTCATATTCTTGTTCTCATGGATAATTTTCTACAACTCCAATCCAATCTCAAATAAAATCATGGCAACTTTATTTGGAGTTCGAATAATTGTGTACTCTATTATCCAAAACAAAATCTGAATCCAACCGGAGAGAATCTTGTCTACCATCCTAATCCTGTGTTATCACCATCCATGCATAATAAACTAGCCAATAGCATACACAAATCAATTTGCCAAATGTTAAGGAATTATGTGGAGCTAGTAGAGAGACTGATTGGACATATATAATCGGGCTCCCGTGATTCCATATGATCATCATTCTTTACCGAACAACTCAATCATATAATCACTAGTTTCAGAGTCACACCACTATAAACCTGAAACTGAACTCCCAATTATATACCGTATTACGTAAGCCTGTGACGAGCTACTATCCAATGACCTTGTCATATATGCAAAACCCTCATATGATACCCATGATCAGCCTTAGGTCAAAGTCCGTTTAATCCTATTGATCAGGCTATCTTAAAGTTCCATTATACTACCGAATTAAGAAAATGATTATTCACCATATGTGAATAAGAAGTCATCCGCCTAGCAGACGACCCAAGGCCTTGTCCATTTTCACATTCAGTATAATGCCTTTAAGAGGATACCTTTAACTCCTCAGAGTTATGATTCCGATATCTGCAAACAAACCCTTCATCGTATACAAGTCATGCACCCAACGAACCGGTCTATAAGCTTACTACCTCTGAGACGCTTTAGCCATTGGAACATCAAAGTACACAAGTCATATACATGAAGAAGTTCATTTACTCAGGATTAAGGTTATTGCACAATGAACATCAAAAGCAGATTGATCCACTCATAGCGGACTACGTAGATCAATCACGCTTTAGTCCCGGTCTAATATGTCACCACCGAGCAACATATCCATGTCTCTACTTGGGAGTCCAGCTCCAGATAGTCAAGACAAACCGTCCCCTCTAAGGCTTTAGACAACATAATAGTCTTAACATGAGTTAGATGCTCGGTCTAACCCCATAGACTACAGACCATGGTTTAGACTGCTAACTTTAGAACATTGTCTTTTCGCATACAAAAGTCCATTGCATGCAACGTTCTAACAGTTTTAACACAAGCAGTCAGTGGGCCATATTTGCTTACATTTACTTTAACATGTAAATAAGACGAGGACAGATAGCAATGTAATGAATAACCTCTATGTATAATTTTATTATCCAGTTCAAAATGAATACATCAAAATGTCTCTAATACTTAGGGCATTTCCTAACAATCTCCCACTTGCCCTAAGCCAGCAGATGTGCCATGTTACGCATCCCCATTGTTTCTACATTCCTCTCAAAGCTTCTAGCCACCAAAGTCTTAGTAGAGGGATTGGCAATGTTGTCCTCGGACGCGATCTTACATACATCTACTTATCCTGTCTCCATGTGCCCTCTAATGTCGACTTCCTCAAATCCTTACAAGTCTGGAAGTCTGAGTCCGTGTATCCTACGGGTGTTAGGTCCCCTCCAGAATACACCGGCATATAATCCCTCGTTCTCTTTAAGATACTTGAGTATATGCTTTACTGCTTGCCAGTGCTTGGTTCCAGGATTTGCTTGATATCGACTCACCATACCTACTGCAAAACATATATCCGGGCGAGTGCAAAGCATAGCGTACATAAGGCTACCCACAGCGGATGCATAAGGGACCTTACTCATACGCTCTCTTTCTTCCGATGTCTTGGGACAGTCATCCAATGAAAGAGTTAGACCGGCAATAGAAGGTTGTGAGCCTTTCTTTGCCTCTTGCATTGCATATTTGTCAATTATTTTATCTATTTATGAAGTTTGGGATAATGCTATCATTTTGTTCTTTCGATCTCTGAAGTGACGAATGCCTAGAACATAATTAGCTTCTCCCAAGTCCTTCATGTCAAACTGTTGGTGTAACCAAAGCTTGACCGATGATAAGTTCCCTACATCATTCCCAATGAGTAGTATATCATCGACATAGAGTATCAGAAAGACCACTTTTCCATCCTTAATATGTTTATAAACACAAGGTTCATCAACGTTCTGCTCAAAACCAAATGTCTTAATCGCTTGATCAAACCTCTGGTTCCATGAGCGGGATGCTTGCTTTAATCCATAAATGGATCTAAGCAACTTGCAGACTTTCCTTTCTTGGCCTTTCGCTACGAACCCTTCGGGCTGTATCATATAGATACACTCTTCAAGATTGCCATTCAAGAATGCCGTCTTGACATCCATTTGCCAGATCTCGTAATCGAGAGCTGCAGCAATGGACAGAAGAATACGGATAGACTTCAGCATAGCAACAGGCGAAAAAGTTTCCTCGTAATCGATTCCAACCTTTTACGTGTATCCCTTTGCAACCAGTCTAACTTTGAAAGTTTCCACTCTCCCTTCCGCATCCTTCTTTCTTTTGTAGACCCATTTGCATCTAATGGGTTTTATCCCATCCGGCAAATCTACAAGTTCCCAAACAGAGTTGGATTTCATAGAATCCATCTCATTGTTCATAGCCTGTTTCCAAGATTTAGAATCAACATCATTTATAGCTTCATCATATGTGACCGGATCTTCCTCATGCTCATGAGCCTCGGTCTGGTATACCTCAGTATCATACATGAAGAAATTAGGTTTCTTAGAAACCCTCCCACTACAAAGAGGCACCCTAAATTGTTGATCGTCTGCAGGTCTTTCACTGGAACTCGGACTTGCGTCCAAGACTGAAATCTGTGGAGCAGTTCTTTCACCCGATAACTCCTCTAGCACCACTTTGCTTCGAGGCTTAAAGTCATTCATGTGACTTTCCTCCAAGAATGTCGCATGGGTTGAGACAATGACTTTTTGTTCCTTCGGGTTATAGAACATGTAGGAAAATAAATCGGTAAAAACGTATCAGAGTGGCGCAGCGGAACAATAAAAATTTTTTAGATCGTTAAATATCTCCTGATGCCATATACAATAAACCAACAACAATTAAAACTCATACCTCAAGGATGCCAATCTTGCAGGAGGAGAATGACTGAAGGCTTCAACCAACTAGCCTTCTCTACTATTCTCCAATTCCCGAATGGCTGAGTGTGTGGGCACTCTGAACCTCAATCGGTATGCTAGCACTGCTAGTCTTCTTCCGACCACCCAGACCTCTAAAGAACTTTATTGTCATGATGAGCTGTGCAACAATAAGTCTGCTCACCTGAGAGTCTGTGGTCTAAGAGAACTGGAGTGGCAGGACCTCTATTTATAGACATGCATGAGGTGAATCTCTGAATTTGAATTGGATTAGGAAAAGATATTTTCCCTTATCCAAACCCATAAATCCGAATTTTTCCAAGGGAGAATCTCCACAATATAATTCGGTTTTACTAGGATAAATCCAATCAAATCTAAACAAGATTTTAACTAGAATTTTTATCTCCCTTTTTCAACAAAAAATCCGAATTTCACAAGGAGAAAATCCTCCAAAAAATTTCGGCCATTATGGATAAGGGAGAATCAAAAATTCCACTAGGATTTTCAAGCTTAAATCTCATCCCAACCTTATCCAAAAATAACCAAATTTCCAATGATAAAGGCTCCAAAATTTCGGCCACTTTTAGGGAGGAGAGAATCCAAATTCAACTAGGATTGAAGCTTGAATTTACCCTTGAATCTCATCCACAAAATCTGAAATCTTTCATGAGGATTATCCTCAAAAATTTCGTCCCTTATTTTTTGGGATTTGGATTCAAAATTCAAGTAGGATTCTAACAAGATTATCCTCTCCAAATCCAACTCAAATTCGAATTTCAAACCTTGTGGATTTTCCACAACAAATTCGAATCCTACTTGGACTGTGATTCAAAATTTGAATTTCAAATTTCAAATTCAAATTTCAAATTCAAATTTCAAATTTCAAATTTCAAATTTCAAATTTCAAATTTCAAATTTAAATTTCAAATTCAAATTTCAAATTCGAATTTCAAATTCAAATTTCAAATTCAAATTTCAAATTTCAAAATTCAAAATTCAAATTTCAAATTTCAAATTTCAAAATTCAAATTTCAAATTCCACAAAAACGGTTGTGTTTCATATTCTTGTTCTCATGGATAATTTTCTACAACTCCAATCCAATCTCAAATAAAATCATGGCAACTTTATTTGGAGTTCGAATAATTGTGTACTCTATTATCCAAAACAAAATCTGAATCCAACCGGAGAGAATCTTGTCTACCATCCTAATCCTGTGTCATCACCATCCATGCATAATAAACTAGCCAATAGCATACACAAATCAATTTGCCAAACGTTAAGGAATTATGTGGAGCTAGTAGAGAGACTGATTGGACATATATAATCGGGCTCCCGTGATTCCATATGATCATCATTCATTACCGAACAACTCAATCATATGATCACTAGTTTCAGAGTCACACCACTATAAACCTGAAACTGAACTCCCAATTATATACCGTATTACGTAAGCCTGTGACGAGCTACTATCCAATGACCTTGTCATATATGCAAAACCCTCATATGATACCCATGATCAGCCTTAGGTCAAAGTCCGTTTAATCCTATTGATCAGGCTATCTTAAAGTTCCACTATACTACCGAATTAAGAAAATGATTATTCACCATATGTGAATAAGAAGTCATCCGCCCAGCAGACGACCCAAGGCCTTGTCCATTTTCACATTCAGTATAATGCCTTTAAGAGGATACCTTTAACTCCTCAGAGCTATGATTCCGTTATCTGCAAACAAACCCTTCATCGTATACAAGTCATGCACCCAACGAACCGGTCTATAAGCTTACTACCTCTGAGACGCTTTAGCCATTGGAACATCAAAGTACACAAGTCATATACATGAAGAAGTTCATTTACTCAGGATTAAGGTTATTGCACAATGAACGTCAAAAGCAGATTGATCCACTCATAGCGGACTACGTAGATCAATCACGCTTTAGTCCCGGTCTAATATGTCACCACCGAGCAACATATCCATGTCTCTACTTGGGAGTCCAGCTCCAGACAGTCAAGACAGACCGTCCCCTCCAAGGCTTTAGACAACATAATAGTCTTAACATGAGTTAGATGCTCGGTCTAACCCCATAGACTACAGACCATAGTTTAGACTGCTAACTTTAGAACATTGTCTTCTCGCATACAAAAGTCCATTGCATGCAACGTTCCAACAGTTTTAACACAAGCAGTCAGTGAGTCATAATTGCTTACATTTACTTTAACATGTAAATAAGACGAGGACAAATAGCAATGTAATGAATAACCTCTATGTATTATTTTATTATCCAGTTCAAAATGAATACATCAAAATGTCTCTAATACTTAGGGCATTTCCTAACAGAACAGACCTCCTTTTGTTCCTTTTGGATACCCTACAAACATGCACAATTCTGATCTTGGTTCCAACTTCTTCGCATCCCCATCCAGTACATGTGCCGGATAGCCCCATATTCTCATATGTCCAAGGGAGGGCTTCCTGTCACGCCACAATTCATACGGAGTTCTGGGAATTGATTTGCTCGGAACCTGGTTCAGAATATAGCACGCCGTTTGTAAAGCATATCCCCAAAATGATAATGGCAGCGTTGAATAACTCATCATGGACCGTACCATATCCAACAAGGTCCTGTTTCTCCTTTCGGCTACACCATTCTGTTGTGGAGTACCAGGTGCAGTCAATTGGGATAAAATCCCGTTCTCTACAAGATGTCCTAGAAATTCATCGGAGAGATATTCGCCACCTCGATCAGATCGAAGTGTCTTTATGGATTTATCCAATTGCTTTTCCACTTCCGCATGATACTCTTTGAACTTGTCAAAGGTTTCACTCTTGCGGTGCATCAGATATACATATCCATACCTCGAGTAATCATCTATAAAAGAGACATAATACTCGAGCCCTCCTCGTGCTGTGACGTTCATGGGGCCACATACGTCAGTGTGCACAATTTCTAAGAGCTCCTGAGCCCTTGTACCCTTAGCTCCAAAAGACCTCTTAGTCATTTTACCCTCTAGACAAGACTCACATTGGGGAAGTCGTACCTCCTCCATAGATTCCAGAGGACCGTCTTTTACCAATCTTTGAATCCTATCTTGATTAATATGACCAAGTCTTAAATGCCAAAGATACGCCTTGTTAGAGTGAGAAACTTTCAACCTTTTAGAGTTATCAATTAATTCAGTGTCAAGCAGTGAGTACATCTTTGGTTTGATCAAATATAGGTTTCCATCCATCCATCCAGAACAGATAAAAGACTTATTTCTACGAATATCAACTCTTTTACTAAAAGAAACTGAATAAGAATCCTTTAATAAACAAGCTACCGATATAAGGTTCCTCCTAAAATTAGGAACATAAAAACAGTCTTTCAATAAAATAAACCTAAATTGATCAAAATAAAGATAAACATCTCCCACTACCTCAGCCACCACAAAGTTACCATCTCCAGTCTGCAACGAGAGGCTCCTATCATGTAGACTTCTCGTTTCCACGAACCCCTGTATAGAAACAGAAACATGATTAGTGGCGCCCGAATCAATGACCCAAGTGTCTTTCGATTCTTCCACCAAACACGCTTCCAGGTAATGAAGTTCCTTACCTTCCTTGCCCTTGGCGGCTAGGAATTCCCGGCAAGCCTTCTTGAAGTGACCTACCTTCCCACAGTGGAAGCATTTGGACTTTTTAGGGTCCTTTGGCTTCTTGTTCTTGTTCTTCTTCTTCTTCTTCCCGTCCGAGACAGGAGGATTAGAAGAACTAGAAGCCACTTGCTTCTTATTTGGCCTCTTCCTCTTCCGTGAGGGATTGGAAGATTCCGCCAAATTGGCCTCTCCTTTAGGTCGGACCGCATCCTCATCCCTGATCATCCGCTCATAAGCCTGTAGTTGCTTCATGAGCTCGGTTAGTCCTAACTCCTTTGTCGCCAGATTGTATGCGGCCTTAAACCCCACCAAATCTTTAGACAGAGACTTGAACACCATCTTGATCTAGGTGTTGTAGTCCAACTCAGCACCATTCTCGATAGCCTCAGTGAAGAATCCCATTAGAGTGATCATATGGTCCTTCACCGGAGTACCCGCCTTTTGCTTGGAGTTCATAATGCTGGTGATAGCGGACTGTCGAGCCAATTTTTCTTGGCCTCCGAACATGTCCTCCAGATTTTCCATGATCTCCCCAGCAACTTGATAAGTCTCATGCTGCTTTTGTAAAGCACTCGTCATGCTAGCAAGGATGTAGCATCGAGCTATCTCATTGGATTCTCTCCAACGATTATAGGCAACCGGGACCTCCTCAAGTGGTGTGCCAGGCTTGGGCCCAGGTGGGCATGGTTCGTCCAGCACGAACTTGTGTCTCTCGCAGCTGAGAACTATTAATAGATTTCTTTTCCAGTCTTTATAATTATCGTCATTCAGCTTATTTTCAGTAAGTATTGAAATGAGGGGTGTCGGTGATATTTTGAACTGAAATAAAATTATACTAGACATCATTACAAAGCCCAAGAAAATATACAGATAATTTAGCAAATAAAACATACAAGTATGTTCCTACATGAAACTTGAAAAAACATGTAGCATTGCAACGGTAATTCTCAGCACCTATTGCCCCAAGCCACCGAGGGGTGGTCATGAGAACAAATAGCCGGAACATGGACCCCGTCCAATTAATATATGTTGTCTTAAATCCTCCAAGGTTAAGACATATATTAATAACCACTTATTTGGCCACTAGTTTAGTTAACAGAGCTTCTAGGGAAGGTTAATAACTAAACGAGTCTTGAGTGTATAACCATTGTTTACGTAGCCCGATCCACGTCCTACCAAGCCACCGAGGGGTGGTCATGAATAGGATCGTACCCGAACACGTTTTCCACATAGGAGATCCAATCTAGTATACCGGCGGCGGTAAACACCTACCGAGGGGTGTGATCAGGGCAGAACTGATGCGAGGCGTTACCATGCTTTCACATATGGATCAACAATGGAGGCCGTGGGTTTTGTTTGAAACCCTATCCCACTCAATATTTTGAAAAACATGCAAGTTTTGACAAATTATGTATGATCAATATAGTATGAGCGGCACTCACCTATCCTATATGACATGTTATCAAATATGCATACAAAACATCCATCAATACATATTTATACATCCATGACATATCACAGAAAAATAATTGACAGAACAACCAAGCTATGGTCCCATCCTAGAACAAAGAAAATAAAGATTACAAAATTCCATCCAAGACATTCTTTGGGTCTTGAATTCTGTTCCATCTTCTTGTATCCATCTTTATGTAGTCTCTCCATTTATTTCTCATCCCAAGAATTATTTAAAATTTAAATATCCAAAAATTTAAATTTCAAATTCAAATTCCAAATTTGAATTTCAAATTTAAATTTCAAATTTAAATTTTAAACAATTTTAAACATCATGTGTAATAATATGTAATTTGAAATTTTTAATTACATATTTTTAAACATGATTTAAAATTAAATCTCAAATTTAAAAATCAAAATTTTCTGAATTTTTGGATCGTCGGACCGCCGCCCCCGTAGGCGGCAGCCGCCGTGGGCAGCCACCAGCCCCGGAGGGGCTGGCAGCCCACGGTCGCCCCCATGTGCAGCCCTGCCGGGCTGCAGGCCAAGCCTGTAGCGCCGGGCTGCACGCCCAGGCTGGGCGCAATAGCCGGCAGGCTGCAGGCAGCGCCTGCAGCCAAAGGCTGCATGCCCAGGCTGCGGCGTCCAGCCTTGGGCAGGCCATGGCCACCCCTGCCTGCAGGCCAAGCCTGCGGCCGTGGGTGGTGTGGGCCTGCACAAGGGCAGCCGCAGCCCCATCCTGCCCGAGGGCAGGGGCTGCAGCCCCACCAAGGCCCGTCGGCCTATCCCGAGGGGTCGTGTCTCGATTTTCGTGCCATATTCCAATTTACCTATTAGGATCTCCAAAAATTAATTTGAATCCCAATTAAATTGAAATTTTCCACACAATCAAAATTTCAATCTTTAAATCAAATTTAACTTTTGGGAAAAAAATAAATTACGGTCTTCAATCTTCAATCTCCTCCAAGAATAATTACATAAAAAATCCTAAACTGTTTCCGGTGTACAAAAATTCTAACCATAAAAATTCTAAGAGATAAAAATTAAAATCCATGGAAAAATTACAGTGTTAATAAACTGCTCCCATGCTTACATAAAAATTCCTAGATACAATTTTTCTAAATTCTAAGGAACCATAACCGGCATAAACAAGCATGCTTATAATAATTCAAAAATTAAATAAAAACACATACTTTATACATAATCCATGTTAACAACATAAAGGAACCCTAGAATGCCACTCTCTAAATATCAAATCCATACATAAATAAAAAGACTAAGTAATTGTCTAATTTATGTACATGGCATAGTCATGAGATGGCTCTGATACCAACTGTAGGATAAAAAATCGATAAAAACGTATCAGAGTGGTGCAGTGGAACAATAAAAATTTTTAGATCGTTAAATATCTCATGATGCCATAAACAATAAACCAACAACAATTAAAACTCATACCTTAAGGATGCCAATCTTGTACGAGGAGAATGACCGGAGGCTTCAACCAACTAGCCTTCTCTACTATTCTCTAATTCTCGAATGGCTGAGTGTGTGGGCACTCTGAACCTCGATCGGTATGCTAGCACTGCTAGTCTTCTTCCGACCATTCAGATCTCTAAAGAACTTTATTGTCACGATGAGCTGTGCAACAATAAGCCTGCTCACCTGAGAGTCTGTGGTCTGAGAGAACTGGAGTGGCAGGACCTCTATTTATAGACCTGCATGAGGTGATTCTCTGAATTTGAATTGGATTAGGAAAAGGTATTTTCCCTTATCCATATCCATAAAATCCGAATTTTTCCAAGGGAGAATCTCCACAATAAAATTCGGTTTTCTTAGGATAAATCCAATCCAAATTTAAACAAGATTTTAACTAGAATTTTATCTCCCTTTTCAACCCAAAAAATCTGAAAATTTCAAAGAGAATCTCTCCTAAAGATTTCGGCCATTATGGATAAGGGAGAATCTAAAATTCCACTAGGATTTTCAAGCTTGAATCTTATCTCAACCTTATCCAAAAATAACCGAATTTCCTAGGAGATTTTCTCCCTAAATTCGGCCACTTTTCAGGGAAGGAGAGAATCCAAATTCAACTAGGATTGAAACTTGAATTTTCCCTTGAATCTTATCCACAAAAAATCCAAAATTTCCTTGAGGATTATCCTCAAAAATTTCGTCCACTTTTATTGGGATTTGGATTCAAAATTCAAGTAAGATTCTAACAAGATTATCCTCTCCAAATCCAACTCAAATTCGAATTTCAAACCTTGTGGATTTTCCACAACAAATTCGAATCCTACTCGGACTGTGATTCAAAATTTGAATTTCAAATTTTAAATTCAAATTTGAAATTCAAATTTCAAATTTCAAATTTCAAATTTCAAATTTAGATTTCAAATTCAAATTTTGAATTTTGAAATTTGAAATTCAAATTTCAAATTTCAAATTCAAAATTCAAATTTCAAAATTCAAAATTCAAATTTCAAAATTCAAAATTCAAATTTCAAATTCCACAAAACGGTTGTGTTTCATATTCTTGTTCTCATGGATAATTTTCTACAACTCCAATCCAATCTCAAATAAAATCATGGCAACTTTATTTGGAGTTCGAATAATTGTGTACTCTATTATCTAAAACAAAATCTGAATCCAACCGGAGAGAATCTTGTCTACCATCCTAATCCTGTGTCATCACCATCCATGCATAATAAACTAGCCAATAGCATACACAAATCAATTTGCCAAACGTTAAGGAATTATGTGGAGCTAGTAGAGGGACTGATTGGACATATATAATCTGGCTCCCGTGATTCCATATGATCATCATTCATTACCGAACAACTCAATTATATAATCACTAGTTTCAGAGTCACACCACTATAAACCTGAAACTGAACTCCCAATTATATACCGTATTACGTAAGCCTGTGACGAGCTACTATCCAATGACCTTGTCATATATGCAAAACCCTCATATGATACCCATGATCAGCCTTAGGTCAAAGTCCGTTTAATCCTATTGATCAGGCTATCTTAAAGTTCCACTATACTACCGAATTAAGAAAATGATTATTCACCATATGTGAATAAGAAGTCATCCGCCCAGCAGACGACCCAAGGCCTTGTCCATTTTCACATTCAGTATAATGCCTTTAAGAGGATACATTTAACTCCTCAGAGTTATGATTCCGATATCTGCAAACAAACCCTTCATCGTATACAAGTCATGCACCCAACGAACCGGTCTATAAGCTTACTACCTCTGAGACGCTTTAGCCATTTGAACATCAAAGTACACAAGTCATATACATGAAGAAGTTCATTTACTCAGGATTAAGGTTATTGCACAATGAACGTCAAAAGCAGATTGATCCACTCATAGCGGACTACGTAGATCAATCACGCTTTAGTCCCGGTCTAATATGTCACCACCGAGCAACATATCCATGTCTCTACTTGGGAGTCCAGCTCTAGACAGTCAAGACAAACCGTCCCCTCTAAGGCTTTAGACAACATAATAGTCTTAACATGAGTTAGATGCTCGGTCTAACCCCATAGACTACAGACCATAGTTTAGACTGCTAACTTTAGAACATTGTCTTCTCGCATACAAAAGTCCATTGCATGCAACGTTCTAACAGTTTTAACACAAGCAGTCAGTGAGCCATATTTGCTTACATTTACTTTAACATGTAAATAAGACGAGGACAGATAGCAATGTAATGAATAACCTCTATGTATAATTTTATTATCCAGTTCAAAATGAATACATCAAAATGTCTCTAATACTTAGGGCATTTCCTAACATAAATGCACATGACCCATTTATCATATATTATGCCTTTTCATATAGGACAAAACAACAAAACTTATTGTATTATATCAACACAGTTCATAATAATTCATTACACACATGTCACTACATACACATATCATTACATAATATTTCAATATAACATAAAGGATATATATATATAGCCCAATACATCTAATTTTCCTGGTTAACAGGAAACTTTTACAGGTCTTCTTCTTCCTTAGCTAAATCGTTCACCTATAGACTTTCTTGGATCTACGTTCATCTCGACTTTAGTTCCATCGTGAATTCAATGCAAATTGGAGGGGATTCATCAGTTCCTCGAAGCACACAACATATGTTAGTACTATGTCACTAGACATCGACTGCAGTTTCTCAGTCCGATGAACTAATTCTCGTATGTTCGCAACTCTAAAGAACTTAGGTGACGTTAGAAGTGACACCTTGTTTGCCCTTGAGGAATTGGGACTGATGTTAGAATCTTTCCGAGAGAAGATTTACTCAATCGTGTCATGGTGAAACTTGGTCCAGTTAAGCACTACACTTTGTCACAAGAATCCCAATACACACGAGAGTATCTCCCTGAAAAGCATGGTCAACAACCAACAAGACCTATCATCCTGATTAATGGTGCACAATTAGAAAATCATTTAAATAACATGATACCAATCTTGCCTTCCTATGAAATTTTGAAGGACTGTTCGCCACTCAAAACTTTGTGGGCAGCTTACATTAGAGTTCTATATAACTTGATGGCAATCTTCATTTCTTCTCTGAGCAGCCTTCCTTGTTCATTCTCTAGTACTATACGATCATAATCATGGTAATTCTCTATCTCGAACTCTGAATAGCCGTATTGTGGTAGTCCACTAGCATTATACAATCGTGAGACTACATTGATTGATCTCGTCATCTCATTTCATCTAAGTCATTTATTTTCCTATAAATAAACAACTACTAATTCAAAACAAGGCTAACTTACTTGGATAGACGAGCAGGTTGCGTCTTGTGCCAAGAGGGATATGATCAAGCTCACTCTGATACCACCTGTGGTGCCCCCGACCTCTGCCCACCGAAACTATTACAATCAAGCTCCTTAGCTGACTGAAATAGCTTGTGAACTTCGTCGGGTCACCTAAATTCTTTTCTTTCCTTTAAACCCTTTGTGAAATTTGGAAGCATTTTTTTTTCTTAAATACTTTTTCTTGTTTGTAAACATAACATAATTAAACTGAATTATGTTTGTCACTTTTAAAAGTACAAACATACTTTATACACAATACATAATTCAAATCTTTTTGTAATACATGTCTTTTCTTTCTTCAAATCTCCTCTTTCAACGCTCAGCGGAAAACTTGTAGCAGGACCATATACACAGTGGATTCCCTATCCCTTTGGCACACGTAGCTCCCGCCATCATCCATAGCCAATATTCTGACTTACAGGTTCCATACCTGCTACATGAACAAACTGGGCGAGCTACGAGCTCAGTAAGTTCAAACATAAATACATGATATATAACAACTCTTACCATATATTAAAGAGCATATCTGATACTAGCTGTGGCATCAGAGTAATCATAACATGCTTCAAAATTACTTACACTTGGTAAGTATATTCACAATACATCGTTTACTAGTAACATATACTAGTAACAGTAACATTTATACATATAGAATGCTCGTACCATGAATCACATAGATTCAAAACATAAAAAATACAATTTCCTATGAATAGTACTATTTATCCACGAATAATACTATTCATTATGAATAGTCTTTGATATTTGATCAATGAATAGTAACTTTGACTCTAATCGATTACTATTCATGTCACCCTAATCGAGTCCACTACACTTAGTGTTAGTGTCGATTACGTGCAATTATGCTCAGTTATGGTTTTCATAACATTTTTGTCATTTATCTTTCTTTATATTTTGGTTTTGAACTCATGGTGGCTGTACCAATAATTTTGCGCATTGACTGTGAGGGCCCTTGGGAGCGACCCTAAGGTTAATCCTCCCCAGTCCCTTATCGCTCGTAGTGATCTTTATATCCCCGAAGGACCTGAAAACCTCCACACAACGTTGGAGGGGTGGTACTCCAAAGGTGGTTTCATTACCATCTTTTAATTATAGTTCCTACCGGGTGGCATTATTCCTCATCTCAAAGTCAGAAACCCTTATCACCCTTAGGTCTTATGCATTCTTTCCTTTAAAGGTGTGTTTTAATTTTAGTCACACTCTTTCTGTAGTGCACCTAAAGTACACTTCTCACCATTTATCAACTTATTGGGTATGTTAGTCTAACTACCCCGATAATGCCTGTAGGACTTAACATCTAATGTGCAAATAGTACATATTTATATATCATAGTATTTCATGTTCAGACACATTAAATGTCTAAACTTGCGACAAATAACACTTAGACACAATAGTCTATTTAGATTGCAGACAGTTCAATGTAAGAACTAACATGACTAGTCCGTTCCTGTTGCAGTCAATTAAATGCTTGAACTTACAGATACTCTTGCACGTATCTCCTTTCCTAGGTCCACAGACATTCCTTCGTTGCGTCTGGATCGGGTTCCTATGACTGGAAAAATCAACGGTTATTTTCAATCTTATTTCATACATAAAATTAAACAAAACGTAAAACCGTTTCATTTTCCAATCATGAGCTTAGGGGTCTAAAATCCTATTTTTCACTTTTCCGCTAACTTTTGGCAAAATTACCATTTTACCCCTAGCAGAATCTTTTCACTTATTCTCTTCTTAATTCTTGAACCGGGCCTTAAAATTCTCAATTATGGCCTTAGGACATCATTTATAGTCTTAACGGCCCTTTTTCCAACTATTGGTCAAAATGACTATTTTACCCCTGATGGGTCTTGAGACCGTATCATTTTCACTTTAATATTCTATCGGGTTATTTAATGCCCAAAAATCATAAAATAATTATTCTTAGGCCTTATCGAGCATTTACAGCAATAATTGTTGAAATTCATGATTTACTATTTACCGACCCTCGGGCGATACTATTCTGATCTTTAGTCGTTAATCCTCTTTTTCCTGGGCCTAGGTCACTGAGGGTGCTCGGGTTTCCATCCCGATCACATTTTTACCCTTCGGTTCCTAAAATACCCTTTTGTATCGTTTTAGAAATTTCGGCAGCATTTCGACTTAATTTTTAGATTCCCGGCGTTTAGGAAACGCCTCAAAACCATCTAACCAAATTCTAATCTACCACGTACTATACCAGAGGCCTAATTTTTACATAAAGCTCAACTTTTTACGTAAAAATTCTCACATTTCGCATACATTTTCGTTTTTTGACATTTCATTCATTTTATTCTTTTTTTTCTTTTCTTTTTATAATTTGAATACAAATTACATATAAATCATTCCAATACATAAATAAGGAATGAAGGGAAACGAAATCGCTACCGAAATCGTCCCATCGATGATTGGACGAACTGTTCGGTCTCGACCGCGCAAACTTTTTATCTCTTTTCTTCACGTTCAAAATCCCGGTTGGCAATTCTGATGCCGCAGATGTGTCCAAAACGTCAAAAATAGGCCAACGGGCCATTCTTCATTTTTTCGCCCCCAGGTCGCCATTGACCGGCATTGCTCGCGTTGACCGACGTTGACCGGCAGCGAACGGCGGTGGCGTGAAAAACGGAGGTGTCCACTTTGAAGATCTCAACGAGAGGAGTCCATTGGTGGTGTCAATTTCACCATTGGAGGCTCCGATCGTCGACAATCGGCCTCGAAAACTCGACCCACGACGGCGGTGTTGAATCTCTGCCGTGCCGGGATTGTTGCCTGAAATTGTTTAAGGGCTTTTGCTCCCCATTGAACTCTGATCATTTTGGTACCCCCAGCGTCCCTCAACTTGGCCCGAAACATTGAGTTTCACGGTGGCTTCATGGCGGTGACGTCGCGATGTTGGGCGGCACAATCCGGCAGCTGTTGAGGTTAAATGAGCTATGGGTTTTGTTCTCCTCTTCACCATGAAACTTTTGGGACTAGAATCGTGTTGATCGGAGGTCAGACGGCGAAGATAAGGCCGTTTGAAATTTCCGACCATCGACGGCTTCAGGCGGCGCGTGCGGTGTTCTCCGGCGTTGGTTCCGTCGATTCAGCACACCGTTGGACTCAACTCGTCGAGAGCTTTCCAACGAGACCAGCGGTGTCGAAAACGGACACCGTTTCCGGTGATCGGTTACTGTTCACCGACGATGTATGTGTGAGGGAGAAAAATCTAGATAATGAAAATATGGGGCCTTTTCTGCAATTTCGACCTTTTATGCACTTTTTGTCCAAAATTTCAACATGAGCTATCCTGACTAATTTGGGCGTCCTGAATCCAAATATATCAGTTTCGTCGTCATCCGAGGTCATCTCAGTCAGTTTCTGGTACTGTACATTTTTCGGTCAAAATTCTCATTTTGTGCTCAATTGACTAATTTGACCATTCTGATTCCAAATATATCAATTTTATATCAAGAAAATGTCATATTGACCAATTTCTTGATACTGCATATCTCCGGGTCAAATATTACTTTTCATGCTCAATTGACTAATTTGAGCATGCTGAATCTAAATATATCAATTTTAGGTCGAGAAGAGATCATTTAGAACAACTTCTCGATACTGTGTGTAACACACACACGCACTCACGTCTAAAATAACTACTATCAGTATTTTATCTTTTTTGTGCACTCAGCTTACCCTGAGTCACCTACTAACAGTTCACTGTTTTTCACTAACTCAATTCGGCTTGCTCTTACATCACCGAATTCTTAATTTGTAATATCGTTAGAACATTTTATCTCGTTCTACACAATATTAAACACACATTTCACATTTTAAACATGAAATTCATCATGTACATGCAATTTACCATATTCCGAGAACAGTAAAATTTCCTGGTTATTACATTTCATCCTCAGACTGACGGTTAGTCTGAAAGGACCATACAAACATTAGAGGATATGTTGAGAGCTTGTGTCCTATACTTCAAAGGAAACTCGAACTAGAAGCTACCTTTGATTGAGTTCTCATATAATAATAGCTACTATTCCTCGATTAGGATGGCACCGTATGAGGCACTCTATGGAAGAAAATGTAGATCTCTAGTTTATTAGCACGAGACTGAAGAAAAACAGCTTCCCAGCATGGACTTTGTTAAGAATACAACAGCAGATGTAAAGGTTATACGAGAGAGACTGGATACAGCACATAGTCGCCAAAAGAGCTACGCAGATAAACGATGCAGACCCCTCGAGTTTTGAGAAGGAGACTCAGTTTTTCTCAAGGTGGAACCTAAGAAAGGGGTGATGCGCTTTGGGAAGAAACGGAAACTCAGTCCTAGATATATAGGACCTTTCGAGATTATCGAGAGAATCGGGAAGGTAGCCTACAGATTAGCACTCCCTCCCAAATTAGCTTCCGTACATAATGTTGTTCATGTCTCGATCCTGAAGAAGTACGTGCTAGACAGCTCCCACATTTTGAGCCAAGAACCCATCAAAGTCCACGCTGATCTGATGTACAAGGAGAAACCCTTGCGGATCTTAGCTAAAGAAGATAAAGGACTTAGGAATAAGGTTATACCGCTTGTAAAAATATTGTGGTAGAACCATAATATAGAAGAAGCCACGTGGGAACGAGAAGAAGATATGAAAAGAGACATCCCCAATTTGTTCTAATTTTCGAGGATGAAAATTTTGTAAGGGGGGTAGGTTGTAAAGACTGCCCCATTCATGTAACCTACATACTGTTTAATGAGAATTCAAGGAATTGATTGGAAATAAATCGGTGTCTTTTAGTGCAAATTTAAAGAACATAGTCAGGAAATGTTAGAAGCCATGTGAGTGAACATGGTCGTGTAGTGTAACACAGTTAGGTACATTGTCGTATAAGTGGCCGTGTACCACTTGGGTTGATGAACGTGTAGAAGGTCGTGTTCTAGAATGTGGTAGTGTTGAGAAATCCCAACTAGTACACGCCCGTGTTGCCTTGTACAGCCCACATGAAAAACCGTGCAGAAGGCTATGCACTAAGTAGAGAGCCACTGTCAAGACTCTCGTAATGCATGAAACCTAATTACTTTGTAGTGAGTAATTAAGTTGAAAAATATAGTATATTTTCCAGTTGAATAGATTAAATAGGAACAGTAATGTTTAATTACTATTCATGCAGTGAAAGGGGCGACCGACAGTGAAATCGGTCCACCCTATTATGTGTATGAGTGTATAAGATGCGTAGTGTCAGAAATTGGTCCAGACGACCACTTCTTGACACAGGACTGGTAAGCAAGTCATCAGTACGCTCAGACTGGTTATCTAAGCGTAGCAGCGATAGTAACCTTAGCAAGGGCACGGTATTGAGAAAATGGTCCAGATGACCTCTTCTTACCAAGAAACCGACAAAATTGGAGTCAGAACACTCAGCCTAGTCAATTAAATAGAAAATAGTGAATAGTAAATAGTAGACAACGCAGTGCCAAGTTAATGGCTAAGACGGCCTTAATTTGACTTAAAACTGATGTATTAACAGTCAGCAGGCTCAATTTAGTCAATTGAGCATAAAATAAAAATTTTTGTTTGAGAGATATTTAGTATCAGGATGAGGGTCAAGATGACCTTGTCTTGCCCCGAAACTGATATATTTAGACTCAAAACACCCAAATTAGTCTATCAGGCACCTGACACGTTTTTTGAGGTTGGGTTACACAGATCTTGAAAACTAGTCCAGACGACCTCAAATGGATGTAAAATTGATAAAATTGAAATCAGCGTGTCCAAATTAGCCCAAAGAGGCTGTGTTTGAAATTTCACACGAGAACGCCTCTTTATGCATATGCAAGGACAACACAGTATAAACATAACCACAGTATAGAAAATATAGTAAAATGGACACAAAATGGGCTCATAGGCAGTACACCCAACTAGGAATGAACAGTATAAAAATCGCATTCAGAAAATTCAATTTCGGGTGAAAACTAGAACACTGCCGAGAAAGGACCGAACACCACTGTAGAAAATTAGACTGCAAAGAGAAGCAAATACAGATGAATTTTACCCCTCAAAGTCCATGTGCACTAGTTGAAAAAGCAGCTATTTTTAGTTGCAAAAATAACCCAAAAGGTGGCAATAAAATATTGCAAAAGTTATGATACCTTTTGATTAAACAATTCAAGATTTTCATCACATAGCCAACAAAGGAATTTTTAAATTGGCCACCTTATCCTTGCGCAACCCCCTCAGTTTTTAAGGGCTGGAATTGCAGTAAATTTTTATGCAAATTAGCAGAAGATTGGCTTGATTAATTAAGCTTAAGGTTGGTTAATTTTGCTTAGGTTTTATCTATAAAAGGGTGACCATGGCTGGTTTTGTTCTTTCTTTTTGCACACCCCAAAGACACAAACTCTTCCCCTCTCTATCAGCTAAAAATCTGACCCCTCCCTTCAGCCAAAATCATCCATTTGCAAGCCAAAAACCCAGCCAAAAGCTTGCCAAAAATCAGCCCCCACCTAGGTTGTGTTGGAGCCATACTCTCAAGCCATTCCAAGTTCATTCAAGGGTAAGATTTTTGAATCAATCTTTGTGTTTTTAGTTGTTATTTTGGTTTGATGTTAAGCGAAAATTTTTTATGTCATTTCTAGCACAAGCTGACCCCAAACTCCCTTGGTTATCAGGAAAGGGGTCTAGACGACCTTTTCTCAGCCCAAAATTGATATATTTAGACTCAGTATACTCAAATTAGTCAATTAAGCACAAAACACATTTTTCGAGAAGGGAACATACAGTAGTCGAAAATAGATCCAGATGACCTCAGATCGATGTAAAACTGATAAATTTAAAATCAGCACATCCAAATTAGTCATGATAGACTGTGTTTGAAATTTCGTACGAAAAAATTTCGTTATGCGTGCGCAGGATCAATGCAGTCTAAGACACAACCACAGTATCGTAAATGAATAGTAAATAGGCACAAAGTGGGCTCATAGGTACTACAACCTAACTTGAAATAATCAAAATAAGAATCAGACCAAGAAAATCCAATTTTCGGCCAAGGTTTAGAACATTGCCAAAAAATGACTTAGTACCGAAAGAGGAAAATTAGACTGTGAAGAAAAGACAACACAGATGAATTTTCCCCCTCAAAATTTGTGTACTACAGCTAGAAAATTAGAAAGCAAGCAACCCTAGAAACAAGAAAAAGTTTTCCCTAAAGTAAGGAATATGTTGGTAGCTGTTGAATAAAAAAAATGCAAAAGTTGATGGACAACACACTAGTAACTTTTGCAAGCATTTAATACAATTTTGGCCTCATTTTTCAGCAGCCCCATCGGTTTTTGGAGGGCAGCCAGTAGTAAAATTTGTCCCTTAGATTAGCTAAGATTTGGCTTAATTAAGGTTGCTTAGAGTTGATTAATTTTGCCTAGGGTTTGTCTATAAATAGGTGTGCATGAACTTTGGCACCACTTTCTCTCTTTTGCATACCAAAAGCCACCGAAAATCACAAACCTTGCCCTTCATTTTCTCTGCTAGAAAACCGACGCCGCCAGCCCCCAAAACACAGCCAAAAACAAGTAGGAAAAAATCAGTAAAAACGCATTAGAGTGGCGTAGTGGAATAATAAAAAAATTTTCAAGATCGTTAAATATCTCGTGATACCATATACAATAAACTAATAACAATAAAACTCAGACCTCAAGAGGACACCAAATTGCAGGAGGAGAACGACTGGAGGGCTTCAACCAACTAGCCTTCTCTACTATTCTCCAATTCCCAGATGGCAGAGTGTGTGGGCACTCGGTTCCTCGACCAGTATGCTAGCACTGCTAGTCTCCTTCCGACCACCCAGATCTCTAAAGAACTTATTATCACGGTGAGTTATGCAACAATAAGCCTACTCACCTAAGAGTCTGTGATCTGAGAGAACTAGAGTGGTAGAACCCCTATTTATAGACTGGCATGAGGTAATCCCTTGAATTCAAATTAGACTAGGAGAAGATTTTCTCCCTTATCCATAACCACAAAATCCAAATTTTTCTAAGCCAAAATCCATGTGATATTTTTAGCCACATTTAGGGATTTCATAATCCAAATTCAAACAAGATTTTAACTTGAATTTTATCTCCTCATTTATCCATATAAAAAGATTTCCCCTAATGCCATAAAAAAGACTAGATTCGGCCATTTAAAAGTGAGAAGAATCAAAATCCAAATAGGATTTTCTAGTTTGAATTTAATCTCACTCTTATCCACTAAAAACCAAAAATTCTCCTAGGATTTGTCCATAAATTTTCATCCACTTTAGGGAGGGAAAGAATCAAAATTCCTCTAGGATTTTCTTGCTTGAATTTCCCTTGAATCTTATCCACAAAAATCGAAAATATCTTGGAGGATTTTCCTCAACAAATTTTGGCCACTTTAGGTTAGGATTAGGATTCAAAATTCAAGTAGAATTCAAACAAGATTTTCCTCTCCTTTATCTATATCAAATTCGAATTCTAACCCTATGGAATTATCCATAAAAATTAGAATCCTTCATGGATTGTGATTCAAAATTTGAATTCAAATTTCAAACTTCAAATTTCAAAATTCAAATTTAAATTTTGAATTCAAATTTCAAATTCAAATGTCAAATTTGAATTTCAAATTTAAATTTCAAATTCAAATTTCAAATTCAAAATTTAAATTTCAAATTTTAAATTTCAAAATTCAAATTTTAAAATCCACAAAAAGTTGTATTTCAAATTTTGTTCTCATGAATAATTTTCTACAACTCCAATTCAATCTCAAATAAAATCATGGCAACTTTATTTGGAGTTTGAATAATTATGTACTCTATTATCCAAAAAATAATTCAAATTTAACCAGAGAGAATCTTGTCTTCCATTCTTATCATATGTGTACACCATCCATATCCATGCAAAGACAACTAGCTAGTAAGTATAACCTGATCAATTCGCAATCCGTTAAGGAATTATGTGGAGCTAGTAGAGGGACCAATTGAGCATATATAATCGTCTCCCATGAATCCATATGATCATTATTCTATACCGAACAACTCAATTATATGATCACTAATTTCAAAGTCACACCACTATAAACCTGAAACTGAACTCTCAATTATATACCGTATTACGAAAGCCTATGATAAGCTAATGTCCAATGACCTTGTCATGTATGCAAAACCCTCATATGATATCCATGATCAGCCTTAGGTCAAAGTCCGTTAAATCCTACTGATCAGGCTATCTTAAACTTCCATTATACTACCGAATAAGAAAATAATTATTCACCATATATGAATAAGAAGTCATCCGCCCAGCTGACGACCCAAGGCCTTGTCCATTTTGACATCCAGTATAATGCCTTTAAGAGGATACCTTTAACTCCTTAGAGTTATGATTCCGATATCTGTAAACAAACCCTTACTGGTGTTTGGTCCCCTCTAGAATACACCAGTATATAATCCCTCATTATCTTAAGATACTTGAGTATATGCTTTACTGCTTGCAAGTGGTTGGTTCCAGGATTCGCTTGATATCGACTCACCATACCTACTACAAAACATATGTCTGGGTGAGTATAAAGCATAGCGTACATAAGGCTACCCACAGCGGATGCATAAGGGACCTTACTCATACGCTCTCTTTCTTCCGATGTCTTGGGACAGTCATCCAATGAAAGAGTTAGACCAGCAATGGAAGGTTGTGAACCTTTCTTTACCTCTTGTATTGCGTACTTGTCAATTATTTTATCTATGTATGAAGCCTGGGATAATGCTATCATTTTGTTCTTTTGATCTCTAAAGAGACGAATGCCTAGAATATAATTAGCTTCTCCCAAGTCCTTTATGTCAAATTATTGGTGCAACCAAAGCTTGACTGATGATAAATTCCATACATCATTCCCAATGAGCAGTATATCATCAACATAGAGTACTAAAAAGACCACTTTACTATCTTTAATACGTTTATAAACACAAGGTTCATCAATGTTTTGCTCAAAACCGAATATTTTGATCGCTTGATCAAACCTTTGGTTCCATGAGCGGGATGCTTGCTTTAATCCATAAATGGATCTAAGCAATTTGTAGACTTTTCATTCTTGGCCTTTCACCACAAACCCTTCGGGCTGTATCATGTAGATACTTTCCTCAAGATGGCCATTTGAGAATGCTATCTTGACATTTATTTGCCAGATCTTGTAATCAAGAGTCGCAGCAACGGACAAAAGAATACGGTTAGACTTCAGCACAGCAACAGGCGAAAAGGTTTCATCGTAATCGATTCCAACCTTTTACGTGCACCCCTTTGCAACTAGTCTAGCCTTGAAAGTTTCCACTCTCCCTTCCGCATCCTTCTTTCTATTGTAGACCCACTTACATCCAATGGGTTTTATCCCATCCGGTAGATCCACAAATTCCCAAACAGAGTTGGATTTCATAGAATCTATCTCATTGTTTATGGCCTGTTTTCAAGATTTAGAATCAATATCATTTATAGCTTCATCATAAGTGACCGGATCATCCTTATGCTCATAAATCTCGGCCTGGTATACCTCAGCATCATACATGAAGAAATTAGGCGTCGTTGAAACCCTCCAACTACGATGAAACACCCTAAATTGTTGATCGTCTACAGGTATTTCATTGGAACTCAGACTTGCATCCAAGACCAAAACCTGTGGAGCAGTTCTTTCACTCGACAACTCCTTTAGTCCTACTTTACTTCGAGGCTTAAAGTCATTCATGTGACTTTCCTCCAAGAATGTCGCATGGATTGATAGAATGACTTTTTGTTCCTTTAGGTTATAGAACAGACCTCCCTTAGTTCCCTTAGGATACCCTACAAACATGCATAATTCTAATCTTGATTCCAACTTTTTCACATTCCCATCCAGTACATGTGCCGAGAGCCCCATATTCTCATATGTCCAAGGGAGGGCTTCCTGCCACGCCACAATTCATACAAAGTCCTGAGAATTGACTTACTTGGAACTTGGTTCAGAATATAGTATGCTGTTTGTAGTGGATATCCCCAAAATGATAATGGTAGCATTGAATAACTCATCATGGACCGTACCATATCTAATAAGATCCTGTTTCTCCTTTTGGCTATACCATTCTGTTGTGGAATACTAGGTGTAGTCAATTGGGATAATATCCCATTTTTTACAGGATGTCCTAGAAATTCATCAGAGAGGTATTCGCCATCTCGATCAGATCCAAGTGTCTTTATGGATTTACCCAATTGCTTTTCCACTTCCGCACGATACTCTTTGAACTTGTCAAAGGTTTCACTCTTGCAGTGCATCAGGTACACATATTCATACCTCAAGTAATCGTCTATAAAGGAGAAATAATGCTTGAACCCTCCTTGTGCTGTGACGTTCATGGGGCTACATAGTTCAGTGTGCACAATTTCTAAGAGTTCCTAAGCCCTAGTACCCTTAGCTCAAAAAGACCTCTTAGTTATCTTACCCTCAAGACAAGACTCACATTGAGAAAGACGTACCTCCTCCAGAGATTCTAGAGGACCGTCCTTCACCAATCTTTGAATCCTATCCTGATTAATATGACCAAGTCATAAATGCCAAAGATACGCCTTGTTAGAGTGAGAAACTTTCAACCTTTTAGAGTTATCTATTAATTCGGTGTCAAGAAGTGAGTATATGCTTGGTTTGATCATATATGGGTTTCCATCCATCCATCCAGAATAGATAAAAGACTTATTTTTATGAATATCAACTCTTTTACTAAAAGAAACTGAATAAGAATCCTTTATTAAATAAGCTATCGATATAAGGTTCCTCCTAAAATTAGGAACATAAAAACAGTATTTCAATAATATAAATATAAATTCATCAAAATAAAGATAAACGTCTCCCACTGCCTCAGCCACCACCAAGCTATCGTTACTGGTCCGCAATGAGAGGCTCCTTGTGACGCCTTAAATTTTATTTAAGGGCCAATATATAATTTAAATAAAATTAGTGTGCCAAAAATTAATTAAAAATCTTTTGGAAACCCTAGGTTGGTTTCCTAGTCAAATTCCACTCAAAAAGTCAACAATTTTGACTTCAAAAACCCTAAAATATTCGGCCATTACTTAGGATTTTAATTAAAATTTAAATTCCATAAATCTAAGGAGGATTCAAACTCAAATTTCATCCCTTAAATGTAAAGAAGAAATTCGGCCCTAAAGTGTAGGAAATAAAGGAGATTTTATTTGAATTAAAAGCTAGGTCAAAACTCAATCAAAATTCAAATTATTTTTCCTTAAAAACTAATGGGTAATTTTGGTCACTTAAGGAGAAATAAGGAGAGAAAAACCCTAGCCTCAAAACAGCATAAAAACTTTCCCTTTTGCCCCTCAAAAGATTCGGCCAAACAAGGAAGCAAAAAGGAAAGAAAAACCTAGTATAAAAACCCTCTTTCAACTCTCATTCACCTTTCCTTCCTCTCCCAAAATTCGGCCAGCCTCCCCTTGTTTCCTCTCTAAATTCTCCTCTCCTAAAACACACCAAAACAGCAAGCAAAAACCTACCTAAAGGCAGCTCAAAGATTCAACAACTTTTGAGACAAAAACAAGGTGAGAAATCAACTTTTTCCTTCCTTCTCCTTTTGATTTTAAATCTGAAATTTATATGGTTTTCTCCACTGTTTTCCCTACTGTTTTGAAGACTCCAACACTCACACAATTTCAGCCAAAAAAGAGACCAAGCATCAAAAATAGTGCAGCACAAACAAGGTGTGATTTCTCTCTCTAAAACCCTAAAAATTCTGCCTTATTGATCCCCTTTCAAAAAACCCTATTATCACATGTGTAAATTTTATGATTTTTGCCAATTTGATTCTTGGGTTGTGTTAATGACATATAAATAAGGTTCTCCACGAAATTTCATGATCATTGGATGAAAATTGAATTGGTTTGAGGCTAATTGAATCTCGGACAGGAAAAACGAAAATCTGGAAAATTGCCATATGAACAGTAAACTTGTGTCAACCATAACTTGAGTTTTAAAAATGATTTTCGAGTAAATCTTGAGCCTAAAATTAAATTCAAGATGTCCCCTAAATGCCTGAAAAATTTCAGAACCAAAATCATCCGTTGGCCTAGTCAAAGTATTTTTCTAATATAGGTGGTCAGAACTGCCAGTTTTTGAACTGAAACCGAAACCCAAATTTTATGCCTGAAAACAACCCCTCGGTTTTTGGCCTAGTTGAGTAACCAAACGATGTCTAAAATTATAAAAATTATATGGAATTAAAGCTACGGATGTCTAATTTAACATATTAAAAATTTAGAATTTTTGGGATTAAAAATGAATTAATATTGATTTTACAGTCAGCCTAGGTCACTCTGCCCATGTCCAGTAATATCCTAACTTAGAGTTTTTTTTTCACAAATTTTAAATCCCAAATGTTTATTGAACATTTTAAAATCCTTTTGTGGCACACTAAAATGATTGGATGATTATGTCTAGACCTAGACTGATCATATGTTGTGATTATAGGATTTATTTGACGTTCTTGCTTGATTCGTGGATCACGTCATCGCAATGCTTGTGCGATAATCGAGGTAGGACTTTCTAGCCTTTTCTGAGAGTAGTCAAGTGTTTTAAATTTCCTTGTTTTATCGATGGCATGCTGTTTTCAGTTTATGAAATTATTATACTGTTTTTGATGAAATAAACGCATGCAAAGTGTTTTGTAATAAATGTGTATTTTAAAGCATGTTTTGATTAATGACATAATATAACTTGGTAAATACCATCTTTTGAATAATCCGGTGAACATAATTGAGCTCTAGTTCACGATCATTATAAATGATGCGTGCGTCCCAAAGTTGATGCCATGGGAGAAGGTCCCTAAACCTGCGCAGGGCCGTTCGGCCTATTTAGACCGTAACGAGATGATCTAGGATAATTCAATTCGAGGCATGTATATTATAGCTACGACAAGTCCTCACTCAAAATATGATGGTTTATTTTAATGATTTAAATTTTTTTTAATATTGGGGCACGTATATTGGAGCTACGCTAAGTCCTCAGCAGAATAAAACTTGTATAGAAAATGTTTTCACGAAATTGTTGATTATTTTTGGAAATGATTATTATGCCATGTATTCTTAAATTGTTGATTATCTTTGGAAACGAATATTATGTCATACTTTTAAATGTTATCTGTTTAACCCACCTTTATTTCTATCCTACTGAGCTAGCGCTCAAGTCCCTTTTCTTTGTGATTTTGAAATGACTACTTCCAGGTGTGGGAGGTAGCAGTTTCGAAAATCGTTGAGCTATCCGTTTCTACCAAAGATGATGCTATCCGTTTTCTCCATCTTCTTCTTTCTGTTTCTCGTTCTGATGTAATGAGACCTTAAGTTTGGGCTTTATTTCACGTTATTTAAATTTCATGCTTGGGAATATTTTATGGTTGGTAATTTCTTTTGAAGACCGATTTTGTGTTTGGTTTCCGCATTAAAAAGTATTCATTTTCTACTTTATTTTATTATGTGGTTATGATGCTACTTTATAAATAATTAGGCTTAGCTGAATTATGATATTGACCCGCTTTTCGTAATAAATGTTTTTCCTTAAATCTCGGGTTGATATCATGATTTGGCTGCCGTGTCACGTGTCTAAATTATGGTCCGTGACACTCCTATCATGTAGATTTTTCATTTCCCCAAACTCCTGCCTAGAAACACAAACATGGTTAATGGCTCCCAAATCAATGACCTAAGTGTTTTTAGATTCTTTCACTAAACACACTTCTAAATAATGAAGTTCCTTACCTTTCTTGCCCTTAGCGGCTAGGAATTCCCGGCAAGCTTTTGTTGAAGTGACCTACCTTCCCACAGTGGAAGCATTTGGACTTTTTAGGGTCCTTGGGCTTCTTGTTCTTCTTCTTCTTCTTCCCATCCGAGACAGGAGGATTAGAACAACTAGAAGCCACTTGCTTCTTATTTGGCCTCTTCCTCTTCCGTGAGGGTTTGGAAGATTCTGCCAAATTAGCCTCGCCTTTGGGTTGGACCGCATCCCGTCCTTGATCATCTGCTCATAAGCTTGGAGTTGCTTAATGAGCTCGGTGAGTCCTAACTCCCTTGTCACCAGATTGTATGCAGCCTTAAACCCTACATAATCTTTTGACAGAGTTTTAAACACCATCTCGATTTGGGTGTTGTAGTCCAACTCAACACCGTTCTTGGCAGCCTCAGTAAAGAATCCCATTCGAGTGATCATATGGTCCTTCATCGGAGTACCTGCCTTTTGCTCAAAGTTCATTATGCTGGTAATAGCATACTATCGACCCAATTTTTCTTGGCCTCCAAACATGTCCTCCAGATTTTCCATGATCTCCCTAGTAACTTGATAAGTCTCATGCTGCTTTTGTAAAGCACTCATCATACTAGTAAGTATGTAGTGCCAAGCTATCTCATTGGATTCTCTCCAATGAGTATAGGCAACTGGGACCTCCTCAAGTGGTGTATCAGCCTTGGGCCCAGGTGGGCATGGTTCGTCCAGCATGAACTTATGTCTCTCACAGTTGAGAACTATCAGTAGATTTCTCTTCCAGTCTTTGTAATTATCACCATTAAGTTTATTTTCAGTAAGTATTGAAATGAGGGGTGTCGGTGACATTTTGAATTGAAATAAAATTATACTAGACATCATTACAAAGCCCAAGCAAATATAGAGATAATTTTGCAAATAAAACATACAAGTATGTTCCTACATGAAACTTGAAAAAACATGTAGCATTGCAATAGTAATTCTCAGCACCCATTGCCCCAAGCTACTTAGGGGTGGTCATGAGACAAATAGCTGGAACATGGATCCCATCCAATTAATATATGTTGCCTTAAATCCTTCAAGGTTAAGACATATATTAATAACTGCTAATTTTGGCCACCAATTTAGTTAAAAGAGCTTCTAGGGAAGATTAATAACTAAACGAGTCTTGAATGTATAACCATTATTTACGTAGCTCGATCGATGTCCTGCCAAGCCACCGAGGGGTGGTTATGAATAGAATCATGCCCAAACACATTTTTCACATAGGAGATCCAACCTAGTATATCGACGGTGGTAAACACCTATAGAGGGGTGTGGTCAGGGTAGAACTGACGCAAGGTGTTACCATGCTTTCATATATGGATCAACAATGGAGGCCGTGGGTTTTGTTTGAAACCCTCTCCCACTCAATATTTTGAAAAACATGCAAGTTTTGACAAATATGTATGATCAATATAGTTCGAGCGGCATTCACCTATCTTATATGACATGCTATCAAATATGCATACAATTCATCCATCAACACATATTCATCCATCCATGACATATTACAGAAAAAATAATTGATAGGTAAATAATCAAGCCATAGTTCCATCTTGGAACAAAGAAAATAAAGATTACAAAATTCCATCCAAAGCATTCTTTGGGTCTTGAATTTTGTTCCGTCTTTTTGTATCAATCTTCATGTAGCTCTCCATTTATTTCTCATCCCAAGAATCATTTAAAATTTAAATTCCAAAAATTTAAATTTCAAATTCGAATTTCAAATTCAAATTTTAAACAATTTAAATTTCATGTGTAATAATATGTAATTTCAAAAATTTTCAATTACATATTTTTAAACATGATTTAAAATTAAATCTCAAATTTAAAAATCAAAATTTTTTGATTTTCGGCCTGTCAGCCCCTAGGACCCGGAGGCCCGTAGCCATCGTGGGCAACCCCCAACCCCCGGCGGGGCTGGCAGCCCACGGCCATGGGCCGGGTGCAGCCCTATCGGGCTGCAGGCTAAGCTTACAGTCTTAGGCTGCATGCCCGGGCGGGCACAGCAGCTGCCAGGCTATAGGCAGCGCCTGCAGCCTGGCCGACTGCTCCCGGGTCTCAGCCAGCCCCTTAGGGGGGCCATGGCCACCCCTTGGCTGCAAGCAAGGCCTATGGCTGTGGGTGGTCAGGCCTGGACAGGGGCTGCTGCAATCCCACCAAGGCCGGTGGCCTATCCCAAGGGGGTCCATCCTCGATTTCCGTGGCATATTCTAATTTACCCATTAGGATCTCTAAAAATTAATTTGAATCCTAATTAAATTGGAATTTTCCACGCTAACAAAATTTCAATCTTTAAATTAAATTTAACTTTTGGGAAAAAATAAATTACGGTCTTCAAACTTCAATCTCCTCCAAGAATAATTACATAAAATTTCCTAAACCGTTTCCGGTCTCCAAAAATTCTAATCATAATAATTATAAGAGACAAAAATTAAAATCCATGGGAAAATTATGGTGATTATAAACCGATCCCATGGTTGCATAAAAAATCCTAGATACAATTTTCTAAATTCGAAGGAGCCATAACTGGCATAAAACAAGCATGCTTATAATAATTCAGAAAATTAAAATAACCACATACTACATACATAATACATGATAACAACATAATGGAAACCTAGAATACCATTCTCTAAATATCAAATCCATACACAAATAAATATCCATGGCTTTGATACCAATCGTATGGAAAAATGATAAACATACATCAGAGTGGCATAGCGGAACAATAAAAAAATTTTTAGGATCGTTAAATATCTTATGATGTCATATACAATAAACTAACAACAATAAAACTCATACCTTAAAAGGACGCCAAACTACAGGAGGAGAATGACTAGAGGGCTTCAACCAACTAGCCTTCTATGCTATTCTCCAATTCTCGGAGGACAGAATGTGTGGGCACTCAGTTCTTCGACCGGTATGCTAGTACTGCTACTCTTCTTCTGACCACACAGATCTCTAAAGAACTTATTGTCATGGTGAGTTATGCAACAATAAGCCTGCTCACCTGAGAGTATGTGGTCTGAGAGAACTGGAGTGGTAGGACCCCTATTTATAGATTGGCATGAGGTGATCCCTTGAATTCGAATTGGACTAGGAGAAGATTTTCTTCCTTATCCATAACCACAAAATCTGAATTTTTCTAAGCCAAAATCCATGTGATATTTTTGGCCACTTTTAGGGATTTTGTAATCCAAATTCAAACAGGATTTTAACTTGAATTTTGTCTCCTCATTTATCCATAAAAACTGATTTCCCCTAGTGCCATAAACAAGACTAGATTCGGCCATTTAAAAGTGAGGAGAATCAAAATCCAAATAGGATTTTCTAGCTTGAATTTAATCTCACCCTTATCCACTAAAAACTGAAAATTCTCCTAGGATTTATCCATAAATTTTTGTCCACTTTAGGGAGAGAGAGAATCAAAATTCAACTAAGATTTTCTTGCTTGAATTTCCCTTGAATCTTATCCACAAAAACTGAAACTATCTTGGAGGATTTTCCTCAACAAATTTTGGCCACTTTGGGTTAGGATTAGGATTCAAAATTCAAGTAGGATTCAAACAAGATTTTCCTCTCCTTTATCCATATGAAATTCAAATTCTAACCCTATGGAATTATCCATAAAAAATTCGAATCCTTCATGGATTATGATTCAAAATTTGAATTCAAATTTCAAACTTTAAATTTCAAAATTCAAGCTTCAAATTCAAAATTCAAATTTAAATTTTGAATTCAAATTTCAAATTCAAATGTCAAATTCGAATTTTAAATTTAAATTTTAAATTCAAATTTCAAATTCAAAATTTAAATTTCAAATTTCAAATTTAAAATTTCAAAATTCAAAATTCAAAATTCAAAATTCAAATTTCACAAACCACAAAAAGTTGTATTTTAAATTTTGTTCCCATGGATAATTTTCTACAACTCCAATTCAATCTCAAATAAAATCATGACAATTTTATTTGGAGTTGGAATAATTGTGTATTCTATTATCCAAAACAAAATCTGAATTCTGCCGAAGAGAATCTTGTCCACCATCCTAATCCCATGTCAACACCATCCATGCAAAGTCAACTAGCTAATAAGCATACACTGATCAATTTGCCAACCGTTAAGGAATTATGTGGAGCTAGTAGTGGAACCCATTGGATATATATAATCGGGCTCCCACGAATCCATATGATCATTATTCTGTATCGAACAATTTAATCATATGATCACTAATTTCAAAGTCACACCACTATAAACTTGAAACTGAGCTCCCAATTATATACTATGTTACGAAAGCCTGTAACAAGCTAATGTCCAATGACTTTGTCATGTATGCAAAACCCTCATATGATATGCATGATCAGCCTTAGGTCAAAGTCCGTTAAATCCTACTGATCAGGCTATCTTAAAGTTCCATTATACTACCGAATAAGAAAATGATTATTCACCATATGTGAATAAGAAGTCATCCACCCAGCAGACGACCCAAGGTCTTGTCCATTTTTATATCCAGTATAATGCCTTTAAGAGGATACCTTTAACTCCTTAGAGCTATGATTCTGATATTTGTAAATAAACCCTTCATCATATACAAGTTATGCACCTAACAAACGGTCTATAAGCTTACTACCTCTAAGACGTTTTAGCCATTGGAACATCAAAGTACACAAGTCATATACATGAAGTAGTTCATTTACTCAGGATTTAGGTTATTGCATAATGAATGTCAAAAGTAGATTGATCCACTTATAGCGGACTATGTAGATCAATCACGCTTTAGTCCCAGTCTAATATGTCACCACCAAGCAACATATCTATGTCTCTACTTGAGAGTCTATGCTCTGGACAGTTAAGACAAACCGTCCCCACCATGGCTTTAGACAATATAATTTAACATGAGTTAGATGCTCAGTCTAACCCCATAGACTACAGACTTTAGTTTAGACTGCTTACTTTAGAACATTGTCTTCTTGCATACAAAAATCCATTGCATGCAACGTTCTAACAGTTTTAATACAAGCAGGCAGTGAGACATATTTGCTTACATTTACTTTAACATGTAAATAGAATAAGGACAAATAGTAATGTAATGAATAACCTCTATATTATAATTTTATTATCCAGTTCAAAATAAATGCATCAAAATGTCTCTCATGCTTAGGGAATTTCCTAACAAAACACACCAAAAACTCAGCCAAAAATTAGCCACACTCTAGCTTGTGTTGGAGCCAATTCTTCGAGTCACTTCAAGGGCACTTTGAGGTAAATTGCTAGGATACTTTTCTTATGGTTTTAGTTGGTTATTTGGCTTGGTTAACTAAGGAAATTTTTGTGTTTCTTCTTAGCCCAAGCCAACCCCTTCTCACCCTTGATCCACACAGATTTTTGGTCACCAATCTTGGTTCAGTTGTGCTAGTTCAAGCACACAAAGATAAAAATTGAAATTCTCTTATGGTTTAGCCTCCTTTTAAGTTTTGAGATCAAAGAAATTTATTGTGTATTTCAAGCAATGCGTTATAATAAGTTTATTTTAAAACTTTAGCATTTTGTATTTATGTTTTTTTGCTTATATGGTTGTGATTTAAGTTTTTATGGATGGTTGGATGTATGGACATTTTAAGGTTTGGCTAGAAACCAAACCTGACCCAGATTTTAGCCACAGTTTTTCAGATTTTTGAGCATGTTATAGACCGATTTTGAGATTTGTAAAAATGGAAGTTTTAGGAAATTTCGTTACGGTCATTTTTGCATTAGCCTTTGGGCAAAAATGATAGCAAGATCGGTTTTCGGAGCAGTTTATAGCCGGAGTTCAAAACTGGGACTGAAACCTGGGTAAAGGGGACAGTCTCGGGTTTTTATAGAAATGAGCAACTTAAATTCTGAACTGGATCTCGGGCTTAACATGAAAGTTTTAGATCTCGTTGAAAACTAAAAGATGGCTTGTGTGAGTTTTAAAAATTCGACCGTTTAGGCCCCAAATAGAGCAGTTTTTAAATAACCGAAAAACTGGTAGATTTCTAAAACTGGGATTAGTTTTAGCCAAGGGTTTGTAAGGTTTAGGACCTGTTAGAGTTTGAATCAAGCTTCGAGGTGAACACGGAAGTTGTTCATCTCGTCAAAAATTAAAAGTATCATGTTCATCAAGTTTGCAAATTCAATCGTTTAAAATGAGTTACAAACAGTTTTTCGAAAAAGGGTTCAAAAACCCTCTTATCAAATGAACACCAAAATGCTTTTTTTTTTTTTAAACAAGAAAAATGGTTTTAAGAAAAACACCCTCACTTTCCAATGGGGTGCAAGGGAAATCGTGTTCAAAACCTAAGGAAAGGATTTTCACAAAAACGAATGACATTTTTCAATAATAATTTTCAAGGCAGAAAAGTTAACCCAATAGACTACACAATCATCATGCGAGGTAACTAATTAGATAACTAGCACGAACAGATATATAGCCCGTATGCAAGGTAACTGGTTAGTTGACTAACCGGTTAACCAATCAAAATCAAGATAGAAGAGAAAAGGAAACGTTAATTAATTTATTAAGGAGATAAATTAATTACCCATGATTAGAGGTTAAACTCTCAAGAGGAGAGTAGTTGAGCACTGATAAGGATTGATACCCTACAACGATAGAATTTTATTAGTCACTAATGACTATAGTGACCTAAGAGTGAGTTTTAACAGAAATGATTATGATTACAGGAAGATATCTGTATTGTGACAAGGGTGAGAGTACAAATTGTCTGCTGACAGGTAAGTACAACTCCACTTACAGCATGAATGAAATGAGTTTAAAACTGTTGTTTTTACTCTATGTTAAGTATGCAAATTGTGTTTGATGGTTGCATGACATAGCATGTTTCATAATCGCTTTAGATTAATGAACAGTATAATTTGAATGCCATTACATTCCTATCGTATAAGATTAGTAGATAGCCTAGTTGAGCTCATGGCACATCAGACATGATTCCAAAATTGGGTAATAGTTAAGCGTGACATACCAGCCTCTTAAGCTAGAAGAGATTTTTTAGTTTAAGTATAATGAGCCCAAGCCGAGGCTCATAATATATATATAATGAGTCCGAGCTGAGGCTCATAAAGAAAGTATGATCATGGTGAATCTGATGATCTGCGTGTATTTGATACTGACACACGGGCCCTCAGACAATTAAAGAAAGATAATGAATAATGAAGCATAATTGAGCATAATCAGTTTATGCATTGTTCATGATATGCCCTAAATACAGTTATAACATGCTTCTCAGTTACAGAATATGATATGTCTACATGATATGCATTCTGAGTTATGCTACATGATATGTTTCTATGTTTTGTGTGAATGTGTGATATGATTGATAGTTTTAAATATGCCTTTAAGTTATGGCATATGTTTTTAAAGCATGTTTTGTGGATGATATGTTGTACTTGCTAAGCGTAAAGCTCACAGTGTGTGTTCATGTTGTAGGTAAGAGGCCTGTAAGCTAGACACTAATGGACGATGACAGTGGCAGAGGCAGGTGTGAGGGTTGAGGTTATAGATACCATCACGAGTTTGTCTTCTGTACTATGTTGAGTAACCCTTATTGTTTTGAGAACCAAACTTATGTTAAGTAATGACCAGTTAAATAATTCTTGAGTATGTATGTATGTTTAACCTTAAGTTGTATTTAGAATTTTTGTATTCGTAAAGTATATACATGTATGTACATAAATAGTAAAACGTACGAAAAAAAATCCCCTAAAATTATGATACTAAAAACAATAGTTTTAAGTAAGTTAAGTATGTTCAATTTTAAGTAACAAAAGCTTTTAAGTGATGTTCCGAGGCCGCCACGGCTACTTAACATCATGAACATACTTAAGTAAATCACAGCATATATCATCAAACATGGTGTTAGTGTATATTATGTTCATTTATTTTTCGTTCTTTCGTTGTCATTGTTCTTTATTTCATCTCATTCTTTTCTTTTCTTTTCTTTACTTTACTTTAGTTTCACTTGCGGGCCCCATTAATGGTCGTACCTTAATGTAACGTTAACTTTAAACTTCCGCACCTAGGATGCACCCCATCAGATTGGAAGCCATAAACATGAAACCTCACGTTTGGCGACTGGTACGCAAACGTTTAAAGCTTCAGTCTTATTATCTTGCTTATTCTTATTTTTCCTGATTGTCTTTCATATGGTTTCGACCAGGTGACATTCTCATTGCCCCTTAGTCTGGAGCACTTTACATTTCTTTCTTTTATTGTGTGTGTTTTGTTAGACACACTGTTGTGCATATAGCACCTTACATATATACTTTACATTTTATACATAACATATAGATATGTCAAGTCAATTCATGTCTGACTTAGACATGACACATAGCAGTCAATTCATGTTACAGGCAGGAAAATACCTGAACTTACGACATATAACACATGGACATAAACATGTCAACTAAATTCATGTTACGGGCAATAAAATGTCTGAACTAACATACTGCACATGTTGCAGTCAACGAAATGCTTGAACCTACAAATACTTTTGCTCGTATATCTTTTCTTGCTTTCTTAGTTCATAGACATTCCTTCATCTCGTCTGGATCTGGTTTCTATAACCGAAATAATAATGGTTATTTTCAATCCTCATTTCACCTATAAAGCTTAGTAAAACGCAAAAATTCTACGTTTCATTTCCCAATCATGAACTTAGGGGTCTAACATCCCATTTATAACTTTTCTGCCAACTTTTGGCAAAATTATCATTCTGCCCCTAATGGGATTTTTCTTCATAACCTTACTTTTCTTTGATGTACAACTTGGTTTTGGCCCTTAGAATCTTAATTAATCCATTCTAAGTCCATTAGGTCCTTTTTCTATCATTTCTGAAATTTTCGATCAAAATGACCGTTTTACCCTTGATGGATCTTTAGGTCGTATCATTTTTATTTTAATGCTTAAACTGGATTTTCTAAGCCTAAAAATCATAAAATCAACTTTTTAGTCTTTATCGGGTCTTTACCGCTTTAATCGCCTCAATTTTCATACTTAATTCACACCCGTCCCTCGGGTGGTACTATTTTGACATAGGGGTCATTTTTCTTTTTTTTTTTACATTTTGAGATTTCGAATGGGCGGTTTACTAATCCTCAAAACATCCATCCTTCTTTCCTGGGACTAGGTCATCGAGAGGGCCTGGGTTTCCATCCCGACCACATTTTTTTACCTCTCATTTCCTAAAATACCCCTTTCTACCTTTTTATAAATTTCAGCAGCTTTTTCACTTAATTTTTGGGTTCCTGGTGTTTAGGAAATGCATCAAAACCATCTAATAAATTCTAATCTACCATGTATTAAACTAGAGGCCTAATTTTTACTTAAAAATCTTCACATTTCACACATTTTCTTATCCGACCATTTCTCATACCAATAATCCGTAATTAACATATAATCATTCCAATTAATAAATTAAGGAATGAAAGTAGTTAAGATCACTACTGAAGTCATTCAACAACATCCAATGGGTAGGTTAACTCCAATCGGCGATCAAAGGAGCCATTTGATCTCGCGTGCACAAACTTTAATTCATCATTCTTCACATTTGAAATTTCGGTTGGTAAATCTGATGCTAAGGACGTGTCCAAAATGTAAAAAATAGGCCAGAGAGCCATCCTTCAAAAATCAGGGTGTGGTCACCATTGATCGATGTCGACCGTCGTTGACCGACATTGATCGGCGGTGGCGTGAGCCAAGATAGGTGCCAATTTGTAATCTCAACAAGAAGAACCCATTATCGGTGTCAATTTACCGAGTTGAAGCTCCCATCAACGGAAAACACCTCTCCCATGGTGGACAGCGATGGCAACGTTCGATCTCTACTGTCCCAGCATCGATTCATGCAATTGAGTTGGCACTTTTGTTCTTTGCACTATTCTGAGCAATTTGGACTAGGCGGTGTCGCTCACCTCTGCCGGAATCGGTGAGTTCCATGGCGGTGTTATGGCAGCGATGGCGCGACTTTGGGCAGCGTGATCCGGAGGTCATTGAGGTGAAATGAGGTAATAATTTTGTTCTCCTCATCACCACGAATCTATTGGGACCAGAATCACCTCAATCGGAGGTCAGACGACGAAGATACAGTGTTGGGAAATTTCACGCACTCAGACGACTTCGGGTCGCTCGTGCGGCTTCCTTCGGTGGCAGTTCCGTCGACTTAACCCACTGTTAGACTCAGCTCGGTGAGAGCTTTCTAATGAGACTGGCAGTGTCAAAAATAGACATTGTTTTAGGTTCATGGTTACTATTCACTCACGGTGGTGGGGAGGAAAGAGAGAAAAGGAAAAATGAGGGCCTTTTTTTGAAAAAAAAAAAATCCGATCTTTTCTACTTTTATACATATATTTTTTTTGCAAAAATTTTAACATATGCTATACTGACTAATTTGGGCATGCTGAACCCAAATATATCACTTTTACATTCATTCGAGATCATCTCGACCAGTTTTCCAGCACTGCGATTTCCCGATCAAAAATTACTTTTTGTGCTAAATTGACTAATTTGAGCATGCTGATTCTAAATATATCAGTTTTATTTCAAGAAAAGGTTATCTTGACCAATTTCTTGATACTAATATATCTGTGGGTCAAAAGTTATATTTTATGCTCAATTGACTAATTTGAGCATACTGATTCTAAATATATTAGTTTTATATCAAGAAAGGGTCATCTTAACCAATTTCTTGATATTGTGTGTGACACACACAAGTACATACATAAAATCACTACATTTCACATTTTAAACGTGGAATTTATCGTGTACATTCTATATACCAATTTTTCAAGAATGATGAAATTTCCCTGTTGTCATAAAAAGGCAATGCTGAATCTAAATTCTGAGCCCATAGCTTCTTGTACACTCTTCCAAAAATTAGATATAAACCGATTATCCCAATCTGACACTATTGTTGTCGGCACTCCATGTAATCTCACAATGTTAGGGATGTACAATTCTACCAGCTTCTCCAATGTGTATGTTATCTTTACAGGTATGAAGTGAGTTGATTTAGTTAATTGGTCCACCACTACCCATATCGCATCATATCCTTCACTAGTCTTGTGTAATCCAACCACAAAATTCATGGTCACATGTTCCCATTTCCATTCTAGGATTTCTAACGGTTGAACTTGCCTACTGACCATTGGTGTTTAGCTTTGACCTTTTGACATATTAAACAATGACTGACATGTTTAATAATGTCATTCTTCATCTTTCTTTACCAAAAGTGTAGCTTCAAGTCTTAATACAATTTCGTACTGCCAAGATGTATAGAGTAAGGGGTATCATAAGCCTCTATCAGGATTCTTTTCTTCAGATCCTCATTGTCCAGTATACAGATTCTTCCTTGAAAAAGTAATACCCCATCATCAGAGATGTGGAATTCTGACTTTTCATTCTTAGAAGCTTCATTCTTAACCTTCCAAGAATAACATCTAGCTCCAGGGCTTTCTTAATCTCCTCAAGGATCATTGGTTTGAGTTGCATTGCAGCTAATTTTCATGAAATCAGCTCTACTCCTAATGAGGAAATCTCATGTTGAAGCGGTTTGGGCAATTTGTCGATGGCTACTCGTTCTGGTACTGTAGACTTACGACTCAACGCATCTGTTACCTTATTAGCCTTGCTGGGATGATACAAAAATTTCACAATCATAATCTTTTACCAATTCTAGCCATCTTCTCTGTCTCATATTGAGTTCTTTCTGCGTGAAGAAATACTTTAAACTCTGGTGGTTAGTGAAGATCCTACACCAAAACTCCATATAAATAGTGTCGCCATATCTTGAGAGCAAATACGATAGTTGCTAATTCTATATCATGAGTTGGGCAATTCTTCTTATGTTCCTTAAGCTGTCGATAAGCATAAGCTATTACTTTTCCATCCTGTATCAAGATAGTGCCCAATCTCATCTTCAATGTGTCACTATAGATGTCAAATTCTCCCTCATTTTTGGGAATGGTAAGAATTGAAGCACTTGTTAACTATTTCTTCAATTCTTGAAAACTTTCCTCACATTTGCTTGTCCATTCAAATTTTTTTTCTTTGCATGTAAGGGAAGTAAGAGGGGTAGCTAACCTTACAAATCCCACCAAAAACCTACAGTAGTAACCTACTAATCCTAGGAACTCCGAATCTCAGTCACATTCTTCGAAACAGACCATTTGCTAACTGCTTCTATCTTTGCAAGGTCTATTGAAATTCCATCCATAGAAACAACATGTCCCAAGAAATGAACTTTGTCCAGCCAAAATTCATATTTCGAGAATTTTGCATATAGTTGATGTTCCTTCAAAGTGCGTAATGAGATTATGAGATGCTCTTCATGCTCTTTCTGGTCTTTTAAGTAAACAAGAATGTCATCGATGAATGCAATGAAAATTTATCTAGATACTCCTTAAACACTCAGTTCATCAGGTCTATGAAAGCAGCTGGTGCAATCATCAACCCAAAAGGCATAACCAGGAATTCATAGTGTCCATGCCGTGTTCGAAACACAGTCTTTGGAATGTCCCCTTCTTTAATCTTCAGCTGATGATAACCAGATTGAAGATCTATCTTTGAAAAGATCACAGCTCCTTTTAGCTAATCAAATAAATCGTCAATCATAGGCAATGGATATTTGTTTTTAATTGTAACTTTGTTGAGCTCACGATAATCGTTGCACATTTATAAGGTTCCATCCTTCTTCTTAACAAAGAGAATTAGAGCTCCTTATGGTGAAAAGCTGGGTCGAATAAATCCTTTTGCTAACAGTTCTAACAGTTGAGCTTGTAATTTCTTAAGCACTACAGGAGCCATCCTGTATAGAGCCTTAGAAATTGGAGATGTACTAGGCAACAATTCGATCTTAAAGGTGATTTCTTGATTGGGAGGAAGTCCTGGTAATTCTTCTGAAAACACTTATAAGAATTCGTTAATTACAGGTATATCATTCGGTTGCAGCTTTACCTCCTTGGTCGTGTCAGTGACATAAGCTAGATATCCATTGCATCCACTAGATATTAGCTTTCTTGCCCTCATGGAACTTATCATCATATTTGACAACCACTAAGAATGATCTACATACTCAAACTGATATTGTCCTTTTGACTAGAACACTACTTTTCGTTGTCGGTAGTCGATCATTGCACGATACTTTCTAAGGAAATCCATTCCAAAAATAACATTGTAGTCAACTAACTCTAGTATGACTAAATCGATGTACAGTTCTCTACCAGCAACAATTATTAGTACATTACGTAACCAGTAATCAGACAACAATACCTCACCAGATGGCAAGGTGGTCTTAAATACTTGTCCAATCCTATCCTTAACATGGCTAATTCTTCTTGCAAAATTATGTGATGCAAAAGAATGTGGTGCACTTGAATCAAATAATACATGTGCAGGACTTTGAGCAACAAGGAGCTGACCTATCACTACATTAGATGTGCCTGCCTCTACATCTTCCTTAGTGTAAGCTAGAAGATGCACATCTGTCTTTGGTATAGCTTTTCTAAATGCCCTGTCTAAATAAAGGGTCCTTGCATGGCATGAGCTTGACTAGCTTGCCTAGGTTGGAAAGATCCTAGTTGATACTGCCGATTGAAAGTACAGTCCCTTGCAAAGTAACCTTCTTTGCCACATACGTAGCATGCGTTTGTACCATATCTACATTCTCCCTGATGTTTTCTTCCACACCTGGGACATGTTGGTCAATTCTGGCCAATTTCTTGACTATGTCTGTGGTGCCCTGAAGCCTTGCGGCCCCGGACCGTCACTTAAAACTTGCTTAACTTAAACTTGAACATACTTAGCTTGCTTAAAACTATTTATCTTAATAGCATAATTTTAGGGGATTTTTTTAAAATGCATATGCTTTACTATATACGCTCTGAATACATATGCTTTACTATAACCATACATACTTAAATATACTTTGCAACTCATATGGATCTTAATATAACTTAAGGTTAAACATACATACATATTCAGGAAATACTGAACTGGTCATTACTTAATAAGTTTGATTCTCAAAATAAAAAGGGCTACTCAATATAGTGCGGATGACAAACTCGTGGTGGTATCCATAACCTCAACCCTCACATCAGCCCTGCCACCATCATCGTCCATCAGAGTCTAGCCCGTAGGTCTCTTACCTATAGCATGAACACACAGGATGAGCTTTATGCTCAGCAAGTACAACATTTTATCCACAAACCATGTTTAAAATGTAAGCCATACTTAAAACATTTAAGCATGTCATGTACACATAACATGTGCTATGCACTGAAATATATCACATAACTGAATGCATAACTGAAACATCTCACATAACTGAATGCATATCAACACTATAACTGGAAGCATACTATAACTATAGCTAGGGCATATCGTGAACAATACATGAACCGATCATGCTCATTTTATGCTTCATTATTCATTATCTTTTCTTATCTGAAGGGCCCTGGTGTCGGTATCACTATGCGCGGATCATCGGATTCACCCGTGATCGTAGTGAGCCTTGCGCTCGTGGGCCTTGCACTCGTTATATGTATAAATACTATGGGTCTTGTGCTCGATGTAAGTTATGGGCCTTGCGCCTGACATAAACTGTGGGCCTTGCGCCTGACATAAACTGTGGGCCTTGCGCCCGATATAAACTGTGGGTCGTGGCCCTTTATAATGACACCTTAATTTCATTACCCAATTCTGAAATCATGTCTGATCATGCCATATGCTCTACTAGGCTATCCACTAATCCTACGCGATAGGGATGTTAGCATCTAACTCATGCTTTCATCAATTTACGTGATTATGGAATTATAAACACTTCTATCATGCTATGCAACAATCATATACGATTTGCATACTTAACATAGAGTAAAAATAGCACTTTAAACTTATTTTGTTCATGCTGCAGGCGGAGTTGTACTTACCTGTTTGTAGGCAGTTTGTATCTCGCCTTGTCAAATTACAGGTCTCCACCTGTAATCATAACGCATTCCATTAACACTTATTACTGAGCCACTAATATCGTTAGTGACTAAAGCATCTATCGATATATGCTACCGATTACCATTGGTACTAAACTACTCTCTTTTTGGAAAGTCTAACATCTAATCGTGGGTAGTTAGTTTATCTCCTCAATTAATTAATTAATGTTTCCCTCTCTCTTCTATCTCGATTTTAGTTGGTTAACTGGCTAGTCAACTAATTGGTTACCTCGTGTACAGACTATATATCTAATCATGCTAGTTATCTACTTGGTTACTTTGCATGCTGATCGTGTAGTTTATCAGGTTACCTTTTCTGATTTAAAACTTATTACTAAAAAATGTCCTTCATTGTTGTGAAATTCCTTTTCTAAGGATTTGAACACAAACTCCCTTTCACCCCATTGGAAGGTGAGGGTGTTTTTCTTAAAATCATTTTCTTGTTTAAAAAGAACACATTTTGGTGTTCATTTGATAAGGGTTTTAAACCCTTTTTTTGAAAAATTGTTTGTAACTCATCTTAAACAATTGAATTTATAAACTTGGCGAACACGATACTCTTAGCCCTCGATGAGATGAACAACTTTTGTGTTCATCTCGGAGCTCGATTCAAACTCTAGTGGTTCCTGAACCTTGCAAACCCGTGGCTAAAACTAGTCCCAATTTTAGAAAACTGCTAGTTTTTCGGTTATTTAGAAACCACTCTATTTGGGGTCATAAACGACTGAATTTTTAAAACTCACACAAGCCATCTTTTAGTTTTCAACGTGATCTAAAACTTTTGTGTTGAGCTCAAAATCCGGTTTGGACTCTAAGTTGCTCATTTTTATAAAAACCCGAGACTGTTCCCTATTCCCAGGTTTTAGTCCTAGTTTTGAACTCCGGTTATAAAATACTCCGAAAAGCCATCTTGCTGTCATTTTTGGCTAAAGGCTATTTGACGCAAAAAATGACCGTAACAAAATTTCATAAAACTTTTGTATTTTACAAAATCTCAAAATCGTCTGTAACATGCTCAAAAATCTACAAATCCGTGGCTAAAATCTGGGACAGGTTTGGTTTCCAGCCAATCCCTAAAACGTCCATACATCCAACATCCATAAAAACTTAAATCACAACCACACAACCACAAAACATAAATACAAAATGCTAAGGGTTCCAAATAAACTTATTATAACCCATTACTTGAAATACACAACAAATCTTTTTGATCTCAAAACTTAAAAAGAAACTAAACCGCAAAAGGAGAGGTTTTTTCAGATTTTTATCTTAGTGTGCTTTGAACCAAGCACAACCGAGCCAAGTGGGGGCCAAACTTTCGTGTAGACTAAGGATGGAAATGGAGTCGGCTAGGGCTAGAAAGAAACATAAAAGTCTCCTTGGTTAACCAAGCTAAATAACCAACTAAAACCATAAGGAAAGTGTCTTAGCAATTTACCTCAAAGTAGTCTTGAAGTGACTTGAAGAAATGGCTCCAACCAAGTAACAAACTAAGCAATTTTGGGCTGACTTTTGGTGAGTTTTTGATGTGGTATGGGGGCTATGGGGGTGTCTACTGGTAGAGGAAAAAGAAGAAGAGGTTTTGGTGTTTTGGTATGCAAAAGAAAGAAAATGGTGCCAAAGGTCATGCACACCTATTTATAGATAAATGCTAAGCAAGTTTAATCAACTCTAAGCCAACTTTAATTAAGCCAAACCTTAACTAATCTAGGGGACAAATTTGCTATTGTCACCTAAGTGAAAAAAACAAGCGGGCTAAAGATGTGACAACTGGGAAATTCTGGCATTCTCGAAAGAAAATGTACAAATGTATGTATATAACAATTTGTACTATTTAAAGAGTGAAATGAATGTATTTATATTGTTTAGAATGTATTAAAATGTTCTAACAATACTGACGAGTAAGAATTCAGTGTTGATAAAATTCACTGAATTGAAACGGGTGGAATGGTGCCAAAACGGCATTGAAAACCCTAACCGGTGCATTAAGGTGCACTAAAAGATGAAAAACTTACGGGATTGATTTTTATCAAATGGAAGCAGTATAAATTGATCCGACTGTACAGGAGACCTCAGGAACCCACCGGGACGATTTCAGGAAAATTTCGGCTCGAACCGACATCGATCAAAAAGTAGTCGAATTAATATGAATAGTAAAGTCAAAGTCAAAATTTTTACTTTACATTTATGACATCATAAAGCCATTTATTTAATGTGAAAAATTTGGTGGTTGGTGGCATTAATGGCCAAGATTGATTTGCTTTTTGATCTAAAGGCTTAGATTTGACCAAAATTAGCCAAATTAATTTTGTGAAAAATATGGAAAGTAATGGCATGAAAGGTGTTGAAATCTCATTGGTTGGAAGCCAAATTAATTGGTTTCTTTGTTACATAAGTCAGCAAAACTTGGAACAAAAGGACCAAAGCCTTTCAAAGCCAAAAGAAAGAAGAAAAATATTTTTCTAAGTGTCCAAGAGAGAACCCGTGAGCAACCAAGGAGAACCAAGCCAAATATTCAAGTTTTCTTCACAAAAGTGGTATCAAACTCTTCATTGAAGTCAAGGGAAGCAAGAAATCAAGGTAGCTATCTTTGGTTTGCAATTTTTCTTGGTTTTTCATTGAAAAATCCGCGGGTTTGATGGCTTGAAGAATGAGAAAATTTGTGATTTATTTGGTTGATTTGGTGCTTGGGTTTTGTTAATGGTTTGATTAGAAGAAAAACCATGCATTTTGTTTAAAGAAAAACAAAGTTTTGGTTGGATTTTCAATGGTAAAACCGTGGGTTACCTTGTGTGTTTGATGATGGATTGTTGTTGGTTAAGTGTTGTAATGCTTTAAATCATGTTTTGGTTAAATGGAAAGCATGATTTGCATGGTTATAAAGCTTGGAAAACTTTTGGTATCAAACTTCCCTAATATGGCCGTGGGGTGTAATTAGGGCTTGGTGAACATTTTTGCATGATTAACTTGATGTTTGGATAGTTTAAATCATGCATTTAATTATGAAAATGATGGTTATGTGGTTGAAAGCATGAAACAAAAATTTGGTGCATGTTTTACCTAAAATGGCCATAGGGTATGAATGGTGAAAAACCCTAAGAATTGTGTTGTAAAATACATGGAAATTGGCTTGAAAATGTGCTAGGTAATGACATTTGAATAGCCTAAAATTTGGTTGAGAGATTGAAAATTTTTGGCTAGGTTTTGGATAGGAAAACCGTGGCTAAAACTAAGGGCAAAATTGAAAGAATTTTTGTTAATTGTGTTTTAAAATGTGAATTGGAAATTGTGTGAGCTTTTATGTAAAAGTTTGGGAAACTTTTACATAAAATAGGACTTTGATATAGTACGTGGCAGGTACACATGGTTCGAGGCGTACCTAACGCCGGTAGCCTTAAATTTACGCCGAAATGCTACCGAAATTTCGAAAACGGCATTTGGGGTAAAAAGGGAACCGAGAATAAACGTTTAGGATCAGGTCGGAAACCCGAGTCCCTAAAGGAAAATTGAATAAGGAAAACCTAAGGGGTGGTTCATGAATAGTAACCCATCCCCTTAAAAATGTAAAACGCAAGTGAAACTGAAAAACCGACCCCGAGGGGGGGCGTTTTTGGGAAACGAAGTAAAGGTCCGAGTCGGGTACGGAAAGTCCGAGCTTTGGAGACCTAAATCGAGAATATCTAGATGAACGTTTTAAATACTAGTAAAACGTCCATTTGAGACTCCGAAATGATAGAAAATCACTAAACCGACGTAAGGGTCGGAATAGTACTTCCCGAGGGTCGGGAAGGTGAAAAATGAAAATAAAATAGAAATGAAATCGGTAATAAATAGAATAGAGTTAGAAAAGTTCCTGAGAGCCAAAAGTGCAGTCTAGATCGAGAAAATCCCGCCAGGGGCATAATTGTAATTTTACCAAAATATAAGGGTAAAATCGTAATTTTTTAAAAGTTGAGGGAAATGGGGAAAATGATAAATAAAGCCTAAAAAGTTATAAATAGGTTTTATTTAAGCTTTTTAATAAAAAATAAAAGCTACAAATGGAAATGAAATTAACAGACAAGGTTTTGTCTGTAGGATCCCAAAATCGACCCACAAGGAGAGCGATTAAAGATCCAGGAAAGGAAAAGAGAAGAGATGGATAAGGTAAGTTCAGAAATTTACCTATCTGCAACATATAGCATTATTATTGCTAACTTTGATGTACTAACTATAAGTTAGGTTACGTGCACTATTATAGAATAGAGAGAGAGACGCAATGTGCTACGGGCACTATTGAAATGGGACACATAATAAATTGTGCTTCGGGCACTAGAGCGAGGTTAATGAAACTCACTCACGTGAAATTAAAATGTGAACCATTCCTAACCACAGGACAATATGAAGTCAACGGGTTAGAACTTTAAAAAGTCGGTAATGAAACCACTTTTGGCATACCAACCTTCCGTACAGGGAGGTAAACTTTGCCTTTGGGGCTATGATGATGAGATTAAGGCTGTGGAGGTCAGCACTGATGTACCGCTCCCAGTCATGTACAACTTTGCCTTCAGGGCTATGATGATGAGATTAAGGCTGTGGAGGTCAGCACTAATGTACCGCTCCCAGTCATGCGCACTAAAATGGTATTGCCAACATGAGCTCAAAACTAAAACATAATTAAAGATAATTACCTAAAACTAAAACTATGCCATAATTGAGCATAAGACCGTTTCGTGAGAGTACTAACACCGTGGTTGATGTACTGTTGACATACTGTGTTGTAGTCAAAGTTACTATTCATAGTGAATAATGGTCAATGTTACTATTTATGATGAATAGTACTATTCATAGAAATTCTATTTCTTGCTTGTTTGAACTTACTGAGCTTGTAGCTCACCATTTTTGCTTATGTTGTAGGTAAGCAAACAGCTCATTAGCTTTGTATGGCTGGATGGCGGACGGGATAGCGAGTGTCAAATGGGATAGGAGGCCAAGGGATATGGTCCTGCCAGAGTCTTTCTGCTGAGCAATAACAGAGAAAGGAAAGAGAAACAATTCTTTTGTAATAAAATATATTTTGCAAAAGTACTGTATTATGTAAATTATTTTGTACTTGTAAACAAAGTGATTAGTGGATAATGTTTTACATGATGTTTAAAAAAAAATTTCCCCAAAAACGTCATGTTTTAAAGAGAGATAGATTAGCCGGCGACCCATGAGAGTACAATCTATCGCAGTTAGTGATAAAGCTTAACTGTAATAGTATTGTATGATCTCTACGAAGGCCGGGCCACCATAAAAGAGAAAAGAAGCACAAATTTTATTAATTGCTTGATAAAGTTTATAGTGTGTTGCCTACCATTTTTTCATTTTTTATTCAAGGTGTCATAAGCATGCTTCCTTGTTTTGTGGGAAACTTTTCCACCTTGTCTACTAGGACTGTGTTTGGCTGCTTCCAAACATAGTTTTTGAGGGGAAGAAATCATCTGCAAAAACTTCTCTCAACCGTCTAATTTCCTCTAACGGTGTTCGGTCCTTTTTCGACAGTGCTATATAGACCTTGACCAAATGTGGGTTTTCTTGATCCATTTCTTATACTATTCATTCTTGGTTGGGTTGTGGTGCCTATGAGCCCATTCTGTGCCTGTTTACTATTTATTTATGGTACTGTGGTTATGTCTACACTGTGCTAACATTGCATACACATAGTATAACTTTTTCGTGTGAACTTTCAGACACAGTCTATCCTGACTAATTTGGACGTGCTGATTCTGAATTTATCAGTTTTACATCCATTTAAGGTCATCTGGACCAGTTTCTGGATCTGTGTGACTCCTACCTGGAAATCACCTTTTGTGCTTAACTGACTTATTTGAGCATTTTAATTCTAAATATATTAGTTTCGGGTTGAGAAGAGGTCGTCTTGACCCTTTTTTTAACACTGTGTATGCCTAAAACAAAATTTCATGTTCTGTGCTCAATTGACTAAATTGAGCATGCTGACTATAAATATATCAGTTTTATGTCAAGAAAACGTCATCTCGATCATTTTCTCAATATTGTATATTTATTAGGCAAAATTTCACTATTGTGCTCAAATACCAGTATGAGTGTACTGATGACTAACTCATCAGTTTTGTGTTAAGAAATGGTCGTCTTGACCTATTTCTTGATACCGTGTGCCACACATGCATACTTACACTTAATAAGGTGAATCGATTTCACTCCCAGTTGCCCCTTTCACTACATAAATAGTAATTAAATGTTTCTTTATCCGTTTAATTCATTCAAACTGGAAAATTATACTGTATTCAGAAACTTAATTACTTATTACATAGTAATTAGCTTCCATGAACATGGGGGTCATTACATTGTTTCTGTTAAACGTTCTTAACATTCTGGCTCTAATTTTCATTTGGATTTGCTTTCCTTTTGTTGGAGCTTGATTGACTTTGATTATTACTCTGACCCGGCTTCGATCCCTGGCTAGGCTTGCTACTTTAACCTGCTTGATTACTCTTCTGGTTCTGTTTGGCAAGGTCTCTTTCCCTCTTTCTATCTTCCTATGCCCTGGTCTTTTCTTCCTTAGCTTGAGCCAGACAATGCTCTGCCCATATTGTTCGACTAACACAATCTGCTACTGTGTTAGGTGGGGTCTCACCACTTTCTACAAGTGTTACAATGTCGAGTTGGAACATGTCAATCATTCACCGCACCTACTCTCTCTCTATGGGCACTAAATGTGGACATAACCGGGCCAATTGATCTAACTTGCAGTAAGCCTTGGCTACTATCATCTCTCCCTGCTTTAAATCATCAAATTCTCTTTGTTACACTCAAAGAGTATCCAAATTGAAAAACTTCCTATTGAATTCTTTTAGGAAGTCATTCTAAGTCATTCGTGTAACATCTCTTCACATGTTGACTATTTCCCACCAGTAGCATGCATCCTTCTTCAATATATAGGAAGTACATAGAACCTTCTCCTGATCTGTCAGATTCATGAATTCCAGGATAAGTTGTATTGATGCCAACCATTCTTCCGCATCCAACAAATCCATAAAACCCTCAAATTCAGGTGGTTTCATTCTCCTGAACCGCTCATATAAAGGTTCCTAATTGATCACAGCTTAGGCACCTACAACTGCTTCAGGTGCCAATTGAATAGGTGGTACCACTGGTTCTAACGCTGGCATTTGTGGCAGATATGGATTTGTTTATTCTGCATTTTTTTGTTTCAACAATTCTCATAAAATCTGGTTTTCCCTCTCCTGTGCGTCTAGTCGAGCTTGTATATTTGCTAGTAGGGTGGCAAGATCAGCCTCTTGAGCTAAACTAACTGTCATAACTTGTGTTCAAACCATGTTACTGTGTGCGACCCATTACAAACAATAACGACATGGTTTAGTGCTCATATCAAGGTAGTAATTATCAAAATGTTAACTTACTTGGACTGTGTACAGGCAGATACTTGAAATGTCATGGAAGGTCGACGAAAGAACTCTGCTCTAATACCAAACCTTGTCGGTGACCTGACTCACTTAGGCCGTCAACTGCTTACTTTAACTTAACTTCTTACGTGTCATAGTCTTGCTTTATAGTTTAAAATCCATGTCATTTATAGTTTAAGGATTCATGTTTGAAAACTACAGATTTTATATATACATAACTTAATTAAAATATAAGTTTCCGAAAACATACATAAAATACATGTGTTCTTGTTTCTTTGAAATACTTTTTAAACATAATGTACATTCATCCTTGTCTTATTTCTTTACATTACATATACATTTCCTTTGTAGTTGGAAAGCATAATGAAACCATTTCGCAATCCATGACATTCCAGGAATTTGTCTGCCAGCCCATCAGTTTCTTCTTTCATTGTGTCGGCTGCTTACCCTTGTTTCCTATATCATGAACAGACTAGTGAGCTAAAGCTCAGTAAGCACAAACATACATACATAACATTACATATACATGTCTACCTATGTTAGTCACATTATGCTCACTTATCTTTCGTCCTTTCATTTCCATTGTTCTTTCTTTCTTTTATATCATTCTATTTTTTTCTTTTCTTTACTTTACTTTAGTTTCACTTACGGGCCCCATTGATGGTCGTACCTTAATGCGCTCAAACCAATGAAGGGAGGGGGAGTAACCCACCAATCTACCTCACGGCCAAACTTAAACTTTAAACTTCCGCACCTTTGGGGTAGTAGCCCATCGGATTGGAAGCCATATACCTTAAACCTCACCTTCGTAGGCTAGTACGCTAATGTTTAAAGCTTAAGTCTTATTATCTTGCTTATTTTTATCTTTCCTTACTTTAACTTTTCATTCTTTCTGACTCTGTGAACATGCTAAAACGTCATGTCACAATTGCACAATTTCCATAACGTGCAAAGCCAGAAACTTTTCTTGTCATTTCATGAAACATTTCTTTCATAAGCATTTCATAAAACAGTTCTTTCATAACATAACTTTCATAACATTTATATCATGGCATCTTATCATTAAACAGACATACGGTAGTTAGTTTGTAGGTAGATAGGTAAATGTCTGTACTTACAGTGTTTGAGCTAGTGTGAGCTTCGTTGGGTCTTTTATGGTTCCTTTCCCGTCACTAGTTGGGTTTCCGATTATCAAAATAATCAACAATTATTTCCATTGCTTATTTCATACTTAAAACTTAGTAAAACATAAAAATTCTACGTTTTATTTCCTAATAATGAACTTAGGGGTCTAATGTCCCATTTTTAGCTTTTCCACCAAGTTTTGAAAAAATGACCATTGTGTCCCTAACTTTTAGTCAAAATGACCATTTTACCCCTAAGTGGTCTTTGGACCGTAACATTTTCACTTTGATGTTTTGATGGGATTTTCTAAGCCCAAAAAATATAAAATCAACTTTCTGAGACCTTATTAGGTTTTCGCAGCATTAATCACTACAACTTCACTATTTATTTTTACCCGACCCTCGAGTGGTACTATTCTGACCTTAGATTATTTTTCCTCTTTTTCTAACGTTTCGAGACTTCAAACGAACGTTTTACTAATCCTTAAAACGTCCGTCCTTCTTTCCCGAGACTAACTCATCAAGGGGTCTCAGGTTTTCACCTTGACCACATTTTTACCCCTTGTTTCCCAAAATGCCCTTCATGCCATTCTAAAAATTTCATCAGCATTTCAGCTTAAATTTTAGGTTCTTAGTGTTTAGGTAATGCCTCAAAACCATCTAACATGCCACGTACTTGTAAGGACCGCCCCATCCCCGTACCATAAATTTCATCTAATGAGAAATTTAGGAACGATTTGATGCATTTAGTGTAAAATTCGAAGAACACGGGCACATACACGGCCGTGTGTATGGCCGTGTACTGTCCAGACTGTGCACGTGCATGAAGTCATGTAATTGAACATGGTCGTGTAAGTAATACATGGCCAGATACACGCACGTGTAGGCAGCCGTGTATCATCTGCACTATGCACGAACATAAGATGGTTCAAGTGAATAGGGTCGTATTAATAAATACAGTCAAGTACACAGTCGTGTAAGAGACCATGTACTGATTAGGTTGTTGAGATGTCAGCGGACGCGTTGGTGGAACATGGCCATGTAAAGAGACACGCCAAGGTGCACGGCTGTGTGTGACGCCGTGTAAAAGTCAGAAAATAAAATTTCGCGAGACACGGCCGTGTTGATCAAAGACAAGCCCGTGTATCATGAATATGCCCGTGTATGAGATCGTGTGTGACATTGTGTACTAATTAGGAAAATGAAATTCTTCCATGACACGGCCGTATTTAGCAAAGGCACACCCGTGTATCCTTGAACACGCCCATGTAAGGAGCCATGTAATAAGCCGTGTAAATAGAAGAAAAACCCTAGCAAGGAATATGGTATCGGGAGGATGGTTTGGTTGACCTTTTCCAGCCAAAGGACCAATAAAATGGGCTCAGCATGGCCAACTGAGTCGAAAGAAACTGTGTTGGAAACGTCGCGCCCAAAAACACTTCAGTATGTATGTGCGAATATAACACAGTGTAGACACAACCACAGTATAGAGTGTGAGTAGTAATTTAGTATAGAATGGGCTCATAGAAATATAACCAACTAGAAATCATCTGCATAACAATCAGATACAGAAAATCTGACTTTCGAATGATTATTTGAACACTAAAAAGAAATGACCGAAAATCGCAATATAACACTAGACTGCGAAGAGAACAACACAGAGAATTTTCCTTCACCCCAAAACCATGTACTCTAGCTGGAAAACCAGCTGGTTTTAGCAGCTAAAAAAAAAACTCCAAAAAGTGACAAATAAAATATTGGGGTGGTTGATGACGCAATTGTATAAACAATTGCCAAAAATTTCACATCACCTTACCATCACCATTCCTTTCTCACCCTTCCCCTTTAATGGACGCCTGCTTTCTGAATTAGGGACTGAAATGGGCAAGTTTTTGTCCCCAAAATTAGCCTAAAGATGGCTTGATTAATCAAGCTTAAGATAACTAAGTGAGATTAGGATTTGTCTATAAAAGGAATGGCCATACCTTTGGGTTTAGTTTCCACTTTTTACACTCCAAATTTTCAACTCACGTTTTCTCTCTTCCTCTTACTGCAACCGACCACTTCTTAGCCCTAAAACCACCTATTTTCAAGTTTAAACTCTTGCCAAAAATATACCAAAAAAAAAACCCCTTCAAGTTCGGATTTAGAGGAATCATTTTCAAGTTGTTTCAAGCCTTTCAAGAGTAAGATTCTAGACTGATTTTGTGGTTTTAGTTCTTTGTTTTAAGTTGATAATTAAGAGAAAATATTTTGGTGTTTGTTAGCATAAGAACTGACCCCCATTCCTTGTGATTTCCAACGGTTACTTTCTCACCCAAGCCAAAGTTCAAAGCACCAAAAAGGTAACAACCAAAAAACCCTTATGTTATGGTTAGTGATTTTTAAGTTTTGATCAAAGTCATTTATGTGTATTTGTTTATGCACATGGGTTGTAATAATTTTATTTTGAGCCTTTAAGTTCCTATTTTTAAGTTATGTGGTTGTGATTATGTTTACAAATTTTTTTTCGTAAGGTTAAGAGTGTAATGTTTAGTAAGTGGCTGGACATAAAACTGTCCTCAAGATAGGCCACGGATTTTGGCCATTTTGACCTACTTAGGTTCTGATTTTGGGATTTGGCAAAACATGATATTTTAAGCAAATTTCGTTATAGTCGTTTTTGCTCAAATAGCCTTTGGCCAAAAATGATATTAAGATAGGCGTTTCGAGTGTTTTTCACTAGGTGCCCAAACTGGGAGCAAAACTGGGAACAGGACGCGACCCCAGACCACAGTCTCAGTTTTTATTGAAAACGGACCCTTTAGAGTCCGAACCAAACTTCGGGCTCAACACGGAAGTTGTAGATCTCATCGAGACCTTGAGAACAACCTATGCGTGTCTTAAAAATTTGGCCGTTTCGGGCCTTAAACAGAGCCGTTTTCGAAGAAGTGTAAAACTAGAAGTTTTGTAAAAAAAAAAAATTGGGTACAAGGCCCACAGATTTAATGAAATTAGGAGTCGTTAGAGTTAGAATTAGGCTCAGAGATGAACACGAGATTTGTTCATCTCGTCGAGGATGAAAACTTTTATGTTCGCTAAAATCGCAAATGAAGTCGTTTCGACTTATTCCCAAAACAGTTTTCAAAAGTGGTTCAAAGCCACCTTTAAAATACAAGCATTAAAAATGTATTTTCACATACCTCAAATAATTATGTATTTTAACATTTCTAATATATGGACATAATTTTCTCACAAAAACGTCCCTTACCTTCTAACGAGGTGATGAAGGGATGGGATCCAAACACATGATTTGTACCAAGAATTTTTATAAGTAAACCAAAACATTTTCTTGAGCAAACCAAAATAATGAGGGTAGCTTGATAGGCTACTACACCAAGAGTGATCTAGTAGCCTAGTAGGCTACTACACCAAATTGAGCCATAGTGGCCCGGTGGGCCACCGTACCAAAGAATAGTAGCCAAGAAGGCTACCGCATCCAATAGGCAAGTAATCTGGCCAGTTACTACACCTAGTTTACGCTTAGTAATCCAGTAGACCACCTAGTTGCCCATGCACGGGATAACCGATTAGTTGACTGGTAAGCAACCAGTCAAGGACCGTGTTCTGTACAACATTGTGAGAAACGATGATTAATATGTCAAGAACACAGTAATCAAAAGATAATAGGAATTGGATACCAAATTCCCAAAGTAGGCCAACAGGGTACTGACGGGCCTCTGTACCACATAGAGATGCAAGTGTTAGTCACTAATGGTATTAGTGACCTAGCAAGGGTGCTGATGAGTAACGTTATTGATGACAGGTGGTAACTTGTGAGTTGATAAAGGTGCAAGTATAGGTACGAATTGTTTGCAATTAGGTAAGGACAACTCTGCTTACAGCATGGATAAAATGAATTTAAATGATGATTTTCCAGTATTTTAAGTATGTATCATGCACACGATGCTACACAGTATACATAAGAACATATAGTTTCACAATCGAGTAGATTGATGAAAGAACAAGATAGAAGCCATACGTCCCCGCTGCGTAGGCCTTGGGATAGCTTAGAAAAGTTCATGGCTAGAATAGATAAGCAAGATGGAATTTAATAGGCGTGTCGTACCGGCTCTTTCGGTTGAAAGGGTTTTCAGAGTTAAAGTAAGAGAAGGCAGAGTGTTGAGCATCTGTTGATGGTCCTCCGGCCTATTTAGTGACCTCAGAGTTACCGTTGGTCTGTGCACACTCAGTACCGACATAGGGGCCCAGAGTAGACAAGATAAAGAAAAAGAAAATGTTGAAGCATAAATGAATATAACCGGATCATGCATTGATCACCGTATACATTAGTTCCTTATGCTTCTAGTTTCCATAAGTTGCACTCTATACATGATATGCTATGTTATGCATTCAGTATGATGTGATGATGTATTCTAATATGCGATACATGATGCTATGATGTATGATATGCTATATGGTATCTGTGATGATTGATCTGCTCATATGATTTGAAGTATGTGTATGTTTAAACATGTTTTGCAGTAAACATGTTGTACTTACTGGGCGTAAAGCTCACAAAGTGTGTTCATACTGTAGGTAAGTGTCCTATAGCTTAATCACCTATGGGTGATGACGGCGGCGGAGGCAGATGTGAAGGGAGGTTGTGGACACGCCACGAGTATTCTTCCGCACAGTATGAGTAAATTGTATTTTGAATGGTGACAGTTGAATAGTATTTTGAATAGTAAAGGTTAAACGGTATTTTGGAATAGTAAACAGTACATGTATGAATAGTATATTTAAATAGTATCTAGTGAATAGTAATCAGATAAACAAGTATATAAGTGTGTATATATAATTGAGATCCTTATGTTCTTTTTCAAATTTCGCATTTTAAAGGTATACGTACATGAATAGTAAATACGTACGCGATAAAAAAAATCCCTAATATTTCGTATTAAATCTAATATAAGTTAAATGTAAAGTATAAGTATCAGTTGAAGAAAGAAAGTTTTTAGTGACGGTCTAGGCCACTGAGGGCACGGGTTGTCACAGCACTAAACCAGAGGCCTTTACGTAAAAATTACAAACTTTTTACATAAAATTTTCACGTAAAACCTAATCGTTTCTATTGACAATTTGATCCAATTTTTGTCCACTCTCACCTTTGGTTCTTGTATACATATTCACACACAAACTTTTCCTCACAAAAATTCATTCCATCACATAACCATCCACAGTTATTTTCCATTGAAAACCCTAAGCCAAATTCAGTTTTTCCCCAGGGTTTCACATGAATTTTCTTTCGTTTTCACATACCTCTTATTCACCTACATTAACCTACTTCTGTAACACCAAAATACACATTGTAATCCTCAAAACTTTCTTAACTTTCCTCATACATAACCACGGTTTTTCATGAACCAAATGCATGAAAATTGAAGTTTTAAGATTCTAAATTCTTTCCTAACCAATTCACATGCTAATACAAACTTTTGAATCAACAAACTATCAAAACCAAGCTTAAACTTTCATTCATCACCCCACATGCAAGCCATGATTTTCTCTTGAAACACATGCACCAAAATTTTGTTTTCAAGTTTCTAATTCATTTTCTACGTCAATCATATGCCAACCTAGCTTTTTAGAGCACAAGCTAACAAGATATAAGCTTAAAGTTCACAACCCAATCCTACATGCTAGCCCACAGATTTCTTCACCAAAAACTTAAGAAAAGATAGAGAAATGAAGCTTACCTCATAACAATGATCAACTTGAGCTTGGGAAGGATTATGAACAAGTTTGGTGTTAAAAAACTTGAAGAAAAAAGTTGGCTAGAGGTGGGGATGAAGCACGGCAACAAGGGGCAGCTTGGGACTGAGTTTTTGCTGATATTTTTCTGGTTTTTCCATGTCTAAAATGTGCATTTAAAGGCAGCCGAGTTTTTGCTGATATTTTTCTGGTTTTTCCATGTCTAAAATGTGCATTTAAAGGCAGCCAAAAAGAAGGGACCAACTTGCAAGTAATTTGGGCAATTTTGCAACACTTTGAGGGGTGTTTTGAAACTTTTTAAGGGTTGTTTTGCAATAAGCAAATTTTTTTTCTGGTTTTTTTACCCTTCCCAAACCGACTCCAATCCCGTTTAATTTTCACAAATTTTTTGAAAAATTCTTCATGCAATTTTGGCACCATCTTGGCCCTTGGTTCAAGATCAAGCTTAACCTAAATCATTGGATTTGCTAATTCTTTCCACACCATATTTACTCATTCATTTATGACATCATCATGATGTCATCATTCTTTACTTTATCAGTCCATGTTTGACCAAAAGTCAAATCGAACGGAATTTTACCAAAATCGCGTAGGCGTGTTTCTGAGGCCGTCTGTGCGATCATTTTGCCTTAAATCACTTCCGTTTGGCCAAAAATCATTTTCATAAGTATTTCATCTTATTCTAAACAACATTAATTCATACATTTCATATTTTAAACACTAAAATTATCATATACATACAATATACATGTTTTTTGATAACGATAAAATTTCTCGATCGTTACAAGTGTCCCTTCTAAGGCTTGTGTAATTTACAGTATAATTGGGAATTCAATTTCAGTTCTATAGTAAAATGATCCTAAGATTAGTGATCATATGATTGAGTTGTTTAGTATAGAATAACGATTACATAGATTCACGGGAGCCGATTATATATGTCTAATTAGTCCTCTGCTAACTCCTATAGTTCCTTAAAGATGGTAGTTGATCAAGGTATTCTTACATGGCTTATAGTCTTACATTTAATGAAGGGGAAAATCTTGATCACCCTCCCACAGGGTATAAGCATTTTTCTCAATGTGCTGGAGGGGCAAAATTGTGGTGCCCACCTAGTAGTCTTGGTACCATCGCTGTCGGGCTCCACAGCTGACTGCGACGGACCATTGCCTTTTAGGGTCGTCGTAATTTACTTTTACTTTTAAACCTCTCGTTATTTTAGGGCACATTTTTTTTTAAACTTCTTTCTCAAAATATTTTCTTCTTCAAACTGTGTAGTAAATAAAACTTTACTATACTTGTCATTTTGGAAGTACAATACATAATTTACATAAATGTATAATTTTAACTTCATACTTAAAATACATAAACTTTTTTTTCTTTCTTCAAATCTTCTCTTGAATGCTCAGTGAAAGACTGGTAGCAGGACCATATCCATAGAGAATTCCATATCCCATTGGCACACGCATATCCTGCCATTATCCACATTAATCTACTACTGGACAGGTTTTTTACCTGCAATATGAACAAACTTGTGAGCTACAGGCTCAGTAAATAGTACCATTCATCATGAAAGTAACTCTGATCATGAACAGTATTGTTGACTATGAACAGTAGCGTTGACCATAAACAATAACTTTGACTGTGATGGTACTCGTAGTGTTAGTGCATCTTATGTTTAATTATCCTCTCTTATGGCTTTCGTTTCAGTCTTAGGTCATTATCTTTTCTTATATTCTAGTTTTGGACCCTATATTGGCCGTACCATTAGCGCGCATGACCGAGAGGGACACTAGAGTACGACCCACTGGTCAATCCTCCACAGCCTACATAAGCATAAGCTTTATCCCGTTGGAAATCAAACCTCCACCGTACTAAAGGCTAGTACGCCAAAAGTGATTTGATTACCATCTTTCTTATAGTTCCAACTGTGTGGCATTTTCATTGCCCCGTGGTTAGGAACACTTTAGTGCCTATAGCATATTTATATTCTCTCATTTATAGTGTGTATTAAATTATTCACACTCTAGCGCCCGTAGCACATATTTCCATAGTGTACATATAGTACACACTTTAGACCTATTAAGTCAGTTACGCATGTTAGATTAACCACACTTTAGTACCCATAGCATAGACATACATAGTACATAAATAGTGCATAAACATGGACATAACAGTTGATTCATGTTGCATATAGGTAAATGTCTGAACTTACAATAATTGCGCTAGCATCCACTTCTTGGAAAGCTTCGACGTTCCTTTGTCGTCTCCAGATTGGATCCCTACAGACAAAATATTATCTGTTAATTTTCACTGTCATTTATTGCTTTTCATCTATTTGTTAAGTCTTCATCTTTATAAAACATATCATCACTATGTACAATACACGGCCTGATACACGACTGTGTCCATAGCCGTGTACCTCTCAGGTCGCTAAAATCATTCAGTACATGGTCATGTAACTCGTTTATTCATGCATAAGTACACGACCCAATACACAGTTGTGTCCAGGACCGTGTAACTCTTGGGTTATTGAATGTCTCACTACATGGCCGTGGGCCCTAAGCATGCTCAGAATTCATTCTCATTACACACCTGTGTTCTTCAAGTATATTGTAATGACCCCCATATTCATGGGACCCACTCACCGTGTAATAAGTAATTAAGGAATAAATTTGGAATAATTTGATACCTTTTAGTGCACATTTGAAGAACACGGTCAAGTACACGACTGTATAAGTAGTCGTGTACTGCTCGGATGGTAAAACGTGTGAGAGGCCGTGTTCTAGGGACTGGGTGTGTTGAGCCATCTCAACTAGTACACGCCCGTGTCTGGAGTACACACACCCGTGTTGCATGATACACGCCCATGTAAGAGCCCGTGTACGAAGTAGAGAGCCGCTGTAATGACTCTCATGATTCATGAAACCTAATTACTATGTAATGAGTAATTAAGTTAATAAATACAATATATTTTCCAGTCAAAATGAATTAAACAGGTACAGTAACATTTAATTACCATTCATGCAGTGAAAGGGGTAACCGACAGCGAAATCGGTTCACCTTCATATATGTGTATGTACGTATAAGACACACAGTATCAAGAAACGGGTCTAGACAACCATTTCTTGACACAGAACTGGTGAGCAACTCATCAGTATGCTTAGGTTGGTTATCTGAGCACAACAGTGATAATTACCATAACAGAGGTACAGTATCGAGAAAAAAATGGTCTAGATGACCTCTTCTCACTCATAAACTAACAAAGTCGGAGTTAGAACGCTCAGACTAGTTAGTTAAACAGAAAGCAGTAAAGAGTGAATAGCAGATGTGCAGTGTCAGGTTATATGATGCCACGTGCCCTCAGTGGCCCGGACCGTCACTTAAAGACTTGCTTACTTTATAATACTTATACTTTCTTATAATTGATACTTAAAGTTACTTAACTAGATACCATAAATTTAGGGATTTTTTTTATACGTACATATTTACTGTGTACGTACGTATACCGATTACTATTCAAAAACACAATTTAACGATTACTACTCCAAAACACTATGCAATGATTACTATTCAAAAGCACTGTTTAGGGTTACTATTCAAAAGCACTGTTTACGGTTACTATTTAAAAATACTATTTACAGTTACTATTTAAAAATACTGTATAACGATTACTATTCAAAGATATTATTTAAATGTCACTATTCAGAAATACTATCACTATTCAAAAATACTGTATACTTAAAATGTGTGGAAGATTTACTCGCGGTGTATCCATAACCTCGCCCTCATATCCACCTCCGCCGCCGTCATCACCTATGGTGGTTTAGGCCATAGGACGCTTACCTACAGCATGAACACACTTCGTGAGCTTTACGCTCAGTAAGTAAAACATGTTAATCGCAAAACATGTTTAAACATAATACAAACTTAAATATAAGCATGTCATATACCATTTAACATGTCACATACCACATCATCACATAACATATCATTGAATATAAAACTTCACATACTATATGCATAATAGAAACATCAAGTACTGAATGCATCTTACTGTAACTAGAAGCATAGCGAACAATAACTAATGCATACCGTGAACAATGTATGGTCCGGTTATGCTCATTTATGCTTCGTTATTCTTTTTTTCTTTCTTATGTCTACTTAGGGCCCTTTATATTTCTATACATAATGTGGGCCTCGTGCCCGTTATATTTCTAAAAATAACGTGGGCCTCGTGCCCGTTATATTCCTATATGTAATATGGGCCTCATGCCTGTTATATTCCTATACATAATATGGGTCTCGTGCCCGTTATATTCCTGTACCTAATATGGGCCTCGTGCTCATTATATTCCTATACCTAATATGGGCCTCGTGCCCGTTATATCGATACCTTAAATTCAACTACCCAATTCTTTATCTGATCGTGCCGTATGCTCTACTAAGCCATTCCCTAGTCTTGCGTGATAGGGATGTATGGCATCTAACTTGTTCTTTCATCAGCCTACTTGATTGTGAAACTATATGCTTTTATACATGTTGTGCAACAACGTGTGCATGGCATACATACTTAACATACTGTAAAAACATCATTTTAAATACATTTTATTCATGCCGTAGGCGGAGTTGTACTTACTTGTTCATCAACAGTTCACACTTTGCCTCGATGCAAATACAGGTGTCGACCTGTAACCATAATGCATTGTCGTTAATATTCACTCTTAAGCCACTAAGGTCATTAGTTACTATAAATTCTTATCATCATAGGGTACCAATGCCCCTCGGTACCAACTGTTCTACTTTGGTAGCACCGATATCGACCGTGACTGATTAATTCATCTACTTGTTAAATTAATCATCATATCTAACCTTCACATTCAAACTCGATCTTTGACTGGTTGACCAACTAGTCCATTGACCCGTTACCTCGCGTGTCGTTAACTATGTAGCCTGCCAGGCTATCTTGCGTATTGGATTATGTAACCTATCAGGTTACCTAGCATATTAGACTGGTTAACCGGTTACCTCACGTTGGGCCTATTGACTTTTGGGCTAGTCATCTAACCAGTTACCTTGTATATTGGTATAGTAGCCAACCGAGTTACCACTGCCATTTTTTTGAAAAACGTTCTAAAATCCTCTTAAAATTTTGGGGCAATGTAGTCCTTTTAAATCAACCCCTTAGCACCTTATTGGAAGGTGGGGGCATTTTTATAAAAATCAGTCTACATTTTTAAAAGAGAGAACACATGTTAGTGTTCAAGTCAAAAAGGTTGGTTTTTGAACCATCTTTTAAAAACTATTTAAAACTTGTCCGAAACGATTTAATTTGTAAAATTGGCGAACATAAAAGTTTTTTTCATCAATGAGATGAACAACTCTCATGAACATCTCGGAGCTCGGTTTGGCCTTCAATGGGTCCAAATCTTTCAAAACCCATGGCCAATTTTCGTGCCTAGTTTTTACAAGAATTCCCAATTTTACACACTTTTAAAAACGTCTCTGTTTGAGACCCAAAACGGCCAAATTTTTCAAACAAGCATGAGTCATCTCAAAGGATTCGATGTGATCTAAAACTTTCATATTTTGACTGGAGTCCTTTTCAGACTCTAAAAGGGTCAGTTTTGCAAAAACCTGAGGCTGTCCTTGTAAATCAAGATTTTGGCCCTAGTTTTGACCTCCAGTTGAAAAGCGCTAGAAAACCCTATCTTAGAGTCATTTTTGGCCAACCTCTATTTTACGCAAAAATGCTTATGACAAAATTTCCTTAAAGTTCCATGCCTTACAAATCCTCAAAAATAACTTTTATCACGTTCGAAATTGGCCAAAACCGTGGCCCTAAAATGGGACAGATTTGTGTCCAATCCTTCCTAAAACATCCATGCACATTCATCCCAAAAAAAAAATGTAAAACTTAAGCACACAACCATAAATACACACAACCATAATGGTAAGGGCTAAAATAAAGATTATTACAACCCATGGCTTGAACAAATACACATAAATCACTTTGATCAAAGCTTAAAATAAACTAACCACAAAAAGGAAGGGTTTTTCAGGTTATAACTTAGGGTACTATGAACCAAGCATGAAACGAACCGGAGGGGGGGCCAAATCCTCGTGTGGACCAAGAGGGGAAAGGGTTCAGTCTTGAGGCTGAAGAGAACACAAAATTCCTCTTTGGTTACCAAATTAAAAAGACAGCAAAATCACAAAAGAGTTGTCCTAGCAACTTACCGAAGAATGACCTTGAAGTAGCTTGAGTGAAAGGCTCGAATGCAAGCTAGTGTGTGTGGCTGGTTCTTGGTAAAAATTTTTTGTGAACTTTGGAGTGTTTTAGGGCTTCAAAAGGGTGTGGGTTTGTTGAAGAACAAGAAGGAGAAAAACTTTGGTGTTTTGGGGTTTTTGGTGTGCCAAAAGGAAGAAATGAAACATGAAGGCACACATGTCTATTTATCGGCAAATGCTAAGCAAGATTAACCACATCTAAGCCAACTTAATTAAGCAAACTTTAGCTAATCTAGGGGATAAATGTGCTGCATTTCTAGTTTAAAAATGTGGGGGGGGGGGGGGGTGGGGGGGGGGGGGGGGGGTGCAGTCTTTTGAAGAAGAGAGAAAAAGTTGCATTAATGGGTGGAAAAAGGCAATAGGAACTTGTCTCCTACTCTGGCATTTTTTATTCATTCTAATCCAAGCTTTTGTTGACCACTTTGGAGCAATTTCTTCTACATTTACAACATCCAAACGTGGGATTCAAGGCTGAAATTTCAAAAAAAAAAAAAAACCAAGGCCAACTTACATTAATGTGGTGCATTAAATGGCATGAAAAAGCAATAGTACTTTCATGCACTTTTGGCTTATTTTATTCCATGGTGTCATAAGCATGCAGGCATCATTTATGGGCTGTGTTTGGCTCGAATTGAGGCTAAAAATGCACAGTTTTCTAGGGCCAAAATTCATATGTGAAGGCCTCTTGTTGCAGTCTAAGTTTTCCTCTTTGGTATTAGACCCCTTTTCGGCAATGTTCTAATTTTCACCCGAAAATTAGATTTCTGAATCCGATTTTTGTACTATAAATTCTTGGTTGTTTTATACTTTCTAAGAGCCCATTATCAGTCTAATTTACTATTTACATCCTATACTGTGGTTGTGTCTACAATGTGTTGTCCTTTCGCACGTAAACCGAGGCTTTCTTGGGTGAAATTTCAATCAGTCTCTCTTGATTAATTTGGATGTGTTGATTCCATTTTTATCAGTTTGACATCCATCGGAGGTCATCTGGACCAATTTTTAGGATCTGTGTGACCTTGCCTCAAAAAACGTGTCAGGTGCCCGATTGACAAATTTGGAGATTCTGAGTCCAAATATATCAGTTTCGGAGCGAGTAAAGGTCATCTCGACCCTCATCGTGATACTGCGTATCTCTCAAACTAAAATTCTTGTTTTATGCTCAATCGACCAGATTGAGCCTACTGACCGCTAATATACTAGTTTTAAGTCAAATTAAGGCCGTCTTGGCCAGTAACTTCACACAGCATTCTTCACTATTAACTATTCACTGCTTTCAACTTAACTGACTATTCTGAGTGCTCTGACTCTGATTTTGTCAGTCTCTAGGTGAGAAGAGGTCATGTAGACCATTTTCTCGATGTCGTACCCTTGTTATGGTTATCTCTCGCTATCGTGCTCAGATGTTCGGTCCGAGCGTTCTGGTGATCTGTTCACCATTCTTGTGTCAGGAAATGGTCGTCCAGACCAGTTTCATGACACTGCATGTCTCATACATTTATACACATAGTAGGGGGCTGGGTTCATTGTCGATCACCCCTTTCACTGCACAAATTGTACTTAAACAGTACCGCATTAGTTTAGTTTATTCAACTGGAATATATACTATATTTTCCAACTTAATTACTCCCTACATAGTAATTAGGTTTCACAATTCGTGAGAGTCTTTTCAACAGCTCTCAACTCAGTACATGGTCTTCTACACGGCCTCTTACACGGGCGTGTACAGGGCAACACGGACGTGTACATTCCGGACACGAGCGTGTTCTCGTTGGAATTCCTCAACACGGCCCTGTTCTAAAACACGGCTTCTTACACGTTCGTCAACCCGAGCGGTACACGGCCACTTACATGGCCGTGTACCTGACCGTGTCACACCACATGGCCATGTACACTTACACAGCTTCTCTCACGTGTACACTGTTTGAATGGTACACGACCACTTACATGGCCATGTACCTGATCGTGTTCTCTAAATATGCATTCGAAAGCTCTCAAAATACTCTAATTTTATTCTTTAATGTCTCATTAAATGGTAAGTAGGTGCCATGAAAATGGCGATCCTTACAACCTACCCCTTACAAAATTTTCATCCTCGAAAATTAGAATAGTTCCGGGAAGTTTCTTTTCATATACTCTTCCGTTCGCATATGGCCTTTTCTATGTTTTAGTTCTGCCAAAATACTGAGTAGCTCATGGAATAAGCTTATTCCTAAATTCTTTGTCTTCTTTGGCTAGGATTCGTGCGGTTTCTCCTCGTATGTCAGATCGACATGCTCTTCGTGCAGTCTCCCTAGCTGGGCTTCATAAATTTATGCCAGTCTTCCTACTGAGTAGCTCCCTTTCATAGCTAGAAATCGAGCTGATTTCATCAATTTGTCGACAATTTCCCAAATTGTGTCGTTGCTACTCAACGTTTTTGGCAATCTGTCTATGAAATTCATCGTAATCTGGTCCCATTTCCACTTGGGTAGCCAAATTTTTTGTGATTCTCCTGTTGGGTGTTGGTGTTCTGCCTTAATCTTTTGGCACGTAAGGTATCTAGCGACGAACTCGGCAACGTTATCCTTCATTACAGGCCACTAAAAACTTTAATGTAGATCCTTGTTCATTTTGTTCGCCCTGAATGCACAGAATATAGCGTCTCGTGAGCCTCTAAAAGGATTCGTTCACTAGGTTCTTCATTTTTTTCGGGAACGCACACTCTATCTCTGCAATAGAGTATGCCTTCCTTAGAGACTCGAAACTCTGAACTTCGATCCTCCATAGCTTCCTTTTTGAGCTTGTTCAGGGATGAATCGAGGTCCTGACCGGCTTTAATTTCCCTTAGGAGTGTCGATTGGAGGGTCATTTCAGACAACCTCCTTGTCAAAATCTCAACCTCACTGCTGCGTAGCTCCTTTAGTGGCACTTCTGGCTGCTACTCAGCCTCAATTTTGTCATCAGCCCTTTTTCAATGTGGGTTGTAGAAGTTCTTATCGGTTCCTCGTAGCATACAACATACGTTAGAATTGTGTCACCTGACATCGACTGCAGTCCCTCAGTCTGATGAACAAATTCTTGTGTGTCTATAATTCTAGGGAACTTAGGTGGTTTCACCTCCCTGCTTACCCATAGAGAAAAACTGGGGCTGATGCTAGACTCCTCTCGTTAATTTGCTCGATCATCGTATGGCAAAACTTGACCCGGTTAAGAGCTCATCCTAGTCATAAGAATCCCAATACACACGAGAGTATCTTCCTAAAAGATATCGATAGCCAACTTGACTCAATTATCCTAGTCAATGGAGTACAATTGGGGAGTCACTTTGATAGCGTGAAACCAGTCCTGTCATTTACATAGAGTGCAGGAGTGTCGCTTGCCACTCGAACTTAGTGGATAACTAGCCCTAAGGATCGGTGTAACTCGGCAGCCATCCATGCTCCTACCCTGAGCTATTCTTTAGTATTGCACAGTCGTGATTTTACGTGTAGTGTTCTCAACATTTCTTCTGACTCTTTCTTTTTCAGCCACACTCTAGTCATGTGTGAAAATATTATATCTAAGCCTTTGGGCAAAACTGCACTGCTTTTCATACTATTTTAAAAGTACATAATTTTAGTCTATTGGGAGTGGTACACACTTCCTGGTACATAGTCTCAAAAGGACATATTAGGATAGGTCTAATGGAAGCAAGTTACTGCTTCCTATCAAACCTATATACATAGCCTAAGAAGAGATTTTGCTTTAGTTGTCTGGGGCTTCCAGTTTGCCTTGTGCGATTAAAGGGCCTTCAATTCTAGTCTGCGCGGCGTGGAGTTGGTTATTTGCTGGGCGATTTTGATTCTGTTGATTTTGTGGATGATAATAACTGCCTCTAGCGTAGTGGCCTTTCTTGCTGCAGATGAAACAACCACTTATTCCATGTTTGCATTCTCCTAGGTGCCTCTTTCCACATTTTGGGCACGATGAGTGTTTGTTGCCGTCCCCACCCTGGTCGTTCCTCTTCTGAGGGAAATCCTTCTGTGAACCTTGATTGCCCGGATTACCCTTCCTTTTGTTATTGTTGTGAGGATGCTTGCTGTGTTGGTAGGTCTCCACGTTCTGCCCCTTGGTCTGCTTGGCCGGTGTCTTCTCCTCTCTTCTAGCCTTGAAGATCTGAGCCTTCCGTTGCCTACCCTGGGCCAACCAGTACTCAGCTCGGATGGCCCTACTAACGCATTCTGCTACTATTGAAGGCCCATGACTACTACTGCAGACTTGGACGGTGATGTCTGTCCTAAACATTTTCAGCATCCGTCTGACTCTTTCCTTCTCGGTGGGCACTAAGTCAGGCAGAGTCGGGCCAATTGTTCAAACTTCCTAACTGCCTCTGTCACGGTCATGCTACCCTGACGCAGGTTGTTGAACTCATCCTACTGGGCAGCTAGGGCCTCTTCATTAAAGTACATTTCTTTGAACTCTTTGATGAACTCTGACCAGCTCATTGTACTGACATCCCTCCTAATTACGACTGTCTTCCACCATTACCTTGCCTCCTTACGTAGGGTAAAAGATGCACACATCACCTTTTCCTTATCAGCTAATCTTGTAAAGTCCAGGATCATTGTGATGTCCGTCAGCCAGTCGTCCGCTTCAATGGGGCTGGTGGTTCCTTCAAACTCTGGCACCTTCATGTGCCTAAATTGCTCATATAGGTCACCCTCCCTAGGGGTCGGCAGAAGAATATGGGCTGTTGCGGGAGTAGCCACAGTTGATGGTGTTGGAGTCGTCTAGGCTGGAGGAGCTGCTTGCTCCATGAAAGTGTCAGGGGCTACTGCAGCCTCTTGGACTGGCACCTCTACCGGTTACAGTGCCTGGGGTTGCTGGTCTAGCCGTTCCCTAAGCTGGTTTAATTCCTGTTATTGATTCTCCACCATCTCTCGCATAGCTGTGAGTGGCGCCATTAATTCATCCTCTTGGGATGCCTGGTTTGTCCACGTACGTGTTTGAACCATTTTGTCCTTTTGGAATCTTCTTCCTCTAGTGGGGCTCTACTGACGTAGCTTCTACTAGTGCAACCATGGTTACACATTATAACTTACGTTAACTTACATATTAATACTGTAAAATAAAAACAAACTTACTTGGACAGATAAGGCAGGCATACGACGATGTGGGGTAGGATGGTAGGAAACCTCTCTGATACCAACTGTGATGCCCCGTGCCCTTAGTGGCCCGGACCATCACTTAAAGACTGGCTTACTTTATAATACTTATGCTTTCTTACAATTGATACTTAAAGTTACTTAACTAGATACCATTAATTTAGGGATTTTTTTTATACGTACGTGTTTACTGTGCACGTGCGTATACGATTACTATTCAAAAATACTATTTAACAGTTACTATTCTAAAACACTATTCAATGGTTACTGTTTAAAAATACTGTTTATGATTACTATTCAAAAGCACTGTTTACGGTTACTATTCAAAAATACTATTTACAGTTACTATTCAAAAATATTGTATAACGATTACTATTCAAAGATACTATTTAAATGTTCCTATTCAAAAATACTATCACTATTCGAAAATACTATATACTTAAAATGTGCAGAAGATTTACTTGCGGTATATCCATAACCTCGCCCTTACATCCACCTCTGTTGCCGTCATCACCCATTGTGGTTTAGGCCATAGGATGCTTATCTATAGTATGAGCATACTTCGTGAGCTTTATGCCCAGTAAGTACAACATATTAACTGTAAAACATGTTTAAACATAGTACATACTTAAAATTATATAAGCATGTCATATACCATTTAACATGTCACAAACCATATCATCACATAACATATCATTGAATATAAAACTTCACATACTATATGGATAACAGAAACATCATGTACTGAATGCGTCTTACTATAACTAGAAGCCTAGCGAACTATAACTAATGCATACCATGAACAATGCATGGTCCGTTAAGCTCATTTATGCTTCATTATTCTCTTTTCTTTCTTATCTCTGCTTAGGGGCCTTTATATTTTTATACATAATGTGGGCCTTATGCCCGTTATATTTCTATACATAATGTGGGCCTCGTGCCCGTTATATTCATAATGTGGGCTTTATATTTCTATATGTAATATAGGCCGCGTGCCCGTTATATTTCTATACATTATATGGGCGTCATGCTCGTTATATTCCTATACATAATATAGGCGTCGTGCCCGTTATATTCCTATACAAAACATGGGCCTCGTGCCCGTTATATTCCTATACAAAACATGGGCCTCGTGCCCATTATATTCCTATACATAATATGGGCCTCATGCCCGCTATATTCCTATACATAATGTGGGCCTCGTGCCCGTTATATTCCTATACATAATATGGGCCTCGTGCACATTATATTCTTATACCTAATATGGGCCTCATGCCTATTATATTCCTATACATGATATAGGCCTCGTGCCCGTTATATTCCTATACATAATATGGGCCTCGTGCTCGTTATATTCCTATATCTAATATGGGCCTCGTTCCCGTTATATCGATACCTTAAATTCAATTACCCAATTCTTTATCTGATCGTGCCATATGCTCTACTAAGCCATTCCCTAGTCTTGCGTGATAGGGATGTATGGCATCTAACTTATTCTTTCATCAACCTACTTGATTGTGAAACTATATGCTTTTATACATGCTATGAAACAATGTGTGCAGGCATACATACTTAACATACTGTAAAAACATCATTTTAAATACATTTTATTCATGCCGTAGGCGGAGTTGTACTTACTTGTTCGCCAACAATTCACACTTTGCATCGTTGCAAATTACAGGTGCCGACCTGTGACCATAATGCATTGTCGTTAATATTCACTCTTAAGTCACTAAGGTCGTTAGTGACAATAAATTCTTATCATTATAGGGTACGGATGCCCCTCGGTACCAACTGCTCTACTTTGGTAGCACTGGTATCTACTGTGACTGGTTAATTCGTCTACTTGACAAATTAATCATCGTATCTCACCTTCATGTTCAAACTCAGTCTTTGACTAGTTGACCGACCAATCCACTGATCGGTTACCTAGCGTGTCATTAACTATGTAGCCTGCCAGGCTACCTTGCGTATTAGATTGTGTAACCTATCAGGTTACCTAGCGTATTAGACTAGTTAACTAGTTAATCCACTAACCGGTTACCTAACGTTGGGCCTATTGACTAGTTGGGCTAGTCATCTAACCGGTTACGTTGTATATTGGTGTAGTAGCGAACCGGGCTACCATTGCCATATTTTTGAAAAACGTTCTAAAATCCTTGTAAAATTTTAGGGCAATGTAGTCCTTTTAAATCGACCGCTTAGCACCTCATTGGAAGGTGGGGGCGTTTTTATAAAAATCGGTCTGCATTTTTAAAAGAGAGAACACATGTTGGTGTTTAGGTCAAAAAGGTTGGTTTTTGAACCATCTTCTGAAAACCATTTAAAACTTGTTCGAAACGATTTAATTTGTGAAATTGGCGAACATAAAGGTTTTTGTCCTCAATGAGATGAACAAATCCCATGAACATCTCAGGGCTCAGTTTGGCCTCTAATGGGTGCGAATCTTTCGAAACCCATGGCCAATTTTCGTGCCCAGTTTTTACAAAAATTCTCAGTTTTGCGCACTTTTAAAAACATCTCTATTTAAGAATCAAAACGGCCAATTTTTCAAACTCACGGTCATCTCAATGGTTTCGATGTGATCTAAAACTTTTATGTTTTGACCGAAGTCCGGTTCAGACTCTAAAAGGGTCAACTTTACAAAAACCTAAGGCCATCCTTGCAAATCAGGATTTTGGCCCTAGTTTTGACCTCCAGTTGAAAAGTGCCTTAAAACCCTATCTTACAGTCATTTTTGGCCAACTTCTATTTGACACAAAAATGCTCATAACAAAATTTCATTGAAGTTTGATGTTTTATAAATTTTCAAAAACAGCTTTTATCATGTTCGAAATTGGCCAAAACCGTGACCCTAAAACTGGATAGATTTATGTCCAGTCCTTCTTAAAACGTCCATGCACTTTCATCCCAAAAAAAAAATGTAAAACTCAAGCACACAACCACAAATACACACAACCATAATGCTAAGGGCTAAAATAAAGATTATTATAACCCATGGCTTGAACAAATACACATAAATCCCTTTGATCAAAGCTTAAAATAAACTAACCACAAAAAGGAAGGGTTTTTCGGGTTATACCTTAAGGAGCTATGAACCAAGCATGAAACGAACTAGGGGGGGGGGGGGGGGGGAGGGGGGCAAATCCTCGTGTGGACCAAGAAGGGAAAGGGTTCGGTCTTGGGGCTAAGGAGAACACAAAATTCCTCTTTGGTTAGTAAACTAAAAAGACAACAAAATCATAAAAGAGTTGTCCTAGCAACTTACCGAAGAATGACCTTGAAGTGGCTTGAGTGAAAGGCTCAAATGCAGGCTAGTGTGTGTGGCTGGTTTTTGGCAAAAACTTTTTGTGAACTTTAGAGCGTTTTTAGGCTACAAAAGGGTGTGGGTTTGCTGAAGAAATAGAGGGAGAAAAACTTTGGTGTTTTGGGGTTTTTGATGTGCCAAAAGGAAGAAATGAGACATGAAGGCACACATGCCTATTTATCGACAAATGCTAAGCAATATTAACCACATCTAAGCTAACTTAATTAAGCTAACTTTAGCTAATTTAGAGGACAAATGTGCTGCATTTCTTCTACATTTACAGCATCCAAACGTGGGATTCAAGGCTGAAATTTCAAAAAAAAAAAAACCAAGGCCAACTTGCATTAATGTGGCGCATTAAATGGCATGAAAAAACAATAGTATTTTCATGCACTTTTGGCTTATTTTATTCCATGGTGTCATAAGCATGTGGGCATCATTTATGGGCTGTGTTTGGCTAAAATTGGGGCTGAAAATGCACAGTTTTCTAGGGCCAAAATTCATCAATGAAGGCCTTTTGTTGTAGTCTAAGTTTTCCTCTTTGGTATTAGACCCCTTTTCGGTAGTGTACCAATTTTCACCCAAAAACTGGATTTCTGAAACCAATTTTTATACTATAAATTCTTGGTTGTTTTATACTATCTAAGAGCCCATTATCAGTCTAATTTACTGTTCACATCCTATACTGTGGTTGTGTCTACACTGTGTTGTCCTTTTGCACGTAAATCGAGGCTTTCTCGGGTGAAATTTCAGTCACAGTCTCTCTTGATTAATTTGGATATGTTGATTCCATTTTTATCAGTTTTACGTCCATCGGAGGTCGTCTGGACCAATTTTCAGGATCTGTGTGACCCTGCCTCAAAAAATGTGTTAGGCGCCCGATTGACAAATTTGGACGTTCTGAGTCCAAATATATCAGTTTCAGAGCAAGTAAAGGTCGTCTTGACCCTCATCCTGATACTGCCTATCTCTCAAACTAAAATCCTTGTTTTATGCTCAATTGACCAAATTGAGCATGCTGACTGTTAATATAATAGTTTTAAGCCAAATTAAGGCCGTCTTGGCTAGTAACTTGACACAACATTTTTAACTATTTACTGCTTTCAACTTAACTGACTAGTTTGAGTGCTCTGACTTCGATTTTGTCAGTCTCTAGGTGAGAAGAGGTCATCCAGACCATTTTCTCGATGTTGTACCCTTGTTAAGGTTATCTCTCGCTATTATGCTCTGATGTTCAATCTGAGCATTCTGGTGATCTGTTCACCATTCTTGTGTTAGGAAATGGTCGTCTGGACCAGTTTCATGACACTACATGTCTCGTGCATTTATACACATACTAGGGGGCTGGGTTCACTATCGATCGCCCCTTTCACTACATGAATAGTACTTAAACAGTACTGTATTTGTTTAGTCTATTCAACTGGAAAATATACTATATTTTCTTACTTAATTAGTACCCATATAGTAATTAGGGTTCACAATTCGTGAGAGTCTTTTCAATGGCTCTTAGCTCAGTACACGGTCTTTTACACGACCTCTTACACGGGTGTGTACAGGACAACACGAACGTGTACATTTCAGACACGGGCATGTACTCGTTGGAATTCCTCAACATGGACCTATTCTAAAACACAGCCTCTTACACGTTCATCAACCCTAGCAGTATACGACCACTTACACAGCCATATACATGACCGTGTCACACCACACGGCCATGTACACTTACATGGCTTCTCTCACGTGTGCACAGTATGAACGGTACACGACCACTTTCACGGCCATGTACCTGACCATGTTCTCCAAATGTGCATCCGAAAGCTCTCAAAATACTCTAATTTTTTCCTTAATGTCTCATTACATGGTAAGTAGGTGCCATGAAAATGGAGATCCTTACAACCTACCCCCCTCACAAAATTTTCATCCTTGAAAATTAGAATAGTTCTGGGAAGTTTCTTTTCGTATACTCTTCCGTTCCCATATGGCCTTTTCTATGTTGTGGTTATGCTACAATACTTTTACAAGTGGAATAAGCTTATTCCTAAATTCTTTGTCTTCTTTGACTAAGATTCGTGCGGTTTCTCCTTGTATGTCAGATCAGCATGTACTTTGTGCAATCTCCCTACCTGGGCTTCATAAATTTCTGCTAGTCTTTCTACTGAGTAGCTCCCTTTTGTAGCTAGAAATCGAGCTGATTTCATCAATTTGTCCCAATTTCCCAAATTGTGTCGTTGTCACTTGACGTTTTTGGCAATCCGTCTATGAAATTCATCATAATCTAGTCCCATTTCCACTTGGGTAGCTAAATTTTCTGTGATTCTCCTGCTGGGTGTTGGTGTTCTGCCTTAATCTTTTGGCATGTAAGGTATCTAGCGACGAACTCGGCAACGTTATCCTTCATTATAGGCACTAAAAACTTTCATTTAGATCCTTTTTCATTTTGTTCGGTCCTGAATGTATGGAATATAGCATCTCGTGAGCCTCTGAAAGGATTCATTTCCTGGGTTCTTCATTGTTTTTTTGGAATGCTCACTCTATCTCTACAATAGAGTATGCCTTCCTTAGAGACTCGAAACTTTGAGGTCCGATCCTCCATAGCTTCCTTTTTGAGCTTGTTCAGGGATGAATTGAGGTCCTGACCGGCCTTAATTTCCCTTAGGAGTGTCGATTAGAGAGTCATTTCAGATAACCTCCTCGTCAAAATCTCGACCTCGCTGCTGCGTAGCTCTTTTGGTGGCGTTTCTGGCTGGTGCTCAGCCTCAATTTTGTCATCAGCCCTTTTCCAACGTGGGTTGTAGAAGTCCTTATCGGTTCCTTATAGCACACAACATACGTTAGAATTGTGTCACCTGACATTGATTGTAGTCCCTCAGTTTGATGAACAAATTCTTGTTTATCCGTAATTCTAGGGAACTTAGGTGGTTTCACCTCCCCGCTTGCCCATAAAGAAAAACTGGGGCTGATGCTGGACTCCTCTCGGTGATTTGCTCAATCATCATATGGTCAAACTTGACCCAGTTAAGAGCTCATCCTAGTCCTAATACACAGGAGAGTATCTTCCTGAAACATATCGATAGCTAACAGGACTCAGTTATCCTGGTTAATGGAGTACAATCGGGGAGTCACTTTGATAGCGTGAAGCCAGTCCTCTCATTCACATGAAGTGCAAGAGTATCGCTTGCCACTCAAACTTAGTGGACAACTAGCCCTGAAGATCAGTGCAACTCGGCAGCCATCCATTCTCCTACCCTGAGCTGTTTTTTAGCATTGCACAGTCGTGATTTTAAGTGTAGTGATCTCAGCATTTCTTCTGACTCTTTCTTTTTCAGCCACACTCTAGTAATGTGTGAAAATATTATATCTAAACCTTTGGGCAAAACTGCACTGCTTTTCATACTGTTTTAAAAGTATATAATTTTAGTCTATTGGGAGTGGTACACACTTCCTGGTACATAGTCTCAAAAGGACATATTAGGATAGGTCTAGTGGAAGCAAGCTACTACTTCCCATCATGCCTATATACGTAGCCTAAGAAGAGATTTTGGTTTAGTTGTCCAGGGCTTTTAGTCTGCCTTGTGTGATTGAAGGGCCTTCAATTCTGGTCTGCGCGGCGTGGAGTTGGTCATTTGTTGGGCAAGTTTGATTGTGTTGATTTTATAGGTTAGAATGACAACCTCTAGCGTAGTGGCCTTCCTTGGGCAGATGAAACGGCCACTTATTCCATGTTTGCATTCTCCTAGGTGCCTCTTTCCATATTTTGGACACGACGGGTGTTTGTTGCCGTCTCCTCCCTGGTCGTTCCTCTTCTGAGGGAAATCCTTCTGTGAACCTTGATCGCCCGAATTACCCTTCCTTTTGTTATTGCTGTGAGGATGCTTGCTGTGTTGGTGGGTCTCCACCTTCTGCCCCTTGGTCTGCTTGGCCAGTGTCTTCTCCTCTCTTCTGGCCTTGAAGATCTGAGCCTTCCTCTTCCTGTCCTGGGCCAACCAGTGCTTAGCTCGGATGGCCCTACTAATGTATTCCACCACTGTTGCAGGCCCATGGCTATCACTATAGACTTGGATGGCGATGTCTATCCTCAACATTTTCAACATCCGTCTGACTCTTTCCTGCTCGGTGGGCACTAAGTCAGGGCAGAGTCGGGCTAATTGTTCAAGCTTCATAACCGCCTCCATCACGGCCATGCTGCCCTGACGCAGGTTGTTGAACTCATCCTGTTGGGTAGCTAGGGCCTCTTCATTAAAGTGCATTTCTTTGAACTCTTATATAAACTCTGACCAGCTCATCGTACTGACATCCCTCCTAATTACGATTATCTTCCACCATTGCCTTGCCTCCTTACGCAGGACGAAAGATGCACACATTACCTTCTCCTTATCAGTTAATCCTGTAAAGTCCAGGATCACTATGATGTCCATCAGCCAGTCATTGGCTTTAATGGGGTTAGTGGTTCCCTCAAATTCTGGCACCTTCATGCGCCTAAATCGCTCATATAGATCACCCTCCCTAGGGGTCAACAGAAGAACATGCGTTGTTGCAGGAGCAATCACAGTTGATGGTGTTGGAGTCGTTTGGGCTAGAGAAGCTGCTTGCTCCATGAAAGTGTTGGGGGCTACTGGAGCCTCTTGGATTAGCACCTCTACCAGTTGCAGTGCCTGGGGTTGCTGGTCTCGCCGTTCCCTAAGCTAGTTTAATTCCCATTGTTGATTCTCCATCATCTCTCGCATAGTTGTGAGCTGCGCCATTAATTCATCCTCCCGGGATGCCTTGTTTGTCCGCATACGTGTTCGAACCATTTTGTCCTTTTGGAATCCTCGTCTTCTTTTGGGGCTCTACTGGCGTAGCTTCTACTAGTGCAACCATAGTGACACGTTATAACTTACGTTAACTTGCGTATTAATACTATAAAATAAAAACTAACTTACTTGGACGGATGAGGCAGGTGTACCGCGATGTGAGGTAGGATGGCAGGAAACCTCTTTGACACCAATTGTGACACTCCGTGCCCTCAGTGGCCTAGACCGTCGTTTAAAGGCTTGCTTACTTTATAATACTTATACTTTCTTGCAATTGATACTTAAAGTTACTTAACTAGATACCATAAATTTAAGGAATTTTTTTATACATACGTATTTACTGTGCACGTACGTATATCGATTACTATTCAAAAATACTATTTAATAGTTACTATTCTAAAATACTATTCAATGGTTACTATTTATGATTACTATTCAAAAGCACTGTTACGGTTACTATTTAAAAATACTGTTTACGGTTACTATTCAAAAATATCGTATAACGATTGCTATTCAAAGATACTATTTAAATGTTATTATTCAGAAATACTGTCACTATTCAAAATACTGTATACTTAAAATGTGCGGAAGATTTACTCGTGGTGTATCCATAACCTCACCTTCACATCCACCTTCACCGCCGTCATCGCTTATTGTGGTTTAGGCCATAGGACGCTTACCTACAGCATGAACATACTTCGTGAGCTTTACACCTAGTAAGTACAACATGTTAACCACAAAACATGTTTAAACATATTATATACCTAAAATCATATAAGCATGTCATATACAATTTAACATGTCACATACCACATCATCACATAATATCATTGAATATAAAACTTCACATACTATATGTATAACAGAAACATCATATACTGAATGCATCTTACTGTAACTAGAAGTATAGCAAACTATAACTAATGCATACCGTGAACAATGCATGTTCCGGTTATGCTCATTTATGCTTCATTATTCTTTTTTCTTTCTTATGTCTACTTAGGGCCCTTTATATTTCTATACATAATGTGGGCCTCGTGCCCGTTATATTTCTATACATAATGTTGGCCTCATGCCCGTTATATTTCTATACGTAATATGGCCCTCGTGCCGTTATATTTCTATACGTAATATGGGCCTCGTGCCTGTTGCAGCGCCCCGCCCTGAATTGAGGCTACAGTACTAGCATAGTAGAGCTCTAAAGTCCACTATAGTAGACCGTTACCTCAATGGGTCACCGGCATCTTACTTGTAACTTGTTCTTGTTAAATTACTATTCAAGTTTCAATCCCAGTTGAATTTAGATTCTCTCCTCCCTAAGATTAGTTGAAATTTTGAGGAAAATCTCAAGGGGATTCTCAATTTTTTAATTGGATAAGGATAAGATTAAATTCAAGCTAGAAAATCCTATTTGAATTCTGATTCTCTTCACACTTTAATGACCGAATCTAGTCATGTTTTTGGCACAAAGGGGAATCGGTTTTTTATGAGGGAATGAGAAGATAAAATTCAAGTTAAAATCCTGTTTGAATTTTGAAAGAAAAATCCCTACTATGGCCGAATTCCTTTTGGTTGGATAAGGCTTAAAAATTCAGATTTTTATTGTCGATAAGGGAGAAAATCTTCTCCTAATCCAATTCGAATTCAAAGGATCACCTCATGCAAGTCTATAAATAGAGGTCTTACCATTCTAGTTCTCTTATAACACAGACTCTCAGGTGAGCAGGCTTATTGTTGCACAACTCACCGTGACAATAAGTTCTTTAAAGATCTGGGTGGTCGGAAGAAGACTAGCAGTGCTAGCATATCGGTCGAGGAACCGAGTGCCCACACACCCTACCATTCAGGAATTAGAGAATAGTAGAGAAGGCTAGTTGGTTGAAGCGCTCCAGTCATTCTCCTCCTACAGTTGGTGTCCTCTTGAGGTATGAGTTTTATTGTTGTTAATTTATTGTATATGGCATCACGAGATATTGAACGATCTTGAAAATTTTTATTGTTCTGCTGAGCCGCTCTGATGCGTTTTTATCAATTTTAATCCTACAACTTTAGCTAATATAGGGGAGAAAATGAGCTACATTTCCAGCTAAAAAAGGTGGGGGGGGGGGGGGGGGGGGGGGGGGGGGGGAGGGGTTGGAGGGGGGGCTGCCTTTGGAAGAAGAGAGAAAAAGTTGCATTAATGGGTGGAAAAAGGCAATAGGAACTTGTCCCCTACTTTAGCATTTTTTATTTATTCTAATCCAAGTTTTCACTGACCAGTTTGGAGCAATTTCTTCTACATTTACAACATCCAAATGTGGGATACAAGGCTGAAATTTCAGAAAAAAAAAAAAAAAAAGAAACCAAGGCCAACTTGCATTAATGTGGTGCATTAAATGGCATGAAAAGCAATAGTATTTTCATACACTTTTGGCTTATTTTATTCCATGGTGTCAAAAGCATGTGGGCATGATTTATAGGCTGTGTTTGGCTAGAAATTGGGGCTGAAAATGCATGGTTTTCTAGGGCAAAAATTCATCTATGAAGGCCTCTTGTTGCAGTCTAAGTTTTCCTCTTTGGTATTAGACCCCTTTTCGGTAGTGTTCCAATTTTCACCCGAAAATCGGATTTCTGAATCCGATTTTTGTACTGTAAATTCCTGGTTGTTTTATACTATCTAAGAGCCCATTATCAGTCTAATTTACTATTCACATCCTATACTATAATTGTGTCTATACTATGTTGTCCTTTCACACACAAACCGAGGCGTTCCCGAGTGAAATTTCAGACACAGTCTCTCTTGATTAATTTGGACGTGTTGATTTCATTTTTATCAGTTTTACGTCCATCAGAGGTCGTCTGAACCAATTTTGGGGATCTGTGTGACCCCATCTCGAAAAACGTATCAGGTGCCTGATTGACTAATTTAGACATTCTGAGTCCAAATATATCAGTTTCGGAGCGAGTAAAGGTCATCTTGACCCTCATCCTGATACTACGTATCTCTCAAACTAAAATTCTCATTTTATGCTCAATCAACCAGATTGAGCCTACTAACCGCTAATATACTAGTTTTAAGTCAAATTAAGGTCGTCTTGGCCAGTAACTTAACATAACATTTTTCACTACTTACTATTCATTACTTTCAACTTAACTGACTAGTCTGAGTGCTCTGACTCCGATTTTGTTAGTCTCTAGGTGAGAAGAGGTCATCCTGACCATTTTCTTGATGTCGTACCCTTGTTAGGGTTATCTCTCGCTATCATGCTCAGATGTTCGGTCTGAGCATTCTGGTGATCTGTTCACCATTCTTGTATTAGGAAATGGTCGTCCGGACCAATTTCATGATACTGCATATCTCATACATTTATACGCATAGTAGGGGGCTGAGTTCACTATCAATCGCCTCTTTCACTGCACGAATTGTACTTAAACAGTATCGTATATGTTTAGTCTATTCAACTAGAAAATATACTATATTTTCCAACTTAATTATTGCCCACATAGTAATTAGGTTTCACAATTCGTGAGAGTCTTTTCAACGGCTCTTAGCTCAGTACACGGTCTTCTACATGGCCTCTTACATGAGCGTGTACAGGGCAATACGGACGTGTACATTCTGGACATGGGCGTATATTGGTTGGAATTCCTCAACATGGCCCTGTTCTGAAACACAGCCTCTTACACGTTCGTTAACCCGAGACGTACACGGCCACTTACACGATCGTGAACCTAACCGTGTCATACCATACGGCCATGTACATTTACACTGCTTCTCTCACGCTTACACAGTTTGAATGGTACACGACCACTTACATGGCCGTGTACCTGACCATGTTCTCCAAATATGCATCTGAAAGCTCTCAAAATACTCTAATTTTATTCCTTAATATCTCATTATATGGTAAGTAGGTGCCATGAAAATGGCGGTCCTTACAGGCTAATGGCCACGACGGCCTTAATTTGACTCAAAACTGATATATTTACAGTCAGCAAACTCAATCTGGTCATTTGGGCACAAAATGTGAATTTTAGTTTGAGAGATATGTAATCTCAGGAAAGGGGTCAAGACGACCTTTTTTAAGCCCTAAACTGATATATTTAGACTCAGAATGCTCAAATTATTCAATTGAGCACAAAACACATTTTTCAAGGTGGGGTCACATAGATCCTGAAAACTGATCCAGACGACCTCAGACGGACATAAAACTGATAAATTTGAAATCAGTACGTCCAAATTAGTCAGGAGAGATTGTGTTTGAAATTTCACGTCAAAATGCCTTGTTATGTACGCGCAAGGACAACATAGTATAGATACAACCACAGTATAGGAAATGAATAATAAAATAGACACAAAATAGGCTCATAGGCATTACAACCTAACTGAAAATTATCAATATAAGAATGTTAGGAAATGCACTAAGCATTAGAGACATTTTAATGTATTTATTTTGAATTGGATAATAAAATTATATACAGAGGTTATTCATTACATTACTATGTGTCCTCATTCTATTTACATGTTAAAGTAAATGTAAGCAAATATGGCTCCCTGACTGCTTGTGTTAAAACTATTAGAATGTTGCATGCAATGGACTTTTGTATGCGAAAAGACAATGTTCTAAAGTAAGCAGTCTAAACTAAGGTCTGTAGTCTATGGGGTTAGACCGAGCATCTAACTCATGTTAAGACTATTATGTTGTCTAAAGCCATGGTGGGGACGGTTTGTCTTGACTGTCTGGAGCATAGACTCCCAAGCAGAGACATAGATATGTTGCTTGATGGTGATATATTAGACTGAGACTAAAGCGTGATTGATCTACGTAGTCTGCTATGAGTGGATCAATCTACTTTTGATGTTCCTTATGCAATAACCTTAATCCTGAGTGGATGAACAGCTTCATGTATATGACTTGTGTACTTTGATGTTCCAATGGCTAAAGCATCTCAGAGGTAGTAAGCTTATAGACCAGTTCGTTGGGGGCATGACTTGTATATGCTGAAGGATTTGTTTACAAATATCGGAATCATACTTAAAGGCATTATACTGGATGTGAAAATAGACAAGGCCTTGGGTCGTCTGCTGAGCGGATGACTTCTTATTCACATATGGTGAATAATCATTTTCTTATTCGGTAGTATAATGGAACTTTAAGATAGCCTGATCAGTAGGATTAAACGGACTTTGACCTAAGGCTGATCATGGATATCATATAAAGGTTCTGCATACATGACAAGGTCATTGGACGATAGCTCATCACAGGCTTACGTAATACGGTATATAATTGGGAGTTCAGTTTTAGGTTTATAGTGGTGTGACTCTGAAATTAGTGATCATATGATTGAGTTGTTCGGTAAAGAATGATGACCATATGGATTCGTGGGAGCCCGATTATATATGTCCACTTGGTCCCTCTACTAGCTCCACATAATTCCTTAACGTTTGGCAAATTGATTTGTGTATGCTATTGGCTAGTTGATTATGCATGGATGGTATTGAGTTAGGATTAGGATGGTGGACAAGATTCTCTCTGGTTGAATTCAGATTTTGTTTTGGATAATAGAGTACACAATTATTCGAACTCCAAATAAAGTTGCCATGATTTTATTTGAGATTGGATTGGAGTTTTTGAATTTTGAAATTTGAAATTTGAAATTTGAAATTTGAATTTGAATCTTAAATTTGAAATTCGAATTTGAAATTTGAATTTGAAATTTAAATTTGAAATTTGAATTTTGAATTTTGAATTTTGAATTTGAATTTTGAATTTTGAAATTTGAAATTCAAATTTTGAATTACAGTCTAAGTGGAATTCGAATTCTTTGTGAATAATTCCACAAGGCTAGAATTCGGATTTGAGTTGGATTATGAAGTGGAAAATCTTGTTTGAATCCTACTTGAATTTTGAATCCAAATCTTAACTAACTTAGTCGAAAATTTTGAGGATTATACTCATGGAATTGTTGAAAATTTTGTGGATAAGATTCAGGGAAAAATTCAATCTTCAATCCCTGTTGAATTTGGATTCTCTCCTCCCTAATTGTGGTCGAAATTTTGAGGGCATATCTCAAGGAGATTTTCATTTATTTTGGATAAGGATGAGATAAAATTCATGCTTGAAAATCCTAGTTGAATTTTGATTCTTCCCTTACTTTTTGTGGCCAAAAATAATTGAGGAAATCCTAAAGAGATTTTCAGATTTTTGGTTGGTTAAGGGGAGATAAAATTCAAGTTAAAATCCTGTTTGAATTTTGAATACAAAATCTAGAGAATATAGCCGAATTTTTTAGTTAGATTTGGCTTGAATAATTTTGGATTTTGTGTGTGGATAAGGGAGAAAATCTTCTCCTAATCCAATTCAAATTCAGAGGATCACCTCATGCAAGTCTATAAATAGAGGTCCTGCCACTCCAGTTCTCTCATACCACAGACTCTCAGGTGAGCAAGCTTATTGTTGCATAACTCACCGTGACAATAAGTTCTTTAGAGATCTGGGTGGTCGGAAGAAGACTAGCAGTGCTAGCATGCCGATCGAGGTTCAGAGTGCCCACACACTCAACCATTCGGGAATTGGAGAATAGTAGACATGTGTGCTTACCTTTAGGTCTGTTTCTTTCTTTTGCTAACCCAAGAGAACACAACTTTCTCTCCCTTTTCTATCAGCCAAAACTGACACCCCTTTGCTCGCAAAACACCTAAAAATCCTAGCCAAAGTTCACTAAAAATTAACACATTCAGGCTTATTTAGGAGGCTCTCTCTAAGGTCATTTCAAGTCATTCAGGGTTGTTTTTTTGGTAAGGTTCTAGAACTAATTCTTGTGGTTTTGTTAGTTTCTTTTGGTTGACGATAAAAAAGAAATTTTTATGTTTCCTTTCTAGCAAAGGCTGACCCCATTTTCCCCTTGGTCCACACAGCAATTTTTGGTCACCTAAGCCTTGGTTCGGTTGTGCTTGGCTCATAGCACGTAAGGTAAAAACTGAAACCCTTTTTTTGTGGTTTAGCTATTTTTAAGTTTTAATCAAGGAAATTGATGTGTATTTATTTGTGCAATGGGTTGTAATAATTTTATTTTGAGCCCTTAGTATTTTATTTTTAAGTTTATATAGTTGTGTGATTGTGGTAAAGTTTTTGTGATGGATGTGTGAACGGACATTTCTAGGGTTTGCTGGAAACCAACCTATCCTCAATTTTTAGGCCACAGGTTTGGCCATTTTTGACCACCTTATGGTCTGATTTTGGGATTTGATAAAACATAAAGTTTTAAGGGAATCTCGTTATGGTCATTTTTTTTTTTTTCCAAAAATGAATCTAAGATAGGTTTTTCGAGTAGTTTTTAACCGGAGTTCAAAACTAGGACTAAAATCCTGAGTCATAGGAACAGTCTCGAGTTTTTGTAAAAATGACCAACTTAGAGTCCGAACCGGATCTCGGACTCAACATGAAAGTTTTAGATCTTGTCAAAGTCCTAAAGATGACTCGTGCAAGTTTTAAAAATTTAGCCGTTTCAGGCCTCAAATAGAGCCATTTTAAAACAAGTGTAAAACTGGAATTTTTCCTAAAACTAGACATGAGTTTAGCCACGGGTTTGATGAGTTTAGGACCCATTAGAGTGTCGTTCGAGCTCTGAGATGAACATGAAAGTTGTTCATCTTGTTGAGGACTAAAATTTTTATGTTTGCCAAATTTACAAATTAATCATTTCAAACAAGTTTTAAAACAATTTTTTTAAATGGTTCAAGAACCACTTTTAAAAAATGAACACCAAAATGTGTTCTTCCCTTTTTAAAATGAAAATATGGTTTTGATAAAACGCCCCACCTTCCAACGGGGTGATATGGGGACAGTTTGAAAGAACATAAATTTTCCCAAAAATTTTGTAAGACTTCCAAAACAATTTTCAAAATAAATAAAACAGTAGAGGTAGCCTGGTAGACTACCACACCAAACAAGCTAAGTAACCCAGTAGGCTACCTAGTTAACGATGTGCGAGGTAGCCGGTTGGTAGACTGGTCGGTTAACCAGTCAATGACTGAGTTTGAATGAAATAGTGAGGGACGATGATTAAATTATCAAGTAGATAATTTAATTAAGCACGATTAGAAATTAGATACTAAATTCCCAAAGTAAAACAGTTGGGTACCGATGGGCCTCGGTACCATACAACAACACAAATCATAGTCACTAATGGTAGTAGTTACCTAAGAATGACGTTAATTAATTTATTGGGTAATAAATTAATTAACCACGACTAGATAACCAAACTCATCAAAAAGAGAGCAAGTTAGTACTGACGACAATCGGTAACATACGTTAAAAGCTGCTTTAGTCACTAACGATATTAGTGACTCAGTAATAACTATTGATGGGATATGTTATGATGACAGGAAGATACCTGTAATTTGATAAGGGTGAGAGTACAAGTTTTGCCTATAGATCAGGTAAGTACAACTCCGCCTACAGTATAAGCAAAAATGAATTTAAAAGTGTTATTTTTACACTATGTTAAGTATGCAAATCATGCACATTGTTACATAGCATGTTATAAGAGCATATAGCTTCATAATCACGTAGATTTATGAAAGCATGAATTAGACACCATACATCCCAGTCACATATGATTAGGGGATAGCCTAGTACGGCTTATGGCATAAAGATATCAGAAACGATTCCACAATTGGGTAATCATTAAGCGTGTCATACCGGCCTCTTCCACTTGAAAAGGTATCTCAGTTTAAGTATGATGGGCCTACGTTGACAGCTCTTAAGTTTGTGATCATGGACGTTTCCAATAATCTACGCATAAGTCGGTACTGACACATGGGCCCTCAGCTAGACGTAGGAAAAATAATGAATATTGAAGCATAATATGAGCATAATCAGTTCATGCATTGTTCGCGATATGCCTTAGCTATAATTTAACAAGCTTCTAGTTACAGTAGATATGCATTCAGTCATACGATGTTTTTTGTTATGCATCCAGCGATGTGATATTTTAGTTATGTATTCAATTCTGTATGATGCTTTGGTCTCGTATCTAATATGTGGTATGATTCAGTGTATGACATGTGACGTCCCGTGCCCTGAGTGGCCCGGACAGTCACTTAAAACTACTGTTACTTATCTTACTTAAAAATGATTACTTAAACTTATTTAATTTGATACCATAATTTTAGGGGATTTTTTTGAATGTATACACATTTACTATTCATATACGTATACTTTAAAAATACGAAATCTATGTCACAAGGAGTTCAATTACACATACATACTTATAAAACTGTTTAACTAATTACTATTCAAAAATACTGTTTACTCAAAAACTGTGCAGAAGTTTTAAACTCGTGGTGATATCTATAACCTTGCCTTTACATCCGCCTCCGCTGCCGTCATCGTCCATCGAGCTCTAAGCTATAGGTCGCCTACGTATGGCATGAACACATACTGTGAGCTTTATGCCCAGTAAGTACAACATGTTATCCACAAAACATGTTTAAATCATAATATATACTTAAAACCATATAAGCATGTCATAAACCAACACATCTCACAGAAACATTCCACATACCAAAACAACACATAACACTGAATGCAGAACATCACATACTGTATGCATAATAGAAAACATCGAGTACTGAATGCATATCTACTATAACTAAAAGCATAAAGAACTATAACTAATGCATACTGTGAACAATGCCTGATCCAGTTATGTTTATTTATGCTTCAATACTCTTTTTCTTTCCTATGTCTAGCGAGGGCCTGTGTGTCTGTATCGAGTGTGTGCAGATAATCGAAAACATCCGTGATCATTAACCTAAGAGTCGTCAATAGAGGCTCAGCTTACTTTAACTTGAAAAATCTCTTCAACAGCAAAGGCCGGTACAACACGCTTTATTAATTTTCATCTTGTTAGCTGATCTAGCCATATGCTCTACTAAGCTGTCCCTAATCTTACACGATAAGGATGTATGGCATCTAACTTGGTCTTTCATCAATCTATGCGATTGTGAAATTATATGCTTTCTTAACATGCAATGCAACAACAGTGCATGAATTGCACACTTAACATACTATAAAATGAAAATATGGTTTTGATAAAACGCCCCCACCTTCCAACGGGTTGATATGGGGACAGTTTCAAATAACAGAAATTTTCCCAAAAATTTTATAAGACTTCCAAAACAATTTTCAAAATAAATAAAACAGTAAAGGTAGCCTGGTAGACTACCACAACAAATAAGCTAAGTAACCCAGTAGGCTACCTAGTTAACGATGTGCGAGGTAACCGGTTGGTAGACTGGTTGGTTAACCAGTCAATGACTAAGTTTGAACGAAATGGTGAGGGACGATGATCAAATTATCAAGTAGACAATTTAATGAAGCACGATTAGAAATTAGATACCAAATTCCCAAAGTAAAACAGCTGGGTACCGATGGGTCTCGGTACTATACAACAATACAAATCATAGTCACTAATGGTAGTAGGGACCTAAGAATGACGTTAATTAATTTATTGGGTAATAAATTAATTAACCACGACTAGACAACCAAACTCATCAAAAAGAGAGCAAGTTAGTACTGACGGCAATCAGTAACATACGTTAAAAGCTGCTTTAGTCACTAATGATATCAGTGACTCAGTAATAAGTATTGATGGGATATGTTATGATGACAGGAAGATACCTGTAATTTTATAAGGGTGAGAGTACAAATTTTGCCTGCAGATCAGGTAAGTACAACTCCGCCTACAGCATGAGCAAAAATCAATTTAAAAGTGTTTTTTTTACACTATGTTAAGTATGCAAATCATGCACATTGTAACATAACATGTTATAAGAGCATATAACTTCATAATCATGTAGATTTATGAAAGCATGAATTAGACACCATACATGGCAATCACATATGATTACGGGATAGCCTAGTAGGGCTTATGGCATAAAGATATCAGAAACGATTCCATAATTGGGTAATCATTAAGCATGTCATACCGGCCTCTTCCACTTGAAAAGGTATCTCAATTTAAGTATGATGGGCCTACGTTGATGGCTCTTAAGTTTGTGATCATGGACGTTTCCAATAATCTGCGCATAACTCAGTACTGACACATGGGCCCTCAGCTAGACATAGGAAAAATAATGAATATTGAACATAATATGAGCATAATCAGTTCATGTATTGTTCACACTATCCCTTAGCTATAATTCAACAAGCTTCCAGTTACAATAGATATGCATTCAGTCACACGATGTTTTTTTGTTATGCATCCAGCGATGTGATATTTCAGTTATGTATTCAGTTCTGTATGATGCTTTGGTCTTGTCTCTAACATGTGGTATGATTCAGTGTATGACATGTGACGTCCCGTGCCCTGAGTGGCCCGGACACTCACTTAAAATTACTGTTACTTATCTTGCTTAAAAACTATTACTTAAACTTACTTAATTTGATACCATAATTTTAGGGGATTTTTTTTTGAATGTATACGTATTTACTATTCACGTACGTATACTTTAAAAATACGAAATCTATGTCATAAAGAGTTCAATTACACATACATACTTATAAAACTATTTAACTAATTACTATTCAAAAATACTGTTTACTCAAAAACTCTGCAGAAGTTTTAAACTCACGGTGATATCCATAACCTCGCCTTTACATCTGCCTCCGCCACCGTCATTGCCCATTCAGCTCTAAGCTATAGGTCGCCTACCTATGACATGAACACATACTGTGAGCTTTATGCCCAGTAAGTACAACATGTCATCCGCAAAACGTGTTTAAATCATAATATATACTTAAAACCATATAAGCATGTCATAAACCAACACATCTCACAGAAACATTCCACTTACCAGAACAACACATAACACTGAATGTAGAACATCACATACTATATGCATAATAGAAAACATCGAGTACTGAATACATATCTACTATAACTAAAAGCATAAAGAACTATAACTAATGCATACTGTGAACAATGCCTGATCTAGTTATGCTTATTTATGCTTCAATACTCTTTTTCTTTCCTATGTCTAGCTGAGGGCCCGTGTGTCTATACCGAGTGCATGTAGATCATAAAAAATGTCTGTGATCATTAACTTAAGAGCCGTCAATGGAGGGTCAGCTTACTTTAACTTGAAAAATCTCTTCAACAGCAAAGGCCGGTACGACACGCTTTATTAATTTTCATCTTGTTATCTGATCTAGCCATATGCTCTACTAAGCTGTCCCTAATCTTACACGATAAGGATGTATGGCATCTAACTTGTTCTTTCATCAATCTATGCGATTGTGAAACTATATGCTTTCTTAACATGCGATGTAACAATAGTGCATGAATTGCACACTTAACATACTATAAAATCAATACTTTAAAATCATTTTGCCTATGCTGTAGGCAGAGTTGTACTTATCTGGTTTGCAAACAAACTTGTACCCTTGCTTTTGTCAACTTACGGGTAACTACCTGCCATCAATAACGTATCTCATTAATACTTTTGTTAAGTCACTAATACCGTTAGTGACTAATGCAGATACTAACGTATGGTACCAATTGCCTTCAGTACTAACTTGCTTTCTTTTGGTGAGTTTGTTTGTCTAATCATGGCTAATCAATTTATTGCCTAATAAATTAATTAACGTCATTTTTTGGTCACTACTACTGTTAGTGACTACAACTTGTATCGTTGTATGATATCGAGGTCCATCGGTACCTAACTATTCTACTTTGGGAATTTGGTATCTAACTTCTATCGTGTTTGATTAAGTTGTCTACTTGACAAACTAATCATCTTTCCTCACTATATCGTTCAACTCAGCCCTTGACTGGTTGACCGACTAGTCAACTGACTGGTTACCATGCATATCGTTAAATAGGTAGCCTATCGGGTTACTAAGCTTGTTTGGTGTGGTAGCCTACCGGGCTATCTCTACTGTTTTATTTTGATATTGTCTTAGTTACTTTGTAAAATTTTTGGGGAAATTTGTAGGAAAATAAATCGGTAAAAACGTATCAGAGTAGCGCAGCGGAACAATAAAAATTTTTAGATCGTTAAATATCTCATGATGCCATATACAATAAACCAACAACAATTAAAACTCATACCTCAAGGACGCCAATCTTGCAGGAGGAGAATGACCGGAGGCTTCAACCAACTAGCCTTCTCTACTATTCTCCAATTCCTGAATGGCTGAGTGTGTGGGCACTCTGAACCTCGATCGGTATGCTAGCACTGCTAGTCTTCTTCCGACCACCCAGATCTCTAAAGAACTTTATTGTCACGATGAGCTGTGCAACAATAAGCCTGCTCACCTGAGAGTCTGTGATCTAAGAGAACTGGAGTGGCAGGACCTCTATTTATAGACCTGCATGAGGTGATTCTCTGAATTTGAATTGGATTAGGAAAAGATATTTTCCCTTATCCATAACCAAAAAATCCAAATTTTTCCAAGGGAGAATCTCAACAAAAAATTCGGTTTTTCTTAGGTTAAATCCAATCCAAATCTAAACAAGATTTTAACTCGAATTTTATCTCCCTTTTTCAACCCAAAAAATCCGAAAATTACAAGGAGAATATCTCCTAAAAATTTCGGCCATTATGGATAAGGGAGAATAAAAAATTCCACTAGGATTTTCAAGTTTGAATCTTATCTCAACCTTATCCAAAATAACCGAATTTTCCTAGGAGATTTTCTCCCTAATTTCGGCCACTTTTCAGGGAAGGAGAGAACCCAAATTCAACTGGGATTGAAATTTGAATTTTCCCTTGAATCTTATCCACAAAAACCGAAATTCCATTGAAGATTATCCTCAAAAATTTCGTCCACTTTTGTTGGGATTTAGATTCAAAATTCAAGTAGGATTCTAACAAGATTATCCTCTCCAAATCCAACTCAAATTCGAATTTCAAATCTTGTGGATTTTCCACAACAAATTCGAATCCTACTTGGACTGTGATTCAAAATTTGAATTCCAAATTTCAGATTCTAATTTCAAATTCAAATTTCAAATTTCAAATTTCAAATTTCAAATTTCAAATTTAAATTTCAAATTCAAATTTCAAATTCGAATTTCAAATTCAAATTTCAAATTCAAATTTCAAATTCAAATTTCAAAATTCAAATTTCAAAATTCAAATTCAAATTCCACAAAACGGTTGTGTTTCATATTTTTGTTCTCATGGATAAATTTCTACAACTCCAATCCAATCTCAAATAAAATCATGGAAACTTTATTTGGAGTTCGAATAATTGTGTACTCTATTATCCAAAACAAAATCTGAATCCAACCGAAGAGAATCTTGTCTACCATCCTAATCTTGTGCCATCACCATCCATGCATAATAAACCAGCCAATAGCATACTCAAATCAATTTGCCAAACGTTAAGGAATTATGTGGAGCTAGTAGAGGGACTGATTGGACATATATAATCGGGCTCCCGCAAATCCATATGATCATCATTCTTTTACCGAACAACTCAATCATATGATCACTAGCTTCAGAGTCACACCACTATAAACCTGAAACTGAACTCCCAATTATATACCGTATTACGTAAGCCTGTGACGAGCTACTATCCAATGATCTTGTCATATATGCAAAACCCTCATATGATATCCATGATCAGCCTTAGGTCAAAGTCCGTTTAATCCTACTGATCAGGCTATCTTAAAGTTCCATTATACTACCGAATTAAGAAAATGATTATTCACCATATGTGAATAAGAAGTCATCCGCCCAGCAGACGACCCAAGGCCTTGTCCATTTTCACATTCAGTATAATGCCTTTAAGAGGATACCTTTAACTCCTTAGAGCTATGATTCCGATATCTGCAAACAAACCCTTCATCATATACAAGTCATGCACCCAATGAACCGGTCTATAAGCTTACTACCTTTGAGACGCTTTAGCCATTGGAACATCAAAGTACACAAGTCATATACATGAAGTAGTTCATTTACTCAAGATTAATGTTATTGCACAATGAACGTCAAAAGCAGATTGATCCACTCATAGCGGACTACGTAGATCAATCACGCTTTAGTCCCGGTCTAATATGTCACCTCCAAGCAACATATCTATGTCTCTACTTGGGAGTCTAGCTCCAGACAGTCAAGACAAACCGTTCCCTCCAAGGCTTTAGACAACATAATAGTCTTAACATGAGTTAGATGCTCGGTCTAACCCCATAGACTACAGACCATAGTTTATTTGAAATCATCCCCTTATCACCCCATTGGAAGGTGGGGGCGTTTTATTAAAATCATATTCTTATTTTGAAAAGGTTTGAACACATTTTGGTGATTGCATTTTAAAGGTGGTTTTTGAACCATTTACCGAAACTGTTTTAAAAACGTGTTTGAAACGACTTAGTTTGTAAATTTGTCAAACATAAAACTTTTTATCCTCGACGAGATGAACGATTCTTGTGTTCATCTTGGAACTCAAATCAAACTCTAATGGCTCTTAAACTCACTAAACCTATAGTTAATTATGCCCAGTTATTGAAAAGTTTCTAGTTTTATGCTATTTTGAAAACGGCTCTGTTTGAGGCCTGAACCAGCCAAATTTTTAAAATACACAGAGGTCTCCTTGAAGATTTCAACGAGATCTACAACTTTTATGTTGAGCTCGAGATCCGATTCAGAATTTAAGGGGGTCATTTTTAACAAAACCCAAGACTGTTCCTATACTCGGATTTTTTTTTTTAGTTCTAGTTTTGGGCACCGGTTCAAAACTACCCGAAAAGTCTATTTTAGAGTCATTTTTTGCCAAAACCTATTTGACGTAAAAACAACCGTAACGAAATTTTCTTAAAACTCCACTTTTATGAAATCCCAAATGTGGACTATAACATAGTCAAAACGGCCAAAACCTGTGGCTTAAATCTAGGGACAGATTTGTGTCTGGCCGCCTAAACGTCCACACATACACATATCCATCCATAAAATTTAAACTATAACCACACAACAACATAAACATAAAATGAAAAGCTAAGGGCTCAAAATAAACTTATTACAACCCATTGCACAAATAAATACACGTAAATTCCTTGATCAAAAACTTCAAAATAACTAAACTTCAAAAAGGGAGGGTTTTCGGTTTTACCTTACATGCTATGAACCAAGCACATCGAATCAAAGCTTGGGTGACCAAAATGGCCGGTTTTATGTCAAGAAAACGTCATCTCGACCATTTTCTCGATACTATATATTTATTAGGTAAAATTTCACTGTTGTGCTCAGATAACCAGTCTGAGCGTACTGATGACTTTTTCATCAGTTCTGTATCAAGAAATGGTTGTCTTGACCTGTTTCTTGATACCGTGTGCCACACATGAGCACTTACACTCGATAAGGTGAACCGATTTTGCTCTCGGTTACCCCTTTCACTGCATAAATAGTAATTAAACGTTTTTGTACCCATTTAACTCATTCAAACTAGAAAAATATACTGTATTCATTAACTTAATTACTTTTTACATAGTAAGTAGGTTCCATGAACATGGGGGTCATTACATTAAGTATGTTAAGTATGTTCACGACGTTAAATATGTTCATGATGATAAGTATCTTAAGTATGTTTACGATGTTAAAGTATGTTAAGTATGAAAGTATGTTCATGATGTTATGTATGTTAAGTATGTTTACGATGTTAAAGTATGTTAAGTACGAATTTTAACCAATGCATGATATATGTATGTTAATGCTCTGTACTATATAGTACAAGTATTTGTATGTCATGTATGTATGTTTAAACTTACTAAGCAATTAGCTCACAAGTTATTCATGTTACAGGTAAGCAACTTGCACGACGATAAGACAAGTGATGGATGATGAATGAGATCTGCATGGCCAAGGGACTGGGCGAGAATTATGGTACTGCTATGAGTCTTCTGCTAAGCTGTTTGAAAGAATGCAAAGTTAAATGAATGTTGAAATGAAATGTTTACGATGTAATAAAGTTTAAATTATGTAAGATGTTTTTATAGTAATGATTTACGATAGAACGGTTTCAAATATGAAACGCCCAGTTTAAAAGAAAGTTTTAAAAAAAAGGAAAAAAAATTTGTACATGTTAAATTATAAAGTTAAAATGACAAAGTTTAAAAGTATAAAAGTAAGTAAGTTTAGGTATGATACCAGTGACCTATGAGGTGGCAAGCTATCCTAGTTAGCTTTAGAGCTCGACCGTGATAGTGCTGTCTAGCCTCCATGAAGGGTGGGCCGTCACACTTTTACTCTCAGACTGATGGACAATCTAAGCACATAATCCAAACATTGGAGGATATGCTTCGTGCATGTGCACTGGATTTCAAGGGAGCATAGAATAAGAAGTTGCCATTGGTAGAATTCTCCTACAACAATAGCTACCAAACTTCCATTGGAATGGGTCCTTATGAAGCTTTATATGGAAGGAAATATAAATCTCCTATTCATTAGTATGATTTAAAGGAGAAAGAGCTGCATAAAATTGAGTTTATTCAAGAAACGATTGACGCAGTTAAGAAAATCTAGCAAAGGATGAAAACAACGCAAATTCATCAAAAGAGCTATGCAGACAAATTATGACGCCCCCTAATTCCGACCACCCGCAATCGTCATGAATTGACTCTACAGCCGACCAAGACCGCTCGTGTGCCGAATCCAGGTCGTCAGTTTTAAAATCTTTTGCTCACAATTTTTAAATATCAAGGCCTAAAATTTCGCCCATAATAATATTTTTTTTCTTTAATACATACTTCCTCTTAAGAAAACTAAGTGAGAAAGCCATGTCATATACTAACTTTTATATGTCTTAATGAAGTACAACATAATATACAACATATAGTACATATATAAGTATTGTATATTTTGTTTCCAAATTCATTTTCTTCAACTCAAAAGCTCAGCAGGAAACTTATGGCAGGACCAAGTCCACAGTGAGTTCCCTATCCCCTTGACACGTTCGCATCCTGCCGCCATCCAGGAATCTACTGGACAGGTTTCTTACTTGCAACATGAACAAACTGATGAGCTAACAAGCTCAGTAAGTTCAAACATACATAGTAAGAATCATATTGATTCAAAAACACTAAAAACTCAATCTTCTATGAATAGACTATTCACCATAAATAGTAACTTTGACATTTTATCGATGAATAGTAACAGTTACCCTAACTAGTTACTATTCACTTTACCCTAACTAGGTACTATTCATATATCCCAACCGAATTTACATTACTCTAACGTAAACTTCGGTTATGCTCAATTATGATTTTTATCATTTTATTGATTGTTTATTCTCTATTTGATTTCTAGTTTAGAGTTCTGTTTATGGCAGTACCGATGATTATTAGCGCGCTAACTGGGAGGGTCTAAGGAGCGACCTTAGAACATCGACCTCCACAGCCTTGATAACTCCGTAGGATTTAAACAAACCTCCACCACTATGTTGGAGGGGCGGTACGCCTTAATGGTTTCATCACCATCTTTCAATTTATAGTCTTAACCAAGTGATCTTATATATCACCTCAAGGTCACTATCCTCCATTGCCCATAGGTCTTACTTATTCTTATTATTTGGGATATGTTATTCTAACTAACCCCCAAATGCTTATAGGATTTTATATCTAGTGTACATCTAGTACAGAATAGATCAACACAGTATTTCATGTTGCAAACACGAAAATGCTTGAACTTACCAATACTGCACTAGTACCCACTTCCGAAACTCCTCCGCAGTTCTATCTCTATTTTGAGTTCCTACGACATAATATTGTCTGTTAATATCCTATTTTAATTATTACTTTAAATATACATTTACTTCACTTAATAATTCAATAATTTTAAATTTTGTTTGTGGTACACGGCCTGAAACACGCCCGTGTCCCAGCCCGTGTACTTCTTGGGTTTACTCTACACGACTATGTTATTTTCTATCTTAGCCGTGTAACTGTACACGGCTTGATACATGCCCGTGTTCAAGCCTGTGTACCTCTCGGGTTGAAAAATTCTTTATGTACACGACCGTGTATTTTTCTACACGCCCGTATTCTTCGAAATTTTTAGATTTTTAACTCTAAAACCTTTATTTTGAGTCTTAGAATTTTGTCTAAGTTATTCTAGGTCTTTTAGGGTCCCCTCTGAGCCTTTCAGAAATTTTTAGTCAAAATGACCATTTTGCCCCTAACGGGTCTCGGGATCATAACAATTCCGTTCTATAATTTTTTTTCAAATTTTCTAAGTCTAATTATTTAAAATAATATTCCCTAGGTTTCTATATCATTTTACAGCTTAAATTGCTGTAAAATCTCAACCGCATTTTTCCCGACCCTCGATTACTATTCATCTGTCACCTAGGGTCGTTTTTTCATTTTTCGAGCTTTTCAGAGCCTCAAATAGCCCTTTCACTACTCATTAAACGTTATTTATCCTGTCCCCGACCCTCGGTCCTCGAGAGGCTCGGGTTTCCTATCCCGACCTACATTTTTTCCTCGTTTCCCAAAATGCCCCTAACATGAATTTTTTTTCCTGTTTTAGGCATTTTAGTCTTTTAGGGTCGGTTTACTATTCCTTTTGGGTTGGTTTTCCATTTCTAACCCTAATTCACTGAGGAGTCTCGGTTTCCTTCCCAAGTCCAATATTTTTACCCCTGTTTCCCAAAATGCCCTTAAGCCGATTTTAAAAATTTCGACAGTATTTCCGCTTATATTTTAAGGTTTTCCGGCGTTAGGTGCGCCTCAGAACCTTTGTACTTGTCACGTACTATACCAGAGGCCTATTTTATGCAAAGTTTCCAATCTTTATATAAAAATTTTCCACATGATTCAATATTCAGAAACCAACACAAACCACAACATTTTTCTTTCAAACTAGCCTCGGTTTACTAGTTAATCACATCAAAATAATTTTTCATCACATCACATCATTCTTAGGTTTTCTAATATATAAAACAACATCAAAAACCTAACAAAATATGCATTCTGACCCTAGCATAACCACGGATTTTTATGCATAAACACATAGAAAATTTCATTTTCTTTCCTAGGGTTTTCATCAACATTCTTCAACATTAAAAAATTTTCATTTCTTAATGTTCATGCCCACGGTTTTAGCAAGAAAATGACATCAAAATTTTCTCGTTTCCTTATTCCAATTCGTGCTTAATTCAACACATAATTGAATGATTATAAACACTAAATCAAAACATCAAAACTCATGCATTTTTCACACCATTGAAGCCACGGTTTTTCAAGGGAAACATGCAAAGTTTTTGCTTGTTTCTAAACTCTAATTCATGCTTTAAATACTACAACATCAAACCAATCATAGAATCAATAAAACAATAATTTTTTTCATTGTTTTTCAACACTCCAAGCCCACGGATTTTCTATGGAAAATCAAGGAAAAATGCTTCAATTTAGGAGCTCACCTTAACTAATTGTTGGCTTGATGTGAGAAATGCAATGCAAGCTTAATTTGATGTGAATTTTGGAACAAATTTTTTTGGTTTAAGGGAGAAAAGCTCACGGTTTTTGGGTTGAAGAAAAGGCAAGAGTTTGGCTATTTTTTTGATTTGTTTGATTGAATTTTGATGCCTATTTATAGGCAAAAACTAAGGGCTTATTTGTAATTTTTTCCCAATAATTTCCTAATTGTTCAAGGACCAAAAAGTAAGGATTTTGGGTAAAAATCAAATTTTTTTCTTCTTCCTTTCCAAGTGGCCGAATGGCCTTTTAAAATTTTTATAAAAAATTTTTCAATGGCTTTTTGGCATAATCTTGGCCATTGATCATAAAGTAACCTAATTTAAACCATACACCTTTCAAAATTACTTTCCTAATTAAGGAAAATAATTTTTGTTTATGACATAATCATGGTGATATCATCCTACTATTCATATTAATTCACTAATTAATTCATGATCAATTTTTGACCGAAATCTGATCCGAATGGAACTTTACCGAAATCGCGTAGGCGGGTTTTCAGCGCCTCCGGTGTGATCGGTTTGTCTTATTTTGCTTCCATTTGATCATAATTCTCTACCGTAAATTTCTATTGTTTTAGTACATTTCAATGCACTCTCCAGGGTTTTCGGCTCTGATTTCGAATTGTCTCACCCAATTATGTCCGGTAAGATTTTCCATCCCCGAACTCACACTTTAACACTGCTAGAACATTTTTACACTATTCACAACAGTATTAAAACATAACCTTTTTCATATTTTATTCATTAAAATTATTTTATGCATACAATTTTAACCTACTTTAAGGATCCAAAATTCCTGGTTATCACACAAATGATGAAAATTCCTAGAATTCGACGAAAGAGACTTCGTATTCTTAAAGGTTACACTAATGAAAGGATTTATGCACTTTGGGAAGAAAGGAAAGCTAAGTCTGCGATATGTAGGACCTTTTCCTATTATTGGCCGAATTGGAAAGATAACCTATGAGATAGCACTGCCACATGAGTTATCCTCAATGCATAATGTCTTTCATGTGTCAATGTTGAAGAAGTATGCATCAGATCCCTCATATATTCTGGATTATAAACCAATTCAAGTCTGAGAAGATCTATCCTATGAGGAGCAACCAATGCAAATACTTGTTCGAGAAGAAAATATGTTAAGAAATAGAAGTATCCCACTAGTTAAAGTTCTATGGAGAAATCATAGCGTAGAAAATACCACGTGGGAAAGAGAAAAGGAAATGAAAGCCAAGTACCCCCACTTGTTCTGATTTTCGATGATGAAAATTTTATAAGGAAGGGTGAATGTAACGATCGAGAAATTTCATCGTTCTTGAAAACATTTATAGTGTATGTATATGATAATTTTAGTATTTAAAATGTGAAATGTGTGATTTAATATTGTTTAGAATGTAATAAAATATTCTAATAATATTAAAGGTAAGAATTCGGTGATGGAAAATTTTACCAAACTGAAACAGAAGAAACGGTGCCCTTCAGGTATCGAAAAACCTAGAAGGTAACCTATGGTAAACCAAGTGTAAGAAAAGACAAAATACCTACGAAAATTATTTTTGGCCAAACGGAAGTGATATAAGGCAAACCAATCGAAACGGTACCCTTTAGGTATCGAACTAATTTTTGGCCAATGGTTTAGGTTAAGCTTGATCTTGAACCAAGGGCCAGGATGATGCCAAAATTGCATGAAGAATTTTTCAAAAAATTAGGGAAAATTAAGGGGAATTGGAGTCGGTTTAGGAAGGGTAAAAAAATCAGAAAAAAATTTCGTTTATTGCAAAACAACCACTAAAAAGTTTCAAAACACCCCTAAAAGTGTTGCAAAATTACACAAATTACTTGCAAGTTGGTCCTTCCTCTTTGGTTGCCCTTAAATGCAAGGTTTGGACATGGAAAACCTAGAATAAAAAATCAGCAAAAACTCAGTCCTAAGCTGCCCCTTGCTGCCGTGCTTCATCCCCACCTCAAGCCAAGTTTTTTCTTTAAGCTTTTCACACCAAACTTGCTCAAAATCCTTCCCAAGCTCAAGTTGATCATTGTTGTGAGGTAAGCTTCACTTCTCAATCTTTTCTTGAGTTTTTGGTGAAGAAATCCATGGGCTAGCATGTGGGACTGTGTGATGGCCCACCCTTTGTGGAGGCTAGACAGCACTATCACGGTCGAGCTCTGAAGCCAACTACAGTAGCCTGCTGTTAGGAAATACCCTAAACATGAAAGACATTTTAATGTATTTCATTTATTTTGAACTGGATAATAAAATTATATTTTGAGTTTATTCATTATATTGTTGTTGGTCCATATTCTATTTACACGTTAAAGTAAATGTAAGCAAATATGGCTTACTGACTGTTTGTGTTAAACTGTTAGAATGTTACATCCAATGGACTTTTGTATGCGAGAAGACAATATTCTAAAATAAGCAGTCTAAATTATGGTCCGTAGTCTATGGGGTTAAACCGAGTATTTAACTCATGTTAAGACTACTATGTTGTCTAAAGCCATGGTGGGGACAGTTTGTCTTGACTGTCCAGAGCATAGATTGCTTTTGACATTCATTATGTAATAACCTTAATCCTGAGTAGATGAACTGTGACGCCCCGTGTCCTCGGTGGCCCGGACCGTCATTAAAAACTGACTTGCTTGCTTTTCTTATACTTTATACTTAACTAGATATCATAAAATTAAGGATTTTTTTTTACGTGTACATATTTACTATATACGTACGTATACCGATTACTATTTAAAAATACTATTTAACGGTTACTATTCAAAAATACTATTTAACGATTACTATTTAAAAATATGATTTACGGTTACCATTCAAAAATACGGTTTACGGTTACTATTTAAAAATACCATTTAACAGTTACTATTTAAATATACTGTCTGGCAATTACTATTCAAAGTACTATTTAACCATTACTATTCAAAATACTGATACTCAAATTTTACGGAAGATAAACTCGTGGTGTCTCCATAACCTTGCCCTCACATCCGCCTCCGCCGCCACCATCGCCCATAGGGATTTAAGCCGTAGGATGCTTACCTACAGTATGAACACACTACGTGAGCTTTACGCCTAGTAAGTACAACATGTTTACCGCAAACATGTTTAAACATAGTGCATACTTAAAACATATAAGCAGTCATATACAACATATACCATTTTAACATATCACATATCATATCAAGAATTATAACACTTCACATAACATGTGCATCACAGAACATCATGTACTGAATGCATCTAGAAGCATGGTGAACCATAATTAATGCATGATCCGGTTATGTTCATTTATGTTTCAAACTTCTCTTTTCTTTTCTTGTCTATTAAGGGCCCATGTGTCAGTATTGTGCGTGCACAGACCATCGGTAATGCCGTGGTAAAATAGCCAGAGAGCCATCAACGGATGCTCAACGTTCTGCTTTAACTTAAAGTCCCTTCATTTGAAAGGGCCGGTAGGACACGCTTACTACTTTCTGTCTTGTTTATCTTTTCTAGCCATATGCTTCCCTAAGCTTTCCCAAATCCTACATGGTAGGGACATATGGCATCTAACTTGCTTTTTTATCAATCTACTTGATTGTGAAACTACATGCTCTCAAACATAAGGTGCAACATCGTGTGCATGGCATACATATTTGAACATACTGTTAAATATCATTTAAAAGCATTTTCGTTTATGCCATAGGTGGAGTTGTACTTACCTAATTGCAAGCAACTTGAAATCATGCCTTTATCAATTCACAGGTTACCACATGTCATCAATAACGTCTCTCATTAATACTCTCATTGAGTCACTATTAAAGTCAGTGACTATAACTTGCGTTTCTATGGGGTACCGAGACCCGTCGGTACCCTATTGGCCTATTATGGGGATTTGGTGTCTAACTCGTATCGTGTTGATCAATCGTTTACTTGACAGATTAATCGTCGTTCCTTACTGTGTTGTTCGAAATGCGACCCTTGACTAGTTTACCGCTCAGTCAACTGACCGGTTAACTCGAGTGTTGGTAACTAGGTAGTCTATCGAGTTACTATAGGTGAACTTAGTGTAGTAACCGACCGGGTTACTTCGCTTGTTGGGGTGTGGTAGCCTACCAGGCTACTAAGACTTGTTTGGTATGGCCCACCGGGCCACTATGGCTTGCTTGGGGTAGTAGCCTACCGGGCTACTAAGGCTTGTTTGGTGCGGTAGCCTACCGGGCTGCACGCACTATTTTATTTTGAAAAAAAATATTTGGGTTAGCTTGTAAAAATCTTAGAAAAATTCCTTATTTTGAAACCGTCTCCTTATCCCCCGTTGGAAGTTGGGGGACGTTTTTATGAAAACCTTGTTCATATTTTAAAGTATTAAAAACACATTTTTATTTTGAAGTGTATAAATCATATTTTTAAAGCTTGCATTTTAAAGGTGGTTTTTGAACCACTTTTGAAAACAATTTTGAAACTTAGTCTAAACGACTTTGTTTTAAATTTTGTCGAACATGAAAGTTTTCATCCTTGACAAGATGAACAAATCTTATGTTCATCTCGGAGCCTAAATCTAACTTTAATAGCTCCTAATTTCATTAAACCCGTGGGCTTAGTGCCCAGTTTTTTGTAAAAGTCTGTAAAAATGGCTAGGTTTGAGGTCCGAAACAGCCAAATTTTTGATACACGTGGGTCGTTTTCAAGGTCTCGATGAGATCTACAACTTTCATGTTGAGTCCAAGAACCGATTCAGACTTTAAGTGGGTCATTTCTAGCAAAACCCAAGACTATTTCAACACTCAGATTTTTGTACCCAGTTTTGGACACCGAACCGAAACTGGCCGAAAAGTCTACCTTAGGGTCATTTTTGGCCAAGGTCTATTTGACACAAAAATGACCATATTGAAATTTCCTTAAAAATCGTGCTTGATTAAATCCCAGATTCGGACGCTAAGCAGGTCAAAATGGCCAAAATCTGTGACTGTTTTCTAAGGACAGATTTGTGTCCAGCCACCATAATACACATCCATGCATTCACATCCACAAACCATATACAACTTAAAGTAAACATAACTACAACCATAATGACTTTAAGAAATGAAAGCTAAGGGCTCAAATAACTTAATACAATCTTGTGCACGTACAAATACACATAAAATCCTTAGATTGAAAACTAAATTTTTCAACCAATCACCATGAGAAGGGTTTCGGTTTTTACCTTTGGTGCTTTGGACTGTGCTTGGTGGGTCAAAATGCCGTGGAAACTTAAGGGCTTGAGGTTGGTTTTTTGCTAGCCAAGTTACCAAAAAAAATCATTCAAACAACAACTCAAAACCAAGAATCAAAACACAAGGAAGATCGGTTTTGCACTTACCCCTGGTGCACCCAAAAAGCTTGGTTCGGTATCCCCTTGCTCAACTTAGAAGAGGTCAGTTTTTTGTGAGTTTTGGTCAAGGTTTTGGCTTGCAAAATGTTGGCTTTTGGGGCTGAGAAGATTTGACAACAAGCAAGTAAAAGAAGAAGAAAAAGACTTATGGTTTTAAGTGTGTGGAAGCAAAAGTCTATGTCTTATGTCAAGGGTGCCTTTTATAGGCAAAATTGATCAACTTGCTTAGGCTTAAACCTACTTAATTGTCTACCAAATTAGCCAAATCTTGGGACAAATATGCTATCGATTTTCAGAATAAATGGGCGTGGGGCTGCTCATTGGAAGGAGGGAGGAATAAACAATTGTTGTTGACTACTTTTTCAAAAACCCTTAAATATTATATTCCAATGTGTCATGGCTAGGGAGATTATTTTAATGGCCACCTTTTGGACTATGTGTGCTGCAGATAAGAGCTACTTTTGTAGCTAAAGGGCATGGAAATTTAAGGCCAATTTTATATGTGTTGGCTTCTTATTGCAGTCTAATTTTATACTGCGGTGTTCGGTCCTTTCTCGGCAGTGTTCCAATTTTCACCAGAAAATTAGTTTTCTGAATCCAATTTTTGTACTGTAAATTCTTGGTTGTTTTCTACTATCTAAGAGCCCATTATCAGTCTAAATTACTGTTCACTTCCTATATTGTGGTTGTGTCTACACTGTGTTGTCCTTTCGCACGCAAACCGAGGCATTCTCGGGTCAAATTTCAGACACAGTCTCTCTTGACTAATTTGGACGTGTTGATTTCATTTTTATCAGTTTTACGTCCATCAGAGGTCATTTAGATCAGTTTTTGGGATCTGTGTGACCCCACCTCGAATAACATGTTAGGTGCCCAATTGACTAATTTGGGCGTTCTGAGCCCAAATATATCAGTTTCGGGGCGAGAAAAGGCCGTCTTGACCCTCATCCTGATACTGCGTGTCTCTCATTATTCATTATCCACTGTTTTCTACTTAACTGACTGGTCTGAGTGCTCCAACTCTGATTTTGTCAGTCTCTAGGTGAGAAGAGGTCATCTGGACCATTTTCTCAATGTCGTACTCTTGCTACTGTGCTCAGATGCTCGGTCTGAGCATTCTGGTGATCTATTTACCAGTCTTGTGTCAAGAGATTGTCGTCCGGACCAGTCTCCTAATACTGCATGTCTCATTCATTTATACACATAATAGGGTGGACTGGGTTCACTGTCGGTCACCCCTTTCACTGCATGAATAGTACTCAAACAGTACCATATCTGTCTAGTCTATTCAATGGAAAAATATACTATATTTTCCAACTTAATTGCTCATTGCATAGTAATTAGGTTTCATGTAATTTGACGGTCTGTGTAACAGCTTTCTGCCCATTACACGACCTTTGACACGGAAGTGTATAAGGTAACACAGGCGTGTATACACTGGATACAGGCGTGTACTAGTTGAAATTCTTCAACACGGCCTTGTTTAAAAACATGACCTTTTACACTTTCATAACTCAAGTGGTACACGGCCTCTTACACAGCCGTGTTCTTGACCGTGTCTCTGTACATGGCCATGTTTAGTTACACGGCTTCTTACATGTTCACAACCCGAGCGATACACGGCCTCTTACACGGTCGTGTACCTGACCGTGTTCTCCTACATGGCCATGTATACTTACACGGCTACACACACGTACACAGTCTGAGTGGTACACAGCCACTTACACGGCCATGTACCTAATCGTGTATTTTAAAAATTGCACTAAAATGCATCAAATTATTCTTCAATTTCTCATTAAATTGAAAATTAAAGTACATGATCGGGGGAGTCCTTACAATCTACCCCTCTTACAAAAATTTTCGTCCTCGAAAATTAGAATAAATCTGGGAAGTCTCTTTTTATATCCTCTTCCCATTCCCATGTAGCTTCTTCGAGGTTATGATTCCGCCATAATACTTTAACAAGCGGAATCACTTTATTCCTAAGAACCTTATTTTCCTTGGCTAAAATCTGCACGGGTCTTTCTTCATAGGTTAAATCTGTATGTACTTCAACTAGCTCTTGGCTTAGTATGTGAGAACTACTCGACACGTACTTCTTCAACATCGAGACGTGGAAAACATTATGTACGGAATCTAGTTCAGGAGGAAGCGCTAATCGGTAGGCTACCTTCTTGACCCTTTCGAGGATCTCGAAAGGTCCTATATATCTAGGACTGAGCTTCCCTTTCTTCCCAAAGCGCATCACCCCTTTCATGGGTGCCACCTTGAGAAAAACTTAGTCTCCTTCTTGAAATTCGAGAGGTCTTCGTCATCTATCCGCATAACTCTTCTGGCGGCTATGCATTATATCCAGTCTCTCTCGTATAAGTTTCACAGCTTTTGTTGTATCCATGATGAAGTCGGTGCTGGTGAGCTGTTTTTCTCCGATCTCGTGCTAGTGAATCAGAGATTGGCATCTTCTTCCATAAAGTGCCTCGTATGGAGCCATCCCAATTGAGGAATGATAGCTATTATTGTACGAGAACTCTATCAATGGCAGTTTCTGATCCTAATTCCCCTTGAAGTCTAAGACACACGCTCTCAACATATCTTCTAACGTTTGTATAGTCCTCTCAGACTGACCGTCAGTCTGAGGATGGAAAGTGGTGCTGAACTTCAATTTGGTTCCCATTACAGCTTGAACACTCTGCCAAAACCTTGAAGTGAAGCGTCCATCGCGATTTGAGATGATCAATTTGGGTACTCCTTGCAGTCTTACTACTTGAGCTACATACATTTCTACTAACCTCTCTACCGAGTAGCTCAACTTCATGGCTAAAAATCGAGCTGACTTCGTTAGTTGATCCACAATTACCCAGATGGCATCATTCCCACTTGAGGTCCTAGGCAATCCGACCACGAAATCCATAGTAATTTGCTCCCATTTCCACTCTGGTAGCTCGATCTTCTGCAGCTCTCCTCCCGGTCACTGATGTTCAGCTTTGATTTTCTGGCAGGTGAGGCATCTTGCTACAAACTCGACGACATCATTCTTCATGTTTGGCCACCAAAAACTTCCTTTTAAGCCCTGGTACATCTTATTTGCTCCTGGATGTATCGAGTACGGTGCGTCATGGGCTTCTGGTGGTCCGTGTAGATCTCCCACTTGACTCCATATAGGTAATGCCTCCATATTTTGAGCGCAAAAACCACTGCTACAAACTCCAAGTCATGCGTTGGGTAGTTCCTTTCGTGGTTCTTGAGTTATCGTGAGGCGTATGCGACTACCCTACCACCTTGCATTAACACAGCTCCTAGTCCAGTCTTGGACGCATCGCTGTAAATTATAAAATTCCCTTATTTAGCATCTGGTATGGTCAGGATTGGAGCACTTGTGAGTTAGCTTTTTAGTTCTTGAAAGCTCTTTTTGCACTTGTCAGACCACTCGTACTTCTTTTCCTTCTTGGTTAGCATCGTGAGTAGTGCGGCTAGCTTCGAGAATCCTTCCACAAAGCATCGGTAGTATCCCACTAGACCTAAGAAGTTACGGATTTCTGTTACGTTTTTCAGAGTTGGCCAATTGCTAACTGCTTCTACTTTTGCTGGGTCCACAGATACTCCCTCATGGGAGACCACATGACCAAGAAAGTGAACCTTCTCCAGCCAAAATTCACATTTAGAGAATTTGGCATATAGTTGATGCTCCTTAATCTTGAGTAGGATGGCTCTCAAATGGTCCGCATGCTCTTCCTTTGTCTTAGAATATACAAGTTTGTCATCGATAAATACAATGATAAACTTGTCCAGGAACTCCTTGAATACTCGGTTCATCATATCCATGAAAGCGACAGGTGCGTTTGTCAGCCCGAACAACATAACGAGGAACTCATAATGTCCATATCATGTTTGGAATGACGTCTTGGGGACGTCTGTATCTCGGATCCGTAATTGGTGGTACCCAAAATGTAGGTCGATCTTGGAAAATATGGCAACGCCTCGTAGGTAGTTGAACAAATGGTCGATCCACGACAACGGATACTTGTTCTTGATCATGATCTTGTTCAGCTCCCAATAGTCTATGCACATTCGCAATGTTTCGTCTTTCTTCTTTACAAATAAGACTAGTGCTCCCCACGGCGAGCAGTTCTGTCGAATGAAACCATTGTCCATCAGCTCCTTTAACTGAGTTTGAAGCTCCTTCAATTCTATCGGTGCCATTTTGTAGGGGGCCTTGGATATGGGTGCTGATCCTGGTAACAGTTTGATTTCGAACGATATCTCCGCTCTGGTGGAATTCCTGGAAGATCTTTGGGGAATACTTCCGTGAACTCCTTTACTACTGGTATGTTGTCCGGTCTGGTTTCCGCTTCCTGGGTCATATCCATTATGTGTGCGAGAAAACTAGTGCATCCACTAGATAGTAGCTGGTGAGCCTTCATTGCCGATATCATTGTCTTTAGTTTCTTCGACGATAAGCCCTTGTAGACAAATTTTTCGTGTCCGCTCAGGTGGAAGATCACCTCCCGTCTTTGACAGTCTATCACGGTGTGGTACTTGGCGAGGAAATCCATTCCTATAATCACGTCGTAGTCGCATATCTCGATGGTGATTAGGTCGGCGCTTAGCTCGTGCCCACTGATATATTGGTACGTGACGTATCCAATAGCTAGATAACAAAACTTTCCCAGAGGGAAGGGCAATTCGAAAAGTCTGGTTCATCTTATCTAAGTTCTTGCCTAACCTCCTAGCACATTCTGATGATGTAAAAGAATGTGTAGTGCTAGAATCAAACAAAACTACTGCAGTGGAGTTGGCGACAGAAAGTTGACCTGTCACCACGGTCGAGGTTCCGGCCTTTACATCCTCGCGAGTAAAGGCATAAATCCTCCCCTGCGGCTCTGGAGCTTCCAATCTGGATTGGCTGATCGCTGGACCTTTAATCCTTCCCTGGGCGGTGTGCAGCTATCCGCTAGTAGGGCGGGCTTGACCTTGCTATTTTTGTGGGTTCGAGCGGCAGTGTTTAGCGAAGTGGCCTTCCTTGCCACGTATGTAACAACCGCTGATGCCCTGGCGACATTCTCTCGGATGGTTCCTCCCGCATTTTGGACAAGGCGGGTGCTGATTTCCGTTTCCTTCTCAGTTAATTTTCTTCTAAGGAAAGTTCCTTTGATGTTCCTGATTGCCTGGATTCCCTTTCCTCTTATTGTTGTTGTTGGATGGCCAGTTGTGTTAGTTGTTTTCTGTACTCTGCCCTCTGTGCTGAAATTTAGAGTATTGTCTGCCCTTGGTTGGCTTCAATTGGTTTTTCTCTTCTCTACTTCACTTGAAGATTTGTACCTTCCTCTCTTTGTCTTGGGCTAGCCAATACTCAGTCCGGATGGCTCTACTGACACATTTGGCCATGGTTGTTAGCCCATGGCTGCCATTGCAGACTTGGATGGCTATATCTGTCCGAAACATTTTCAGCATCCTCCTGACCTTTTCCTTCTCAGTCGGCACTAGGTCGGGGCAAAGTCGGGCTAGTTGTTTGAATTTTCTTATGGCCTCCATGACCGTCATGCCACCTTAGCACAAGTTGTTAAACTCATCCTACTGGACTGCTAAGGCTTCGTCGTTGAAGTACATTTCTCTGAACTCGACAATGAAGTCTGCCCAGTTCATTTCATTAATGTCCCTTCTGATAGCCACGATCTTCCACCACTGGCGTGCTCCTTTCCCTAGGTCTAGAGATGCGCATATAACTTTTTCTCCTTCGGTCAGTCCTACGAGGTCTAGAATGACTTGGACATCAGTCAGCCAATCGTCGGCTTCAATAGGGTTCGTAGACCCTTCAAATTCAGGCCCCTTCATGCACCTAAACTGCTCGTATAAGTCACCCTCTCTATAGGCTGGTACGATAACATTGACTGCTGCAGGAGCAGCTACAGCCGGTGGTGCTGGCATCGCTTGAGCTGGTGGGGCCGCTTGCTCTCTGGGAACGTCGGGGGCTGCTGGTGTAGCTTGGACTGGTACCTCCATGGGTCATGGTGCTTGTTGTTGTCGGTTCATTTGTTCTCTAAGCTGGTTAAGCTCTCGTTGTTGATTTGCCATCATTTCCTACATCATTGCGAGATGTGCCAGTAGCTCGTCGTCTCGCGCAGCTTGGTTTGTTTGGACTCTTATTCTTATCATTGTTACCTATGTAACCCTATCATACACAGAAAAAGAGAACATAAGCTTCTCAAATTTTGTACTTGGGATTCGTATTTACACATCATTTTCCTTCTTACTAGACGACTTCATTTTAAGCATCATCGATATATACATACTATATCTTTCCTTTCTTCTCTTATTCTTATGATGTTCAATACAACTATCGCATCGTATTGGGACATCGTCTGAGTGCCAGGATCCGTCCTGTATTCTTTACCATACTTGGTCATACTCGTAGAAAAATCATATTTAGGCCCTTAGGGAAAAATGATACTACTTTTCATAAATCAGCTCATAAAACATATATATTTTAAATTTGGTGGGAGTGACACATACTTCCCAAAATACGATCCCATTAAGTGCATTAAGTTGAGTCAGACGGGGAAAGCTACTGTTTCCCTCTACATAAATACATAACAAAAACTTCTATGAAAAGGGTTACTACTACTCAGAGGACAATCCTGACTCTGCGTCAAACATTTCCTCATTCTCCCTTTCACTCAGGGGAAACTCTTCGGGGCCTTCATCCTCATCTCCCCAAGCAAAATCAATTTCATCATCACTGGCGATGATGACTTGGGGCTCATACATTGCTACTCCGTCCTCGTCACTGATGTGATCGGGGATTTCCTCCTCCTCGTCGTTAGGTTGGGCATTGGGGATAGCCTCGTCACCGTCTTCATCCATATGGTGTCAGGGAGACAAAGGGGCTGGTTTGGGGTCTTCCATTGGGTCTCCATTGTCTTCAGGTACTGCTGGCTGTGGTGCGGCATTTGCCAAGTCGGGGTTGAGCGTCACTCGCTCAACATCCACTATGTCTCAAACCAGGTGCTCCAGGTTCTCATGTGGCGGAGGGTAGTAGTCGAGGTCCCTTACGTACCATGGAATCCCTCTCCAAAGCAAGTCGGTTACCTCTTTAAATGGCTTGTCTAAGGGAATGCTCAGCAACATGGCGTCCAAAAATCACTGACAATAGTGTACCATGGTCTTTCACTCGTAAATGTCTCAAATGTCAAAGAGGACCTGGTATCTTCTCTCATACATATCATCCCAAATGTCTGCATCCTTAGCTGGGTCGTCGGAGTTGCGAAGATCTTGACAGAACTCATCCTACTACATCGCTGGACCCTTGATCCTGCGTCGATCATTCCACCATGTCATTACTGGTCCTTGCAATCGGCTATTGGCCATTACCACCTATAGACAGGGTGAAATATGACACCTTTCGAAGATTTTCTCCATATGATGAATCTAATAAGGTAGTTCGTATGGGTTGCTGCCGTCGTATGTGTGTGGTTGCATGGCGGCGAAAGCTACACTCGCTTCTCTGTCCTTTTGCACTTGTTGAGGGTCAACCGGTGCAACCATTCTCCTATTATAAATTAATTGTCACTCGTATACTAAATTTTGAAAAAAAAACAAAAGCTAACTTACTTGGACAGATGAGGCAGGTGTACGGCGATGTGAGGTAGGGTGGCAGGAAACCGCTCTGATACCAACTGTGATGCCCCGTGCCCTCGGTGACCCGGACCGTCACTAAAAACTGACTTGCTTGCTTTTCTTATACTTTATACTTAATTAGTTATCATAAAATTAGGGATTTTTTTTACGTGTATGTATTTACTATATATGTACGTATACCGATTACTATTTAAAAATACTATTTAACGATTACTATTCAAAAATACTATTTAATGATTACTATTCAAAAATACGATTTACGGTTACTATTCAAAAATACGGTTTACGGTTGCTATTCAAAAATACCATTTAACAGTTACTATTCAAACATACTGTCTGGCAATTACTATTTAAAGTACTATTTAACCGTTACTATTCAAAATACTGATACTCAAATTTTGTAGAAGATAAACTCGTGGTGTCTACATAACCTTGCCCTCACATCCGCCTCCACCGCCACCATCGCCCATTGGGATTTAAGCCGTAGGACGCTTACCCACAGCATGAACACACTACGTGAGCTTTACACCCAGTAAGTACAACATGTTTACCGTAAACATGTTTAAACATAGTACATACTTAAAACATATAAGCAGTCATAGATCACTATAACATATCACATATCACATATCACATATCACATATCATATTAAGAATTATAACACTTCACATAACATGTGCATCACAGAACATCGTGTACTGAATGCATCTAGAAGCATGGTGAACTATAACTAATATATGATCCGGTTATGTTCATTTATGTTTCAAACTTCTCTTTTCTTTTCTTATCTATTAAGGGCCCATTTGTCAGTATCGTGCGTGCATAGACCATCGGTAATGCCCGTGGTAAAATAGCCGGAAAGCCATCAACGGATGCTCAACTTTCTGCTTTAACTTAAAACCCCTTCATTTGAAAAGGCCGGTACGACACGCTTACTACTTTCCGTCTTGTTTATCTTTTCTAACCATATGCTTCTCTAAGCTGTCCCAAATCCTACATGGTAGGGACGTATGGCATCTAACTTGCTTTTTCATCAATCTACTTAATTGTGAAACTACATGCTCTCAAACATGAGGTGCAACATCGTGTGTATGACATACATATTTTAACATACTATTAAATATCATTTAAAAGCATTTTCGTTTATGTCATAAGCGGAGTTGTACTTACCTAATTGCAAGCAACTTGAAATCACGCCTTTATCAATTCACAGGTTACCACCTGTCATCAATAACGTTTCTCATTAATACTCTCGTTGAATCACTATTAACATTAGTGACTATAACTTGCGTTTCTATGGGGTTCCGAGACCCGTTGGTACCCTATTGGCCTATTATGGGGATTTGGTGTCTAACTCGTATCGTGTTCGATCAATCATCTACTTGACAGATTAATCGTCGTTCCTCACTGTGTTGTTCGAAACGTGGCACTTGACTAGTTCACCACTCAGTCAACTGACTGGTTAACTCACTTGTTGGTAACTAGGTAGTCTATCGAGTTATTATAGGTGAACTTAGTGTAGTAGCCAACCGGGTTACTTCACTTGTTGGTGTGTGGTAGCCTACCGGGCTACTAAGACTTGTTTGGTGTAATGGCCCACTGGGCCACTATGGCTTGCTTGGGGTAGTAGCCTACCAGGCTACTAAGGCTTGTTTGGTGTGGTAGCCTACCGGGCTACACACACTATTTTATTTTGAAAAAAAAATGTTTGGCTTGGCTTGTAAAAATCTTGGAAAAATTCTTTATTTTGAAACCATCCCCTTATCACCCCGTTGGAAGGTGGGGGACGTTTTTATAAAAACCTTGTTCATATTTTAAAGTATTAAAAACATATTTTTATTTTGAAGTGTATAAATCATATTTTTAAAGCTTGCATTTTAAAGGTGGTTTTTGAACCACTTTTGAAAACAATTTTGAAACTTCATCTAAACGACTTTGTTTGAAATTTTATCGAACAAGAAATTTTTCATACTCAACAAGATGAACAAATCTCGTGTTCATCTAGGAGCCTAAATGTAACTCTAACGGCTCCTAATTTCATTAAACCCATGGGCTTAGTGCCCAGTTTTTGTAAAAGTCCCAGTTTTACGTCTCTATAAAAACAGCTCGGTTTGAAGCCCGAAACGGCCAAATTTTTGACATATGCGAGTCGTTTTCACGACGAGATCTACAACTTTCGTGTTGAGTCCAAGAACTGGTTCGGACTCTAAGTGGGTCGTTTCTAGCGAAACCCGAGACTATTTCAACACTTAGATTTTTGTACCCAGTTTTGGACACCGAACCAAAACTGGCCGAAAAGTCTACCTTAGGGTCATTTTTGGCCGAGGTCTATTTGACACAAAAATGACCATATCGAATTTGCTTAAAACATCATGTTTCACCAAATCCCATATTCGGAACCTAAGTGGGTAAAAATGGCCAAAATCCGTGGCTATTTTCTAAGGACAGATTTGTGTCTAGCCACCATAATACACATCCATGCATTCACATCCACAAATCATATGCAACTTAAAGTAAACACAAATACAACCATAATGACTTTAAGAAATGAAAGCTAAGGGCTCAAATAACTTAATACAACCTCGTGCATAAATAAATGCACATAAAACCCTTAAATTGAAAACTAAATTTTTCAACCAATCACCATGAGAAGGGTTTCAGTTTTTACCTTTGGTGCTTTGGACTCAAGCACACTTTTGGCTAGGCTTGGGGGGTCAAAATGCTATAGAAACTCAAGGGCTTGAGGTTGGTTTTATGCTAGCCAAGTTACCAAAAAAAATCATTCAAACAACAACTCAAAACCAAGAATCAAAACACAAGGAAGATCGGTTTTGCACTTACCCCTGGTGCACCCAAAAAGCTTGGTTCGGTCTCCCCTTGCTCAAGCTTGGAAGAGGTCAGTTTTTTATGAGTTTTGGTCAAGGTTTTAGCTTGCAAAATGTTGGCTTTTGGGGCTGAGAAGATTCGGCAGCAAGCAAAGAAAAGAAGAAGAAAAAGACTTGTGGTTTTAGGTGTGTGGAAGCAAAAGTCCATGTCTTATGTCAAGGGTGCCTTTTATAGGCAAAATTGATCAACTTGCTTAGGCTTAAACCTACTTAATTGTCTACCAAATTAGCCAAATCTTGGGATAAATATGCTACTAATTTTCAGAATAAATGGGCGTGGGGCTGCTCATTGGAAGGAGGGAGGAATAAACTATTGTTGTTGACTACTTTTTCAAAAACCCTTGAATATTATATTCCAATGTGTCATGGCTAGGGAGATTATTTTAATGGCCACCTTTTGGGCTATGTATGCTACAGATTACACCTGCTTTTGCAGCTAAGGGGCACAGAAATTTAAGGTCAATTTTATCTGTGTTCGCTTCTCATTGCAGTCTAATTTCATACTGCGGTGTTCGGTCCTTTCTCGACATTGTTCCAATTTTCACCAGAAAATTAGTTTTCTGAATTGATTTTTGTACTGCAAATTCCTAGTTGTTTTCTACTATCTAAGGGCCCATTATCAATCTAAATTACTATTTACTTCTTATACTGTGGTAGTGTCTACACTGTGTTGTCCTTTCGTATGTAAATCGAGGCGTTCCCGAGTGAAATTTCAGACACAGTCTCTCTTGGCTAATTGGAGGTGCTGATTTCATTTTTATTAGTTTTACGTCCATCAGAGGTCACCTAGACCAGTTTTCGAGATCTGTGTGACCCCACCTTGAAAAACGTGTCAGGTGTCCGATTGACTAATTTGGGCGTTTTGAGCCCAAATATATCAGTTTCGGGCCGAGTAAAGGTCATCTTGACCCTCATCCTGATACTGCGTATCTCTCACTATTCATTATCCATCGTTTTCTACTTAACTGACTGGTCTGAGTGCTCCGACTCTGATTTTGTCAGTCTCTAGGTGAGAAAAGGTCATCCGGACCATTTTCTAGATGTCGCACCCTTACTAGGGCTATCTCTTGCTATTGTGCTCAGATGCTCGGTCTGAGCGTTTTAGTGATCTATTTACCAGTCTTGTGTCAAGAGATGGTCGTTCGGACCAGTCTCCCGACACTGTATATCTCATTCATTTATACACATAATAGGGTGGACCGGGTTCACTATCAGTCGCCCCTTTCACTGCATGAATAGTACTTAAACAGTACCATATCTGTTTAATCTATTCAATGGGAAAATATACTATATTTTCTAACTTAATTACTCATTGCATAGTAATTAGGTTTCATGCAATTTGAGGGTCTGTGTAACAGCTTTCTGCCCATTACACGGCCTTCAACACAGCAAGGTAACATGGGCGTGCATACACCAGACACGGGCGTGTACTAGTTGAAATTCTTCAACACGACCTTGTTTCATAACATGGCCTTTTACACATTCATAACTCAAGTGGTACACGACCTCTTACACGGTCATGTTCTTGATCGTGTCTCTGTACACGGCCTGTTAGGAAATGCCCTAAGTATTAGAGACATTTTGATGTATTCATTTTGAACTGGATAATAAAATTATACTTAGAGGTTATTCATTACATTGCTATCTGTCCTCGTCTTATTTACATGTTAAAGTAAATGTAAGCAAATATGGCTCACTGACTGCTTGTGTTAAAACTGTTAGAATGTTGCATGCAATGGATTTTTGTATGCAAGAAGACAATGTTCTAAAGTTAGCAGTCTAAACTATGGTCTGTAGTCTATGGGGTTAGACCGAGCATCTAAGTCATGTTAAGACTATTATGTTGTCTAAAGCCTTAGAGGGGACGGTCTGTCTTGACTGTCTGGAGCTGGACTCCCAAGTAGAGACATGGATATGTTGCTTGGTGGTGACATATTAGACCGGGACTAAAGTGTGATTGATCTACGTAGTCCGCTATGAGTGGATCAATCTGCTTTTGACGTTCATTATGCAATAACCTTAATCCTGAGTAAATGAACTTCTTCATGTATATGACTTGTGTACTTTGATGTTCCAATGGCTAAAGCGTCTCAGAGGGTAGTAAGCTTATAGACCGGTTCGTTGGGTGCATGACTTGTATACGATGAAGGGTTTGTTTGCAGATATCGGAATCATAGCTCTGAGGAGTTAAAGGTATCCTCTTAAAGGCATTATACTGAATGTGAAAATGGACAAGGCCTTGGGTCGTCTGCTGGGCGGATGACTTCTTATTCACATATGGTGAATAATCATTTTCTTGATTCGGAAGTATAATGGAACTTTAAGATAGCCTGATCAGTAGGATTAAACGGACTTTGACCTAAGGCTGATCATGGATATCATATGAGGGTTTTGCATATATGACAAGGTCATTGGATGGTAGCTCGTCACAGGCTTACGTAATACGGTATATAATTGGGAGTTCAGTTTCAGGTTTATAGTGGTGTGACTCTGAAATTAGTGATCATATGATTGAGTTGTTCGGTACGGAATGATGATCATATGGAATCACGGGAGCCCGATTATATATGTCCAATCAGTCCCTCTACTAGCTCCACATAATTCCTTAACGTTTGGCAAATTGATTTGTGTATGCTATTGGCTAGTTTATTATGCATGGATGGTGATGACACAGGATTAGGATGGTAGACAAGATTCTCTCCGGTTGGATTCAGATTTTGTTTTGGATAATAGAGTACACAATTATTCGAACTCCAAATAAAGTTGCCATGATTTTATTTGAGATTGGATTGGAGTTGTAGAAAATTATCCATGAGAACAAGAATATGAAACACAACCGTTTTGTGGAATTTGAAATTTGAATTTTGAAATTTGAAATTTGAATTTTGAAATATGAAATTTGAATTTGAAATTTGAATTTGAAAATTCGAATTTGAAATTTGAATTTGAAATTTAAATTTGAAATTTGAAATTTGAAATTTGAAATTTGAATTTGAAATTTGAATTTGAAATTTGAAATTCAAATTTTGAATCACAGTCCAAGTAGGATTCGAATTTGTTGTGGAAAATCCACAAGGTTTGAAATTCAAATTTGAGTTGGATTAGGAGAGGATAATCTTGTTAGAATCCTACTTGAATTTTGAATCCAAATCCCAACAAATAAGGGACGAAATTTTTGAGGATAATGCTCATGAAAATTTTGGATTTTGTGGATTAGATTCAAGGGTAAATTCAAGCTTGAATCCTAGTTGAATTTGGATTCTCTTCTTCCCTAAAAGTGGCCGAAATTTTGGAGCCTAAATCCAAGGAGAATTCGGTTATTTTTTGGATAAGGTTGAGATGAGATTTAGCTTGAAAATCCTAGTGGAATTTTGATTCTCCCTTATCCATAATGGCCGAAATCTTTTGGAGGATTTTATCCTTGTGAATTTCGGATTTTTTGGTTGAAAAAGGGAGATAAGATTCTAGTTAAAATCTTGTTGAGATTTGGATTGGATCTATCCTAAGAAAACTGAATTTTTAGTGGAGATTATCCCTTGGAAAAATTCGGATTTTATGGGTTTGGATAAGGGAAAATATCTTTTCCTAATCCAATTCAAATTCAGAGATTCACCTCATGCAGGTCTATAAATAGAGGTCCTGCCACTCCAGTTCTCTTAGACCACAGACTCTCAGGTGAGCAGGCTTATTGTTGCACAGCTCATCGTGACAATAAAGTTCTTTAGAGATCTGGGTGGTCGGAAGAAGACTAGCAGTGCTAGCATACCGATCGAGGTTCAGAGTGCCCACACACTCAGCCATTCGGGAATTGGAGAATAGTAGAGAAGGCTAGTTGGTTGAAGCCTCCAGTCACTCTCCTCCTGTTCATTGGCGTCCTTGAGGTATGAGTTTTAATTGTTGTTGATTTATTGTATATGGCATCATGAGATATTTAACGATCTAAAATTTTTATTGTTCCGCTGCGCCACTCTGATACGTTTTACCGGTTTATTTTCCTACAATTGGTATCAGAGCCATCTCATGACTATGCCATGTACATAAATTAGACAATTACTTAGTCTTTTTATTTATGTATGGATTTGATATTTAGAGAGTGGCATTCTAGGGTTCCTTTATGTTGTTATCATGTATTATGTATAAAGTATGTGGTTATTTTAATTTTTTGAATTATTATAAGCATGCTTGTTTATACCGGTTATGGTTCCTTAGAATTTAGAAAAATTGTATCTAGGAATTTTTTATGTAACCATGGGAGCAGTTTATTAACACTGTGTTTTTCCCATGGATTTTAATTTTTGTCTCTTAGAATTTTTATGGATAGAATTTTGTACACCGGAAACGGTATAGGAATTTTTTATGTAATTATTCTTGGAGGAGATTGAAGATTGAAGACCGTAATTTATTTTCCCCAAAAGTTAAATTTAATTTAAAGGTTGAAATTTTGATTGTGTGGAAAATTTCAATTTAATTGGGATTCAAATTAATTTTTGGAGATCCTAAAAGATAAATTGGAATATGGCACGAAAATCGAGACACGACCCCTCGGTATAGGCCGACGGGCCTTGGTGGGGCTGCAGCCCCTGCCCTCGGGCAGGATGGGGCTGCGGCAGCCCCTATGCAGGCAAGCATCACCCACGGCCGCAGGCTTGGCCTGCAGCCGAGGGTGGCGCAGCCTGCCCAAGGCTGGCCGCAGCCTGGGCGTGCAGCCACTGGCTGCAGGCGCTGCCTGCAGCCTGCCGGCTGCTGCGCCCAGCCTGGGCGTGCAGCCTGGTGCTGCAGGCTTGGCCTGCAGCCCGGCAGGCTGCACATGGGGCAGCCCTGGGCTGCCAGCCCCTCCGGAGTTGGTGGCTGCCCACGGCGGCTGCCGCCTACGGGGGCGGCGGTCCGACGGTCCAAAAATCAGAAAAATTTTGATTTTTAAATTTGAGATTTAATTTTAAATCATGTTTAAAAATATGTAATTAAAAAAAAATTTTGATATTACATATTATTACACATGATGTTTAAAATTGTTTAAAAATTTAAATTTGAAGTTTAAATTTGAAATTCGAATTTGGAATTTGAATTTGAAATTTAAATTTTTGGAGATTTAAATTTTAAATAATTCTTGGGATGAGAAATAAATGGAGAGGCTACATAAAGATGGATACAAGAAGACGGAACAAAATTCAAGACCCAAAGAATGCTTTGGATGGAATTTTGTAATCTTTATTTTCTTTGTTCTAGGATGGAACCATGGCTTGGTTAGTCTGTCAATTATTTTCTGTGATATGTCATGGATGTATAAATATGTATTGATGGATGTTTTGTATGCATATTTGATAACATGTCATATAGGATAGGTGAGTGCCGCTCATACTATATTGATCATACATAATTTGTCAAAACTTGCATGTTTTTCAAAATATTGAGTGGGAGAGGGTTTCAAACAAAACCCACGGCCTCCATTGTTGATCCATATGTGAAAGCATGGTAACGCCTCGCGTCAGTTCTGACCTGACCACACCCCTCGGTAGGTGTTTACCGCCGCCGATATACTAGATTGGATCTCCTATGTGGAAAACGTGTTCGGGTGCGATCCTATTCATGACCACCCCTCGGTGGCTTGGTAGGACGTGGATCGGGCTACGTAAACAATGGTTATACACTCAAGACTCGTTTAGTTATTAACCTTCCCTAGAAGCTCTGTTAACTAAACTGGTGGCCAAATAAGCGGTTATTAATATATGTCTTAACCTTGGAGGATTTAAGGTAACATATATTAATTAGACGGGGTCCATGTTCCGGCTATTTGTTCTCATGACCACCCCTCGGTGTCTTGGGGCAATAGGTGCTGAGAATTACCGTTGCAATGCTACATTTTTTTCAAGTTTCATGTAGGAACATACTTGTATGTTTTATTTGCTAAATTATCTGCATATTTGCTTGGGCTTTGTAATGATGTCTAGTATAATTTTATTTCAGTTCAAAATGTCACCGACACCCCTCATTTCGATACTTACTGAAAATAAGTTGAATGGCGATAATTATAAAGACTGGAAAAGAAATCTATTAATAGTTCTCAGCTGCGAGAGACACAAGATCGTACTGGACGAACCATGCCCACCTGGGCCCAAACCTGACACACCACTTGAGGAGGTCCCGGTTGCCTATAATCGTTGGAGAGAATCCAATGAGATAGCTCGATGCTACATCCTTGCTAGCATGACGAGTGCTTTACAAAAGCAGCATGAGGCTTATCAAGTTGCTGGGGAGATCATGGAAAATCTGGAGGACATATTCGGAGGCCAAGAAAAATTGGCTTGACAGTCCGCTATCACCAGCATTATGAACTCTAAGCAAAAGGCGGGTGCTCCGGTGAAGGACCATATGATCACTCTAATGGGATTCTTCGCTGAGGCTGCCGAGAATGGTGCTGAGTTGGACTATAACACCCCGATCGAGATGGTGTTCAAGACTCTGTCTAAAGATTTTGTGGGGTTTAAGGCCGCATACAATCTGGCGACAAAGGAGTTAGGACTTACCGAGCTCATGAAGCAACTACAGGCTTATGAGCGGATGATCAGGGATGAGGATACGGTCCGACCTAAAGGAGAGGCCAATTTGGCGGAATCTTCCAATCCCTCACGGAAGAGGAAGAGGCCAAATAAGAAGCAAGTGGCTTCCAGTTCTTCTAATCCTCCTGTCTCGGACGGGAAGAAGAAGAAGAAGAACAAGAAGCCGAAGGACCCTAAAAAGTCCAAATGCTTCCACTGTGGGAAGGTAGGTCACTTCAAGAAGGCTTGCCGGGAATTCCTAGCCTCCAAGGGCAAGGAAGGTAAGGAACTTCATTACTTAGAAGCGTGTTTGGTGGAAGAATCGAAAGACACATGGGTCATTGATTCGGGCGCCACTAATCATGTTTGTGTTTCTATGCAGGGGTTCGTGGAAACGAGAAGTCTACATGATAGGAGCCTCTCGTTGCGGACTGGAGATGGTAGCTTTGTGGTGGCTGAGGCAGTGGGAGACGTTCATCTTTATTTTGATCAATTTAGGTTTATTTTATTGAAAGACTGTTTTTATGTTCCTAATTTTAGGAGGAACCTTATATCGGTAGCTTGTTTAATAAAGGATTCTTATTCAGTTTCTTTTAGTAAAAGAGTTGATATTCGTAGAAATAAGTCTTTTATCTGTTCTGGATGGATGGATGGAAACCTATATTTGATCAGACCAAAGATGTACACACTGCTTGACACTGAATTAATTGATAACTCTAAAAGGTTGAAAGTTTCTCACTCTAACAAGGCGTATCTTTGGCATTTAAGACTTGGTCATATTAATCAGGATAGGATTCAAAGATTGGTGAAAGACGGTCCTCTGGAATCTCTGGAGGAGGTACGACTTCCCCAATGTGAGTCTTGTCTAGAGGGTAAGATGACTAAGAGGTCTTTTGGAGCTAAGGGTACAAGGGCACAGGAGCTCTTAGAAATTGTGCACACTGACGTATGTGGCCCCATGAACGTCACAGCACGAGGAGGGTTCGAGTACTATGTCTGTCTCATAGATGATTACTCGAGGTATGGATATGTGTATCTGATGCACCGCAAGAGCGAAACCTTTGATAAATTCAAAGAGTATCGTGCGGAAGTGGAAAAGCAATTGGATAAATCCATAAAGACACTTCGATCTGATCGAGGTGGCGAATACCTCTCCGATGAATTTCTAGGACATCTTGTAGAGAACGGGATATTATCCCAATTGACTGCACCTGGTACTCCACAACAGAATGGTGTAGCCGAAAGGAGAAACAGGACCTTATTGGATATGGTACGGTCCATGATGAGTTACTCAACGCTGCCATTATCATTTTGGGGACATACTTTACAAACGGCGTGCTATATTCTGAACCAGGTTCCGAGCAAATCAATTCCTAGAACTCCGTATGAATTGTGGCGTGGCAGGAAGCCCTCCCTTGGACATATGAGAATATGGGGCTGCCCGGCACATGTACTGGATGGGGATGCGAAGAAGTTGGAACCAAGATCAGAATTGTGCATGTTTGTAGGGTATCCAAAGGGAACTAAAGGAGGTCTGTTCTATAACCCGAAGGAACAAAAGGTCATTGTCTCAACCCATGCGACATTCTTGGAGGAAAGTCACATGAATGACTTTAAGCCTCGAAGCAAAGTGGTGCTAGAGGAGTTATCGGGTGAAAGAACTGCTCCACAGATTTCGGTCTTGGACGCAAGTCCGAGTTCCAGTGAAAGACCTGCAGACGATCAACAATTTAGGGTGCCTCGTCGTAGTGGGAGGGTTTCTAAGAAACCTAATTTCTTTATGTATGATATTGAGGTATACCAGGCCGAGGCTCATGAGCATGAGGAAGATCCGGTCACATATGATGAAGCTATAAAGGATGTTGATTCTAGATCTTGGAAACAGGCTATGAACAATGAGATGGATTCTATGAAATCCAACTCTGTTTGGGAACTTGTAGATTTGCCGGATGGGATAAAACCCATTGGATGCAAATGGGTCTACAAAAGAAAGAAGGATGCGGAAGGGAGAGTGGAAACTTTCAAAGCTAGACTGGTTGCAAAGGGATACACGCAAAAGGCTGGAATCGATTACGAGGAAACCTTTTCGCCTGTTGCTATGCTGAAGTCTATCCATATTCTTCTGTCCATTGCTGCGGCTCTCGATTACGAGATCTGGCAAATGGATGTCAAGACGGCATTCTTGAATGGCCATCTTGAAGAGTGTATCTATATGATACAGCCCGAAGGGTTCGTAGCAAAAGGCCAAGATAGGAAAGTCTGCAAGTTGCTTAGATCTATTTATGGATTAAAGCAGGCATCCCGCTCATGGAACCAGAGGTTTGATCAGGCGATTAAGACATTTGGTTTTGAGCAGAACGTTGATGAACCTTGTGTTTATAAACGTATTAAGGATGGAAAAGTGGTCTTTCTGATACTCTATGTCGATGATATACTACTCATTGGGAATGATGTAGGGAACTTATCATCGGTCAAGCTTTGGTTACACCAACAGTTTGACATGAAGGACTTGGGAGAAGCTAATTATGTTCTAGGCATTCGTCTCTTCAGAGATCGAAAGAACAAAATGATAGCGTTATCCCAAGCTTCATACATAGATAAAATAATTGACAAATATGCAATGCTAGAGGCAAAGAAAGGCTCACAACCTTCTATTACCGGTTTAACTCTTTCATTGGATGACTGTCCCAAGACATCGGAAGAAAGAGAGCGTATGAGTAAAGTCCCTTATGCATCCGCTGTGGGTAGCCTTATGTACGCTATGCTTTGCACTCGCCCGGACATATGTTTTGCAGTAGGTATGGTGAGTCGATATCAAGCGAATCCTGGAACCAAGCACTGGCAAGCAGTAAAGCATATACTCAAGTATCTTAAGAGAACGAGGGATTATATGCTAGTGTATTCTGGAGGGGACCTAACACCCGTAGGATACATGGACTCAGACTTCCACTTGTAAGGATTCGAGGAAATCGACATCTGGATCAGTGTTTTTGTTCGGAGGAGGCGCCATTGTGTGGAGGAGCGTGAAGCAGGGCTGCACAGCTGACTCTACTATGGAGGCTGAGTATGTGGCTGCGGCTGAGGCATCTAAAGAAGCGGTTTGGCTCCGCAAGTTCTTTAGAGACCTTGAGGTCATTCCGGGTGTTGACAAGCCTATCACACTTTACTGTGATAATACAGGGGCTATTGCCAACACAAGAGAATCTCGGCACCACAAGAGGACCAAGCACATCGATCGGAGGTATCACATAATTAGAGGGCACGTGGAGACAGGACAAGTGGATGTATATAAGATCGCGTCCGAGGACAACATCGCTGATCCCTTTACTAAGACTTTGGTAGCTAGAAGCTTTGAGAGGCATGTAGAGGCGATGGGGATGCGTAACATGGCACATCTACTGGCTTAGGGCAAGTGGGAGATTGTTAGGAAATGCCCTAAGTATTAGAGACATTTTGATGTATTCATTTTGAACTGGATAATAAAATTATACTTAGAGGTTATTCATTACATTGCTATCTGTCCTCGTCTTATTTACATGTTAAAGTAAATGTAAGCAAATATGGCTCACTGACTGCTTGTGTTAAAACTGTTAGAATGTTGCATGCAATGGATTTTTGTATGCAAGAAGACAATGTTCTAAAGTTAGCAGTCTAAACTATGGTCTGTAGTCTATGGGGTTAGACCGAGCATCTAAGTCATGTTAAGACTATTATGTTGTCTAAAGCCTTAGAGGGGACGGTCTGTCTTGACTGTCTGGAGCTGGACTCCCAAGTAGAGACATGGATATGTTGCTTGGTGGTGACATATTAGACCGGGACTAAAGTGTGATTGATCTACGTAGTCCGCTATGAGTGGATCAATCTGCTTTTGACGTTCATTATGCAATAACCTTAATCCTGAGTAAATGAACTTCTTCATGTATATGACTTGTGTACTTTGATGTTCCAATGGCTAAAGCATCTCAGAGGGTAGTAAGCTTATAGACCGGTTCGTTGGGTGCATGACTTGTATACGATGAAGGGTTTGTTTGCAGATATCGGAATCATAGCTCTGAGGAGTTAAAGGTATCCTCTTAAAGGCATTATACTGAATGTGAAAATGGACAAGGCCTTGGGTCGTCTGCTGGGCGGATGACTTCTTATTCACATATGGTGAATAATCATTTTCTTGATTCGGAAGTATAATGGAACTTTAATATAGCCTGATCAGTAGGATTAAACGGACTTTGACCTAAGGCTGATCATGGATATCATATGAGGGTTTTGCATATATGACAAGGTCATTGGATGGTAGCTCGTCACAGGCTTACGTAATACGGTATATAATTGGGAGTTCAGTTTCAGGTTTATAGTGGTGTGACTCTGAAATTAGTGATCATATGATTGAGTTGTTCGGTACGGAATGATGATCATATGGAATCACGGGAGCCCGATTATATATGTCCAATCAGTCCCTCTACTAGCTCCACATAATTCCTTAACGTTTGGCAAATTGATTTGTGTATGCTATTGGCTAGTTTATTATGCATGGATGGTGATGACACAGGATTAGGATGGTAGACAAGATTCTCTCCGGTTGGATTCAGATTTTGTTTTGGATAATAGAGTACACAATTATTCGAACTCCAAATAAAGTTGCCATGATTTTATTTGAGATTGGATTGGAGTTGTAGAAAATTATCCATGAGAACAAGAATATGAAACACAACCGTTTTGTGGAATTTGAAATTTGAATTTTGAAATTTGAAATTTGAATTTTGAAATTTGAAATTTGAATTTTGAATTTGAAATTTGAATTTGAAATTTGAATTTGAAAATTCGAATTTGAAATTTGAATTTGAAATTTAAATTTGAAATTTGAAATTTGAATTTGAAATTTAAATTTGAAATTTGAAATTCAAATTTTGAATCACAGTCCAAGTAGGATTCGAATTTGTTGTGGAAAATCCACAAGGTTTGAAATTCGAATTTGAGTTGGATTAGGAGAGGATAATCTTGTTAGAATCCTACTTGAATTTTGAATCCAAATCCCAACAAATAAGGGACGAAATTTTTGAGGATAATGCTCATGAAAATTTCGGATTTTGTGGATTAGATTCAAGGGTAAATTCAAGTTTGAATCCTAGTTGAATTTGGATTCTCTTCTTCCCTAAAAGTGGCCGAAATTTTGGAGCCTAAATCCAAGGAGAATTCGGTTATTTTTTGGATAAGGTTGAGATGAGATTTAGCTTGAAAATCCTAGTGGAATTTTGATTCTCCCTTATCCATAATGGCCGAAATCTTTTGGAGGATTTTCTCCTTGTGAATTTCGGATTTTTTGGTTGAAAAAGAGAGATAAGATTCTAGTTAAAATCTTGTTGAGATTTGGATTGGATCTATCCTAAGAAAACCGAATTTTTAGTGGAGATTATCCCTTGGAAAAATTCGGATTTTATGGGTTTGGATAAGGGAAAATATCTTTTCCTAATCCAATTCAAATTCAGAGATTCACCTCATGCAGGTCTATAAATAGAGGTCCTGCCACTCCAGTTCTCTTAGACCATAGACTCTCAGGTGAGCAGGCTTATTGTTGCACAGCTCATCGTGACAATAAAGTTCTTTAGAGATCTGGGTGGTCGGAAGAAGACTAGTAGTGCTAGCATACCGATCGAGGTTCAGAGTGCCCACACACTCAGCCATTCGGGAATTGGAGAATAGTAGAGAAGGCTAGTTGGTTGAAGCCTCCAGTCACTCTCCTCCTGTTCATTGGCGTCCTTGAGGTATGAGTTTTAATTGTTGTTGATTTATTGTATATGGCATCATGAGATATTTAACGATCTAAAATTTTTATTGTTCCGCTGCACCACTCTGATACGTTTTACCGGTTTATTTTCCTACACGGCCATGTTCAGTTACACGGCTTCTCACACGTTCACAACCCGAGCGATACACGGCCTCTTATACAGCCGTGTACCTGATCGTGTTCTCCTACACAGCTATATACCTGACCGTGTTCTCCTACACGGCCATGTATACTTACACGGCTACACACACGTACATAGTCTGAGTGGTACACGGCTACTTACACGATTGTGTACCTGACCATGTATTTTAAAAATTACACTAAAATGCATTAAATTATTCTTCAATTTCTCATTAAATTGGAGATTAAAGTGCATGATTGGGGGGGTCCTTACATGAACTACTTCATGTATATGACTTGTGTACTTTGATGTTCCAATGGCTAAAACGTCTCAGAAGTAGTAAGCTTATAAACCGGTTCGTTGCATGCATAACTTGTATACGATGGAGGGTTTGTTTGCAGATATTGGAATCATAACTCTAATAGGGAGTTAAGGGTATCCTCTTAAAGGTATTATACTAGATATGAAAATGAATAAGACTTTAGGTCGTCTGCTAGGCAGATGACTTCTCATTCATATATGGTGAATAATCATTTTCTTATTCGGTAGTATAATGGAACTTTAAGATAGCTTGATCAGTAAGTTGAACGAACTTTGACCTAAGACTGATCATGGATATCATATGAGGGTTTTGCATACATGACAAGGTCATTGGATAATAGCTTGTCACAGGCTTTCGTAATACGGTGTATAATTAGGAGTTCAGTTTCAGGTTTATAGTGGTGTGACTCTGAAATTAGTGATCATATGATTGAGTTGTTTGGTACAGAATGATGATCATATGGATTCACGGGAGCCTGATTATATATGTCTAATTGGTCATTCTACTGCCTCCACATAATTCCTTAACGGATGGCAAATTAATCAGGTTATACTTACTGGCTAGTTGTCTTTGCATGGATATAAATAGTGTATACATATGATAAGAATGGAAGACAAGATTCTCTCTGGTTGAATTCGAATTTTGTTTTGGATAAAAGATTACACAATTATTCAAATTCCAAATAAAGTTGTCACGATTTTATTTGAGTTCGAATTGGAGTTGTGGAAAATTATCCATGAGAACAAAATTTGAAATACAACCTTTTTGTGGAATTTGAAATTTGAAATTTAAATTTTGAATTTGAAATTTGAAATTTGAAATTTAAATTTAAATTTGAAATTTGAATTTGACATTTAAATTTGAAATTTAAATTTGAAATTGGAAATTTGAATTCGAAATTTAAATTTGAAATTTGAATTTGAAGTTGAAATTTGAACTTTGAAATTTGAATTCAAATTTTGAATCACATATCTAAGGTGTAATTGAATTTGTTGCAGATAATTCCACATGATAAAATTCAGATTTTTATGGATAAGGAAGAGGAAGAATTTGTTTGAATCCTACTTAAATTTTGAATCTTAATCCCTATCAAAATGGTCGAATTTGTTGATGAGATTCTCCCCTTGATAAGTTCAGATTTTTGTGGATAAGAATGAGTGAAAATTCAAGTTTCAATCCTATTTGAATTTTAATTCTCTCCCTCAAATTAAGTGGCTGAAAATCTTTGTGGATAACCCTAAGGAGTTCAGATGTTTTGTGGATAAGGGTGAGATGAAATTCAAGCTAGAAAATCCTATTTGAATTTTGATTCTCCTCACACTTGGATGGCTAAATCTAGACATGCCTCTAGGCATAAGGGAGAATCGGTTTTAGTGGATAAATGAAGAGATAAAATTCAAGTTAAAATCTTATTTGAATTTTGAATGCAAAATCCCCTAGGGTGGCTGAATCTTCCCTTGATCTTGGCCTATGAAGAATTTGGATTTTTTGTGGAAGGAAAGGAGAAAATCATTTCTTGGTCCAATTCAAATTCAAGGGATCACCTCATGCAAGTCTATAAATAGAGATCCTACTACTCCAGTTCTCTCAGACTACAGACTCTCAGGTGAGCAGGCTTATTGTTGCATAACTCACCGTGACAATAAGTTCTTTAGAGATCTGGGTGGTCGGAAGAAGACTAGTAGTGTTAGTATACCGATCGAGGATCCAAGTGCCCACACACTCTGCTATCCAGGAATTGGAGAATAGTAGAGAAGACTAGTTGGTTGAAACCCTCTGGTCATTCTCCTCTTGCAGCTTTGGCGTCCTCTGAAGGTATAAAGTTATTGTTGTTGATTTATTGTATATGACATCACAAGATATTTAAAGATCTTGAAAAATTTTTGTAATTCTGTTGTGCCACTCTGATATATTTTTACCCTTTTTTTCCTACACCTGCCACCTTATGGGTTGCTGACAACTTACTTTTAACATACTTTCTTTATTTAATATACTTACTTTAACTTTAACATACTTTAAAATCTTATCATTTTAACTTTCCCATTTTAATGTATACATAAAATTAGGAATAATTTTTTTTCTTTTAAATCATACATATATAAATACACTTGTCATAACATTTCATATATCATAAAATACTCGTGCTTTTGTTCTATTAAAATGCTTCGTAACATAAACATATTTTTAATCTTATCTCGTTTCTTTACATATACATTTATATCTTTTTACAGCGGAAAACATAGCAGATCCACTCCCTATCCATGACATCTTGAGAATCTGTCTGCCAGCCTATCAGTTTCTTATCTTATGATGCAGGAAGCTTACACTTGTTACCTACATCATGAACAGACTAGTGAGCTAAAGTTTAGTAAGCACAAACATACATTCATAACATTACATATACATATCATCTCATGTTAGTCTCATTATGCTTGTTTACTTTTCATTCTTTCGTTTTCATTGTTCTTTTGTGCTTTCTTTCTTTCATATTATTCTATTCATTTCTTTGCTCGCTTAACTTCCATTTCCATTGTTCGTTCTTTCTTTCATATCATATCATTCTGTTCTTTTCTTTTCTTTACTTTACTTTACTTTATTTTACTTTCACTTGTGGGCTTATTGTTGGTCTTACCTAATACACGCAAACCAATGAGGAGAGGGGGAGTGACCCACCAACCAACCTCATGGTCAAAGTTTAACTTTTAACTACCGCACCTTCGGGCACTTTACTTTACTTTATTTTACTTTCACTTGTGGGCCTATTGTAGGTCATACCTAATGCACACGAACCATTGAGGGGAGGGGGAGTGACCCACTAACCTACCTCTCAGTCAAAGTTTAACTTTTAACTACCACACATTCGAGATAGCACCTTTAACCCTTTAACTACTGCACCTTTGGGGTAGCACCACACTGAGGTGGAGGCCAGGCTATAAACATAAAACCTCACCTTATAGGGAGGCCGATACGCCAACATTTAAATCTTCAATCTTATTATCTTTCTTATTTTTTTTTATCTTTCTTTACTTTAACTTATCATTCTTTTTGACTCTATGAACATGTTAAAACGTCATGTCACAATTGCACAATTTTCATAGCATGCAAAGCTAGAAACTTTTCTTGCTATTTCGTAAATCATTTTATTTATGAACATTTCATAAAACATTTCTTTCAAAATATTTTTCATAACATCGTATCCTAAAACATGCACATGGCAAGTTAGTTCATGAGTAGACAAGTAAATGTCTGTAATTACAGTATTTGAGTTAGTGTGAGCTTCCTTGGGTCATTTAAGGTTCCTTTCTCGTCACTAGTTGGTTTTCCTATCATCGGAATAGCCAACAATTATTTCCATTAGTTATTTCATACTTAAAACTTAGTAAAACGTAAAAATTCTACTTTTTATTTCTTAATAATGAACTTAAGGGTCTAATATCCCATTTTTAGCTTTTCCGCCAACTTTTGGAAAAATAACCTTTATATCCCAAATATTTGGTAAAATTACCATTTTGTCCCTTAGCGGGATTTTTTCACTTAGACCTCGTTTTTGGTCTTTAAAATCCTAATTAGAGGTTTGAATCACATTTAAAGCCCTAACGGTTCATTTTGGTTATTTCCTAAATTTTTGACCAAAATGATCATTTTACCCCTAACGACTCTTTTTTACTTTTCTTTAACTTAACACTTGATTTTTGGAATTTAAAATCTTAATTAAGGCCTGAGGATACTATTCTAAGCCTTAACGTCCCTTTTTCTAACTTTTGAAAAAATAACCATTTCGTCCTCAACTTTTGACAAAATGACCATTTTGTCCCTAGCATGATTTCTCTTCTTAAATCTACTTTTTCTTAACTTAAAACTTAATTTTGGCCATTAAAATTTTAATTAAGCCATTTTAAGGCCCTAACGGTCTTTTTCTAACATTTCTGAAATTTTTGATCAAAATGACCGTTTTGCCCCTTATGGGTCTTTCTTACTTTACTTCAACTTAACACTTGATTTTGGTCTTTAAAATCTTAGTTAAGGCCTTAGGATACTATTTTAAGCCTTAACAGCCCTTTTTCCAACTTTTGACAAAATAACCATTTCATATATTACTTTAAATTTCATACTTAACGTACACAACATTGTAAACATACTTGTACGTACTTGAACATACTTTACATTATAATCATCCTTATTGCATACTTTTACATACTTAACGTACTTTAAACATAACATTGTAAATATAATTTCATAGTTAACATACTTTAATATCGTAAACATACTTTCATACTTAATGTACTTTAGCATCGTGAACATACTTTCACATTTAACGTATGCTTAAACATCGTAATTATAATATACTTTAAACATAACATACTTAACATAACATAGGATATACTTAACGTCATATGACTGACTTATGTATATCAACTTATGCATAACATATTATATACATAACAACGAATGTTAGTCACGTTATGCTTACTTATTTTTTGTTTTCATTGTCATTGTTTTCTCTTTCTTTCATATCATTCTTTTCTTTTTTTTTTTCTTTACTTTACTTTAGTCTCACTTATGGGCCCTATTCAATGGTCGTACCTGATGCTCATAGACCAATAGGGGAGGGGGAGCTACCACTAACCAACCTCACGGCTGAACTTTAACGTTAAACTTCTGCACCTTCAGGGTAGTACCCCATCGGATTGGATAGCCATTCTTTCACCTTGTAGGAGGCTGATATGCCAACATTTAACTTTTTAGTCTTATTATCTTGCTTATCTTTCACTTTATTTACTTTATCTTTTCGCTCTTTCGTATGGTTCCAACCAGGTGACATTCCTATTACCCCTTGGTCTGGAACCCTTTACATTTCTTTTTTTCTTTCGTTCATTCTTTCTTTCTTTCATTGATTCATTTCTTTTCCTTTCTTTCTTTCGTTCATTTCTTTTCTTTCATAAGCATTTCATAAATTATTTCATTCTTAACATAGTTTTCATAGTGTGCGTTATGTTAGTCACACTTTAGTGCATATAGCACTCATATATATAACTTTCATATAACACATAAACATAGACATAACATGTCAGTTCATATTGCAAACAGGAAAATGCTTGAACTTACAGATACTTCTGCTCGCATCTCCTTCCTTACCTTCTGGATCCGCGGACGTTCCTTCGTCACATCTGGATCAGGTTCCTATAACCGAAATAATTACGGTTATTTTCAATTCTCATTTCATACATAAAGCTTAGTAAAACATAAAAATTCTACGTTTTATTTCCCAATCATGAACTTAAGGGTCTAATATCCCATTTATAACTTTTCTGCTAACTTTTAGTAAAATTACCATTTTACTCCTAATGGGATTTTTCATCATAACCTTACTTTTCTTTGATTTACAACTTGGTTTTGGCCCTTAGTATCTTAATTAAGCCATTCTATGTCCATTAGGGTCCTTTTCTATCATTCCTGAAATTTTCAGTCAAAATGATCGTTTTATCCTTGACAAGTCTTTAAGTCATATCATTTTCATTTTAATGCTTAGACTAGATTTTCTAAGCCCAAAAATCACAAAATCAACTTTTAGTCTTTCTTTCCCGGGCCTAGGTCACCGAGGGGGCTCGGGTTTCCATCTCGATCACATTCTTTTTACCCCTCGTTTCCTAAAATATCCCTTTGTACCGTTTTAGAAATTTCCGCAGTATTTCTACTTAATTTTTGGGTTCCCGGTGTTTAAGAATGCCTCAAAAATATCTAACCAATTCTAATCTATCACGTACTAAACTAGAGGCCTAATTTTTATGTAAAATTCAAACTTTTTGCATAAAAATCTTCACATTTCACACATTTTCTTATCCGACCATTTCTCATACCAATAATTCGCAATAAACATATAATCATTCCAATTAGTAAATTGAGGAATGAAAATAGTCGAGATCACCACTGAAGTCGTTCAACGATATCCAATGGGTAGGTTGACTCCGATCGGTGATCAAAGGAGCCGCTCGACCTCCCGTGTACAAAATTTAATTCACCGTTCTTCATATTTGAAATTCCAGTTGGAAAATCCGATATTGCGGATGTGTCTGGAACGTCAAAAATAGGCCAGAGGGCCATCCTTCAAAATTTGGGGTTCGGTCGGTATTGACCACCATTGACTAGCATTGACCACATTGACCGCTAGTGATGTGGGCAAAGATTGGTACAAACTTTGTAGATCTCGATGAGAGGAACCCATTTCCAGTGTCAATTTACTGAATCAGAGCTCCCATTACCAGATATCGAGCTTCCAATGGTAGACAGTGGCAGCGAGGTCTGATCTCCACCATCCTATGGTTGTTTCTTGAAATTGACTTGGGGCATTTGTTCTTCGCACTATTCCGAGTAGTTTGGGCTAGGCGGTGTCACTCACCTCCGTCGGAATCAACGAGTTCCATGGTGGCGATGATGAATCTTCAGGCGGTGTGATCCGGTGGCCGTTGAGGTGAAATGAGGTATGGGTTTTGTTCTCCTCATCAACACGAATCTATTGGGATCGGAATCACCTCGATCAGAGGTCGGATAGCGAAGTTATGGCGTCCAAAAATTTTCAGCTTTCTGATGACTTTGGGTGGTGCGTGCGGCATCTTTCGACGGCGGTTCCGTTGACTTGACCTACAGTTGGACTTAGCTTGATGAAAGCTTTCCAATGGGATGGGCGGTGTTGAAAACGGACATTGTTTTCGGTTCATGATTACTGTTCACTCACGGTGGTGGGGAGGAAAGAGAGAAAGAAGAAAAAAGTTGTAGCACCCCCGCAACACAGGACACGTGAAACCGTTATGATCACGCTCCGTAGCTGATCGCAACGGACCGTGAACCTCGTTGGGTCGTCTAAAACCTTCTCTTATTTTTAAACTTTAGATATTTTAGGGTAATTTTTTTTTCTTTAAACTTCTTTTTTAAAATATTTTTCTTAACTTTGCAGAAATATATAATTTCTCAAAATACATAATTTTTCTTTCACAAAATATTTCTGTAAAGCATAATTTATAGAAATATTTTATTTCAACTTTACACGTGAAATACATCGATTCTCTTTTCTTCAAATCTTCTCTTTCAACTCGCTCAGCGAAAGACTGGTAGCAGGACCATATCCACAGTGGATTGCCTATCTCCATTGGCACACATAAATCCCATCGTCATCCATTGCACTCTACTGCTGAGATACAAGTTTCTTTCCTGCAACATGAACAAACTCGTGAGCTAAAGCTCAATAAGTTCAAACATAAATACGTGACATATAAAGCTCTTACTATATACTAACGAGCATATCTGATACCAGCTGTGGCATCAGAGTAATTATAACATATAACATGGCTCTGTCACTAACTATGGCATCAGAGCATTAACATAACATATGGTATACACCATTCATTGCTTTAAAACATTCATACGTAACATAGTAAGCATACTTAACACTTACTTGAACATCATAAACACACTTGATATCATATCATACCTCAAATTACTTACATTTCGTAAGCTTATTTCACAACACATCGCGTACTAGTAGCAGTGACATTCATACATATAAAATACACGTACCGTATAGTACTGAGCATTAACCTTTGATACCAAATTATGGCATCAATAACCATAAATAATAAATTTAACCATGATTAGTACTATTCATCAGGAATAGTACCTCGACACTACTCACGTCAACTTTAACCAAGACCACTAAACGTACAGTTAGTGTTTATTATTCTCAATTATGGTTCTCAATTCAACTTTGGGTCATTATCTTTCATTTAGTTTGGGTTTTGGATCCATATTAGCCATGTCGATGTTGCATGCTGACTGTGAGGGACCTGGGAGCTACCCTGACGCCAATCCTCTCCAGTCTATCATCACCCGAAGCGGTCATTATGTCCCTGTAGGACTTGTAAACCCCTACCTTACTGGAAGCCGGTACGCCAGTTTTGGTTTTATTACCATCTTTCTTGTAGTTCCGACCGGGTGGCATTAATCATCACCTCAAAGTTAGGAACCTTAATGCCCATAGGTCTTTTCACCTACTTTCATTTATGGGTGTGTCCTAAATTTAGCCACACACTTTCCACAGTGTACCCACAGTACACCTCTCACCTTATCAGTTCATTGGGTATGTTAGTCTAACTACACCCTAGTGCTCGTAAGTCTTTGCATTTAATGTACAAATAGTATATAATTAAATATCACAATATTTCATATTACAGACAATTAAATGTCTGAACTTGCCACACATAACATTTAGACATAATAATCTATTTACGTTGCAGTCATGGAAATGCTTGCACTTACAATACATCATGCATAGACATAATAGTCGTTCATGTTGCAAACAATGTAATATTTGAACTTACAGACACTCTTGCACGTATCTCCTTTCCCAGATCCGCAGACGTTCCTTTGTTGTGTCTGAATCGGGTTCTTATAACCGGAAAATCAACGGTTATTTTCAATCTTATTTCATACATAAAAATAAATAAAACATAAAAATTCTACGTTTCATTTCCCAATCATGGACTTAGGGGTCTAAAATCCCATTTTTCACTTTTCCGCTAACTTTTGGCAAAATTACAATTTTATCCCTAGCAGAATTTCCTCACTTTTTCCCTTCTTAATTCTTGAACCCGGTCTTAAAACTCTCAATTATGGCCTTAGGACACCATTTCTAGCCTTAACGGCCCTTTTCCTAACTTTTGACAAAATGACCATTTTACTCCTAGTTCACTTTTCTCACCGTAAACCCACTTTCGGTTGGTTTAAAACCTAAATTTAGCCCTTAGAATATTGTTTTAATTATTCTAAGGCACTCACGATCCTTTCCGAGCATTTCAGAAATTTTTGATCAAAATGACCATTTTATCCCTGACGGGTCTTGGAACCGTATCATTTTCATTTTAACATTCTATCGGGCTATTCTATGCCCAAGAATCATGAAATAATTTTTTCTTAGGCTTTACTAAATTTTTATGGCATTATTTACCGTAATGTCTTAGTTTACTATTCACCGACCCTTGGGTGGTTCTATTCCGACCCTAGGTCACCGAGGGGCTCGGGTTTCCATCTCGACCATATTTTACCCTTCGGTTCCTAAAATATGCCCTTTGTGCCGTTTTAGAAATTTCGGCAGCATTTTTGCTTAATTTTTGGGTTCCCTGGCGTTTAGGAAACACCTCAAAACCATCTAATCAAATTCTAATTTACCACGTACTATACTAGAGGCCGATATTTTTACATAAAACTCACTTTTATGTAAAAATCTTCACATTCCCACACATTTTTTTATCCATCATTTTCATCCATTTTTCTTACAATTTCACATGATAAAATACATAATTAATACATAATCATTCCAAAACTTAATTTAAGGAATGAAGGGGCCGAATTCACTATCGAAGTTGTCCCACTGGTGATCGAATGAACCGTTCGGTCTCGAGTGTATGTACTTTATTCAACCATTCTTCACTTTTCCAGTTCCGGTTTGCAAATCCGATGCAGCGGATGTGTCCGAAACATTGAAAATAGGTCAACGGGTCATTCTTTAATTTTTGGTTACCGGATCGTCGTTGACTAGCATTGACTACGGTGGCAAGGAAAAAGGTAGCCACCATATTGAAGAGCTCGATGAGAAGAACCCATTGGTGGTGTTAATTCACCAATCGAGCCTCCTATCACCGAAAATTAAGCTTTCAACGGCAGACAACGATGTTCGATTTCAACCGTGTTAGTGTTATTGCCCAAAATTGACTTGGGGCTTTTGTTCTACGCATGGTTCTGAACATTTTGGTACCCACCACGTCATTACACTCAACTGGAATCGACAAATTCCAAGGCGGCGACAGCACGACTTTGGGCAACGTGATTCGGCAGCCATTAAGTTGAAATGAGGCCTGGGTTTTGTTCTACTCTTCACCACGAATCCATTAGGACCAGAATCATGGCATTTGGATGTCGAACAGCGGAGATACGGCGGTTTGAAGATTTCGGCCTCTGGGAATGTCGGGCGGCGCGTGCGACTTCCTCCGGTGGCTGTTCCATCGACTCGACCCACCGTTGGACTCAGCTCGGCGAGAACTTTCCAACGAGATCGGCTGTGTCTAAAATGGACACCATTTTTGATGGTCGATTACTATTCATTTTCGGGTAGTGTGGGGAGAAAAAGGAGATAATGAAATTAGTGGGGTCCTATTTGCAATATCCAATTTTTCGCCCTTATATATACTTTTTTGTCCAAAATTTCAACATGAGCTATCCTACCTAATTTCGGCGTGCTGAACCCAAATATATCAGTTTCATTTTCATCCGAGGTCATCTTGATCAGTTTTTCGGTACTGCGAATTCCCGGTCAAAAATTACCTTTTGTGCTTAATTAACTAATTTAAGTATGCTGATAGGCTATATTGACTAATTTAGGCATGCTGAACCCAAATTTATTATTTTCAACTTCATTTAAGGTCATCTCGATCAGTTTTTCGGTACTGCATGTTTCTTGATCAACAACTACTTTTTGTGCTCAATTAACTAATTTGAGCATTTTGATTCCAAATATATCAATTTTATATCAAGAAAATGTCATCTTGACCAATTTCTTGATACCACATGTTCATCGGTCAAAAATTACATTTTATGCTCAATTAACTATTTTAAGCATACTGATTCTAAATATATCAGTTTTATATCAAGAAAAAGTCGTCTTGACCAACTTCTTGATACTATATGTAACACACACGCGCACACATATAACATCACTATCGTAACTCTTTCATCTTTTCGTGGACTTATCTTACCACAAGTCACCTTCTAAGACTCTCGATACCGAAATGGCACTGTTTTTTCTGTTTCAATTCCGTGAAATTTTTCCACAACTGAATTTCTCACCTTTAACATTATCAGAACATTTATCACATTCTAAACAATATTAAATCATTCATTTCACATTTTAAACCTAAAAATCATAATGTACATTCAATTTACCTATTTTCCGAGAATGGTGAAATTTCTCGGTTGTCACAAAAGTAAGGTTCTTTTTTGAAAAATCCAATTTTTCTACCTTTATATACTTTTTTTTTTGGTGCAAATTTTAACATATGCTAGACTGACTAATTTGGGTATGCGAAACCCAAATATATCAGTTTTACATTCATTCAAGGTCAGCTCGGCCAGTTTTCTGATACTGTGATTTCCTGGTCAAAAATTACTTTTGTACTCAATTGACTAATTTGAGCATGCTGATTCTAAATATATCAATTTCATATCAAAAAAAGGTTATCTTGACCAATTTCTTGATTTTATGTATGTGTGACATACACGCGTACACACATAAAATCATTACATCCCACATTTTAAACATATAATTCATCGTGTACATTCTATGCACCGATTTTTGAGAATGATGAAATTTCCCGGTTGTCACATACCATGCTTTTACAGTACTAATTACTGCAAACTCTCGATTTACTATTCACTGACCCTCGGGTGGCATTATTCCGACCCTCGGTCGTTAATCCTCTTTTTCTTACGTTTCAGGGCTCCAAATAGACGTTTCACTAATCTTCAAAACATCTGTCCTTCTTTCCCGAGCCTATCTCATCAAAGGATCTCAGGTTTTCACCTCGACCACATTTTTACCCCTCACTTCCTAAAATGCCTTTATGCCGTTGTAAAACTTACGGTAGCATTTCGACTTAAATTTTGGGTTCCCGGTGTTTAGGTAAAACCTCAAAACCATCTAACCTGCCACGAACTATACCAGAGACCTAATTTTTATGTAAAACACAAAATTTTTACATAAAAATTTCTTTATAAACTGAGTCATTTCTAACGACATTTCCGTCCATTTTTACCTATTCTCACCTTTGGTTTTTTATCCACATTCCACATTCCATATACACATTTTCCTCATAAATTTTCCATTTCCTCACACTATCAACCCCATAGTTTTTGTTGCATAACATGCATAAAAATTTGAATTTTCTTCCTTTTAATTTCTTCCTAACAATCACATATCAACACCAATTTTCTTGAATCAACAAACTACCCAAAATCAAGCCAAAATTTTCATTCACACCCCCCCTTAAAGGCCACGAATTTTGCTTGAAAAATCATGCATCAAAAAATTTTTTTCAAGCTCTTTTTCCTTTCTTGATTCCATCACATGCCAACACTCATTTTTAAATCAAGAATCTACTCAAATTCAAACCAAAATTCCCCCCCATAACACACAGTTTTCCACTAAACAACATACACAAAATTCTTGTTTTCAAGCCGCAATGCTTTCCTTGGTTCTCTCACACAACCACATAGCTTTTTAAAACAAAAACCAACAAAATAAAAACTTAAAATCCATCACACCAACTCCACCACAAGCCCATGATTTTTCCAAAAAATTCTCAAGAGAAAAACTTGCAAATTGGAAGCTTACCTCACTATGTTGGTCATTTGATGCTAGGGATGAAGTTTGAACAAGTTTAGAGGGAAATTTTGAAGAAAAATGGCTTGTTTTGGTGGGGGTAAGGCTCAGCAAAACTAAGCAGCAAGGTTAGGAAAAACTAAGTTTTTTCTGGTTTTTGGAAGCTCACAACCGAGCTTAAAAATGAAGCCAAGATAGAGGGATCAAATAGCAAAATTTTGGGGGTATTTTAGCAAGTTTTTAGTGCACTTTTAGATAGTTTTGGGGTTAATTTGGAATGGTAGAAAAATTTTTCTTATTTCATTTCCCTAAACCGACCTTAACTTGCCCTTTTTTCCTAAATTTTCAAAATTTTCCATGCCATTTTGGCATGATCCCCACCCTTAGATCAAAGCCACTTTAAAGCTCTTCCCTTGGATCTTTTATTTCTTTCCACACATTTTTTTCCTTCATTTATTGCATCGTTAGATGACATCATGAATGACATCATTTAATACATTTCAATCAAAGTTCAACCAAGAGTCAAATCGAACGAAATTTCACCAAAAATCGCGTTGGCGGGTTTCTAAGGACATCTGTGCAATCGGTTTACCTTAATTCACTTCTGTTTGGCTAAAAATCCATGTCGTAAGTATTTCATCTTTTAGTGGATTTTGGGTAATCATCTAGGGTTTTTGAAACCAAAAGGGCACCGTTTATCCTATTTCAGTTCGGTAAAATTTCCTATCACCGAATTCCTTTCTTTAATATTGTTAGAATATTTTATTGCACTCTAAACAATATTAAATCATACATTTCACATTTTTAAACATGAAATTTATCATGCGAACATTATACATGTTTTCTGAGAACGATGAAATTTCTCAGTCATTACAAATTAGGTTATGAACTTTAAGCTTGTATCTTGTTTGTTTGTGCTCTAAAAAGCTAGGCTAGCATATGATTGAAGTAGAGAATGGATTAAAAGCTTGAAAACAAAATTTTAGTGCATGTGTTTCAAGAGAAAACCGTGGCTTGCATGTGGGGTGATGAATGAAAGTTTAAGCTTGGTTTTGATAGTTTGTTGATTCAAAAGTTTGTATTGGCATGTGAGTTGGTTAGGAAAGAATTTAAAAGCTTAAAACTTCAATTTTCATGCATTTGATTCATGAAAAACAGCGGCTATGTACGAGGAAAGTTAAGAAAGTTTTGAGGATTATAATGTGTATTTTGGTGTTACGAAAATAGATTAATGTAAGTGAATAACGAGGTATGTGAAAACGAAAGAAAATTCATGTGGAACCCTAGGGAAAAACCGAATTTGGCTTAGGATTTTCAATGGAAAAAAACTATGGATGGTTATGTGATGGAATGAATTTTTGTGAGGAAAAGTTTGTATGTGAATATGTATACAAGAATCGAGGGTGAGAGTGGACAAAAAATAGATTGAATTGTTAATAGAAACGATTAGGTTTTACGTGAAAATTTTACTTAAAAAATTTGTACTTTTTATGTAAATTTAGGCATCTGGTTTAGTACGTGGTAGGTTATATCTTTTTGAGGCGTTACCTAAACACCGAGAACCTAAAATTTAAGCTGAAATGCAGGCAAAATTTTTAGAATGGCATGAAGGGCATTTTGGGAAACATGGGGTAAAAATGTGATCGAGATGAAAACCCGAGACCCCTTGATGAGTTAGACTTGGGAAAGAAGGACGGACGGTTTAAAGATTAGTAAAACATTCATTTGAAGTCTCGAAACGTTAGAAAAAGAGGAAAAAATGATCTAAGGTCAGAATAGTGCCACCCGATGGTCGGGTGAAAAATAAATAGTGAAGTTGTAATGATTAATGCTATGAAAACCTAATAAGGCCTTAGAAAGTTGATTTTATGATTTTTGAGCTTAAAAAATCCCATCAAAACATTAAAGTAAAAATGTTATAGCCCAAAGACCTATCAGGAGTAAAATGATCATTTTGACCAAAAGTTACGGACAAAATGGTCATTTTTTCAAAAGTTGGGGAAGCTAAAAATTAGACATTAGACCCCTAAGTTCATTATTAGGAAATAAAACATATAATTTTTACGTTTTACTAAATTTTAAGTATGAAATAAGCAATGGAAATAATTGTTGATTATTCCGATGATAGGAAACCCAACTCGTGATGAGAAAGGAACCATAAGACCTTAGGAAGCTCACACTAGCTCAAACACTATAAGTATAGACATTTACCTGTCTACCCACGAACTGATTGCTGTATGTCTGTTTAATGATAAGATGCCATGATATGAATGTTATGAAAGCTATGTTATGAAAAAACTGTTTTATGAAATGCTTATGAAAGAAATGTTTTATGAAATAACAAGAAAAGTTTCTGGCTTTACATGTTATGGAAATTATGCAATTGTGACATGACGTTTTAGCATATTCATAGAGTCAGAAAGAATGACAAGTTAAAGTAAGGAAAGATAAAAGTAAGTAAGATAATAAGACTGAAGTTTTAAACGTTGGTGTACCAACCTCTAAAGGTGAGGTTTCATGTTTGTGACTTCCAATCTGATGGGGCGCTACCCCGAAGGTGCAGAAGTTTAAAGTTCAAGTTTGGCCGTGAGGTAGGTTAGTGAGTCACTTCCCTTCCCCTCATTGGTCTGTGCACGTTAAGGTACGACCATCAATGAAGCCCACAAGTGATACTAAAGTAAAGTAAAGAAAATAAAAGAATAGAATGATATGAAAGAAAGAAAGAACAATGGAAATGAAAGAATGAAAGATAAGCGAGCATAATATGACTAACATAAGTGGATATGCATATATAATGTTATGTAACGTATGTTTGTACTTATTGAGCTTTAATTCACTGGTCTGTTCGTGATGTAGGAAACAAGGTAAGCAACCGACATAATGAAAGAAGAAACTAATGGGCTAGCAGACAGATTCCTGGAATATCATGGATTAGGAAATGGTTTCACTATGCTTTCCAACTGCAAAGGAAATGTATATGTAATGTAAACAAATAAGATAAGGATGAATGTACATTATGTTTAAAAAGTATTTCAAAGAAATAAGAACACATGTATTTTATGTATATTTTTAGAAACTTATATTTTAATTAAGTTATATATATATAAAATTAGTAGTTTTCAAACAAAAATCATTAAACTACAAATGACATGGATTTTAAACTGTAAAGCAAGACTATGTCATGTAACAAGTTAAGTTAAAGTAAGCAGTCGATGGCCTGTGCAAGTCGGGTCTCACAACTGAGAAATTTCATCATTCTCGGAAAATATATACATTATATGTATACAATGATTTTCATGTTTAAAAACATGAAATATATGATTTAATGTTGTTTAAAACACAATAAAATGTTCTAACAACGTTAAAGGAAAGGAAATCGGTGATAGAAAAATTTATCAAATCGAAATGGGAAGAACGGTGCCAATTCGGTTTTGAAAAACCTAGAAGGTGACCTATGGTAAGCCAAGTCCACAAAAAGACAAAATACTTATGGTAGTGATCTTTAGCCCAACAGAAGTGATTTAAGGTAAACCGATCACATAGACAGCCTCAGAAACCCGCCTACGCGATTTCAGTTAAATTTCATTTGGTTTGACTTTTGGTCAAACTTTGATCGAAAAGTAAAGAAATGATGTCATGCATGATGTCACATGGGTGATGTAATAAATGAGAATGAAAAAGAAGTGGAAAGAGTTAGGTAGATCTAGGGGCTAGGAATTAAAGTAAGCTTGATCCAATGGCTAGAAAGTTACCAAAATTACACACTTTTCTTTTAGTTTTTAAAAGAAAGAAAAATTTGGGAAAGAATCCCCTTGGAAATCGGTGGAAGTAGCTAAAATGGGGGATAATTTGGCTACCTCTGATCGGTCAATTAAGGAAAGGAAAATGTGGCAAATTGGTTTAAGTATAACCGGATAAATGAAGGGAGCTTTTTCAGCTTTCACACACGATTTAAGGGAGTAAAGAACAGTGGGCAAAACAGAAAAAAAATTGTAGACTTGGGCTGCTTGCTGCCATGGCCAATTCCACCCCCTTTAGGCCAATTTTCTTCAAGGATTCTCACCAAAACTTCACCCGAACCTCAAGTAGGCAAGTGTTGTGAAGTAAGGTTTTATTTCTCACATTTTCTTGTATTTTTAATGGTGAAAAACTGTGGGCTATAGATGCAAATTTTTTGAGATGAAATTTAAGTTGTTGTTATGTTGGTTTTGGCCTTAAGAAACTATGTTGTCATGTAATGAAAGAAAGGAAAGGATTAGGCATTTGAAAACAAGGTTTGGTGGTGGTTTTCAAAGAGAAAACCGTGTGGAAAGCATGTGAAATTGTGTTGGATTTTTAAGTAAAATTTTGGTTGGTTTGTGTTCTACAAAGCTTGGTTGATGAATGTTTCAGTTGGTGAATGGATTGGAATTTTGAAACAAAAATTTTGTGCATATTTTTTTAGCAAAAACCATGGGGTTTTGTGGAGATAATGAATGAAAATTTGAGCTGATTTCTTAGAGTTTAATGATTTAAAAAAAGGTATGTGGCATGTGATGTGATTAGGAAAAAATTTAGAAGTTGAAAATTCAATTATTTTTGCTTGAAAGACAAAGAAAACAGTGTGTGGTATGTGTGAGGAAATGGAAATTTTGTGGGGATAATGTGTATGTGGAATGTGGATAAAAACCGAGGGTTAGAATTGACAAAAATGAACCGAATTGCTAATAGAGACAATTAGGGTTTACATGAAAATTTTACGTAAAAAGTTTGTACTTTTTACGTAAAATTAGGCCTCTAATTTAGTATGTGACAGATACTATGGTTTGGAGGCGTTACCTAAACGCCGGGAATCAAAAATTTAAGCAGAAATACTGTCGAAATTTTTAGAATGGTATTAACAGTATTTTGGGAAACGAGGGGTAAAATAGGGTCAGAATTTGAAAACCCAAGCCCCTTCAATGACCTAGGTCGAGAAAAAGACGAGGGACATTTTAAGGATTAGCAAATGTCCGTTTGGAGCCCCGAAACACAAGAAAAAGAGGAAAACGACCTAGGGTCGGAATAGTGCCATCTAAGGCTCTTATGAATAGTAAACTGAGAATTTGTGACAATTAATGCTGTAAAAATATGGTAAAGCCAAAGAAAAATTATTTTATGATTTTTGAGTTTAGAAAATCCAGTTAAAACATTTAAATGAAAATTTTACAGCCTAATGAGCTGCTAGGGGTAAAATGGTCATTTTGACCAAAAGTTTCAGGAATGTTAAAAAAGGACCGTTGGGGCCTTAGAATAGCTTAATTAAGATTCTAAAGGCAAAAATTAAGTTTTAAGTCAAAGAAAAAGTACATTTACGTAGTAAAATCATGCTAGGGACAAAATGATCATTTTGTCAAAAGTTGGGGACGAAATGGTCATTTTGTCAAAGTTGGAAAAAGGGCTGATAAGGTTTAGAATAGTAACCTAAGGCCTTAATTAAGATTTTAAAGTCCAAAATCAAGTGTTAAGTTGAAGAAAAGTAAGAAAGACCTGTTAGAGGTAAAATGGTCATTTTGGTAAAAAATTTAGGAAATGACCAAAATGAACCATTAGGATTTTAAATGTGATTTAAAGGCCATAATAAGGATTTTAAAGACCAAAAGCGAGGTTTAAGTGGAAAAATCCCACTAAGGGGTAAAATGGTAATTTTACTAAAAGTTCCGGGCATAATGGACATTTTTCCAAAAGTTGGTGGAAAAGCTAAAAATAGGACATTAGACCCCTAAGTCCATTATTAGGAAATAAAATGTAAAATTTTTATATTTTACTAAGTTTTAAGTATGAAATAAGTAATGAAATTAATGGTTGATTTTTCGATGATCGAAAACCAAACTAGTGACGAGAAAAGAACCCTAAAGGACTCGAGGAAGCTCACGCTAGCTCAAACACTATAAATACAGACATTAACCTGTCTACTCACGAACTGACTATCGTATGTATATTTAGTGATAAGATGTTATGATGTGAATGTCGTGAAAGCCACGTTATGAAAGAACTTTTTCATGAAATGTTTACGAAAGAAATATTTTATGAAATGACAAGAAAAGTTTCTGACTTTGCACGTTATGGAAATCGTGCAATTGTGACATGACATTTTAACATGTTCATAGGGTCAGAAAGAATGACAAGTTAAAGTAAGGAAAGATAAGAATAAGCAAGATAATAAGACTAAAGCTTTAAATGTTGGCGTACTAGCCTCCAAAGGTGAGGTTTAATGTTATGGCTTCCAATCCGATGGGGTGTGTCCCGGGTGCAGAAGTTTAAAGTTCAAGTTACATTAAGGTACGACCATCAATGGGGCCCGCAAATAAAACTAAAGTAAAGTAAATAAAAGAAAAGAATAGAATGATACAAAAGCAAGAAAGAACAATGAAAATAAATGAGCATAATATGCACTAACCCATGTTTGATGCTATGTGCTATGTTAAATGTTCTACATTAAGTATATTTAAGTATGTTTACGATATTCAACATACGTTAACTATATTTAAGTATGTTCACGATGTTTAAGCATATGTTAAGTATGATATGTTTACGATGTTTAAGTATACGTTAAGTATGTTTACGATGTTGAGTAAGTTGAGCATGAATTTTAAGCTATGTATGTATATGTAATGTTTTGAATGTATGTTTGTACTTACTGAGTTCTAGCTCACTAGTCTATTTGTGTTGTAGGCAATAAGGGTAAGCTGCCTGCATTTTAAGAAAGGAAAGTTTGTTAGGAAATGCCCTAAGTATTAGAGACATTTTGATGTATTCATTTTGAACTAGATAATAAAATTATACATAGAGGTTATTCATTACATTGCTATCTGTCCTCGTCCTATTTACATGTTAAAGTAAATGTAAGCAAATATGGCTCACTGACTGCTTGTGTTAAAATTGTTAGAATGTTGCATGCAATGGACTTTTGTATGCGAGAAGACAATGTTCTAAAGTTAGCAGTCTAAACTATGGTCTGTAGTCTATGGGGCTAGACCGAGCATCTAACTCATGTTAAGACTATTATGTTGTCTAAAGCCTTAGAGGGGACGGTTTGTCTTGACTGTCTGGAACTGGACTCCTAAGTAGAGACATGGATATGTTGCTCGGTGGTGACATATTAGATCGGGACTAAAGCGTGATTGATCTACGTAGTCCGCTATGAGTGGATCAATCTGCTTTTGACGTTCATTGTGCAATAACCTTAATCCTGAGTAAATGAACTACTTCATGTATATGACTTGTGTACTTTGATGTTCCAATGGCTAAAGCGTTTCAGAGGTAGTAAGCTTATAGACCGGTTCGTTGGGTGCATGACTTGTATACGATGAAGGATTTATTTGCACATATCGGAATCATAGCTCTGAGGAGTTAAAGGTATCCTCTTAAAGGCATTATACTGAATATGAAAATGGACAAGGCCTTGGGTCGTCTGCTGGGCAGATGACTTCTTATTCACATATGGTGAATAATCATTTTCTTAATTCGGTAGTATAATGGAACTTTAAGATAGCCTGATCAGTAGGATTAAACGGACTTTGACCTAAGGCTGATCATGGATATCATATGAGGGTTCTGCATATATGACAAGGTCATTGGATAGTAGCTCGTCACAGGCTTACGTAATACGGTATATAATTGGGAGTTCAGTTTCAGGTTTATAGTGGTGTGACTCTGAAACTAGTGATCATATGATTGAGTTATTCGGTAAAGAATGATGATCATATGAAATCACGGGAGCCCGATTATATATGTCCAATCAGTCCCTCTACTAGCTCCACATAATTCCTTAACGTTTGGCAAATTGATTTGTGTATGCTATTGGCTAGTTTATTATGCATGGATGGTGAAGACACAGGATTAGGATGGTAGACAAGATTCTCTCCGGTTGGATTCAGATTTTGTTTTGGATAATAGAGTACACAATTATTCGAACTCCAAATAAAGTTGCCATGATTTTATTTGAGATTGGATTGGAGTTGTAGAAAATTATCCATGAGAACAAGAATTTGAAACACAACCGTTTTGTGGAATTTGAAATTTGAATTTTGAAATTTGAAATTTGAAATTTGAAATTTGAAATTTGAAATTTGAATTTGAAATTTGAATTTGAAATTTGAAATTCAAATTTTGAATCACAGTCCAAGTAGGATTCGAATTTGTTGTGGAAAATCCATAAGGTTTGAAATTCGAATTTGAGTTGGATTTGGAGAGGATAACCTTGTTAGAATCCTGCTTGAATTTTGAATCTAAATCCCAACAAAAGTGGACGAAATTTTTGAGGATAATCCTCAATGGAATTTCAGTTTTTGTGGATAAGGTTCAAGGGAAAAATTCAAGTTTCAATCCCAGTTGAATTTGGATTCTCTCCTCCCTGAAAAGTGGCCGAAAATTTGGAGAATCTCTCCTAGTAAATTCGGTTATTTTTTGGATAAGGTTGAGATAAGATTCAAGCTTGAAAATCCTAGTGGAATTTTTGATTCTCCCTTATCCATAATGGCTGAAATTTATGAAGAGATTTTCTCCAAGAAAAATTCGGATTTTTTGGTTGAAAAAGGGCGATAAAATTCTAGTTAAAATCTTGTTTAGATTTGGATTGGATTTATCCTAAGAAAACCGAATTTTATTGTTGGATTTATCCATGGAAAAATTCAGGTTTTTTGGTTAAGGATAAGGGAAAATATCTTTTCCTAATCCAATTCAAATTCAGAGAATCACCTCATGCAGGTCTATAAATAGAGGTCCTGCCACTCCAGTTTTCTTAGACCACAGACTCTCAGGTGAGCAGGCTTATTGTTACACAGCTCATCGTGACAATAAAGTTCTTTAGAGATCTAGGTGGTCGGAAGAAGACTAGCAGTGCTAGCATACCGATCGAGGTTCAGAGTGCCCACACACTCAGCTATTCGGGAATTGGAGAATAGTAGAGAAGGCTAGTTGGTTGAAGCCTCCGGTCATTCTCCTCCTGCAAGATTGGCGTCCTTGAGGTATGAGTTTTAATTGTTGTTGGTTTATTGTATATGGCATCATGAGATATTTAACGATATAAAAATTTTTATTGTTCCGCTGCGCCACTCTGATACGTTTTTTACTGATTTATTTTCCTACAAAGTTATGGGTTGGCGGATAGATTCCTGGGATGTAATAGATAGGGAGTGGATCCGCTATGTTTTTTGCTGAAAAGAAATGTAAATATATATGTAAAGATACAAGACAAGTTTGAAAGAATGTTTACGTTACGAAGTATTTTAAAATAACAAAAGCATAAGTATTTTATGAAATATGAAATGTCATGACAACTGTATTTATATATGTATGATTTAAAAAAAATTATTCCTAATTTTATGTACACGTTAAAATAGGAAAGTTAAAATGATAAGATTTTAAAGTATGTTAAAGTTAAAGAAAGCATATTAAAAGTAAGTTGTCGACAACCCATGAGGTGACAGACTATCATAGTTGGCTTCAAAGTTCGACCGTGATAGTGCTGTTTAGCCTCCACAAAGGGCGGGCCGTCACATCAGGTCACCGACAACACTGTCCAATGACCTTGTTATTAATGCAAAACCCTTATATGATATCAATGATCAACCTAGGTCAAAGTCCATTCAACCTTTTGATCACGCTATCTTAAAGATCTATTATGCACTCGATAGGAGAACGATTATCCACCATATGCTGATAACAAATCATTTGTCAAGCAAACAACTCAAGGCCTTGTCCATTCTCACCTATCCAGCATAATTCCTTTAAGAGGATAATCTTGACTATAGAGAAGAACTATGATTCCTTATCTGTAAGCAATCCTTCCGTCATATGCATATTGTGTACCTAATGAACTAGTTTATTAGCTTACTACCTCTGAGACACCCTGGCCTTTAGAACATCAAAGTACACTAGTCACATACATGGAGCTGTACACTTACTTAAGATTAAAGTTATTGCATAATGAATGTCAAAAGCAGATTGATCCACTCATAGCGGACTATGCAAATCAATCACACGTTAGTTCTGGTCCAATATATTGCTACCAAGCACCATATCTATGTCTTTGCTCGGGAGTCAAAGCTCCAGACATTCAAGACAAACCGTCCCTCAAATTGGCTTTAGACAATATAATAGTCTTACTATGAGTTAGTTGGTCACTCTAATTTCATAGATTACAGACCATAGTTTAGACCACTCACTCTAGAAAGTTGTCTTCTCGCATATAAAAGATCATTGCATGTAACATTCCAACAGTTTATCATGAGTAGTCAAGGAGCCATATTTGCTTATATTTACTTTGATACGTAAACATCTTGAGGACTAAAAGCAACATAATGAATAACCTCTAAATCATTTTATTAATCAGTTCAAAAATTCAATGAAAAATACATTACTGCTTAAGACACACCTAACAATCTCCTACTTGCCCTAAGCTAGTAAATGTGCCATGTTATGCATCCCTATTACCTCGACATGCCTTTCAAAGCTCTTAACTATTAGAGTCTTAGGAAAAGGGTCAGCAACGTTGTCCTCGGACATGATCTTACATACATCTACTAATTTTGCTTCCACGTACTCTTTAACCATATGGTATTTCCGATCGATGTGTGTGGATGTCTTATGGTGCCTCTATTCCTTTGTGTTAGCAATCACCGTGCTATTATTACAGTAAAGTGTAATAAGCTTATCAACACCCGGAATGACCTCAAGGTCTTCTAGGAACTTGCGGAGCCAAACTACTTCCTTAGATGCCACGGCCGTGTTTGCAGTGTAGTTTTGTTTCACGCTCCTCCACACAATGGCTCTTCCTTCGAGCAAAAAAACTGATCCCAAAGTCGATTTCCTAGAATCCCTACAAGTTTAGAAGTCTAAGTCGTGTATCCTATGGGTGTTAAGTCCCTTCCAGAATATACTAGCATATAATCCCTCGTTCTCTTTAGATATTTGAGTATATGCTTCACGGCTTGCCAATACTTGACTCTGGGATTCACCTGATAACGACTCACTATACCTACAGCAAAATAAATACTAGGACAGGTACAAAGCATAACATACATGAGACTACCCATAACAGATGCATAATAGACTTTGCTCATCCGCTCTTTTTTTTTTAATGTCTTAGGACAGTCATCTAATAAAAGAGTGAAGCCCAAAAGAGGAGGTTGTGAACCTTTCTTCTTCTCTTACATTGTATATTTCTTAATTATTTTATCTATGTATGAAGCTTGGGATAGTACTATGATTTTGTTCTTTTGATCTCTGAAGAGACGAATGCTTGGAACATAACTAACTTCTCTTAAGTCCTTCATATCAAACTGTTGAGATAACCATAGTTTGACTAATGATAAGTTTCCTATATCATTCCCAATGAGTAGAATATCATCGACATAGAGTATTAGAAAGACTACCTTGCCATCCTTTAAACGTTTACAAACACATGATTCATCAATGTTCTGCTCAAAATCAAAAGTTTTAATCGCTTGATCGAACCTCTAGTTCGATGAGCGAGATGCTTGCTCGGGATGCTTGCTTTAATCCATAGATGGATCTAAGCAACTTGCAAACCTTTTAACTTTCGCCCTTTTCCACGAATCCATCGAGTTATACCATATAGATACTTTCATTAAGATGACCACTCAAGAATTCAGTCTTGACGTCTATTTACCAGATCTCGTAATCGAAAGCCGCAGCAATAGACAGAAGAATATGGATAGACTTAAGCATAACAGCAGGTGAGAAGGCTTCTTCGTAATTGATTCTAGCCTTCCGTGTGTATCCCTTTACCATAAGTCTAGCTTTGAAATTTTCAACTTTCCCTTCCGCATCCCTCATTATCTTATAAACCCACTTGCACCTAATGAGTTTTATCTTATCTGGTAGGTCCACAAGTTCCCATACAGAATTAGACTTCATTGAGTCTATTTCATTCTTCATAGCCTGTTTCCAAAATTTGAAATCAACATTGTTTATAGTTTCTTCGTAAGTTACAGGGCTATCTTCTTGCTCATGAGCCTCAGCTTGGTAAACTTCGGCATCATATATGAAAAAATTGGGTTTTCTTGAAATCCTCCCACTACATCGAAGCACCCTAAACTGTTGATTATTTGTATGTCTTTCAGTAGAACTTGGACTTGGATCCAAGACTGAAACCTGTGGAGTAGTTCCTTCACCTGATAGCTCGTCTAACATAATTTTGCTTTGAGATTTAAAATTGTTCATGTAACATTCCTCCAAGAAAGTCGCATGGGTTGAAATAATGAACTTTTGCTCCTTCAGGTTATAGAATAGACCTCTTTTAGTCCCTTTAGGATACCCTACAAACAAACATAACTCCGACCTCAGTTTTAATTTCTTCGCAACCCCATCCAATACGTATGCCTAGTAGCCCTATATTCTCATGTGTTTGAGAGAAGGCTTCTTGCCCTTCCACATTTCGAACGGAGTTCTAGAATTTGATTAAGTCAGAACATGGTTCAGAATGTAGCACGTCGTTTGCAGTGCATATCCCTAAAATGAGATGGCAGCTTTGAATAACTCATCATAAACCATACCATATCCAATAAGGTTCTATTTCTCCTTTTAACTACACCATTCTGTTGTGGCGTACCAGGTGCAGTCAATTGGGATTGAATCCTGTTCTCTATAACATGTCCTAGAAAGTCGTCAGAGAGGTATTCGCTACTCCGATTAGATCAAAGTATCTTTATCGATTTACCTAATTACTTTTTCACTTCTGCATGATACTCAACTTGTCAAAGGTTTCACTCTTGCGGCGCATTAAGTACACGTATCCATACCTCAAGTACTCATCTATAAAGGTGATATAGTATTCGTACCCTCCACGCACCTTGATGTTCATAGGGTCACATTCATCGGTGTGCACGATTTCTAAGAGTTCCTTAGCCCTAGTACCCTTAGTTCCAAAAGACCGCTTAGTCATCTTACCCTCAAGACAAGATTCACATTGGGGAATACGTACCTCCTCTAGGCTATCCAAAGGATCGTCTTTCACCAATCTCAAAATCCTATCTTGATTAATATGACCTAATCTTAAATGCCAAAGGTATGCCTTGTTAGAGTGAGAATTTTAAGTCTTATAGAGTTATCTGTTAATTCAGTGTTCAACAATGAGTACATCTTTGGTTTGATAAAAAAAAGGATTCCCATCCATTCTCTCAGAACAAATAAAAGAATTGTTTTTGTGAATAACAACCGTTTTATTAAACCAGACTGAACAACAATATTTAACTAAACAGGTTACCGATATAAGGTTCCTCTTAAAATTAGGAATATAAAAACATTCCTTTAATAAAATAAACTTAAAATCATTAAAGTAAAGACGAACTTTTCCCGCTGCTTCAGGCACCGCCTGTCACGTTACGAAATTTTTAAGTTTAAATTTCGCACGTGAATATATAAAACTCATTTAATAGTGTGCCAATAAATTTTTAATTATGAGAATTCAATTTTAAATTTTTGGTGTATTAAGTATTAGTTTGAGGATATTTAGAACATTTTTTATCAATTTTGAAATTTTTACAATTTTTACTCAATAATTTTATTTTTACCAAATGTAATTTTTCTTTATTTTCCATTTTTCTTTTTCTTTCTTCCAGAATTAACTGAAACCACCCCCCCTCCCCCTAATTTTTTTTCTTTTCTTCTTTTCTTTTCTACACTAAAGCCTTTTTCTCTCTCCCTCTGTTTTTTTTTCACTCCCCTTCACCGACTCTCCCTCACTCCCTCTCCTTTTCTCTCTCGTCTCTCTCTAATTCTCACCGACTCCCTCTCTAGCTCTCTCTCTGTGGTGGCCCGCCCTTTATGGAGGCTAGACAACACTATCACGGCTGAGCTCTGAAGCAAACTGTGATAGCCTGCCACCTCATGGGTTGTCGGCAATTTACTTTTAACTTACTTTCTTTTGTTTAACATACTTACTTTAACTTTAACATATTTTAAAATTTTATCATTTTAACTTTCCCATTTTAACATGTACATAAAAATAGGGAAATTTTTTTTTAAACTAAACTTGAAAAGTGCATCACCGTAAAACATTTACTATAGTAAACATTTTACATTGTCGTAAACTTAATTTACATCATAAAACATTATTTCAATATCCCTTTAAATACTGCTCAGTGGAAGACTTGTAGCAGCACCATAACCTTCACCCAGTCCCTTTGCACATGTAGATCCCACACATCATCTATCATCTTGTCTATTGGCGTGCAGGTTGCTTACCTACAACATGAACAAACACGTGAGCTAATTGCTCAGTAAGTTCAAACATTTATATATGACTTATAAATACTCGTATCATATAGTACAGAGAAATAACATAACATATAATATACATTGCTTATGCATGTCAACTTATGTCAGTCTCATTATGCTTGCTTATTTTTTATTCTTTCATTTTCATTGTTCTTTCTTTCTTTCATGTCGTTCTATTCTTTTCTTTTCTTTACTTTACTTTACTTTAGTTTCACTTGCGGGCCCCATTGATGGTCCTACCTTAATGCGTGCAAACCAATGAGGGAAGGGGGAGCTACCCACCTGTCATAACTGAGAAATTTCATCGTTCTCGGAAGACATGTACATTTTATATATTGAATAATATATAATTATATGTGTGTGCGATTATGTGTCACACGGTATCAAGAAATTGGTCAAGATGACCTTTTCTTGATACAAAACTGATATATTTAGAATCAGTATGCTTAAATTAGTCAATTGAGCATAAAAGTAGCTTTTGACTAAGAAACATGCAGTGTCAAGAAATTGGTCAAAATGACCTTTTCTTGATATAAAACTGATATATTTAGAATCAGTATGCTCAAATTAGTTAATTGAGCACAAAAAGTAACTTTTAAACAGAAAACACACAGTATCGAAAAACTAGTCTAGATAATCTCAAATGAATGTAAAACTGATATATTTGGGTTAAGCACACCCAAATTAGTCATTTTAGCACATGTTGATTTTTTTGCACAAAATAAGACTATTCATATGCGGTGTCAATACAGTATATTTGTGTAACACAGGACCGAAAAAAGGAAGTAGATAGACGTAGAAGGGGCCCATTTAGGTAGTAAATGGAGCTTACAACCATTTTGGTACAATTAGAATGTTTACATCGTGTTTATGATACACTAAAAAAAATTAATGGGCAATTGGAAGCAGATTACATAGCCCAAACTTGAACCCACACGTCCACCCCCTCCATTTTCTCTTTCTCCCTTCCTCACAACCATGCATCTCACGATTCCGACCCCCAAAACTGCATCTATTTTCAACACCGTGGTCTCGTCTGAAAGCTTTCAATGAGCTGAGTCCAACGATGTACTGAGTCGACGGAATCGCCATCGGAGGACGCCGCACACGCCGGACAAAGTCGTCGGAAAGCACATTTCTTTTGGACGGCATAACTTTGCCGTTCGACCTTTAATTAAGGTGATTCCAGTCCTTATAGTTTCGCGGTGATGAGGAGAACAAACCCAGGTCTTGTTTCACCTCAACGGTCACCAGATCGCATCGAAGTCAATGTTTCTGGCTGAGGTGATCGACACCACTCGACTCAAAACGCTCTAAACGACATGAGAAATAAAGCCCCAAGTCAATTTCACGAACAATCACAGGATGGTGGAGATCGGACCTCGCCGTCGCCGTTCGCTGTTAGAGGGTTGGTTCTAGGTGAATGGAGCTTCGATTTGGTAAATTGACACCAAAAATGGATTCCTCACATCAAGATCTACAAAATGGTGTCCACCTTTGCCCATGTCGCCGCTGGTCAATGCCAGTCAATGGTGACCCAACCACCAAATTTTGAAGGATGACTTTCTGGCCTATTTTTGACATTTCAAACACATTCGCGGCATCAGATTTGCAAGACAGGATTTCAAATGTGAAGAATGGTGATTTAAAGTTTGTGTGCTTGAGATCGAATGGCTCCTTTGATCGCCGATTGGAGTCAACCCACCCATTGGACGTCGTTGAACGATTTCGGTAGTGATCTCGATCACTTTTATTCCTCAATTTATTTATCAGAATGATTATATGTTATTTATGGGTTATTGGCACGTGAATTGGTTAGAAAAAGAATGGATGGAAATGTCGTTAGAAACGATTAGGTTTTATGGAAATTTTACCTTAAAAGTTTGTACTTTTGTGCAAAATTAGGCCTGTAATTTAGTACATGGTAGGTTAGATGGTTTTTCGGCATTACCTAAACGCCAAGAACTCAAAAATTAAGCCGAAATGCTGCCAAAATTTTTAGAACAGCATGTAGGGCATTTTGGGAAACGAGGGTAAAAATGTGATCGAGGTGAAAACCCGAGACCACCTCGGTGACTTGAGCTTGGGAAAGAAGGATGAACATTTTAAAGATTACTAAAACGTTCATTTGAAGTCTCAAAACATAAGAAAAAGAGGATTAATGACCGATGGTCAGAATAATGCTACCCGATGGTCGAGTGAATAGTAAACGGTGAAATTACAGTAATTAGTGCTATGGAAACCTAATAAAGCCTTGGAAAATTTATTTTACGATTTTTGGGCATAGAAAATCCCAACAGAACGTTAAGGTGAAAATATTACGGTCCAAAGACCCGTCAGGGGCAAAACAGTCATTTTGACCAAAAATTCTAAAAATGTTAGAAAAGGATCGTTAGAGCCTTAGAATAGCTTAATTAAGATTCTAAGGGCCAAAATTAAGTTTTAAGTTAAGGAAAAGTAGATTTAAGAAGAAACGAAGAAAAATCTCGCTAAGGACAAAATGGTCATTTTGTCAAAAGTTGGAGATGAAATGGTCATTTTCCCAAAACATAGAAAAATTGATGTTAAGGCTTAGAATTTAACCTAAGGCCTTTATTAAGATTTTAAAGGCCAGAATCAAGTTTTAAGTTGAAGAAAAGTAAGAAAGTCCCGTTAGGGACAAATTGGTCATTTTAGACCAAAAATTTAGGAAATGGTCAAAACAAACTGTTAGGGCTTTATGTGGCGACCCAGAGCCCTGGCGGGCAGCCCAGACTGTCACTTAAAACTTGCTTAACTTAAACTTGAATATACTTACCTTGCTTAAAACTATTTATCTTAATACCATAATTTTAGGGGATTTTTTTTTAAATGCATACGCTTTACTATATATGCACATACATGTACAAACTTTATGAACATATAAGGGTCGTAATACAACTGTAGTTTAAATATATATATATACTCCGGAAATATTAAATTGGTCATTACTTAACATAAGTTTGGTTCACAAAATAATAAGGGTTGCTTAATATCTTGTGGAAGTAGAACTTGTGGTGATATCCATACCCAACCCTCACTGCAACCCTGCCATCATCATCATCCATTGAAGTCTAGCTCATAGGTTTCTTACCTACAACATGAACACACATGATGAGCTTTATGCTCAGCAAGTACAACACTAAATCCATAAAACTATCATTTAAAAACACATGCCATACTTTAAAGGCACATCAAGCCATCAACTATATCACAACTTCGAACATATCATACGAACATAGCTTGTAATGTTAGGAAATGCCCTAAGTATTAGAGACATTTTGATGTATTCATTTTGAACTGGATAATAAAATTATACATAGAGGTTATTCATTACATTGCTATCTGTCCTCGTCTTATTTACATGTTAAAGTGAATGTAAGCAAATATGGCTCACTGACTGCTTGTGTTAAAACTGTTAGAACGTTGCATGCAATGGACTTTTGTATGCGAGAAGACAATGTTCTAAAGTTAGCAGTCTAAACTATGGTCTGTAGTCTATGGGGTTAGACCGAGCATCTAACTCATGTTAAGACTATTATGTTGTCTAAAGCCTTGGAGGGGACGGTCTGTCTTGACTGTCTGGAGCTGGACTCCCAAGTAGAGACATGGATATGTTGCTCGGTGGTGACATATTAGATCGGGACTAAAGCGTGATTGATCTACGTAGTCCGCTATGAGTGGATCAATCTGCTTTTGACGTTCATTGTGCAATAACCTTAATCCTGAGTAAATGAACTACTTCATGTATATGACTTGTGTACTTTGATGTTCCAATGGTTAAAGCGTCTCAGAGGTAGTAAGCTTATAGACCGGTTCGTTGGGTGCATGACTTGTATACGATGAAGGGTTTGTTTGCAGATATCGGAATCATAGCTCTGAGGAGTTAAAGGTATCCTCTTAAAGGCATTATACTGAATGTGAAAATGGACAAGGCCTTGGGTCGTCTGCTGGGCGGATGACTTCTTATTCACATATGGTGAATAATCATTTTCTTGATTCGGTAGTATAATGGAACTTTAAGATAGCCTGATCAGTAGGATTAAACGGCTTTGAACTAAGGCTGATCATGGATATCATATGAGGGTTTTGCATATATGACAAGGTCATTGGATGGTAGCTCGTCACAGGCTTACGTAATACGGTATATAATTGGGAGTTCAGTTTCAGGTTTATAGTGGTGTGACTCTGAAATTAGTGATCATATGATTGAGTTGTTCGGTACAGAATGATGATCATATGGAATCACGGGAGCCCGATTATATATGTCCAATCAGTCCCTCTACTAGCTCCACATAATTCCTTAACGATTGGCAAATTGATTTGTGTATGCTATTGGCTAGTTTATTATGCATGGATGGTGATGACACAGGATTAGGATGGTAGACAAGATTCTCTCCGGTTGGATTCAGATTTTGTTTTGGATAATAGAGTACACAATTATTCGAACTCCAAATAAAGTTGCCATGATTTTATTTGAGATTGGATTGGAGTCGTAGAAAATTATCCATGAGAACAAGAATATGAAAGACAACCGTTTTGTGGAATTTGAAATTTGAATTTTGAAATTTGAATTTTGAATTTTGAAATTTGAAATTTGAAATTTGAATTTGAAATTTGAATTTGAAATTTGAATTTGAAATTCGAATTTGAAATTTGAATTTGAAATTTAAATTTGAAATTTGAAATTTGAAATTTGAAATTTGAATTTGAAATTTGAATTTGAAATTTGAAATTCAAATTTTAAATCACAGTCCAAGTAGGATTCGAATTTGTTGTGGAAAATCCACAAGGTTTGAAATTCGAATTTGAGTTGGATTTAGAGAGGATAATCTTGTTAGAATCCTACTTGAATTTTGAATCCAAATCCCAACAAATAAGGGACGAAATTTTTGAGGATAATCCTCATGAAAATTTCGGATTTTGTGGATGAGATTCAAGGGTAAATTCAAGCTTCAATCCTAGTTGAATTTGGATTCTCTCTACTCCCTAAAAGTGGCCGAAATTTTGGAGCCTTAATCCTAGGAAATTCGGTTATTTTTGGATAAGGTTGAGATGAGATTTAGCTTGAAAAATCCTAGTGGAATTTTGATTCTTCCTTATCCTAAAAGTGGCCGAAAATTTGGAGGAGATTTTCTCCTAAAGATTTCAGATTTTTTGGTTGAAAAAGGGAGATAAAATTCTAGTTAAAATCTTGTTTAGATTTGGATTGGATTTATCCTAGAAAAACCGAATTTAATTGTGGAGATTCTCCCTTGGAAAATTCGGATTTTATGGGTTTGGATAAGGGAAAATATCTTTTCCTAATCCAATTCAAATTCAGAGATTCACCTCATGCAGGTCTATAAATAGAGGTCCTGCCACTCCAGTTCTCTCAGAGCACAGACTCTCAGGTGAGCAGGCTTATTGTTGCACAGCTCATCGTGACAATAAAGTTCTCTAGAGATCTGGGTGGTCGGAAGAAGACTAGCAGTGCTAGCATACCGATCGAGGTTCAGAGTGCCCACACACTCAGCCATTCGGGAATTGGAGAATAGTAGAGAAGGCTAGTTGGTTGAAGCCTCCGGTCATTCTCCTCCTGCAGATTGGCGTCCTTGAGGTATGAGTTTTAATTGTTGTTGATTTATTGTATATGGCATCATGAGATATTTAACGATCTAAAAATTTTTATTGTTCCGCTGCGCCACTCTGATACGTTTTTAACGGTTTATTTTCCTACAATTGGTATCAGAGCCATCTCATGACTATGCCATGTACATAAATTAGACAATTACTTAGTCTTTTTATTTATGTATGGATTTGATATTTAGAGAGTGGCATTCTAGGGTTCCTTTATGTTGTTATCATGTATTATGTATAAAGTATGTGTTTATTTTAATTTTTTGAATTATTATAAGCATGCTTGTTTATGCCGGTCATGGTTCCTTTGAATTTAGAAAAATTGTATCTAGGAATTTTTTTATGTAACCATGGGAGCAGTTTAATAACACTGTAATTTTCCCATGGATTTTAATTCTTGTCTCTTAGAATTTTTATGGTTAGAATTTTTGTACACCGGAAACGGTTTAGGAATTTTTTATGTATTTATTCTTGGAGGAGATTGAAGATTGAAGACCGTAATTTATTTTTCCCAAAAAGTTAAATTTAATTTAAAGATTGAAATTTTGATTATGTGGAAAATTTCAATTTAATTGGGATTCAAATTAATTTTTGGAGATCCTAATAGGTAAATTGGAATATGGCACGAAAATCGAGACACGACCCCTCGGGATAGGCCGACAAACCTTGGTGGGGCTGCAGCCCCTGCCCTCGGGCAGGATAGTGTTAGGAAATGCCCTAAGTATTAGAGACATTTTGATGTATTCATTTTGAACTGAATAATAAAATTATACATAGAGGTTATTCATTACATTGCTATTTGTCCTCGTCTTATTTACATGTTAAAGTAAATGTAAGCAAATATGGCTCACTGACTGCTTGTGTTAAAACTGTTGGAACGTTGCATGCAATGGACTTTTGTATGCGAGAAGACAATGTTCTAAAGTTAGCAGTCTAAACTATGGTCTGTAGTCTATGGGGTTAGACCGAGCATCTAACTCATGTTAAGACTATTATGTTGTCTAAAGCCTTGGAGGGGACGGTCTGTCTTGACTGTCTGGAGCTGGACTCCCAAGTAGAGACATGGATATGTTGCTTGGTGGTGACATATTAGACCGGGACTAAAGCATGATTAATCTACGTAGTCCGCTATGAGTGGATCAATCTGCTTTTGACGTTCATTGTGCAATAACCTTAATCCTGAGTAAATGAACTACTTCATGTATATGACTTGTGTACTTTGATGTTCCAATGGCTAAAGCGTCTCAGAGGTAGTAAGCTTATAGACCGGTTCGTTGGGTGCATGACTTGTATACGATGAAGGGTTTGTTTGCAGATATCGGAATCATAGCTCTGAGGAGTTAAAGGTATCCTCTTAAAGGCATTATACTGAATGTGAAAATGGACAAGGCCTTGGGTCGTCTGCTGGGCGGATGACTTCTTATTCACATATGGTGAATAATCATTTTCTTAATTCGGTAGTATAATGGAACTTTAAGATAGCCTGATCAGTAGGATTAAACGGACTTTGACCTAAGGCTGATCATGGATATCATATGAGGGTTTTGCATATATGACAAGGTCATTGGATGGTAGCTCGTCACAGGCTTACGTAATACGGTATATAATTGGGAGTTCAGCTTCAGGTTTATAGTGGTGTGACTCTGAAATTAGTGATCATATGATTGAGTTGTTCGGTACAGAATGATGATCATATGGAATCACGGGAGCCCGATTATATATGTCCAATCAGTCCCTCTACTAGCTCCACATAATTCCTTAACGTTTGGCAAAATTGATTTATGTATGCTATTGGCTAGTTTATTATGCATGGATGGTGATGACACAGGATTAGGATGGTAGACAAGATTCTCTCCGGTTGGATTCAGACTTTGTTTTGGATAATAGAGTACACAATTATTCGAACTCCAAATAAAGTTGCCATGATTTTATTTGAGATTGGATTGGAGTTGTAGAAAATTATCCATGAGAACAAGAATATGAAACACAACCGTTTTGTGGAATTTGAAATTTGAATTTTGAAATTTGAAATTTGAATTTTGAAATTTGAAATTTGAATTTTGAATTTGAAATTTGAATTTGAAATTTGAATTTGAAAATTCGAATTTGAAATTTGAATTTGAAATTTAAATTTGAAATTTGAAATTTGAATTTGAAATTTGAATTTGAAATTTGAAATTTGAATTTGAAATTTGAATTCAAATTTTGAATCACAGTCCAAGTAGGATTCGAATTTGTTGTGGAAAATCCACAAGGTTTGAAATTCGAATTTGAGTTGGATTTGGAGAGGATAATCTTGTTAGAATCCTACTTGAATTTTGAATCCAAATCCCAACAAAAGTGGGCGAATTTTTTGAGGATAATCCTCAATGGAAAATTCGGTTTTTGTAGATAAGATTCAAGGGAAAATTCAAGTTTCAATCCTAGTTGAATTTGGATTCTCTCCCTCCCTAAAAGTGGCCAAAATTTTGGAGGCTTTATCCTAGGAAATTCGGTTATTTTTGGATAAGGTTGAGATGAGATTTAGCTTGAAAAATCCTAGTGGAATTTTGATTCTTCCTTATCCTAAAAGTGGCCGAAAATTTGGAGAAGATTTTCTCCTAAAGATTTCGGATTTTTTGGTTGAAAAAGGGAGATAAAATTCTAGTTAAAATCTTGTTTAGATTTGGATTGGATTTGTCCTAGGAAAACCGAATTTAATTGTGGAGATTCTCCCTTGGAAAATTCGGATTTTTTGGTTTGGATAAGGGAGAAAATCTTTTCCTAGTCCAATTCGAATTCAGAGAATCACCTCATGCAGGTCTATAAATAGAGGTCCTGCCACTCCAGTTCTCTCAGACCACAGACTCTCAGGTGAGCAGGCTTATTGTTGCACAGCTCATCGTGACAATAAAGTTCTTTAGAGATCTGGGTGGTCGGAAGAAGACTAGCAGTGCTAGCATACCGATCGAGGTTCAGAGTGCCCACACACTCAGCCATTCGGGAATTGGAGAATAGTAGAGAAGGCTAGTTGGTTGAAGCCTCCGGTCATTCTCCTCCTACATATTGGCGTCCTTGAGGTATGAGTTTTAATAGTTGTTGATTCATTGTATATGGCATCATGAGATATTTAACGTTCTAAAAATTTTTATTGTTCCGCTGCGCCACTCTGATACGTTTTTACCAGTTTATTTTCCTACAATTGGTATCAGAGCCATCTCATGACTATGCCATGTACATAAATTAGACAATTACTTAGTCTTTTTATTTATGTATGGATTTGATATTTAGAGAGTGGCATTCTAGGGTTCCTTTATGTTGTTATCATGTATTATGTATAAAGTATGTGGTTATTTTAATTTTTTGAATTATTATAAGCATGCTTGTTTATACTGGTTATGGTTCCTTAGAATTTAGAAAAAATGTATCTAGGAATTTTTATGTAACCATGGGAGCAGTTTATTCACACTGTGTTTTTCCCATGGATTTTAATTTTTGTCTCTTAGAATATTTATGGTTAGAATTTTTTTACACCGGAAACGGTTTAGAATTTTTTTATGTAATTATTCTTGGAGGAGATTGAAGATTGAAGACCGTAATTTATTTTTCCCAAAAGTTAAATTTAATTTAAAGATTGAAATTTTGATTGTGTGGAAAATTTCAATTTAATTGGGATTCAAATTAATTTTTGGTGATCCTAATAGGTATATTGGAATATGGCACGAAAATCGAGACATGACCCCTCGGAATAGGCCGACGGGCCTTGGTGGTGCTGCAGCCCCTCTGCAAGCAAACATCACCCACGGCCGCAGGCTTGGCCTGCAGCCGAGGGTGGCGCAGCCTGCCCAAGGCCGGCCGCAGCTTGGGCTTGCAGCCACTGGCTGCAGGCGCTGCCTACAGCCTGCCGGCTGCCGCGCCCAACCTGGGCGTGCAGCCTGGCGCTGCAAGCTTGGCCTGCAGCCCGGCAGGCTGCACAAGGGGCGGCCGTGGGCTGCCAGCCCCTCCGGGGTTGGTGGCTGGCCACGGCGGCTGCCGCCTACGGGGGCAGCGGTCCGACGGTCCCAAAATCAGAAAATTTTGATTTTTAAATTTGAGATTTAATTTTAAATCATGTTTAAAAATATGTAATTAAAAATTTGAAATTTTTGAAATTACATGTTATTACACATGATGTTTTAAAATTATTTAAAATTCAAATTTGAAATTTAAATTTGAAATTCAAATTTGGAATTTGAATTTGAAATTTAAATTTTGAGAGATTTAAATTTTAAATAATTCTTGGGATGAGAAATAAATGGAGAGGCTACATAAAGATGGATACAAGAAGACGGAACAAAATTCAAGACCCAAAGAATGTTTTGGATGGAATTTTGTAATCTTTATTTTCTTTGTTCTAGGATGGAACCATGGCTTGGTTATTCTGTCAATTTTTTTTCTGTGATATGTCATGGATGTATAAATATGTATTGATGGATGTTTTGTATGCATATTTGATAACATGTCATATAGGATAGGTGAGTGCCGCTCATACTATATTGATCATACATAATTTGTCAAAACTTGCATGTTTTTCAAAATATTGAGTGGGAGAGGGTTTCAAACAAAACCCACGGCCTCCATTGTTGATCCATATGTGAAAGCATGGTAACGCCTCGTGTCAGTTCTGACCTGACCACACCCCTCGGTAGCTGTTTACCGCCGCCGGTATACTAGATTGGATCTCCTATGTGGAAAACGTGTTCGGGTGCGATCCTATTCATGACCACCCCTCGGTGGCTTGGTAGGACGTGGATCGGGCTACGTAAACAATGGTTATACACTCAAGACTCGTTTAGTTATTAACCTTCCCTAGAAGCTCTGTTAACTAAACTGGTGGCCAAATAAGCGGTTATTAATATATGTCTTAACCTTGGAGGATTTAAGGTAACATATATTAATTGGACGGGGTTCATGTTCCGGCTATTTGTTCTCATGACCACCCCTCGGTGGCTTGGGGCAATAGGTGCTGAGAATTACCGTTGCAATGCTACATGTTTTTTTCAAGTTTCATGTAGGAACATACTTGTATGTTTTTATTTGCTAAATTATCTGTATATTTGCTTGGGCTTTGTAATGATGTCTAGTATAATTTTATTTCAGTTCAAAATGTCACCGACACCCCTCATTTCAATACTTACTGAAAATAAGTTGAATGGCGACAATTATAAAGACTGGAAAAGAAATCTATTAATAGTTCTCAGCTGCGAGAGACACAAGTTCGTACTGGACGAACCATGCCCACCTGGGCCCAAACCTGACACACCACTTGAGGAGGTCCCGGTTGCCTATAATTGTTGGAGAGAATCCAATGAGATAGCTCGATGCTACATCCTTGCTAGCATGACGAGTGCTTTACAAAAGCAGCATGAGACTTATCAAGTTGCTGGGGAGATCATGGATAATCTGGAGGACATGTTCGGAGGCCAAGAAAAATTGGCTCGACAGTCCGCTATCACCAGCATTATGAACTCTAAGCAAAAGACGGGTGCTCCGGTGAAGGACCATATGATCACTCTAATGGGATTCTTCGCTGAGGCTGCGGAGAATGGTGCTGAGTTGGACTATAACACCCAGATCGAAATGGTGTTCAAGACTCTGTCTAAAGATTTTGTGGGGTTTAAGGCAGCATACAATCTGGCGACAAAGGAGTTAGGACTTACCGAGCTCATGAAGCAACTACAGGCTTATGAGCGGATGATCAGGGATGAGGATACGGTCCGACCTAAAGGAGAGGCCAATTTGACAGAATCTTCCAATCCCTCACGGAAGAGGAAGAGGCCAAATAAGAAGCAAGTGGCTTCCAGTTCTTCTAATCCTCCTGTCTCGGATGGGAAGAAGAAGAAGAAGAACAAGAAGCCAAAGGACCCTAAAAAGTCCAAATGCTTCCACTGTGGGAAGGTAGGTCACTTCAAGAAGGCTTGCCGGGAATTCCTAGCCTCCAAGGGCAAGGAAGGTAAGGAACTTCATTACTTGGAAGCGTGTTTGGTGGAAGAATCGAAAGACACTTGGGTCATTGATTCGGGCGCCACTAATCATGTTTGTGTTTCTATGCAGGGGTTCGTGGAAACGAGAAGTCTACATGATAGGAGCCTCTCGTTGCGGACTGGAGATGGTAGCTTTGTGGTGGCTGAGGCAGTGGGAGACGTTCATCTTTATTTTGATCAATTTAGGTTTATTTTATTGAAAGACTGTTTTTATGTTCCTAATTTTAGGAGGAACCTTATATCGGTAGCTTGTTTAATAAAGGATTCTTATTCAGTTTCTTTTAGTAAAAGAGTTGATATTCGTAGAAATAAGTCTTTTATCTGTTCTGGATGGATGGATGGAAACCTATATTTGATCAGACCAAAGATGTACTCACTGCTTGACACTGAATTAATTGATAACTCTAAAAGGTTGAAAGTTTCTCACTCTAACAAGGCGTGTCTTTGGCATTTAAGACTTGGTCATATTAATCAGGATAGGATTCAAAGATTGGTGAAAGACGGTCCTCTGGAATCTCTGGAGGAGGTACGACTTCCCCAATGTGAGTCTTGTCTAGAGGGTAAGATGACTAAGAGGTCTTTTGGAGCTAAGGGTACAAGGGCACAGGAGCTCTTAGAAATTGTGCACACTGACGTATGTGGCCCCATGAACGTCACAGCACGAGGAGGGTTCGAGTACTATGTCTCTTTCATAGATGATTACTCGAGGTATAGATATGTGTATCTGATGCACCGCAAGAGCGAAACCTTTGATAAATTCAAAGAGTATCATGCGGAAGTGGAAAAGCAATTGGATAAATCCATAAAGACACTTCGATCTGATCGAGGTGGCGAATACCTCTCCGATGAATTTCTAGGACATCTTGTAGAGAATGGGAGATTATCCCAATTGACTGCACCTGGTACTGCACAACAGAATGGTGTAGCCGAAAGGAGAAACAGGACCTTATTGGATATGGTACGGTCCATGATGAGTTACTCAACACTGCCATTATCATTTTGGGGACATGCTTTACAAACGGCGTGCTATATTCTGAACCAGGTTCCGAGCAAATCAATTCCTAGAACTCCGTATGAATTGTGGCGTGGCAGGAAGCCCTCCCTTGGACATATGAGAATATGGGGCTGCCCGGCACATGTACTGGATGGGGATGCGAAGAAGTTGGAACTAAGATCAGAATTGTGCATGTTTGTAGGGTATCCAAAGGGAACTAAAGGAGGTCTGTTCTATAACCCGAAGGAACAAAAGGTCATTGTCTCAACCCATGCGACATTCTTGGAGGAAAGTCACATGAATGACTTTAAGCCTCGAAGCAAAGTGGTGCTAGAGGAGTTATCGGGTGAAAGAACTGCTCCACAGATTTCGGTCTTGGACGCAAGTCCGAGTTCCAGTGAAAGACCTGCAGACGATCAACAATTTAGGGTGCCTCGTCGTAGTGGGAGGGTTTCTAAGAAACCTAATTTCTTTATGTATGATGCTGAGGTATACCAGGCCGAGGCTCATGAGCATGAGGAAGATCCGGTCATATATGATGAAGCTATAAAGGATGTTGATTCTAGATCTTGGAAACAGGCTATGAACAATGAGATGGATTCTATGAAATCCAACTCTGTTTGGGAACTTGTAGATTTGCCGGATGGGATAAAACCCATTAGATGCAAATGGGTCTACAAAAGAAAGAAGGATGCGGAAGGGAGAGTGGAAACTTTCAAAGCTAGACTGGTTGCAAAGGGATACACGCAAAAGGCTGGAATCGATTACGAGGAAACCTTTTCGCCTGTTGCTATGCTGAAGTCTATCCATATTCTTCTGTCCATTGCTGCGGCTCTCGATTACGAGATCTGGCAAATGGATGTCAAGACGGCATTCTTGAATGGCCATCTTGAAGAGTGTATCTATATGATACAACCCGAAGGGTTCGTAGCAAAAGGCCAAGATAAGAAAGTCTGCAAGTTGCTTAGATCCATTTATGGATTAAAGCAGGCATCCCGCTCATGGAACCAGAGGTTTGATCAAGCGATTAAGACATTTGGTTTTGAGCAGAACGTTGATGAACCTTGTGTTTATAAACGTATTAAGGATGGAAACGTGGTCTTTCTGATACTCTATGTCGATGATATACTACTCATTGGGAATGATGTAGGGAATTTATCATCGGTCAAGCTTTGGTTACACCAACAGTTTGACATGAAGGACTTAGGAGAAGCTAATTATGTTCTAGGCATTCGTCTCTTCAGAGATCGAAAGAACAAAATGATAGCATTATCCCAAGCTTCATACATAGATAAAATAATTGACAAATATGCAATGCTAGAGGCAAAGAAAGGCTCACAACCTTCTATTGCCGGTTTAACTCTTTCATTGGATGACTGTCCCAAGACATCGGAAGAAAGAGAGCGTATGAGTAAGGTCCCTTATGCATCCGCTGTGGGTAGCCTTATGTACGCTATGCTTTACACTCGCCCGGACATATGTTTTGCAGTAGGTATGGTGAGTCGATATCAAGCGAATCCTGGAACCAAGCACTGGCAAGCAGTAAAGCATATACTCAAGTATCTTAAGAGAACGAGGGATTATATGCTAGTGTATTCTGGAGGGGACCTAACACCCGTAGGATACACGGACTCCGATTTCCAGACTTGTAAGGATTCGAGGAAATCGACATCTGGATCAGTGTTTTTACTCAGAGGAGGCGCCATTGTGTGGAGGAGCGTGAAGTAGGGCTGCACAGCTGACTCTACTATGGAGGCTGAGTATGTGGCTGCGGCTGAGGCATCTAAAGAAGTGGTTTGGCTCCGCAAGTTCTTTAGAGACCTTGAGGTCATTCCGGGTGTTGACAAGCCTATCACACTTTACTGTGATAATACAGGGGCTATTGCCAACACAAGGGAATCTCGGCACCACAAGAGGACCAAGCACATCGATCGGAGGTATCACATTATTAGAGGGCATGTGGAGACAGGACAAGTGGATGTATGTAAGATAGTGTCCGAGGACAACATCGCTGATCCCTTTACTAAGACTTTGGTAGCTAGAAGCTTTGAGAGGCATGTAGAGGCGATGGGGATGCGTAACATGGCACATCTGCTGGCTTAGGGCAAGTGGGAGATTGTTAGGAAATGCCCTAAGTATTAGAGACATTTTGATGTATTCATTTTGAACTGAATAATAAAATTATACATAGAGGTTATTCATTACATTGCTATTTGTCCTCGTCTTATTTACATGTTAAAGTAAATGTAAGCAAATATGGCTCACTGACTGCTTGTGTTAAAACTGTTGGAACGTTGCATGCAATGGACTTTTGTATGCGAGAAGATAATGTTCTAAAGTTAGCAGTCTAAACTATGGTCTGTAGTCTATGGGGTTAGACCGAGCATCTAACTCATGTTAAGACTATTATGTTGTCTAAAGCCTTGGAGGGGACGGTCTGTCTTGACTGTCTGTAGCTGGACTCCCAAGTAGAGACATGGATATGTTGCTTGGTGGTGACATATTAGACCGGGACTAAAGCATGATTAATCTACGTAGTCCGCTATGAGTGGATCAATCTGCTTTTGACGTTCATTGTGCAATAACCTTAATCCTGAGTAAATGAACTACTTCATGTATATGACTTGTGTACTTTAATGTTCCAATGGCTAAAGCGTCTCAGAGGTAGTAAGCTTATAGACCGGTTCGTTGGGTGCATGACTTGTATACGATGAAGGGTTTGTTTGCAGATATCGGAATCATAGCTCTGAGGAGTTAAAGGTATCCTCTTAAAGGCATTATACTGAATGTGAAAATGGACAAGGCCTTGGGTCGTCTGCTGGGCGGATGACTTCTTGTTCACATATGGTGAATAATCATTTTCTTAATTCGGTAGTATAATGGAACTTTAAGATAGCCTGATCAGTAGGATTAAACGGACTTTGACCTAAGGCTGATCATGGATATCATATGAGGGTTTTGCATATATGACAAGGTCATTGGATGGTAGCTCGTCACAGGCTTACGTAATACGGTATATAATTGGGAGTTCAGTTTCAGGTTTATAGTGGTGTGACTCTGAACTTAGTGATCATATGATTGAGTTGTTCGGTACAGAATGATGATCATATGGAATCACGGGAGCCCGATTATATATGTCCAATCAGTCCCTCTACTAGCTCCACATAATTCCTTAACGTTTGGCAAAATTGATTTATGTATGCTATTGGCTAGTTTATTATGCATGGATGGTGATGACACAGGATTAGGATGGTAGACAAGATTCTCTCCGGTTGGATTCAGACTTTGTTTTGGATAATAGAGTACACAATTATTCGAACTCCAAATAAAGTTGCCATGATTTTATTTGAGATTGGATTGGAGTTGTAGAAAATTATCCATGAGAACAAGAATATGAAACACAACCGTTTTGTGGAATTTGAAATTTGAATTTTGAAATTTGAAATTTGAATTTTGAAATTTGAAATTTGAATTTTGAATTTGAAATTTGAATTTGAAATTTGAATTTGAAAATTCGAATTTGAAATTTGAATTTGAAATTTAAATTTGAAATTTGAAATTTGAATTTGAAATTTGAATTTGAAATTTGAAATTTGAATTTGAAATTTGAATTCAAATTTTGAATCACAGTCCAAGTAGGATTCGAATTTATTGTGGAAAATCCACAAGGTTTGAAATTCGAATTTGAGTTGGATTTGGAGAGGATAATCTTGTTAGAATCCTACTTGAATTTTGAATCCAAATCCCAACAAAAGTGGGCGAATTTTTTGAGGATAATCCTCAATGGAAAATTCGGTTTTTGTAGATAAGATTCAAGGGAAAATTCAAGTTTCAATCCTAGTTGAATTTGGATTCTCTCCCTCCCTAAAAGTGGCCAAAATTTTGGAGGCTTTATCCTAGGAAATTCGGTTATTTTTGGATAAGGTTGAGATGAGATTTAGCTTGAAAAATCCTAGTGGAATTTTGATTCTTCCTTATCCTAAAAGTGGCCGAAAATTTGGAGAAGATTTTCTCCTAAAGATTTCGGATTTTTTGGTTGAAAAAGGGAGATAAAATTCTAGTTAAAATCTTGTTTAGATTTGGATTGGATTTGTCCTAGGAAAACCGAATTTAATTGTGGAGATTCTCCCTTGGAAAATTCAGATTTTTTGGTTTGGATAAGGGAGAAAATCTTTTCCTAGTCCAATTCGAATTCAGAGAATCACCTCATGCAGGTCTATAAATAGAGGTCCTGCCACTCCAGTTCTCTCAGACCACAGACTCTCAGGTGAGCAGGCTTATTGTTGCACAGCTCATCGTGACAATAAAGTTCTTTAGAGATCTGGGTGGTCGGAAGAAGACTAGCAGTGCTAGCATACCGATCGAGGTTCAGAGTGCCCACACACTCAGCCATTCGGGAATTGGAGAATAGTAGAGAAGGCTAGTTGGTTGAAGCCTCCGGTCATTCTCCTCCTACATATTGGCGTCCTTGAGGTATGAGTTTTAATAGTTGTTGATTTATTGTATATGGCATCATGAGATATTTAACGTTCTAAAAATTTTTATTGTTCCGCTGCGCCACTCTGATACGTTTTTACCAGTTTATTTTCCTACAGATAGGGCTGCGGCAGCCCCTGTGCAGGCCCACACCACCCACGGCCGCAGGCTCTGCCTGCAGCCAGGGGTGGCCATGGCCTGCCCAAGGCTAGCCGCAGCCTGGGCGTGCAGCCTCTGGCTGCAGGCGCTGCCTGCAGCCTGGCGCTGCAGGCTTGGCCTGCAGCCCGGCAGGGCTGCACATGGGGCGGCCGTGGGCTGCCAGCCCCTCCGGGGTTGGTGACTGCCCACGGCGGCTGCCGCCTACGGGGGCGGTGGTCCGACGGTCCGAAAAACAGAAAATTTTAATTTTTAAATTTGAGATTTAATTTTAAATCATGTTTAAAAATATGTAATTGAAAATTTGAAAATTTTTTGAAATTACATATTATTACACATGATGTTTAAAATTGTTTAAAATTTAAATTTGAAATTTAAATTTGAAATTCGAATTTGGAATTTGAATTTGAAATTTAAATTTTTGGAGATTTAAATTTTAAATAATTCATGGGATGAGAAATAAATGGAGAGGCTACATAAAGATGGATACAAAAAGACGGAACAAAATTCAAGACCCAAAGAATGCTTTGGATGGAATTTTGTAATCTTTAATTTCTTTGTTCTAGGATGGAACCATGGCTTGGTTATTCTGTCAATTATTTTTTCTGTGATATGTCATGGATGTATAAATATGTATTGATGGATGTTTAGTATGCATATTTGATAACATGTCATATAGGATAGGTGAGTGCCGCTCATACTATATTGATCATACATAATTTGTCAAAACTTGCATGTTTTTGAAAATATTGAGTGGGAGAGGGTTTCAAACAAAACCCACGGCCTCCATTGTTGATCCATATGTGAAAGCATGGTAACGCCTCGCGTCAGTTCTGACCTGACCACACCCCTTGGTAGGTGTTTACCGCTGCCGGTATACTAGATTGGATCTCCTATGTGGAAAACGTGTTCGGGTGCGATCCTATTCATGACCACCCCTCGGTGGCTTGGTAGGACGTGGATCGGGCTACGTAAACAATGGTTATACACTCAAGACTCGTTTAGTTATTAACCTTCCCTAGAAGCTCTGTTAACTAAACTGGTGGCCAAATAAGCGGTTATTAATATATGTCTTAACCTTGGAGGATTTAAGGTAACATATATTAATTGGACGGGGTCCATGTTCCGGCTATTTGTTCTCATGACCACCCCTCGGTGGCTTGGGGCAATAGATGCTGAGAATTACCGTTGCAATGCTACATGTTTTTTCAAGTTTCATGTAGGAACATACTTGTATGTTTTTATTTGCTAAATTATCTGTATATTTGCTTGGGCTTTGTAATGATGTCTAGTATAATTTTATTTCAGTTCAAAATGTCACCGACACCCCTCATTTCAATACTTACTGAAAATAAGTTGAATGGCGACAATTATAAAGACTGGAAAAGAAATCTATTAATAGTTCTCAGCTGCGAGAGACACAAGTTCGTCCTGGACGAACCGTGCCCACCTGGGCCCAAACCTGACACACCACGTGAGGAGGTCCCGGTTGCCTATAATCGTTGGAGAGAATCCAATGAAATAGCTCGATACTACATCCTTGCTAGCATGATGAGTGCTTTACAAAAGCAGCATGAGACTTATCAAGTTGCTGGGGAGATCATGGATAACCTGGAGGACATGTTCGGAGGCCAAGAAAAATTGGCTCGACAGTCCGCTATCACCAGCATTATGAACTCTAAGCAAAAGGCGGGTGCTCCGGTGAAGGACCATATGATCACTCTAATGGGATTCTTCGCTGAGGCTGCCGAGAATGGTGCTGAGTTGGACTATAACACCCAGATCGAGATGGTGTTCAAGACTCTGTCTAAAGATTTTGTGGGGTTTAAGGCCGCATACAATCTGGCGAAAAGGAGTTAGGACTTACCGAGCTCATGAAGCAACTACAGGCTTATGAGCGGATGATCAGGGATGAGGATACGGTCCGACCTAAAGGAGAGGCCAATTTGGCAGAATCTTCCAATCCCTCACGGAAGAGGAAGAGGCCAAATAAGAAGCAAGTGGCTTCCAGTTCTTCTAATCATCCTGTCTCGGACGGGAAGAAGAAGAAGAAGAACAAGAAGCCAAAGGACCCTAAAAAGTCCAAATGCTTCCACTGTGGGAAGGTAGGTCACTTCAAGAAGGCTTGCCGGGAATTCCTAGCCTCCAAGGGCAAGGAAGGTAAGGAACTTCATTACTTGGAAGCGTGTTTGGTGGAAGAATCGAAAGACACTTGGGTCATTGATTCGGGCGCCACTAATCATGTTTGTGTTTCTATGCAGGGGTTCGTGGAAACGAGAAGTCTACATGATAGGAGCCTCTCGTTGCGGACTGGAGATGGTAGCTTTGTGGTGGCTGAGGCAGTGGGAGACGTTCATCTTTATTTTGATCAATTTAGGTTTATTTTATTGAAAGACTGTTTTTATGTTCCTAATTTTAGGAGGAACCTTATATCGGTAGCTTGTTTAATAAAGGATTCTTATTCAGTTTCTTTTAGTAAAAGAGTTGATATTCGTAGAAATAAGTCTTTTATCTGTTCTGGATGGATGGATGGAAACCTATATTTGATCAGACCAAAGATGTACTCACTGCTTGACACTGAACAAATTGATAACTCTAAAAGGTTGAAAGTTTCTCACTCTAACAAGGCGTATCTTTGGCATTTAAGACTTGGTCATATTAATCAGGATAGGATTCAAAGATTGGTGAAAGACGGTCCTCTGGAATCTCTGGAGGAGGTACGACTTCCCCAATGTGAGTCTTGTCTAGAGGGTAAGATGACTAAGAGGTCTTTTGGAGCTAAGGGTACAAGGGCACAGGAGTTCTTAGAAATTGTGCACACTGACGTATGTGGCCCCATGAACGTCACAGCACGAGGAGGGTTCGAGTACTATGTCTCTTTCATAGATGATTACTCGAGGTATGGATATGTGTATCTGATGCACCGCAAGAGCGAAACCTTTGATAAATTCAAAGAGTATCGTGCGGAAGTGGAAAAGCAATTGGATAAATCCATAAAGACACTTCGATCTGATCGAGGTGGCGAATACCTCTCCGATGAATTTCTAGGACATCTTGTATAGAATGGGATATTATCCCGATTGACTGCACCTGGTACTCCACAACAGAATGGTGTAGCCGAAAGGAGAAACAGGACCTTATTGGATATGGTACGGTCCATGATGAGTTACTCAACACTGCCATTATCATTTTGGGGACATGCTTTATAAACGGCGTGCTATATTCTGAACCAGGTTCCGAGCAAATCAATTCCTAGAACTCCGTATGAATTGTGGCGTGGCAGGAAGCCCTCCCTTGGACATATGAGAATATGGGGCTGCCCGGCACATGTACTGGATGGGGATGCGAAGAAGTTGGAACCAAGATCAGAATTGTGCATGTTTGTAGGGTATCCAAAGGGAACTAAAGGAGGTCTGTTCTATAACCCGAAGGAACAAAAGGTCATTGTCTCAACCCATGCGACATTCTTGGAGGAAAGTCACATGAATGACTTTAAGCCTCGAAGCAAAGTGGTGCTAGAGGAGTTATCGGGTGAAAGAACTGCTCCACAGATTTCGGTCTTGGACGCAAGTCCGAGTTCCAGTGAAAGACCTGCAGACGATCAACAATTTAGGGTGCCTCGTCGTAGTGGGAGGGTTTCTAAGAAACCTAATTTCTTTATGTATGATGCTGAGGTATACCAGGCCGAGGCTCATGAGCATGAGGAAGATCCGGTCACATATGATGAAGCTATAAAGGATGTTGATTCTAGATCTTGGAAACAGGCTATGAACAATGAGATGGATTCTATGAAATCCAACTCTGTTTGGGAACTTGTAGATTTGCCGGATGGGATAAAACCCATTGGATACAAATGGGTCTACAAAAGAAAGAAGGATGCGGAAGGGAGAGTGGAAACTTTCAAAGCTAGACTGGTTGCAAAGGGATACACGCAAAAGGCTGGAATCGATTACGAGGAAACCTTTTCGCCTGTTACTATGCTGAAGTCTATCCGTATTCTTCTGTCCATTGCTGCGGCTCTCGATTACGAGATCTGGCAAATGGATGTCACGACGGCATTCCTGAATGGCCATCTTGAAGAGTGTATCTATATGATACAGCCCGAAGGGTTCGTAGCAAAAGGCCAAGATAAGAAAGTCTGCAAGTTGCTTAGATCCATTTATGGATTAAAGCAGGCATCCCGCTCATGGAACCAGAGGTTTGATCAAGCGATTAAGACATTTGGTTTTGAGCAGAACGTTGATGAACCTTGTGTTTATAAACGTATTAAGGATGGAAAAGTGGTCTTTCTGATACTCTATGTCGATGATATACTACTCATTGGGAATGATGTAGGGAATTTATCATCGGTCAAGCTTTGGTTACACCAACAGTTTGACATGAAGGACTTAGGAGAAGCTAATTATGTTCTAGGCATTCGTCTCTTCAGAGATCGAAAGAACAAAATGATAGCATTATCCCAAGCTTCATACATAGATAAAATAATTGACAAATATGCAATGCTAGAGGCAAAGAAAGGCTCACAACCTTCTATTGCCGGTTTAACTCTTTCATTGGATGACTGTCCCAAGACATCGGAAGAAAGAGAGAGTATGAGTAAGGTCCCTTATGCATCCGCTGTGGGTAGCCTTATGTACGCTATGCTTTGCACTCGCCCGGACATATGTTTTGCAGTAGGTATGGTGAGTCGATATCAAGCGAATCCTGGAACCAAGCACTGGCAAGTAGTAAAGCATATACTCAAGTATCTTAAGAGAACGAGGGATTATATGCTAGTGTATTCTGGAAGGGACCTAACACCCGTAGGATACACAGACTCAGACTTCCAGACTTGTAAGGATTCGAGGAAATCGACATCTGGATCAGTGTTTTTACTCGGAGGAGGCGCCATTGTGTGGAGGAGCGTGAAGCAGGGCTGCACAGCTGACTCTACTATGGAGGCTGAGTATGTGGCTGCGGCTGAGGCATCTAAAGAAGCGGTTTGGCTCCACAAGTTCTTTAGAGACCTTGAGGTCATTCCGGGTGTTGACAAGCCTATCACACTTTACTGTGATAATACAGGGGCTATTGCCAACACAAGGGAATCTCGGCACCACAAGAGGACCAAGCACATCGATCGGAGGTATCATATTATTAGAGGGCATGTGGAGACAGGACAAGTGGATGTATGTAAGATCGCGTCCGAGGACAACATCGCTGATCCCTTTACTAAGACTTTGGTAGCTAGAAGCTTTGAGAGGCATGTAGAGGCGATGGGGATGCGTAACATGGCACATCTACTGGCTTAGGGCAAGTGGGAGATTGTTAGGAAATGCCCTAAGTATTAGAGACATTTTGATGTATTCATTTTGAACTGGATAATAAAATTATACATAGAGGTTATTCATTACATTGCTATCTGTCCTCGTCTTATTTACATGTTAAAGTGAATGTAAGCAAATATGGCTCACTGACTGCTTGTGTTAAAACTGTTAGAACGTTGCATGCAATGGACTTTTGTATGCGAGAAGACAATGTTCTAAAGTTAGCAGTCTAAACTATGGTCTGTAGTCTATGGGGTTAGACCGAGCATCTAACTCATGTTAAGACTATTATGTTGTCTAAAGCCTTGGAGGGGACGGTCTGTCTTGACTGTCTGGAGCTGGACTCCCAAGTAGAGACATGGATATGTTGCTCGGTGGTGACATATTAGACCGGGACTAAAGCGTGATTGATCTACGTAGTCCGCTATGAGTGGATCAATCTGCTTTTGACGTTCATTGTGCCATAACCTTAATCCTGAGTAAATGAACTACTTCATGTATATGACTTGTGTACTTTGATGTTCCAATGGCTAAAGCGTCTCAGAGGTAGTAAGCTTATAAACCGGTTCGTTGGGTGCATGACTTGTATACGATGAAGGGTTTGTTTGCAGATATCGGAATCATAGCTCTGAGGAGTTAAAGGTATCCTCTTAAAGGCATTATACTGAATGTGAAAATGGACAAGGCCTTGGGTCGTCTGCTGGGCGGATGACTTCTTATTCACATATGGTGAATAATCATTTTCTTGATTCGGTAGTATAATGGAACTTTAAGATAGCCTGATCAGTAGGATTAAACGGACTTTGACCTAAGGCTGATCATGGATATCATATGAGGGTTTTGCATATATGACAAGGTCATTGGATGGTAGCTCGTCACAGGCTTACGTAATACGGTATATAATTGGGAGTTCAGTTTCAGGTTTATAGTGGTGTGACTCTGAAATTAGTGATCATATGATTGAGTTGTTCGGTACAGAATGATGATCATATGGAATCACAGGAGCCCGATTATATATGTCCAATCAGTCCCTCTACTAGCTCCACATAATTCCTTAACGATTGGCAAATTGATTTGTGTATGCTATTGGCTAGTTTATTATGCATGGATGGTGATGACACAGGATTAGGATGGTAGACAAGATTCTCTCCGGTTGGATTCAGATTTTGTTTTGGATAATAGAGTACACAATTATTCGAACTCCAAATAAAGTTGCCATGATTTTATTTGAGATTGGATTGGAGTTGTAGAAAATTATCCATGAGAACAAGAATATGAAATACAACCGTTTTGTGGAATTTGAAATTTGAATTTTGAAATTTGAAATTTGAATTTTGAAATTTGAAATTTGAAATTTGAATTTGAAATTTGAATTTGAAATTTGAATTTGAAATTCGAATTTGAAATTTGAATTTGAAATTCGAATTTGAAATTTGAAATTTGAAATTTGAAATTTGAATTTGAAATTTGAATTTGAAATTTGAAATTCAAATTTTAAATCACAGTCCAAGTAGGATTCGAATTTGTTGTGGAAAATCCACAAGGTTTTAAATTCGAATTTGAGTTGGATTTGGAGAGGATAATCTTGTTAGAATCCTACTTGAATTTTGAATCCAAATCCCAACAAATAAGGGACGAAATTTTTGAGGATAATCCTCATGAAAATTTTGGATTTTGTGGATGAGATTCAAGGGTAAATTCAAGCTTCAATCCTAGTTGAATTTGGATTCTCTCTACTCCCTAAAAGTGGCCGAAATTTTGGAGCCTTAATCCTAGGAAATTCGGTTATTTTTGGATAAGGTTGAGATGAGATTTAGCTTGAAAAATCCTAGTGGAATTTTGATTCTTCCTTATCCTAAAAGTGGCCGAAAATTTGGAGGAGATTTTCTCCTAAAGATTTCGGATTTTTTGGTTGAAAAAGGGAGATAAAATTCTAGTTAAAATCTTGTTTAGATTTGGATTGGATTTATCCTAGAAAAACCGAATTTAATTGTGGAGATTCTCCCTTGGAAAATTCAGATTTTATGGGTTTGGGTAAGGGAAAATATCTTTTCCTAATCCAATTCAAATTCAGAGATTCACCTCATGCAGGTCTATAAATAGAGGTCCTGCCACTCCAGTTCTCTCAGACCACAGACTCTTAGGTGAGCAGGCTTATTGTTGCACAGCTCATCGTGACAATAAAGTTCTCTAGAGATCTGGGTGGTCGGAAGAAGACTAGCAGTGCTAGCATACCGATCGAGGTTCAGAGTGCCCACACACTCAGCCATTCAGGAATTGGAGAATAGTAGAGAAGGCTAGTTGGTTGAAGCCTCCGGTCATTCTCCTCCTGCAGATTGGCGTCCTTGAGGTATGAGTTTTAATTGTTGTTGATTTATTGTATATGGCATCATGAGATATTTAACGATCTAAAAATTTTTATTGTTCCGCTGCGCCACTCTGATACGTTTTTACCGGTTTATTTTCCTACATGTAACTGGAAACATATCACGTAACTGAGAAGCATACTATAACTATAACTAGGACATGTTGTGAATTATGCATGAACCGATTATGCTCAAATTATGCTTCATTATGCATTATCTTTTCCTATATGAAGTGCCCTGGTGTTAGTACCACTGCGCGTGGATCATCGGATTCACCGTGATCATACTTTCTTTATGGGCCTTGTGCCTATTATACTTTATGGGCCTTGAGCCCGTTATATCTTATGGGGCTTGGCCAGTTATATATTATGAGCCTCAGCTCGTTATACTCTGTGGGCCTTGGCCCGATATACTGACACCCTTATTCTTATTTACAGAATTCTTGAGATCATGAGTCATATCTGATATCATTATGCCATAAGCTCTACTAGGGTATCTACTAATCATGCAAGATAGGGATATAAAGGCATCTAACTCATGCTATTCAATAGTCTACTTGATTATGAAACATCTTATATCATTTTATGCAACAATCATTCACGATTAGCATACATATCACAGAGTAAAACAACAGTTTCAAACTCATTTTATTCATGTTGCAGGTGGAGTTGTACTTACCTGATCTGTAGATAGTTTGTACCTCGCCTCGTCAAATTACAGGTTTTTACCTATAACCATAATGCATTCCATTAATTACTCACTCTCAGGCCACTACTGTCCTTAGTGACTAATAAAATTCTATCGTTATATGGTACCGATTCCTATTAGCACTAAACTGCTCTCTTTTGAGAGTTTGATAAGTACCTTCTAATCATGGTTAATTTATTTATTTACCCAATAAATTAATTAATGTCTTTCTTTCTCTTCCTATCTCTGTTTTGATTGGTTAACCGATTAGTCAACTAACAGGTTATCTTGCATATTGATTTTATAGCAAATCGGATTACCTTTACTGATTTAAAAAATTGTTATGGAAAACGCCCTGCATTTTTTTTCCTTCGTGAAACACCTTTCCTTAGGATTTAAACACAATCCCCTTTTTTACCCCGTTAGAAGGTGAGGGTGTTTACTTAAAATCATTTTCTTATTTTAAAGAACACATTTTGGTGTTCACTTGAAAGGTGGTTTTTGAACCTTTTTTCGAAAAACTACATAGAACTTGCTTAAAATTATCGAGTTGGTGAAATCAGTGAACATGATATTTTCAGTCCTCGATGAGATGAATAACTTTCATGTTTAACTCGGAGCTCAGTTCAAACTCTATCAGGTCCTAAACACTACAAACCTATGGCTAAAAACTGTCCCAGTTTTTTAAAATTTCCAGTTTTTTGGTTAATTAAAAATCACTTTGTTTGGGGCCCTAAACGGCCAAATTTTTGAAACTCACATGTGCCATCTTTTAGTTTTTGATGTGGTCTACGTTTTTTGTGTTGAGCCCGAGACCCGGTTCGGAATCTGAATTACTTGTTTTTAGAAAAATCTGAGACTATTCCCCGTTCTCAGGTTTCCAGTCCTAGTTTTGACCTGTAGTCAAAAATTGTCCAGAAAACCTATCTTAACATCATTTTTGGCCAAAGGCTATTTGATGCAAAAATGTCCATAAAGAAATTTCCTAGAACTTCTGTGTTTTGTAAAAAACTCAGAATCTATCCATAACATGCTTAAAACTTAGCAAAACCATGGCTAAAAATCTAGACAGTTTGGTTTCCAACCAAACCCTAAAACATCTATGGCATCCACAAACCATAAAAACTTAAACCACAACCACACAACCACATAAACACAAAAATAAAATACAATACTCAAGGCTCAAAATAAACTTATTATAACCCATTGCTCAAAATACATAGTAAATCTCCTTGATATCGAAACTTAATAAAGGAAAAAAACCTCAAAGGGATGGGTTCTAGAGTTGTTACCTTAGCGTGCTTCGAAACTAGCACAAACGGAACAAGACTTGTGACCAAAAATTTGTGTGGATCAAGGGTGAAAAAGAGGTCAGCTTAGGCTAAGAAAAACTTTGAAATTTCCTTGGTTCACAAAGCTAAATGAACAACCAAAACTACAAAGGAAAGGTTCCAACACTTTTACCTTAAGTGATGTTGAAGACTGGCTCCAACCAAGTAACAAACTAAGCAAATTTGGACTGAATTTTTGGTGTGTTTTGGGGCTGTGGAGGCATCGGCTGGGCAAAGGAAAAAGAAGAGAGAATTTGGTGTTTTGGTGGCTTTTTTTGTGCAAAAGAAAGAAAATGGTGCAAAAGGTCATGCACATATATTTATAGACCAACCTTAAGCAAGATTTGATCAATATAAACAACCTTAATTAAGCCAAACTTAACTAAACTTGGGGGACAAATTTTTGTGCTGCTGCCCCCTTCAAAAACCAATGGGAGACATAGGAGACGAAAAGCCAAATTTTCATTTAAGGCATTACTAAAGTCAATAGTAAGTTGTCTCTACCTTTTTAATTTTTTTAATCGAAAGTAACAAGGCATGTTCCCTTGTTTTGTGGAAAACTTTTCTACATTGTCTCCTAAGGTTGTGTTTGGCTACCCACAAACACGGTTTCTGAGTGAAGAATTTCATGTGCAAAGGCTTCTCTTAGCAGTCTAATTTCCTTTAACGATGTTTGGCCTTTTTTCGGCTATGTTCTAAATCTTTACTGAAGATGGATTTTCTTGATCCGATTCTTATTCTATTCATTCCTGGATGGGTTTTAGTACCTGTGAGCCCACTCTGAGTCTATTACTATTCATCTACGGTATTATGGTTGTGTCTTAAACTGTGCTGACACTGCTCACACATAGTGTAACATTTTCATGCAAAATTTCAAACACAAGCTATCTTAACTAATTTAGACGTGCTGATTCCGAATTTATCAGCTTTACATCCATCTGAGGTCGTCTGGACCAGTTTCTGGATCTGTGTGGCTCTTACCCGGAAATCAATTTTTGTGCTTAACTGACTTGTTTGAGTGTTCTGACTTTAAATATATCAGTTTCAAGTTGAGGAAATGTCGTCTTGACCCCTTTCTCGATATTGCATATGTCTCATACATGACTTCACATTTTGTGCCCATTTAGCTAAATTGAGCATGTTGATTATAAATATATCAATTTAGTGTTAAGAAACCGTCACCTCGACCATTTTCTTGATACCGTATATTTATCATTCAAAATTTTACTGTTGTGCTCAGATAACTTGTTTGAGCGTATTGATGACTAGCTCATTAGTTCTATATCAAGAAATGGTCATCTTGACTAGTTTCTTGATACTGTGTGCCACTCATGCGCACTCACACGTAATAAAGTGAACCGATTTCACTCTCGGTTGCCCCTTTCACTGTATGAATAGAAATTAAACGTTTCTTTACTCGTTTAATTCATTCAAATTAGAAAATTATACTATACTCATAGACTTAATTTCTTATTACATAGTAATTAGGTCCTATGAATAGGGCAGTTATTACAATCTACCCTCCTTAAAAATTTTCGTTCCCGAACATTAGAACAACTCTAGAAAGTCTCCGCTCATGTCCTCTTCACGCTCCCATGTGACTTCTTCGATATAATGGTTTCGCCATAAGACTTTCACGAGAGGTATAACTCTGTTCCTTAGCACTTTCTCTTCTCTAGCCAAGATCTGCATAGGTTTCTCCTCGTATGTCAGTCTTGTACGTACTTCTTCAGCATTGAAATGTGAAAGACATTATGTACTGAAACTAACTCAGGAGGAAGTGCTAATCTATAAGCTACCTTCCCGACCCTCTCTAATGTCTTGAAAGGTCCTATATACCTAGGACTGAGCTTTCCTTTCTTTCCAAAGCGCATCACCCCTTTCATGGGTGCCACCTTGAGAAAGACTGAGTCTCCCACTTGAAACTCGAGGGGTATACAGTACTTATTTGTAAAACTCTTCTAGCGACTGTTCACCGTATCTAACCTCTCTTGTATCAGCTTCACGTCTGCCGTTGTAATCTTGATGAAGTTCATGCTAACTAGTCGTTTCTCTCCGATCTCATACCAATGAACTGGAGACTTGCATTTCCTTCCATAAAGTGCCTCGTACGGTGCCATTCATATTGAGGAATGGTAGCTATTGTTGTATGAGAACTCGATCAGGGGTAGCTTCTTATCCCTGTTCCCCTTAAACTCTAGGATACAAGCTCTCAACATGTCCTCCAACGTCTGTATAGTCCTTTCAAATTGCCCGTCGGTCTAAGGGTGGAAGGCTGTGCTGAATTTCAACTTAGATCCTAATGTGGCCTAAATGGTTTATCAAAATCTGGAGGTGAAGCGTCCGTCACAATCTGAAATGATCGACTTTAGCACTCCATGTAGTCTTACATCTAAGCCACATAGATCTCCACTAATCATTCCGTCAAATAGCTAACCTTTATGGCTAGAAATCGACCTGATTTCATCAGTCTGTCTACAATCACCCAGATTGCGTTGTTACCGTTTGACATCCTCGACACTCTGACTACAAAGTCCATCATGATTTGGTCCCATTTCCATTATAGTAGCTCTATTTTCTGTAACTCTCCTGCTAGGCATTGGTGTTCCGCCTTAACATTCTGACAAGTAAGGCATTTGGCTACAAGCTCAACGATGTCGTTCTTTATTCTAGGCCACCAAAAGCTTTCTTTCAGATCCTTGCACATTTTGTTCACTCCCGGATGTACAGAATATAATGTCTCGTAACCTTCCGAAAGGATTCGTTTCTTGAGCTTTTCATCTTTCGAAACACACACTCTATCCTTATAATAGAGTATGTCATCCTTAGAGACTCTAAGCTCTGAACCTTTGTCCTCTATAGCTTCCTTTCTTGGCTTGACCAATGACAAATCGAGCTCTTAGCCGGCCTTGATCTCGTCCAGAAGTGTCGATTGGAGAGTCATGTTGGACAATCTCTGTATCAAAATCTAGATCTTGTTGCTGCATAGATCCATCTATAGAGCTTTCGGCAAGAAACTGATAGCCATGAGCGAAGTAGAATGCTTTCGACTCAACACATCGGCAACCTTGTTGGCTTTTCCCAGATGATAAAAGATTTTACAGTCATAATCCTTGACTAACTCTAGCCATCTTCGCTGCCTCATGTTGAGCACTTTCTACATGAAGATATACATGAGACTCTGGTGGTCGGTGTAAATCTCGCACTTGACTCCGTAGAGATAGTGCCTCCATATTTTCAATCCAAAAACTACTGCTGCTAACTCTAGATCATGCGTTGGGTAGTTTTTCTCATGGTCCTTGAGTTGTCATGAGGCATATGTGACTACTCTACCGCTCCTAATCCGGTCTTAGATGCGTTGTGATAAATCACAAAACTTCCTTGACTAGCATCTGGAATGGTCAATACTGGAGTGCTTGTGAGTCATCGGTTCAGCTCTTGAAAGCTCTCCTTACATTTGTCAGTCCACTCGAACCTCTTTCCATTTCTGATGAGTGTTGTAAGTAGGGCAGCTAATTTCGAAAAGCCTTCGCAAAAGCGTTAGTAATATCCTGTTAAACCTAAGAAACTGTGTATTTCTGTCACGTTTCTCAAAGCTGGCCATGCATTAACCGTGTCAACCTTTGCTGGGTCTATAGATTCTCCCTCCTTGGAGACCACATGACCTAGAAAATGAATCTTCTCTAGCCAAAACTCACACTTGGGAAACTTGGCATATAGCTGATCTTCTCTTAACATGTGTAAGATGATCCTCAAGTACTCTGCATACTCTCCCTTCGTCTTGAAGTATATAAGTATGTCATCAATGAAAACAATGATAAACTTATCTAAATAGTCCTTAAATATGCGGTTCATCAAATTCATGAAGGTGATTGAAGCATTTGTTAGTCTAAACGACATAACAAGAAACTCATAGTGTCCATATCGCGTTCGAAAGGCTGTCTTGGGCACATCCTCATCCCTGATTCGTAATTGATGGTACCCTAAACGCAGATCGACCTTTGAGAATACTACTGCACCTCGAAGTTGATCAAACAAATCATCAATCTGTGGTAGGGGATACTTGTTCTTAATCATAATCTTGTTCAACTCTCTGTAGTCTATACACATCCTTAGTGTGCCATCTTTCTTCTTTACGAACAGTACGGGCGCTCTTTAAGGTGAAAAGCTCTGTCGAATGAATCCCTTGTTCATCAGGTCCTTCAGCTAGGCTTGGAGCTCCTTTAGCTCTGCAGGGCCCATTCTATATGGGGCCTTAGAGATGGGAGCTGATCCAGGTAGCAGTTCAATCTCAAACCAGATTTCGTGCACTGGCAGGAATCCCAGAAGATCTTTTGGAAATACCTCCATGAATTCCCTGACTATCGGCACGTTTTTGGGTCCTATCTCTGTTTCTCGAGTCTTATCTACCATGTGTGCTAGGAAGTGATGCAAAATATGGCACAACATCAAGGGAGCCAGTCCAAGTACCAATTGGGCCGGTTACAAGGGCACAAGCTAAGAAGTTCAAAGAAGCATTTAATTGACTGATTCAAGAAGTTTGGGCTCAAACAAATTCGTGAAGGCCCATTGAGCATAGTCCACAAGGAAGCATCAATTTAATTCAAGCCTTAGAAGATCCGGACCAAGCCCAATAAAGAGGACGTTTTTGGCAAACTAGGGGGAAGATAATTTTGCTGCAAATGACTCTTTCCTTTTCTAGTATTTGGCTTGCATGCCAAGTCTTTATTCTTTACTTGGCCGAAATTGTAGAAGTCAAACTTTCCCTTTATTGTTTTAGGCGTGAATTAGGAGTGAATTAGGTGTAAGTTTCCATATTTTTGAATTCTAAGAATATTAGGAGAACATTAGAGGAATATTAGGAGACTATTACGGGAATATTTCATTTAGTTTCCTTCTTATTTTAGGGCATATTTTGAGAATATTCTTGTAATTCATGCCTATAAAAAGGTGTCCACAAGTAAAAATCATAATATCAGTTTTATTCATAAATTTACGAGTTCTATTTCTCTTTGGTTTTTTAAGAGCTATTCAAACTTATCGAAGTTTTCCGTGGTGTTCACCATCGACTTATTAAACGGATTTCCATCACCATTTGTGGCATCTTCATTATACCAAGGTTCTTGTTTCGCAATAAGCAATGGGTTGAGGTCGTCCTATATTGAGGTTCTTGTTTTTGTTGAAGCAACGAGTCGAGATTCCATCCAAAGCTTGAGTCTTAGAACGTTCTTTGGGTCCTAATCTTGTTGGGTCTCGTTATTCTTGACGGAGTTTGCATCAGGAAGCCCATGCATCCACCGGATAGCATCTTGAGAGCCTTCATTGCGGAGATCATCATCTTTGATTACTTCAGTGATAAACTTGTGTAAATGAACTTTTCACATCTGATTGGCCCAAAAGCGACCATCCGTCTTCGATAGTCTATGATGAGATTGTATTTTGAGAGGAAGTCCATTTCCAAGATTACGTCATAATCGATCATGTCGATGATGATCAGATTAATACTCAGCTCTCTACCGCAGATAATTACCGGTGTGTAATGCATTCAGTAATTAGACAATAAAACTTCCCCCAAGGGAAGTGTTGTTCTAAAAGTCTGTTTCATCCTATCTAAGCCTTTGTCTAGTTTCTAGCAAAGTCTGATGATGCAAATGAATGGGTGGCTCTAGAATTAAATAAAATCAAAGCGTCTGAGTTGGCGATAGAAAGCTGACCTTGGCAATAGAAAGCTGACCTGTCACCACTGTAGAAGTTCCAACTTCAGCGTCACTCCTCATGTAGGCATAGATTATCCCTTAGTTGTCTGGAGCTTCCAATCTGCCTTGTGTGATTGAAGGGCCTTCGATCCCGGTCTAGGCGGCATGGAATTGGTTACTTATGGTGTGAGCTTGGTTCTATTAGTTCTGTGGGTTAGAAAAATAGTTTTTAGCATAGTGGCCTTCCTTACTATAGATGAAGCAGCCACTTGCTCCCTACTTGCATTTTCCCAAGTGCCTTCTTCCACATTTCAAGCACATCGGATATTCGCTGCTGTTTCCTTTTTGGTTGTTTCTCTTCTAGGGGAAGTTCTTCTATGGGCCTTGGTTGCCCGGGTTTCCCTTCCTCTTGTTGTGATTATGGGGTGGCCTACTACTTTGGCTAGCACCCACGTTTTGCCCTCTATGTTAAGACTCTGGGTTTTGCTTCCACTAAGCCTGCTTAGCTTGAGGTTTCTCCTCCTTCCGTGGCTTAAAGATCTGAGCCTTTCGCTCCCTATCCTGTGCCAACTAGTACTCGGCTTGAATGGCCCTACTGATGCATTCTACAATCGTCGCAGGTCCGTGACTTCTGTTACAAACCCATATTGTGATGTCTGTTCTGAACATCTTTAGTATCCTTCTAACTCTCTCCTTTCTTGTAGGCACCAAGTCCAGACAGAGTCTAGCTAATTGTTCAAATTTTCTAACTGCCTCCATCACAGCTATATTCCCTTGGCGTAGGTTGGTGAACTCATCTTTTTACGCTGCTAATGCCTTATCATTGAAGCACATCTCCTTGAATTCCTCCATGAATTTAGTTCAGCTCATCTCGTTGATGTTTCTTCTGATCGCTACTGTCTTCCACTACTGACGCGCCTCCTTCCTCAGGGCAAAGGATGCACACATCACCTTCTCTCTGTCAGTCAATCCCATAAAATCCAAGATTACTTGGATATTCATTAGCTAGTCATCGGCCTCTATGGGGTTGGTGGTTCTTTCGAACTGTGGCACTTTCATGTGCCAGAATCTCTCGTATAAGTCACATTCCCTAAAGGCTGACTGAGGTACGTTTGCTGCTATGGGAGCAACCGTTGCTAGAGGGGCTAGTGGTAGTTTAGGAAATTCCCGCCCTCGTAAAACTCCCTGGACTGGGGGAATTGCTTGCTCCCTTAAAGTCTCTAAGGCTTGTGAAGCCTCATGAGCTGATACCCCTGTTGTCTGTGGTGCCTGGTTCTATTGACCTAGCTGCTCCCTAAGCTGGTCTAGGTTGCGCTGTTTATTCTCCATTATTTCTTGCATAACCGTGAGTTGTGCCATTAACTCATCCTCTCGAGATGCCTGGGTTATTTGTGTACGCATTCGAACCATGTTGTCCTTCAAAACCTTGTCATATAACGGGAAAAGAAATTGTAAATCTTTGTTTTTATACTTGGAAATTATGTTTACATAATATTTACTTACATTACGATTATAAGTATATGTATGTATCATAACTTTCTTTTTATCTTGCTCTGTATATCTTGATGTTCAATACGAATTATATCATATTACCTTGTATCGAAACATCGTCTTTGTGCCAGGACTCATCCTGCACTTTCTGTCACACTATGAGTCACATATTAGGTATCTTACATATGCCATCGGGCAATAATGTATTGTTTTTCATATAACTTTCATAACAGTATGTACCAAATTCTAGTCTGTTGGGAGTGGTAGACACTTCCCATTACATAACCCCAAAAGGACATACTAGGTTATGTCTAGTGGGAGTGAGCTACTGCTTCCCATCATACATATATACACAGTCTAAGAAAAGATTCTACTAAAGTAGGTCACTGCTACTCTGAGGAAAGCCTTGATTTTGCATCAGAGATATCCTCCTCGTCACTCTCATCGAGGGGAAATTCCTCTAGATCCTCCTCGTCTTCCATGCCAGAACTGGCCTCGCCATCACTAGCTATGATGACTTAAGGTTCAGGTTCCCACATCTCCATCCATTTGTCATCACTGAAGTAGTTGGGTATCTCATCCTCTTCATCATCACTCATCTCCTCATCCTTAGGATGGCCGTCAAGAAAGTCATCATCATCATCCTCGTTATTGTCCACCTCTAGAGGGTGTTCGGGAGAGAGGGGCTGGTTTGAGCTCATCAAGATGATGTTCAGCCATGAGGTCCTCATCGACCGATTGATGTGCTGGGTCTATCGGGTTGCCCTCAATATTGGTAGCACACGTAACGTCTTGAGCTCGTTTAGGGTTTATAGGGTTGATAGCTTCTACTTCGGCATTCATTATTTCCTGTATGAAACGCCTCATGTCCTCATGATTCAGAGGGTATCGGACGAGTTCCCTTAAATTCTCCTTAATTCCTCTCCACAAGAGCTCTACTGACTCCCTAAAGGTTACCTCCCAAGGTGTAAGAGGCCACATAGCGTCCTAAAACCTGTGACAGTAGTGAACTACTATCTCTCCTTCGTATGTGTCCCATATGTCGAATAGAATGTCATACCGCCTCTCATGCATGTCTTTATAGATGGCCTCATTTCTGGCCGGCCCGAATACTTCCTCAGTGGGTGGCGGTCCATAGTTGTTAAGGAGGTCTCGACAGAAATCCTCCCAGTATACGATAGGGTCTCTACCCCTATAATGCCGATCCCACCAGGCCTTAACTGGTCCCTCTAGCCTACTACTTGCCAAATCCACCTGTAGGTGAGGTGGGATATGGCAAGCTTGGAAGATGACTTCCATACGGCGGATCTAAAACGGAAGCTCATACAGGTGACGACCATCGTATCGGTCAGGACCCATGTTGGTAAACGCCAAACTCGCTTCACGATCCTCGTTTCACTGGTGGGGATCTACTGGTGCGGCCATAGCTACATATTATAACTTATAGCATTAACTTAAATACTAATACTGTAAAATAAAAACTAACTTACTTAGATAGATGAAACGGGCATGCAGCGATGTGAGGTAGGGTGGCAAGATATGGCATGATACCAACTATGGTGACCCGGAGCCCTGGCGGTCCAGATTGCCACTTAAAACTTACTTAACTTAAACTTGAACATACTTAACTTACTTAAAACTATTTATCTTAATACCATAATTTTAGGAGTTTTTTTTTTGAATGCATATGCACATACATGTACATACTTTATGAACATATAAGGGTCATAATACAACTATAGTTTAAACATATATATACACTCAGGAAATATGAAATTGGTCATTATTTAACATAAGTTTAGTTTTCAAAATAATAAGGGTTACTTAATATCTTATGGAAGTAGAACTTGTGGTGATATCTATACCCAAACCTCACTTCAACCTTACCGCCATCATCGTACATCGAAGTCTAGCCCATAGGTTTCTTGTAAGGACCGCCTCATTCCTGTAACTTAAATTTCAATTAATAAGAAATTGACGAATAATTTGATGCCATTTAGGGAAAATTTACAGAACACAGTTAGGTACACGACTGTGTAAGAAGCCATATATGGATCGGACTGTATAAGTGAGAAAGGCCGTGTGAGTGAACATGGCCATGTAAGTGCGACACAGTCAAGTACACGGCCGTGTACCGCTCGGGTTGATGAACGTGTAGAAGGCCATGTTCCAGGACAGGGCCGTGTTGAGAAATCTCAACCGGAACACGCCCGTGTCTGTAATGTACACGCCCGTGTTACCTTGTACATACTCATGGATGGACCCGTGTAAGAGGCCGTGTAATGAGCAGAGAGCCGCTATACAGACTTTCAAAATGTATAAAACCTAATTACTATGTAATGAGTAATTAAGTTGAAAAATACAGTATAATTTTCATTTGAATAGACTAAATGTAGGAAAATAAATCGGTAAAAACGTATCAGAGTGGCGCAGCGGAACAATAAAAATTTTTAGATCGTTAAATATCTCATGATGCCATATACAATAAACCAACAACAATTAAAACTCATACCTCAAGGATGCCAATCTTGCAGGAGGAGAATGACCAGAGGCTTCAACCAACTAGCCTTCTCTACTATTCTCCAATTCCCGAATGGCTGAGTGTGTGGGCACTCTGAACCTCGATCGGTATGCTAGCACTGCTAGTCTTCTTCCGACCACCCAGATCTCTAAAGAACTTTATTTTCAAGATGAGCTGTGCAACAATAAGCCTGCTCACCTGAGAGTCTGTGGTCTGAGAGAACTGGAGTGACAGGACCTCTATTTATAGACCTGTATGAGGTGATTCTCTGAATTCGAATTGGACTAGGAAAAGATTTTCTCCCTTATCCATAACCAAAAAATCCGAATTTTCCAAGGGAGAATCTCCACAATTAAATTTGGTTTTCTTAGGATAAATCCAATCCAAATCTAAACAAGATTTTAACTAGAATTTTATCCCCCTTTTTCAACCAAAAAATCTGAAATTTCTAGGAGAAAATCTTCTCCAAATTTTCGGCCACTTTTAGGATAAGGAAGAATCAAAATTCCACTAGGATTTTCAAGCTTGAATCTTATCTCAACCTTATCCAAAAATAACCGAATTTCCTAAGAGAGATTCTCCAAATTTTCGGCCACTTTTTAGGGAAGGAGAGAATCCAAATTCAACTAGGATTGAAGCTTGAATTTTACCTTGAATTTTATCCACAAAATCTGAATTTTTCATTGAGGATTATCCTCAAAATTTTCGTCCACTTTAGTTGGGATTTGGATTCAAAATTCAAGTAGGATTCTAACAAGATTATCCTCTCTAAATCCAACTCAAATTCGAATTTCAAACCTTGTGGATTTTCCACAACAAATTCGAATTCTACTTGGACTGTGATTCAAAATTTGAATTTCAAATTTCAAATTCAAATTTCAAATTCAAATTTCAAATTTCAAATTTAAATTTCAAATTCAAATTTCAAATTCGAATTTCAAATTCAAATTTCAAATTCAAATTTCAAATTCAAAATTCAAATTTCAAATTTCAAAATTCAAATTTCAAATTTCAAAATTCAAATTTCAAATTCCACAAAACGGCTGTGTTTCATATTTTTGTTCTCATGGATAATTTTCTGCAACTCCAATCCAATCTCAAATAAAATCATGGCAACTTTATTTGGAGTTCGAATAATTGTGTACTCTATTATCCAAAACAAAATCTGAATCCAACCGGAGAGAATCTTGTCTACCATCCTAATCCTATGTCATCACCATCCATGCATAATAAACTAGCCAATAGCATACACAAATCAATTTGCCAAACGTTAAGGAATTATGTGGAGCTAGTAGAGGGACTGATTGGACATATATGATCGGGCTCCCGTGATTCCATATGATCATCATTCTTTATCGAACAACTCAATCATATGATCACTAGTTTCAGAGTCACACCACTATAAACCTGAAACTGAACTCCCAATTATATACCGTATTACGTAAGCCTGTGACGAGCTACTATCCAATGACCTTATCATATATGCAAAACCCTCATATGATATCCATGATCAGCCTTAGGTCAAAGTCCGTTTAATCCTACTGATCAGGCTATCTTAAAGTTCCATTATACTACCGAATCAAGAAAATGATTATTCATCATATATGCAGACGACCCAAGGCCTTGTCCATTTTCACATTCAGTATAATGCCTTTAAGAGGATACCTTTAACTCCTCAGAGTTATGATTCCGATATCTGCAAACAAACCCTTCATCGTATACAAGTCATGCACCCAACGAACCGGTCTATAAGCTTACTACCTCTGAGACGCTTTAGCCATTGGAACATCAAAGTACACAAGTCATATACATGAAGAAGTTCATTTACTCAGGATTAAGGTTATTACACAATGAACGTCAAAAGCAGATTGATCCACTCATAGCGGACTATGTAGATCAATCACGTTTTAGTCCCGGTCTACTATGTCCCCACCAAGCAACATATCCATGTCTCTACTTGGGAGTCCAGCTCCAGACAGTCAAGACAAACCGTCCCCTCTAAGGCTTTAGACAACATAATAGTCTTAACATGAGTTAGATGCTCGGTCTAACCCCATAGACTACAGACCATAGTTTAGACTGCTAACTTTAGAACATTGTCTTCTCGCATACAAAAGTCCATTGCATGCAACGTTCTAACAGTTTTAACACAAGCAGTCAGTGAGCCATATTTGCTTACATTTACTTTAACATGTAAATAGGACGAGGACAGATAGCAATGTAATGAATAACCTCTATGTATAATTTTATTATCCAGTTCAAAATGAATATATCAAAATGTCTCTAATACTTAGGGCATTTCCTAACAATCTCCCACTTGCCCTAAGCCAGTAGATGTGCCATGTTATGCATCCCCATCTCCTCTACATGCCTCTCAAAGCTTCTAGCCACCAAAGTCTTAGTAAAGGGATCAGCGATGTTGTCCTCGGACGCGATCTTACGTACATCCACTTGTCCTGTCTCCACATGCCCTCTAATAATATGATATCTCCGATCGATGTGCTTGGTTCTCTTGTGGTGCCGAGATTCCCTTGTGTTGGCAATAACCCCTGTATTATCACAGTAAAGTGTGATAGGCTTGTCAACACCCGGAATGACCTCAAGGTCTCTAAAGAACTTGCGGAGCCAAACCGCTTCTTTAGATGCCTCAGCCGCAGTCACATACTCAGCCTCCATAGTAGAGTCAGCTGTGCAGCCCTGCTTCACGCTCCTCCACACAATGGTGCCTCCTCCGAGTAAAAACACTGATCCAGATGTCGATTTCCTCGAATCCTTACAAGTCTGGAAGTCTGAGTCCGTGTATCCTACGAGTGTTAGGTCCCCTCCAGAATACACTAGCATATAATCCCTCGTTCTCTTAAGATACTTGAGAATATGCTTTACTGCTTGCCAGTGCTTGGTTCCAGGATTCGCTTGATATCGACTCACCATACCTACTGCAAAACATATGTCCGGGCGAGTGCAAAGCATAGCGTACGTAAGGCTACCCACAGCGGATGCATAAGGGACCTTACTCATACGCTCTCTTTCTTCCGATGTCTTGGGACAGTCATCCAATGAAAGAGTTAGACCGGCAATAGAAGGTTGTGAGCCTTTCTTTGCCTCTAGCATTGCATATTTGTCAATTATTTTATCTATGTATGAAGCTTGGGATAACGCTATCATTTTGTTCTTTCGATCTCTGAAGAGATGAATGCCTAGAACATAATTAGCTTCTCCCAAGTCCTTCATGTCAAACTGTTGGTGTAACCAAAGCTTGACCAATGATAAGTTCCCTACATCATTCCCAATGAGTAGTATATCATCGATATAGAGTATCAGAAAGACCACTTTTCCATCCTTAATACGTTTATAAACACAGGGTTCATCAACGTTCTGCTCAAAACCAAATGTCTTAATCGCTTGATCAAACCTCTGGTTCCATGAGCGGGATGCCTGCTTTAATCCATAAATGGATCTAAGCAACTTGCAGACTTTCCTTTCTTGGCCTTTCGCTACGAACCCTTCGGGCTGTATCATATAGATACACTCTTCAAGATGGCCATTCAAGAATGCCGTCTTGACATCCATTTGCCAGATCTCGTAATCGAGAGCCGCAGCAATGGACAGAAGAATACGGATAGACTTCAGCATAGCAACAGGTGAAAAGGTTTCCTCGTAATCGATTCCAGCCTTTTGCGTGTATCCCTTTGCAACTAGTCTAGCTTTGAAAGTTTCCACTCTCCTTTCCGTATCCTTCTTTCTTTTATAGACCCATTTGCATCCAATGGGTTTTATCCCATCCGGCAAATCTAAAAGTTCCCAAACAGAGTTGGATTTCATAGAATCCATCTCATTGTTCATAGCCTGTTTCCAAGATTTAGAATCAACATCATTTATAGCTTCATCATATGTGACCGGATCTTCCTCATGCTCATGAGCCTCGACCTGGTATACCTTGGCATCATACATGAAGAAATTAGGTTTCTTCGAAACCCTCCCACTACGACAAGGCACCCTAATTTGTTGATCGTCTGCAGGTCTTTCACTGGAACTCAGACTTGCGTCCAAGATCGAAATCTGTGGAGCAGTTCTTTCACCCGATAACTCCTCTAGCACCACTTTACTTCGAGGCTTAAAGTCATTCATGTGACTTTCCTCCAAGAATGTCGCATGGGTTGAGACAATGACTTTTTGTTCCTTCGGGTTATAGAACAGACCTCCTTTTGTTCCTTTTGGATACCCTACAAACATGCACAATTCTGATCTTGGTTCCAACTTTTTCGCATCCCCATCCAGTACATGTGCCGGGCAGCCCCATATTCTCATATGTCCAAGGGAGGGCTTCCTGCCACGCCACAATTCATACGGAGTTCTGGGAATTGATTTGCTCGGAACCTGGTTCAGAATATAGCACGCCGTTTGTAAAGCATATCCCCAAAATGATAGTGGCAGCATTGAATAACTCATCATGGACCGTACCATATCCAACAAGGTCCTGTTTCTCCTTTCGGCTACACCATTCTGTTGTGGAGTACCAGGTGCAGTCAATTGGGATAAAATCCCGTTCTCTACAAGATGTCCTAGAAATTCATCGGAGAGATATTCGCCACCTCGATTAGATCGAAGTGTCTTTATGGATTTATCCAATTGCTTTTCCACTTCCGCACGATACTCTTTGAACTTGTCAAAGGTTTCGCTCTTACGGTGCATCAGATACACATATCCATACCTCGATTAATCATCTATAAAAGAGACATAATACTCGAACCCTCCTCGTGCTGTGACGTTCATGGGGCCACATACGTCAGTGTGCACAATTTCTAAGAGCTCCTGAACCCTTGTACCCTTAGCTCCAAAAGACCTCTTAGTCATTTTACCCTCTAGACAAGACTCACATTGGGGAAGTCGTACCTCCTCCAGAGATTCTAGAGGACCGTCTTTCACCAATCTTTGAATCCTATCCTGATTAATATGACCAAGTCTTAAATGCCAAAGATACCCCTTGTTAGAGTGAGAAACTTTCAACCTTTTAGAGTTATCAATTAATTCAGTGTCAAGCCGTGAGTACATCTTTGGTTTGATCAAATATAGGTTTCCATCCATCCATCCAGAACAGATAAAAGACTTATTTCTACGAATATCAACTCTTTTGCTAAAAGAAACTGAATAAGAATCCTTTATTAAACAAGCTACCGATATAAGGTTCCTCCTTAAAATTAGGAACATAAAAACAGTCTTTCAATAAAATAAACCTAAATTGATCAAAATAAAGATAAACATCTCCCACTGCTTCAGCCACCACAAAGCTACCATCTCCAGTCCGCAACGAGAGGCTCCTATCATGTAGACTTCTCGTTTCCACGAACCCCTGCATAGAAACACAAACATGAGTAGTGGCACCCGAATCAATGACCCAAGTGTCTTTAGATTCTTCCACCAAACACGCTTCCAGGTAATAAAGTTCCTTACCTTCCTTGCCCTTGGCGGCTAGGAATTCCCGGCAAGCCTTCTTGAAGTGACCTACCTTCCCACAATGGAAGCATTTGGACTTTTTAGAGTCCTTTGGCTTCTTGTTCTTCTTCTTCTTCTTCCGGTCCGAGACAGGAGGATTAGAAGAACTAGAAGCCACTTGCTTCTTATTTGGCCTCTTCCTCTTCCGTGAGGGATTGGAAGATTCCGCCAAATTGACCTCTCCTTTAGGTCGGACCACATCCTCATCCCTGATCATCCGCTCATAAGCCTGTAGTTGCTTCATGAGCTCGGTTAGTCCTAACTCCTTTGTCGCCAGATTGTATGCGGCCTTAGACCCCACAAAATCTTTAGACAGAGTCTTGAACACCATCTAGATCTGGGTGTTGTAGTCTAACTCAACATCATTCTCGGCAGCCTCAGCGAAGAATCCCATTAGAGTGATCATATGGTCCTTCACCGGAGTACCCGCCTTTTGCTTAGAGTTCATAATGCTGGTGATAGCGGACTGTCGAGCCAATTTTTCTTGGCCTCCAAACATGTCCTCCAGATTTTCCATGATCTCCCCAGCAACTTGATATGTCTCATGCTGCTTTTGTAAAGCACTCGTCATGCTAGCAAGGATGTAACATCGAGCTATTTCATTGGATTCTCTGCAACGATTATAGGCAACCGGGACCTCCTCAAGTGGTGTGTCAGGTTTGGGCCCAGGTGAGCATGGTTCGTCCAGTACGAACTTGTGTCTCTCGCAGCTGAGAACTATTAATAGATTTCTTTTCCAGTCTTTATAATTATCGCCATTCAGCTTATTTTCAGTAAGTATCGAAATGAGGGGTGTCGGTGACATTTTGAACTGAAATAAAATTATACTAGACATCATTACAAAGCCCAAGCAAATATACAGATAATTTAGCAAATAAAACATACAAGTATGCTCCTACATGAAACTTGAAAAACATGTAGCATTGCAACGGTAATTCTCAGCACCTATTGCCCCAAGCCACTGAGGGGTGGTCATGAGAACAAATAGCCGGAACATGGACCCCGTCCAATTAATATATGTTGCCTTAAATCCTCCAAGGTTAAGACATATATTAATAACCGCTTATTTGGCCACCAGTTTAGTTAACAGAGCTTCTAGGGAAGGTTAATAACTAAACGAGTCTTGAGTGTATAACCATTGTTTACGTAGCTCGATCCACGTCCTACCAAGCCACCGAGGGGTGGTAATGAATAGGATCGTACCCGAACACGTTTTCCACATAGGAGATCCAATCTAGTATACCGGCGGCGGTAAACACCTACCGAGGGGTGTGGTCAGGGCAGAACTGACGCGAGGCGTTACCATGCTTTCACATATGGATCAACAATGGAGGCCGTGGGTTTTGTTTGAAACCCTCTCCCACTCAATATTTTGAAAAACATGCAAGTTTTGACAAATTATGTATGATCAATATAGTATGAGCGGCACTCACCTATCCTATATGACATGTTATCAAATATGCATACAAAACATCCATCAATACATATTTATAGATCCATGACATGTCACAGAAAAAATAATTGACAGAACAACCAAGCTATGGTTCCATCCTAGAACAAAGAAAATAAAGATTACAAAATTCCATCCAAAGCATTCTTTGGGTCTTGAATTCTGTTCCATCTTCTTGTATCCATCTTTACGTAGCCTCTCCATTTATTTCTCATCCCAAGAATTATTTAAAATTTAAATATCCAAAAATTTAAATTTCAAATTCAAATTCCAAATTCGAATTTCAAATTTAAATTTCAAATTTAAATTTTAAACAATTTTAAACATCATGTGTAATAATATGTAATTTCAAAAAATTTGAAATTTTTTAATTACATATTTTTAAACATGATTTAAAATTAAATCTCAAATTTAAAAATCAAACTTTTCTGATTTTTGGACCGTCGGACCACCGCCCCTGTAGGCGGCAGCTGCCGTGGGCAGCCACCAACCCCGGAGGGGCTGGCAGCCCACGACCGCCCCATGTGCAGCCCTGCCGGGCTGTAGGCCAAGCCTGCAGCGCCAGGCTACATGTGACGCCCCGTGCCCTCAGCGGCCCGGACCGTCACTGTAAACTCTATTACTTGACTTGCTTCTTTAACTTTTACTTATACTTCTTCTTTAAAACCGATACTTAAACTTGCTGAATTTAATACCATAAATTTAGAGGGAAATTTTTTTTTTTTTATATACGCGTACGTATTTACTATTCATGTACGCATACTATTAAAATGCGGAGTTTGAAAAACATAAGGATTTCAATTATACATACACAATTATATACTTGTTTATCTGATTACTATTCACCAGATACTATTTAAATATACTACTAGTACATATACTGTTTACTGTTCCAAAATACCGTTTAACCTTTACTATTCAAAATACTATATAACTGTCACCATTCAAAATATTATTTACTCATACTGTGCGGAAGAATACTCGCGGTGTATCCATAACCTCATCCTCACATCCACCTCCGCCACCATCATCGTCCCTTGATGTTTACGCTATAGGATGCTTACCTACAGCATGAACACACTCCGTGAGCTTTACGCCCAGTAAGTACAACATGTTAACCGCAAAACATGTTTAAAACATAGCACATACGTAAAATCATAGGCATGACATATATCACTTAATAAATCACATACCATATAAGCATATCATATATCAGCTCACATATCATGTCATCACATAACATGTCATAACAGTGAATATAAAACTTCACATACTTTATGCATGACAGAAGCATCGTGTACTGTATGCAATCTACTGAAAAAGAAAGCATAGCGAACTATAACTAATGCATGATCCGGTTATGTTCATTATGCTTCAAACTTTTCTTTTTCTCTTCTTGTCTATTTAGGGCCCATGTGTCAGTACCGTGTGTGCGCAGACCAACGGTAGCTCCCGAGGTCAACTAATGCCGAAGAGTCATCAACTGATACTCAACTTTTGGCCTTAACTTTCTTTAACTGGAAACCCCTTCGACTGAAGGAGCCGGTACGACACACCTATTTATTTCCATCTTGTTTAACTATTCTAGCCATACGCTTCTCTAAGCTGTCCCCAATCCTACGCGGTAGGGATCTATGGCTTCTATCTTGTTCTTTCATCAATCTACTCGATTGTGAAACTATATACTCTTATGTATGCTGTGCAGTATCGTGTGCAAGATACATACTTAAAATACTGGAAAAGCATCATTTTAAATTCATTTTATCCATGCTGTAGGCGGAGTTGTACTTACCTGTCATCAGACAGTTTATACTCTCGCTTTCGTCACAATACAGGTACCTCCCTGTAATCATAATACATTTCGTTAACATTTACTCTTAGGTCACTGTGGTCATTAGTGACTAATAAAAACTCTATCGTTAGTGATACCGATCCTTGTCGGTACTAATTGCCCTCTTCTTAAGAATTTGATTTTCTAATCATTGTTAATTAATTTATTTACCCAATAAATTAATTAACGTCGCTCTTAGGTCACTCTATCATTAGGAACTAATAAACTTATCGTTGTGTGGTACCGATGCCCATCGGTACCCAACTGCTCTACTTTGGGAAATTTGATATCTAATTTTTAATCGTGCTTGATTAATTTGTCTACTTGACAAATTAATCACTGTCTCTCCCTATCCCATTCCGACTTGGTCCTTGACTGGCTAACCGACCAGTCAACTGACTGAATACCTCTCGTATGACCATTTAGCCTGTCGGGTTACCATTACCGATGTAATCACCCCAAATTTTATACTTAGATCACCCCCGTCCCTCGGGTGGCACTATTCTGATCTAGGGGTCGTTTTCTTACATTTCGAGATTTCTAATTAGGCGGTTCACTAATCCTGTAAACGTCCGTCCTTCTTTCCTGGACCTAGGTCATCGAGGGGGCTCGGGTTTCCATCCCGATCACATTTTCAGCCCTCATTTCCTAAAATACCCCTTTGTGCCGTTTTAGAAATTTCGGCAGCATTTCCGCTTAATTTTTGGGTTTCCGGCGTTTAGGAAACGCCTCAAAACCATCTAACCTATTCTAACCTGCCACGTACTAAACCAGAGGCCTAATTTTTACGTAAAAGCTTCGCTTTTTACGTAAAAATATTCACATTTCCTCACATTCTCTTTTTCGACATTTCATCCCTTTTTCTTACAATTCCTCAAGTCCGTAAACCATAATTAATACATAATTATTTCCAACAATAAATTGAGGAATCAAGGGATCAAAACCACTACCAAAATCGTTCCCGCCGGCGGTCGGACGAACCGTTCGGTCTCGACCGCACAATCTTTGAATCGTCGTTCTTCACTTTTGAAACTCCGGTTTGCAAATCCGATGCCGCGGATGTGTCCGGAACGTCGAAAATAGGCCAACGGGCCATTCTTCAATTTTCGGTCTCCGGGTCGCCGTTGACCGGCGTTGACCGCCGTTGACCGGCGTTGACCACGTCGGCGATGGGAGTGGCGACCACCATCTTGAAGAGCTCGACGAGAGGAACCCATTGGTGGTGTCAATTTCACCAATCGAGGCTCCTATCACCGGAAATCGGCCCTCGAAAAGTTGGCGACGGCGGCGGTGTTAGATCTTCATTTTCCGGCGTTGTTGCCCAAAATTGATTTGGGGCTTTTGATCTACGTGTTGTTCTGAGCATTTTGACACCGACCTTGCAACTCAACTCCGCCGGAATAACGAGATCCGACGGCGGCGATGGCGACGGCGACGGCGACGGCGAACGTGGGCGGCGCGATCCGGCGGCTGTTGATGTGAAATGAAGCCTGGGTTTTGTTCTACTCTTCACCACGAATCCATTGGGACCGGAATCGTGGTATTTGGACGTCGGACGGTGGAGATACGGCGGTTTGAAAAATTCGGCCACCGGCGGCTTTGGACGGCGCGTGCGGCGTGCTCCGGCGTCGGTTCGGTCGACTCGGCCCACCGTTGGAATCAGCTCGTCGAGGGCTTTCCAATGGTGCCGGAGGTGTCAAAACGGAGGTCGGATTCGATGGTCGGTCACCGTTCATCCTTGGTGGTGTTGGGGGAGGAAATGGGATTTGGAAAAATTATGGGGGCTATTTTTCAATAGTCCCAAAATTTCGTCCTTTTATACTAATTTTTTGAAAAATTTTAATATAGGCTATACTGACTAATTTGGGCGTGCTGAACCCAAATATATCAGTTTTATCTTCATCCGAGGTCGTCTCGACCAGTTTCCCGATACTGCATGGTTCCCGGTCAAAAATTACTTTTTGTGCTCAAATGACTAATTTGAACATTCTGATTCCAAATATATCAGTTTTATATCAAGAAAAGGTCATCTTGACCAATTTCTTGATACTGTGGTTAGACCTACACTGTGTTGACACTGTGCACGCATAACGAGGCGTTTTCGCGTGAAATTTCAAACACAGTCTCTCTTGACTAATTTGGACGTGCTGATTTCAAATTTATCAGTTTTACGTCCATCTACGGTCTTCTAGACCAGTTTTCGAGATCTGTATGACCCCGTCTCGAAAAACGTGTCAGGTGCCCGATTGACTAATTTGGGCGTCCTGAGTCTAAATATATCAGTTTCGGGGTGAGAAAAGGTCGTCTTGACCCTCATCCCGATACTGCGTATCTTTTAAACAAAATCTACATTTTGTGCTCAAATGACCAGATTGAGCCTGCTGACTATTAATATATCAGTTTTATGCCAGATTAAGGCCGTCTTGGCCACTAACCTGACACTGCGTTTCTCACTATCCATTAATCACTATTCACTATTCTCTATTTGACTGACTAATCTGAGCGTTCTGACTTTGATTTTGTCAGTCTATGGGCGAGAAGAGGTCATCTAGACCACTTTTCTCGATACTGTACATCTATTAGGGCAATTATCACTGCTGCGCTCAGATGACCAGTCTGAGCGTACTGATGACTAGCTCATCAGTTCTGTATCATGAAATGGTCGTCTAGACCGGTTTCTTGATATTGCGTGTCTCAACGCATACTCACATAATAGGGTGGACCGATTTCACTGTCGGTTGCCCCTTTCACTGCATGAATAGTAATTAAACGTTTCTATTCTCATTTAATTCATTCAACTGAAAAACACACTGTGTTTATTAACTTAATTACATCATTACATAGTAATTAAGTTTCATAATTCATGAGAGTCATTACAGTGGCTCTCGGCTAATTACACAGCCTTCTACACGGACTCTTACACGTGCGTGTGCAACACAACACAGGCATGTACATTTCGAACATGGGCGTGTACTAGTTGAGACTACTCAACACGGCCATGTCTTTGAAACACATTCATCTATCTGAGCGATACACAGCCTCTTACACGGTCGTGTACTTGACCATGTTTCTTAAATTTGCTAAAGGACATTAAATTATGTCCATTTTATTCCTTAATGACTTATTACATGGTAAGTAGGTGCCATGAAAATGGCGGTCATTACACTACATGCCCAGGCTAGGCGCAGCAGCCGGCAGGCTGCAGGCAGCGCCTGCAGCCAGAGGCTGCACGCCCAGGCTGCGGACAGCCTTGGGCAGGCCACGGCCACCCTTGGCTGCAGGCCAAGCCTGCGGCCGGGGTGGTGTGGGCCTGCTTAGGGACTGCCGCAGCCCCACCAAGGCCCGTCGGCCTATCCCGAGGGGTCGTGTCTCGATTTTCGTGCCATATTCCAATTTACCTATTAGGATCTCCAAAAATTAATTTGAATCCCAATTAAATTGAAATTTTCCATACAATTAAAATTTCAATCTTTAAATCAAATTTAACTTTTGGGAAAATAAATTACGGTCTTCAATCTTCAATCTCCTCCAAGAATAATTACATAAAATTTCCTGAACCGTTTCCGGTGTACAAATATTCTAACCACAAAAATTCTAAGAGACAAAAATTAAAATCCATGGGAAAATTACAGTGTTAATAAACTGCTCCCATGGTTACATAAAAAATCCTATATACAATTTTTCTAAATTCTAAGGAACCATAACTGGTATAAACAAGCATGCTTATAATAATTCAGAAAATTAAAATAACCACATACTTTATACATAATCCATGATAACAACATAAAGGAACCCTAGAATGCCACTCTCTAAATATCAAATCCATACATAAATAAAAAGACTAAGTAATTGTCTAATTTATGTACATGGCATAGTCATGAGATGGCTCTGATACCAATTGTAGGAAAATAAATCGGTAAAAACGTATCAGAGTGGCGCAGCGGAACAATAAAAATTTTTAGATTGTCAAATATCTCATGATGCCATATACAATAAACCAACAACAATTAAAACTCATACCTCAAGGATGCCAATCTTGCAGGAGGAGAATGACCAGAGGCTTCAACCAACTAGCCTTCTCTACTATTCTCCAATTCCTGAATGGCTGAGTATGTGGGCACTCTGAACCTCGATCGGTATGCTAGCATTGCTAGTCTTCTTCCGACCACCCAGATCTCTAAAGAACTTTATTGTCACGATGAGCTGTGCAACAATAAGCCTGCTCACCTGAGAGTCTGTGGTCTGAGAGAACTGGAGTGGCAGGACCTCCATTTATAGACCTGCATGAGGTGATTCTCTGAATTCGAATTAGACTAGGAAAAGATTTTCTCCCTTATCCATAACCAAAAAATCTGAATTTTCCAAGGGAGAATCTCCACAATTAAATTTGGTTTTCTTAGGATAAATCCAATCCAAATCTAAACAAGATTTTAACTAGAATTTTATTCCCCTTTTTCAACCAAAAAATCTGAAATTTCTAGGAGAAAATCTTCTCCAAATTTTCGGCCACTTTTAGGATAAGGAAGAATCAAAATTCCACTAGGATTTTCAAGCTTGAATCTTATCTCAACCTTATCCAAAAATAACCGAATTTCCTAAGAGAGATTCTCCAAATTTTCGGCCACCTTTCAGGGAAGGAGAGAATCCAATTCAACTAGAATTGAAGCTTGAATTTTCCCTTGAATCTTATACCCAAAATCCGAATTATTATCCTCAAAATTTTCGTCCACTTTTGTTGGGATTTGGATTCAAAATTCAAGTAGGATTCGAACAAGATTATCCTCTCCAAATCTAACTCAAATTCGAATTTCAAACCTTGTGGATTTTCCACAACAAATTCGAATTCTACTTGGACTGTGATTCAAAATTTGAATTTCAAATTTCAAATTCAAATTTCAAATTCAAATTTCAAATTTCAAATTTCAAATTTAAATTTCAAATTCAAATTTCAAATTCGAATTTCAAATTCAAATTTCAAATTCAAATTTCGAATTCAAAATTCAAATTTCAAAATTCAAATTTCAAATTTCAAAATTCAAATTTCAAATTTCAAAATTCAAATTTCAAATTTCAAAATTCAAATTTCAAATTCCACAAAACGGCTGTGTTTCATATTTTTGTTCTCATGGATAATTTTCTACAACTCCAATCCAATCTCAAATAAAATCATGGCAACTTTATTTGGAGTTCGAATAATTGTGTACTCTATTATCCAAAACAAAATCTGAATCCAACCGAAGAGAATCTTGTCTACCATCCTAATCCTATGTCATCACCATCCATGCATGATAAACTAGCCAATAGCATACACAAATCAATTTGCCAAACGTTAAGGAATTATGTGGAGCTAGTAGAAAGACTGATTGGACATAGATGATCGGGCTCCCGTGATTCCATATGATCATCATTCTTTACCGAACAACTCAAACATATGATCACTAGTTTCAGAGTCACACCACTATAAACCTGAAACTGAACTCCCAATTATATACCGTATTACGTAAGCCTGTGACGAGCTATTATCCAATGACCTTGTCATATATGCAAAACCCTCATATGATATCCATGATCAGCCTTAGGTCAAAGTCCGTTTAATCCTACTGATCAGGCTATCTTAAAGTTCCATTATACTACCGAATCAAGAAAATGATTATTCATCATATGTGAATAAGAAGTCATCCGCCCAGCAGACGACCCAAGGCCTTGTCCATTTTCACATTCAGTATAATGCCTTTAAGAGGATACCTTTAACTCCTCAGAGCTATGATTCCGATATCTGCAAACAAACCCTTCATCGTATACAAGTCATGCACCCAACGAACCGGTCTATAAGCTTACTACCTCTGAGACGCTTTAGCCATTGGAACATCAAAGTACACAAGTCATATACATGAAGAAGTTCATTTACTCAGGATTAAGGTTATTGCACAATGAACGTCAAAAGCAGATTGATCCACTCATAGCGGACTACGTAGATCAATCACGCTTTAGTCCCGGTCTAATATGTCACCACCAAGCAACATATCCATGTCTCTACTTGGGAGTCCAGCTCCAGACAGTCAAGACAAACCGTCCCCTCTAAGGCTTTAGACAATATAATAGTCTTAACATAAGTTAGATGCTCGGACTAACCCCATAGACTACAGACCATAGTTTAGACTGCTAACTTTAGACCATTGTCTTCTCGCATACAAAAGTCCATTGCATGCAACGTTCTAACAGTTTTAACACAAGCAGTCAGTGAGCCATATTTTCTTACATTACTTTAACATGTAAATAGGACGAGGACAGATAGCAATGTAATGAATAACCTCTATGTATAATTTTATTATCCAGTTCAAAATGAATACATCAAAATGTCTCTAATACTTTGGGCATTTCCTAACACTAAACAGGTATAGTACTGTTTAAGTACTATTCATGCAGTGAAAGGGGTGACCGATAGTGAACTCGATCCACCCTGTTATGTGTATAAGTGTATGAAATATGCAGTATCAGGAAACTGGTCCAAATGACCATTTCCTAACACAAGATTGGTGAAGAACACTCAGACTGAATGTCTAAGCATAACAGCGATAGAAACCCTAGCGGGGTACAATACTGAGAAAATGGTCCAGATGACCTCTTCTCGCCTAAAAACTGACAAAATCGAAGTCAGAACGCTTAGATTAGTCAGTTAGAATAGAAAGTAGTGAATAGTGAAAAATGCAGTGTCAAGTTACTGGCCAAGACGGCCTTAACTTGACTTAAAATTGATATATTCACAGTCAGCAGGCCCAATTTGGTCAATTGGGCACAAATTGTGAATTTTTGTCAGAGAGATACGCAGTATCGGGAAGAGAGTCAAGACGACCTTATCTCGCCCTGAAACTGATATATTTAGACTCAGAACGCCCAAAATAGTCAATCGGGCACTGACACATTTTTCGAAGTGGGATTACACAGATCCTGAAAACTGATCTAGACAACCCTGGATGGACATAAGAATGATAAAATTGAAATCAACACGTTCGAATTAGTTAAGAGGGACTGTGTCTGAAATTTCACCCAGGAACGCCTCAGTTTGCGTGCGAAAGGACAGCAAAGTGTAGACATAATCACAGTATAGGAAATAAATAATAAATTGATATAGAATGGGCTCATAGATAGTATAAACCATCTAGAAATCATCAATGTAAAAATCAGATTTAGAAAATCTGATTTCCAGGTGAAAATTAGAATATTGTTGAAAAAGGATCGAAAATCGCAGTAGAAAACTGGAATGCGAAGAGAGAAACACAGATGAAATTTTTCTGGCCCAAAACCGTGTTCTCTAGCTAGAAAACTAGCTGGTTTTTAGCTGCTAAAAACCCCAAAAAGTGGCAAATAAAATATTGATTAGGTTATGACACAAAATATTAAACAAGCCACATTTCTCCATCACCATTCCATCACCATACACCATGCCATTTTTTTATTCTTCTCCTTTAAATTGCAATAGCACATTCGGTGGGAATGGGCTGAGAAGGGTAGGAATTTGTCCCCAATTAGCCTAAAGTTGGATTGATTAATCAAGCTTAAGTTGGTTAAGTGAGCTTAGGTTTTTTCTATAAAAGGGGTGAGCATAGCTTAGCTTTAGTTCCTTCATTTCACACTCTAAAAATTTCAACTCTCTCCCTCTCTTTCCTCTAGTTGCTGCCGACCCCTCTAAGTCACCCAAGCCTCCATTTTTCAAGCCATAAATCATACCAAAAATTTACCAAAAGCCAACCTCTTCAAGCTTGTGCTAGGTGACTTCAAATCCAAGTCAGTCTAAGTCTTTCAAGGGTAAGATTTCGAATCAATCTTTGTGGTTTGTAGATGTTGATTTGGTTTGATACTAAGAGAAATTGTTTTAGTATTTTGCTAGCACAAACCCACCCTTATTCCCTAGGTTTTCCATGGCCATTTTGGTCATCAAGGCTCGGTTCAAAACTGTGCTTAGTTCAAAGCACAAAGGTAATAACTACCTTTGGTGATTTAGTGATTTTAAGATTTTGATCAAGGCTATTTATGTGTCTTTGTTTACGCAAATGGTTTGTAATAAGTTTATTTTAAGCACTTAGCTTTTCATTTTTAAGTTTATATAGTTGTGGTTATGTTTACATTTATTTTATGAATGGTTGTGTGCAAATGAGAGCATGAACGTTTTTAGTGATTGGACACAATCTGTCCTTAAGAAAAAGCCATGGATTTTGGTTATTTTGACCACCATAAGGTTAGAATTTGGGATTTGATAAAACATATTGTTTTAAGGAAATTTCATTATGGTCGTTTTTACATCAAATAGCCTTTGGCAAAAAATGATACTATGATAGGTTTTTCTACTAGTTTTCACTTGGTGCCCAAAACTCGGAACAAAATCTGAACCCAGAAATTAGTCTCAGGCTTCATTAAAAATGGACCACTTAGAGTCCGAACCGGACTTCAGGCTCAACATAAAAGTTGTAGATCTCATCGAGACCTTGAGAATGACCTGTGTGTGTTTTAAAAATTTGGCCGATTTGGGCCTTAAACAGAGTTGTTTTCAAAATAACGTAAAACTGAGACTTTTACAAAAAAAAACTAGGCACATAGGCCACAGGTTTAGTAAGATTAGGGCCAGTTAGAGTTAGAATTTAGCTCTGAGGTGAACATGAGATTTGTTCATCTCGTCGAGCATGAAAATTTTCATTCGCCAAATTTACAAACAAAGTCATTTCGATCAAGTTTCAAAATAGTTTTCAAAATTAGTTCAAAAAGCACCTTTAAAATTCAACCTCAAAAATGTGTTTTAAAACTTTAAAATATAAACTTGGTTTTCACAAAAACGTCCCTCACCTTCCAACGGGCTAGTAAGGGGACGAATTCCAAACATGTAATTTTTCCAAGAATTTTATAAGTTAACCAAAATGATTTTCTTAAATAAACAAAACAGTGTGTGTAGCCCAGTAGGCTATCACACCCAACAAGCCTTAGCAGCCTGATAAGCAACTACACCAAACAAGCCATGGTGGCCCAGTGGACCACTACACCAAATAAGAAATAGTAACCTGGTAGGCTAACTAGTTACCAATATGCGAGGTAACCAGTCAGTTGACTGGTTGGCAACCAGTCAAGGATCGTGTTCTAAACAACACAGTGAGGGACGATGATTAATCTATCAAGAAGACAGTTAATCAAACAACGATAGGAGTTAGATGCCAAATCCCCAAAGTAGGCCAGTAGGGTACCGATGGGCTTCGGTACCACATCGAAACACAAGTAATAGTCAGTAACAGTATCAATGACTCAGCGAAGGTGCTGATAAGATACTTTATTGATGACAAGTGGTAAACTATAAGCTGATAGAGGTGTGAGTACGAGTACGCATTTGCTTGCAATTTAGGCAAGTACAGCTCCGCCTACAGCATGAACAAAATGTATTTAAGATGATGTTTTTACAATATGTTAAGTATATATGCCATGCACACATTGATGCACAGCATATTTAAGAGCATATAGTTTCACAATCAAGTAGATTGGTGAAATATCATGTTAGATGCCACACGTCCCTATCATGGAGGATTAGGGACAGCTTAGAGAAGCACGTGGCTAGAAAAGATAAACAAGATGAAAATTTATAGGCATGTTGTACTGGCCTTTTCAGTCGAAAGGGTTTTTAAGATAAGTTAAAGCAGAAAGTTGAGCATCTGTTGATGGCTCTCCGGCTTTTTAACCACAGGCGTTACCGATGGTCTGTGCACACACGATACTGACACATGGGCCTTAAATAGACAAGAAGAAAAAGAAAAGAGAAGTTTGAAGTATAAATGAACATAACCGGATCATGAATTAGTTATAGTTCACCATGCTTCTAGTTACAATAAAATGCATTTCAGTACACAATGTATTCCGTTATGCATAATGTATGTAAAGTTTTGTATTCAATGACATGTTACGTGATGATTTGTGATTTATTACATGGTATATGACATGCTTATGTGATTTTAAGTATGTACTATATTTAAACATGTTTTGCAGCTAACATGTTGTACTTAGTGGGCATAAAGCTCACGGAGTGTATTCATACTGTAGGTAAACATCCTATGGCTTAATCATCTATGGGCGATGACGGTAGCGGAGGTGGATATAAGGGGAGGTTGTGGACACACCGTGAGTATTCTTCCGCATAATTTTTGAGTAAATAGTACTTATAAACAGTAATCTTTAAATAGTATTTTTGAATAGTGATGGTTAAATAGTATTTTTAAATAGTAACCGTTAAGTGGTATTTTTAAATAGTAACTGATAAATAGTATATTTGAACAATAACCGTTAAATAGTATTTATGAATAGTAACCATTAAACAGTATTTTTGTATAGTAACTGTTAAGTGGTATTTTTGAATAGTAGTCATTAATAGTACACGTATGTGAATAGTTAATACGTACGTAGTCAAAAAAAATATCTCTAAAATTATGGTATCTAATTAAGTAACTTTAAATATCAATTGCAAGAAAGCATAAGTATTATTTAAAGTAGCAAGTTTTTAGTGACGGTCCGGGCGACTGAGGACATAGGGCGCCACATTTCTTATCTGCAACATAAACACACATGATGAGCTTTACGCTTAGTAAGTACAACACTAAATCCGTAAAACTATCATTTAAAAACATATGCCATACTTTTAAGGCACATCAAGCTATCAACTATATCACAACTTCGAACATATCATGCGAACATAGCTTATAACTAGAAACATATCATGTAACTAAGAAGCATATTATAACTATAACTAGGGCATATTGTGAATTATGCATGAATCGATTATGTTCAAATTATGCTTCATTATGCATTATCTTTTCTTATCTGAAGGGCCTGGTGTCAGTATCACTGCGCGCGGATCATCGGATTCACCGTGATCATACTTTCTTTATAGGCCTTGCGCCTGTTATACTTTATGGACCTTGCACTCGTTATATCTTATGGGCCTTGACCCGTTATATATTCTGAGCCTCAACTCGTTATACTCTGTAAGCCTTGGTCCGTTATATTGACACCCTTATTCTTATTTACCCAAGTCTTGAGATCATGAGTCATGTCTGATATCATCATGCCATAAGCTCTACTAGGCTATCTACTAACCATGCATGATAGGGATATAAAGGCATCTAACTCATGCTATTCAATAATCTACATTATTATGAAACATCTTATATCATGTTATGCAACAATCATTCACGATTAGCATACATATCACAGAGTAAAACAATAATTTCAAACTCATTTTATTCATACCACAGGCAGAGTTGTACTTACCTGATCTATAGGCAATTTGTACCTCGTCTCGTTAAATTACAGGTTTCTACCTGTAACCATAATGCATTTTATTAATTATCCGCTCTCAAGCCACTACTGTCGTTAATGACCAATTAAATTCTATCGTTATATAGTACCGATCCCTATCGGTACTAAACTGCTCTCTTTTAAGAGTTCGACAACTACCTTTTAATCGTGGTTAATTAATTTATTTACCCAATAAATTAATTAACATCTCTCTCTCTCTCTCTTCTTATCTCAATTTTGATTGGTTAACCGACTAATCAACTAACCAATTACCTTGTATATTGATTTTATAGCCAATCAGGCTACCTCTACTGATTTGAAAAATCGTTATGGAAAACGTCCTGTGTTTTTTTTTTTCTTTGTGAAATACCTTTCCTTAGGATTTAAACACAATCCCCTTTTTTACCCCATTGGAAGGTAAGGGTGGTTACTTTAAACTCTTTTCTCATTTTAAAGAACACATTTTGGTGTTTACTTGAAAGGTGGTTTTTGAACCCTTTTTTGAAAAACTGTGTAGAACTTGCTTAAAACGATCGAGTTTGTGAAATCGACAAACATGACATTTTTAGTCCTCAATGAGATGAATAACTTTCATGTTCAACTCAGAGCTCGGTTCAAATTTTATTGAGTCCTAACCACTACAAACCCGTGGCTAAAAACTGTCCCAGTTTTTGAAAATTTCCAATTTTTTGGTTAATTAAAAATCACTCTGTTTAAGGCCTTAAATGGCCAAATTTTGAAACTTATACAAGCCATCTTTTAGTTTTTAGACGTGATCTACATTTTTTATGTTGAGCCCGAGACTCGGTTCGGACTCTAAGTTACTCGTTTTTAGAAAAATCCGAGACTGCTCCGCTCCCCGTTCCCAGGTTTCCAGTCCCAGTTTTGACCTCTAATCAAAAATCAACCCGAAAACCTATCTTAACATCATTTTTGGCAAAGGTTATTTCATGCATAAATGTCCATAACAAAATTTCCTAGAATTTTTGTGTTTCGCAAAAACTCAAAATCTATCCATAACATGCTCAAAACTTAGCAAAACTGTGGCTAAAAATCTAGGATAGTTTTATTTCTAACCAAACCCTAAAATGTTCATGGCATCCGCAAACCATAAAAAACTTAAACCATAACCACACAACCACATAATCACAAAAAAATACATGCTCAAGGCTTAAAATAAACTTATTACAACCCATTGCTCAAAATACATAGTAAATCTCCTTGATATCGAAACTTAATAAAGGACAAAAACCTCAAAGGGATGGGTTCTAAAATTGTTACCTTAGCGTGCTTTGCACAAACTAAACAAAACTTGTGACTAAAAATTTGTGTGGATCAAGGGTGAAAAAGAGGTCAGCTTGGGCTGAGAATGTGACAACCGGGAAATTCAGGCAATTCTCGGATGAAAATGTACAAATGTATGTATATAACAATTTGTACTATTTAAAGAGTGAAATAAATGTATTTATATTGTTTAGAATATATGAAAATGTTCTAACAATATTGACGAGTAAGAATTCAGTGTTAGAAAAATTCACTGAGTTGAAACGGGTGAAACGGTGCAAAACCGGCATTGAAAACTCTAACCGGAGCAATAAAAGACGGTAAACTTCCGGGATTGATTTTAATCAAACGAAAGCAGTTTAAATTGATCCGACTGCACAGGAGACCTCAGGAACACGCCGGGACGATTTCAGGAAAATTTCGGCTCGAACCGGTATCGGTCAAAAAGTAGTCGAATTAATGTGAATAGTGAAAGTCAAAGTCAACTTTTGCTTTAGCATTTATGACATCATAAATCCATTTAATAAATGGAAAGAAAATGATGATTAGTAGCATTAATGGCCATGATTCATTTGCTTTTTTGATCTAAAGGCCAAGATTTGGCCAAAAATACACCTTTTTAATTTTTGAAAATTATGGAAAGAAATGGGTTGAAAGATGTCTAATTCTCATTGGTGGAAGGCTAAATTAATTGGCCTTTGGTTTCATTAAGTCGGCAACTTAGTAACAAAGTGGCCGACACTTTGTTTCAAGCCAAAACCAAAAGAAATAAAATTTCTTCTAAGTGTTCATGGAGAATACGTGAGCCACCAAGGAGAATCAAGCAAATCTTCCAAGTTTTCTTCACAAAAGTGGTATCAAACACTTCATTGAAGGCAAAGGAAGCAAGAAAGCAAGGTAACCTTCTTTGGTTTGCATTTTTTCTTGGTTTTTCTTCAAGAAAACCATGGGATGAATAGTGAAAAAGATGGAAAATTTTTTGGTGGTTTTCAATGATTTGATGCTTGGGTTTTGTTAAGGGTGTAATAAGGAAGAAAACCATGTAATTTGTTTAAAGAAAAACCAAATTTTGGTTGGTTTTTCAAGGGTAAATCCGTGGGTTACCTTGAGTAACCAATGAGAAAAGTTTGTGGTTAATTGCTAATATGCTTTCAAAATTGAATTTTTGTGAAGAATAAAGCTTGTATTTCATTGTGGAAAGTTTTCAAAAAAAAAATTTTGGTATGCATTTTCATAAGGTGGCCGTGGGTTTTCCTAATGATTTGGAAGAAAATTTTCATGGTTTTATGTGGTATTTGGTTGATTGGAATTATGCATTTTAATATGCAAATGATGAATTTATAATAGAAAGAATGAAACAAAATTTTTTGGCATGTTTTCATTCTTTGGCCATGGGGTATAAGTGTGTAAAAACCCTAGGAAATTTGGTTGAAAATGCAAAGAAAATGGGCTTGAAAATGTGTTAAAAATGTGACATTTGAATGGCCTAAAGTTTGGTGAAAGTTTGACAAAAATTTGGTTTGGTTTGGTTGTGAAAACCGAAACCAAATTAAGGGTAAAATTATGAAAAAATTTTATTATGTGGGTGATAATGTGGAATTGGAATTTGTGAGCTTTTATGTAAAAATTTGGAAAACTTTTACATAAAATAGGCTTGTGGTATAGTACGTGGCAGGTACATACGGTTCGAGGCGTACCTAACGCCGGAAGCCTTAAAATTACGCCGAAATGCTGCAGAAATTTCGAAAACGGCATTCAGGGTAAAATGGGAATTTAAAATAAAAGTTAGGGCTGGGACGGAAACCCGAGTCCCTAACGGAAAAAAATTTTGAATAAAAAAAAAAAACAATTTAAGGGGTGGGTCATGAATAGTAACCCGTCCCCTTGAAAATGAAAAACGTGAGTGAAATTGAAAAAAAACCGACCCCGAGGGGGGCGTTTTTGAAAACGAAATAAAGGTCCGAGTCGGGAACGGAAAACCCGAGCCTCGGAGACCTAGGTCGGGAAAGTCTAGATGAATGTTTTAAATACTAGTGAAACGTCCATTTGAGACTCCGAAACGATAGAAAATCGCTAAACCGACGTAAGGGTCGGAATAGTACTTCCCGAGGGCCGGGAAAGCAAAAAGTGGAAATAAAATAGAAACGAACCCGGTAATAATTAGAAAAGAGTCAGAAAAGTTCCTGAAAGCCAAAAATGCAGTCTGGATCGAGAAAAATTCCATCAGGGGCAAAATTGTAATTTTGCCAAAATATAGGGGTAAAATCGTAATTTTGCCAAAGTACAAGGGTAAAATTTTAATTTTACAAAAGTTGAGAAAAAATGGGGAAAATGATAAATAAAGCCTAAAAAGTTATAAATAGGTTTTATTTAAGCTTTTTAATGAAAAATAAAAGCTATAAATGGAAATAAAAATTAACAGACAAAGTTTTGTCTGTAGGATCCAAAAATCGACCTACGAGGAAGGCGATCAAAGATTCAAGAGAGAGAAAGGGAACAGTCTGATAAGGTAAGTTCAGACATTTACCTGTCTGCAACATATAGTATTATTGTTGCTAACTTTGATGTACTAACTATAAGTTAGGTACATATGTGCTACGGGCACTATTATAGAGTAGAGAGAGAGACGTAATGTGCTACGGGCACTATAAGAATGGGACACATGGTTAATTGTGCTTCGGGCACTAGAGTGAGGTTAATAAAACTCACTCACCTAAAATTAAAATGTGAACCATTCCTAACCACGGGACAATGTGAAGTCACCGGGTTAGAATGTTAAAAAGTCGGTAATGAAACCACTATCTGGCGTACCAGCCTTCCGTACAGGGAGGTACTGTTTTTGCCTTCGGGGCTATGAAAATAAGGCTGTGGAGGTCAGTACTGATGTACCGCTCCCAGTCATATAAAATTTTGCCTTCGGGGCTATGAGATTAAGGCTGTGGAGGTCAGCACTAATGTACCGCTCCCAGTCATGCGCACTTAAATGGTACTGCCAACCTGAGCTCAAAACCAGAACATAATTAAAGATAATTACCTAAAACTGAAACTATGCCATAATTGAGCATAATACAGTTTAGTGAGAGCACTAACATCACGGTAGATGTACTAGTGTGATACAGTGTTGTGGTCAACCTTACTATTCACGTATGAATAGTAGTCGATGGGACTATTCACGATGAATAGTACTATTCATAGAAATTTTATTTCTTGCATGTTTGAACTTACTGAGCCTGTAGCTCACCATTTTTGCTAATGTTGCAGGTAAGCGACCAGTTCAGTAGCTTGTTTGACTGGATGCGGACGGGATGGCGCGTGTCAAATGGGATAGCTGGGCGAGGGATATGGTACTGCCAGAGTCTTCCCGCTGAGCGTTAAAGTGAAGGGAAAAAGGGAGAAACAGTCTTTTGTAATATCATATATTTTACGAAAGTACTGTAATATGTAAATTACTTTGCACTTGCCAACAAAGTAAATAGTGGGAAATGTTTTACATGATGTATAAAGAAAAAAAAAATTTTCCCCAAAAATGACTTGATTTAAATAGAGAGAGAGATAAGCCGGCGACCCATGAGAGTACAATCTATCGCAGTTAACGATAAAACTCAACTGTAATAGTATTGTATGATCTCTGCGAGGGGCGGGCCGCCACAGTTGGTATCAGAGCAGTGTGACCATATCCTGATTTGACACTTCGCGCATCCTGCACCGCTATCCAAGTAAGTAGTTTACTTAAGTTTAGTTAATTATTTTCTTATGTGAAAATAATTATTTTATAGGTAGCACGATGGTGGATTTGCATGATCGACCAGAGGGACGAGAACGACGTCCTAATGTTATGGAGAGACTGGATCAAATACAAGCTCTGCTAGAAGCTCAGATGCAAGAAAATGCTAATCTGAGGCGACGGGTAGAGGAGCTAGAACAGAGACAAGGCTCTGAGGATACCCAAGTAGAACAGGAAGCTGAGGTAGATCCAGTTATCACTCCAGCTGCGGTATATGAGAGAGCTCCGGAACCACAACCAGTATTAAACCTGGAACCCCTCTATGAAAGATTCAGGCGTATGAGGCCGCCAGAATTTAAAGGGTCTACAAATCCTTTAGAGGCTGAAGACTGGTTGTCATCATTGCAAGTGATCATGGAGTTCATGAACCTAACCGACCGAGAAAAGGTTGCATGTGCGTCTTTTGTGCTGAGAAAAGATGCTCGTTTTTGGTGGGACACTGTACGAATGAGAAGAGACGTGTCTACCATGAGCTGGGCAGAATTTCTGGAAGAATTTAACCAGAAATATTACGACCCTGCATCTCTGAGACAACAACAGAAAGAGTTTTCAGAATTGACGCAAGGAAACATGTCGGTAAGCGAAGTCTGCCGAAAGTTCGATCAGCTATCCCGTTTGTGCCCTTATGTAGTCCCTACTGAGAGGGAGAAAATACAGAAAATGATAGGGATATTCAGGCCAGAAATTGCGGCATTAGTGGATACTGGACAAGTACCACCTACTTCTGTAGCAGACTGTGTGAGTCGGGCCATCAGAGCTGAGTTTCATGTCGCCCGACAGAAAGAGGAAAGAGAAAAACACTGGGAGGCTAAGAAGAAGGAGAGGGCTTTGGTGAAGTCTACACAAGCTGGTCAATCAAGCAAGCCTAGTCAGAATGCTAAACCAAGCCAGGGCAATAGTCAAGGTTCCCAGCAAAACAAGAGGAAAGGTAATTTTTCTGGAAATCGCCAGGGCAATAATCGAAACCAACAGCAGAGAACAGCGGGTAATGCGGAATCCAATGTGCAAAATTGTCCTACATGCGGGAAGAGACATTCCGGGCAATGCAGATTTGGGCCACTTGTTTGCTATGAATGTGGAAAGGAAGGCCATTATGCCAGAAACTGTCCAAATAGACAGGGTGGACAAGGCACTTCCCAACAGTACCAGACGCGCCCACAAGCTCATTCCCTTCAGGCCAGAGTTGAAGAGTCACCAGTGAGGTCGCAACGCCAGGAGCGAATGTCACGTGCTGATGCTCGTGTGATGGCCTACAGCAAAGAGGATGCAGAGGCAGGAACATCGAACGTGGTGACAGGTCAGCTTCCTATCGCTAGTCATGTAGCCTCTATACTATTCGATTGCGGTGCTACGCATTCTTTTGTTTCCTATGCATTTGCTGACAAGATAGGACTTCCTAAGGACAATATGGGAAGGGTATTTAAGACAGCTTTACCTTTTGGGGAAGTATTGTTGTCCAATTACTGGTTACCCTATGTACCAGTATATGTGGCAAATAGGGAACTATATGCGGAGTTGATCGTAATGAAGATTGCGGATTACGATGTGATTCTAGGCATGGATTTTCTAGGGAAATACCAAGCTACGATCGACTGTCGAAATCGAAAAATAGTATTCCAACCCGAGGAAGAAGAGAGTTTCGAATACGTCGACACTTCTCACAAACCCAGGAAGATGATCATCAGTTCACTGAGAGCCAGCAAGCTGATAGCCAGTGGTTGCGTGGGATATCTAGCATATGTGGTGGACACTACAGAGGAACAGAAGCTTCAAGCTGAAGATGTTCCTGTGGTTCATGAGTTTCTTGACGTATTTCCGGAAGAGTTACCAGGGATACCGCCAGAATGAGAAATCTCGTTTGAAATTGAGTTGATGCCTGGAACAGCACCTATTTCCAAAGCACCATACCGCATGGCTCCAGTGGAGTTAAAGGAGCTGCAGGAGCAATTAAAGGAGCTTTTGGATAAAGAATTCATCAGGCCAAGTTTTTCTCCATGGGGTGCACCTGTGTTATTTGTCAAGAAAAAGGATGGAACATTCCGACTGTGCATTGATTATCGGGAATTGAATAAGGTTACGGTCAAAAATAGGTATCCGTTACCTAGAATTGATGACCTATTCGACCAGTTAAAAGGCGCAGCAGTATTTTCCAAGATCGATTTACGATCAGGATATCACCAGCTGAGAATCAAAGAGAGTGATATTCCTAAGACGGCGTTTAGGACTCGTTATGGGCACTACGAGTTTCTTGTGATGCCATTTGGATTAACAAATGCACCAGCAGCGTTCATGGACTTAATGAACAGAATTTTTAAAGAGTATTTGGATAAGTTTGTCATTGTGTTCATTGATGACATTCTTATATACTCGAAGAGTCATGAGGAACACAAGAAGCATCTGAGGATCGTGCTGAATACGATAAGGAAGCATCAACTGTATGCCAAATTCTCAAAATGTGAGTTTTGGCTGGACAGAGTACATTTCCTCGGACATGTTGTATCCCAGGAAGGTATTGCTGTAGATCCGACGAAGGTAGAGGCAATTAACCAGTGGCCTGCACCCAAGAGTGTAGAGGGATTCGCGCGATTAGCTGCACCTCTTACTGCTCTTACACGCAAGGAAAGGAAGTACGAGTGGACTATGGAATGCGAAAGAAGCTTTCAGGAGTTAAAGAGGCGACTGACAAGTGCACCAATCCTTACGCTTCCCACTGAAGGGGAGAAGTTTGTGATCTACAGTGATGCATCGAAAATAGGATTGGGAGCAGTCCTGATGCAAGACGGCAAGGTAATTGCCTATGCTTCGCGTCAATTAAAGGATCATGAAAGGAATTACCCTACGCATGACCTTGAACTTGCTGCAGTAGTGTTCGCACTCAAAATTTGGCGACACTATCTTTATGGAGCTCAATGTCAGATTTTCACTGATCACCAAAGTCTGAAGTATTTCTTCACGCAAAAGGAGCTCAATATGCGACAAAGGCGATGGTTGGAACTGGTGAAGGATTATGATTGTGAAATCCTATACCATCCAGGAAAGGCCAACCGTGTAGCGGATGCTCTAAGTAGAAAGTCTACCATATCGCACAAGCTACCAATAAACAGGCTTCCGAAGCCATTGCAGCAAGAGATAAATTCTTTGAACTTGGAGCTGATATCTGGAAGACTAGCTGCACTCCAAGTGGAATCATCGCTATTTGAGGATATAAAGGAAGCTCAGAGGCGAGAGCCAACCATGACAAGTTCTCAAGAAGGAATTTCCAAGGATGGAATGATCCTTTGTCAAGGAAGGATAAATGTTCCAACTGATGAGGAACTTAGAAGACGGATCATGTCAGAGGCCCATGAGACGCCCTATTCGGTTCATCCCGGAGCTAGCAAGATGTATCAGGACTTGAAGTTACAGTTCTGGTGGAAAGGGATGAAGAACGATATAGCGAAATTCGTGAGCAGATGCATGACCTGTCAGAGAATCAAAGCGGAACATAAACATCCAGCAGGAAGATTGGAACCGTTGGAGATTCCTGAATGGAAATGGGAACACATTACGATGGATTTTGTAGTGGGACTCCCAAAAACCCGAGAAGGTTATGATGCCATCTGGGTTATTGTGGATAGACTGACCAAGACGGCATGGTTTATAGCTGTCAAGATGACCTTTTCGTTAGAAAAGTTTGCTCAGCTGTACATAACTCATGTCGTCAGATTACATGGAGTACCAAAATCCATTGTATCAGATCGAGACGCACGGTTCACTTCGAATTTCTGGAAGTGTGTGCAAGAGGCCATGGGTACTGAATTGAGACTCAGTACGGCTTTTCATCCGCAAACAGACGGACAGTCAGAGCGGACAATTCAGACGTTAGAGGACATGCTTCGAGCTTGTGTTATGGAGTTTGTGGGAAATTGGAACGAGAAGTTACCATTAATTGAATTCTCGTACAATAATAGTTACCAAGCTTCTATAGGCATGGCACCTTACGAGGCTTTGTATGGACGGAAGTGCAGATCACCATTACACTGGTATGATTTGCGAGAGAAGCAGTTGCATAAGACGGATTTCATAAAAGAGACTTCCGATGCAGTTGCTAGAATTCAGCGTCAAATGAAAATTTCGCAAGGTCGACAAAAGAGTTACGCGGACAAAAGGCGGAGATCCTTGGAGTTTGAAGAAGGAGACTTCGTGTTTCTCAAGGTATCACCCATGAAGGGGATTATGCGTTTCGGTAAGAAGGGGAAACTGAGTCCAAGATACATTGGACCTTATGAAATTATCGAACGCATTGGAAGGGTCGCGTACAGGTTAGCGCTACCTCCGGAATTGTCGGCAGTGCATAATGTATTTCATGTGTCAATGCTGAGAAAATATATACCAGATCCGTCCCATGTGTTGAAGCATGAGCCTATTCAAATCCACGAGGATTTGACATATGAGGAATAACCTATTCAAGTACTGGCTCGTGAAGAGAAAGTACTGAGGAATAAGACAATCCCACTAGTGAAGATTTTATGGAAAAATCACAACATTGAAGAAGCTACGTGGGAACGAGAAGACGAGATGAGGACTTTATACCCCCATTTGTTCTAATTTTCGAGGACGAAAATTTTATAAGGTGGGGTGAATGTGACAACCGGGAAATTCAGGCAATTCTCGGATGAAAATGTACAAATGTATGTATATAACAATTTGTACTATTTAAAGAGTGAAATAAATGTATTTATATTGTTTAGAATATATGAAAATGTTCTAACAATACTGACGAGTAAGAATTCAGTGTTGGAAAAATTCACTGAGTTGAAACGGGTGAAACGGTGCAAAACCGGCATTGAAAACTCTAACCGGAGCAATAAAAGACGGTAAACTTCCGGGATTGATTTTGATCAAACGAAAGCAGTTTAAATTGATCCGACTGCACAGGAGACCTCAGGAACACGCCAGGACGATTTCAGGAAAATTTCGGCTCGAACCGGTATCGGTCAAAAAGTAGTCGAATTAATGTGAATAGTGAAAGTCAAAGTCAACTTTTGCTTTAGCATTTATGACATCATAAATCCATTTAATAAATGGAAAGAAAATGATGATTAGTAGCATTAATGGCCATGATTCATTTGCTTTTTTGATCTAAAGGCCAAGATTTGGCCAAAAATACACCTTTTTAATTTTTGAAAATTATGGAAAGAAATGGGTTGAAAGATGTCTAATTCTCATTGGTGGAAGGCTAAATTAATTGGCCTTTGGTTTCATTAAGTCGGCAACTTAGTAACAAAGTGGCCGACACTTTGTTTCAAGCCAAAACCAAAAGAAAGAAAATTTCTTCTAAGTGTTCATGGAGAATACGTGAGCCACCAAGGAGAATCAAGCAAATCTTCCAAGTTTTCTTCACAAAAGTGGTATCAAACACTTCATTGAAGGCAAAAGAAGCAAGAAAGCAAGGTAACCTTCTTTGGTTTGCATTTTTTCTTGGTTTTTCTTCAAGAAAACCATGGGATGAATAGTGAAAAAGATGGAAAATTTTTTGGTGGTTTTCAATGATTTGATGCTTGGGTTTTGTTAAGGGTGTAATAAGGAAGAAAACCATGTAATTTGTTTAAAGAAAAACCAAATTTTGGTTGGTTTTTCAAGGGTAAATCCGTGGTTTACCTTGAGTAACCAATGAGAAAAGTTTGTGGTTAATTGCTAATATGCTTTCAAAATTGAATTTTTGTGAAGAATAAAGCTTGTATTTCATTTTGGAAAGTTTGAAAAAAAAAATTTTGGTATGCATTTTCATAAGGTGGCCGTGGGTTTTCCTAATGATTTGGAAGAAAATTTTCATGGTTTTATGTGGTATTTGGTTGATTGGAATTATGCATTTTAATATGCAAATGATGAATTTATAATAGAAAGAATGAAACAAAATTTTTTGGCATGTTTTCATTCTTTGGCCATGGGGTATAAGTGTGTAAAAACCCTAGGAAATTTGGTTGAAAATGCAAAGAAAATGGGCTTGAAAATGTGTTAAAAATGTGACATTTGAATGGCCTAAAGTGTGGTGAAAGTTTGACAAAAATTTGGTTTGGTTTGGTTGTGAAAACCGAAACCAAATTAAGGGTAAAATTATGAAAAAATTTTATTATGTGGGTGATAATGTGGAATTGGAATTTGTGAGCTTTTATGTAAAAGTTTGGAAAACTTTTACATAAAATAGGCTTGTGGTATAGTACGTGGCAGGTACATACGGTTCGAGGCGTACCTAACGCCGGAAGCCTTAAAATTACGCCGAAATGCTGCAGAAATTTCGAAAACGGCATTCAGGGTAAAATGGGAATTTAAAATAAAAGATAGGGCTGGGACGGAAACCCGAGTCCCTAACGGAAAAAAATTTTGAATAAAAAAAAAAAAAAACAATTTAAGGGGTGGGTCGTGAATAGTAACCCGTCCCCTTGAAAATGAAAAACGTGAGTGAAATTGAAAAAAAACCGACCCCGAGGGGGGCGTTTTTGAAAACGAAATAAAGGTCCGAGTCGGGAACGGAAAACCCGAGCCTCGGAGACCTAGGTCGGGAAAGTCTAGATGAATGTTTTAAATACTAGTGAAACGTCCATTTGAGACTCCGAAACGATAGAAAATCGCTAAACCGACGTAAGGGTCGGAATAGTACTTCCCGAGGGCCGGGAAAGCAAAAAGTGGAAATAAAATAGAAACGAACCCGGTAATAATTAGAAAAGAGTCAGAAAAGTTCCTGAAAGCCAAAAATGCAGTCTGGATCGAGAAAAATTCCATCAGGGGCAAAATTGTAATTTTGCCAAAATATAGGTGTAAAATCGTAATTTTACCAAAGTACAGGGGTAAAATTTTAATTTTACAAAAGTTGAGAAAAAATGGGGAAAATGATAAATAAAGCCTAAAAAGTTATAAATAGGTTTTATTTAAGCTTTTTAATGAAAAATAAAAGCTATAAATGGAAATAAAAATTAACAGACAAAGTTTTGTCTGTAGGATCCAAAAATCGACCTACGAGGAAGGCGATCAAAGATTCAAGAGAGAGAAAGGGAACAGTCTGATAAGGTAAGTTCAGACATTTACCTGTCTGTAACATATAGTATTATTGTTGCTAACTTTGATGTACTAACTATAAGTTAGGTACATATGTGCTACGGGCACTATTATAGAGTAGAGAGAGAGACGTAATGTGCTACGGGCACTATAAGAATGGGACACATGGTTAATTATGCTTCGGGCACTAGAGCGAGGTTAATAAAACTCACTCACGTAAAATTAAAATGTGAACCATTCCTAACCACGGGACAATGTGAAGTCACCGGGTTAGAATGTTAAAAAGTCGGTAATGAAACCACTATCTGGCGTACCAGCCTTCCGTACAGGGAGGTACTGTTTTTGCCTTCGGGGCTATGAAAATAAGGCTGTGGAGGTCAGTACTGATGTACCGCTCCCAGTCATATAAAATTTTGCCTTCGGGGCTATGAGATTAAGGCTGTGGAGGTCAGCACTAATGTACCGCTCCCAGTCATGCGCACTTAAATGGTACTGCCAACCTGAGCTCAAAACCAGAACATAATTAAAGATAATTACCTAAAACTGAAACTATGCCATAATTGAGCATAATACAGTTTAGTGAGAGCACTAACATCACGGTAGATGTACTAGTGTGATACAGTGTTGTGGTCAACCTTACTATTCACGTATGAATAGTAGTCGATGGGACTATTCACGATGAATAGTACTATTCATAGAAATTTTATTTCTTGCATGTTTGAACTTACTGAGCCTGTAGCTCACCATTTTTGCTAATGTTGCAGGTAAGCGACCAGTTCAGTAGCTTGTTTGACTGGATGCGGACGGGATGGCGCGTGTCAAATGGGATAGCTGGGCGAGGGATATGGTACTGCCAGAGTCTTCCCGCTGAGCGTTAAAGTGAAGGGAAAAAGGGAGAAACAGTCTTTTGTAATATCATATATTTTACGAAAGTACTGTAATATGTAAATTACTTTGCACTTGCCAACAAAGTAAATAGTGGGAAATGTTTTACATGATGTATAAAGAAAAAAAAAATTTTCCCCAAAAATGACTTGATTTAAATAGAGAGAGAGATAAGCCGGCGACCCATGAGAGTACAATCTATCGTAGTTAACGATAAAGCTCAACTGTAATAGTATTGTATGATCTCTGCGAGGGGCGGGCCGCCACAGAGAAAAACATAGAAATTTCCTTTGTTCCCAAAGCTAAATAAACAACCAAAACTACAAAGGAAATGTTCTAACACTTTTACCTTAAGTGACCTCGAAGAATGGCTCTAACCAAGCAACAAACTAAGCATATTTGGGCTGAATTTTTGGTGTATTTTAGGGCTGTGGAGGTGTTGGCTGGGTAGAGGAAATAGAAGAAGAGAATTTGGTGTTTTGGCGGCTTTTGGTGTGCAAAAGAAAGAAAATGGTGCAAAAGGTCATGCACTATGATGACCCAAGAATTTCCTCATTTTCGAAAACCATATATATATTGTACATATATAATAATTTTATTGTTTAAAAATGTGAAATGCATGATTTAATATTGTTTAGAACGCAATAAATTATTCTAACAATGTTAAAGGGGGGGGAATTTGAGGATAGAAAATTTTACCGAACCGGAATAGGACAAACGATGCCCTTTCAGTATCGAAAAACCTAGAAGGTAACCTAAAGTAAACCAAAGTTAGCTAAAAGATGAAATACCTACGGCATTGATTTTTAGTCAAACGGATATGATTTAAGGCAAACCGATTGCACAGACGGTCCTAAGAACCCACCGGCGCGATTTTGATGAAATTTCATCCGGTTTAACTTTTGGTCAAACTTTGACCCTAAATTAATTAAGTGATGTCATCTATGATGTCACTTTATGATGTCATAATTAAAAATGGAAAATGAGTGGAAAGAATTAGGCAAATCCAAAGGTTTAGATTCAAAGTAATCTTGAATTAAAAGCTAAGATTTTGCCAAAATGGCATGTGGTAAAATTTAAGGAAATTTGGGATAAATTATGAGGATAAGGATGGTTAGGTGGGATAAAAATCAAAAAAAAAATTTAGTAAATTATGTTTTGACCCCGAAAAGTTGCTAAAAGGCCCCTAGAAATTTTGCAACTAAACCCCCCATCTTTTAGCTGCCATATAAGTCGGTTTCAAGCTTAAGAAACTAAGAAAATTTTTCAGCAAAAACACAGCCCTTTCAGCCCCTCGCTGCCGTGACTCCCCATCCCCCTTAGGCCAAGTTTTCTTCAAGGATTCTTACCCAAATTTCACCCCAAGCACAAGTAGACATTAGTTGTGAGGTAAGCTTTAAATTTCCAAGTTTTCTTTGAAATTTTTGAAGAGGGAATAGCAGATTTTTGGGATGAAATTTAAGTTTTTGTTATGTTGGTTTTAGTCTTAAGAAACTATGTTGTTATGTAATGAAAGAAAAGAAAGGAATAGACATTTGGAAAAAAAACAATGTTTGGTGGTGATTTTTAAAGTGAAAATCGTGTGAAAGCATGTGGAAAAATTGTTGAGTTCTTAAGTTGAAATCTTGACCGAATTATGTTTTGAGAGTTATGTTATTGATAAAAACCGTGGGGTGTTGTGAAGGAAATGAATAGAGTTGAGTTGATTCTTAGGATTTACATGAAAAATTTTATGTAAAAAGCTTATACTTCTTATGTAAAATTAGGCCTCTGGTTTAGTATGTGGTAGGTACCATGGTTTTGAGGCGTTACCTAAATGTCGGGAACCAAAAATTTAAGCAAAAATACGGCAAAAAATTTTAGAACGGCACGAATAGGTATTTTGGAAAATGAGGAGTAAAATAGGATTGAGGTTAAAAACTTGATTCCCTTGGTAATTTAGGTTGGAGAAAAAGATAACAGATGTTTTAAGGATGTTAGGAAATGTCCTAAACATTAGAGACATTTTGATGTATTTATTTTGAACTGGATAATAAAATTATATATAGAAATTATTCATTACATTACTATGTGTCCTCATTCTATTTACATGTTAAAGTAAATGTAAGCAAATATAACTCCCTGACTGCTTGTGTTAAAACTGTAGAACATTGCATGCAATGGACTTTTGTATGTTAAAAGACAATGTTCTAAAGGAAGCGGTCTAAACTAAGGTTTGTAGTCTATGGGGTTAGACCGAGCATCTAACTCATGTTAAGACTATTATGTTGTCTAAAGCCATGGTGGGGTCGGTTTGTCTTGACTGTCTGGAGCATAGACTCCCAACTAGAGACATGGATATGTTGCTTGGTGGTGACATATTAGACCGGGATTAAAGCGTGATTGATCTACGTAGTCCGCTATGAGTGGATCAATCTGCTTTTGATGTTCATTGTGTAGTAACCTTAATCCTGAGTGAATGAACTACTTCATGTATATGACTTGTGTACTTTAATGTTCCAATGGCTAAAGCGTCTCAGAGATAGTAAGCTTATAGATCGGTTCGTTGGGTGCATGACTTGTATACGATAAAGGGTTTGTTTACAGATATCGGAATCATAACTCTAATAAGGAGTTAAGAGTATCTTTTTAAAGGTATTATACTGGATGTGAAAATGGACAAGGCCTTACGTCGTCTGCTGGGCGGATGACTTCTTATTCACATATGGTGAAAAATCATTTTCTTATTCGGTAGTATAATGGAACTTTAAGATAGCCTGATCAGTAAGATTAAATGGACTTTGACTTAAGGCTGATTATGGATATCATATGAGGGTTCTGCATGCATGACAAGGTCATTAGACGATAGCTTGTCACAGGCTTACGTAATACGGTATATAATTGGGAGTTCAGTTTTCGGTTTATATTGGTGTGATTCTAAAATTAGTGATCATACGATTGAGTTGTTCGGTAAAGAATAATGATCATATGGATTCACGGGAGCCTGATTATATATGTCCAATTGGTCCCTCTACTAGCTTCACATAATTCCTTAACGATTGGCAAATTGATTTAAGTATGCTATTGGCTAGTTGATTATGTAAGGATGGTGTTGACATAGGATTAGGATGATGGACAAGATTCTCTCCGGTTGAATTCAGATTTTGTTTTGGATAATAGAGTACACAATTATTCGAACTCCAAATAAAGTTGCCATGATTTTATTTGAGATTGGATTGGAGTTGTAGAAAATTATCCAGGAGAACAAGAATTTAAAATACAACTTTTTGTGGATTTTGAAATTTGAAATTTGAATTTTGAAATTTGAAATTTGAAATTTAAATTTTGAATTTGAAATTTGAATATGAAATTTAAATTTGAAATTCGAATTTGACATTTGAATTTGAAATTTGAATTTGAAATTTGAATTCGAAATTTAAATTTGAAATTTGAATTTGAATTTTGAATTTTGAAATTTGGACTTTGAAGTTTGAAATTCAAATTTTGAATCACAGTCCTTATAGGATTTGAATTTATGTGGATAAATCCACAAAAAGGAAAATTTGAATTTGAGTTGGATTTGGAGAAGAAGATCTTGTTTGAATCCTACTTGAATTTTGAATCCCAATCCTAACTAATTTGGTCGAAAATTTTGAGGAATATCCTCGTGGAATTTTTGGATTTTTTGTGGATAAGATTCAGGGAAAATTTCAAGTTTCAATTCCAGTTGAATTCAGATTCTCTTATCCCTGAAAGTGGCCGAAATTTTGAGGGTAAATCTCAAAGAGATTTTCGGTTATTTATGGATAAGGATGAGATAAAATTTAAACTTGAAAATCCTAATTGGATTTTGATTCTCCTCACACTTTAATGACCGAATCTAGTCATGTTTTTGGCACAAAGGGGAATCAATTTTTATGAGGGAATGAGGAGATAAAATTTTAGTTAAAATCCTATTTGAATTTTGAATGAAAAATCCATAAAGTGGCTGAATTCATTATGGTTGGATAAGGCCAAGAAAATTCAAATTTTTTGGTTGAGGATAAGGGAGAAAATCTTTTCCTAATCCAATTAGAATTCAGAGGATCACCTAATGCAAGTCTATAAATAGAGGTCCTGCCACTCCAGTTCTCTTAAACCACAGACTCTCAAGTGAGCAGGCTTAATGTTGCATAACTCACCGTGACAATAAGTTCTTTAGGGATCTGGGTGGTCGGAAGAAGACTAGCAGTGCTAGCATACCGATCGAGGTTTAGAGTGCTCACACACTCAGCCATTCGAGAATTGGAGAATAGTAGAGAAGGCTAGTTAGTTGAAGCCCTCCGATCATTCTCTTCCTGCAGATTGGTGTCCTTGCGGTATGAGTTTAAATTATTGTTGGTTTATTATATATGGCATCATGGGATATTTAACGATCTTGAAAAATTTTTATTGTTCTGCTACGCCACTCTGATACGTTTTTTCCTATTTATATCCTACAATTGGTATCAGAGCCATCTCATGACTATGCCATGTACATAAATTAGACAATTAATTAGTCTTTTTATTTATGTATGGATTTGATATTTAGAGAGTGGCATTCTAGGATTGCTTTATGTTGTTATCATGTATTATGTATGCAGTATGTGGTTATTTTAATTTTTAAATTATTATAAGCATACTTATTTTTGCCGGTTATGATTCCTTAGAATTTAGAAAATTGTATCTAGGAATTTTTATGTAACCATGGGAGCAGTTTATTAACACTGTAATTTGCCCATGGATTTTAATTTTTTGTCTTTTAGAATTATTATTAGAATTTTTGAATACCAAAAATGGTTTATGAAATTTTATGTAATTATTCTTGGAGGAGATTGAAGTTTGAAGACCATAATTTATTTTTTCCAAAAGTTAAATTTAATTTAAAGGTTGAAATTTTGATTGTGTGGAAAATTTCAATTTAATTAGGATTCAAATTAATTTTTGGAGATCCTAATGGGTAAATTGAAATATGGCATGGAAATCGAGGACCAACCCCTCGGGATGGACCACCAGCCGTGATGGGGCTGCAGCCCCTGCCCGAGGGCAGGATGGGGCTGCGGCAGCCCCTGCCCATGGCTGCACCACCCACGGCCACAGGCTCTATCTACAGTTGAGGGTGGCTGTGGCACACCGAGGGCTGGCCACCGCCCATGGCTGCAGGCGACGCCTGCACCCACCTAGGCGTGCAGCCTGGGGCTACAGGCTCGGCCTACAGCCCAGCAGGGCTGCACATGGTGCGGTCGTGGGCTGCCAGTCCCCCGGAGGCTAGGGGCTACCCACGGTGGCTGCTGGCCTCCGGGGGCCGAGGGGCCGATGGATCGAAAATCGAAAAATTTTGATTTTTAAATCTGAGATTTAATTTTAAATCATGTTTAAAAATATGTAATTTTAAATTTTAAATTTTTGGAAATTACATATTATTACATAGGATATTTAAAATTGTTTAAAATTTGAATTTGAAATTTAAATTTGAAATTCGAATTTGGAATTCGAATTTGAAATTTAAATTTTGGGATTTAAATTTTAAATGACTCTTGGGATGAGAAATAAATGGAGAGGCTACATAAAGATGGATACAAGAAGACGGAACAAAATTCAAGACCTAAAGAATGCTTTGGATGGAATTTTGTAATCTTTATTTTCTTTGTTCTAGGATGGAACCATGACTTGGTTATTATTCTGTCAATTATTTTTTCTGTGATATGTCATGGATGTATAAATATGTATTGATGGATGCTTTATATGCATATTTGATAACATGTCATTTAGGATAGGTGAGTGCCGCTCATACTATATTGATCATACATATTTGTCAAAACTTGCATGTTTTTCAAAATATTGAGTGGAAAAGGGTTTCAAACAAAACCCATGGCCTCAATTGTTGATCCATATGTGAAAGCATAGTAACGCCTCGTGTCAGTTCTACCTTGACCACACCCCTCGGTAGGTGTTTACCGCCGCTGGTATACTAGGTTGGATCTCCTATGTGGAAAACGTGTTCGGGTACGATCCTATTCATGACCACCCCTCGGTGGCTTGGTAGGACGTGGATCGGTCTACGTAAATAACGGTTATACACTCAAAACTCGTTTAGTTATTAACCTTCCCTAGAAGCTCTGTTAACTAAACTGGTGGCCAAAATAAGCGGTTATTAATATATGTCTTAACCTTGGAGGATTTAAGGCAACATATATTAATTGGATGGGGTCCATGTTCCGGCTATTTGTCTCATGACCACCCCTCGGTGGCTTGGGGCAATAAGTGCTGAGAATTACCGTTGCAATGCTACATGGTTTTTTTTTCAAGTTTCATGTAGGAACATACTTGTATGTTTTATTTGCTAAATTAATTGTATATTTGCTTGGGTTTTGTAATGATGTCTAGTATAATTTTATTTCAATTCAAAATGTCACCGACACCCCTCATTTAAATACTTATTAAAAATAAGCTGAATGGCGATAATTATAAAGATTGGAAAAGAAATCTACTTATAGTTCTCAGCTGCGAGAGACACAAGTTCGTACTGGACGAACCATGCCCACCTGGGTCCAAACCTAACACACCACTTGAGGAGGTCCCGGTTGCCTATACTCGTTGGAGAGAATCCAATGAGATAGCTCGGTGCTACATACTTGCTAGCATGACAAGTGCTTTACAAAAGCAACATGAGACTTATCAAGTTGCTAGAGAGATCATGGAAAATCTGGAGGACATGTTCGGAGGCCAAGAAAAATTGACTCGACAGTCTGCTATCACCAGTATTATAAACTCCAGGCAAAAAGCGGGTACTCCGGTGAAGGACCATATGATCACTCTAATGGGATTCTTTGCTGAGGCTACCGAGAACGGTACTAAGTTGGACTACAACACCTAGATCAAAATGGTGTTTAAAACTCTGTTAAAAGATTTTGTGGGGTTTAAGGCCGCATATAATCTGGCAACAAGGGAGTTAGGACTCACCGAGCTCATGAAGTAACTCCAAGCTTATGAGCGGATGATCAAGGATAGGGATGCGGTCCAACCAAAAGGAGAGGCCAATTTGACAAACTCTTCCAAACCCTCACGGAAGAGGAAGAGGCCAAATCAGAAGCAAGTGGCTTTCAATTCTTCTAATCCTCCTGTCTCGGATGAGAAGAAGAAGAATAATAACAACAAGAATCCCAAGGACCCTAAAAAGTCCAAGTGCTTCCGTTGTGGGAAGGTAGGTCACTTCAAGAAAGCTTGTCGGGAATTCCTAACCACCAAGTGCAAGGAAGGTAAGGAACTTCACTATTTAGAAGCATGTTTGGTGGAAGAATCGAAAGACACTTGGGTCATTGATTCGGGTGCCACTAATCATGTTTGTGTTTCTATGTAGGGGTTCGTGGAAACGAGAAGTCTACATGATAGGAGCCTCTCGTTGCAGACTAGAGACGGTAGTTTGGTGGTAGCTGAGGCAGTGGGAGATTTTTACCTTTACTTTGATGAATTTAGGTTTATTTTATTAAAAGACTGTTTTTATATTCCTAATTTTAGAAGGAACCTTATATTGATAACTTGTTTAATAAAGGATTCTTATTCAGTTTCTTTTAGTAAAAGAGTTGATATTCGTAGAAATAAGTCTTTTATCTGTTCTGGATGGATGGATGGAAATCTATATTTGATCAAACCGAAGATGTACTCACTGCTTGACACCGAATTAATAGATAACTCTAAAAGGTAGAAAGTTTCTTACTCTAACAAGGCGTATCTTTGACATTTAAGATTTGGTCATATGAATCAGGATAGGATTCAAAGGTTGGTAAAAGACGGTGCTCTAGAATCTCTGGAAGAGGTACATCTTCCTCAATGTGAGTCTTGTCTTGAGGGTAAGATGACTAAGAAGTCTTTTGGAGCTAAGGGTACTAGGGCTCAAGAACTATTAGAAATTGTGCACACTGACATATGTGGCCCCATGAACGTCGTAGCATGAGGAGGGTTCGAGTATTATGTCTCTTTTATAGATGATTACTCGAAGTATGGATATGTGTACCTAATGCACTGCAAGAGCGAAACCTTTGATAAGTTCAAAGAGTATCGTGCGGAAATGGAAAAGCAATTAGGTAAATCCATAAAGACATTTCAATCTGATCGAGGTGGTGAATACCTCTCCGACGAATTTCTAGAGCATCTTGTAGAGAATGGGATATTATCCCAACTGACTGCACATGATACTCTATAACAAAATGGTGTAGCCAAAGGGAGAAACAGGACTTTATTGAATATGGTACGGTCCGTGATGAGTTATTCAATGCTACCATTATCATTTTGAGGATATGCATACAAACGGCGTGCTATATTCTAAACTAGGTTCCAAGCAAGTCAATTCCCAGGACTCCGTATGAATTGTGACGCAGCAGGATGCCCTCCCTTTGATATATCAGAATATGGGGTTGCCTGGCACATGTACTGGATGAGGATGCGAAGAAGTTGGAACCAAGAACAAAATTGTGCATGTTTGTAGGGTATCCTAAGGGAACTAAGGGAGGTTTGTTCTATAACCCGAAGGAATAAAAAGTCATTATTTCAACCTATACGACATTCTTAGAGGAAAGTCACATGAATGACTTTAAGCCTCGAAGCAAGTGGTATTAAAGGAGTTATCGGGTGAAAGAACTGCTCTACAGGTTTTGATCTTGGACGCAAGTCCGAGTTCTGGTGAAATGCCTACAGACGATCAACAATTTAGGGTGCCTCGTCGTAGTGGGAGGGTTTCGAAGAAGCCTAATTTCTTCATGTATGATACTAAGGTATACCAGGCTGAAGCTCATGAGCATGAGGATGATCCAGTCACTTATGATGAAGCTATAAATGATGTTGATTCTAAATCTTGGAAACAGGCCATGAACAATGAGATGGATTATATGAATCCAACTCTGTTTAGGAACTTGTAGATCTGTTGGACGGGATAAAACCCATTAGATTCAAGTGGGTCTACAAAAGAAAGAAGGATGCGGAAGGGAGAGTGGAAACTTTCAAAGCTGGACTGATTGCAAAGGGGTACACGTAAAAGGCTGGAATTGATTATAATGAAACCTTTTCGCCTGTTGGTATGCTAAAGTCTATCCGTATTCTTATGTCCGTTGCTGCGGCTCTCGATTACAAGATCTGACAAATGAACGTCAACATAGCATTCTTGAATGGCCATCTTGGGGGAATGTATCCACATGATACAACCCAAAGGGTTCGTGGCAAAAGACCAAGAAAGAAAAGTCTACAAGTTACTTAGATCCATTTATGGATTAAAGCAAGCATCCCGCTTATGGAACCAGAGATTTGATCAAGCGATCAAGACATTTGGTTTTGAGCAGAACATTGATGAACCCTGTGTTTATACATGTATTAAGGATGGAAAAGTGGTCTTTCTGGTAGTCTATGTCGATGATATACTACTCATTGGGAATGATGTACAGAACTTATCATCAGTCAAGCTTTGGCTACACCAATAGTTTGACATGAAGGACTTGGAAGAAGCTAATTATGTTCTAGACATTCGTCTCTTCAGAGATCGAAAGAACAAAATGATAGCGTTATCCCAAAATGATAGCGTTATCCTAAGCTTCATACATAGATAAAATAATTGACAAATATGCAATGCAAAAGGCAAAAAAAGGTTCACAACCTTTTATTGCCAGTCTAACTCTTTCATTGGATGACTGTCTAAAGACATCGGAAGAAAGTGAATGTATGAGTAAAGTCCCTTATGCATCTGCTGTGGGTAGCCTTATGTATGTTATGCTTTGCATTCATACGGACATATGTTTTGCAGTAGGTATGGTGAGTCGATATCAAGCGAATCCTCGAACCAAGCACTGGCAAGCAGTAAAGCATATACTCAAGTATCTTAAGAGAACGAGGGATTATATGCTAGTGTATTCTGGAGAGGACCTAACACCCATAAGATACACGGACTCAGACTTCCAGACTTGTAAGGATTCGAGGAAATCGACATCAGGATCAGTGTTCTTGCTTGGAGGAGGCGCCATTGTATAGAGGAGCGTGAAGCAGGGTTGCACAGCTGACTCTACGATGGAGGTTGAGTATGTGGCTGCGGCTGAGGCATCTAAAGAAGTGGTTTGGCTCTGTAAGTTCTTTAGAGACCTTAAGGTCACTCCGAGTGTTGACAAGCCTATCACACTTTACTGTGATAACACTGGGGCTATTGCCAACATAAGAGAATCTAGGCACCATAAGAGGACCAAGCACATAGATCGGAGGTATCACATCATTAGAGAGCATGTGGAGACAAGACAAGTAGATGTATGTAAGATCACGTTCAAGGACAACATTACCGATCCCTTTACTAAGACTTTGGTGGCTAGAAGCTTTGAGAGGCATGTAGAGGCGATGGGGATGTGTAACATGGCACATCTACTGGCTTAGGGCAAGTGAGAGATTGTTAGGAAATGCCCTAAGCATTGAGACATTTTGATGCATTTATTTTGAACTGGATAATAAAATTATATATAGAGGTTATTCATTACATTGCTGTTTGTCCTCATTCTATTTACATATTAAAGTAAATGTAAGCAAATATGGTTCACCTACTGCTTATGTTAAAACTGTTAGAACGTTGTATACAATGGACTTTTGTATGCGAGAAGATAATATTCTAAAGTAAGGAGTCTAAACTAAGGTCTGTACTCTATGGGGTTAGACCGAGTATCTAACTCATGTTAAGACTATTATGTTATCTAAAGCCATGGTGGGGACGGTTTGTCTTGACTGTCTGGAGCATAGACTCCCAAGTAGAGACATAGATATGTTGCTTGGTGGTGACATATTAGACCGGGAGTAAAATGTGATTGATCTACGAAGTCCGCTATGAGTGGATCAATCTGCTTTTGACGTTTATTGTGCAGTAACCTTAATCCTGAGTAAATGAACTACTTCATGTATATGACTTGTGTACTTTGATGTTCCAATGGCTAAAGCGTCTTAGAGGTAGTAAGCTTATAGACCGGTTCATTGGGTACATGACTTGTATATGATGAAGGGTTTGTTTACAGATATCAGAATCATAGCTCTAAGGAGTTAAGGGTATCCTCTTAAAGGCATTACTGGATGTGAAAATAGAAAAGACCTTGGGTCGTCTACTGGGTAGATGACTTCTTATTCACATATGGTTGATAATCATTTTCTTATTCGGTAGTATAATGGAACTTTAAAATAGCCTGATCAGTAGGATTAAACGGACTTTGACCTAAGGCTGATCATAAATATCATATGATGGTTCTGCATATATGACAAGGTCATTGGACAATAGTTTGTCGTAGGCTTACCTAATACGGCATATAATTGGGAGTTCAGTTTCAGGTTTATAGTGGTGTGACTCTGAAATTAGTGATCATATGATTGAGTTGTTTGGTAAAAAATGATGATCATATGGATTCACAGGAGCCCGATTATATATGTCCAATTGGTCCCTCCACTAGCTCCACATAATTCCTTAACGACTGGTAAATTGGTTTGTGTATACTTATTGGCTGGTTGATTAAGCATGGATGGTGTTGACATAGGATTAGGATGGTGGACAAGATTCTCTCCAGTTGAATTCATATTTTGTTTTGGATAATAGAGTACACAATTATTCAAACTCCAAATAAAATTGTCATGATTTTATTTGAGATTGGATTGGAGTTGTAGAAAACTATCCATGAGAACAAAAATTTGAAATACAACTGTTTGTGGATTTTGAAATTTGAATTTTGAAATCTAAATTTGAAATTCGAATTTGAAATTTGAATTTGAAATTTAAATTTGAAATTTGAATTTGAAATTTGAATTTGAAATTTGAAATTTGAAATTCAAATTTTGAATCACAGTCCAAGAGGAATTCGAATTCTTTGTAGATAATTCTGCAAGGCTAGAATTCGAATTTGAGTTGGATTATGAAGAGGAAAATCTTGTTTGAATCCTACTTGAATTTTAAATCCTAATTCTAACGAAAGTAGCTGAATTTTTGTTGAGGAAAATCCTCCAAGATATTTTCAATTTTTGTGGATAAGGATGCAAGGAAAAATTCAAGTTTCAATTTCAGTTGAATTTAGATTCTCTCCTCCCTAAAAGTGGCTGAAATATTGAGGGAATCTCAAGGAAGATTTTCGGTTTTTAACTGGATAAGAATGAGATAAAATTCAAGCTAGAAAATCCTATCTGAATTTTGATTCTCCTCACACTTTAATGACCGAATCTAGTCATGTTTTTGGCACAAAGGGGAATCGGTTTTTATGAGAGAATGAGGAGATAAAATTCAAGTTAAAATCCTGTTTAAATTTTGATTGGATAATCTCAAAAAGTGGATGAATTTTTTGGTTGGATAAGGCCATGAAAAATTCAGATTTTATGAGCGGATAAGGGAGAAAATCTTCTCCTAATCCAACTCGAATTCAGAGGATCACCTCATGTAAGTCTATAAATAGAGGTCCTGCCACTCCGGTTCTCTTAGACCACTGACTATTAGGTGAGCAGGCTTATTGTTGCATAATTCACCGTGACAATAAGTTCTTTAGAGATCTGGGTGGTTGAAAGAAGACTAGCAGTGCTAGCATATCGATCGAGGTTCAGAGTGCCCACACACTCAGTCATTCGGGAATTGGAGAATAGTACAGAAGGCTAGTTGGTTGAAGCCCTCCGATCATTCTCCTCCTGCAGATTGGCGTCCTTGAGGTATGAGTTTAAATTGTTGTAGGTTTATTGTATATGGCATCATGAGATATTTAACGATCTTAAAAATTTTTATTGTTCCGCTGCGCCACTCTGATATGTTTTTACCAATTTAATTTCCTACACAGGAATGAGGCGGTCCTTACACCTACGGCGAACCAGGAACCTATATATGAATGATTCCGTCGGATGAAACCACCGGAGTTCGAAGGTTCGATCGATCTACTTGAGGCAGAGGAATGGCTTTTTTCTCTACAGATGATTCTCGACTTCATGAATTTAACTGATCAAGAAAAGATTTTGTGCACGTCCTTTATACTTAAGAAAGATGCCCGTTTCTGGTGGGACACGGTCCGCGTGAGGAGAGACATGACCATTATGACCTGGGATGAATTTCTGGAGGAGTTTAACCAGAAATACTATGATCCAGCTGCCCTACGCCCCCAACAAAATGAATTTACTGAATTGAAATAAGGGAATCAGTCAGTGAGTGAAGTATGCCGAAGATTTGATCAGCTATCCTGCTTGTGCCCTTATGTGGTGCCGACTGAGAAAGAGAAGATTCAGAAGATGGTTGGCATGTTGTAAGGACCCCTATATTCATGTAACCTAAATTCTATATAATGAGAGATTGAGCAATGAATTTAGGTTAGTTTGACGGCTTTTAGTGCAAATTTGATGAACACGGTCAGGTACACGACTGTGTAAGAAGCCGTGTACCGATCAAATTGTTTACGTGAGAGAGGCTGTGTGAGTGAATATGGCCATGTAGTGTGACACAGTCAAGTACACGACCATGTAAGTGGCCGTGTACTGCTCAGGTTGATGAACGTGTAGAAGGCTGTGTTTTAGGACATGGCCATGTCGAGCAGTCTCAACAGAAACATGCCCGTGTTGCCTTGTACACGCCCGTGTATGGACCTGTGTAAGAAGCCGTGTAATGAGCAGAACGCAGCTATGCAGATTCTACAAATGCGTGAAACCTAATTACTATACAATGAGTAGTTAAGTTAAAAATACAGTATGATTTCTAGTTGAATAGACTAAACATGTACGGTACTGTTTATTAATATTCATGCAGAAAAATAAATCGGTAAAAACGTATCAGAGTGGCGCAGCGGAACAATGAAAATTTTTAGATCGTTAAATATCTCATGATGCCATATACAATAAACCAACAACAATTAAAACTCATACCTCAAGGACGCCAATCTGCAGGAGGAGAATGACCGGAGGCTTCAACCAACTAGCCTTCTCTACTATTCTCCAATTCCCGAATGGCTGAGTGTGTGGGCACTCTGAACCTCAATCGGTATGCTAGCACTGCTAGTCTTCTTCTGACCACCCAGATCTCTAAAGAACTTTATTGTCACGATGAGCTGTGCAACAATAAGCCTGCTCACCTGAGAGTCTGTGGTCTGAGAGAACTGGAGTGGCAGGACCTCTATTTATAGACCTGCATGAGGTGATTCTCTGAATTCGAATTAGACTAGGAAAAGATTTTCTCCCTTATCCAAAACCAAAAAAATCTGAATTTTCCAAGGGAGAATCTCCACAATTAAATTCGGTTTTCTTAGGATAAATCCAATCCAAATCTAAACAAGATTTTAACTAGAATTTTATCCCCTTTTTTTCAACCAAAAAATCCAAAATTTCTAGGAGAAAATCTTCTCCAAATTTTCGGTCACTTTTAGGATAAGGAAGAATCAAAATTCCACTAGGATTTTCAAGCTTGAATCTTATCTCAACCTTATCCAAAAATAACCGAATTTCCTAGGAGAGATTCTCCAAATTTTCGGCCACTTTTCAGGGAAGGAGAGAATCCAAATTCAACTAGGATTGAAGCTTGAATTTTCCCTTGAATCTTATCCACAAAATCCGAATTTTTCATTGAGGATTATCCTCAAAAATTTCGTCCACTTTTGTTGGGATTTGGATTCAAAATTCAAGTAGGATTCTAACAAGATTATCCTCTCCAAATCCAACTCAAATTCGAATTTCAAACCTTGTGGATTTTCCACAACAAATTCGAATCCTACTTGGACTGTGATTCAAAATTTGAATTTCAAATTTCAAATTCGAATTTCAAATTCCACAAAACGGTTGTGTTTCAAATTCTTGTTCTCATGGATAATTTTCTACAACTCCAATCCAATCTCAAATAAAACCATGGTAACTTTATTTGGAGTTCGAATAATTGTGTACTCTATTATCCAAAACAAAATCTGAATCCAACCGGAGAGAATCTTATCTACCATCCTAATCCTGTGTCATCACCATCCATGCATAATAAACTAGCCAATAGCATACACAAATCAATTTGCCAAACGTTAAGGAATTATGTGGAGCTAGTAGAGGGACTGATTGGAAATATATAATCGGGCACCCGTGATTCCATATGATCATCATTCTTTACCGAACAACTCAATCATATGATCACTAGTTTCAGAGTCACACCACTATAAACCTGAAACTGAACTCCCAATTATATATCGTATTACGTAAGCCTGTGACGAGCTACTATCCAATGACCTTATCATATATGCAAAACCCTCATATGATATCCATGATCAGCCTTAGATCAAAGTCCGTTTAATCCTACTGATCTGGCTATCTTAAAGTTCCATTATACTACTGAATTAAGAAAATGATTATTCACCATATGTGAATAAGAAGTCATCCGCCCAGCAGACGACCTAAGGCCTTGTCCATTTTCACATTCAGTATAATGCCTTTAAGAGGATACCTTTAACTCCTCAGAGCTATGATTCCGCTATCTGTAAACAAACCCTTCATCGTATACAAGTCATGCACCCAACGAACCGGCCTATAAGCTTACTACCTCTGAGACGCTTTAGCCATTGGAACATCAAAGTACACAAGTCATATACATGAAGTAGTTCATTTACTCAGGATTAAGGTTATTGCACAATGAACGTCAAAAGCAGATTGATCCACTCATAGCGGACTACGTAGATCAATCACGCTTTAGTCCCGGTCTAATATGTCACCACCAAGCAACATATCCATGTCTCTACTTGGGAGTCCAGCTCTAGACAGTCAAGATAAACCGTCCCCTCTAAGGCTTTAGACAACATAATAGTCTTAACATGAGTTAGATGCTCGGTCTAACCCCATAGACTACAGACCATAGTTTAGACCGCTAACTTTAGAACATTGTCTTCTCGCATACAAAAGTCCATTGCATGCAACGTTCTAACAGTTTTAAACCAAGCAGTCAGTGAGCCATATTTGCTTACATTTACTTTAACATGTAAATAAGACGAGGACAGATAGCAATGTAATGAATAACCTCTATGTATAATTTTATTATCCAGTTCAAAATGAATACATCAAAATGTCTCTAATACTTAGGGCATTTCCTAACAATTCATGCAGTGAAAGGGGGTGACCAACAGTGAACTCGGTCCACCCTAATATGTGTATAAATGTATGAGAAATACATTATCAGGAAATTGGTCCAGATGACCATTTCCTGACACAAGACTGGTGAACAGATCACCAGAACACTCGGACCGAACGTTTGAACATAACAGCGATAGAAACCCTAATAGGGTACAATACCAAGAAAATGGTTCAGATAACCTTTTCTCGTCTAGAAACTGATAAAATCAGAGCCAGAATGCTCAGACTAGTCAGTCAGAATAGAAAGCAATGAATAGTAAATAGTGAAAAACGCAATGTCAAGTTACTAGCCAAGACGGCCTTAATTTAACTTAAAACTGATATATTCAAAGTCAGCAGGCCCAATTTGGCCAATTGGGCATAAAACGTGAATTTTTGTCAGAGAGATATGCAGTATCAGGAAGAGGGTCAAGACGACCTTATATCACCCCGAAACTGATATATTTAGACTCAAGACGCCAAATTAGTCAATCAGGCACCTGATACGTTTTTCGAAATGGGGTCACACAGATCCCGAAAAATGGTCTAGACAACATCAGATGGACATAAAACTGATAAAATTGAAATCAGCATATCTGAATTAGTCAAGAGAGATTGTGTTGAAAATTTCGTGCGAAAATACCTCGGTGTGCGTGCGTAAGTATAACACAATATAGACACAACCACAGTATAGGAAATAAATAGTAAATTAGTGTAGAATGGGCTCTTAGACAGTATAAACCAACTAGAAATCATCAGTACAAAAATAGGATTCAGAAAATCTGATTTCCAGGTGAAAATTAGAATAGTGCCGAAAAAGGATCGAAAACCACAGTAGAAAACTAGACTGCGAAGAGAGCCAACACAGATGAATTTTTAGCTGCAAAAACCGTGTGCCCATTGGCTAGAAACCAGCTGTTTTCAGCTGCTAAAAATCCCAAAAGCCAAGAATAAAAAAAATGGGGAAGTTATGATACAAAACCCATTAAACAACAATTCATTTCCATCACCTTACATCATGTAATTTTTTATTTCTTCCCCTTTAAATAGCTATAGCACATTCAGTGGAGAAGGGCTGAAATGGCTAGAATTTTGTCCCCAAATTAGCTTAGGAAAAGCTTGATTAAGTGAGCTTAGGTTTGGTTAATGTTTGCTTAAGTTTGCCTATAAAAGAGTGACCAATGCCTTAGGTTTTGTTTCTTTATTTTCACACTCTAAAAATTTCAACTCTTTCTCTCTCTTTCCTCTAACTGCTACTGACCACTCTTAAGCCATAAAACCACCATTCTTCAAGTCCAAAAATTCTACCAAAAGGTTACCAAAATTTAACCCCTTTCAAGCTTGAGCTAGGAGGATCCAATTCAAGCTATTCTAAGTCCAACAAAGGGTAAGGTTCTAGACCAATCTTTGTGGTTTTGGTTTTTTTGTTTTAAGTTGATATTGAGAGAAATTTTTATGGTATCTTGCTAGCACAAAACCAACCCCTTTTCATCAAAAATCACACGGCTATTTGGTCATCAAGCCTTTGATTAGATTTGTGCTCGGTTCAAAGCACAAGAGGTAAAAAAAACCAAAAACCCTTCCTTTGGTGGTTTAGTAATTTTAACATTTTGATCAAGAAATTTATGTATATTTGTTTATGCACATGGGTTGTAATAAGTTTATTTTGAGCCCTTAAGTCTCCATTTTTTGAGTTTGTGGTTGTGTGGTTGTGTTTACAATTTTTACGAATGGTTATGAGTATGTATGATGCAATGAACGTTTAGGAAGTGGCTAGACACAAATCTGCCCACAGGAAATAGCTACGAATTTTGGCCATTTTGACCCCCTTAGGATCCGAATTTAGGATTTGGTAAAGTATATAGTTTTAAGGAAATTTTGATACGGTCGTTTTTATGTAAAATAGCCTTTGGCCAAAAATGACATTACGATAGGTTTTTAGAGTGATTTTCACTCGATGCCCAAAACTAGGACCAAAAAGTCTGAACCCATAATTAGTCTCGGGTTTTGCTAAAAACGAACCACTTAAAGTCTGAACTGGACATCGAGCTCAACACAAAAGTTGTACAACACATTGAACCTTTAAGATGACCTGTGCGTGTTTTAAAAATTTGGCCGTTTCGGGCCTTAAATAGAGCCGTTTTCAAAACAACGTAAAACTGGGATTTTTTGTAAAAACTAGGCACATAGCCACGGGTTTAGTAAGATTAGGGCCTGTTAGATTTAGATTTGAGCTTCAAGGTGAACACGAGAATTGTTCATCTCATCGAGAACGAAAAATGTTATGTTTGCCTATTTTATAAACAAAGTCGTTTCAATCAAGTTTCAAAATAGTTTTCGAAAGTGGTATAAAAAAAAAACACCTTTAAAAGGCAACATCAAAAATGGGTTTTACACACTTTAAAATAAAAATGGTTTTCATAAAAACGTCCCCGACCTTCTAACAGGGTGATAAGAGGACGGTTTCAAAATAAAAAATTTTCCCCACGAATTTTATAAGTCAACCAAATAATTTTTCAAAATAAAACAGTGTGGGTAGCCCGGTAGGCTATCACACCAAACAAGCCTTAATAGCCCGGTAGGCTACCACACCAAACAGGCAAAGTAACCCGGTCGGTTACTACACCAAGTTTACACATAGTAACTCGGTAGACTACATGGCAAACAACACACGAGATAACCGGTCAGTTGACTAGTCAGCAACCAGTCAAGGACCGTGTTCTGAACGACACTGTGAGGAATGATGATTAATCTGTCAAGAAGACAATTAATCAAACAATAATAGAAGTTAGATGCCAAATCCCCAAGGTAGGCCAATAGGGTACCGATGGACCTCGGTACCATATAGAAATACAAGTAATAGTCACTAACAGTATTAGTGACTCAACAAAGGTGTTGATAAGATACATTATTGATGATAAGTAGTAACCAGTAAATTGACTGAGGCGAGAGAACGTATTGGCTTGCAATTTAGATAAGTACAACTCCACCTACAGTATGACTAAAATGAATTTGAATGATATTTTTACAGTATGTTAAGTATGCCAAACATGCACACGATGATGCACAGCATACATAAGAGCATATAGTTTCACAATCAAGTAGATTGGTAAAAGAACAAGTTAGATGCCATACGTCCCTACCACGTAGGAATTAGGGATATGTTAGAGTAGTGTATGAGTAGAACAGATAAACGAGATGGAATTTAATAGGCATGTTGTACCGACCTTTTCAGTTGAAGAGGGTTTTAAGTTAAAGTAAGTTAAAGCAAAGTTGAGCATCCGTTGATGACTCTTCGGCTTTTTAGTGACCTCGGGCTTTACCATTGGTCTGCGCACACACGGTACTGACACATGGGCCCTAAGTAGACAAGAGAAAGAAAAAGCACATTGAAGCATAAATAGACATAACCAGATCATGCATTGATCACAGTATGCATTAGTCATAGTTCACTATGCTTCTAGCTACAGTAAGATGCACTCAGACATGATGTATACTGCTATGCATAAAGTATGTAAGTTCTGTATTTCAATGAGATGATATGTTATGATCTGCTATGTGCTATGTTAAGTGGTATATGTTGATATCTTGCATGCTTATATGATTTTAAGTATATACTACGTTTTAAACATGTTTTGCAGTTAACATGTTGTACTTACTAGGTGTAAAGCTCACGGAGTGAGTTCATACTGTAGGTAAGCATCCTATAGCTTAATCATCTATGGACGATGACGGCGGTGGAGGTGAATATGAGGCGAGGTTGTAGACGCACCCCAAGTATTCTTCCACGTAGTATTTTGAGTAACAGTATAATCTGGAATAGTAAATATTATATATATGAATAGTATTTTTGAATAGTAATAGTTAAATAGTATATTTGGAATATTTAAATTAAACAGTCAATACAAGTATGTATGTAAAATTGAAATCCCTATGTTTTCAGATTCCGCATTATAACAATATACATACGTGAATAGTAAGTATGTATGGGTATATACAAAAAAAAAATATATCCCTAAAATTTATGGTATCATATTAAGTAAGTATTAATGGTTTACACGAAAGTATAAGTATCAGTTTAAAGATAGAGTAGAAATAGCAGTTTTTCAATGATGATCCGGGCCACTAAGGGCATAGAGCGTCACACATGTTTAGGCCAGAGATATTAATATCAGTATCAATAGTAAATTAGTGTAGAATGGGCTCTTAGACAGTATAAATCAATTAGAAACCATTGGTATAAAAATCTGATTCAGAAAATCTGATTTCTAGGTTAAAATTAGAATACTGCCAAAAAATGACTGAAAACTGCAGTAGAAAACTGGACTACGAAGAGAGCCAACACAGATGAATTTTTGGCTCCAAAAACCATGTGCCCATTGGCTAGAAACTAGCTATTTTTAGCTGCTAAAAACCCCAAAAAGCAGGAATAAAAAAATGGGGAAGTTATGACACAAAACCTATTAAAAACAATTCATTTCCATCACCTTACATCATGCAATTTTTTATTTCTTCCCCATTAAATGGTTGCAACACATTCGGTGGAGAAGGGCTGAAATGGCCAGAATTTTGTCTCCAAATTAGCCTAGGAAAAGCTTGATTAAGTGAGTTTAGGTTTGGTTAATGTTTGCTTAAGTTTATTTATAAAAGGGTGACCAATGCCTTAGGTTTTGTTTCTTCATTTTCACACTCCAAAAATTTCAACTCTTTATCTCTCTTTCCTCTAGCTGCTGCCGACCACTCTTAAGCCCCCAAACCACCATTTTTCAAGTCCTAAAAGTCTACCAAAAGGTTACAAAATTTAAAACCTTTCAAGCTTGAGCTATGAGGATCCAATCCAAGCTATTCTAAGTCTAACCAAGGGTAAGGCTCTAGACCAATCTCTGTGGTTTTGGTTTTTTTGTTTTAAGTTGATATTGAAAGAAATTTTTGTAGTGTCTTGGTAGCACAAAACTGACCCCTTTTCCCCAAGAATCACACGGCCATTTAGTCATCAAGCCTTTGATTGGATTTGTGCTCGGTTTAAAGCACAAGTGGTAAAAAAAAAAACCAAAAACCTTTCCTTTGGTGGTTGAGTGATTTTAAGATTTTAATCCATAAATTTATGTGTACTTGTTTATGCACATGAGTTGTAATAAGTTTATTTTGAGCCCTTAAGTTCCCATTTTTTAAGTTTGTGGTTGTGTGATTGTGTTTACAATTTTTACGAATGGTTACAAGTATGTGTGATGCAATGAACATTTAGGAAGTGGCTGGACACAAATCGGCCCCCAGGAAATAGCCATGAATTTTGGCTATTTTAACCCCATTAAGTTCCGAATTTGGGATTTAGTAAAATACAGAGTTTTAAGAAAATTTTGATATGATCATTTTTTTGTCAATTAGCCTTTGGTCAAAAATGACACTACGATAGGTGTTTAGAGTAATTTTCACTTGATGCCCAAAACTGGGACCAAAAGGTCCGAACCCAGAATTAGTCTCGGGTTTTGCTAAAAACGAACCACTTAGATTCTGAACTGGTCTTCGGGCTCAACATGAAAGTTGTAGAACACGTCGAAACCTTTAATACAACCTATATATGTTTTAAAAATTTGGCCATTTATGACCTTAAACAGAGCCATTTTCAAAACAATGTAAAACTGGGATTTTTTTGTAAAAACTGGGCACATAACCACGAGTTTAGTAAGATTAGGGCTGGTTAGAATTAGATTTGAGCTCTGAGTTGAACACGAGAATTGTTCGTCTCGTCGAGGATGAAAAATGTTATGTTTATCGATTTTACAAACAAATTCGTTTCTATCAAGTTTCAAAATAGCTTTCGAAAGTGGTTCAAAAAAAAACCACCTTTAAAATACAACATCAAAAATGGGTTTTACACATTTTAAAATAAAAATAGTTTTCATAGAAACGTCCCTCACCCTCTAATTGGGTGATAAGGGGACGATTTCAAAACAAAGAATTTTCCCCAAGAATTTTATAAGTCAACCAAATAATTTTTCAAAATAAAACAGTGTGGGTAGCCCGGTAGGCTACCACACCAAACAAGCCTTAGTAGCCGGATAGGCTACCATACCAAACAAGCCTTAGTAGCCCGGTAGGTTACCACATCAAACAAGGCATAGTGGCCTGGTAGGCCACCACACCAACCAAGCCATAATAGCTCGGTAAACTACCATACCAAACAGGCAAAGTAACCCGGCCAGTTACTACATCAAGTTTACACATAGAAACTCAGTAGGCTACATGGTTAACAACACGCGAGATAACGGGTCAGTTGACTGGTCGGTAACTAGTCAAGGACCATGTTCTGAATGACACTGTGAGGAACGATGATTAATCTATCAAGAAGACAATTAATCAAACAACGATAGAAATTAGATGCCAAATCCCCAAGGTAGGCCAATAGGGTACCGATGGACCTTGGTACCACATAGAAACAGAAGTAATAGTCACTAACAGTATTAATGACACAGCAAAGGTGCTGATAAGATACGTTATTGATGACAAGTAGTAACCTGTAAATTGATAGAGGCGAGAGAATGTGTTGGCTTACAATTTAGGTAAGTACAACTCCGCCTACAATATAAATAAAATGAATTTGAATGATGTTTTTACAGTATGTATGTTAAGTATGCCAAACATGCACACGATGATGCACAGCATACATAAGAGCATATAGTTTCACAATCAAGTAGATTAGTAAAAAACAAGTTAGATGCCATACGTCCCTACCACATAGGGTTAGGGACAGGTTAGAGAAGCATATGGCTAGAACAGAAAAACAAGATCGAATTTAATAGGCATGTCGTATCGGCCTTTTCAGTTGAAGAGGTTTTTAAGTTAAAGTAAGTTAAAGTAAAGTTGAGCATCCATTGATGGCTCTTCGGCTTTTTAGTGACCTCAAGCGTTGCCGTTGGTCTGCGCGCACACGGTACTGACACACGGGCCCTAAGTAGACAAGAGAAAGAAAAAGCACATTGAAGCATAAATGAACATAACCAGATTATGCATTAATCACAGTATGCATTAGTCATAGTTCGCTATGCTTCTAGCTACAGTAAGATGCACTCACTACATGATGTATGCTGCTATGCATAAAGTATGTAAGTTCTGTATTTCAATGAGATGATATGTTATGATCTGCTATGTGCTATGTTAAGTAGTATATGTTGATGTCTTGCATACTTATATGATTTTAAGTATGTACTACGTTTTAAACATGTTTTGCGGTTAACATATTGTACTTACTGAGTGTAAAGCTCACGGAGTATGTTCATACTGTAGGTAAGCGTCCTATGGCTTAATCATCTATGGGCGGTGATAGCGGCGGAGGCAGATGTGAGGCGAGGTTGTGAACACACTACGAGTATAAGGACCGCCCCGGTCATGTACTTTAATTTTCAATTTAATGAGAAATTTAAGAATAATTTGATGCATTTTAGTGCAATTTTTAAGGTACACGATCAGGTACACGGTTGTGTAAGTGGCCATGTACCACACAGACTGTGTACGTGTGTGTAGCCGTGTAAGTATACATGGCCGTGTAGCAGAACACGGTCAGGTACACGGCCGTGTACCGCTTAGGTTGTGAATGTGTGAGAAGTCGTGTAACTAAACAGAACCTTACCAGGGCTTGACATGCCGCGAATCCTCTTGAAAGAGAGGGGTGCCTTCGAGAACGCGAACACAGGTGGTGCATGGCTGTCGTCAGCTTATGCCGTAAGGTGAATGTTGGTTTTAAGAATGAGTGATTGCCCTTCTACGACCCTTACTGCCCAACCTGAAAGCGGACAGCTAAAGCGTTCCACTTATTGAACAGGGTTCTATGGCCGGTCGATGCTACAACATTGAGCCCGTTGCTGGAGAAGAAAATCAATATATTGCTTGTGTAGCTTACCCTTTAGACCTTTTTGAAGAGGGTTCTGTTACTAACATGTTTACTTCCATTATGGGTAATGTATTTAGGTTCAAAGCTCTACGGGAAACCTTTATAGTTATTTAGATTTATTTTAAATAAAATGTAAAATATAAAGAAAAAAAATACGCTTAAGAAAAACATATATATAAAACGAAAATAATGAAAGTATGAAGAAGTGAACATGGCCATGTACTGAGACACGGTCAAGAACACGGTCGTGTAAGAGGCCGTGTACCCCTCAGGTTAATGAACGTGTAAAAGGCCGTGTTGAAGAAATTCAGCTAGTACACACCCGTGTCCGGTGTATACACGCCCGTGTTACCTTAAACACGCCCGTGTTAGAGACCATGTTGAAGGCCGTGTAATGGGCAGAAAGTCGTTACACAGACCCTCAAATTGCATGGAACCTAATTACTATGCAATGAGTAATTAAGTTGGAAAATATAGTATAATTTTTCCATTGAATAGACTAAACAGAGACGGTACTGTTTAAGTACTATTCATGTAGTGAAAGGGGTGACCGACAATGAACGCGGTCCACCCTATTATGTGTATATATGAATGAGATATGCAGTGTTGGGAAACTGGTCCGGACGACCATTTCTTGACACAAGACTGGTAAATAGATCACCAGAATGCTCGGACTGAACATCTGAGCATAACAACAAGAGATAGCCCTAGCAAGGGTACCACATCGAGAAATGGTCCAGATAACCTCTTCTCACCTAGAGACTGATAAAATCAGAGTCGGAGCACTCAGACCGGTCAGTTAAGTAGAAAACGATGGATAATGAATAGTGAGAGATATGCAGTATCAGGATGAGGGCCAAGACGACCTTTGCTCACCTCGAAACTGATATATTTGAGCTCAGAATACCCAAATTAGTCAATCGGGCACTTGACACGTTTTTCGAGGTGGGATCACATAGATCTTGAAAACTGGTCTAGATGACCTCTGATGGACATAAAACTAATAAAAATAGAATTAGCACATCCAAATTAGTCAAGAGAGATTGTGTTTGAAATTTTTCCCGGGAACGTCTCAGTTTGCATGTGAAAGGACAACATAATATAGACACAACCACAGTATAGGATGTGAACAGTAATTTACACTAATAATGGGCTCTTAGATAGTAGAAAACAACGAGGAATTTACAGTATAAAAATCAGATTCAGAAAACTAATTTTCTGGTGAAAATTGGAACACTGCCGAGAAAGGACCGAACACCGCAGTATAAAATTAGACTGTGATGAGAAGCCAACATAAACAAAATTGGCCTTAAATTTTCGTGCCCCTTAGCTGCAAAAGTAGCTGCAATCTGCAGTACACATAGCCCAAAAGGTGGCATTGAAATAATCTTCCTAGCCATGACACATTGGAATATAATATTCAAGGGTTTCTAAAAAGTAGTCAACAACCATTGTTAATTCTTTCCTCCTTCCAACGAGTAGCCCCACGCCCATTTCTTCAAAAAAATTGGAAGCATATTTGTCCCAAGATTTGGATAAATTGGTAGACAATTAAGTAAGATTAAGCCTAAGTAGTTTGATTAATTTTTGCCTATAAAAGGCACCCTTGACATGAGACATGGACTTTTGCTTCCACACACCTAAAACCATAAGTCCTTTTCTTTTTCCTTTCCTTACTTGCTGCCGAATCTTCTCAGCCCCAAAAGCTAACATTTTGCAAGCAAAACCTTGACCAAAACTCACAAAAAACCGACCTCTTCCAAGCTTGAGCAAGGGGAGACCGAACCAAGCTTCTCAGGTGCACCAAGGGTAAGTGCAAAACCGATTTTTCCTTGTGTTTTGATTCTTAGTTTTGAGTTGTTGTTTGAATAATTTTTTTGGTAACTTGACTAGCACAAAACTAACCTCAAGCCCTTGAGTTTCCATGGCATTTTGACCCTCTAAGCCTAGCCAAAAGTGTGCTTGAGTCTAAAGCACCAAAGGTAAAAAACCGAAACCCTTCTCATGGTATTGGTTGAAAAATTTAAGTTTTCAATCTAAGGGTTCTATTGTATTTGTTTATGCACAAGGTTGTATTAAGTTATTTGAGCCCTTAGCTTTCATTTCTTAAAGTCATTATGGTTGTAGTTGTGTTTACTTTAAGTTGCATATGGTTTATGGATGTAAATGCATGGATATGTATTATGGTGGCTGGACACAAATCTATCCTTAGAAAACAGCCACGGATTTTGGCCATTTTGACCTACTTAGGATCCGAATCTAGGATTTGGAAAAACACAGTGTTTTAAGGAAATTTTGATACGGTCGTTTCTGCATCAAGTAGGCCTCGGCCAAAAATGAGCCTAAAATAGGTTTTAGGGTGTTTTTCACTCGGGGTCCAAAACTAGGACAAAACTAGGAGCAAAAATCTGAACCCAGTGTTTAGTCTCGGGTTTTGTTAGAAATGGACCCCTTCGAGTCCGAACCGGTTCTTAGACTCAACATGAAAGTTGTAGATCTCATTGAGACCTTGAGAACGACTTGCGGGAGTAAAAAATTTGGCCTTTTTGAGCCTCAAACCGAGCCTTTTTTACAGAGACGTAAAACTGGGACTTTTACAAAAAACTGGGCACCAAGCCCACGGGTTTAATGAAATTAGGAGCCGTTAGAGTTAGATTTAGGCTCCAAGATGAACACAAGATTTGTTCATCTTGTCGAGGACGAAAACTTTCATGTTCGACAAAATTTCAAACAAAGTCGTTTAGACCAAGTTTCAAAATTGTTTTCAAAAGTGGTTCAAAAACCACCTTTAAAATGCAAGCCTTAAAAATATAATTTATACACTTCAAAATAAAAATGTGCTTTTAACACTTTAAAATATGAACAAGGTTTCCATAAAAACGTCCCCCACCTTCCAACGGGGTGATAAGGGGACGATTTCAAAATAAAGAATTTTTTCAAGATTTTCTACAAGTAAACCCAAACTTTTTTTCAAAGTAAAATAGTGTGTGTAGCCCGGTAGGCTACCACACCAAACAAGCCTTAGTAGCCCGGTAGGCTACCACACCAAACAAGCCTTAGTAGCCCGGTAGGCTACTACTCCAAACAAGCCATAGTAGCCCGGTGGCCCATTACTGAAGGAAAATAAACCGGTAAAACGTATCAGAGTGGCGCAGCGGAACAATAAAAATTTTTAGATCGTTAAATATCTCATGATGCCATATACAATAAATCAACAACAATTAAAACTCATACCTCAAGGACGCCAATGAACAGGAGGAGAGTGACTGGAGGCTTCAACCAACTAGCCTTCTCTACTATTCTCCAATTCCCGAATGGCTGAGTGTGTGGGCACTTTGAACCTCGATCGGTATGCTAGCACTGCTAGTCTTCTTCCGACCACCCAGATCTCTAAAGAACTTTATTGTCACGATGAGCTGTGCAACAATAAGCCTGCTCACCTGAGAGTCTGTGGTCTGAGAGAATTGGAGTGGCAGGACCTCTATTTATAGACCTGCATGAGGTGATTCTCTGAATTCGAATTGGACTAGGAAAAGATTTTCTCCCTTATCCAAACCAAAAAATCCAAATTTTCCAAGGGAGAATCTCCACAATTAAATTCGGTTTTCCTAGGATAAATCCAATCCAAATCTAAACAAGATTTTAACTAGAATTTTATCTCCCTTTTTCAACCAAAAAATCCGAAATCTTTAGGAGAAAATCTTCTCCAAATTTTCGGCCACTTTTAGGATAAGGAAGAATCAAAATTCCACTAGGATTTTTCAAGCTAAATCTCATCTCAACCTTATCCAAAAATAACCGAATTTCCTAGGATTAAGGCTCCAAAATTTCGGCCACTTTTAGGGAGTAGAGAGAATCCAAATTCAACTAGGATTGAAGCTTGAATTTACCCTTGAATCTCATCCACAAAATCCGAAATTTTCATGAGGATTATCCTCAAAAAATTCGCCCACTTTTGTTGGGATTTGGATTCAAAATTCAAGTAGGATTCTAACAAGATTATCCTCTCCAAATCCAACTCAAATTCGAATTTCAAACCTTGTGGATTTTCCACAACAAATTCGAATCCTACTTGGACTGTGATTCAAAATTTGAATTTCAAATTTCAAATTCAAATTTCAAATTCAAATTTCAAATTTCAAATTTAAATTTCAAATTCAAATTTCAAATTCGAATTTCAAATTCAAATTTCTAATTCAAATTTCAAATTCAAAATTCAAATTTCAAATTTCAAAATTCAAATTTCAAATTTCAAAATTCAAATTTCAAATTCCACAAAACGGTTGTGTTTCATATTCTTGTTCTCATGGATAATTTTCTACAACTCCAATCCAATCTCAAATAAAATCATGGCAACTTTATTTGGAGTTCGAATAATTGTGTACTCTATTATCCAAAACAAAATCTGAATCCAACCGGAGAGAATCTCGTCTACCATCCTAATCCTGTGTCATCACCATCCATGCATAATAAACTAGCCAATAGCATACACAAATCAATTTGTCAAACGTTAAGGAATTATGTGGAGCTAGTAGAGGGACTGATTGGACATATATAATCGGGCTCCCGTGATTCCATATGATCATCATTCTGTACCGAACAACTCAATCATATGATCACTAATTTCAGAGTCACACCACTATAAACCTGAAACTGAACTCCCAATTATATACAGTATTACGTAAGCCTGTGACGAGCTACCATCCAATGACCTTGTCATATATGCAAAACCCTCATATGATATCCATGATCAGCCTAAGGTCAAAGTCCGTTTAATCCTACTGATCAGGCTATCTTAAAGTTCCATTATACTACCGAATCAAGAAAATGATTATTCACCATATGTGAATAAGAAGTCATCCGCCCAGCAGACGACCCAAGGCCTTGTCCATTTTCACATTCAGTATAATGCCTTTAAGAGGATACCTTTAACTCCTCAGAGCTATGATTCCGATATCTGCAAACAAACCCTTCATCGTATACAAGTCATGCACCCAACGAACCGGTCTATAAGCTTACTACCTCTGAGACGCTTTAGCCATTGGAACATCAAAGTACATAAGTCATATACATGAAGTAGTTCATTTACTCAGGATTAAGGTTATTGCACAATGAACGTCAAAAGCAGATTGATCCACTCATAGCGGACTACGTAGATCAATCACGCTTTAGTCCCGGTCTAATATGTCACCTCCAAGCAACATATCCATGTCTCTACTTGGGAGTCCAGCTCCAGACAGTCAAGACAGACCGTCCCCTCCAAGGCTTTAGACAACATAATAGTCTTAACATGAGTTAGATGCTCGGTCTAACCCCATAGACTACAGACCATAGTTTAGACTGCTAACTTTAGAGCATTGTCTTCTTGCATACAAAAATCCATTGCATGCAACGTTCTAACAGTTTTAACACAAGCAGTCAGTGAGCCATATTTGCTTACATTTACTTTAACATGTAAATAAGACGAGGACAGATAGCAATGTAATGAATAACCTCTAAGTATAATTTTATTATCCAGTTCAAAATGAATACATCAAAATGTCTCTAATACTTAGGGCATTTCCTAACAATCTCCCACTTGCCCTAAGCCAGTAGATGTGCCATGTTACGCATCCCCATCGCCTCTACATGCCTCTCAAAGCTTCTAGCTACCAAAGTCTTAGTAAAGGGATCAGCGATGTTGTCCTCGGACACGATCTTACAAACATCCACTTGTCCTGTCTCCACATGCCCTCTAATAATGTGATACCTCCGATCGATGTGCTTGGTCCTCTTGTGGTGCCGAGATTCCCTTGTGTTGGCAATAGCCCCTGTATTATCACAGTAAAGTGTGATAGGCTTGTCAACACCCGGAATGACCTCAAGGTCTCTAAAGAACATGCGGAGCCAAACCGCTTCTTTAGATGCCTCAGCCGCAGCCACATACTCAGCTTCCATAGTAGAGTCAGCTGTGCAGCCCTGCTTCACGCTCCTCCACACAATGGCGCCTCCTCCGAGCAAAAACACTGATCCAGATGTCGATTTCCTCGAATCCTTACAAGTCTGGAAGTCTGAGTCCGTGTATCCTACGGGTGTTAGGTCCCCTCCAGAATACACTAGCATATAATCCCTCGTTCTCTTAAGATACTTGAGTATATGCTTTACTGCTTGCCAGTGCTTGGTTCCAGGATTCGCTTGATATCGACTCACCATACCTACTGCAAAACATATGTCCGGGCGAGTGCAAAGCATAGCGTACATAAGGCTACCCACAGCGGATGCATAAGGGACCTTACTCATACTTTCTCTTTCTTCCGATGTCTTGGGACAGTCATCCAATGAAAGAGTTAAACCGGCAATAGAAGGTTGTGAGCCTTTCTTTGCCTCTAGCATTGCATATTTGTCAATTATTTTATCTATGTATGAAGCTTGGGATAACGCTATCATTTTGTTCTTTCGATCTCTGAAGAGACGAATGCCTAGAACATAATTAGCTTCTCCCAAGTCCTTCATGTCAAACTGTTGGTGTAACCAAAGCTTGACCGATGATAAGTTCCCTACATCATTCCCAATGAGTAGTATATCATCGACATAGAGTATCAGAAAGACCACTTTTCCATCCTTAATACGTTTATAAACACAAGGTTCATCAACGTTCTGCTCAAAACCAAATGTCTTAATCGCTTGATCAAACCTCTGGTTCCATGAGCGGGATGCCTGCTTTAATCCATAAATGGATCTAAGCAACTTGCAGACTTTCTTATCTTGGCCTTTTGCTACGAACCCTTCGGGCTGTATCATATAGATACACTCTTCAAGATGGCCATTCAAGAATGCCGTCTTGACATCCATTTGCCAGATCTCATAATCGAGAGCCGCAGCAATGGACAGAAGAATACGGATAGACTTCAGCATAGCAACAGGCGAAAAGGTTTCCTCGTAATCGATTCCAGCCTTTTGCGTGTATCCCTTTGCAACCAGTCTAACTTTGAAAGTTTCCACTCTCCCTTCCGCATCCTTCTTTCTTTTGTAGACCCATTTGCATCCAATGGGTTTTATCCCATCCGGCAAATCTACAAGTTCCCAAACAGAGTTGGATTTCATAGAATCCATCTCATTGTTCATAGCCTGTTTCCAAGATCTAGATTCAACATCCTTTATAGCTTCATCATATGTGACCGGATCTTCCTCATGCTCATGAGCCTCGGCCTGGTATACCTCAGCATCATACATAAAGAAATTAGGTTTCTTAGAAACCCTCCCACTACGACGAGGCACCCTAAATTGTTGATCGTCTGCAGGTCTTTCACTGGAACTCGGACTTGCGTCCAAGACCGAAATCTGTGGAGCAGTTCTTTCACCCGATAACTCCTCTAGCACCACTTTGCTTCGAGGCTTAAAGTCATTCATGTGACTTTCCTCCAAGAATGTCGCATGGGTTGAGACAATGACCTTTTGTTCCTTCGGGTTATAGAACAGACCTCCTTTAGTTCCCTTTGGATACCCTACAAACATGCACAATTCTGATCTTGGTTCCAACTTCTTCGCATCCCCATCCAGTACATGTGCCGGGCAGCCCCATATTCTCATATGTCCAAGGGAGGGCTTCCTGCCACGCCACAATTCATACGGAGTTCTAGGAATTGATTTGCTCGGAACCTGGTTCAGAATATAGCACGCCGTTTGTAAACCATGTCCCCAAAATGATAATGGCAGCGTTGAGTAACTCATCATGGACCGTACCATATCCAATAAGGTCCTATTTCTCCTTTCGGCTACACCATTCTGTTGTGGAGTACCAGGTGCAGTCAATTGGGATAAAATCCCGTTCTCTACAAGATGTCCTAGAAATTCATCAGAGAGGTATTCGCCACCTCGATCAGATCGAAGTGTCTTTATGGATTTATCCAATTGCTTTTCCACTTCCGCACGATACTCTTTGAACTTGTCAAAGGTTTCGCTCTTGCGGTGCATCAGATACACATATCCATACCTCGAGTAATCATCTATGAAAGAGACATAGTACTCGAACCCTCCTCGTGCTGTGACGTTCATGGGGCCACATACGTCAGTGTGCACAATTTCTAAGAGCTCCTGTGCCCTTGTACCCTTAGCTCCAAAAGACCTCTTAGTCATCTTACCCTCTAGACAAGACTCACATTGGGGAAGTCGTACCTCCTCCAGAGATTCCAGAGGACTGTCTTTCACCAATCTTTGAATCCTATCCTGATTAATATGACCAAGTCTTAAATGCCAAAGATACGCCTTGTTAGAGTGAGGAACTTTCAACCTTTTAGAGTTATCAATTAATTCAGTGTCAAGCAGTGAGTACATCTTTGGTCTGATCAAATATAGGTTTCCATCCATCCATCTAGAACAGATAAAAGACTTATTTCTACGAATATCAACTCTTTTACTAAAAGAAACTGAATAAGAATCCTTTATTAAACAAGCTACCGATATAAGGTTCCTCCTAAAATTAGGAACATAAAAACAGTCTTTCAATAAAATAAACCTAAATTGATCAAAATAAAGATGAACGTCTCCCACTGCCTCAGCCACCACAAAGCTACCATCTCCAGTCCGCAACGAGAGGCTCCTATCATGTAGACTTCTCGTTTCCACGAACCCCTGCATAGAAACACAAACATGATTAGTGGCGCCTGAATCAATGACCCATGTGTCTTTCGATTCTTCCACCAAACACGCTTCTAAGTAATGAAGTTCCTTACCTTCCTTGCCCTTGGAGGCTAGGAATTCCCGGCAAGCCTTCTTGAAGTGACCTACCTTCCCACAGTGGAAGCATTTAGACTTTTTAGGGTCCTTTGGCTTCTTGTTCTTCTTCTTCTTCTTCCCGTCTGAGACAGGAGGATTAGAAGAACTGGAAGCCACTTGCTTCTTATTTGGCCTCTTCCTCTTCCGTGAGGGATTGGAAGATTCCGCCAAATTGGCCTCTCCTTTAGGTCGGACCGTATCCTCATCCCTGATCATAGAAAAATAAGCCTGTAGTTGCTTCATGAGCTCGGTAAGTCCTAACTCCTTTGTCGCCAGATTGTATGCGGCCTTAAACCCCACAAAATCTTTAGACAGAGTCTTGAACACCATCTCGATCTGGGTGTTATAGTCCAACTCAGCACCATTCTCGGCAGCCTCAGCGAAGAATCCCATTAGAGTGATCATATGGTCCTTCACCGGAGCACCCGCCTTTTGCTTAGAGTTCATAATGCTGGTGATAGCGGACTGTCGAGCCAATTTTTCTTGGCCTCCGAACATGTCCTCCAGATTTTCCATGATCTCCCCAGCAACTTGATAAGTCTCATGCTGCTTTTGTAAAGCACTCGTCATGCTAGCAAGGATGTAGCATCGAGCTATCTCATTGGATTCTCTCCAACGATTATAGGCAACCGGGACCTCCTCAAGTGGTGTGTCAGGTTTGGGCCCAGGTGGGCATGGTTCGTCCAGTACGAACTTGTGTCTCTCGCAGCTGAGAACTATTAATAGATTTCTTTTCCAATCTTTATAATTGTCGCCATTCAACTTATTTTCAGTAAGTATCGAAATGAGGGGTGTCGGTGACATTTTGAACTGAAATAAAATTATACTAGACATCATTACAAAGCCCAAGCAAATATGCAGATAATTTAGCAAATAAAACATACAAGTATGTTCCTACATGAAACTTGAAAAACAAATGTAGCATTGCAACGGTAATTCTCAGCACCTATTGCCCCAAGCCACCGAGGGGTGGTCATGAGAACAAATAGCCGGAACATGGACCCCGTCCAATTAATATATGTTACCTTAAATCCTCCAAGGTTAAGACATATATTAATAACCGCTTATTTGGCCACCAGTTTAGTTAACAGAGCTTCTAGGGAAGGTTAATAACTAAACGAGTCTTGAGTGTATAACCATTGTTTACGTAGCCCGATCCACGTCCTACCAAGCCACCGAGGGGTGGTCATGAATAGGATCGCACCCGAACACGTTTTCCACATAGGAGATCCAATCTAGTATACTGGCGGCGATAAACACCTACCGAGGGGTGTGGTCAGATCGGAACTGACGCGAGGCGTTACCATGCTTTCACATATGGATCAACAATGGAGGCCGTGGGTTTTGTTTGAAACCCTCTCCCACTCAATATTTTGAAAAACATGCAAGTTTTAACAAATTATGTATGATCAATATAGTATGAGCGGCACTCACCTATCCTATATGACATGTTATCAAATATGCATACATCCATCAATACATATTTATACATCCATGACATATCACAGAAAAATAATTGACAGAATAACCAAGCCATGGTTCCATCCTAGAACAAAGAAAATAAAGATTACAAAATTCCATCCAAAGCATTCTTTGGGTCTTGAATTTTGTTCCGTCTTCTTGTATCCATCTTTATGTAGCCTCTCCATTTATTTCTCATCCCAAGAATTATTTAAAATTTAAATCTCCAAAAATTTAAATTTCAAATTCAAATTCCAAATTCGAATTTCAAATTTAAACTTCAAATTTAAATTTTAAACAATTTTAAACATCATGTGTAATAATATGTAATTTCAAAAATTTTAAATTTTTAATTACATAATTTTAAACATGATTTAAAATTAAATCTCAAATTTAAAAATCAAAATTTTCTGATTTTGCACCGCCGCACCGTGAAGGCGGCAGCCGCCGTGGGCAGCCACCAACCCCGGAAGGGCTGGCAGCCCACGGCCACCCCTTGTGCAGCCTGCCGGGCTGCAGGCCAAGCCTGCAGCGCCAGGCTGCACGCCCAGGCTGCGGCCAGCCTTGGGCATGCTGCGCCACCCTCGGCTGTAGGCAGAGCCTGCGGCCGTGGGTGGTGTGGGCCTGCACAGGGGCTGCCGCAGCCCCATCCTGCCCGAGGGCAGGGGCTGCAGCCCCACCAAGGCCCGTCGGCCTATCCCGAGGGGTCGTGTCTCGATTTTCGTGCCATATTCCAATATACCTATTAGGATCTCCAAAAATTAATTTGAATCCCAATTAAATTTAAATTTTCCACACAATCAAAAATTTCAATCTTTAAATTAAATTTAACTTTTGGGAAAAATAAATTACGGTCTTCAATCTTCAATCTCCTCCAAGAATAATTACATAAAAAATTCTAAACCGTTTCCGGTGTACAAAAATTCTAACCATGAATATTCTAAGAGACAAAAATTAAAATCCATGTGAAAAACACAGTGTTAATAAACTGCTCCCATGGTTACATAAAAAATTCCTAGATACAATTTTTCTAAATTCTAAGGAACCATAACCGGTATAAACAAACATGCTTATAATAATTCAAAAAATTAAAATAACCACATACTTTATACATAATACATGATAACAACATAAAGGAACCCTAGAATGCCACTCTCTAAATATCAAATCCATACATAAATAAAAAGACTAAGTAATTGTCTAATTTATATACATGGCATAGTCATGAGATGGCTCTGATACCAATTGAAGGAAAATAAACCGGTAAAACGTATCAGAGTGGCGCAGCGGAACAATAAAAATTTTTAGATCGTTAAATATCTCATGATGCCATATACAATAAATCAACAACAATTAAAACTCATACCTCAAGGACGCCAATGAACAGGAGGAGAGTGACTGGAGGCTTCAACAAACTAGCCTTCTCTACTATTCTCCAATTCCCGAATGGCTGAGTGTGTGGGCACTCTGAACCTCGATCGGTATGCTAGCACTGCTAGTCTTCTTCCGACCACCCAGATCTCTAAAGAACTTTATTATCACGATGAGCTGTGCAACAATAAGCCTGCTCACCTGAGAGTCTGTGGTCTGAGAGAATTGGAGTGGCAGGACCTCTATTTATAGACCTGCATGAGGTGATTCTCTGAATTCGAATTGGACTAGGAAAAGATTTTCTCCCTTATCCAAACCAAAAAATCCGAATTTTCCAAGGGGGAATCTCCACAATTAAATTCGGTTTTCCTAGGATAAATCCAATCCAAATCTAAACAAGATTTTAACTAGAATTTTATCTCCCTTTTTCAACCAAAAAATCCGAAATCTTTAGGAGAAAATCTTCTCCAAATTTTCGGCCACTTTTAGGATAAGGAAGAATCAAAATTCCACTAGGATTTTTCAAGCTAAATCTCATCTCAACCTTATCCAAAAATAACCGAATTTCCTAGGATTAAGGCTCCAAAATTTCGGCCACTTTTAGGGAGTAGAGAGAATCCAAATTCAACTAGGATTGAAGCTTGAATTTACCCTTGAATCTCATCCACAAAATCCGAAATTTTCATGAGGATTATCCTCAAAAAATTCGCCCACTTTTGTTGGGATTTGGATTCAAAATTCAAGTAGGATTCTAACAAGATTATCCTCTCCAAATCCAACTCAAATTCGAATTTCAAACCTTGTGGATTTTCCACAACAAATTCGAATCCTACTTGGACTGTGATTCAAAATTTGAATTTCAAATTTCAAATTCAAATTTCAAATTCAAATTTCAAATTTCAAATTTAAATTTCAAATTCAAATTTCAAATTCGAATTTCAAATTCAAATTTCTAATTCAAATTTCAAATTCAAAATTCAAATTTCAAATTTCAAAATTCAAATTTCAAATTTCAAAATTCAAATTTCAAATTCCACAAAACGGTTGTGTTTCATATTCTTGTTCTCATGGATAATTTTCTACAACTCCAATCCAATCTCAAATAAAATCATGGCAACTTTATTTGGAGTTCGAATAATTGTGTACTCTATTATCCAAAACAAAATCTGAATCCAACCGGAGAGAATCTTGTCTACCATCCTAATCCTGTGTCATCACCATCCATGCATAATAAACTAGCCAATAGCATACACAAATCAATTTGCCAAACGTTAAGGAATTATGTGGAGCTAGTAGAGGGACTGATTGGACATATATAATCGGGCTCCCGTGATTCCATATGATCATCATTCTGTACCGAACAACTCAATCATATGATCACTAATTTCAGAGTCACACCACTATAAACCTGAAACTGAACTTCCAATTATATACCGTATTACGTAAGCCTGTGACGAGTTACCATCCAATGACCTTGTCATATATGCAAAACCCTCATATGATATCCATGATCAGCCTAAGGTCAAAGTCTGTTTAATCCTACTGATCAGGCTATCTTAAAGTTCCATTATACTACCGAATCAAGAAAATGATTATTCACCATATGTGAATAAGAAGTCATCCGCCCAGCAGACGACCCAAGGCCTTGTCCATTTTCACATTCAGTATAATGCCTTTAAGAGGATACCTTTAACTCCTCAGAGCTATGATTCCGATATCTGCAAACAAACCCTTCATCGTATATAAGTCATGCACCCAACGAACCGGTCTATAAGCTTACTACCTCTGAGACGCTTTAGCCATTGGAACATCAAAGTACACAAGTCATATACATGAAGTAGTTCATTTACTCAGGATTAAGGTTATTGCACAATGAACGTCAAAAGCAGATTGATCCACTCATAGCGGACTACGTAGATCAATCACGCTTTAGTCCCGGTCTAATATGTCACCTCCAAGCAACATATCCATGTCTCTACTTGGGAGTCCAGCTCCAGACAGTCAAGACAGACCGTCCCCTCCAAGGCTTTAGACAACATAATAGTCTTAACATGAGTTAGATGCTCGGTCTAACCCCATAGACTACAGACCATAGTTTAGACTGCTAACTTTAGAACATTGTCTTCTTGCATACAAAAATCCATTGCATGCAACGTTCTAACAGTTTTAACACAAGCAGTCAGTGAGCCATATTTGCTTACATTTACTTTAACATGTAAATAAGATGAGGACAGATAGCAATGTAATGAATAACCTCTAAGTATAATTTTATTATCCAGTTCAAAATGAATACATCAAAATGTCTCTAATACTTAGGGCATTTCCTAACAATTACACCAAACGAGCCTTAGTAGCCCGATAAGCTACCACACCCTAACAAGCGAAGTAACCCGGTCGGTTACTACACTAAGTTCACGTATAGTAACTCGATAGACTACCTAGTTACCAACACGCGAGTTAACCGGTCAATTGACTAAGCGGTAAACCAGTCAAGGGCCGTGTTTTTTTACAACACAGTGAGGAATGATGATTAATCTGTCAAGTAGATGATTGATCCAATACGATACGAGTTAGATACCAAATCCCCATAATAGGCCAATAGGGTACCGACGGGTCTCAGTACCCCATAGAAACGCAAGTTATAGTCACTAACATTAATAGTGACTCAACGAGAGAATTAATGAGAAACGTTATTGGTGACAGGTGGTAACCTGTGAATTGATAAAGGTGTGATTTCAAGTTGCTTGCAAATAGGTAAGTACAACTCCGCCTATAGCATGAACGAAAATGATTTTAAATGATATTTTACAGTATGTTAAAATATGTATGCCATGCACACGATGTTGCATCTCATGTTAAAGAGCATGTAGTTTCACAATCAAGCAGACTGATGAAAAAGTAAGATAGATGCCATACGTCCCTACTATGTAGGAGTTGGGACAGCTTAGAGAAGCATATGGCTAGAAAAGATAAATAAGATGGAAAGTAGTAAACGTGTCGTACCGGCCCTTTCAAATGAAGGGGTTTTTAAGTTAAAGCAGAAAGTTGAGCATCCGTTAATGGCTCTCCGGCTATTTTGCCACGGGCGTTACCGATGGTCTGTGCACGCACGGTACTGACACATGGGCCCTAAATAGACAAGAAAAGAAAAGAAAAGTTGAAGCATAAATGAACATAACCGAATCATGCATTAGTTATAGTTCACCATGCTTCTAGATGCATTCAGTACATGATGTTTCTGTGATGCACATGTTATGTGAAGTTTTATAATCCTTGATATGATATGTGATATATGGTATGTGATATGTGATATGTTAAAGTGGTATATGTGATACATGACTGCTTATACGTTTTTAAGTATATACTATATTTAAATATATTTTGCGGTAAACATGTTGTACTTACTGGGCATTAAGCTCACGTAGTGTGTTCATGCTGTAGGTAAGCATCCTACCGCTTAAATCCCAATGGGCGATGGTGGCGGCAGGGCCGGATGTGAGGGTGAGGTTATAGAGATACCGCGAGTTTATCTTCCGCAAAATTTGAGTATCAGTATTTTGAATAGTAATGATTAAATAGTACTTTGAATAGTAATTGTCAGACAGTATGTTTGAATAGTAATCGTTACATAGTATTTTTGAATAGTAACCGTATTTTTGAATAGTAATTGTTAAATGGTATTTTTGAATAGTAATCGGTATACGTACGTATACAGTAAACACGTACATGTAAAATAAATAAAAAAATTCCTAAGTTTATGATATCTAGTTAAGTATAAATTACTATAAAGTATAAGAAAAGCAAGCAAGTTAATAAATTTCAGTGACGGTCCGGGCCACTGAGGGCACGGGGCGTCACAGTGAGTATTCTTCTGCATTGTATTTTGAGTAACAGTATAATTTAGAACAGTAAACATTATATATATAAATAGTATATTTTGAACAACAATAGTTAAATAGTATATTTGGAATAGTATTTAAATTAAACAGTCAGTACAAGTATATATGTATAATTGAAATCCCTATGTTTTTAGATTCCGCATTATAACAGTATACATACATGAATAGTAAGTACGTACAGGTATATACAAAAAAAAAAGTATCCCAAAAATTTATGGTATCATTTTAGGTAAGTATTAGTAGTTTGCAAGAAAGTATAAGTATCAGTTTAAAGATAGAGTAGAAATAGCAGTTTTTCAGTGACGGTCTAGGTCACAAAGGGCATGAGGCGTCACACATGTTTAGGCCAGAAATATCAGTACTAGTCGACAGTGGGCCAGTACCTCCAACCTCAGTAGCGAATTGTGTAAGCTGAGCCCTTAGAGCTGAATACCATCTGCTCAGACAAAAGGAGGAAAGAGAGAAAGTTTGGGAGGCAAAGAAAAAGGAAAAGATCTTAGCCAAGTCAGCACAGGTAGGGATGTAGACAGGTCAAGGCAGTAGGTCCAGTCAGAATCGAGCCAATCAGTCCAACACTCAAGGCTCCCAACTATAGCAGGGGAAAAGAAAGGGAAATTTTTCTAGGAATAGAAGCCAGGATGGCCACAATCAACAATCGAGGATCGGTCAAGGTATAGGACCGAATTTTCCCACGTGCCACGTGTGGAAAAAGGCACCTAGGTCAGTGCTGATTTGGCACCAATACATGCTACCAGTGTGGACGAGAAGGGCATTTTGCTAAAAATTATCCGATGAACCGCCAAAATACCTCAAGGCCGATGCAGTAGCATCAGCAATATCCTTCACGACCCCAACCATCTCGAGCTCATGCTTTACAGGGGAGAGTTGAAGGGCCTTCGGTAGTACCTCCAACTTGGTTCGAACGCCAAAAGCAGACCCCACAAACAAATGCTCAGGTTATGGTCTTCACCAAAGAAGAAGCTAAAGTGGGAACATCCAATGTGGTTATAAGTCAGCTTTCTATGTTTAACCATGTGGCATGTGTCCTTTTTGATTCAGGAGCCACACATTCTTTTATATCCTATGAATTCACTGACAAGTTAGGATATGCTAAGGACCCTATTGGAATGACTTTTAGAACAGCTTTACCTTCAGGAGAAGTGATGTTGTCAAATTACTAGTTACACCACGTGCCATTAATTATGGCAAATAGGAAGTTGTATGTCGATTTGATCGTAATGAAGATTGTTGACTACGATGTGATCCTAGGAATGGATTTCCTAGGAAAATACCAAGCTACAATCGACTGTCAAAAGCAGAAAATAGTCTTTCGACCGGACAAGAAAAAGAGTTTTGAATACGTCGACACATCTCATCAATCAAGAAAGATGCTGATTAGTGCAATGAAAGCGAAGAAGTTGATAGCTAGTAGCTATATAAGATACTTAGCATATGTAACATATGTGACAGAGGAAAAGAAATTGTAACCGGAAGATGTTCTAGTTGTCAACAAATTCCTCGATGTATTCCTAGAGGAATTGTTGAGATTACCTCCTAAAATGGAAATTTTGTTTGAGATCGATATTATGCCAGGGACTGCTCCAATATCCAAAGCGTCATATCGTATGGCCCAAGCAGAATTGAAAGAACTGCAGGTGCAGTTAAAAGAACTACTTGACAAGGGGTTTATCAGAACAAACTACTCTCTTGGGGTTCTCAGGTACTATTTGTTAAAAAGAAGGATAGAACTGATGTGTATTGATTACAGAGAGTTGAATAAAGTTACCATCAAGAATAGGTATCTATTACCTAGAATTGATGACCTGTTCGACTAGTTAAAAGGAGCAGTGGTATTCTCGAAGATTGACTTACGTGTGGGATACCATCAACTGAGGATCCGGAAGAGCGATATTCCCAAGACGGTATTCAGAACCCATTATGGTCACTATGAATTTTTGGTGATACCATTCGAACTGACTAATACTCCAGTTACATTTATGGATTTAATGAATAGGGTCTTTAAGGAATTCTTGATAAGTTTGTCATCGTGTTTATCGATGACATACTTATACATTCAAGGGCATACTTATATATTTAAAGACTCACGAAGAGCATGAGAAGTATCTGAGAATTGTTCTTTACACCATGAGAAGGCATCAGTTGTATGCGAAATTCTCTAAGTGTGAATTCTAGTTGGATAAAGTGCACTTTTTTGGACACATGGTGACAAAGGAAAGAATCGCGGTAGATCCTGCCAAAGTGGAAGCAATTAATGAGTGGCCTACTCCTAAGAGTGTGACTGAGATACGTAGCTTCTTAGAATTAGCCGACTACTACAGAAGGTTTGTGGAAGGGTTCACACGACTAGCGGCACCCCCACTGCTCTCACTCTTAAGGAAAAGAAATACGAGTGGACGTAAGAGTGTGAAAGAAGTTTTCAAGAATTGAAGAGACGACTAACAAGTGCATCTATTCTTACACTACCCACTGAAGGAGAAAAGTTCACAATCTACAATGATGCTTCAAGGATAGGCTTGGGAACTGTATTAATGTAGAATAACAAGATGATTGCATATGCATCGTGCCAGTTAAAAGACCATGAGAGGAACTATATCACGCATGACTTGGAACTTGCTGCAGTAGTGTTTGCACTCAAAATCTGGTGACACTATTTATATCGAGCTTAGTGCCAAATTTTCACTGATCACTAGAGTTTGAAATACTTCTTCATGCAGAAGGAGTTAAACATGCAACAAAGACGATGGTTAGAGTTGTTGAAGGACTATGATTGTGAAATCCTTTACCATCCCGGAAAGGCAAACTGAGTAGCGGATGCTTTAAGTAGAAAATCTACTACTCCGCAACGGTTGCCAATAGAAAAGCTAACAAAAGCATTATAGTAAGAAATTAACTCCCTCAAATTAGAGTTAATAGCTGGGAAGTTATCAGCACTATGATTAGAATCCTCTCTGCTCGAAGATACTAAAGAAGCCCAGAAGCAAGATCCAAGTGCAACAAAGCTCTGAGAAGAGGTTTCCGATGGTAGGAAGTCAGATATAAGCATTTCCAGTGATGGAATGCTTTTATATCAAGGGAGAATCTATGTCCCGGCCAATAAAGGACTTAGAAGGTGAATCATGATAGAAGCTCATGAAACACCGTATTCCGTTCATCCTGGAGCCAACAAAATGTATCAGGACCTCAAGATACAGTTTTGGTGGAAAGGGATGAAAAATGATATTGCGAAATTCGTGAGTAGATGCCTGACTTGTCAGAAAGTCAAAGCCGAATAGACATCCCAGAGGAAAATTAGAACCTCTAAAAATTCCAGTATGGAAATGGGAGTATATTACTATGGATTTTGTGGTAGGACTTCCCAAGACCTGAGAAGGGTATGATGCTATTTGGGTAATTGTCGATAGATTGACCAAGACGGCGCAATTCATAGCCATGATGACAACCTTCACATTGGAAAAATTGGCACATTTGTATATGACCAATATTATTCGATTACATGGAGTTCCAAAGTCTATTATCTCTGATCGAGACGCATGGTTCACTTCAGCATTTTGGAAATACATATAAGAAGCTATAAGGATAGAGTTACACCTTAGCATAGTTTTTCATCCTCAGACAGATGGATAGTCAGAGCGAACCATCCAGACATTGAAAGACATGCTCAGAGCCTGCATTATAGATTTTCCTGGGAGTTGGAATGAGAAAATATCATTGATAGAATTTTCATACAATAATAGTTATCAAGCTTCCATAGGAATGGCACCATACGAGGCTCTATATGGACGAAAGTGTAGATCCCCTATTCACTGGTACGATCTACGAGAAAAACAGCTGTACAAGACTGATTTTATATAGGAAACTTCAGAGGCAGTTGCAAAGATTCACAAAATGATGAAGATTGCTCAAAGCCGACAGAAAAGCTATGCAGATAAATGATGAAGATTCCTGGAGTTCAACAAAGGAGACTTCGTATTCCTCAAGGTATCGCCGATGAAGGGTGTAATGCGTTTCGGTAAAAAGGGAAAACTGAGTCCAAGATATATTGGGCCATTCGAGATAATCGAACGTATTGGAAAGGTGGCCTACAAGTTGGCATTACCCCTAGATCTGTCGACAATACACAATATCTTTCATGTATCAATGTTGAGGAAGTACGTACCTGATCCATCCCATGTGTTGCAGTATGAACCAATACAAATCCAAGAAGATTTGACGTATGAAGAATAACCAGTATAGATTTTAGCGCGTGAAGAAAATGTGTTAAAAAATAAGACAATCCCACTAGTCAAGGTTTTATGGAGAAATCACAGTGTCGAAGAGGCTATGTGGGAACTTGAAGATGAGATGGAATCTTCATACCCCCACTTATTCTAATTTTCGAGGATATAAATTTTATAAGGAGGGGTGAATGTGACAATCAAGAAATTTTACTGCTCTTAGAAACTTTGTATAACGTATATATACAATGATTTTTATGCATATCAATGTAAAATATATGATTTAATACTATTTAGAATGCAACGAAATGTTCTGACTATGCTAATGAAGGCGTGTTCAGGAACAAAAAATTTTACCGAACTGAAATCAGACAAATTATGCCTTTTCGGTTTCAAAAACCCTAGAAATATACTGTGAGTCACTAAAAGACAAAATAGTTACGGCATGGATTTTTAGTCAAATTGGAGTGAATTAAGGAAAACCGATCGCATGGATAGCCTAAGAAACTTGTCTACATGATTTTGGTGCAAAATCATTCGGTTTGACTTTTGGTTAAAATGTTTGACTGAAATAATTATGTGGAGTCAAAGATTGGGTGAGAAACATTGAATGGATGTAAGATTACATCAAGACCCAAGGGCTATGGTTTAAAGTCATCTAGATCCAATGGCTAGGATGCAAAGTCAACACAAAAAGTCAAAGAAAGCTTAACAAAAATTCAAGAAAATTCTAGGGCAAGATAGGTGGCGGATTTCTATGGGAAATTCAGTAAAATAAAATCTGTCAATTTTCTTTTCATTGTAATACAGCCCTTAAAGGTTTCAAAAATTACACAAAAAGCTTGCAAAAATGCCCTTAAAACATTACAGAAAGGTCCCCAAAAGTTTGCTATTTGGTCCCTCTTCATTTGGCCATTATATACATGGTTTTGTGGCAAGAAAAACCAGAAAAATTGAACCAATTCTGGTCCCCTTGTAGCTGTGCCTCTTCCACACCATTTAAGCAAAAATTTCTTCAAAAACTTTCATCCAAATTGGTTCTACAAGTCACCCCAAGCTCAAGAGATCAACAAAGGAAGGTAAACCCTCCTTTTTCCAAGTTTTCTTCTCATTTTCTTTGTTGAAAAACCGTGGGATATGGGGCTGTTTTGAGATGAAAATTTTTTTATTGGTTGGTTTTTGGTGTTGAAAACCATGTGGGAATGTGATGAAGGAAAGGGATGAAATAGAGTTGAAAAACATCAACTCTTAGGCTTATTTTCTTATGAGAATCCATGGTTCATCATGTTTGGAAAGTGAAAATGTTTGTATCAAATTTGTTGTGTTTGTGTGTTAATATGTTTTTGTCACAAAGAAAAGCTTGGAAATGAAGTTTGGTAATGATTGGTTATGTGAATCCGTGTATGTGCTTAAGGGTTGGTGGATGAAAATTTTATGTTAAGCTTTGATTCTTAGTGGTTTGACAATGAAGTTTGATGTGTGCAAATGATAAGAAAAGGAGATGAACATGAAAACAAAAATTTGTGTTTGATTTCCTAAGGGAAATCTGCGGCGTTCCAAGGATAAAATGCATGAAATTTTGTGATAAGTTAGGTTAAGTTTTGTGTTGTAATGTATGTTTAGGATTTTCTTAAGAAAACCGTGTGTAGGTTAAGGGTAAAAAGGGTTGTGTTTTGTATGATATGTTATGAAATGAAACAACGTGTAAATTGTGAATTAAACCGAGTCTAAAAATGAGAAAGAACGGGTTGAAATCCCATTGCAAATGAGTAGGTTTTAACAGAAATTTTTATGTAAAAAGTTTGTAACTTTTACGTAAAATTAGGTTTGTGGTATAGTACATGGTAGGATAGAATAAGTTAGATAGTTTTGAGGCATTTTCTAACACCGGGAACCTAAAAATTAAGCAGAAACGCTGCTGAAATTTTTAGGGCGCCCGAAGGGCATTTTAGGAAATGAGGGGTAAAATAAGGGTCGGGATTTGAAAACAAGAACCCCTCGGGGACCTAGGCTCGAGGAAGGGCAATGGACGATTTCAGAAGTAGTGAAATGTCCATTTGAGGTCCAGAAAGGTTAGGAAAACAAGAAACGACCCCAAGGGTCGGAATAGTACCACCCGAGGGTCGGGTGAATTGTCATCCGAGTGTTTCAGTAAGAAATGTCGTAAAAGCTCAGTAAGGTCTAAGAAAAATTATTTATGATTTTTAAGACTAGAAAATCCAGTTAAAACGCTAAAATGAAAATTTTACAATCTAAGGTCCAGTTAGAGACAAAATGGTCATTTTGACCAAAATTTTCTAAAACGCTAGAAAAAAAACCATAAAAGCCTCAGAATGATTTAATTAAATTTTTAAAAGCCAGAATAAGGTTGTAAGTCAGAACAATGGGAAAAAAAATCCCACTAAGGACGAAATGGTCATTTTGTCAAAAGTTAGAGACAAATGATCATTTTGTCAAAAAGTTAGGAAAAATGATATTAAGGCCCAAATAGTATTCTAGGCCATATAATAAATATAGAAATAAAAATAAACCCCTAAACAAATAATTAGAGATCTAGAATTAGAAATTTTATACTTTCATAATATTTTAAGTATGAAATGAATAGTAAAAATAATCATGATTTATTTCGGTTATAGGGATTCAATGAAAAGGCGATATAAGGATGTTGGTTGACCCTGGCAAGGAAACGCAAGCAAAATATCTGTAAGTTCAGACATTTATTTATCTGCAACATGAATTTACTTAATATGTTTATATGTTATGTATGACATGTAAATAAGTATCAAGGTGTTATATGCATACTAACGTGGAATAATAAATAACCACAAATAAAGAACGTAACGTAAAGAGTTCCAGACCCAGGAGGCAGTTATAATACCACCGGTTAGGAACTACATGAAAAACAGTAATAAAACCAAAATTGGCATACTGGCCTCCCATACAGGTAGAGGTTTCTCATGTTCTGTTATATTATATCAAGTTTATGTAGACAGTAGAGGATTGTGTTAGGAAATGCCCTAAGTATTAGAGACATTTTGATGTATTCTTTTTGAACTGGATAATAAAATTATACATAGAGGTTATTCATTACATTGCTATTTGTCCTCGTCTTATTTACATGTTAAAGTAAATGTAAGCAAATATGGCTCACTGACTGCTTGTGTTAAAACTGTTGGAACGTTGCATGCAATGGACTTTTGTATGCGAGAAGACAATGTTCTAAAGTTAGCAGTCTAAACTATGGTCTGTAGTCTATGGGGTTAGACCGAGCATCTAACTCATGTTAAGACTATTATGTTGTCTAAAGCCTTAGAGGGGACGGTCTGTCTTGACTGTCTGGAGCTGGACTCCCAAGTAGAGACATGGATATGTTGCTCGGTGGTGACATATTAGACCGGGATTAAAGCGTGATTGATCTACGTAGTCCGCTATGAGTGGATCAATCTGCTTTTGACATTCATTGTGCAATAACCTTAATCCTGAGTAAATGAACTACTTCATGTATATGACTTATGTACTTTGATGTTCCAATGGCTAAAGCGTCTTAGAGGTAGTAAGCTTATAGACCGGTTCGTTGGGTGCATGACTTGTATACGATGAAGGGTTTGTTTGCAGATATCGGAATCATAGCTCTGAGGAGTTAAAGGTATCCTCTTAAAGGCATTATACTGAATGTGAAAATGGACAAGGCCTTGGGTCGTCTGCTGGGCGGATGACTTCTTATTCACATATGGTGAATAATCATTTTCTTAATTCGGTGGTATAATGGAACTTTAAGATAGCCTGATCAGTAGGATTAAACGGACTTTGACCTAAGGCTGATCATGGATATCATATGAGGGTTTTGCATATATGACAAGGTCATTGGATGGTAGCTCGTCACAGGCTTACGTAATACGGTATATAATTGGGAGTTCAGTTTCAGGTTTATAGTGATGTGACTCTGAAATTAGTGATCATATGATTGAGTTGTTCGGTACAGAATGATGATCATATGGAATCACGGGAGCCCGATTACACATGTCCAATCAGTCCCTCTACTAGCTCTACATAATTCCTTAACGTTTGGCAAATTGATTTGTGTATGCTATTGGCTAGTTTATTATGCATGGATGGTGATGACACAGGATTAGGATGGTAGACAAGATTCTCTCCGGTTGGATTCAGATTTTGTTTTGGATAATAGAGTACACAATTATTCGAACTCCAAATAAAGTTGCCATGATTTTATTTGAGATTGGACTGGAGTTGTAGAAAATTATCCATGAGAACAAGAATATGAAACACAACCGTTTTGTGGAATTTGAAATTTGAAATTTGAATTTGAAATTTGAATTTCAAATTTTGAATCACAGTCCAAGTAGGATTCGAATTTGTTGTGGAAAATCCACAAGGTTTGAAATTCGAATTTGAGTTGGATTTGGAGAGGATAATCTTGTTAGAATCCTACTTGAATTTTGAATCCAAATCCCAACAAATAAGGGACGAAATTTTTGAGGATAATCCTCATGAAAGATTTCGGATTTTGTGGATAAGATTCAAGGGTAAATTCAAGCTTCAATCCTAGTTGAATTTGGATTCTCTCCTCCCTAAAAGTGGCCGAAATTTTGGAGCCTTTATCCTAGGAAATTCGGTTATTTTTGGATAAGGTTGAGATGAGATTTAGCTTGAAAATCCTAGTGAAATTTTTGATTCTCCCTTATCCATAATGGCCGAAATTTTTTGGAGGATTTTCTCCTTGTGAAATTCGTATTTTTTGTTGAAAAATGGAGATAAAAATTCTAGTTAAAATCTTGTTTAGATTTGATTGGATTTATCCTAGTAAAACCGAATTTATTGTTGGGATTTTCCCTCGGAAAAATTCGGATTTTATGGGTTTGGATAAGGGAAAATATCTTTTCCTAATCCAATTCAAATTCAGAGATTCACCTCATGCAGGTCTATAAATAGAGGTCCTGCCACTCCAGTTCTCTCAGACCACAGACTCTCAGGTGAGCAGGCTTATTGTTGCACAGCTCATCGTGACAATAAAGTTCTTTAGAGATCTGGGTGGTCGGAAGAAGACTAGCAGCGCTAGCATACCGATCGAGGTTCAGAGTGCCCACACACTCAGCCATTCGGGAATTGGAGAATAGTAGAGAAGGCTAGTTGGTTGAAGCCTCCGGTCATTCTCCTGCTGCAGATTGGCGTCCTTGAGGTATGAGTTTTAATTGTTGTTGATTTATTATATATGGCATCATGAGATATTTAACGATCTAAAAATTTTTATTGTTCCGCTGCGCCCCTCTGATAGGGTTTTACCGATTTATTTTCCTACAGATTGGCCAATGGGTCACTCCCTAGAGTCTCTCTCAGTCATGCGCGAACTACGGTATGATCAATCAAGGGGTCTAAAACTAGAACTTAATGCAAGATAAGACCTAAGACTTATGTTCCAGTATTTATGTTTGAACTTACTGAGTCTGTCACTCCCAAGTTTATTCATGTTGTAGGTAAGAAGCTTGTACACCAGTAGATAGTGGATCGATGAGGAACGGGATCTGAAACTGCCGTCATGGCTGAGCGAGGGGAATGGTCCTGCTGATGTTTTCCACTGAGCAATTCTGAGACTTGTTTTGAAATTTTGTAACATGATGTAAATTATGCACGACAAAGTATGATATGTATTTCCGTGTATGTTTTATGACGTTTTATGACTTTGCAATTTCAAGATCGGTAAAAAAAAAATCCCAGTTTTCACGATAAAATTTAAGTTTAAAATACGAATGGTAAAAAAAAAGTACAAGTTACAAGTAAGTTGCCGGCGACCCATTGAGGTGACAGTCATCATAGTGGACTTTAAAACTTTAATATGCTAGTACTGTTAGCCTCCATGAAGTGTGGGCTGCCACACCAGGATTTGAAGCAGCACTATTGGTGGAGAAAGATGAAAAATGATATTATTCAACATGTCAGTCGTTGTTTAACATGTCAAAGGATTAAAGCTAAACACCAATGGCCTATAGGTGAGTTGCAACTATTGGAGATCCTAGAATGGAAATGGGAGCGTGTTACCATGGACTTTGTGATTGGCTTGCCTAAGATAAGTGAGGGATATGATGCAATATAGGTAATAGTGGACCGATTGACTAAATCAACCCTCTTTATACCCGTAAAGATGATCTACACACTAGAAAAGTTGGTAGAATTGTACATCTCCAACATTGTGAGGTTACATGGAGTGCCGACAATGATAGTGTCAGATTGTGATAATCGGTTCACGTTTAATTTTTGGAAAAGTGTACAAGAAGCGATGGGCTCAGAACTTAGATTTAGTACAACCTTTCACCCTTAGACTGATGGACAATCTGAGTGCACGATCCAAATATTGGAGGATATTTTCGTGCTTGTGCACTGGACTTCAAGGGAGCATAGAATAAGAAGCTGCCATTGGTAGAGTTTTAGTACAATAACAGCTACCAAACTACCATTGGAATGGCTCTTTATGAAGCTTTGTATGGAAGAAAATGCAGATCTTCAATTCATTGATATGACTTAAAAGAGAAAGAGTCGCATAAGACTGAATTTATTCAAGAGATGATCGATGAAGTTAAAAAGACCAACAAAGGATGAAGACAGTGCAAAGTCGTCAGAAGAGTTATGCGGACAAATGCCGAAGACCCTTAGAATTCAGTGAATAAGACTTCGTATTTTTAAAGGTCGCGCCAATGAAAGGTGTCATGCATTTCGAAAAGAAGGGAAAACTAAGTCCACGATATGTAGGACCTTTTCTAGTTATCAGCCGAATTAGAAAAGTAGCCTATAAGATCACACTGCCACAGGATTTATCTACAATACAAAATGTCTACTATGTGTCAATGTTGAGAAAGTATGTATTGGATCCCTTACATGTATTGGATTATGAGCCGATTCAAGTTTGAGAAGATCTATCACATGAGGAGCAACCAGTTCAAATACTTGCTTGAGAGAAAAAGATGTTAAGAAATAGAAGTATCTCACTAGTCAAAGTTCTATGGAAGAATCATAATGTAGAAGAGGCTACGTAAGAAAGAGAAGAATAAATGAAAATTAAATACCCTCATTTGTTCTAAATTTTCAAGGACAAAAATTTTATAAGAAGGGGTGAATGTAATGACCCAGGAATTTCCTCATTTTTGAAAACCATGTATATTGTACATATATAATAATTTTAATGTTTAAAAATGTGAAATGCATGATTTAATATTGTTTAGAACGTAATAAAATATTCTAACAATGTTAAAGGGGAGGAATTTGAGGATAGGAAATTTTATCGAACCGAAATAAGATAAACGATGCCCTTTCGATATCGAAAAACCTAGAAGATAACACAAAGTAAACCAAAGTTAGCTAAAAGACGAAATACTTACGGCAGTGATTTTTGGCCAAACAGATATGATTTAAGGCAAACCGATTGCACAGACGGTCCCAGGAACCCACCAACGTGATTTCAGTGAAATTTCATCCGGTTTGAATTTTGGTCAAATTTTGACCCCGAATTAATTAAGTGATGTCATCTATGATGTCACTTTATGATGTCATAATTAAAAATGGAAAAAGAGTGGAAAGAATTAAGCAAATCCAAAGGTTTAGATTCAAAGTAATCTTGAATTAAAGGCTAAGATTTTGCCAAAATAACATGTGGCAAAATTTACGGAAATTTGGGATAAATGATGAGGATAAGGATGGTTAGGTGGGATAAAAATCAGAAAAAAATTTAGTAAATTATGTTTTGACCCCAAAAAGTTGCTAAAAGGCCCCTAGAAATTTTGCAAAAACCCTCCATCTTTTAGCTGCCATATAAGTCGGTTTCAAGCTTAAGAAACTAGGAAAAGTTTTTAGCAAAAACACAGCCTTCTCAACCCCATGCTACCGTGACTCTCCACCACCCTTAGGCCAAGTTTTCTTCAAGGATTCTTATCCAAATTTCACCCCAAGCTCAAGTGGGCATTAGTTGTGAGGTAAGCTTTAAATTTCCAAGTTTTCTTTGAAATTTCTGAAGAGGGAATAGTGGCAATAAATGCAGATTTTTAGGATGAAATTTAGGTTTTTGTTATATTGGTTTTAGTCTTAAGAAACTATGTTATTATGTAATGAAAGAAAAGAAAAGGAATAGACATTTGGAAAAACCAATGTTTGGTGGTATTTTTTAAGTGAAAATTGTGTGAAAGCATGTGGAAAAATTATTGAGTTCTTAAGTTTAAATCTTGAATGAATTATGTTTTGAGAGTTAGATTGGTATGTGAATGTAATAAAGAATGCACAAGAGGTTTAGAAACAAAATTTTGATGTTATGTTATTGATAAAAACCGTGGGGTGTTGTGAAGGAAATGAATGGAGTTGAGTTGATTGTTAGGATTTACATGAAAAATTTTATGTAAAAAATTTATACTTCTTATGTAAAATTAGGTATCTGGTTTAGTACATGACAGGTACCATGATTTTGAGGTGTTACCTAAACGTTGAGAATCAAAAATTTAAGCAGAAATGCTGCCGGAAATTTTAGAATGGTACGAATAGGTATTTTGGAAAACGATGAGTAAAATAGGGTTGAGGTTAAAATCCCAGGCCCCTTGGTAATTTAGGTTGGGGAAAAAGATTACAGACGTTTTAAGGATTAGTGAAACGTTTATTTGAAGCTTCGAAATATGAGAAAAAGAGGATTAATGAGTGATTATCGAAATAGTGTCTGAGGGACTATAAAGAGTAAACCGAGAAATTTTCGAAATACTTGGAAAGGACCAAGAGTATTTTAAGAATAGTTTAAATAAATTTTTTAAAAGTCATAAATAAGATTTTTAAGGCTAAAATATAAATTTTGAATAGTACACAAGCATGTACTAGGGTACATGGACGTGTAGTAAGAAGAAATTTTGAACACGCCCAGGGAACACGGCCATGTAGTGAGAAAAATAACCACCCGAGAGTTACACGGCCATAGATACGGTCATGTAGTAGGCCGTGTACCTATTCACACATGAACAGGTTACACGGCCATGTATGGGAAAACTTTAGTAGCTAGAGAGGTATACGGTCATGGATACAGCCGTGTACCAGACCGCGTATTGTTTACAAGTAATGAAATGTTTGATGACAATATAGATAAAATGAATAGATGAAAATTAGTAGATGACAATGGAAAAAATTAACAAACAATATTTGGTCTGTAGGAATTCAATCAGGAAGCAATAAAGGAACATTGGAGGAATTGAAGAAGTGGACATTAGCACAACTATTGTAAGTACAGACATTTAATTGTCTACTCAAGAACTAGCTGGTAATAGGACTTTTAGAGGTTGATATTATGAAATGATCATAGTACCAATGAAATGTGAAATTCTCACAAACTCACGAAACCAAGAAAGAATAATAAGTTGAAGTAAAGAAAGATAAAGATAAGAAAGATAATAAGACTGAAGATTTATATATTGGCGTACCGGCGTCCGCAAGGTGAGGTTCCAAGTTTAATGCCTCCACTTAGTGTAGTGCTACCCCGAAGGTGTGGTAGTTAAAGGCTTAAAGGTGCTGTCCCGAAAGTGTGATAGTTTTAAAGTTTGACCGTGAGGTAGGTTGGTGGGTCGCTCCCCCTCCCCTTATTGGTCCACGCGCATTATGGTATGACCATCGAATAGGGCCCGCAAGTGAACTTAAAGTAAAATAAAGAAAAGAAAAGAATAGTATGATACGAATGAAAGAAAGGAAAAAAAAAAGAAAATGAAAGAACAAAAGTTAAGTAAGCATAATGTGACTAACATAAGCGCATGTGCCTGTATAATGTTATATATGTATGTTTGTACTTACTGAACCTTAACTCACTAGTTTGTTCGTGATGTATGGAATAAGGGTAAGCAACCAACATATGAAAGAAGTGACTGATGGACTGGCAGACAAATCCCAAGAATGTCATGGAGTGGGAAATAGATCTCACTACAATTTTCAGTTGCCAATAGAATGTATATGTTATGTAAAGAAATGAGACAAGGATGAATGTAAAGTATGTTTAAAAAATTTTCATTGACACAAGGATACATGTAATTTTAAGCATGTTTATCAAAATGTATATGATGAAAAAAAAAATTCACTAACAATTGTTTGAACTATAAGTAACATGGAATTTTAAGTATATAGCAAAAGTATGAAATGTAAGAAGTGAGTTTAAGTAAAGCAAAGCAGTCGATGGCCTGAGCAAGTCGGGTCGCCGACATGCACACATATTTATAAACCAACCTTAAGCAATATTTGATTAACCTAAACAACCTTAATTAAGCCAAACTTAACTAAAAATGGGGGGAAAATTTTTGTGCTGCTGCCCCCTTCAAAACCTGTGACGACCGGAACTTAGTGCGCCATCGCTGTTGAGCTCTGAAGTTGACTGCAATAGACCATTACCTCATGGGTCGTCGGTAACTTACTTTTAATTTATTTTTAACTTACTCTAATACCAAACTGTGGCAGCTGGTATCTTACTTTTAATATACTTATTTGAGCTTCCTATTTTAATGCGAAAATAGAGAATAAATTTTTTTTCTTAAAACTTAAAACTTGATAACTGTATCATCATAAAACATTCACTAGAGTAAACATTTTACTTTATCGTAACTTCATTTGCATCATAAAATATCATTTTAATGCTCTTTTTAAACAGCTCAGTGGAAGACTCATAGCAATACCATAACCCTTGCCTAGTCCCTTGGCATATGCAGATCTCATTTGTCATCCATCACCTGTCTTATCGTCGTGCAGGTTGCTTACTTGCAACATGAACAAACTTGTGAGCTAACAGGCTCAGTAAGTTTAAACATAAAAACCAGTAATCTAGATCATATACCATAATTTAGAGCAATTAGCTCTACATGACATAAAAGAGCCTATAAAAAATAGGGCAGAGCATATCTGATACCAACTGTGGTATCAGAACATTAACATAACATTCATACTTAACATACATAATCTTGTAAACATACTTGTACATACTTGAACATACTTTACATCATAATCATACTTTCATACTTTCATACTTAACATCGTGAACATACTTTACATCATAATCATACTTTCATACTTAACATCGTGAACATATTTAACATAATTAACATCGTGAACATACTTTCATACTTAACATCATGAACATACTTTCATACTTAACATACTTTAACATGTTGAACGTACTTCATACTTAACATACTTTACATAGTAAACACATCATATTTTAAACACAGCATACTTAAAATATGCTTAAACATCGTAAACATAACATACTTATCATCATGAACATACTTATCATACTTGAACATACTTAACATTATGAACATACTTATCATACTTAAATACATAAAACTTCATAAATATTTTTAAGCATCGTAAATATACTTACGTATGCTTAAACATCATTAATATAAAACATAGCATGGATCATTAACATAATAAATAACATGCATTACTTATGCACGTCAACATATGCATAACATAACATATGCATAACCCGAATGTTAGTCACGTTATGCTTGCTAATTTACCATGAACAGTACTATTTACTATAAATAGTAACTCTGACCATGAACAATACTATTGATTGTGAACAATACCATTGACGGTGAACAATAACTTTGACTGCGATGGTATTTGTTGTTTTAGTGTATCTTATGCTCGTTTATGGGCTGCATTTTCAGTCTTGGGTCTTTATCTTTCATTACGTTCTGGTTTTGGACCCCATGATTAATCGTACCGTAATGCGTACATGACTGAGAGGGACTCTGGTGAGTGACCCACTGGCCAATCCTCTACAGTCTACTTGACATGACATAACTTAACATAACATGAGGAACCTCCACATGTGTAGGAGGCCGGTACGCCAAAGTGGTTTAGTTACCATCCTTCATGTGGTTCCAAACCCGGTGGCATTTTCATTGCCTCCTTGATTTGGAACGCTTTACATTTCTTTATTTACTTGTGTGTATTTTATTTTACACGTTAGTGTGCATATAGCACCTTGATACATACTTTACATATCATACATAGCATATAAACATACTATGTAAATTCATGTAGCAGATAATAAAGTGTCTGAACTCACAACATATAACCCATAGACATAAACATTCGTATGGTTCCAACCAGTTGATATTCTCATTGCCCCTTGGTCCGGAACCTTTTTACATTGCTTTCTTTCTTTCGTTCATTCTATTTTCTTTCTTTCTTTCATTCATGTCTTTTGTTTCCATAAGCATTTGTTAAATCATTTCTTTCTTAACATAGTTTTCATAGTATGCGTTGTGTTAGTCGCACTTTAGTGCGTATAGTACTTACATACATAACTTTCATATAGCATATAAACATAGATATAACATAACATGTTAGTTCATATTGCAGACAAATCACATGTTCGAACTTACGTACTGCACATAAAACATGTAAACATGATCAGTCAATTCATGTTGCAATCAATGAAATGCTTGAACTAACAACATAAAACACATAAACATAGCAGTCAATTCATGTTGCAGTCAGGAAAATATTTAAACTTACCACACATAACAAGAGGCATAACATAACATGTTAGTCCATGTTGCAGACAAATTACATGTTTGAACTTACAGATACTTCTGTTCGTATCTTCTTTCCTGCTTTCTTGGTTCCCAAACGTCCCTTTATCGCGTCTAGAGCGGATCCCTATAACCGAAATAATAATGGTTATTTTCAATCCTCATTTTATACATAAACTTTAATAACGTAAAAATTCTACGTTTCATTTCCCAATCATGAATTAGGGGTCTAATATCCCATTTAAAACATTTCTGCTAACTTTTTACAAAATTACCATTTTACCCCTAATGGGATTTTTCATCATAACATTACTTTTCTTTGATTTTCAACTTAGTATTGGTCCTTAGAATCTTAATTAAACCATTCTAAGTCCATTAGGGCCCTTTTCTATCATTTCTAAAATTTTCAGTTGAAACGACCGTTTTGCCCCTGACGGGTCTTTGGGCCGTATCATTTTCATTTTAACATTCTGTTGGGATTTTCAACGCCTATAAATCATGAAATAATTTTTCTTAGGCTTTACCGAGCTTTTTCAGCATAAATTGCTGAAATTCTCTATTTACTATTCATCAAAACGTCCATTCTTCTTTCCTGGGCCTAGGTCACCGAGGGGGCTAGGGTTTCCATCCCGACCATATTTTTACCCCTCATTTCCTAAAATACCCCTTTGTGCTGTTTTTGAAATTTCGGCAGCATTTTCTCTTAATTTTTGGGTTCCCGACGTTTAGAAAACGTCTCAAAACCATCTAACTAATTATAATCTACTACATACTAAACCACAAGCCTAATTTTTACGTAAAAACTCAAACTTTTTACGTAAAAATCTTTAAATTTCACACATTTTCTTTTTCGACCATTTTCCATACAAATAGTCTATAATTAACATTTAATCATTCCAATAGATAAATTTAGGAATGGAAGTAGTCGAGATCATTACCGAAGTCGTTCAACGACATTCAATGGGTAGGTTGACTCCAATCGGCGATCGACGGAGCCGTTCGATCTCGTGCATGCAAACTTTGTTTCTCTGTTCTTCATGTTTGAAATTTCATCTTGCAATTCTGACACCACGAACGTATCCGGAACGTTGAAAATAGGCCAAAGGGCCATTCTTCAAATTTGGGGTCTAGATCGCCGTTGACCGGCATTTACCGCCGTTGATCGGCATTGACTCGCCGTTGATCGGCATTGACCGACGGCGGCGTGGGCAACGACGGACACCATTTCATAGATCTGGACGTGAGGAACCCATTTCCGGTGTCAATTTCCCAAATTGGAGCTCCCATCGTCTGAAATGAACCCTCAAAAAGCGGACGGCGGCGGCGATGTCTGATCTTCGCCGTGCGGGCGTTGTTTCATGAAATTGAGTTGGGGCTTTCATTGTTCGCACTATTCTGAGCGTTTTGGGCTAGGCGGTGTCGCTGACCTCCACCTGCAACAGTGAGTTTCACGGTGGCGACAACGGGCGGACTTGGACGGCGCGATCCAGCGGCCGTTGAGGTGAAATGAGGCCTTGTTTTTGTTCTACTCTTCACCCCAAGACTTTTTGGATCGGAATTAGCTCGATTGGACGTCGGACGGTGGAGATATGGCGGCAAGAAAATATGCGCCTCTGGCAGCTTTGGGCGGTGCGTGCACCTTCCTCCGACGACCGTTCAATCGCGTCGACCCATCATTGGACTCAGCTCGTCAAGAGCTTTCGAATGGTACCGACGGTATTGAAAACGGACACCGTTTTTGGTGGTCGATTACTGTTCACATTCGGTGTGTGGGAGGAAAGAGAAGGAGAGAAGAAAAATGAGGACTGTTTTGCAAATTTCTGATTTTCCCCCCTTTTATACTTTTTTTTTGTGAAAATTTTAACATAGGTTATCCTGACTAATTTGGGCGTCTTGAACCCAAATATATCAGTTTTATTTTCATCCGAGGTCATCTCGACCAGTTTTCTAGTACTGTCATTTCTCAGTCAAAAAATTACTTTTTGTGCTTAATTGACTAATTTGAGCATGCTGATTCTAAATATATCAGTTTTATTTCAAGAAAAAGTCATCTTGACCAATTTCTTGATATTGTGTGTTTCCTGGTTAAAATTTATATTTTATGCTCAATTGACTAATTTGAGCATACTGATTTTAAATATATTAGTATTATATCAAGAAAATGTCATCTTGACTAATTACTTGATACTGTGTGTGACACACATGTGTACACACATAAAATCACTACATTTCACATTTTAAACATAGAATTTATTGTGTACACTCCATATAATGATTTTTTGAGAATGATGAAATTTCCCGATTGTCACAAAACCGACGGGAAACATAAGAGACAAGGAGCCAAATTTGCATTTAAGACATTACTAAAGTCAATAGTAAGTTGTCTCCACCTCTTCAATTTTTTTAATCAAAAGTAACAAGGCATGTTCCCTTGTTTTGTGAAAAACTTTTCTACATTGTCTCCTAGGGTTGTGTTTGGCTGCCCACAAACACCATTTCTGAACGAAGAATTTCATCTACGAAGGCTTCTGTTAGCAATCTAATTTCCTCTAACAGTGTTCGGCCTTTTTTTGGTTGTGTTTTAAACCTTGACCGAAAATGGATTCTCTTGATTCGATTCTTATTCTATTCATTCCTGGATGGGTTGTAGTATCTTTGAGCCTACTCTGAGTCAATTACTATTCATCTACAGTACTGTAGTTGTGTCTTAAACTATACTGACCCTACGCACATATAGTAGAACCTCTTTGTTGTAGGAAAATAAATCGGTAAAAACGTATCAGAGTGGCGCAGCGGAACAATAAAAATTTTTAGATCGTTAAATATCTCATGATGCCATATACAATAAACCAACAACAATTAAAACTCATACCTCAAGGACGCCAATCTTGCAAGAGGAGAATGACCGGAGGCTTCAACCAACTAGCCTTCTCTACTATTCTCCAATTCCCGAATGGCTGAGTGTGTGGGCACTCTGAACCTCGATCGGTATGCTAGCACTGCTAGTCTTCTTCCGACCACCTAGATCTCTAAAGAACTTTATTGTCACGATGAGCTGTGCAACAATAAGCCTGCTCACCTGAGAGTCTGTGGTCTAAGAGAACTGAAGTGGTAGGTCCTCTATTTATAGACCTGCATGAGGTGAATCTCTGAATTTGAATTGGATTAGGAAAAGATTTTCTCCCTTATCCAAACCCATAAAATCCGAATTTTTCCAAGGGAGAATCTCCACAAAAAATTCGGTTTTTCTTAGGATAAATCCAATCAAAATCTCAACAAGATTTTAACTAGAATTTTATCTCCCTTTTTCAACCCAAAAAATCCGAAAATTTCAAGGTGAATCTTCCCTAAAGATTTCGGCCATTATGGATAAGGGAGAATCAAAAATTCCACTAGGATTTTCAAGCTTGAATCTCATCTCAACCTTATCCAAAATAACCGAATTTCCTAGGAGAGATACTCCCTAATTTCGACCACTTTTCAGGGAAGGAGAGAATCCAAATTCAACTAGGATTGAAGCTTGAATTTACCCTTGAATCTCATCCACAAAATCTGAAATTTCCTTGAGGATTATCCTCAAAATTTCGTCCCTTATTTGTTGGGATTTGGATTCAAAATTCAAGTAGGATTCTAACAAGATTATCCTCTCCAAATCCAACTCAAATTCGAATTTCAAACCTTGTGGATTTTCCACAACAAATTCAAATCCTACTTGGACTGTGATTCAAAATTTGAATTTCAAATTTCAAATTCAAATTTCAAATTTCAAATTTCAAATTTCAAATTTAAATTTCAAATTCAAATTTCAAATTTGAAATTTTAAATTCAAATTTCAAATTTCAAATTTCAAATTTCAAAATTCAAATTTCAAATTTCAAATTTCAAATTTCAAAATTCAAATTTCAAATTTCAAATTCCAAAACGGTTGTATTTCATATTCTTGTTCTCATGGATAATTTTCTACAACTCCAATCCAATCTCAAATAAAATCATGGCAACTTCATTTGGAGTTCGAATAATTGTGTACTCTATTATCCAAAATAAAATCTGAATCCAACCGGAGAGAATCTTGTCTACCATCCTAATCCTGTGTTATCACCATCCATGCATAATAAACTAGCCAATAGCATATACAAATCAATTTGTCAAACGTTAAGGAATTATGTGGAGCTAGTAGAGGGACTGATTGGACATATATAATCGGGCTCCCGTGATTCCATATGATCATCATTCTTTACCGAACAACTCAATCATATGATCACTAATTTCAGAGTCACACCACTATAAACCTGAAACTGAACTCCCAATTATATACCGTATTACGTAAGCCTGTGACGAGCTACTATCCAATGACCTTGTCATATATGCAAAACCTTCATATGATATCCATGATCAGTCTTAGGTCAAAATCCGTTTAATCCTACTGATCAGGCTATCTTAAAGTTCCATTATACTACCGAATCAAGAAAATGTTTATTCACCATATGTGAATAAGAAGTCATCCGCCCAGCAGACGACCCAAGGCCTTGTCCATTTTCACATTCAGTATAATGCCTTTAAGAGGATACCTTTAACTCCTCAGAGCTATGATTCCCATATCTGCAAACAAACCCTTCATCGTATACAAGTCATGCACCCAACGAACCGGTCTATAAGCTTACTACCTCTGAGACGCTTTAGCCATTAGAACATCAAAGTACACAAGTCATATACATGAAGCAGTTCATTTACTCAGGATTAAGGTTATTGCACAATGAACGTCAAAAGCAGATTGATCCACTCATAGCGGACTACGTAGATCAATCACCCTTTAGTCCCGGTCTAATATGTCACCACCGAGCAACATATCCATGTCTCTACTTGGGAGTCCAGCTCCAGACAGTCAAGACAAACCGTCCCCTCTAAGACTTTAGACAACATAATAGCCTTTACATGAGTTAGATGCTCGGTCTAACCCCATAGACTACAGACCATAGTTTAGACTGCTAACTTTAGAACATTGTCTTCTCGCATACAAAAGTCCATTGCATGCAACGTTCTAACAGTTTTAACACAAGCAGTTAGTGAGCCATATTTGCTTACATTTACTTTAACATGTAAATAAGACAAGGACAGATAGCAATGTAATGAATAACCTCTATGTATAATTTTATTATCCAGCTCAAAATGAATACATCAAAATGTCTCTAATACTTAGGGCATTTCCTAACAATCTCCCACTTGCCCTAAGCTAGCAGATGTGCCATGTTACGCATCCCCATCGCCTCTACATGCCTCTCAAAGCTTCTAGCCACCAAAGTCTTAGTAAAGGGATCAGTGATGTTGTCCTCGGACGCAATCTTACATACATCCACTTGTCCTGTCTCCACATGCCTTCTAATAATATGATATCTCCGATCGATGTGCTTAGTCCTCTTGTGGTGCCGAGATTCCCTTGTGTTGGCAATAGCCCCTGTATTATCACAGTAAAGTGTGATAGGCTTGTCAACACCCGGAATGACCTCAAGGTCTCTACAGAACTTACGGAGCCAAACCGCTTCTTTAGATGCCTCAGCCGCAGCCACATACTCAGCCTCCATAGTAGAGTCAGCTGTGCAGCCCTGCTTCACGCTCCTCCACACAATGGCGCCTCCTCCGAGTAAAAACACTGATCCAGATGTCGATTTCCTCGAATCCTTACAAGTCTGGAAGTCTGAGTCCGTGTATCCTACGGGTGTTAGGTCCCCTCCAGAATACACGAGCATATAATCCCTTGTTCTCTTAAGATACTTGAGTATATGCTTTACTGCTTGCCAGTGCTTGGTTCCAGGATTCGCTTGATATCGACTCACCATACCTACTGCAAAACAAATGTCTGGGCGAGTGCAAAGCATAGCGTACATAAGGCTACCCACAGCGGATGCATAAGGGACCTTACTCATACGCTCTCTTTCTTCCGATGTCTTAGGACAGTCATCCAATGAAAGAGTTAAACCGGCAATAGAAGGTTGTGAGCCTTTCTTTGCCTCTAGCATTGCATATTTGTCAATTATTTTATCTATGTATGAAGCTTGGGATAACGCTATCATTTTGTTCTTTCGATCTTTAAAGAGACGAATGCCTAGAACATAATTAGCTTCTCCCAAGTCCTTCATGTCAAACTGTTGGTGTAACCAAAGCTTGACCGATGATAAGTTCCCTACATCATTTCCAATGAGTAGTATATCATCGACATAGAGTATCAGAAAGACCACTTTTCCATCCTTAATACGTTTATAAACACAAGGTTCATCAACGTTCTGCTCAAAACCAAATGTCTTAATCGCTTGATCAAACCTCTGGTTCCATGAGCGGGATGCCTACTTTAATCCATAAATGGATCTAAGTAACTTGTAGACTTTCCTTTCTTGGCCTTTTGCTACGAACCCTTCGGGCTGTATCATATAGATACACTCTTCAAGATGGCCATTCAAGAATGCCGTCTTGACATCCATTTGCCAGATCTCGTAATCGAGAGCCGCAGCAATGGACAGAAGAATACGGATAGACTTCAGCATAGCAACAGGCGAAAAGGTTTCCTCGTAATCGATTCCAGCCTTTTGCGTGTATCCCTTTGCAACCAGTCTAGCTTTGAAAGTTTCCACTCTCCCTTCCACACCTTCTTTCTTTTGTAGACCCATTTGCATCTAATGGGTTTTATCCCATCCGGCAAATCTACAAGTTCCCAAACAGAGTTAGATTTCATAGAATCCATCTCATTGTTCATAGCCTGTTTCCAAGATTTAGAATCAACATCCTTTATAGCTTCATCATATGTGACCGGATCTTCCTCATGCTCATGAGCCTCGGCCTGGTATACCTCAGCATCATACATAAAGAAATTAGGTTTCTTAGAAACCCTCCCACTACGACGAGGCACCCTAAATTGTTGATCGTCTGCTGGTCTTTCACTGGAACTCGGACTTGCGTCCAAGACCGAAATCTGTGGAGCAGTTCTTTCACCCGATAACTCCTCTAGCACCACTTTGCTTCGAGGCTTAAAGTCATTCATGTGACTTTCCTCCAAGAATGTCGCATAGGTTGAGACAATGACCTTTTGTTCCTTCGGGTTATAGAACAGACCTCCTTTAGTTCCCTTTGGATACCTTACAAACATGCACAATTCTGATCTTAGTTCCAACTTCTTCGCATCCCCATCCAGTACATGTGCCGAGCAGCCCCATATTCTCATATGTCCAAGGGAGGGCTTCCTGCCACGCAACAATTCATACGGAGTTTTAGGAATTGATTTGTTCGGAACCTGGTTCAGAATATAGCACGCCGTTTGTAAAGCATATCCCCAAAATGATAATGGCAACATTGAGTAACTCATCATGGACCGTACCATATCCAATACGGTCCTGTTTCTCCTTTCGGCTACACCATTCTGTTGTGGAGTACCAGGTGCAGTCAATTGGGATAAAATCCCGTTCTCTACAAGATGTCCTAGAAATTCATCGGAGAGGTATTCGCCACCTCGATCAGATCGAAGTGTCTTTATGGATTTATCCAATTGCTTTTCCACTTCCGCACGATACTCTTTGAACTTATCAAAGGTTTCGCTCTTGCGGTGCATCAGATACACATATCCATACCTCGAGTAATCATCTATGAAAGAGACATAATACTCGAAACCTCCTCGTGCTGTGACGTTCATGGGGCCACATACGTCAGTGTGCACAATTTCTAAGAGCTCCTTAGCCCTTGTACCCTTAGCTCCAAAAGACCTCTTAGTCATCTTACCCTCTAGACAAGACTCATATTGGGGAAGTCGTACCTCCTCCAGAGATTCCAGAGGACCGTCTTTCACCAATCTTTGAATCCTATCCTGATTAATATGACCAAGTCTTAAATGCCAAAGATATGCCTTGTTAGAGTGAGAAACTTTCAACCTTTTAGAGTTATCAATTAATTCAGTGTCAAGCAGTGAGTACATCTTTGGTCTGATCAAATATAGGTTTCCATCCATCCAACCAGAACAGATAAAAGACTTATTTCTACGAATATCAACTCTTTTACTATGAGAAACTGAATAAGAATACTTTATTAAACAAGCTACCGATATAAGGTTCCTCCTAAAATTAGGAACATAAAAATAGTCTTTCAATAAAATAAACCTAAATTGATCAAAATAAAGGTTAACATCTCCCACTGCCTCAGCCACCACAAAGCTACCATCTCCAGTTCGCAACGAGAGGCTCCTATCATGTAGACTTCTCGTTTCCACGAACCCCTACATAGAAACACAAACATGATTAGTGGCGCCCGAATCAATGACCCAAGTGTCTTTCGATTCTTCCACCAAACACGCTTCCAAGTAATGAAGTTCCTTACCTTCCTTGCCCTTGGCGGCTAAGAATTCCCGGCAAGCCTTCTTGAAGTGACCTACCTTCCCACAATGGAAGCATTTGGACTTTTTAGGGTCCTTTGGCTTCTTGTTCTCCTTCTTCTTCTTCCCGTCCGAGACAGGAGGATTAGAAGAACTGGAAGTCACTTGCTTCTTATTTGGCCTCTTCCTCTTCTGTGAGGGATTGGAAGATTCCGCCAAATTGGCCTCTCCTTTAGGTCGGACCACATCCTCATCCCTGATCATCTGCTCATAAGCCTGTAGTTGCTTCATGAGCTCGGTTAGTCCTAACTCCTTTGTCGCCAGATTGTATGCGGCCTTAAACCCCACAAAATCTTTAGACAGAGTCTTGAACACCATCTCGATCTGGGTGTTGTAGTCCAACTCAGCACCATTCTCGGCAGCCTCAGCGAAGAATCCCATTAGAGTGATCATATGGTCCTTCACCGGAGCACCCGCCTTTTGCTTAGAGTTCATAATGCTGGTGATAGCGAACTGTCGAGCCAATTTTTCTTGGCCTCCGAACATGTCCTCCAGATTGTCCATGATCTCCCCAGCAACTTGATAAGTCTCATGCTGCTTTTGTAAAGCACTCGTCATGCTAGCAAGGATGTAGCATCGAGCTATTTCATTGGATTCTCTCCAACGATTATAGGCTACCGGGACTTCCTCAAGTGGTGTGTCAGGTTTGGGCCCAGGTGGGCATGGTTCGTCCAGTACGAACTTGTGTCTCTCGCAACTGAGAACTATTAATAGATTTTTTTCCAGTCTTTATAATTATCGCCATTCAACTTATTTTCAGTAAGTATTGAAATGAGGGGTGTCGGTGATATTTTGAACTGAAATAAAATTATACTAGACATCATTACAAAGCCCAAGCAAATATACAGATAATTTAGCAAATAAAACATACAAGTATGTTCCTACATGAAACTTGAAAAAACATGTAGCATTGCAACGGTAATTCTCAGCACCTATTGCCCCAAGCCACCGAGGGGTGGTCATGAGAACAAATAGCCGGAACATGGACCCCGTCCAATTAATATATGTTGCCTTAAATCCTCCAAGGTTAAGACATATATTAATAACCGCTTATTTGGCCACCAGTTTAGTTAACAGAGCTTCTAGGGAAGGTTAATAACTAAACGAGTCTTGAGTGTATAACCATTGTTTACGTAGCCCGATCCACGTCCTACCAAGCCACCGAGGGGTGGTCATGAATAGGATCGTACCCGAACACGTTTTCCACATAGGAGATCCAATCTAGTATACCGGCGTCAGTAAACACCTACCGAGGCGTGTGGTCAGGGCAGAACTGACGCGAGGCGTTACCATGCTTTCACATATGGATCAACAATGGAGGCCGTGGGTTTTGTTTGAAACCCTCTCCCACTCAATATTTTGAAAAACATGCAAGTTTTGACAAATTATGTATGATCAATATAGTATGAGCGGCACTCACCTATCCTATATGACATGTTATCAAATATGCATACAAAACATCCATCAATACATATTTATACATCTATGACATATCACAGAAAAAATAATTGACAGAATAACCAAGCCATGGTTCCATCCTAGAACAAAGAAAATAAAGATTACAAAATTCCATCCAAAGCATTCTTTGGGTCTTGAATTCTGTTCCGTCTTCTTGTATCCATCTTTATGTAGCCTCTCCATTTATTTCTCATCCCAAGAATTATTTAAAATTTAAATCTCCAAAAAATTTAAATTTCAAATTCAAATTCCAAATTCGAATTTCAAATTTAAATTTCAAATTTAAATTTTAAACAATTTCAAACACCATGTGTAATAATGTGTAATTTCAAAATTTCAAATTTTTTAATTACATATTTTTAAACATGATTTAAAATTAAATCTCAAATTTTAAAATTAAAATTTTCTGATTTTTCTTTTTTTTTTTGGACCGTCGGACCGCCGCCCCCGTGGGCGGCGACCGCCGTGGGCAGCCACCAACCCCGGAGGGGCTGGCAGCCCACGGCCGCCCCATGTGCAGCCCTGCCGAGCTGCAGGCCAAGCCTGCAGTACCAGGCTGCACGCCCAGGCTGGGCGCAGCAGCCGGCAAGCTGCAGGCAGCGCCTACAGCCAGTGGCTGCACGCCCAGGCTGCGGCCAGCCTTGGGCAGGCTGCGCCACCCTCGGCTGCAGGCCAAGCCTGCGGCCGTGGTTGATGTTTGCCTGTAGAGGGGCTGCCGCAACCCCATCCTACCCGAGGGCAGGGGCTGCAGCCCCACCAAGGGCCGTCGGCCTATCCCGAGGGGTCGTGTCTCAATTTTCGTGCCATATTCCAATTTACCTATTAGGATCTCCAAAAATTAATTTGAATCCTAATTAAATTGAAATTTTCCACACAATCAAAATTTCAATCTTTAAATCAAATTTAACTTTTGGGAAAAAATAAATTACGATCTTCAATCTTCAATCTCCTCCAAGAATAATTACATAAAAAATTCCTATACCGTTTCCGGTGTACAAAATTCTATCCATAAAATTCTAAGAGACAAAATAAAATCCATGGGAAAATTACAGTGTTAATTAAACTGCTCCCATGGTTACATAAAAATTCCTAGATACAATTTTTCTAAATTCTAAGGAACCATAACCGGTATAATCAAGCATGCTTATAATAATTCAAAAAATTAAAATAACCACATACTTTATACATAATCCATGATAACAACATAGAGGAACCCTAGAATGCCACTCTCTAAATATCAAATCCATACATAAATAAAAAGACTAAGTAATTGTCTAATTTATGTACATGGCATAGTCATGAGATGGCTCTGATACCAATTGTAGAAAAATAAATCGGTAAAAACGTATCATAGTGGCGCAGCGGAACAATAAAAATTTTTAGATCGTTAAATATCTCATGATGCCATATACAATAAACCAACAATAATTAAAACTCATACCTCAAGGACGCCAATCTTGCAGGAGGAGAATGACCGGAGGCTTCAACCAACTAGCCTTCTCTACTATTCTCCAATTCCCGAATGGCTGAGTGTGTGGGCACTCTGAACCTCGATCGGTATGCTAGCACTGCTAGTCTTCTTCCGACCACCTAGATCTCTAAAGAACTTTATTGTCACGATGAGCTGTGCAACAATAAGCCTGCTCACCTGAGAGTCTGTGGTCTAAGAGAACTGGAGTGGTAGGTCCTCTATTTATAGACCTACATGAGGTGAATCTCTGAATTTGAATTGGATTAGGAAAAGATTTTCTCCCTTATCCAAACCCATAAAATCCGAATTTTTCCAAGGGAGAATCTCCACAAAAAATTCGGTTTTTCTTAGGATAAATCCAATCAAAATCTCAACAAGATTTTAACTAGAATTTTATCTCCCTTTTTCAACCCAAAAAATCCGAAAATTTCAAGGTGAATCTTCCCTAAAGATTTCGGCCATTATGGATAAGGGAGAATCAAAAATTCCACTAGGATTTTCAAGCTTGAATCTCATCTCAACCTTATCCAAAATAACCGAATTTCCTAGGAGAGATACTCCCTAATTTCGGCCACTTTTCAGGGAATAAGAGAATCCAAATTCAACTAGGATTGAAGCTTGAATTTACCCTTGAATCTCATCCACAAAATCCAAAATTTCCTTGAGGATTATCCTCAAAATTTCATCCCTTATTTGTTGGGATTTGGATTCAAAATTCAAGTAGGATTCTAACAAGATTATCCTCTCCAAATCCAACTCAAATTCGAATTTCAAACCTTGTGGATTTTCCACAACAAATTCAAATCCTACTTGGACTGTGATTCAAAATTTGAATTTCAAATTTGAAATTTGAAATTTGAAATTTGAATTTTGAAATTTGAAATTTGAAATTTGAATTTAAAATTCAAATTTCAAATTCGAATTTCAAATTCAAATTTCAAATTCAAATTTCAAATTCGAATTTCAAATTCGAATTTTAAATTCAAATTTCAAATTTCAAATTTCAAATTTCAAATTTCAAATTTCAAATTTCAAATTTCAAATTTCAAATTCCACAAAACGGTTGTATTTCATATTCTTGTTCTCATGGATAATTTTCTACAACTCCAATCCAATCTCAAATAAAATCATGGTAACTTTATTTGGAGTTCGAATAATTGTGTACTCTATTATCCAAAACAAAATCTGAATCCAATCGGAGAGAATCTTGTCTACCATCCTAATCCTGTGTCATCACCATCCATGCATAATAAACTAGCCAATAGCATACACAAATCAATTTGCCAAACGTTAAGGAATTATGTGGAGCTAGTAGAGGGACTGATTGGACATATATAATCGGGCTCCCGTGATTCCATATGATCATCATTCTTTACCGAACAACTCAATCATATGATCACTAATTTCAGAGTCACACCACTATAAACCTGAAACTGAACTCCCAATTATATACCGTATTACGTAAGCCTGTGACGAGCTACTATCCAATGACCTTGTCATATATGCAAAACCCTCATATGATATCCATGATCAGTCTTAGGTCAAAGTCCGTTTAATCCTACTGATCAGGCTATCTTAAAGTTCCATTATACTACCGAATCAAGAAAATGTTTATTCACCATATGTGAATAAGAAGTCATCTGCCCAGCAGACGACCCAAGGCCTTGTCCATTTTCACATTCAGTATAATGCCTTTAAGATGATACCTTTAACTCCTCAGAGCTATGATTCTGATATCTGCAAACAAACCCTTCATCGTATACAAGTCATGCACCCAACGAACCGGTCTATAAGCTTACTACCTCTGAGACGCTTTAGCCATTGGAACATCAAAGTACACAAGTCATATACATGAAGTAGTTCATTTACTCAGGATTAAGGTTATTGCACAATGAACGTCAAAAGCAGATTGATCCACTCATAGCGGACTACGTAGATCAATCACACTTTAGTCCTGGTCTAATATGTCACCACCGAGCAACATATCCATGTCTCTACTTGGGAGTCCAGCTCCAGACAGTCAAGACAAACTGTCCCCTCTAAGGCTTTAGACAACATAATAGCCTTTACATGAGTTAGATGCTCGGTCTAACCCCATAGACTACAGACCATAGTTTAGACTGCTAACTTTAGAACATTGTCTTCTCGCATACAAAAGTCCATTGCATGCAACGTTCTAACAGTTTTAACACAAGCAGTCAGTGAGCCATATTTGCTTACATTTACTTTAACATGTAAATAAGACAAGGACAGATAGCAATGTAATGAATAACCTCTATGTATAATTTTATTATCCAGCTCAAAATTAATACATCAAAATGTCTCTAATACTTAGGGCATTTCCTAACATTTGTGTGAAATTTTAGACACGTGCTATCTTGACTAATTTGGACGTGCTGATTCCGAATTTATCAGTTTTACGTCCATCTGAGGTCGTTTGGACTAGTTTTCTGGATCTGTATGACTTTTATCCAGAAATCACCTTTTGTGCTTAACTGACTCGTTTGAGCGTTCTGACTCTAAATATATTAGTTTTGGGTTGAGAAAATGTCGTCTTGACCCCTTTCCTGGTACTGTGCATGTCTCATACATGACTTCACGTCTTGTGCTCATTTGGCTAAATTGAGCATGCTGATTATAAATATATCAGTTTGGTCTCAAGAAAATATCATCTCAACCATTTTCTTGATACTGAATATTTATCATTCAAAATTTCATTGTTGTGCTCAGATAACTAGGTATTGATGACTAACTCATCAGTTCTGTGTCAAGAAATAGTCGTCTTGAATAGTTTCTTGATACTGTGCGCCACTCATGCGTGCTCACACATAATATGGTGAACCGATTTCACTCTCGATTGCCTTTTTCACTTTATGAATAGAAATTAAATGTTTCTTTACTCGTTTAATTCATTCAAATTGGAAAATTATACTGTACTCATAGACTTAATTTCTTATTACATAGTAATTATGTCCCATGAACAGGGCGGTTATTACACTTTAAATGTGATTCAAAGGCTCTAATTAGGATTTTTAAGGCCAAAAGCAAGGTTTAAGTAGAAAAATCCCGCTAAGGGGCAAAATGATAATTTTGTCAAAAGTTCAAGACACAACTATTATTTTTCCAAAAGTTAGCAGAAAAGCTAAAAATAGGACATTAGACCCCTAAGTTCATAATTAAGAAGTTAAATGTAGAATTTTTACGTTTTATTAAGCTTTACGTATGAAATAAGTATTAAAAAATAATTGTGATTATTTCGGTTATAGGAATCCGATACAGACGCAACAAAGGAATGTCCACGAATCCAAAAGGTGAAAAAGGAGATGTTAGCGAAGTATCTGTAAGTTCAAACATTATATTGTCTGCAACAAAAATTTACTTGACATATTTATGTCTAAGTGTTATATGTTGTAAGTTCAGACATATCCCCTAGCTGTAACATGAATTGACTGCTATGTCTATGTCTATGTGTTATGTCTAAGTCAGACATGAGTTGACTTAACATGTCTACATGCTATGTATAAAATGTAAATGATATATGTAAGGTACTATATGCACAACAGTGTGTCTAACAAAATACACACAATAAATGAAAGACATATAAGGTGTTATAGACCAAGGGGCAAAGAGAATGTCAACTAGTCGGAACCATATGAAAGATGGAAATGAAACCACCTATTAGTGTACTGGCCTCCCGCAAGGTGGAGGTTTTCTCATGTTATGTTTATATTAATGTTATGTTAGATTGTTGAGGATTGGCTAGTGGGTAGCTCCCCAGTGTCCCTCTCAGTCATGCATGCACTATGGTACGACTAACATCGAGCCCAAAACCAGAACGTAATGAAAGATAAAGACCCAAGACTAAAAACGTAGCCCATAAATGAGCATAATATGCACTAACACCATGTTTAATGCTCTGTGCTATGTTTAATGTTCTATGTTAAGTATGTTTAAGTAACGTTAAGTATGTTCACGATGTTAAGTATGTTAAGTATGTCCATGATGTTAAGTATGCTAAGTAGGTTTATGATGGTAAAGTATATTAAGTATGAATTTTGAGCAATGTATTTTGTATGCTATGTTAATACTCTGTGCTATATGGTATGAGTATTTATAAGTCATGTATGAATGTTTGAACTTACTAAGCAATTAGCTTACAAGTTTGTTTATGTTATAGGTAAGCAACCTGCATGCCAATAGATGAGATGATGGATAATGGGTGGGATTTGCATGTGCCAAGGGACTGGATGAGGGTTATGTTTCTGCTATGAGTCTCTCGCTGAGCTGTTTAAAAAGAGTTATGAATGATGATTTATGTATTTAAAAAGGGTATTGAAAAGAGTATTGAAACAGATTTTGAAATGATGTTTTGTGATGTAAATTAAGTTATGACAACGTAAAATGTTTACTATAGAAAATATTTTATGATGTTCAATTTCCAAGTACAGGTTTAAGAAAAAAAGAAAAAAGATTATTCCCTATTTTCACATTAAAATGAGTATGTTAAAGTAAGAAAGTAAGTTAAAAGTAAGTTGTCGGTGACCCACGAGGTGGCAGGCGATCGCAGTTGGCTTCAGAGCTCGATCATGATAGTACTATTCAGCTTCCACGAAAGGCAGGCTGCACACTACCTAACCTACCTCACGGCCGAACTTGAACTTTAAACTTCCGCACCCGGGACGTACCCCGTCGGAATGGAAGCTATAAACATAAAACCTCACCTTTGGAGACCGGTATGCCAATGTTTAAAACTTTAATTTTATTATCTTGCTTATCTTTATCTTTCCTTACTTTAACTTGTCATTCTTTCTGACTCTCTGAACATGCTAAAACGTCATGTCACATTTGCACAATTTTCATAATGTGCAAAGTTAGAAATTTTTCTTGTCATTTCTAGAAACATTTCTTTCATAAGCATTTTATAACATTCATGTCATGGCATCTTATCATTAAATAGACATACCTTACAACATATAACATCTAGACATAGTAGTCAATTCATGTTGTAGACAAGAAAATGTCTGAACTTACAAATACTTTGCTAGTATCTCCCTTTTCACATTCTGAGTCCGCAGACGTTCCTTTGTCGTATCTAGATCGGGTCCCTATAACTGAAATAATCAATGATTATTTCAAAATTCACTTCATACTTAAAATGTCGTAAAAATGTAAAAATCCTAAGTCTAAGTCCCTAGTGATGAATTTAGGAATCTAACATCTCCTTTCTAGCCTTTCCATCAACTTTTGTCAAAATGACCATTTTATCCCTATCTTTTGACAAAATGACCATTTTGTCTCCAGTGGACTTTTCTTACCTTTCTTATGCTTAAATCTTGATTTTGGTCATTAATATCTTAATTGACCACATTTTTCACTTTTCCACTAACTTTTGAAAAAATGATCGTTGTGTCCCGAACTATTGGCAAAATTATCATTTTGCCCCTTAGCGGGATTTTCAAGTTAAACCTCACTTTTGGCCTTTAAAATCCCAATTAGAGCCTTTGAATCACATTTAAAGCTGTAATGGTTCATTTTGATCATTTCCTAAATTTTTGACCCAAAATGACCAATTTGTCCCTAACGGGATTTTCTTACTTTTCTTCAACTTAAAACTTTAATCTAGCCTTTAAAATCTTAATTAAGGCCTTAGGATACTATTTCAAGTCTAAACAGCCATTTTTATAACTTTTGACAAAATGACTATTTTGTCCCCAACTTTTGATAAAATGACCATTTTGTCCCTAGCGAGATTTTCTTCTTAAATCTACTTTTATTTGACTTAAAACTTAATTTTAACCTTTAGAATTTTAATTAAGCCATTCTAAGGCCCTGACGGACTTTTTCTAGTATTTTGAAATTTTTGGTCAAAATGACCGTTTTGCCCCTAACGGGTCTTTGGGTTGTAACATTTTCACTTTAACATCTTCATGGGATTTTCTAAGCCCAAAAATCATAAAATAATTTTTCTTAGATCTTACCATGTTTTTACAGCGTTAATTGCTGTAATTTCTCAATTTACTATTCATTGATCCTCGGGTAGCACTATTCCGACCCTTGGTCGTTCATCCTCTTTTTCTTACGTTTCGGGACTCGGAATGGACGTTTCACTAATCTTTAAAATGTCCGTTGTCTTTTTCCCTACCTAAGTCATCGAGGGGGCTCGGGTTTTCAAACTCCGATCCTATTTTACTCCTCCTTTCCTAAAATACCCTTCGGGTCGTTATAAAAATTCCAGCTGCATTTCAGCTTAAATTTTTGATTCCTGGCGTTTAGGTAATACCTCAAAACCATCTAACATACCACGTACTAAACCAAAGGCCTAATTTTTACGTAAAAATACAAACTTTTTTATGTAAAAATTTCCTTATAAACCTAGTCATTTCTAACAACATTTCGGTCTGTTTTTGCCTATTTTCCCACTCAGTTTTTATCCATATTTCACATGCATATTTTCCTCACAAAAATTCCATTTCATACACAATCATAGCCCACGGTTTTCCTCAAATAACATGTATAAAAATTGAAATTTTGTGCTTCTAATTCCTTTCCTCACTCAATCACATTCCAATACCAATTTTTGAATCAATAAACTATCAAAGATCAAGCTTAATTTTTCATTCATCCCCCACAGTTTTTCATGAACACTTGCACCAAAAACTTTGTTTTCAAGCTTTTAATTCATTCTTTGTATCATTCACATGCTAACCTATCTTTCTTGAGCATAAACTAACAAAATCAAAGCTTAAACTTTTATTCCTCACTCCATATGAGAGCCACGGATTTCACTTGAAAACATTGCACCAAATTTTGTTTTTCATGCTCTAATCCTTTCCTTACTTCCATCACATGACAGTATAGCTTTTCAAGGAAAAATTTAACAGCACCAAAACTTTAAAATTCATTACATAACACCATATCAATCCCACGGTTTTTCTCTTGGAAAACATGCATTAAACTTTGTTTTCTGACTTCTAATTCATTGCCTATCTCAATCATAGATCAATCTAGCTTCTTGAAGCAAAAACTAACAAAACATAAGCTTGAAATTCATCACACCCTAACCACCTCTAAGCCCACAGTTTTCTCTTCACAAAATTCAATAGAAAGCTTGATAATTGAATCTTACCTTATTCCAATGAACAACTTGAGCTTGGGATGAGTTTTGAACAAGTTTTGGCTGGAAAACTTGAAAAAAATCTTAGCTTAAGTGGTGGGGTGGTGCACGGCAGCCATGGCAGCAAGAATACTAAGTTTTTTTTGCTGTTTTCTTTTTGTTTTTCCAGCCAATACCCACAGCCTTAAGTGGCCAAAATAAAGGACTTGTTGGCAATTTTATTAGGGACCATTTTGCAAGCCTTTTAAGGATTTTTTTGTAACTTTTTGGGGACAACTTGCAAATAAATAAAATTTGTGCAGATTTTTATCTCATTCCACTGACTCCCCACATGCCATTATTTTTCCAAAATTCTTCCAAAATATGCATGTCATTTTGGCCACTTCCTAGCCCTTGGATCAAGGTTGCTTTAATGTTAGGAAATGCCCTAAGTATTAGAGACATTTTTTATGTATTCATTTTGAACTGGATAATAAAATTATATATAGAGGTTATTCATTACATTGCCATCTGTCCTCGTCTTATTTACATGTTAAAGTAAATGTAAGCAAATATGGCTCACTGACTGCTTGTGTTAAAACTGTTGGAACGTTGCATGCAATGGACTTTTGTATGCGAGAAGACAATGTTCTAAAGTTAGCAGTCTAAACTATGGTCTGTAGTCTATGGGGTTAGACCGAGCATCTAACTCATGTTAAGACTATTATGTTGTCTAAAGCCTTAGAGGGGACGGTTTGTCTTGACTGTCTGGAGCTGGACTCCCAAGTAGAGACATGGATATGTTGCTCGGTGGTGACATATTACACCGGGACTAAAGCGTGATTGATCTACGTAGTCCGCTATGAGTGGATCAATCTGCTTTTGACGTTCATTGTGCAATAACCTTAATCCTGAGTAAATGAACTACTTCATGTATATGACTTGTGTACTTTGATGTTCCAATGGCTAAAGCGTCTCAGAGGTAGTAAGCTTATAGACCGGTTCGTTGGGTGCATGACTTGTATACGATGAAGGGTTTGTTTGCAGATATCGGAATCATAGCTCTGAGGAGTTAAAGGTATCCTCTTAAAGGCATTATACTGAATGTGAAAATGGACAAGGCCTTGGGTCGTCTGCTGGGCGGATGACTTCTTATTCACATATGGTGAATAATCATTTTCTTGATTCGGTAGTATAATGGAACTTTAAGATAGCCTGATCAGTAGGATTAAACGGACTTTGACCTAAGGCTGATCATGGATATCATATGAGGGTTTTGCATATATGACAAGGTCATTGGATGGTAGCTCGTCACAGGCTTACGTAATACGGTATATAATTGGGAGTTCAGTTTCAGGTTTATAGTGGTGTGACTCTGAAATTAGTGATCATATGATTGAGTTGTTCGGTACAGAATGATGATCATATGGAATCACGGGAGCCCGATTTTATATGTCCAATCAGTCCCTCTACTAGCTCCACATAATTCCTTAACGTTTGGCAAATTGATTTGTGTATGCTATTGGCTAGTTTATTATGCATGGATGGTGATGACACAGGATTAGGATGGTAGACAAGATTCTCTCCGGTTGGATTCAGATTTTGTTTTGGATAATAGAGTACATAATTATTCGAACTCCAAATAAAGTTGCCATGATTTTATTTGAGATTGGATTGGAGTTGTAGAAAATTATCCATGAGAACAAGAATATGAAACACAACCGTTTTGTGGAATTTGAAATTTGAATTTTGAAATTTGAAATTTGAAATTTGAATTTTGAAATTTGAAATTTGAAATTTGAATTTGAAATTTGAATTTGAAATTCGAATTTGAAATTTGAAATTTGAATTTGAAATTTGAATTTGAAATTTGAAATTCAAATTTTGAATCACAGTCCAAGTAGGATTCGAATTTGTTGTGGAAAATCCACAAGGTTTGAAATTCGAATTTGAGTTGGATTTGGAGAGGATAATCTTGTTAGAATCCTACTTGATTTTTTGAATCCAAATCCCAACAAAAGTGGGCGAATTTTTTTGAGGATAATCCTCAATGGAAAATTCGGTTTTTGTGGATAAGATTCAAGGGAAAATTCAAGTTTCAATCCTAGTTGAATTTGGATTCTCTCCTTCCCTAAAAGTGGCCGAAATTTTGGAGCCTTTATCCAAGGAAAATTCGGTTAATTTTGGATAAGGTTGAGATAAGATTCAAGCTTGAAAATCCTAGTGGAATTTTTGATTCTCCCTTATCCATAATGGCCGAAATCTTTTGGAGGATTTTCTCCTTGTGAATTTCGGATTTTTTGGTTGAAAAAGGGAGATAAAATTCTAGTTAAAATCTTGTTAAGATTTGGATTGGATTTATCTTAGGAAAAACTGAATTTATTGTTAGGATTATCCTATGGAAAAATTCGGATTTTTTTGGTTAAAGATAAGGGAGAAAATCTTTTCCTAGTCCAATTCGAATTCAGAGAATCACCTCATGCAGGTCTATAAATAGAGGTCCTGCCACTCCAGTTCTCTCAGACCACAGACTCTCAGGTGAGCAGGCTTATTGTTGCACAGCTCATCGTGACAATAAAGTTCTTTAGAGATCTGGGTGGTCGGAAGAAGACTAGCAGTGCTAGCATACCGATCGAGGTTCAGAGTGCCCACACACTCAGCCATTCGGGAATTGGAGAATAGTAGAGAAGGCTAGTTGGTTGAAGCCTCCGGTCATTCTCCTCCTGCAAGATTGGCGTCCTTGAGGTATGAGTTTTAATTGTTGTTGGTTTATTGTATATGGCATCATGAGATATTTATGTTAGGAAATGCCCTAAGTATTAGAGACATTTTGATGTATTCATTTTGAACTGGATAATAAAATTATACATAGAGGTTATTCATTACATTGCTATCTGTCCTCGTCTTATTTACATGTTAAAGTAAATGTAAGCAAATATGGCTCACTGACTGCTTGTGTTAAAACTGTTAGAACGTTGCATGCAATGGATTTTTGTATGCAAGAAGACAATGTTCTAAAGTTAGCAGTCTAAACTATGGTCTGTAGTCTATGGGGTTAGACCGAGCATCTAACTCATGTTAAGACTATTATGTTGTCTAAAGCCTTGGAGGGGACGGTCTGTCTTGACTGTCTGGAGCTGGACTCCCAAGTAGAGACATGGATATGTTGCTTGGAGGTGACATATTAGACCGGGACTAAAGCGTGATTGATCTACGTAGTCCGCTATGAGTGGATCAATCTGCTTTTGACGTTCATTGTGCAATAACCTTAATCCTGAGTAAATGAACTACTTTATGTATATGACTTGTGTACTTTGATGTTCCAATGGCTAAAGCGTCTCAGAGGTAGTAAGCTTATAGACCGGTTCGTTGGGTGCATGACTTGTATACGATGAAGGGTTTGTTTGCAGATAACGGAATCATAGCTCTGAGGAGTTAAAGGTATCCTCTTAAAGGCATTATACTGAATGTGAAAATGGACAAGGCCTTGGGTCGTCTGCTGGGCGGATGACTTCTTATTCACATATGGTGAATAATCATTTTCTTGATTCGGTAGTATAATGGAACTTTAAGATAGCCTGATCAGTAGGATTAAACGGACTTTGACCTAAGGCTGATCATGGATATCATATGAGGGTTTTGCATATATGACAAGGTCATTGGATGGTAGCTCGTCACAGGCTTACGTAATACGGTATATAATTGGGAGTTCAGTTTCAGGTTTATAGTGGTGTGACTCTGAAATTAGTGATCATATGATTGAGTTGTTCGGTACAGAATGATGATCATATGGAATCACGGGAGCCCGATTGTATATGTCCAATCAGTCCCTCTACTAGCTCCACATAATTCCTTAACGTTTGGCAAAATTGATTTGTGTATGCTATTGGCTAGTTTATTATGCATGGATGGTGATGACACAGGATTAGGATGGTAGACAAGATTCTCTCCGGTTGGATTCAGATTTTGTTTTGGATAATAGAGTACACAATTATTCGAACTCCAAATAAAGTTGTCATGATTTTATTTGAGATTGGATTGGAGTTGTAGAAAATTATCCATGAGAACAAGAATATGAAATACAACTGTTTTGTGGAATTTGAAATTTGAATTTTGAAATTTGAAATTTGAATTTTGAAATTTGAAATTTGAAATTTGAATTTGAAATTTGAATTTGAAATTTGAATTTGAAATTCGAATTTGAAATTTGAATTTGAAATTTAAATTTGAAATTTGAAATTTGAAATTTGAAATTTGAATTTGAAATTTGAATTTGAAATTTGAAATTCAAATTTTAAATCACAGTCCAAGTAGGATTCGAATTTGTTGTGGAAAATCCACAAGGTTTGAAATTCGAATTTGAGTTGGATTTGGAGAGGATAATCTTGTTAGAATCCTACTTGAATTTTGAATCCAAATCCCAACAAATAAGGGACGAAATTTTTGAGGATAATCCTCATGAAAATTTCGGATTTTGTGGATGAGATTCAAGGGTAAATTCAAGCTTCAATCCTAGTTGAATTTGGATTCTCTCTACTCCCTAAAAGTGGCCGAAATTTTGGAGCCTTAATCCTAGGAAATTCGGTTATTTTTGGATAAGGTTGAGATGAGATTTAGCTTAAAAAATCCTAGTGGAATTTTGATTCTTCCTTATCCTAAAAGTGGCCGAAAATTTGGAGAAGATTTTCTCCTATAGATTTCGGATTTTTTGGTTGAAAAAGGGAGATAAAATTCTAGTTAAAATCTTGTTTAGATTTGGATTGGATTTATCCTAGGAAAACCGAATTTAATTGTGGAGATTCTCCCTTGGAAAATTCGGATTTTTTGGTTTGGATAAGGGAGAAAATCTTTTCCTAGTCCAATTCGAATTCAGAGAATCACCTCATGCAGGTCTATAAATAGAGGTCCTGCCACTCCAGTTATCTCAGACCACAGACTCTCAGGTGAGCAGGCTTATTGTTGCACAGCTCATCGTGACAATAAAGTTCTTTAGAGATCTGGGTGGTCGGAAGAAGACTAGCAGTGCTAGCATACCGATCGAGGTTCAGAGTGCCCACACACTCAGCCATTCGGGAATTGGAGGATAGTAGAGAAGGCTAGTTGGTTGAAGCCTCCGGTCATTCTCCTCCTGCAAGATTGGCATCCTTGAGGTATGAGTTTTAATTGTTGTTGGTTTATTGTATATGGCATCATGAGATATTTAACGATCTAAAAAATTTTTATTGTTCCGCTGCGCCACTCTGATACGTTTTTACCGATTTATTTTCCTACAATTGGTATCAGAGCCATCTCATGACTATGCCATGTACATAAATTAGACAATTACTTAGTCTTTTTATTTATGTATGGATTTGATATTTAGAGAGTGGCATTCTAGGGTTCCTTTATGTTGTTATCATGTATTATGTATAAAGTATGTGGTTATTTTAATTTTTTGAATTATTATAAGCATGCTTGTTTATACCGGTTGTGGTTCCTTAGAATTTAGAAAAATTGTATCTAGGAATTTTTTATGTAACCATGGGAGCAGTTTATTAACACTGTAATTTTCCCATGGATATTAATTTTTGTCTCTTAGAATTTTTATGGATAGAATTTTGTACACCGGAAACGGTATAGGAATTTTTTATGTAATTATTCTTGGAGGAGATTGAAGATTGAAGACCGTAATTTATTTTTCCCAAAAGTTAAATATAATTTAAAGGTTGAAATTTTGATTGTGTGGAAAATTTCAATTTAATTGGGATTCAAATTAATTTTTGGAGATCCTAAAAGATAAATTGGAATATGACACGAAAATCGAGACACGACCCCTCGGGATAGGCCGACAAACCTTGGTGGGGCTGCAGCCCCTGCCCTCGGGCAGGGTGGGGCTGCAGCCCCTGCCCTCGGGCAGGATGGGGCTGCGGCAGCCCCTGTACAGGCCCACACCACCCACGGCCGCAGGCTCTGCCTGCAGCCAGGGGTGGCCGTGGCCTGCCCAAGGCTGGCCGCAGCCTGGGCGTGCAGCCTGGTGCTGCAGGCTTGGCCTGCAGCCCGGCAGGCTGCACAAGGGGCGGCCGTGGGCTGCCAGCCCCTCCGGGGTTGGTGGCTGCCCACGGCGGATGCCGCCTTCACGGGCGGCGGTGCGGCGGTCCAAAAATTTGAAAATTTTGATTTTTAAATTTGAGATTTAATTTTAAATCATGTTTAAAAATATGTAATTAAATATTTGAAATTTTTGAAATTACATATTATTACACATGATGATTAAAATTGTTTAAAATTTGAATTAGAAATTTAAATTTGAAATTCGAATTTGGAGTTTGAATTTGAAATTTAAATTTTTGGAAATTTAAATTTTAAATAATTCTTGGGATGAGAAATAAATGGAGAGGCTACATAAAGATGGATACAAGAAGACGGAACAAAATTCAAGACCCAAAGAATGCTTTGGATGGAATTTTGTAATCTTTATTTTCTTTGTTCTAGGATGGAACCATAGCTTGGTTAGTCTATCAATTATTTTCTGTGATATGTCATGGATGTATAAATATGTATTGATGGATGTTTTGTATGCATATTTGATAACATGTCATATAGGATAGGTGAGTGCCGCTCATACTATATTGATCATACATAATTTGTCAAAACTTGCATGTTTTTCAAAATATTGAGTGGGAGAGGGTTTCAAACAAAACCCACGGCCTCCATTGTTGATCCATATGTGAAAGCATGGTAACGCCGCGCGTCAGTTCTGACCTGACCACACCCCTCGGTAGGTGTTTATCGCCGCCGGTATACTAGATTGAATCTCCTATGTGGAAAACGTGTTCGGGTGCGATCCTATTCATGACCACCCCTCGGTGGCTTGGTAGGACGTGGATCGGGCTACGTAAACAATGGTTATACACTCAAGACTCGTTTAGTTATTAACCTTCCCTAGAAGCTCTGTTAACTAAACTGGTGGCCAAATAAGCGGTTATTAATATATGTCTTAACCTTGGAGGATTTAAGATAACATATATTAATTGGACGGGGTCCATGTTCCGGCTATTTGTTCTCATGACCACCCCTCGGTGGCTTGGGGGAATAGGTGCTGAGAATTACCGTTGCAATGCTACATGTTTTTTTCAAGTTTCATGTAGGAACATACTTGTATGTTTTTATTTGCTAAATTATCTGTATATTTGCTTGGGCTTTGTAATGATGTCTAGTATAATTTTATTTCAGTTCAAAATGTCACCGACACCCCTCATTTCGATACTTACTGAAAATAAGTTGAATGGCGACAATTATAAAGATTGGAAAAGAAATCTATTAATAGTTCTCAGCTGCGAGAGACACAAGTTCGTACTGGACGAACCATGCCCACCTGGGCCCAAACCTGACACACCACTTGAGGAGGTCCCGGTTGCCTATAATCGTTGGAGAGAATCCAATGAGATAGCTCGATGCTACATCCTTGCTAACATGACGAGTGCTTTACAAAAGCAGCATGAGACTTATCAAGATGCTGGGGAGATCATGGAAAATCTGGAGGACATGTTCGGAGGCCAAGAAAAATTAGCTCGACAGTCCGCTATCACCAGCATTATGAACTCTAAGCAAAAGGCAGGTGCTCCGGTGAAGGACCATATGATCACTCTAATGGGATTCTTCGCTGAGGCTGCCGAGAATGGTGCTGAGTTGGACTATAACACCCAGATCGAGATGGTGTTCAAGACTCTGTCTAAAGATTTTGTGGGGTTTAAGGCTGCATACAATCTGGCGACAAAGGAGTTAGGACTTAACGAGCTCATGAAGCAACTACAGGCTTATGAGCGGATGATCAGGGATGAGGATACGGTCCGACCTAAAGGAGAGGCCAATTTGGCGGAATCTTCCAATCTCTCACGGAAGAGGAAGAGGCCAAATAAGAAGCAAGTGGCTTCCAGTTCTTCTAATCCTCCTGTCTCGGACGGGAAGAAGAAGAAGAAGAACAAGAAGCCGAAGGACCCTAAAAAGTCCAAATGCTTCCACTGTGGGAAGGTAGGTCACTTCAAGAAGGCTTGCCGGGAATTCCTAGCCTCCAAGGGCAAGGAATGTAAGGAACTTCATTACTTAGAAGCGTGTTTGGTGGAAGAATCGAAAGACACATGGGTCATTGATTCGGGCGCCACTAATCATGTTTGTGTTTCTATGCAGGGGTTCGTGGAAACGAGAAGTCTACATGATAGGAGCCTCTCGTTGCGGACTGGAGATGGTAGCTTTGTGGTGGCTGAGGCAGTGGGAGACGTTCATCTTTATTTTGATCAATTTAGGTTTATTTTATTGAAAGACTGTTTTTATGTTCCTAATTTTAGGAGGAACCTTATATCGGTAGCTTGTTTAATAAAGGATTCTTATTCAGTTTCTTTTAGTAAAAGAGTTGATATTCGTAGAAATAAGTCTTTTATCTGTTCTGGATGGATGGATGGAAACCTATATTTGATCAGACCAAAGATGTACTCACTGCTTGACACTGAATTAATTGATAACTCTAAAAGGTTGAAAGTTTCTCACTCTAACAAGGCGTATCTTTGGCATTTAAGACTTGGTCATATTAATCAGGATAGGATTCAAAGATTGGTGAAAGACGGTCCTCTGGAATCTCTGGAGGAGGTACGACTTCCCCAATGTGAGTCTTGTCTAGAGGGTAAGATGACTAAGAGGTCTTTTGGAGCTAAGGGTACTAGGGCACAGGAGCTCTTAGAAATTGTGCACACTGACGTATGTGGCCCCATGAACGTCACAGCACGAGGAGGGTTCGAGTACTATATCTCTTTCATAGATGATTACTCGAGGTATGGATATGTGTATCTGATGCACCGCAAGAGCGAAACCTTTGACAAGTTCAAAGAGTATCGTGCGGAAGTGGAAAAGCAATTGGATAAATCCATAAAGACACTTCGATCTGATCGAGGTGGCGAATACCTCTCTGATGAATTTCTAGGACATCTTGTAGAGAACGGGATTTTATCCCAATTGACTGCACCTGGTACTCCACAACAGAATGGTGTAGCCGAAAGGAGAAACAGGACCTTATTGGATATGGTACGGTCCATGATGAGTTACTCAACGCTGCCATTATCATTTTGGGGACATGCTTTACAAACGGCGTGCTATATTCTGAACCAGGTTCCGAGCAAATCAATTCCTAGAACTCCGTATGAATTGTGGCGTGGCAGGAAGCCCTCCCTTGGACATATGAGAATATGGGGCTGCCCGGCACATGTACTGGATGGGGATGCGAAGAAGTTAGAACCAAGATCAGAATTGTGCATGTTTGTAGGGTATCCAAAGGGAACTAAAGGAGGTCTGTTCTATAACCCGAAGGAACAAAAGGTCATTGTCTCAACCCATGCGACATTCTTGGAGGAAAGTCACATGAATGACTTTAAACCTCGAAGCAAAGTGGTGCTAGAGGAGTTATCGGGTGAAAGAACTGCTCCACAGATTTCGGTCTTGGACGCAAGTCCAAGTTCCAGTGAAAGACCTGCAAACGATCAACATTTAAGGTGCCTCGTCGTAGTGGGAGGGTTTCTAAGAAACCTAATTTCTTTATGTATGATGCTGAGGTATACCAGGCCGAGGCTCATGAGCATGAGGAAGATCCGGTCACATATGATGAAGCTATAAAGGATGTTGATTCTAGATCTTGGAAACAGGCTATGAACAATGAGATGGATTCTATGAAATCCAACTCTGTTTGGGAACTTGTAGATTTGCCGGATGGGATAAAACCCATTGGATGCAAATGGGTCTACAAAAGAAAGAAGGATGCGGAAGAGAGAGTGGAAACTTTCAAAGCTAGACTGGTTGCAAAGGGATATACGCAAAAGGCTGGAATCGATTACGAGGAAACCTTTTCGCCTGTTGCTATGCTGAAGTCTATCCGTATTCTTCTGTCCATTGCTACGGCTCTCGATTACGAGATCTGGCAAATGGATGTCAAGACGGCATTCTTGAATGGCCATCTTGAAGAGTGTATCTATATGATACAGCCCGAAGGGTTCGTAGCAAAAGGCCAAGATAAGAAAGTCTGCAAGTTGCTTAGATCCATTTATGGATTAAAGCAGGCATCCCGCTCATGGAACCAGAGGTTTGATCAAGCGATTAAGACATTTGGTTTTGAGCAGAACGTTGATGAACCTTGTGTTTATAAACGTATTAAGGATGGAAAAGTGGTCTTTCTGATACTCTATGTCGATGATATACTACTCATTGGGAATGATGTAGGGAACTTATCATCGGTCAAGTTTTGGTTACACCAACAGTTTGACATGAAGGACTTGGGAGAAGCTAATTATGTTCTAGGCATTCGTCTCTTCAGAGATCGAAAGAACAAAATGATAGCGTTATCCCAAGCTTCATACATAGATAAAATAATTGACAAATATGCAATGCTAGAGGCAAAGAAAGGCTCACAACCTTCTATTGCCGGTTTAACTCTTTCATTGGATGACTGTCCCAAGACATCGGAAGAAAGAGAGCGTATGAGTAAGGTCCCTTATGCATCCACTGTGGGTAGCCTTATGTATGCTATGCTTTGCACTCGCCCAGACATATGTTTTGCAGTAGGTATAGTGAGTCGATATCAAGCGAATCCTGGAACCAAGCACTGGCAAGCAGTAAAGCATATACTCAAGTATCTTAAGAGAACGAGGGATTATATGCTAGTGTATTCTGGAGGGGACCTAACACCCGTAGGATACACGGATTCAGACTTCCAGACTTGTAAGGATTCGAGAAAATCGACATCTGGATCAGTGTTTTTACTCGGAGGAGGCGCCATTGTGTGGAGGAGCGTGAAGCAGGGCTGCACAGCTGACTCTACTATGGAGGCTGAGTATGTGGCTGCGGCTGAGGCATCTAAAGAAGCGGTTTGGCTCCGCAAGTTCTTTAGAGACCTTGAGGTCATTCCGGGTGTTGACAAGCCTATCACACATTACTGTGATAATACAGGGGCTATTGCCAACACAAGGGAATCTCGGCACCACAAGAGGACCAAGCACATAGATCGGAGGTATCACATTATTAGAGGGCATGTGGAGACAGGACAAGTGGATGTATGTAAGATCGCGTCCGAGGACAACATCGCTGATCCCTTTACTAAGACTTTGGTAGCTAGAAGCTTTGAGAGGCATGTAGAGGCGATGGGGATGCGTAACATGGCACATCTGCTGGCTTAGGGCAAGTGGGAGATATTTATGTTAGGAAATGTCCTAAGTATTAGAGACATTTTGATGTATTCATTTTGAACTGGATAATAAAATTATACATAGAGGTTATTCATTACATTGCTATCTGTCCTCGTCTTATTTACATGTTAAAGTAATATGGCTCACTGACTGCTTGTGTTAAAACTGTTAGAACGTTGCATGCAATGGATTTTTGTATGCAAGAAGACAATGTTCTAAAGTTAGCAGTCTAAACTATGGTCTGTAGTCTATGGGGTTAGACCGAGCATCTAACTCATGTTAAGACTATTATGTTGTCTAAAGCCTTGGAGGGGACGGTCTGTCTTGACTGTCTGGAGCTGGACTCCCAAGTAGAGACATGGATATGTTGCTTGGAGGTGACATATTAGACCGGGACTAAAGCGTGATTGATCTACGTAGTCCGCTATGAGTGGATCAATCTGCTTTTGACGTTCATTGTGCAATAACCTTAATCCTGAGTAAATGAACTACTTTATGTATATGACTTGTGTACTTTGATGTTCCAATGGCTAAAGCGTCTCAGAGGTAGTAAGCTTATAGACCGGTTCGTTGGGTGCATGACTTGTATACGATGAAGGGTTTGTTTGCAGATAACGGAATCATAGCTCTGAGGAGTTAAAGGTATCCTCTTAAAGGCATTATACTGAATGTGAAAATGGACAAGGCCTTGGGTCGTCTGCTGGGCGGATGACTTCTTATTCACATATGGTGAATAATCATTTTCTTGATTCGGTAGTATAATGGAACTTTAAGATAGCCTGATCAGTAGGATTAAACGGACTTTGACCTAAGGCTGATCATGGATATCATATGAGGGTTTTGCATATATGACAAGGTCATTGGATGGTAGCTCGTCACAGGCTTACGTAATACGGTATATAATTGGGAGTTCAGTTTCAGGTTTATAGTGGTGTGACTCTGAAATTAGTGATCATATGATTGAGTTGTTCGGTACAGAATGATGATCATATGGAATCACGGGAGCCCGATTGTATATGTCCAATCAGTCCCTCTACTAGCTCCACATAATTCCTTAACGTTTGGCAAAATTGATTTGTGTATGCTATTGGCTAGTTTATTATGCATGGATGGTGATGACACAGGATTAGGATGGTAGACAAGATTCTCTCCGGTTGGATTCAGATTTTGTTTTGGATAATAGAGTACACAATTATTCGAACTCCAAATAAAGTTGTCATGATTTTATTTGAGATTGGATTGGAGTTGTAGAAAATTATCCATGAGAACAAGAATATGAAATACAACTGTTTTGTGGAATTTGAAATTTGAATTTTGAAATTTGAAATTTGAATTTTGAAATTTGAAATTTGAAATTTGAATTTGAAATTTGAATTTGAAATTTGAATTTGAAATTCGAATTTGAAATTTGAATTTGAAATTTAAATTTGAAATTTGAAATTTGAAATTTGAAATTTGAATTTGAAATTTGAATTTGAAATTTGAAATTCAAATTTTAAATCACAGTCCAAGTAGGATTCGAATTTGTTGTGGAAAATCCACAAGGTTTGAAATTCGAATTTGAGTTGGATTTGGAGAGGATAATCTTGTTAGAATCCTACTTGAATTTTGAATCCAAATCCCAACAAATAAGGGACGAAATTTTTGAGGATAATCCTCATGAAAATTTCGGATTTTGTGGATGAGATTCAAGGGTAAATTCAAGCTTCAATCCTAGTTGAATTTGGATTCTCTCTACTCCCTAAAAGTGGCCGAAATTTTGGAGCCTTAATCCTAGGAAATTCGGTTATTTTTGGATAAGGTTGAGATGAGATTTAGCTTAAAAAATCCTAGTGGAATTTTGATTCTTCCTTATCCTAAAAGTGGCCGAAAATTTGGAGAAGATTTTCTCCTATAGATTTCGGATTTTTTGGTTGAAAAAGGGAGATAAAATTCTAGTTAAAATCTTGTTTAGATTTGGATTGGATTTATCCTAGGAAAACCGAATTTAATTGTGGAGATTCTCCCTTGGAAAATTCGGATTTTTTGGTTTGGATAAGGGAGAAAATCTTTTCCTAGTCCAATTCGAATTCAGAGAATCACCTCATGCAGGTCTATAAATAGAGGTCCTGCCACTCCAGTTATCTCAGACCACAGACTCTCAGGTGAGCAGGCTTATTGTTGCACAGCTCATCGTGACAATAAAGTTCTTTAGAGATCTGGGTGGTCGGAAGAAGACTAGCAGTGCTAGCATACCGATCGAGGTTCAGAGTGCCCACACACTCAGCCATTCGGGAATTGGAGGATAGTAGAGAAGGCTAGTTGGTTGAAGCCTCCGGTCATTCTCCTCCTGCAAGATTGGCATCCTTGAGGTATGAGTTTTAATTGTTGTTGGTTTATTGTATATGGCATCATGAGATATTTAACGATCTAAAAAATTTTTATTGTTCCGCTGCGCCACTCTGATACGTTTTTACCGATTTATTTTCCTACAATTGGTATCAGAGCCATCTCATGACTATGCCATGTACATAAATTAGACAATTACTTAGTCTTTTTATTTATGTATGGATTTGATATTTAGAGAGTGGCATTCTAGGGTTCCTTTATGTTGTTATCATGTATTATGTATAAAGTATGTGGTTATTTTAATTTTTTGAATTATTATAAGCATGCTTGTTTATACCGGTTGTGGTTCCTTAGAATTTAGAAAAATTGTATCTAGGAATTTTTTATGTAACCATGGGAGCAGTTTATTAACACTGTAATTTTCCCATGGATATTAATTTTTGTCTCTTAGAATTTTTATGGATAGAATTTTGTACACCGGAAACGGTATAGGAATTTTTTATGTAATTATTCTTGGAGGAGATTGAAGATTGAAGACCGTAATTTATTTTTCCCAAAAGTTAAATATAATTTAAAGGTTGAAATTTTGATTGTGTGGAAAATTTCAATTTAATTGGGATTCAAATTAATTTTTGGAGATCCTAAAAGATAAATTGGAATATGACACGAAAATCGAGACACGACCCCTCGGGATAGGCCGACAAACCTTGGTGGGGCTGCAGCCCCTGCCCTCGGGCAGGGTGGGGCTGCAGCCCCTGCCCTCGGGCAGGATGGGGCTGCGGCAGCCCCTGTACAGGCCCACACCACCCACGGCCGCAGGCTCTGCCTGCAGCCAGGGGTGGCCGTGGCCTGCCCAAGGCTGGCCGCAGCCTGGGCGTGCAGCCTGGTGCTGCAGGCTTGGCCTGTAGCCCGGCAGGCTGCACAAGGGGCGGCCGTGGGCTGCCAGCCCCTCCGGGGTTGGTGGCTGCCCACGGCGGATGCCGCCTTCACGGGCGGCGGTGCGGCGGTCCAAAAATTTGAAAATTTTGATTTTTAAATTTGAGATTTAATTTTAAATCATGTTTAAAAATATGTAATTAAATATTTGAAATTTTTGAAATTACATATTATTACACATGATGATTAAAATTGTTTAAAATTTGAATTAGAAATTTAAATTTGAAATTCGAATTTGGAGTTTGAATTTGAAATTTAAATTTTTGGAAATTTAAATTTTAAATAATTCTTGGGATGAGAAATAAATGGAGAGGCTACATAAAGATGGATACAAGAAGACGGAACAAAATTCAAGACCCAAAGAATGCTTTGGATGGAATTTTGTAATCTTTATTTTCTTTGTTCTAGGATGGAACCATAGCTTGGTTAGTCTATCAATTATTTTCTGTGATATGTCATGGATGTATAAATATGTATTGATGGATGTTTTGTATGCATATTTGATAACATGTCATATAGGATAGGTGAGTGCCGCTCATACTATATTGATCATACATAATTTGTCAAAACTTGCATGTTTTTCAAAATATTGAGTGGGAGAGGGTTTCAAACAAAACCCACGGCCTCCATTGTTGATCCATATGTGAAAGCATGGTAACGCCGCGCGTCAGTTCTGACCTGACCACACCCCTCGGTAGGTGTTTATCGCCGCCGGTATACTAGATTGAATCTCCTATGTGGAAAACGTGTTCGGGTGCGATCCTATTCATGACCACCCCTCGGTGGCTTGGTAGGACGTGGATCGGGCTACGTAAACAATGGTTATACACTCAAGACTCGTTTAGTTATTAACCTTCCCTAGAAGCTCTGTTAACTAAACTGGTGGCCAAATAAGCGGTTATTAATATATGTCTTAACCTTGGAGGATTTAAGATAACATATATTAATTGGACGGGGTCCATGTTCCGGCTATTTGTTCTCATGACCACCCCTCGGTGGCTTGGGGGAATAGGTGCTGAGAATTACCGTTGCAATGCTACATGTTTTTTTCAAGTTTCATGTAGGAACATACTTGTATGTTTTTATTTGCTAAATTATCTGTATATTTGCTTGGGCTTTGTAATGATGTCTAGTATAATTTTATTTCAGTTCAAAATGTCACCGACACCCCTCATTTCGATACTTACTGAAAATAAGTTGAATGGCGACAATTATAAAGATTGGAAAAGAAATCTATTAATAGTTCTCAGCTACGAGAGACACAAGTTCGTACTGGACGAACCATGCCCACCTGGGCCCAAACCTGACACACCACTTGAGGAGGTCCCGGTTGCCTATAATCGTTGGAGAGAATCTAATGAAATAGCTCAATGCTACATCCTTGCTAGCATGACGAGTGCTTTACAGAAGCAGCATGAGACTTATCAAGTTGCTGGGGAGATCATGGATAATCTGGAGGACATGTTCGGAGGCCAAGAAAAATTGGCTCGACAGTCCGCTATCACCAGCATTATGAACTCCAAGCAAAAGGCAGGTACTCCGGTGAAGGACCATATGATCACTCTAATGGTATTCTTCGCTGAGGCTGCCGAGAATGGTGCTGAGTTGGACTATAACACCCAGATCGAGATGGTGTTCAAGACTCTGTCTAAAGATTTCGTGGGGTTTAAGGCCGCATATAATCTGGCGACAAAGGAGTTAGGACTTACCGAGCTCATGAAGCAACTACAGGCTTATGAGCGGATGATCAGGGATGAGGATACGGTCCGACCTAAAGGAGAGGCCAATTTGGCGGAATCTTCCAATCCCTCACGGAAGAGGAAGAGGCCAAATAAGAAGCAAGTGGCTTCCAGTTCTTCTAATCCTCCTGTCTCGGACGGGAAGAAGAAGAAGAAGAACAAGAAGCCAAAGGACCCTAAAAAGTCCAAATGCTTCCACTGTGGGAAGGTAGGTCACTTCAAGAAGGCTTACCAGGAATTCCTAGCCTCCAAGGGCTAGGAAGGTAAGGAACTTCATTACTTAGAAGCGTGTTTGGTGGAAGAATCGAAAGACACATGGGTCATTGATTCGGGCGCCACTAATCATGTTTGTGTTTCTATGCAGGGGTTCGTGGAAACGAGAAGTCTACATGATAGGAGCCTCTCGTTGTGGACTGGAGATGGTAGCTTTGTGGTGGCTGAGGCAGTGGGAGACGTTCATCTTTATTTTGATCAATTTAGGTTTATTTTATTGAAAGACTGTTTTTATGTTCCTAATTTTAGGAGGAACCTTATATCGGTAGCTTGTTTAATAAAGGATTCTTATTCAGTTTCTTTTAGTAAAAGAGTTGATATTCGTAGAAATAAGTCTTTTATCTGTTCTGGATGGATGGATGGAATCACGGGAGCCCGATTATATATGTCCAATCAGTCCCTCTACTAGCTCCACATAATTCCTTAACGTTTGGCAAATTGATTTGTGTATGCTATTGGCTAGTTTATTATGCATGGATGGTGATGACACAGGATTAGGATGGTAGACAAGATTCTCTCCGATTGGATTCAGATTTTGTTTTGGATAATAGAGTACACAATTATTCGAACTCCAAATAAAGTTGCCATGATTTTATTTGAGATTGGATTGGAGTTGTAGAAAATTATCCATGAGAACAAGAATATGAAACACAACCGTTTTGTGGAATTTGAAATTTGAATTTTGAAATTTGAAATTTGAATTTTGAAATTTGAAATTTGAATTTTGAATTTGAAATTTGAATTTGAAATTTGAATTTGAAATTCGAATTTGAAATTTGAAATTTGAATTTGAAATTTAAATTTGAAATTTGAAATTTGAAATTTGAAATTTGAAATTTGAAATTTGAATTTGAAATTTGAATTTGAAATTTGAAATTCAAATTTTGAATCACAGTCCAAGTAGGATTCGAATTTGTTGTGGAAAATCCACAAGGTTTGAAATTCGAATTTGAGTTGGATTTGGAGAGGATAATCTTGTTAGAATCCTACTTGATTTTTGAATCCAAATCCCAACAAAAGTGGGTGAATTTTTTTGAGGATAATCCTCAATGGAAAATTCGGTTTTTGTGGATAAGATTCAAGAGAAAATTCAAGTTTCAATCCTAGTTGAATTTGGATTCTCTCCTTCCCTAAAAGTGGCCGAAATTTTGGAGCCTTTATCCAAGGAAAATTCGGTTAATTTTGGATAAGGTTGAGATAAGATTCAAGCTTGAAAATCCTAGTGGAATTTTTGATTCTCCCTTATCCATAATGGCCGAAATCTTTTGGAGGATTTTCTCCTTGTGAATTTCGGATTTTTTGGTTGAAAAAGGGAGATAAAATTCTAGTTAAAATCTTGTTAAGATTTGGATTAGATTTATCTTAGGAAAAACCGAATTTATTGTTAGGATTATCCTATGGAAAAATTCGGAATTTTTTGGTTAAAGATAAGGGAGAAAATCTTTTCCTAGTCCAATTCAAATTCAGAGAATCACCTCATGCAGGTCTATAAATAGAGGTCCTGCCACTCCAGTTCTCTCAGACCACAGACTCTCAGGTGAGCAGGCTTATTGTTGCACAGCTCATTGTGACAATAAAGTTCTTTAGAGATCTGGGTGGTCGGAAGAAGACTAGCAGTGCTAGCATACCGATCGAGGTTCAGAGTGCCCACACACTCAGCCATTTGAGAATTGGAGAATAGTAGAGAAGGCTAGTTGGTTGAAGCCTCCGTTCATTCTCCTCCTGCAAGATTGGCGTCCTTGAGGTATGAGTTTTAATTGTTGTTGGTTTATTATATATGGCATCATGAGATATTTAACGATCTAAAAATTTTTACTGTTCCGCTGCGCCACTCTGATACGTTTTTACCGATTGAATTTCCTACATTTAATTCTACAACCTTAGATCACCTAATACTTTCCACACCATTTTCTTTTCCATTTATTACGTCACATGGTGACATCACCCATGGCATCACTTGTTTGCTTTCTGGTCAGAGTTTGACCAAAACTCAAATTAAACAAAATTTCCCTAAAATCGTGTCGGTAATTTTCTGAAGCCGTCCATGTGATCGGTTTGCCTTAAATCACTTCCGTTTGGCCAAAAATCACTGTCGTAAGTATTTCATCTTTTTCTTATTCTTGGTTTACCATGGGTTACCTTCTAGGTTTTTTGACACCGAATTGGTACCGTTCATCCTATTTTGGTTCGGTAAAATTTTCTATCACCGAATCCTTTTCCTTTAACATTGTTAGAACATTTTATTACGTTCTAAACAATATTAAATCATACATTTTTACATTTTAGACATAAAAATCATTATGTACATACAATGTACATATTTTTCGAGAACGATGAAATTTCTCAGTTGTGACATTCATCCTTCCTTATAAACTTTTTCTACTTGAAAATTGGGACAAGTAGGGGTACAACGATTTCATTTCATCCTTATAGTTGTTACATCCCTCCTCATTCAGATCTGGCATCCTTTGTTAGAGCGAATTCAATATCAGGTGTAGTGAAGAAAGTCATTCTTTTACTTCAAGGGGGTTGGTTGAACCCTCACATTCTGGCATTTTCATCTGGCTGAAACATCCATAGAGTAGCTGTTGGTTAATCATCGATTTTCAAAGTAAAGCAATGTCATATCATCATATGACATCAACCCAAATTATGAACAAAAATCATTTCATAATTGTTCATCACATGTACATGTCATTTCATAATATTTACATGTCACTTCAGACATTTTAACATAACATGAAGGCCATATATATATTTCATAGCCTTGTACATCAAATTTTCGTGGTCTATAGGAAACTCCTCTGAGTTTTCTTCTTCATTGTATGAATCATTTTTAACACTGGAGGGGGTTCCCTGGTCAAGGTCTGTATCTGTTTTATGTTGTGATGGACCAGCCTCACAACCATTAGCCATTGGTCGTGATCCAAAATGCACTAATATGTCTTCATCAGTTCTTCGAAGTGTACATCATACTTTAGGACTGTGTCACTGGACGTCATCTGTAGTCTCTTGGTCTGATGAACAAACTCTCTTACATCCGCGACTCTAGGGAACGTGGGCAATGTCACTTCTCCGCTTGCCCATGAGGAACTAGGGCTGATGCTAGACTCCTCGGAGAGAATTACTCGATCATGGTATGGCAAAACTCGATCCAGTTAAGCGCTTATTCTAGTCACAAGAATCCCAGTACACAAGAGCATTTCCCTGAAGGGTACTAACAGCCAACAAGACCTAGTTATCTGGATCAATGGCGCATAGCCAAACAATCATCTTGATGGCATGAAACCAGTCCGGCATTCCCATGGAGTGCTAGAGTGTTGTCTGCCCTCAAAACTTGGTGGACGACTGGCCTTAAAATTCTGTACAATTCAAGCAAAAAACCTTGTCTCTACATGCTGTTGTCTGCCCCTGACTGAAAAATTAATCGTAACTAGTGGAGGGGTACTAGTTAAGGAGATGGTGCTTGCATCGTCATTGAAACAATGACTCGTAGAGCAGAGATGCCTGTTGGCACTAGAGAACGTGATGTCAGGCATCAAGACAAAGATGGCCTAACAACTGACCTTTTTCATACTCGAAACTCGTCATCTTATCCCTATAAAATGTTTATTTTCAATAAATAAACATTTACTAAATTAAAATAAAACTAACTTAATTGGATTGACAAACAGGATGCGCATCGTGCCAAGAGGGATATGGTCAACATGCTCTGATACCAAATAGGGCGGCCCGCCCATCGTGGAGGCTAGACAACACTATCACGGTTGAGTTCTAAAGCTAACTATGATGGCCTAACACCTTATGAGTCGCCGACAACTTACTTTTAACTTACTTTCTTTTGTTTAACATACTTACTTTAACTTTAATGTACTTTAAAATCTTATTATTTTAACTTTTCCATTTAAATATGTACATAAAAATAGGGAAATATTTTTTTAAAACTGAGCTTGAAAAGTGTATCACCATAAAATATTTACTGTAGTAAACATTTTACATTGTTATAAACTTAATTTACATCATAAAACATCATTTCAACATCCTTTTAAATACTACTCAGTGGAAGACTTGTAGTAGGACCATAACCCTTACCCAGTCCTTTGGCACATGCAGATCCCGCCCATCATCCATCATCTCATCTATTGGCGTGCAGGTTGCTTACCTGTAACATGAACAAACTCGTGAGCTAATTCTTCAGTAAGTTCAAACATTTATACATGACTTATAAATACTCGTACCATATAGTACAGAGCAATAACATAACATATAACATATATTACTTATGCATGTCAGCTTATGTTAGTCTCATTATACTTGCTTATTTTTCGTTCTTTCATTTCTATTGTTATTTCTTTCTTTCATATCGTTCTATTCTTTTCTTTTCTTCACTTTACTTTAGTTTTACTTGCAGGCCCCATTGATAGTCACACCTTAATGCGCATAGACCAATGAGGGAAGGGGGAGCTACCCATCTAACCTACCTCATGGCCAAATTTGAACTTTAAACTTCCATAGCCGGGACACACCCCGTCGAATTGGAAGCCATAAACATGAAACCTCACCTTTGGAGACTGGTATGCCAACATTTAAAGCTTTAGTATTATTATCTTGCTTATTTTTATCTTTCCTTACTTTAACTTGTCATTCTTTCTAACTCTGTGAACATGCTAAAACATCATGTCACATTTGCACAATTTTCATAACGTGCAAAGCCAGAAACTTTTCTTGTCTTTTCTTGAAACATTTCTTTCATAAGCATTTTATAACATTCATGTCATGGCATCTTATCATTAAATAGACATACCTTACAACATATAACATCTAGACATAATAGTTAATTCATGTTGCAGATAAGAAAATGTCTGAACTTACAAATACTTTGCTAGTATCTCCCTTTTCACATTCTGAGTCCGCAGACGTTCTTTCGTCGCGTCTGGATTAGGTCCCGATAACCAAAATAATCAATGATTATTTCAAAATTCATTTCATACTTAAAATGTCATAAAAATTTAAAAATCCTAAGTCTGAGTCTCTAATGATGAATTTAGGGATCTAACATCTCCTTTTTAGCCTTTCCATCAACTTCTGTCAAAATGACCATTTTGTCCCTATCTTTTGACAAAATGACCATTTTGTCTCTAGTGGACTTTTCTTACTTTTCTTATACTTAAATCTTGATTTTGGCCATTAAAATCTTAATTGACCACATTTTTCACTTTTCCACTAACTTTTGGAAAAATGATCGTTGTATCCCAAACTTTGGCAAAATTATCGTTTTGCCCTTTAGTGGGATTTTTTCATTTAAACCTCACTTTTGGCCTTTAAAAATCCCAATTAAAGCCTTTGAATCACATTTAAAGCCCTAACGGTTCATTTTGATCATTTCCTAAATTTTTGACCCAAAATGACCAATTTATCCTTAATGGGATTTTCTTACTTTTCTTCAACTTAAAACATGATTCTGGCCTTTAAAATCCTAATTAAGGCCTTAGGATACTATCTCAAGCCGTAACAGCCCTTTTTGTAACTTTTGAAAAAATGACCATTTCATCCCCAACTTTTGACAAAATGATCATTTTGTCCCTAGCGGGATTTTTCTTCTCAAATCTACTTATCTTTGACTTAAAAGTTAATTTTGGCGTTTAGAATTTTAATTAAGTTATTCTAAGTCCTGACAGTCATTTTCTAGCATTTCTGATATTTTTGATCAAAATGACCGTTTTGCCCCTAATGGATCTTTGGGTCGTAACATTTTCACTTTAACATCTTGATGGGATTTTTTAAGCTCAAAAATCATAAAATAATTTTTTTCAGACCTTACTGTGTTTTTACAGCACTAATTGCTGTAATTTCTCAATTTACTATTCACTGACCCTCGGGTAGCACTATTCCGATCCTTGGTCGTTAATCCTCTTTTTCTTACGTTTCAGGGCTCCGAATAAACGTTTCACTAATCCTTAAAACGTCTGTCGTCATTTTTCCGGCCTAAATCACCGAGGGTTTTCAAACTCTGACCTTATTTTACCCCTTATTTCCTAAAATACCCTTCGAGTCGTTAAAAAAATTTCGGTAGCATTTCGCCTACAATTTTTTGTTCCCGGCGTTTAGGTAATACCTCAAAACCATCTAACCTGCTACGTACTAAATCCGAGGCCTAATTTTTACGTAAAAATACAAACTTTTTACGTAAAAATTTCCTTATAAATCTAGTCGTTTCTAACGACATTTCAGTCCGTTTTTGCCTATTTTTCCAACTCGGTTTTTATCCACTTTTCACATACACATTTTCCTCACAAAAATTCCATTTCATACACAATCATAGCCCACGGTTTTCCTCAAATAACATGCATAAAAATTGAAATTTTGTGCTTCTAATTCCTTTCCCCACTAAATCACATACCAGTACCAATTTTTGAATCAATAAACTATCAAAGATCAAGCTTAATTTTTCATTCATCCCCTACATAAACCCCACAGTTTTTCATGAACACTTGCACCAAAAACTTTGTTTTCAAGCTTTTAATTCATTCTTTGTATCATTCACATGCTAACTTATCTTTTTTGAGTATAAACTAACAAAATCAAAGCTTAAACTTTTATTCCTCACTACATATGAAAGCCACGGATTACACTTGAAAACAATGCACAAAATTTTGTTTTTCAAGCTCTAATCCTTTCCTTACTTCCATCACATGACAATATAGGATTTTAAGGCAAAATCTAACAAAACCAAAACTTTAAAATTCATTACATAACACCACATCAATCCCACAGTTTTTCTCTTGGAAAACATGCATCAAACTTTGTTTTCTAACTTCTAATTCATTGTCTATCTCAATCATAGATCAACCTAGCTTCTTAAAGCAAAAACTAACAAAACATAAGCTTGAAATTCATCACACCATAACCACCTCTAAGCCCACGGTTTTCTCTTCAAAAAATTCAATAGAAACTTGATAATTAAAGCTTACCTTACTCCAATGAACAACTTGAGCTTGGGATGAGTTTTAAACAAGTTTTGATAGGAAAACTTGAAAAAAATCTTAGCTTAAGTTGTAGGGTGGTGCACGGCAGCCATGACAGCAAGAATACTGAGTTTTTTTTTTTGCTGTTTTCTCTCTGTTTTTCCAGCCAAAACCCGTGGCCGTAAGTGGCCAAAATAAAGGACTTGTTGGGAATTTTCATAGGGACCATTTTTGCAAGCCTTTTAAGGACTTTTTTTGCAACTTTTTGGGGTCAAATTACAAATAAATAAAATTTGTGCTGATTTTTATCTCATTCAATCGACTCCCTACATGCTATTTTTTTCCAAAATTCTTCTAAAATTTGCATGCCATTTTGGCCATTTCCTAGCCCTTGGATCAAGGTTGCTTTAATTCTACACCTTTAGATCACCTAATACTTTCCACACCATTTTCTTTCTATTTATTACATCACACGGTGACATCATCCGTGACATTACTTGTTTGCTTTCGGTCAAAGTTTAACCAAAAGTCAAACCGAACGATATTTCACCGAAATCGCACCGGTGGGTTTCTGAGGCTATCCGTATGATCGATTTGCCTTAAATCACTTCCGTTTGGCTAAAAATCACGGCCGTAAGTATTTCGTTTTTTTCTTATTCTTGGTTTACCATGAGTTACCTTCTAGGTTTTTCGACATCGAATTGGCATCGTTCTTCCTATTTTGATTTGGTAAAATTTTCTATCACCAAATCCCTTTCCTTTAACATTGTTAGAATATTTTATTACATTCTAAATAATATTAAATCATACCTTTTTATATTTTAGATATAAAAATCATTGTGTACATATAATATACATATTTTTTCGAGAACGATGAAATTTCTAGGTTGTGACACTCTCTCGATGTTTTCTCTCACTCCCACTCTCTCGTCAATCACTCTCTCTCTTTGTTTTTTTTTCCTCATCGATTCTCTCCCGCCCTCTCTTTTTCTCTCCCTTACAACTAGAACCTGCACCACCGGCCGCCATTGATCCATCCGCGACCAAGCTGTGTCGTCAGCCCCCAAGAATCGAAATCGTGAGCCACGAAACTGGCAGAACACCCCTCGTGTAGGCTGCCCCTCGCCTTGCCAAACTCTCCTCTTGACAACCCGAAGATCTTCACCAACTAAGCTGCCCAAGAGTAGCTGTGACGTCCTATGCCCTCAGTGGCCCGGACCGTCATTAAAAACTGACTTAACTTGCTTTTCTTATACTTTCTAGCCATTTATACTTAGCTAGATATCATAAAAATTAGGGATTTTTTTTCTTTTACATGTACGTATGTACTGTATATGTACGTATACCGATTACTATTCAAAAATACTATTTAACGAATACTATTTAAAAATACTATTTAATTATTACTATTTAAAAATACGGTTTACGGTTACTATTCAAAAATACTATTTAACGGTTATTATTCAAATATACTGTCTGATAATTACTATTCAAAGTACTATTTAATCATTACTATTCAAAATACTGATACTCAAATTTTGCGGAAGATAAACTCGCGGTGTCTCCATAACCTCACCCTCACATCCGCCTCCGCTGCCATCATCGCGCATTGGGATTTAAGCCGTAGGACGCTTACCTATAGTATGAACACACTACGTGAGCTTTACGCCCAGTAAGTATAATATGTTTATCGCAAAACATGTTTAAACATAGTATATACTTAGAAACGTATAAGCAATCATGTATCACATATACCACTTTAACATATTACATATCACATACCATATATCACATATCATATCAAGGATTATAAAACTTCACATAACATGTGCATCACAGAAATATCATATACTGAATGCATCTAGAAGCATGGTGAACTATAACTAATGCATGATCTGGCTATGTTCATTTATGCTTCAAACTTCTCTTTTCTTTTCTTGTCTATTTAGGGCCCATGTGTCAGTACCATGCGTGCACAGACCATCGGTAATGCCCGTGGTTAAATAGCCGGAGAGCCATCAACGGATGCTCAACTTTCTGCTTTAACTTAAAACCCCTTCATTGAAAGAGCCGGTATGACACGCTTACTACTTTCCGTCTTATTTATCTTTTCTAGCTATATGCTTCTCTAAGCTGCCCCAAATCCTACCTGGTAAGGACGTATGGCATCTAACTTGCTTTTTCATCAATCTACTAGATTGTGAAACTACATGCTCTTAAACATAAGATGCAACATCGTGTGCATGGCATACATATTTTAACATACTGTAAAAATATCACTTAAAATCATTTTCGTTTATGTCATAGGCGGAGTTGTACTTACCTAAATGCAAGCCACTTGAAATCACGCCTTTATCAATTCACAAGTCACCACCTGTCATCAATAACGTTTCTCATTAATACTCTCGTTGAGTCACTATTAACATTAGTGACTATAACTTGCGTTTCTATGGGGTACTGAGACCCGTCGGTACCCTATTGGCCTACTATAGAAATTTGGTGTCTAACTCGTATCGTGTTCGATCAATCATCTACTTGACAGATCAATCATCGTTCCTCACAGTGTTGTTCAAAAACGCGGCTCTTGACTGGTTTACCGCTTAGTCAACTGACCGGTTAACTCGCGTATTGGTAACTAGGTAGTCTATCGAGTTGTAACCGACCGGGTTACTTCGCTTGTCGGGGTGTGGTAGCCTACCGGGCTACTAAGTCTTATTTCGTGTAATGGCCCACCGGGCCACTATGGCTTGTTTGGGGTAGTAGCCTACCGGGCTACTAAGGCTTATTTGGTGTGGTAGCCTATCGGGCTACACACACTATTTTACTTTGAAAAAAAGTTTGGGTTTGCTTGTAGAAAATCTTGGAAAAATTCTTTATTTTGAAACCATTCCCCTATCACCCCATTGGAAGGTAGGGGACGTTTTTATGGAAACCTTGTTCATATTTTAAAGTGTTGAAAACATATTTTTATCTTGAAGTGTATAAATTATTTTAAAAGCTTGTATTTTAAAGGTGGTTTTTGAACCACTTTTGAAAACAATTCGAAAACTTGGTCTAAATGACTTTGTTTGAAATTTTGTCAAACATAAAAGTTTTCGTCCTCGACAAGATGAACAAATCTCATGTTTATCTCGGAGCCTAAATCTAACTCTAACGGCTCCTAATTTCATTAAACCCGTGGGCTTGGTGCCCAGTTTTTTTGTAAAAAACCCAGTTTTACGTCTCTGTAAAAACAGCTCGGTTTGAGGCCTAAAACAACCAAATTTTTGACTCACGCGAGTCGTTCTCAAGGTCTCAACAAGATCTACAACTTTCATGTTGAGTCTGAGAATCGGTTTGGACTCTATGTGGGCATTTCTAGTAAAACCTGAGACTGTTTCAACACTCAGATTTTTACTCCTAGTTTTGTCCCAGTTTTGGATACCGAGTGAAAAACACCATAAAAACCTATCTTAGGATCGTTTTTGGCCAAGGCCTAATTGACTTAAAAACGACCGTATCAAAATTTCCTTCAAACATTATGTTTTACCAAATCCTAGATTCGGACCCTAATTGGGTCAAAATGGCCAAAATCAGTGGCTGTTTTCTAAGGACAGATTTGTGTCCAGCCACCATAATACACATCCATGCATACACATCCATAAACCATACGCAACTTAAAGTAAACACAACCATAACCATAATGACTTTAAGAAACGAGAGCTAAGGGCTCAAATAACTTAATACAACCTTGTGCATAAATAAATACACATAAAACCCTTAGATTGAATACTAAATTTTTTCCAACCAATCATCATGAGAAGGGTTTCAGTTTTTACCTTTGGTGCTTTGGACTCAAACACACTTTTGGCTAGGCTTGGGGGGTCAAAATGTCGTGGAAACTTAAGGGCTTGAGGTTAGTTTCATGCTCGCCAAGTTACCAAAAAAATCATTCAAACAACAACTCAAAACTAAGAATCAAAACACAAGGACAAATCTGTTTTACACTTACCCTTGGTGCACCCGAAAAGCTTGGTTCGGTCTCCCCTTGCTCAAGCTTGGAAGAGATCGGTTTTTTGTGAGTTTTAGTCAAGGTTTTGGCTTGTAAAATTTTGGCTTTTGGGTCTGAGAAGATTCGGCAGCAGCAAGGAAAAGAAGAAGAAAGAAGGCTTGTGGTTTTAGGTGTGTGGAAAAAAAAGTCCATGCCTTATGTCAAGGATGCCTTTTATACGCAAAATTGATCCAACTCACTTAAGCTTTGTGACAACCGGGAAATTCAGGCAATTCTCGGATGAAAATGTACAATTGTATGTATATAACAATTTGTACTATTTAAAGAGTGAAATAAATGTATTTATATTGATTAGAATATGTGAAAATGTTCTAACAATACTGACGAGTAAGAATTCAGTGTTGGAAAAATTCACTGAGTTGAAACGGGTGAAACGGTGCCAAAATCGGCATTAAAAACCCTAACCGGAGCAATAAAAGACGGTAAACTTCCGGGATTGATTTTGATTAAACGGAAGCAGATTAAATTGATCCGACTGCACAGGAGACCTCAGGAACACGCCGGGACGATTTCAGAAAAATTTCGGCTCGAACCGGCATCGGTCAAAAAGTAGTCGAATTAATGTGAATAGTGAAAGTCAAAGTCAACTTTCACTTTTGCATTTATGACATCATAAATCAAGTTTATTAAATGGAAAGAATTAAGGTGGTTGGTAGAATGAATGGCCATGATTCATTTAGCTTTTGATCTAAAGGCCAAGATTTGGCCAAAAATTTCCATTTTAATTTTTGAAAAATGGGGAAAGAAATGGCTTGGAAAGATGTCAAATTTTGATTGGTTTAGAGCCAAATTAATTGGCTTTCTTGCATGGTTAAGTCGGCAACTTCGTAACAAAAGGGCCGAAACATTTTTTCAAAGCAAAAACCAAAAGAAAATTTGCTAAGTTATCTTTCATGGCATCTACGTGAGCCACCCAAGGGAAACCAAGTTTTCTCTTCAACATTTCTTCACAAAAAGTGTGTCAAAACACTCCTAGAAGACAAAGGATGCATTAGACCAAGGTAACTTCCCTTGCACCTCAATTTTTCATGGTTTTTCTTCAAGAAATCCGTGGGTGAATTGTGATTGGAAGATGGAAAAATTTTGGTTGTTTTTCATGGATTTGATGTTGGGTTTTGTTAAGGATGTATTAAGGAAGAAAACCATGCAAATTGTGTAAAGAAAAACCAAATTTTGGTTGGTTTTTCAAAGGTAAATCCGTGGGTTACCTTGAGTAACCAATGAGAAAAAAATTTTGGTTAATGGTTAACATGCTTTCTAAGTTTAAATTTGTGAAGAATAAAGCTTGTATTTCATTATGAAAAGCTTGGAAAAAATTTCTTGTGTGAAATACATGATGTGGCCGTGGGTTGTTAATGGTTTGGAAGAAAAATTTTCATTGGTTTATGTGATATTTGGTTGATTGAAATCATGCAAATTAATGTGTAAATGGTGGCAATGTGAATGAAAGAATGAAACAAAAATGTGTGCATGTTTTCAATTCAATGGCCGTGGGTTTTAAGTGTTTAAAAAACCCTAAGAATTTGGTTGAAAATGCCAAGAAAATGGGCTTGAAAATGTGTTAAAAATGTGACATTTGAATGGCCTAAAATATGGTGAAAGTTTGACAAAATTTGGTTCGGTTTGGTTGTGAAAACCGAAACCAAATTAAGGGTAAAATTGTGAAAAAAAAATGTTGTAATGGGTGATAATGTGAAATTGGAAAATTGTGGGCTTTTATGTAAAAGTTTGGAAAACTTTTACATAAAATAGGCTTGTGGTATAGTACGTGGCAGGTACATACGGTTCGAGGCGTACCTAACGCCGGAAGCCTTAAAATTACGCCGAAATGCTGCCGAAATTTCAAAAACGGCATTCGGGGTAAAATAGGAATTTAAATTAAAAGTTAGGGCCGGGACGGAAACCCGAGTCCCTAACGGAAAAGTGAATAAGGAAAATTTAAGGGGTGGGTCATGAATAGTAACCCGTCCCCTTAAAAATGAAAAACGCGTGTGAGATTGAAAAACCGACCCCGAGGGGGGGCGTTTTTGGAAATGAAATAAAGGTCCGAGTCGGGAACGGAAAACCCGAGCCTCGGAGACCTAGGTCGGGAAAGTCTAGATGAACGTTTTAAATACTAGTGAAACGTCCATTTAAGACTCCGAAACGATAGAAAATCGCTAAACCGACATAAGGGTCGGAATAGTGCTTCCCGAGAGCCGGGAAAGCAAAAAGTTGAAATAAAATAAAAACGAACCCGGTAATGATTAGCAAAGAGTCAGAAAAGTTCCTGAGAGTCAAAAATGCAGTCTGGATCGGGAAAATTTCCATCGGGGGCAAAATTGTAATTTTGCCAAAGTATAGGGGTAAAATCGTAATTTTACCAAAATACGGGGGCAAAATCGTAATTTTGCAAAAGTTGGGGAAAAACGGTGAAAATAATAAATAAAACCTAAAAAGTTATAAATAGGTTTTATTTAAGCTTTTTAATGAAAAATAAAAGCTATAAATGGAAAAGAAATTAACAGACATAGTTTTGTCTGTAGGATCCCAAAATCGGCCTACAAGGAAGGCGATTCAAGATCCAAGAGAGAGAAAGAGAACAGTCTGATAAGGTAAGTTCAGACATTTACCTGTCTGCAACATATAGCAATATTGTGCTAACTTTAATGTACTAACTATAAGTTAGGCACATATGTGCTACGGGCACTATTATAGAGTAGAGAGAGAGACGTAATGTGCTTCGGGCACTATAAGAATGGGACACATTATTAATTGTGCTTCGGGCACTAGAGCGAGGTTAATAAAACTCACTCAACTAAAATTAAAATGTGAACCATTCCTAACCACGGGACAATGTGAAGTCACCGGGTTAGCATGTTAAAAAGTCGGTAATGAAACCACTTTCTGGCGTACCAGCCTTCCGTACAGGGAGGTACTTTTGCCTTCGTGGCTATGAGATAAGGCTGTGGAGGTCAGCACTGATGTACCGCTCCCAGTCATGTAAAATTTTGCCTTCGGGGCTATGAGATTAAGGCTGTGGAGGTCAGCACTAATGTACCGCTCCCAGTCATGCGCACTTAAATGGTACTGCCAACCGAGCTCAAAACCAGAACGTAATTAAAGATAATGACCTAAAACTGAAACTGTGCCATAATTGAGCATAAGACAGTTTAGTGAGAGCACTAACATCGCGGTAGATGTACTAGTGTGATACAGGGTTGTGGTCAACCTTACTATTCATGTATGAATAGTGGTCAAAGTACTATTCACGTATGAATAGTGGTCAACGGACTATTCACGATGAATAGTACTATTCATAGAAATTTTATTTCTTGCATGTTTGAACTTACTGAGCCTGTAGCTCACCATTTTTGCTAATGTTGCAGGTAAGCGACCAGCTCAGTAGCTTGTTTGACTGGATGCGGACGGGATGGCGCGTGTCAAATGGGATAACTGGGTGAGGGATATGATACTGCCAGAGTCTTGCCGCTGAGCGTTAAAGTGAAGGGAAAAAAGGGGAAACAGTTCTTTTGTAATTATATATATATTTTACAAAAGTACTGTATTATTTATATTACTTTGTACTTATCAACAAAGTAAATAGTGGAAAAAGATTGTATATGATGTTTAAAAAAAAAAAAAATTTCCCCAAAAAACGTCATGATTTAATACGAGAGAGAGATAAGCCGGCGACCCATGAGAGTACAATCTATCGCAATTAACAATAAAGCTTAACTGTAATAGTATTGCATGATCTCTACGAGGGGCGGGCCGCCACAGTTGGTATCAGAGCGGGTATACGGTTGGTGTGGTTTATAATACCAACTGCTGCCACAGTTGGTATCAGAGCAAGGTCTGAGATTGGTTTAGTTTATAATACCAACTGCTGCCACAGTTGGTATATCAGAGCAAGGTTTTGCGACTGATTTGGTTTTAAATACCAACGGCTGTCATAGTTGGCATATCAGAGCAATGTGACCATATCCCGATTTGACACTTTGCGCATCCTGCACCGCTATCCAAGTAAGTAGTTTACTTAAGTTCAGTTAATTATTTTCTTATGCGAAAATAATTATCTTATAGGTAGCACGATGACCAGACCTCCATATGTGAGACCACCGCTACCACGACCGAGAGGAGTATTACGGGTATGGACGAGACCTATTGTGAGACCGACCATTTCCCAAAGACCGGTAATTAGACCCCCGGTACCCGAGAGACCTCCGGTACCAGTACCAGCACCAGTGCCAGCGCCAGTAGACGTAGTACAGCCGCGACCGATAGTTCATCCACCGGTAGTAGTGGACATTCCAGTTGTTGGGGGACGCCAACATATTGGGGTGAGAGTGTCGGCACGGGCAGTACAGGCATTTAGGGCTAGCAGTCCTCCTATGTTCGACGGTGGACGACAGTCAATGGAGACCAAGGACTGGCTCCATGCCGTGGAGAGGATCATGGTGATATGCGATATCGATCGAGATATGTGGATCCAATTGGCAGTCAGTATGTTTCAGGGAGACGCTCGAGTGTTCTAGCAATACTGTGACCAGGAGATTTTATTGGGATTCAATTGGGCTGAGTTCTGTCAGCGGTTGGCTGATCAGTTTCCGCCTAGGGATCCAACACCTACTCCAGCACCTTCAGAGAGACGAGAGGCTGATACATCTGCGTATCCCGGATTCGATGAGGTCAGGGATTACATACTAGAGAGGATGGTCATGCTGTCTGGTGAGACAGTGATGTCTTACGCAGCACGGTTTGAGGAGACCATTCGGAGGAGATGTCCATTGCCCAACCTCACTGAAGCAAACTGCTGTGAGCTATTCTGGAAAGGTTTACCCTTGGAGTTGAGACAGAGGGTGATCAAGCCGTTTCCTCCGACGCTCCAAGAGTTCGTGGTGACGATCAGGACGATTGAGAGAGAGATTCTGATCGAGTATCTGACGCAGAGTCGACGAGAGACGCTGGGTCAAGATGAGATGTTTGCACGCATATTCGGGCCGAGAAGAATGATGAATGATCATAAGGCCGGACCGTCTAGACCGCGAAGAGGCGATGACTCAGGACAGGGAGCATTGCCTAGGGACTGTGACGATTCAGATGATACCAATGACGATGAGGATCCGGAAGAATATCCTCTAGTCCCAGATGTGGGGAATGAGTGACCAGTAGATATGTGTATATGTACATAAGTAGCTTAGAGAGAAAAGCTCTTTTGTATAGACTTGTGGCGATTTTGTATAAACGGCCGATGTATATATGACTGGTGGTGATTATGTATGACATATAAATGTTTTGCTATGAATGAAATTCCAAAATGATTATATGTTGTACGATGATGTGTCTACCATGAGTTGGGCGGAATTTCTGGAAGAATTTAACCAGAAATATTACGACCCTGCATCTCTGAGACAGCAACAGAAAGAATTCTCAGAGCTGACACAAGGGAACATGTCGGTAAGCGAAGTCTGTCGAAAGTTCGACCAGTTATCCCGTCTATGTCCCTACGTAGTCCCTACTGAGAGGGAAAAGATACAGAAAATGATCGGGATGTTCAGGCCGGAAATTGCTGCATTGGTAGATACTGGACTAGTACCACCTACTTCTGTAGTCGATTGTGTGAGTCGGGCCATCAGGGCTGAGTTCCATGTAGCTCGACAGAAAGAGGAAAGAGAGAAACACTGGGAGGCTAAGAAGAAGGAGAGGGCTTTGGCGAAGTCTACGCAAGTTGGTCAATCGAGCAAGCCTAGTCAGAATGCGAAACCAAGCCAGGGCAACAATCAAGGATCCCAGCAAAATAAGAGAAAAGGGAATTTTTCTGGGAATTGGCAAGGAAATAATCGAAACCAGCAGCGGAGAACAGCTGGTAATGCAGAGTCTAATGTGCAAAACTGCCCTACTTGCGGGAAGATACATTCTGGGCAATGCAGATTTGGGCCACTTGTTTGCTACGAATGTGGAAAGGAAGGCCATTACGCCAGGAACTGTCCAAATAGGCAGGGTGGACAAGGCACTTCCCAACAGCACCAGACACGCCCACAAGCTCATTCTCTTCAAGCCAGAGTGGAAGAGTCACCAGTGAGGCCGCAACGCCAGGAGCGTATGCAACGTGCTGATGCTCGTATGATGGCCTACAGCAAGGAAGACGCAGAGGCAGGAACATCAAACGTGGTGACAGGTCAGCTTCCTGTCGCTAGTCATGTAGCCTCTGTACTATTCGATTCCGGTGCTACGCATTCATTTGTTTCCTATGCATTTGCTGACAAGATAGGACTTCCTAAGGATAATATGGGAAGGGTATTTAAGACAGCCTTACCTTCTGGGGAAGTATTGTTGTCCAATTACTGGTTACCCTATGTACCAGTATATGTGGCAAATAGGGAACTATATGCTGAGTTGATCGTAATGGAGATCATGGATTACGATGTGATTCTAGGCATGGATTTCCTAGGGAAATACCAAGCTACGATCGACTGCCGAAATCGAAAGATAGTCTTCCAACCCGAGGAACAAGAGAGTTTCGAATATGTTGATACTTCTCGAAGACCCGGGAAGATGATGATCAATTCGCTGAGAGCAAGCAAGCTGATAGCCAGTGGTTGCATGGGATATCTGGCGTATGTGGTGGATACTGCAGAGGAACAGAAGCTTCAAGCTGAAGAGGTTCCTGTGGTTAATGAGTTTCTTGACGTATTTCCAGAAGAGTTACCAGGGATACCGCCAGAGAGAGAAATCTCGTTTGAAATTGAGTTGATGCCTGGAACAGCACCCATTTCCAAAGCACCATACCGCATGGCTCCAGTAGAGTTAAAGGAGCTGCAGGTACAATTAAAGGAGCTTTTGGATAAGGGATTCATCAGGCCGAGTTTTTCTCCATGGGGTGCACTTGTGTTATTCGTCAAGAAAAAAGATGGAACATTCCGACTGTGCATTGATTACCGGGAGTTGAATAAGGTTACGATCAAAAATAGGTATCCGTTACCTAGAATTGATGACCTATTCGACCAGTTAAAAGGCGCAGCGGTATTTTCCAAGATCGACTTACGATCAGGATATCACCAGCTGAGAATTAAAGAAAGTGATATTCCTAAGACGGCGTTTAGGACTCGTTATGGTCATTACGAGTTCCTTGTGATGCCATTCGGATTGACGAATGCGCCAGCAGCGTTCATGGACTTGATGAACAGAATTTTTAAAGAGTATTTGGATAAGTTTGTCATTGTATTCATTGATGACATTATTATATACTCGAAGACTCAGGAGGAGCACAAAGAGCATTTGAGGATCGTGCTGAATACGATACGGAAGCATCAACTGTATGCCAAATTCTCAAAATGCGAATTTTGGCTGGACAGAGTACATTTCCTCGGACATGTTGTATCCCAGGAAGGTATTGCTGTAGATCCGACAAAGGTAGAGGCAATTAACCAGTGGCCTGCACCTAAGAGTGTGACTGAAATACGCAGTTTCTTGGGATTGACTGGTTATTATCGGCGATTTGTAGAGGGATTCGCGAGATTAGCTGCACCTCTTACTGCTCTTATACGCAAAGAAAGGAAGTACGAGTGGACTATGGAATGCGAAAGAAGCTTCTAGGAGTTAAAGAGGCGAATGACAAGCGCACCAATCCTTACGCTTCCCACTGAAGGGGAGAAGTTTGTGATCTACAGTGATGCATCGAAAATAGGATTGGGAGCAGTCCTAATGCAAAATGGCAAGGTGATTGCCTATGCTTCCCGTCAATTAAAGGAGCATGAAAAGAATTACCCTACGCATGACCTTGAACTTGCTGCAGTAGTGTTCGCACTTAAAATTTGGCGACACTATCTTTATGGAGCTCAATGTCAGATTTTCACTGATCACCAAAGCCTGAAGTATTTCTTCACGCAAAAAGAGCTCAATATGCGGCAAAGACGATGGTTGGAACTGGTGAAGGATTAGGATTGTGAAATCCTATACCATCCAGGGAAGGCCAACCGTGTAGCGGATGCTTTAAGTAGAAAGTCTACTATATCGCACCAGCTACCAATAAAAAGGCTTCCGAAGCCATTGCAGCAAGAGATAAATTCTTTGAACATGGAGCTGATATCTGGAAGATTAGCTTCACTCCAAGTGGAATCATCGCTATTTGAGGAAATAAAAGAAGCTCAGAGGCGAGATCCAGCAATGACAAGTTCTCAAGAAGGAATTTTCAAGGATGGAATGATCCTTTATCAAGGAAGGATAAATGTTCCGGCTGATGAGGAACTTAGAAGACGGATCATGTCAGAAGCCCACGAGACACCGTATTCGGTTCATCTCGGAGCGAGCAAGATGTATCAGGACTTGAAGTTACAGTTCTGGTGGAAAGGGATGAAGAACGATATAGCGAAATTCATGAGCAGATGCATGACCTGTCAGAGAATCAAAGCGGAACATAAACATCCAGCGGGAAGATTGGAACCACTAAAGATTCCTGAATGGAAATGGGAACACATTACGATGGATTTTGTAGTGGGACTCCCAAAAACCCGAGAAGGTTATGACGCCATTTGGGTTATTGTGGACAGACTGACCAAGACGGCACGGTTCGTAGCTGTCAAGATGACTTTTTCGCTGGAAAAGTTTGCTCAGCTGTACATAACTCATGTCGTCAGACTACATGGAGTACCGAAATCCATTGTATCAGATCGAGATGCACGGTTCACTTCAAATTTCTGGAAGTGTGTGCAAGAGGCCATGGGTACTGAATTGAGACTCAGTATGGCTTTTCATCCGCGAACAGACGGGCAGTCAGAGCGGACAATTCAGACGTTAGAAGACATGCTTCGAGCTTGCGTTATGGATTTTGCGGGAAATTGGAACGAGAAGTTACCATTGAATGAATTCTCGTACAATAATAGTTACCAAGCTTCGATAGGCATGGCACCTTACGAGGCTTTGTATGGACGGAAGTGCAGATCACCATTACATTGGTACGATTTGCGAGAAAAGCAGTTGCATAAGACGGACTTCATAAAAGAGACTTCCGATGCAGTTGCTAGAATTCAGCGTCAAATGAAAATTGCGCAAAGCCGACAAAAGAGCTACGCGGATAAAAGGCGGAGATCCTTGGAGTTTGACGAAGGAGACTTCGTGTTTCTCAAGGTATCGCCTATGAAGGGAATTATGCGCTTCGGTAAGAAGGGAAAATTGAGTCCAAGATATATTGGGCCCTATAAAATTATCGAACGCATTGGAAAGGTCGCTTACAGATTAGCGCTACCTCCAGAATTGTCGGCAGTGCATAATGTATTTCATGTGTCGATGCTGAGAAAGTATATATCAGATCCGTCCCATGTGTTGAAGCATGAGCCTATTCAAATCCACGAGGATTTGACATATAAGGAACAGCCTATTCAAGTAATAGCTCGTGAAGAGAAAGTACTGAGGAATAAGGTAATCCCACTAGTGAAGATTTTGTGGAAAAATCACAATATTGAAGAAGCTACGTGGGAACGAGAAGACGAGATAAGGAAGTTATACCCCCATTTGTTCTAATTTTCGAGGACAAAAATTTTATAAGGAGTGGTGAATGTGACAACCGGGAAATTCAGGCAATTCTCGGATGAAAATGTACAATTGTATGTATATAACAATTTGTACTATTTAAAGAGTGAAATAAATGTATTTATATTGATTAGAATATGTGAAAATGTTCTAACAATATTGACGAGTAAGAATTCAGTGTTGGAAAAATTCACTGAGTTGAAACGGGTGAAACGGTGCCAAAATCGGCATTAAAAACCCTAACCGGAGCAATAAAAGACGGTAAACTTCCGGGGTTGATTTTGATCAAACGGAAGCAGATTAAATTGATCCGACTGCACAGGAGACCTCAGGAACACGCCGGGACGATTTCAGGAAAATTTCGGCTCGAACCGGCATCGGTCAAAAAGTAGTCGAATTAATGTGAATAGTGAAAGTCAAAGTCAACTTTCACTTTTGCATTTATGACATCATAAATCAAGTTTATTAAATGGAAAGAATTAAGGTGGTTGGTAGAATGAATGGCCATGATTCATTTAGCTTTTGATCTAAAGGCCAAGATTTGGCCAAAAATTTCCATTTTAATTTTTGAAAAATGGGGAAATAAATGGCTTAGAAAGATGTCAAATTTTGATTGGTTTAGAGCCAAATTAATTGGCTTTCTTGCATGGTTAAGTCGGCAACTTCGTAACAAAAGGGCCGAAACATTTTTTCAAAGCAAAAACTAAAAGAAAATTTGCTAAGTTATCTTCCATGGCATCTACGTGAGCCACCCAAGGGAAACCAAGTTTTCTCTTCAACATTTCTTCACAAAAAGTGTGTCAAAACACTCCTAGAAGACAAAGGAAGCATTAGACCAAGGTAACTTCCCTTGCACCTCAATTTTTCATGGTTTTTCCTCAAGAAATCCGTGGGTGAATTGTGATTGGAAGATGGAAAAATTTTGGTTGTTTTTCATGGATTTGATGTTGGGTTTTGTTAAGGATGTATTAAGGAAGAAAACCATGCAAATTGTGTAAAGAAAAACCAAATTTTGGTTGGTTTTTCAAAGGTAAATCCATGGGTTACCTTGAGTAACCAATGAGAAAAAAATTTTGGTTAATGGTTAACATGCTTTCTAAGTTTAAATTTGTGAAGAATAAAGCTTGTATTTCATTATGAAAAGCTTGGAAAAAATTTCTTGTGTGAAATACATGATGTGGCCGTGGGTTGTTAATGGTTTGGAAGAAAAATTTTCATTGGTTTATGTGATATTTGGTTGATTGAAATCATGCAAATTAATGTGTAAATGGTGGCAATGTGAATGAAAGAATGAAACAAAAATGTGTGCATGTTTTCAATTCAATGGCCGTGGGTTTTAAGTGTTTAAAAAACCCTAAGAATTTGGTTGAAAATGCCAAGAAAATGGGCTTGAAAATGTGTTAAAAATGTGACATTTGAATGGCCTAAAATGTGGTGAAAGTTTGACAAAATTTGGTTCGGTTTGGTTGTGAAAACCGAAACCAAATTAAGGGTAAAATTGTGAAAAAAAAATGTTGTAATGTGGGTGATAATGTGAAATTGGAAAATTGTGGGCTTTTATGTAAAAGTTTGGAAAACTTTTACATAAAATAGGCTTGTGGTATAGTACGTGGCAGGTACATACGGTTCGAGGCGTACCTAACGCCGGAAGCCTTAAAATTACGCCGAAATGCTGCCGAAATTTCAAAAACGGCATTCGGGGTAAAATAGGAATTTAAATTAAAAGTTAGGGCCGGGACGGAAACCCGAGTCCCTAACGGAAAAGTGAATAAGGAAAATTTAAGGGGTGGGTCATGAATAGTAACCCGTCCCCTTAAAAATGAAAAACGCGTGTGAGATTGAAAAACCGACCCCGAGGGGGGGCGTTTTTGGAAATGAAATAAAGGTCCGAGTCGAGAACGGAAAACCCGAGCCTCGGAGACCTAGGTCGGGAAAGTCTAGATGAACGTTTTAAATACTAGTGAAACGTCCATTTGAGGCTCCGAAACGATAGAAAATCGCTAAACCGACATAAGGGTCGGAATAGTGCTTCCCGAGGGCCGCGAAAGCAAAAAGTGGAAATAAAATAAAAACGAACCCGGTAATGATTAGCAAAGAGTCAGAAAAGTTCCTGAGAGTCAAAAATGCAGTCTGGATCGGGAAAATTTCCGTCGGGGGCAAAATTGTAATTTTGCCAAAGTATAGGGGCAAAATCGTAATTTTACCAAAATACGGGGGCAAAATCGTAATTTTGCAAAAGTTGGGGAAAAACGGTGAAAATAATAAATAAAACCTAAAAAGTTATAAATAAGTTTTATTTAAGCTTTTTAATGAAAAATAAAAGCTATAAATGGGAAAGAAATTAACAGACATAGTTTTATCTGTAGGATCCCAAAATCGGCCTACAAGGAAGGCGATTCAAGATCCAAGAGAGAGAAAGAGAACAGTCTGATAAGGTAAGTTCAGACATTTACCTGTCTGCAACATATAGCAATATTGTGCTAACTTTAATGTACTAACTATAAGTTAGGTACATATGTGCTACGGGCACTATTATAGAGTAGAGAGAGAGACGTAATATGCTTCGGGCACTATAAGAATGGGACACATTATTAATTGTGCTTCAAGCACTAGAGCGAGGTTAATAAAACTCACTCAACTAAAATTAAAATGTGAACCATTCCTAACCACGGGACAATGTGAAGTCACCAGGTTAGCATGTTAAAAAGTCGGTAATGAAACCACTTTCTGGCGTACCAGCCTTCCGTACAGGGAGGTACTTTTGCCTTCGGGGCTATGAGATAAGGCTGTGGAGGTCAGCACTGATGTACCGCTCCCAGTCATGTAAAATTTTGCCTTCGGGGCTATGAGATTAAGGCTGTGGAGGTCAGCACTAATGTACCGCTCCCAGTCATGCGTACTTAAATGGTACTGCCAACCGAGCTCAAAACCAGAACGTAATTAAAGATAATGACCTAAAACTGAAACTGTGCCATAATTGAGCATAAGACAGTTTAGTGAGAGCACTAACATCGCGGTAGATGTACTAGTGTGATACAGGGTTGTGGTCAACCTTACTATTCACGTATGAATAGTGGTCAAAGTACTATTCATGTATGAATAGTGGTCAACGGACTATTCACGTATGAATAGTACTATTCATAGAAATTTTATTTCTTGCATGTTTGAACTTACTGAGCCTGTAGCTCACCATTTTTGCTAATGTTGCAGGTAAGCGACCAGCTCAGTAGCTTGTTTGACTGGATGCGGACGGGATGGCGCGTGTCAAATGGGATAACTGGGTGAGGGATATGATACTGCCAGAGTCTTGCCGCTGAGCGTTAAAGTGAAGGGAAAAAAGGGGAAACAGTTCTTTTGTAATTATATATATATTTTACAAAAGTACTGTATTATTTATATTACTTTATACTTATTAACAAAGTAAATAGTGGAAAAAGATTGTATATGATGTTTAAAAAAAAAAAAAAATTTCCCCAAAAAACGTCTTGATTTAATACGAGAGAGAGATAAGCCGGCGACCCATGAGAGTACAATCTATCGCAGTTAACAATAAAGCTTAACTGTAATAGTATTGCATGATCTCTACGAGGGGCGGGCCGCCACAAGCTTAATCCTACTTTATTGTCTACCAAATAAGCCAAATCGTGGGACAAATATGCTACCAATTTTCTTAAGAAATGGGCGTGGGCTGCTCATTGGAAGGAGGGATGAATAAACAAATGTTGTTGACTAGCTTTTTGAAAACCCTTGAATTAAATATTCCAATGTGTCATGGCTAGGGGGATTATTTTAATGCCACCTTTTGGACTATGGTTGTTGCAGATTGCAGCTGCTTTTGCAGCTAAGGGGCACAGAAAATTAAGGCTAAATTTTATCTGTGTTGGCTTCTCAATACAGTCTAATTTTATATTGTGACAACCGGGAAATTCAGGCAATTCTCGGATGAAAATGTACAATTGTATGTATATAACAATTTGTACTATTTAAAGAGTGAAATAAATGTATTTATATTGTTTAGAATATATGAAAATGTTCTAACAATACTGACGAGTAAGAATTCAGTGTTGAAAAAATTCACTGAGTTGAAACGGGTGAAACGGTGCCAAAATCGGCATTAAAAACCCTAACCGGAGCAATAAAAGACGGTAAACTTCCGGGATTGATTTTGATCAAACGGAAGCAGTTTAAATTGATCCGACTGCACAGGAGACCTCAGGAACACACCGGGACGATTTCAGGAAAATTTCGGCTCGAACCGGTATCGGTCAAAAAGTAGTCGAATTAATGTGAATAGTAAAAGTCAAAGTCAACTTTCACTTTTGCATTTATGACATCATAAATCTAGATTAATAAATGAAAGAAAATGGTGGTTGGTGGAATGAAAGGCCATGATTCATTTAGCTTTTGATCTAAAGGCCAAGATTTGGCCAAAAATTTCCATTTTTAATTTTTGAAAAATGGGGAAAGAAATGGTGTGAAAGATGTTGAAATTTGATTGGTTTAGAGCCAAATTAATTGGCTTCCCTTCATGCTTAAGTCGGAAAAAATTTTGGAAGAAATGGCCGAAACTTTCAAAAGCCAAAACCAAAGAAAATTTGTTAAGTTTTTTCTCTTGGTGGGTACGTGAGCTACCAAAGGAGAACCAAGATTTTCTTCAACTTTTCTTCACAAAAAGGAGTGGCAAAGTGTTCCTAGAAGACAAAGGAAGCATTAGACCAAGGTAACTTCCCTTGCACTTGAATTTTTCATGGTTTTTTTTCAATGAAATCCGTGGGTGAATAGTGATAGAAAGATGGAAAAATTTTGGTTGTTTTCCATTGAATTGATGTTGGGTTTTGTTAAGGATGAAATAAGTAAGAAAACCATGCAAATTGTGTAAAGAAAAACCGAAATTTTGTTGGTTTTTCAAGGGAAAATCCGTGGGTTACCTTAGGTAACCAATGAGAAAACTTTGTGATTAATTGTTAACATGCTTCCAAGTTTAATTTTGTGAAGAATAAAGCTTGTATTTCATTATGAAAAGTTTGAAAAAAATTTTTGGTATGAATTACATAATGTGGCCGTGGGTTTGTTAAAGGTTTGGAAGAAAATTTTGCTTGGTTTTATGTGGTATTTGGTTGATTGGAATTATGCATTTTAATATGCAAATGATGAATTTATAATGGAAAGAATGAAACAAAAATGTTTGGCATGTGTTTCATTAAATGGCCGTGGGTTATACAAGGGTAAAAACCCTAGGGAGTTTGGTTGAAAATGCAAAGAAAATGGGCTTGAAAATGTGTTAAAAACGTGACATTTGAATGGCCTAAAGTGTGGTGAAAGTTTGACAAAATTTGGTTCGGTTTGGTTGTGAAAACCGAAACCAAATTAAGGGTAAAATTGTGAAAAAATTTTGTTATGTGGGTGATAATGTGAAATTGGAATTTTGTGAGCTTTTATGTAAAAGTTTGGAAAACTTTTACATAAAATAGGCTTGTGGTATAGTACGTGGCAGGTACATACGGTTCGAGGCGTACCTAACGCCGGAAGCCTTAAAATTACGCCGAAATGCTGCCGAAATTTCGAAAACAGCATTTGGGGTAAAATGGAATTAAAAATAAAAAGTTAGGGCCGGGACGGAAACCCGAGTCCCTAACGGAAAAGTGAATAAGGAAAACCTAAGGGGCGGTTCGTGAATAGTAACCCGTCCCCTAAAAATTTAAAACGCGAGTGAAATTGAAAAACCGACCCCGAGGGGGGGGCGTTTTTAGAAATGAAATAAAGGTCCGAGTCGGGAACGGAAAACCCGAGCCTCGGAAACCTAGGTCGGGAAAGTTTAGATGAACGTTTTAAATACTAGTGAAACGTCCATTTGAGGCTCCGAAACGATAGAAAATCGCTAAACCGACGTAAGGGTCGGAATAGTGCTTCCCGAGGGTCAGGAAAGTGAAAAGTGGAAATAAAATAGAAACGAACCCGGTAATGATTAGAAAAGAGTCAGAAAAGTTCCTGAGAGCCAAAAATGCAGTCTGGATCAATAAAATTCCGTCAGGGGCAAAACTGTAATTTTGCCAAAATACAGGGGCAAAATCGTAATTTTGTAAAAGTTGGGGGAAAATGGTGAAAATAATAAATAAAACCTAAAAAGTTATAAATAGGTTTTATTTAAGCTTTTTAATGAAAAATAAAAGCTATAAATGGGGAAAGAAATTAACAGACATAGTTTTGTCTGTAGGATCCCAAAATCGGCCTACAAGGAAGGCGATTCAAGATCCAAGAGAGAGAAAGGGAACAGTCTGATAAGGTAAGTTCAGACATTTACCTGTCTGCAATATATAGCAATATTGTGCTAACTTAAATGTACTAACTATAAGTTAGGTACATATGTGCTACGGGCACTATGATAGAATAGAGAGAGAGACGAAATGTGCTACGGGCACTATAAGAATGGGACACATGGTTAATTGTGCTTCGGGCACTAGAGCGAGGTTAATAAAACTCACTCACCTAAAATTAAAATGTGAACCATTCCTAACCACGGGGCAATATGAAGTCACCGGGTTAGAATGTTAAAAAGTCGGTAATGAAACCACTTTCTGGCGTACCAGCCTTCCGTACAGGGAGGTACTACTTTTGCCTTCGGGGCTATGAGATAAGGCTGTGAAGGTCAGCACTGATGTACCGCTCCCAGTCATGTACAATTTTGCCTTCGGGGCTATGAGATTAAGGCTGTGGAGGTCAGCACTAATGTACCGCTCCCAGTCATGCGCACTTAAATGGTACTGCCAACCTGAGCTCAAAACCAGAACATAAGCAAAGATAATGACCTAAAACTGAAACTATGCCATAATTGAGCATAAGACAGTTTAGTGAGAGCACTAACATCGCGGTAGATGTACTAGTGTGAGACAGTGTTGTGGTCAAACTTACTATTCACGTATGAATAGTGGTCAAAGTTACTATTCACATATGAATAGTGGTCAACGGACTATTCACGATGAATAGTACTATTCATAGAAATTTTATTTCTTGCATGTTTGAACTTACTGAGCCTGTAGCTCACCATTTTTGCTAATGTTGCAGGTAAGCGACCAGCTCAGTAGCTTGCTTGACTGGGTGCGGACGGGATGGCGCGTGTCAAATGGGATAACTGGGCGAGGGATATGGTACTGCCAGAGTCTTCCCGCTGAGCGTTAATGTGAAGAAAAAAAAAGGGGAAACAGTTCTTTTGTAATTATATATATATTTTACAAAAGTATTGTATTATTTATATTACTTTGTACTTATCAACAAAGTAAATAGTGGGAAAGGTTTTACATGATGTTTAAAAAAAAAAAAAATTTTCCCAAAAACGACATGATTTTAAAAGAGAGTGAGATAAGCCGGCGACCCACGAGAGTACAATCCATCGCAGTTAGCGATAAGCTCAACTGTAATAGTATTGTATGATCTCTACGAGGGGCGGGCCGCCATAGTTGGTATCAGAGCGGGTTTACGGTTGGTGTAGTTTATAATACCAACTGCTGCCACAGTTGGTATATCAGAGCAAGGTTTGCAACTGATTTGGTTTTGAATACCAACGGCTTTCACAGTTGGTATATCGGAGCAGTGTGACCATATCCCGATTTGACACTTCGCACATCCTGCACCGCTATCCAAGTAAGTAGTTTACTTAAGTTCAGTTAATTATTTTCTTATATGAAAATAATTATCTTATAGGTAGCAAGATGACCAGACCTCCATATGTGAGACCACCGCTACCTCGACCGAAGGGAGTATTACGGGTATGGACGAGGTCTATCGTGAGGCCGTCTATGTCCCAACGACCGGTAGTTAGACCCCCGGTGCCCGAGAGACCTCCGATACCAGTACCAGCATCAGTGCCAGCGCCAGTAGATATAGTACAGTCACGACCGATAGTTCATCCACCTGTGGTAGTGGACATTCCAGTTGTTGGTGGACGCCAACATATTGGGGTGAGAGTGTTGGCACGGGCAGTACAGGCTTTTCGAGCTAGCAGTCCCCGATGTTTGACGGTGGACGACAGTCGATGGAGACTAAGGACTGGCTCCATGCCGTAGAAAGGATCATGGTGATATGCGACATCGATCGAGATATGTGGATCCAGCTGGCAGTCAGTATGTTTCAGGGAGACGCTCGAGTGTTCTGGCAATATTGCGACCAGGAGATTTTATTGGGATTCAGTTGGGCTGAGTTCTGTCAGCGGTTGGCTGATCAGTTTTCGCCTAGGGATCCAACACCTGCTCCAGCACCTCTAGAGAGACGAGAGGCTTATACACCTGCGTACCCTGGTTTCGATGAGGTCAGGGACTATATTCTCCAGACCGAGAAGATGGTCATGCTGTCTGGTGAGACAGTGATGTCTTATGCAGCGCGGTTTGAGGAGACCATCAGGAGGAGATGTCCATTGCCCAACCTCACTGAAGCAAACTGCTGTGAGCTGTTCTGGAAAGGTTTACCCTTGGAGTTGAGACAGAGGGTAATCAATCCGTTTCCTCTGACGCTCCAAGAGTTCGTGGTGACGATCAGGACGATTGAGAGAGAGATTCTGATCGAGCATCTGACGCAGAGTCGACGAGAGACGCTGGGTCAAGATGAAATGTTTGCACGCATCTTCGGGCCGAGAAGAATGATGAATGATCATGAGGCCGGACCGTCTAGACCACGAAGAGGTGATGACTCTGGTCAGGGAGTATTACCTAGGAGTGGTGATGACTCAGATGACACCGATGACGATGAGGATCCAGAAGAATATCCTCTAGTCCCAGATGCGGGGAATGAGTGACCAGTAGAGATGTGTATATGTACATAAGTAGCTTAGAGAGAAAAGCTCTTTTGTATAGACTTGTGGCCATTTTGTATAAACGGCCGATGTATATATGACTGGTGATGCCTATGTATGACATATAAATGTTTTGCTATGAATGAAATACCAAAATGATTATATGTTGTACGATGATGTGTTACGATGATGTGGCTTTACATTACCTTAAATTTCGTAAATTGATATAATTTTACGAATGCGGTTATGGAAAAGCTAACGGTGAATTATTGTGCCATAATAGGACAATAGCCAAGATGGTGGATTTGAGAAATCGACCAGAAGGACGAGAGCGACGTCCTGATATTATGGAGAGACTGGATCAGATACAAGCTCTGTTAGAAGCTCAGATGCAAGAAAATGCGAATCTGAGCGACGGGTAGAGGAGCTAGAACAAAGACAAGGCTCTGAGGGTACCCAAGTAGAACAGGAAGCTGAGGTAGATCCGGTTATTCCTCCAGCTGCGGTACATGAGAGAGCTCCTGAACCACAACCAGTATTGAATTTGGAACCCCTCTATGAAAGATTCAGGCGTATGAGACCGCCAGAATTTGAAGGGTCTACAAATCCCTTAGAGGCTGAAGACTGTTTGTCGTCATTACAAGTGATCATGGAGTTCATGAACCTAACCGACCGCGAGAAGGTTGCATGTGCGTCTTTTGTGCTGAGAAAAGATGCTCGGTTTTGGTGGGACACAGTGCGAATGAGAAGAGACGTGTCTACCATAAGTTGGGCAGAATTTCTGGAAGAATTTAACCAGAAATATTACGACCCTGCATCTCTGAGACAACAACAAAAAGAATTCTCAGAGTTGACACAAGGGAACATGTCGGTAAGCGAAGTCTGCCGAAAGTTCGATCAGCTATCCCGTTTGTGCCCTTATGTGGTCCCTACTGAGAGGGAAAAGATATAGAAAATGATCGGGATGTTCAGGCCAGAAATTGCTGCGTTAGTAGATACTGGACTAGTACCACCTACTTCTGTAGCAGACTGTGTGAGTCGGGCCATTAGAGCTGAGTTCCATGTAGCTCGATAGAAAGAGGAAAGAGAGAAACACTGGGAGGCAAAGAAGAAGGAGAGGGCTTTGGTGAAGTCTACACAAGTTGGTCAATCGAGCAAGCCTAGTCAGAATGCGAAACCAAGCCAGGGCAACAATTAAGGATCCCAGCAAAATAAGAGAAAAGGGAATTTTTCTGGGAATCGCCAGGGCAATAATCGAAACCAGCAACGAAGAACAGCTGGTAATGCAGAGTCTAATGTGCAAAACTGCCCTACATGCGGTAAGAGACATTCTGGGCAATGCAGATTTGGGCCACTTGTTTGCTACGAATGTAGAAAGGAAGGCCATTACGCCAGGAACTGTCCAAATAGGCAGGGTGGACAAGGCACTTCCCAACCGCACCAGACACGCCCACAAGCCCATTCCCTTAAAGCCAGAGTGGAAGAGTCACCAGTGAGGCCGCAACGCCAGGAGCGAATGTCACGTGCTGATGCTCGTCTGATGGCCTACAGCAAGGAAGACGCAGAGGCAGGAACATCAAATGTGGTGACAGGTCAGCTTCCTGTCGCTAGTCATGTAGCCTCTGTACTATTTGATTCCGGTGCTATGCATTCATTTGTTTCCTATGCATTTGCTGACAAGATAGGACTTCCTAAGGATAATATGGGAAGGGTATTTAAGACAGCTTTACCTTCTGGGGAAGTATTGTTCTCCAGTTACTGGCTACCTCATGTACCAGTATATGTGGCAAATAGGGAACTATATGCTGAGTTGATCGTAATGGAGATCATGGATTACGATGTGATTCTAGGCATGGATTTCCTAGGGAAATACCAAGCTACGATCGACTGCCGAAATCGAAAGATAGTCTTCCAACCCGAGGAAGAAGAGAGTTTCGAGTATGTTGATACTTCTCGAAAACCCGGGAAGATGATCATCAGTTCGCTGAGAGCCAGCAAGCTGATAGCCAGTGGTTGCGTGGGATATCTGGCATATGTGGTGGATACTACAGAGGAACAGAAGCTTCAAGCTGAAGAGGTTCCTGTGGTTAATGAGTTTCTTGACGTATTTCCAGAAGAGTTACCAGGGATACCTCCAGAGAGAGAAATCTCGTTTGAAATTGAGTTGATGCCTGGAACAACACCCATTTCCAAAACACCATACCGTATGGCTCCAGTGGAGTTGAAGGAGCTACAGGTACAATTAAAGGAGCTTTTGGATAAGGGATTTATCAGGCCGAGTTATTCTCCATGGGGTGCACCTGTGCTATTCGTCAAGAAAAAGGATGGAACATTCCGGCTGTGCATTGATTACCAGGAGTTGAATAAGGTTACGATCAAGAATAGGTATCCGTTACCTAGAATTGATGACCTATTCGACCAGTTAAAAGGCGCAGCGGTATTTTCCAAAATCGACTTACGATCAGGATATCACCAACTGAGAATCAAAGAAAGTGATATTCCTAAAATGGCGTTTAGAACTCGTTATGGTCATTACGAGTTCCTTGTGATGCCATTTGGATTAACAAATACGCCGGCAGCGTTCATGGACTTGATGAACAGAATTTTTAAGGAGTATTTGGATAAGTTTGTCATTGTATTCATTGATGACATTCTTATATACTCGAAGACTCAGGAGGAGCACAAAGAGCATTTGAGGATCGTGTTGAATACGATAAGGAAGCATCAACTGTATGCCAAATTCTCAAAATGTGAGTTTTGGCTGGACAGAGTACATTTCCTTGGACATGTTGTATCCCAGAAAGGTATTTCTGTAGATCCGACAAAGATAGAGGCAATTAACCAGTGGCCTGCACCCAAGAGTGTGACAGAAATACGCAGTTTCTTGGGATTGGCCGGTTATTATCGGCGATTTGTAGAGGGATTTGCGCGACTAGCTGCACCTCTTACTGCTCTTACACGCAAGGAAAGGAAGTACAAGTGGACTATGGAATGCGAAAGAAGCTTCCAGGAGTTAAAGAGGCGACTGACAAGCGCACCAATCCTTACGCTTCCCACTGAAGGGGAGAAGTTCGTGATCTACAGTGATGCATCGAAAATAGGATTGGGAGCAGTCCTAATGCAAAATAGCAAGGTGATTGCCTATGCTTCCCGTCAATTAAAGGATCATGAAAGGAATTATCCTACGCATGACCTTGAACTTGCTGCAGTAGTGTTCGCACTTAAAATTTGGCGACACTATCTCTATGGAGCTCAATGTCAGATTTTCACTGATCACCAAAGCTTGAAGTATTTCTTCACGCAAAAAGAGCTCAATATGCGGCAAAGACGATGGTTGGAACTGGTGAAGGATTATGATTGTGAAATCCTATACCATCCAGGGAAAGCCAACCGTGTAGCGGATGCTTTAAGTAGAAAGTCTACCATATCGCACCAGCTACCAATAAACAGGCTTCCGAAGCCATTGTAGCAAGAGATAAATTCTTTAAACTTGGAGCAGATATCTGGAAGATTAGCTGCACTCTAAGTGGAATCATCGCTATTTAAGGAAATAAAAGAAGCTCAGAGGCGAGATCCAGCAATGACAAGTTCTCAAGAAGGAATTTCCAAGAATGGAATAATCCTTTATCAAGGAAGGATAAATGTTCCAGCTGATGAAGAACTTAGAAGACGGATCATGTCAGAAGCCCATGAGACACCCTATTCGGTTCATCCCGGAGCTAGCAAGATGTATCAGGACTTGAAGTTACAGTTTTGGTGGAAAGGGATGAAGAACGATATAGCGAAATTCGTGACCAGATGCATGACCTGTCAGAGAATCAAAGCGGAACATAAACATCCAGCAGGAAGATTGGAACCACTGGAGATTCCTGAATGGAAATGGGAACACATTACGATGGATTTTGTAATGGGACTCCCAAAAACCCGAGAAGGTTATGACGCCATTTGGGTTATTGTGGATAGACTGACCAAGACGGCACGGTTCATAGCTGTCAAGATGACTTTTTCGCTGGAAAAGTTTGCTCAGCTGTACATAACTCATGTCGTCAGACTACATGGAGTACCAAAATCCATTGTATCAGATCGAGACGCACGGTTCACTTCAAATTTCTGGAAGTGTGTGCAAGAGGCCATGGGTACTGAATTGAGACTCAGTACGGCTTTTCATCCGCGAACAGACGGGCAGTCAGAGCGGACAATTCAGACTTTAGAGGACATGCTTCGAGCTTGTGTTATGGATTTTGCGGGAAATTGGAACGAGAAGTTACCATTGATTGAATTCTCGTACAATAATAGTTACCAAGCTTCGATAGGCATGGCACCTTACGAGGCTTTATATGGACAGAAGTGCAGATCACCATTACATTGGTACGATTTGCGAGAAAAGCAGTTGCATAACACGGACTTCATAAAAGAGTCTTCCGATGAAGTTGTTAGAATTCAGCGTCAAATGAAAATTGCGCAAAGCCGACAAAAGAGTTATGCGGAAAAGAGGCGAAGATCCTTGGAGTTTGACGAAGGAGACTTCGTGTTTCTCAAGGTATCGCCTATGAAGGGAATTATGCGTTTCGGTAAGAAGGGCAAACTAAGTCCAAGATATATTGGGCCTTATGAAATTATCAAACGCATTGGAAAGGTCGCTTACAGATTAGCGCTACCCCCAGAATTGTCGGCAGTGCATAACGTATTTCATGTGTCGACGCTGAGAAAGTATATACCAGATCCGTCCCATGTGTTGAAGCATGAGCCTATTCAAATCCACGAGGATTTGACATATGAGGAACAGCCTATTCAAGTACTAGCTCGTGAAGAGAAAGTACTGAGGAATAAGGTGATCCCACTAGTGAAGATTTTGTGGAAAAATCACAATATTGAAGAAGCTACGTGGGAACGAGAAGACGAGATAAGGAAATTATACCCCCATTTGTTCTAATTTTCGAGGACGAAAATTTTATAAGGAGGGGTGAATGTGACAACCGGGAAATTCAGGCAATTCTCGGATGAAAATGTACAATTGTATGTATATAACAATTTGTACTATTTAAAGAGTGAAATAAATGTATTTATATTGTTTAGAATATATGAAAATGTTCTAACAATACTGACGAGTAAGAATTCAGTGTTGGAAAAATTCACTGAGTTGAAACGGGTGAAACGGTGCCAAAATCGGCATTGAAAACCCTAACCGGAGCAATAAAAGACGGTAAACTTCCGGGATTGATTTTGATCAAACGGAAGCAGTTTAAATTGATCCGACTGCACAGGAGACCTCAGGAACACGCCGGGACGATTTCAGGAAAATTTCGGCTCGAACCGGTATCGGTCAAAAAGTAGTCGAATTAATGTGAATAGTAAAAGTCAAAGTCAACTTTCACTTTTGCATTTATGACATCATAAATCTAGATTAATAAATGAAAGAAAATGGTGGTTGGTGGAATGAAAGGCCATGATTCATTTAGCTTTTGATCTAAAGGCCAAGATTTGGCCAAAAATTTCCATTTTTAATTTTTGAAAAATGGGGAAAGAAATGGTGTGAAAGATGTTGAAATTTGATTGGTTTAGAGCGAAATTAATTGGCTTCCCTTCATGCTTAAGTCGGCAAAAATTTTGGAAGAAATGGCCGAAACTTTCAAAAGCCAAAACCAAAGAAAATTTGTTAAGTTTTTTCTCTTGGTGGGTACGTGAGCTACCAAAGGAGAACCAAGATTTTCTTCAACTTTTCTTCACAAAAAGGAGTGGAAAAGTGTTCCTAGAAGACAAAGGAAGCATTAGACCAAGGTAACTTCCCTTGCACTTGAATTTTTCATGGTTTTTTTTCAATGAAATCCGTGGGTGAATAGTGATAGAAAGATGGAAAAATTTTGGTTGTTTTCCATTGAATTGATGTTGGGTTTTGTTAAGGATGAAATAAGTAAGAAAACCATGCAAATTGTGTAAAGAAAAACCGAAATTTTGTTGGTTTTTCAAGGGAAAATCCGTGGGTTACCTTAGGTAACCAATGAGAAAACTTTGTGGTTAATTGTTAACATGCTTCCAAGTTTAATTTTGTGAAGAATAAAGCTTGTATTTCATTATGAAAAGCTTGAAAAAAATTTTTGGTATGAATTACATAATGTGGCCGTGGGTTTGTTAAAGGTTTGGAAGAAAATTTTGCTTGGTTTTATGTGGTATTTGGTTGATTGGAATTATGCATTTTAATATGCAAATGATGAATTTATAATGGAAAGAATGAAACAAAAATGTTTGGCATGTGTTTCATTAAATGGCCGTGGGTTATACAAGGGTAAAAACCCTAGGGAGTTTGGTTGAAAATGCAAAGAAAATGGGCTTGAAAATATGTTAAAAACGTGACATTTGAATGGCCTAAAGTGTGGTGAAAGTTTGACAAAATTTGGTTCGGTTTGGTTGTGAAAACCGAAACCAAATTAAGGGTAAAATTGTGAAAAAATTTTGTTATGTGGGTGATAATGTGAAATTGGAATTTTGTGAGCTTTTATGTAAAAGTTTGGAAAACTTTTACATAAAATAGGCTTGTGGTATAGTACGTGGCAGGTACATACGGTTCGAGGCGTACCTAACGCCGGAAGCCTTAAAATTACGCCGAAATGCTGCCGAAATTTCGAAAACAGCATTTGGGGTAAAATGGAATTAAAAATAAAAAGTTAGGGCCGGGACGGAAACCCGAGTCCCTAACGGAAAAGTGAATAAGGAAAACCTAAGGGGCGGTTCGTGAATAGTAACCCGTCCCCTAAAAATTTAAAACGCGAGTGAAATTGAAAAACCGACCCCGAGGGGGGGGCGTTTTTAGAAATGAAATAAAGGTCCGAGTCGGGAACGGAAAACCCGAGCCTCGGAAACCTAGGTCGGGAAAGTCTAGATGAACGTTTTAAATACTAGTGAAACGTCCATTTGAGGCTCCGAAACGATAGAAAATCGCTAAACCGACGTAAGGGTCGGAATAGTGCTTCCCGAGGGTCAGGAAAGTGAAAAGTGGAAATAAAATAGAAACGAACCCGGTAATGATTAGAAAAGAGTCAGAAAAGTTCCTGAGAGCCAAAAATGCAGTCTGGATCAATAAAATTCCGTCAGGGGCAAAACTGCAATTTTGCCAAAATACAGGGGCAAAATCGTAATTTTGTAAAAGTTGGGGGAAAATGGTGAAAATAATAAATAAAACCTAAAAAGTTATAAATAGGTTTTATTTAAGCTTTTTAATGAAAAATAAAAGCTATAAATGGGGAAAGAAATTAACAGACATAGTTTTGTCTGTAGGATCCCAAAATCGGCCTACAAGGAAGGCGATTCAAGATCCAAGAGAGAGAAAGGGAACAGTCTGATAAGGTAAGTTCAGACATTTACCTGTCTGCAACATATAGCAATATTGTGCTAACTTAAATGTACTAACTATAAGTTAGGTACATATGTGCTACGGGCACTATGATAGAATAGAGAGAGAGACGAAATGTGCTACGGGCACTATAAGAATGGGACACATGGTTAATTGTGCTTCGGGCACTAGAGCGAGGTTAATAAAACTCACTCACCTAAAATTAAAATGTGAACCATTCCTAACCACGGGGCAATATGAAGTCAACGGGTTAGAATGTTAAAAAGTCGGTAATGAAACCACTTTCTGGCGTACCAGCCTTCCGTACAGGGAGGTACTACTTTTGCCTTCGGGGCTATGAGATAAGGCTGTGAAGGTCAGCACTGATGTACCGCTCCCAGTCATGTACAATTTTGCCTTCGGGGCTATGAGATTAAGGCTGTGGAGGTCAGCACTAATGTATCGCTCCCAGTCATGCGCACTTAAATGGTACTGCCAACCTGAGCTCAAAACCAGAACATAAGCAAAGATAATGACCTAAAACTGAAACTATGCCATAATTGAGCATAAGACAGTTTAGTGAGAGCACTAACATCGCGGTAGATGTACTAGTGTGAGATAGTGTTGTGGTCAAACTTTACTATTCACGTATGAATAGTGGTCAAAGTTACTATTCACGTATGAATAGTGGTCAACGGACTATTCACGATGAATAGTACTATTCATAGAAATTTTATTTCTTGCATGTTTGAACTTACTGAGCCTGTAGCTCACCATTTTTGCTAATGTTGCAGGTAAGCGACCAGCTCAGTAGCTTGCTTGACTGGGTGCGGACGGGATGGCGCGTGTCAAATGGGATAATTGGGCGAGGGATATGGTACTGCCAGAGTCTTCCCGCTGAGCGTTAATGTGAAGAAAAAAAAAAGGGGAAACAGTTCTTTTGTAATTATATATATATATTGTCTCTCCATGTCTCCCGTCAATTAGGCTTAAGAAAACTTGCTTAAAATTGATTAACCACGCTTAGGACAAGTCTATATAAAGGGCACCTTGGCCATTTGATTCATTTTTCCACTTCTTGCAACTCCAAAGCTTCAAAAAATTTATTCTCTTCTTCTAGCCCCAGTCGACCCCTCCACAGCCCCAAAACACACTAAAAAAACTCGCCAAAAGTCAGCCCAAAATTTGCTTAGTTTGTTGCTTGGATTGTGCTCATTCTTTAAGGTCACTTAAGGTAAAAGTGTTGGAACCTTTCCTTTGTGGTTTTGATTGTTTATTTAGCTTTGTGAACCAAGGAAATTTCTATGTTTTTTCTCAGCCCGAGCTGACCTCTTGTTCACCCTTGGTCCACAAGAATTTTGATCATAAGTCTTATTCAGTTTGTGCTAGTTTCGAAGCACGCTAAGGTAAAAACTCTACAACTCATCCCTTTGAGGTTTTTGTCCTTTATTAAGTTTCGATATCAAGGAGATTTACTATGTATTTTGAGTAATAAGTTATAATAAGTTTATTTTGAGCCTTAAGCATTGTATTTTTGTGTTTATATGGTTGTTTCGTTATGGTTTAAGTTTTTATGGTTTGTGGATGCCATGGACGTTTTAGGGTTTGGTTGGAAACCAAACTGTCCTAGATTTTTAGCCATGGTTTTGCTAAGTTTTGAGCATGTTATGGACAGATTTTGAGTTTTTGTAAAACATGGAAATTCTAGGAAATTTTGTTATGGATATTTTTGCATGAAATAGCCTTTGGCCAGAAACGATGTTAAGATTGATTTTTGGGATGATTTCTGATCGGAGGTCAAAACTAGGACTGGAAATCTGGGAACAGGGAATAGTCTCGAATTTTTCTAAAAATGGGTAACTTTGTACGTGTTTGGTTTTGTTTTCAAAACAAATTTCACGATTACCTAGAAAATCGATTTCAAAATCGGTGTGAAATTGTGTTTGGTTTGTATTGTTTTTGAAAACAGATTTCAAAACGATTCCAAAATCTCCTTTGCTCCCAACGTAAAATTGAAAACGACTAAAATTCGTTTTCTCTGATTTCATTTTTCTTATTTCTCCCATTTCTCTGATTTAATTATTATGGTTAATTAAGATTTAATTGATATAGTAATTACTTAAATATTATGGTTATTAATTTTTAATTTATTTTTCAATTAAAAAAATTTATTAATTTTTAATTTTTGGTATTCATAATAAATTTTTTTTAAATCAAACATAAATATGTTTGTATAGAATACTTATAAAATGACTGGTTTTCAAAAATATAACCAAATATAATTTCACTTTTTTGTTTCTCAAAACATACACTCAGAAAATAAAACCAAACACAATTTTAGAAACGTTCTCAGAATTGTTTTCAAAACGATCTCAAATTCAGAGAATTTGAAAACATAACAGATTTCAAAAATAATACCAAACGCTACCTTTGAGTCCAAACCGGGTCTTGAGCTCAACAAGAAAAATATAGACCACATCGAAAACTAAAAGTTGGCTTGCACATGTTTCAAAAATTCGGCCATTCAGGGCCCCAAATAGAGTGATTTTTAATTAACTGAAAATTTTCTAAAACTGGGATAGTTTTAGCCATGGGTTTGTAGTGTTTAGGACCCCATAGAGTTTGAACTGAGCTCCAAGTTGAACATGGAATTTGTTTATCTCGTCGAGGACTAAAAATGTCATGTTTACTGATTTTGCAAACTCGATCATTTTAAGCGAGTTCTACACAGTTTTTCAAAAAGTATTCAAAAACCACCTCTCAAGTGAACACCAAAATGTGTTCTTTAAAATGAGAAAATGGTTTTAAGTAAACACCCCCACCTTCCAACGGGGTGAAAAAAAAGGGGGATTATGTTTAAATCCTAAGGAAAGGTATTTCATGAAAAAAAACGCAGGACGTTTTCCATAACGATTTTTTCAAATCAGTAGAGGTAGCCCGATTGGCTATAAAATCAATATGCAAGGTAATCGGTTAGTTGACTAGTTGGTTAACCAATCAAAATCGAGAAGGAAGACAGAGAAAGACATCAATTAATTTATTGGGTAAATAAATTAATTAATCACAATTCGAAGGTAGTTATCAAACTCTCAAAAGAGAGAAGTTTAATACCGATAGGGATCGGTACCATATAACGATAGAATTTTATTAGTCACTAACGACAGTAGTGGCTTGAGAGTGAATAATTAATAGAATACATTATGGTTACAGATGGAAACCTGTAATTTGACGAGGTGAGATACAAATTGCCTGCAGAGTAGGTAAATACAACTCCGCCTGTAGCATGAATAAAATGAGTTTGAAACTGTTGTTTTACTTTGTGATATATATGCTAATTGTGAATGATTGTTGCATAACATGATATAAGATGTTTCATAAATCGCGTAGATTATTGAATAGAATGAGTTAGATGCCTTTATATCCCTATCGCGCATGATTAGTGGATAGCCTAGTAGAGCTTATGGCATGATGATATCAAACATAACTCATGATCTCAATAATTAGGTAATTAAGAAGCGACTCAAGACTCGTTAAGCGTGTCGTACTAGCCTCTCAAGCTAGAAGAGGTTTTTCAGTTTAAGTATAATGAGCCAAGGCTCAACAGAAAGTTTGTGGTCTCAATGAATCCATAGATCTGCGTGCATTCGGTACTGACACACGGGACTTCAGACAAGATAAGAAAGATAATGTATAATGAAGCATAATTGAGCATAATCGGTTTATGCATAGTTCACAATATGCTTTAAGTTACTGTTATGATATGCTTCTGAGTTACGTGATATGTTATGCTTTCAGTTATATGACACATGATATGTATTTCATGATGTGCTTTGAAGTCTAGATGTGTTTATCAGTATGATGTGCTGTTAAGTTATGGCATATGTTTTTAAATGATAGTTTTGTAAATTTAGTATTGTACTTGCTGAGCGTAAAGCTTATCATGTATGTTCATGCTGTAGGTAAGAGACCTACGGGCTAGACTCCGATGGACGATGATGGTGGTAGGGCTGATATGAGGGTTGAGATTATGGATACCATCACGAGTTTGTCTTTCACACTATGTTGAGTAACCCTTTTTATTTTGAGAACCAAACTTATATTAAGTAATGACCAGTTTAATATTTCCTGAGTATGTATATATATTTAACCCCAAGTTGTATTAAGATCTATATGAGTTATAAAGTATATTTAAGTATGTATGGTTATAGTAAAGCATACGTTTTCAAAGCCTATGTAGTAAAATCTATAAAAGAAAAAAAATCCCCTAAAATTATGGTATTAAGATCAGTAGTTTTAAGCAAGTTAAGTATGTTCAAGTTTAAGTTAAGCAAGTTTTAAGTGACAATCCGAGTCGCTAGGATTCCGGGTCGCCACACCTGCCTTCTGCCAAGAATTCATGATACTTGTCATGGCAGACTATCGAGCCAATTTTTCTTGGCCTCCAAACATGTTTTGCAAGTTCTCCATGATCTCCCTGGTAACTTGGTAAGTTTCATGCTGCTTTTGTAAAGCACTCGTCATGCTAGTAAGATTGTATCACTGACCTATCTCATTGGATTCTCTCCAACGAGTATAGGCAACCTGGACTTCTTCAAGTGGTGTATCAGGTTTAGGCCCTGGTAGACATGATTCTTCCAGTACGAACTTGTGTCTCTCGTAGTTGAGGATAATTAGCAAGTTTCTTTTCCATTCTTTATTATTATCCCCGTTAAGTTTGTTTTCAGTAAATATTGTGATTAGAGGTATCGGTGATTTTTGAACTAATAATAAAACAAAAAGAACATCATTACAAAGCCCAAGCAAATATAAAGAGTATTTAGCAAATAAAATATACGAATATGTTCCTACATGAAAAACTTAATAAAAAAACATGTATAGTGAAAACATAGAACCCGTCTAATTAATATATGTTACCTTAAATCCTCCAAGGTTAAGATATATATTAATAATTGTTTGATTTGGTTGCCAATGTGACTAACAGGCTCCTCGGGAGGGTTAATAGCTAAATCAGTCTTGAGTGTGTAACCATTGTTTATAACGTCTGATCCATGCCTTATTCAAGCCATTTCGGAATGGTCCCAAATAGAACATGTTCAAACATGTTTTCCACATAAGAGATCCAACCTAGTATATCGGTGGTGGTAGACACCTATCGAAGTTGTGGTTAGGACAGAACTGACATGAGGCGCTACCGTGCTTTCACATATGGATCAACAATGGAGGCCATGAGTTTTGTTTGAAACCCTCTCCCACTCAATATTTTAAAGCAATAAATTTTTGTTTTAAAATATGCATGATTAACATTATATGAGCGACATTCTTCTATCCTATATAATATGTAATCAAATATGCAACATATCGTTCCATCAATACATATTAATCCATACACGTAAAGACATAGGAAAGATAAATGACGGAAAAAATTTAAATAACCGAGCCATGGTTCCATCCTATAAAAATAGAAAAATAAGATGACAAAATTTCATCCAAAACTACTTTGGGTCTTGAATTTTGCTCCATCTTCATATATCTATATCATGTAACTCCACCATTTATTTCTCATATCAAAAATTATTTCAAATTCAAATTTTTCTTTGAAAAATTCAAATTTTAAATAATTTAAATATCATGTATAATAATATGTAATTTTCAAAATTTTAAATTACATATATTTATACATAATTTAAAATTAAATCTCAAATTTAAAAAATTGAAATTTTTTATCCCTTGACCCATCGGGCCACAGGCCCGAAGGCCCGCAGCCACCGTGGGTAGCCCCAGCCCTCGGGGAGGCAAGCAGCCCACGGCCAAGGCTACTACAGCCCTATCGGGCTGCAGCCATTGGAGGGATGCTGCAGCCGCTAGGCTATAGCCCTTGTGGGGGCCACGGCTACCCTTGTGCTTGCAGCTGTGGCAACTACTGACTTGGATAGGGGCTGCAACCTTACCAAGGCCGATGGCCTATCCTAAAGGGTGGGTTCTCGATTTTCGTGTTATGTTCTAATTTATCCATTAGGATCTCCAAAAATTAATTTGAATCCTAATTAAATTGGAACTTTCCACATAAAATAAAATTTCAACTTTTAAATTTTATTTAATTTTCAGGAAAAATAAATTCAAAGTCTTTAATTCTGATCTCCTCTATGAATAATTACATAAAATTTCCTATATCATTTCTAGTGTATAAAAATTCTAAATATTCAAAGAGATAAAAATCCATGGGAAAATTATAGTGATGATAGTCCGCTCCCATGGTTACATAAAAAATTCCTAAATACAATTTTTCTAAAATTCTAAGGAACCATAACCAATAAAATTGAGCATAATCACACGCAATATATCATATAATTCATGACAACAACATCTAAGATCCCTAGAATGCCATTCTCTAAATATTAAATCCATACATATTTGAGACACTATTGATTGTTTAATTTATATATATGACATATTTATGAGTTGGCTCTGATATCACTTATTGGAAAACCGATAAATATGCATAGCAGAATTTTAAAAATTTTTAAAGGATCGTTAGAACTCATATTGCCATATATAATAAATTATCAACAATCTAAATTATACCTTTCGGAGAAAACACCAGGATGTGAGAAATAATGTCAGAAACGCTAGAGGATATCACCAGGAAGGGTTTCAACCAACTAGTCTTCTCCGCTATTCTCCAATTCCCAGACGGTTGAGTGTGTGGACACCCTTTTCCTCGATCGGTATATTGCGCGGCTTGTCTCCTTCGGACCACCCAGACTTCTATTAGAACTTATTGCTATGGTGATTTGTGCAACAATAAGCCTGTTCATGTAAGAGTCTGTGATCTAAAGAGAACTGGAGTGAAAAGACCCCTATTTATAATCTTACATGAGGCAACCTCTTGAATTTTGAATTGGACGAAGAGAAGATTCTTTCTCCCAATTTTCCTCACAAAAATCCAAACTCCACCTAGAGAAAAACTCCCTAAAGATTTCGGCCCCCCTAGGGGATTTGTGATTTAAAATTCAAATAAGATTTTAACTTGAATTTTGTCTTCTCTTTTTTTCAGCCAAAAATTGATTCCTTTATGCCTTGATCTTGTTTAGATTCGGCCACATCTAGGGAAGAAGAATTCAAAATTCAAACAGGATTGAAACTTAAATTTTTCCTCATCCTTATCCACACAAAAATCGATTCTCCAAGGGTGGGAATCCCTTCCAAAATTTGGCCACTTTTGTGCAAAGGATGATTCAAAATTCAAGTAGGATTCAAACAAGATTTTCTTCTCCCTTATCCTCAAGAAAACCAAATTTCCTTTAGGTGTATTTATCCACAACCAATTCAATTACATCTAGATTTTGTGATTCAAAATTTAAATTTAAATTTCAAATTCAAATTTCAAACTGTACAAATATTTGAATTTCAAATTTTATCCTCATGGATAATTTTCCACAGCTCCAATTCAAATTCAAATAAAATCATGACAACTTTGTTTGAAATTCGAATAATTATGTAATCTCTTATCCAAAATAAAATTCAAATTTAAATAAGAGAGAATCTTGTCTTCCACCCATATCCAAGGTGGACGCCTCCTACCTTTGTGTAAGGACAAGATTTTATTCAATTTAAATTCAAATATGATTCAAGTTTCAAATATTTATTTTAAGACAAGATTTTCAAAATTCAAAAACAATCACATATTTGAATTTTAAATTTGAAATTCAAATACAATTAATTTAAATTTCAAATCTAATCTTCCAAAAATAAATATTACCAAATACTTATTCTATTTATTGAATAATACAAAATTACTATTTTGCCCCTCCAGCACATTGAGAAAAACACCTACACTCTGTGGGAGGGTGATCATGATTTTTCCCTTCATTAAATGCAAGACTAAAAGCCTTGTAAGAATACCATGATCAACTACTATGTTTAAGGAATTATAGGAGTTAGCAGAGAGACTGATTGGACATATATAATCAGCTTCCCGTGAACCCATGTAACAATTCAATCACATGATCATTAATCTCATGATCATTCCACTATAGACCTAAAACTAAACTCCTAATTATACTACAAATTACGCAAACCTCAAAGGGACACCGTCTAATGACCTTGTCATTAATGCAAAACCCTCATATAATATTCATGATCAACTTAGATCAAAGTCTGTTTAAACTTTTAATCATGCTATCTTAAAGATCCATTATGCACTCGATAAGATAATGATAATCTACCTTATGTAGATAACAAATCGTTTGTCAAGCAAACGACCCAAGACCTTGTCCATTCTCACCTATCCAGCATAATGCCTTTAAGAGGATAACCATGACTCTACAGAAGATCTATGATTCTTTATCTGTAAGTAATCCCTCCATCATATGCATATTGTGTACCTAACGAACCAGTTCATCAGCTTACTACCTCCAACACGCCTTGGCTTTTGGAACATCAAAGCACACTAGCTACATACATGGAGCTGTTTACTTACTCAAGATTAAGGTTATTGCATAATGAATGTCAAAAGCAGATTGATCCACTCATAACGGACTACGCAGATCAATCCTGCTTTAGTCCCGGTCCAATATGTTTGTCACGTTGCGAAATTTTTGAGTTTAAATTTTGCACGTAAATGTATAAACTCAATTTATTAGTGTGCCAATAAATTTTTAAATTATGAAAATTCAATTTTAAAGTTTTAGTGTATTAAATATTATTTTGAGGATATTTAGAACATTTTTACAAATTTTAAAATTTTTACATAATAAATTTTTATCAAATATTGTTTTCTTTATTTTTCTTTACTTTTTCTTTCCTCTTTCCGGATTTTTCCGAAAATCTATTTCTCCTTCTCTCTTTGTTTCTTTCCTTCTCACTGACTCTCTTTGTTTTTTTTATTTATTTTATCTTTCCTTCACTGACTCTCTTTCACTCTCTCACTAATTCCTTCCTCTCAAAATTTCCCAAGATATTTCAAAAGCTCTTACTCTCTCTCTCTCATTCTTTTTCACTGTCTCTCTCTCTGCTCTCTCCCTAACTCCCTCTCACGCCCTCACTCTTTCGTCTCACTCTCTCTCACTCGCTCTCTCTCTCCCTTTTTTTTTTACTCCCCCCTCACCGATTCTCTCTCACTCCCTCACCATCTCTCTTTCCTTCTCTTCTTCTTTCCCTCTTTTTTTTTGTTTCGGCTGAATGCCACCAGAGCCAGCCCACCAAACCCGAACGCCGTGCCCAGCCAACCGTCGAAACCTGCTAGCCACTGCCGCCAACTGGCAGTGCCACCACTTTGCGACCGTCACCCTAACTAGCCACGCCGAACAGCCACCCTACGTCGAATCCAAGCACTAACGCCGGATCCCCGCCTTCTCCTTCGCGGACCAAGGCAACCCGTGAGAAAACCCAGCCACTGCTCTCCCCGTGAGCCACCTGGTGGCCGAAGGCCATGAGTCGCTGACCATCATGCCTGACGCCACCAGCCACCCTTGCCGCCGCCTTCTCGCTACCGTGAGCCACTAATCGGAGCCGGAAAACCTGCCTCCCTTAAAGTATATATAAATATATATGTTTGTGTGTATACAGAATGAAAAAAAAAAGAGTAATAAAAACAATAATAATAGTAATGATAATATTCAAAAAAAAAAAACAAAAACAAATGTTTTAAAAGTGATTTGGGATTTGAAATTTGAAAATTTAATTGAAATTTGAATTTGTATTTGAACTGTTCTGGGAATTGGAATTGTCTTTTTGTAGGTTAAGCGTTTTGGAGTTTTTGGGAGTCTATATTTTAAGGCAGGTCATGTCAAAATTTTTAAAAATATTTTGGGTATTTGTATTAAAATTTCCGTTTTAAAATTTTGATGTTAAAATAAAATATCGTTTTAAATTTTAAAATCAATAGCACACTAATTAGTTGAGTTTACCGTAATTCGATTACGGAATTCTTGGGCAGATAATTAAATTATCTGTATTTCTTGTTTTAGGTATTTGTTGATCGAATTCGAGGAAAAAGATTGTCTTGGAATTCATGCCAGAAGTGGTCAGTAGATTGAATTGTCAACAAGATAGTATATCTTACCCTTTCCTTGTAGCCAGTTTTGTTTTTAATGATTTGGCCAAAATCATTTAAAGAAAATAGGTTTATAAAGTTTTGAAAATTCTGTGATTTAGAAAATATCATGATTTCGGATATAATATCCGGTCACGGTTTTTTTTGAAAAATAATGCGGCATAGTTTATTATGCGAATCTTAATTTCAAATGAAATTTTAAAAGTTAGATTTAGTGTTAAAGTATACCGGGAGCCAGCACACACGTGCGAAGAGTGCACAACTCGATTGAGGATCACTCATTATGCTTCGGTATGGTGAGGGAGCTCATATGGACCGTACACGAACTAGATATATATAGGGACACAATTTGCATAATCACGATTTCACGTTTATAATTCGATACTGCATTGAAATATTTAGTATGATGGTTAAAATAAAATGTTGAAAAATATTTTTCTTAAAATATCCTATTGGGCATTTCACTCACTGTTTTAAAACCGGTAAACCCCCAGGAGATAAAGGTGATTAGAGGATGTAGACCACGTGAAATCACTAGTGGACAACAAGGATTAAAGACATAAAAGTAATGTTCTTTACTTTAGAACCAAGTATGTATATGAGCATTCTGGAACTGTAAATTCTAAACTTTACTTTTGTAATCTTACTTATTTTATTTTATCCAAGTATGCATTTTTGGGATATGGGTACCTCACCACCTGATATTGTAATAAAAATTGAAATACAGATAATAACTAATTTAAGATATACAAGCATAATTTGTAAACAAGTTTAAAGAGACGGTAAAACGAAAAATGTAAAAGTTAACAGACTTAGGAATTTATTTATTTATTTATTTAACACCTCATACTTGTCACTATCCCGGATTTTTGGGACGTGATACCTGTCGCTGTTCCGGATTTTTGGGACGTGACATTGTTACCATCAAGTAATATATCTATGTCTCTACTCGGGAGTCAAATCTCTGGACAGTCAAGATAAGCCATCCCCTAAATTGGCTGTAGACAACATAACAGTCTTAACATGAATTAGTTGCTCACTCTAATCTCATAGATTATGGACCATAGTTTAGGCCACTCACTTTAGAAAGTTATTTTCTCGCATATAAAAGATCATTACATGCAACCTTCTAACAATTTAACAAGAACAGTCAATGAGTCATATTTACTTATATTTACTTTGACGTGCAAACATCTTGAGGACTAAAAGTAATGTAATGAATAACTTCTAAATTATCTTATTAATCAGTTCAAAAATTCGATAAAAAATACATTATTGTTCGGGCACACCTAACAATAAAAACAAAAATAAAAAAAAGCCATCTTTACTTTTTTGGTAAGAAATGAAAAAATAAAATATATTTGTTTTTCTATTTTCATTTTTATATTCTAAAGGTTGTACATCTTATAAATATTTTCAAAAACATGTCAAAACATAATTTCATTTTTATCTTTATATCCAAACCATTTTTTTTTTAAAATAAAACAAAATCTCAAAGAGCATCTTAAAATCATCCACAAAACATTCTCATTTTTGTTTAATATCCAAAACAAATCATCGTTAAAATGCTTACAGACTGCCCTAAAGATTTATCAAGTAAATCTGAACAATTGAAATTTTTTACAAATAAAAAAGACTAATGGGGTGTTTATTTTCCATATTACGTTCGCATTACCTTTAAACACAATGTAGTTTTCATTCAAATGTAAAAATTTTATGTTCAAATATAATACTTTTCTACAGTGTCTCAAATACATTTAATATTTTAGAATATTTTAAAAATAAATTTTTTATTCATATCATAGTCTCTCTATTTTACATTTTCTATCTATTTTTACCAATCACATCAATTTTTTCAATTCTTAAATATAATTTAAATATTTTTCATATAAAATATACATTATATTCAAATATAAAATAAATATTTTTTATTTAAATATAAAATATATTTAATATATCATATTTAAACGTAGCGTCAATTAAATACATTTACTAAGTAGATGTTTGGTGAAAGCTTTTTTTTGGCATTACATTTCAATGTAATGCAATTTTCCCTCAAATACATACCAATCATATCACATTTTAAATCTAACACAATCACTATTTATTATTTCACCTTTTCTATTACTTTTATTAATTACATCATATATTGCCTCTCCCTCCTTTTTTCCTCTCTACTTTTACCTATCACATATTTATTATTAAAATATAATTCAAATACTTTTCCCCCAAATACACATTACATTCAAATGCAATGCTAATACTTTTCCTCTAAATACAAATTATATTCAATACATTACATTAAAATGCAATGCAAATATAATGCGTTCACCAAACGAACCTTAAACGTTCATATGTTTGGTCTTGTTTTTCTATGCGTTTACACGGCCGACTGATTTGACAACACCAGTGAAAGGCCAACCTATTTGACACCTAGTAATCAACTACTCATCATCTCGAAACATTTTGAATCTCCACCGTAGACATATTTGAGACTTGATAACTCATTGCTCCTCTTTTCCAATTCTTCCGTTCATTTCCAATGGGCAAGTCCTTGGTCTTCCCCACAAATGTTCCACTGAGGATTTCTCAATTCCCGACATCATTTTCCCGACATAATCAGACAAACCCATCTCTTCCTCCGACTCCTTGTTCAACCAGACAATTCACACATGGGTTTCACCGAATTTTCCATTTTAATGCCAAACCCACGAAAGCTCTCTGTACTAAGGCCGTTATTTCTGAATTTCCGAATCAGAAGCTTTATCCCAAAGTCGGCGCTAACTCAACTGGGCCCATTCCGGCTATTCAGCTCCTTCAAGTGGTTGAAACCGCTGCAAAGACTGGTGCTGAGGTTTGTTCTCTCTCTGACATGAATTTATTTATATTATGAATTGTGAATGAGTTTTGAAGCTCTTTCCTCTTAATCATGGCTGGTTCTTTATGAGTTTGGTGGTTGATAAAAGTGTGTTGTCATCGTCATGCCTTTGTTTTACACTAAGGGTGCCTTTACCAAACCGTAAAGGAATTTAAAGGAATTAATAGGGTCATTGATTCCATTTCGAGTATTTACTTGCTTAGGCAAATGGTGTAATATGAAACAATCCAATACCTATTTTAATGTTTACTAAATTTGTTAATTTTTGTCAATCTAATTACTAAAATGTCATTTTCTATGATCAAATATTTATTGGCATATGGGAAGTTAATGAAGAGTTTGTACGTAAATTTGGCATTTATTCTTTTAACAAGGAATCAATACCAAGAGGATGCAAGGATTGACATTTCCTTTCCTTGTTTCCTATATTGTGTGAGACCCACTAAATTCTCATTATCCATTTTGCAAGTAAACACATGATTAAATGGGAAACGGAATGACTACTCATGTTTTGTTTCTCTTTCATGTGAAGTTAACATGCCTTAAGGGTGGCGTTTTTCACATTTCTAGCTTTCTACGTCGCTGAGGTGGTGTTGTGACAATATATAAATATATCTTTTTGTTATGACATTACATATTTAGTACATACCATCAGTCTCAGTTTCATGTGTAAGTGATTGAATTGTTGTTTATTCTGCTAGTGAACCTTCTTGGTGGCTATAGTTCCAAATAGATGCAGGTGGCAAATTTAGAACAGGTTCCAGGAGGAAAAGGACCTGAAGTTGTTCTTCTTTGTACGTGGAATATAGTTCCTGTTTCTGCTCCTATATCTAGGTGACTTTAGAACTTGAATTATTGGATGCATTAAGTTTGTAGCTCATCCCATCCAAACTAGGTCAACTTGTATCATGCCTTTGGAGTTAAATTGAATCCTTAAAGGAAACTTCAAATGTGTCACGCTAGTGAATTTTGTTTTTGTTTTGTTTTGTTTTTTTGGATGAAATTTGTGGTGAGGGTTGATACACTGGAATCAGAGCTAGAGCTCAACTATAAGTGTGGCTAATGGGGGCATTAAACCTTAGAAAGGGGGTGAATGTGACAGGTGAAATCCCTTGAGGCTTAAGGGCAAAGAAAGTGTAAGCTGTCCCACATCACTTCAGGAAGTTTATAAGTTTTGGTTTACAGCTGAGTATAATATCTTTCAATGGTATGACGCCATTTGGGGTAAAGCCCAAGAGCAAAACCGTGTTGGCTTAGGATCAAAAGCATACAGCGTTGTATTGTTACAATCTTTTCTTTCAATATTGATTTAAGTGTTATTGCAATTATATTTCTTTACCTGCAATCTACGTTGCATGTTTCTGATCCCTTAGTTTCATGGCAGCTTAGCTCGTATGAATTTCCATTCTACCTTTCATTTTTATATCTTCATTTCAGGTTGTTATGGACGCCGTTAACAAGCCTCGAAATGTTACCTATAAAGGAGTAACTGATTTGGTTACTGAGTGAGAATTATTCCAAATCACTTTCATTATGAGATATATATATATATATGCTATTTGAATTGGTTAAATAAAGTTGAGGCATTTTACTCTCTGTGTAGCTATAGCACTCTTTGAACATACCCATCCATCATTTTATCTTCTTCATGTTCTTCAAATATTTTCACTTTCAATAGTTTTTTTGTTTTGTTTCTCTTTCTGATCAAATTTTATTCTGTTCCTTTACTTTCAAGTTACTTCTATTTTACACTTTTTTTCTTTTGAAGAAACTATTTAACACAAGGTTCTTCTCTATTTGAGCAAGCAATTTTCCCTTATTTTATTAAAAGAAAAATACTTGCTTTGTGACATAACACTAAGAGGAAACTTATCAGGAATTGTCTTTGGACTGTAAAGGACAAAGAAAATGAGAAAATACGTGTTGTGTTAGTTGGTTCCTATTTCCTAATTCAGGCAGCTGCCTTCAAATGATAATATGTTAGTTGTAAGCCATGTACCCAACCCAACATTGAATTGGAATATGCAAACATAGAGATAAAGGAATCCATGTAGGTTTCTAGTTTCATATGGTTAGTATAGAAATCTCTATATAACTGTAGAATTAGAAGATCCTTATTTATAGGATTCTTGTAGAAGTAATTTGTATTATTTAGGAATAATTGGAGATATGGAATTAATTCCTATTATCTTTGATTATGGTAGTTTCCTATTTTCTTAGTTTTCTTATTTAGAGAAGTAGGATTTGAATCCTATAAATGTACTGTGTATTATACTTTGTGTGTGTAGAAAATAAAATTTCTCTTTCTCTGAAAAACTACATGGTATCAGAGCAGTCCTTATTCTCCTAGCCGAAACCCTAAAATTCATCCCTCTCTAGCCTGCTTCTTCCCAAAATCCTGGCCTGCTTTTTTGCGAAATCCTGAGGACTATTCAAGATGACAAAGTATGGCATGACAAGTCAACAAAGTGTCACTTCTGAGGTCACCTCCGATGGATCATCAGCAACTAATGCAGGGAATTCTAAAAGTCATCTTCTCTCCATCACTGGTCACAAGCTCAATGGCCATAACTACCTTCAATGGTCACAATCTGTGATGATGTTCATTTGCAGCAAGGGGAAAGACGACTACATCACAGGGATTTCGGCCCAACCAGCAGCCAATGATCCAAAATACCAAGTGTGGAAGACTGAAAACAACATGGTTATGTCATGGCTCATCAATTCCATGATCACCGAAATTGGAGAAAATTTTCTCCTATATGGAACTGCAAAAGAAATCTGGGATGCAGCCAAGGAGACTTATTCAAAATTAGACAATTCATCCGAACTGTTCGTTGTAGAAAGTGTTCTTCATGACTTACGCCAAGGAGACCTCACCGTGACTCAATACTTCACTATATTGACAAGAAATTGGTAGCAATTAGATATGTTTGAGGGGCACAATTGGAAATGTCCTGAGGATGCCCTGAGATACAAGCAGATCATTGAGAAGAAAAGGCTTTACAAATTTTTGTTAGGCCTTAATAAAGAACTTGATGAAGTTAGAGGAAGAATAATGGGATTGAAGCCTCTATCTAATTTTCGGGAAGCCTTTTTTGAAGTCCGCATGGAGGAAAGCTGGAAAAAGGTGATGCTCAGGCCATCTACAACTGCACACAGCCCCGAAGTTTCTGCCCTTGTTGTCCATGACAATCAGTCCTACACAGGAGATAATAAACAGAAAAAGGGAAGGCTTTGGTATGATCATTGTCGTAAATTAGGACACACCAGGGAGAATTGTTGGAAAATCCATGGAAAACCAGCAGATTAGAAGCCTTCCCGATCTTCTAGCTCCAAGGAGGAACGAGGAAATGTACCTACTAAAGATGAACCTGCTCAGCCACCCGAAAGCAACCTGTTTAGCAAAGAACAAATTGAATTCTTGAAGAATTTGTTTAATCCTCAACCACCGAGTACCTCTATAATTGGAATAGAATCCCTAGCTCACAAAGGTAACTCTCTGAAAGCTCTATTGGCCTCTAAAGGAGTAAATAATGCCTGGATTATTGACTCAGGAGCGTCAGATCATATGATTGGAGACTCAAGGGTGTTTGAGACATATAACCCATGCCAAGATAATATTTCTGTTAGAATTGCAGATGGCTCTTTCTCTCGTGTGGTTGGGAAAGGCTCAGTATGCTTGTCTAAAGATCTTACTCTGAGCTCTGTTCTTTATGTTCCTAACTTGAATTGTAATCTACTGTCTGTCAGTAAACTCACTCAGAAACTTAATTGTATTACTAAATTTCATTCAAACTTGGCTGAATTTCAGGAATTGAGTTTGGGGAGGATGATTGGCAATATTAGGATGTGCTCGGGGCTCTATATCCTTAAAGGTGAAGGTTTTCCTGAACAACCTCCTATGGCAGATTTGACCAAACAACAACCCACAAAAATTTCACTTTCTGTTTCTTCTTTAAATAATGAGAGTGCAATCATGTTATGCACTATAGATTAGGACATCCCAATTTCAGCTATCTCCAAAGACTTGTACCTTCTTTGTTCAATAATAAAAGTTCAAAAGTTTTTCAGTGTGAAATATGTCAACTTGCCAAACATTCTCGTAATTCTATCCAACTCAATCTTACAAAGAATCAAGACCTTTTCTATGATTCATAGTGATGTTTAGGGAAAATCTAGAGTTAAAAATATTACAGGAACTCAATGGTTTCTTTTGTTTGTGGATGATCATACTAGAATAACCTGGGTATACCTCATGAGAGAAAAATCAGAAGTTGGGGAAATTTTTCAGAAATTCAACACAATGATCCAAAACCAATACCAAACCAAAATCCAAGTATTTCGAACAGACAATGCTAGAGAATATTACAAACATTTTCTAGGGTAATACTTGGATAGTCAGGGGATTATACATTAAAGCTCATGTGTAGATACTCCACAACAAAATGGAGTAGTAGAGAGAAAAAATAGACATATCCTTGAGGTTGCTAGGTCCTTAATGTTTTCTACAAATATACCCAAACACTTCTGGGGGGAAGCCGTTCTCACTGCCACCTACCTCATAAACAGGATGCCATCCCATACCCTAAGTTTCCAAACTCCAATACAAAAACTTCTCTTGGCCTACCCTCAAAACTGAACCATCTCCACCATATCTCTCAAAATTTTTGGGTGCACTGTATTTGTCCATATCCACAAACAAAACCGTGGCAAGCTTGACCCAATAGCACTGAAATGCATCTTTGTAGGTTACAGTCCAAATCAAAAGGGGTATAAATGTTACTCACCTATCACAAAACGATTCTATACCTCGATGGATGTTACCTTCTTCGAGAATGGACCATTTTATCCCAAAACCGGCATTCAGGGGGAGAATGAACAAGAATACCAATCTTGGGATCAAATTTGGGATGTCAATAGCACCATAAGTCCTCAACATATCATGTCCAGCCCTAGTACAAGTCATACAAATGATGGGAACCCTGTCCATGTCCAAATTCAGTGTCCAAACACAGAAGAAACCCTACCAGAGTTAGAGTCACTCACACGTGAACTTACTTCCGAGTCAAATCCACATGTCCTTAGCCCTGTCCACCACCCGAAACCTGCCAAAAATGGTGAGTTCATTGTATATTCAAGGAAGAAGAGAACTCAAGAGGATATAGAGTATCGAACATCATCAGAGCAAAACCAAGAGTCCAATCCAAATGAGATTTCCCACAATTTACCAGGTAATACAAGTTGTCACGCCGCGAAATTTTTGAATTTAAAAAATTTCGCACGTGAATGTATAAACTCAATTTGTTAGTGTGCCAATAAAATTTTTCTTATTATCATGGGAATTCAATTTTAAATTTTTGGAGTATTAAATATTAATTTGAGGATATTTAAAACATTTTTACCAATTTTTAAATTTTAACAATTTTTACCTAATCAAAATTTGTTAAATATTTTTTTTATTCATTTATTTATTTTTTCTTTTTTTTTCTTCTTTCTTTCCGGATTCTTCCGGAATTTTTCCCCCTCTCATCTTAATACTCTCTCTCTCTCTGTTTCTTTCCACCGCCTCTCTCTCTCTCCCTTTGTTTTTCTGCTCCTCGCCTCCCTCCACCGAATTATTCACCCCTCTCACCTTTGTTTTTTTTTTTTTCCCTTTTCTTTTTCTTCTTCTGCTTCCCGTCTCTCTCCCTCATGCCCTCATTTCTTTTTTTTCTTTCCTCTTTTCTTTTCTCTTCTTCTTCGCCCGATCGTCTCTTTCCCCTCCCCATCTCTTTTTTTCTTCCTCTTCTTTTTCTTTTCTTTTTCCTTCGGCCGAACCAGCCACCCACCCTCCCCATCCCTTTTTTTTCTTTCCTTCTTTTTCTTCTTTCTTTCGGCCGAACGCTGACCACACCGGAAGCCGCCGAACCCGACCGCCAGTCACGACGCCACCGCCGATCGCTAGTCCAAGCCGAAGTCGCTCGGTCGAAACTCGTCCCACTCGAACCTGCCGCGCCGAACAGACGCCGTTCCCTCGAGAGCCCGAGCCACCAACGCCCTTGCCGCCGTTCACCAACCGGAGCCACGCCGGATACCACGGCCGATTTTTCTCCCCGCGACGCCACCACCAAGCCGCGCCTCGCCGTTCGTCCTCACCTCGCCGACTGCCCCTTGCCGCGCCGCCGACCGCCGTGCCCGACGCCAGCTGCCGCCGCCGCCCTCGCCGCCGTGAGTTCTCTTCCGGCCGGCCTTCTTTCTTCAGCCAAAAGAGAAAAAAAAAAATGGTGTATATGCATATACGTAAATATATATATGTGTAACTGTGTGCGTGTGTAATAGAAAAAAAAAAAAATATATAATAATAAGTAATAATAATAATAATAATAAAAATAATAATGATTTTTAGATTTTAAATTTAAATTGATTTGAAATTGCATTTTTAAACTGTTCTGGGAATTGGAAAATTTTTCTGCAGGTTGAGCATTTTGGAGCTTTTGGGGAAGCTTATTTTTAGGGCAGGTCATGCCGAAATTTTAAAAAAAATATACATATATATTTTGGATATTTATGTTAAAATTGTTATTTTAAAAATTACGGTGTTAAAATAAAGCATCATTTTAAATTTTAAAAATTCAATGGCATACTAATTAGTTGAGTTTACCGTAATTCGATTACGGAATTCCTGGACAGATAATTAAATTATCTGTGTTTCTTATTTTAGGTACTCGTAGATCGAATTCAGAAAGAAAGACTATCTTGGAATTCGTGTGAGAAATTGATCGTAGGTCAAATTGCTGACGAGGTAGGATATCTTACCCTTTCTTGGCAGCCAATTTTGTTTTAATGATTTGGCCAAAAATCATTTGAAGAAAATGTGTTTATAAAATTTTGAAATTTACGTGATTTAGAAAATATCACGATTTCGGAAATTAAGGAAAAAATATCCGGTTATGGATTTTTTTTGAAAAATAATACGGTATATTTTTAGTATGTGAATCATATGTTCACATGAAATGTTGAAAGTTGGATTTGGTGTTAAAGTATACCGGGAGCCAGCACACACGTGCGAAGAGTGCACATCTCGATCGAGGATCACTCATTATGCTTCGGCATGGTGAGGGAGGCTCATACGGACCGTACACGAACTAGATGTATATAGGGACACAATTTGCATAATCACGATTTCACGTTTATGATTCGGTATTTGCATTGACATATTTAGTATGATGGTTAAATTAAAATGTTGAAACATTTTTTTTAGAATATCCTACTGGGCCTTTCGCTCATTGTTTTAAAACTGGTAAACTCTCAGGAGAGAAAGCTGATTAGAAGATATAGGTGACGTGGAACTGTTCGTGGACGACAAGATCTAGGACTTGAAGTAGGGATCTGTACATTAGGACAAAATATGTATAAGAGCATTCCGAGACTGTAAATTCTAAACTTTACTTTTGCAAAAGTCAGTTATTTTATTTTATCCAAATATGCATCTGTGGGATATGGGTACCTCACCACCTGATATTGTGATAAAGACAGAAAGACAAATATTAATTAATTTAAAATATACAAGCATAATTTATAAATACGTTTAAAGAGTCGGTAAAGGATAAGATATAAAAACTGACAGACTTAGGAATCTGAGCGTTCCTTTCTCTTATTCTTTTAAATTTTAATATCCGTCACTATCTCGGCTTTTTGGGAAGTGACACCTGTCGCTGTCCCGGGTTTTGGGACGTGACAGGATTTTTGGTATCAGAGCATGGTTTGGGGTTCCCATTGGAATTATATGCATACTTGGAGTAAAATAAAATGCTAATTTACAACCCGAAATTTTTATTTTATAGAATGCCGCCCAGACGTAGAAGGGGAACCGTTCCGACAACTACTCCGACCCCGACTTCAGCACCAACGCCAGAGCCGGACCAGGCTAACGTCACGGAAGCGATGTATCGAGTGTTACAAAATATAGTCACTCGTGCGAGAGATGAACCGGTCGTTTGTGACATGAATCGGAACCTACGCGATTTTCAACGATTTCGAGTTCCAGCCTTTACTGGTGAAGGCGATCATCAAGAAGCGGATGATTGGTTCCAAAGTGTGGTGATGAAGATGGACACTATCCAGACCCCACCTGAATACCGGATTGAAATTATTTCCACCTATTCGGACGGTAAAACTGGCATATGGTGGAGACAAATCAGGAGAACGCACAATCTCCAAGAGATGACATGGGAGATGTTTGAACAGTTATTCTATGATCAATTTTTCCCTGAGAGTTTTAGGGATCAAAAGATTATAGAATTCATGAGCCTACAACAAAGAAATATGACTGTATTCGAGTATGTGTCAAAGTTTGGAGAATTATCCAGATTTACTTCTACGATGGTGGCGACTGAGCGCACCAAATGTATTAAGTTTGAGTAGGGACTTAAACCATCAATACGGAGATTGGTGGTAGGTATGTAGATCCGGGACTACCCGACGCTCGTGTCAGCTGCTCTGCGTATTGAGCAGGATAATCAAAATTTTCAGAAGGAGAAATCTGAAACTCCAAGGACATTTGGTGGACCGACCAGAAGTCAACGTGAGAATCGTACTCATGTTAGTGGGGTCAACGTTGAAGGTAGAAGAACTGACAGTATTAGTAACACCTCTACCGGAAGAGTACACCCATATGAAAGGAGCTGTTATAACTGTGGCTAAGCAAGACATTTAAAGAGGAACTGTCCTTACAGGCAACCGCAGCCGTCCCAACAATTCCAGCAGTCCAGCCAATCATCAGCCGGATCTCGTCAATCTGGATCTGGACAGTTTACCTAGGGACAGGTTAATCAGGGACAGTCAGGATTTGGCCAGCCATAATATAGGCCATCACAAACCCCTTATCAGCCAAATTTTGGACCTCAGTCATTCCAATCACAGTGGAGACCTCAAATGTCCACTAGTAGGCAGGCTTCTTCGCAACCGTCACAATTCAGGCCAGCGGGACCCACTACCTCGAGGAACAGTATGAATGACAAAGGGAAAGGGAAAATGTATACTGTAGAAGGGGAAGAACCAGCAACTCAGAACAGTCCTACGGTCATGGAGGGTATGATTCTGATCTCTTCTAGTTGGGCACACGTATTGTTTGATACTGGTGCCAGTCATTCTTTTATTGCATCCACGTTTGCAAAAGCATTAGAATTAGAAGTCAAACCTTTAGAGTCACCTTTGCATTTAAGTACGCCACTTGGAAAAAATGAAGTTTCAATGATATGTTGGACTAATGTTGTTACGCGAGAAGGCGAACAACTTAACGTCCAATTCATTATCCTACCAATGAGACGCTATGATGTGATTCTTGGTATGGATTGGTTAACTCAGAATAGGGCAACGTTAGATTATTATCACCGAAAGGTGATATTATTCATAGAGTCAAACCCAACGGTGATCGAACTCGAAAATCCAGATCGAGTGATGACCAGCGAGCTGTTGAGATCAGCCATCGGTGGTCGACGAAAGTTATCTTACGCCGCTATTATTTTCGCATTGGAAGGTGACAATAACGTGGAAAGAGGTGATCACTACACTCCAGTGGTAGATGAATTTCCGGATGTATTTTCTGAAGATTTACCTGGTTTGCCACCTGACCGAGAGGTAGAATTTTGCATCGATCTTATTCCCGATACAGCCCCGATATCAATTCCGCCTTACAAAATGGCACCTGCGGAGAAAGCTGAATTGCGGAAACAATTGACTGAGTTAGAACTCAAAGAATTCATCCGACTCAGCAAATCACCATGGGGAGCACCAGTCCTATTTGCAAAGAAACAAGATGGCAGTTTACGACTGTGTGTTGATTATAGACAACTGAATAGGGTGACCATCAAGAATAAATATCCTTTGCCAAGAATCGACGAATTATTTGATCAGCTCGAAGGCGCTCAGTACTTCTCAAAGATTGATCTGAGATCTGGATATCATCAATTGAAAATCTGAGAGGTAGATATCCCGAAAACTGCATTTAGGAGTCAGTATGGATCTTACGAATTCTTGGTTATGCCTTTTGATTTAACGAACGCTCCAGCAGCTTTTATGGACTTGATGAATCGTGTTTTCCGACCCTTTCTAGATCAGTTTGTCATCGTCTTCATTGATGATATTCTGATCTATTCTAAGACCCGGAAGGAACACGAACAACACGTAAGGTTGGTCCTACAAACTCTGCGGGAGTATCAGTTGTACGCTAAGAGGGAGAAATGCGACTTCTGATTATCTGAAGTCAAATTTCTCGGGCATATTATCTCTAGTCAAGGCATAGCCGTGGACCCTACCAAAGTCGAGACAATATTAAAATGGGAACGACCTAGAAATATAACCGAAATCAGAAGTTTTCTGGGATTAGTAGGGTATTATCGTAAATTCGTTCAGGATTTCTCGCGAATTGCAGCTCTAATGACACGACTGATAAGAAAAGATGTTCGATTCGACTGGGACAGCAAATGTGAGAACGCTTTTCAAGAATTGAAAACTCGCTTGACCAGCGCTCCAGTTCTTATAATTCTCAAGCCTGAAGAACCCTACGAAATTTATACTGATGCATCGAAAGAAGGACTCGGGTGTGTTCTAATGCAGAGAGGACATGTCGTAGCATACGCATCTCGACAATTGAAGACGCATGAGAAAAACTACCCAACACATGATTTAGAGTTGGCAGCCATTATTTTTGCTTTAAAAATTTGGAGATGCTATTTCTATGGTGTCTCATTTTGGATTTTCTTTGATTATAAGAGTTTGCAGTATCTCTTTACTTAGAAAGATCTGAATTTGAGGTAAAGACGTTGGGTAGAGTATATGGAAGATTATGACTTTACACTGGAATATCATCCAGGTTAGGCCAACGTCGTAGCGGATGCTCTTAGTCGGAAGGGTGCAGGTGTTCTTACTTCGTTAGCAGTGCTTGATTGGAAAAGAACAGCAGTGGTTGAGAATTATGATTTTCAGATTTCTGAGAATCAAAATTCAATCACTCTGTACAATTTGGTAACTCCACCTTACTTGATTAAGCAAGTTAAGGAGAATCAACATAAAGATAGCCATTTGCAAAACGTCTGGTCCAAGTTTCAGAATGGAGAACAACTGGAACATTGGAACATCCGTGGTGATGGAACTTTGTATTTCAAATATCGCCTAGCTGTTCCACAAATACCAGAATTGAAGAAGGCAATCATGGATGAAACTCATAAATCTCGATTTGCAATACATCCAGGAGTCATCAAGATGCATAAGGATCTGAAGAGGCAATACTGGTGGCGAAACATGAAAAATGACGTGATAAATTATGTGAAGACTTGTCAGAATTGTCTTAAGGTCAAAGCGGAACGTCAGAAACCTGGAGGGATACCACAGCCTTTACCTGTTCCAGAGTGGAAGCGGCAAGAAATTACCATGGATTTCCTTATGGGACTACCAAAAACACGGAATGGTTTCGATGCAATTTGGGTAGTGGTAGATCGATTGACGAAATCAGCGCACTTCATTCCTATCAAGTCCACATACGGTAGGCAGAACTTAATCAAGGTATATTTGGATGAGATAGTGAAATATCATGGAATTCTATTAAGTATTATTTCTGATCGAGATCCTCGATTTACTGCTCGATATTGGAAGAGTTTCCAGGCAGCTTTTGGGACAGATTTGAAATTTAGCACTGCCTTCCATCCGCAGACCGATGGACAATCCGGAAGAGTTATTCAGATTCTTAAAGACATGTTACATGGAAAGCCGCAGTATTAGAAGAGATGAATGCATTGAAGAAGAATGGCACTTGGGAACTATTAGAACTTCCAGAAGGAAAACAATCAGTGGGATGTAAGTGGATCTTTACTGTCAAGTGCAAAGCAGATGGCAGTGTAGACAGGTTCAAGGCTAGATTGGTGGCTAAGGGCTTCACTCAGTCTTATGGTATCGACTATCAGGAGACATTTGCACCAGTTGCAAAGCTAAACACTATCCGTGTATTATTGTCGTTAGCTGCAAATCTCAATTGGCCCCTACATCAACTTGATGTCAAAAATGCCTTCTTAAATGGAGCATTAGTTGAAGAGGTCTACATGGATATTCCACCTGGTTTTGTAACCCCAACGAATATGAACAAGGTATGCAAACTTAGAAAATCCCTCTATGGTTTGAAACAATCTCCAAGGGCATGATTTGATAGGTTCAACAAAACTGTACAAAAGTATGGTTATTCTCAGTGTCAAACAGATCATACACTATTTGTCAAACACTCCTCAGATGGAAAATTGGCTATTCTAATTGTTTACGTAGACGACATAATACTGACAGGGAATCATGAAGATGAACTGATCAAACTTAAGGATATGCTTGCAAAAGAATTTCAGACTAAAGATCTGGGAGACTTAAAATATTTTTTAGGAATGGAAGTAGCTCGGTCAAGGGGGGAAATCACAGTATCTCAAAGAAAATATGTACTGGATCTTCTCAAAGAGACTAGGATGTTTGGATGCAAGCCAGCTGATACTCCTATGGATTCCAACACTAAGCTCGGAGCGGGAAAAGAAAGTCCACCAGTAGACAAGGGGCAATACCAGAGACTCGTGGGGAAACTTATTTATCTCTCACACACACGTCCACATATAGGATTTGCTGTAAGTGTTGTAAGTCAGATCATGAATGAACCCTCAGAAGAACATCTCAATGCAGTGAATCGAATCTTGAGATACTTGAAGATGACTCTTGGGAAGGGCCTATTCTTCGGGAAAATTACAAGGAAGGATATTCAAGTATTCACTAATGTAGATTGGGCAGGCTCAGTAATTAATCGAAGATCTACATCAGGGTACTGCACTTATGTATGGGGGAATCTTACTACTTGGCGAAGTAAAAAACAGTCAGTGGTGTCAAGAAGTAGCGTAGAAGCAGAGTTGAGAGCAATGGCACTGGGTATTTGTGAAGGAATGTGGTTAGACCGTCTTTTGATTGAATTAAAGATTAGGAATCCAAGTCCAATTAAAGTGCATTGTGATAATCAATCTGCCATCAGCATTGCAAAGAATCCTGTAAACCATGATCGAATAAAGCACGTGGAGATAGATCGACACTTCATCAAAGAAAAGATAGAGATTAAGATCATCAATGTGGTGCACACACCAACCAACCAGCAGACTGCAGACATACTCACCAAGGTATTACCAAGGAAGGCTTTTGACGAGTTGAGTTTCAAGTTTGGCATGATTAACATCTATGCCTAACTTGAGGAGGAGTGTAGAATCAGAAGATCCTTATTTATAGGATTCTTGTAGAAGTAATTTGTATTATTTAGGAATAATTGGAGATATGGAATTAATTCCTATTATCTCTGATTATGGTAGTTTCCTATTTTCTTAGTTTCCTTATTTAGAGAAGTAGGATTTGAATCCTATAAATGTACCGTGTATTATACTTTGTGTGTGCAGAAAATAAAATTTCTCTTTCTCTAAAAAACCACAATAACTATTATTATTTCCTCTCGAAAACCAGAATATAAGTTATAATTGATGAATTTCCCTATGAAAAAATATTAAAACCCTAGGCTAATGTAAGAAATTTGAGAGCCTGCCCTTTCCACACTATGAAAAGAATTATTTTCCCTTTCCAATTCTTCCATACCCTCACTTCCCCCTCGTTCCATAGTTTATGCCCTATACAACTGGCTAACAAAAACGATGACTCCTGCTTTCAGAACGTAGCCTTCATCAACTCTATAACAAACATATTCTCTCATATTCAACTAACCAAGTTAACTATCACGATAATAACTAAGTATCCCATTGGATCTAACTCTACTTATTCTTACTAACATATGAGATATATTTGGAGGTATAATGCTCTCTCTTTTATCTCTATTGAAACACATAGAGACACATGAATTTATGAAATATAAGCCGTCAAATTTTAGTTGATTGTTAACTAGGAGGGTTGGAGTATATTCAGTTAGATTTTTTTTTTTTAGTGCTAAACTTACACGCTTTATTTTGCTTCTCCTGCATTACATGTTTGATTTACGTATATTATTGTTATTATTATTTTTTTTCAATTTTCTGGTAGTAGTTGAGCTTGTATTTTAACCTTTTTGTTGTTATTTTTACTTAAAACTTAGCTTACCATGTGAATTTTTGCATATATGAACATATATTTGCAGCACGGACAAAGCGAGTGAGGCTGCAATTTTGGAGATTGTTAAGAAGAACTTTGGAGATCACCTCATTCTTGGGGAGGAGGGTGGAATTATAGGAGATACATCTTCAGATTATCTATGGTGCATTGATCCCCTAGGTTTGTCTCTTGCCAGTTGATTTCTTGGGTAATTACTTTTTGCTAAATGTAAGTAATAATAATAATAATAATTCAACCAAGAAAAAAAGAAAAGAGATCTTCTGAAACTTGGAAGGTTTTTGTTTGAAGTTTTAGCTAAAAAAAATCTAGTCTAGCTGGTGTTATTGTTGTTTATTGTCATATCTGCAGCTTTACCTGTATGATCTAACTTTGTAGGATATCATCTATGCTCTTTGAGCTTCTACTTCTTGTTGATTATTAACATTTCGACATAATTACTTACTGTTAGAGCAATATTTTATCAATATTATTCTTGTTACTGCTGGTGCATAATTATTAAGATGGTTGGGGTCGCTGGTAGATATTATATGGAAAAAGCATCATGGACTTTTGAAGAAAATTAATAGAAGCTTATAAATTTTGTGGAATTGTGTTTATCTGATCTGTCATATACTTGCAGATGGGACAACGAATTTTGCACACTGTTATCCTTCCTTTGCAGTCTCTGTAGGAGTCCTATTTCGAGGAAAACCTGTTGCTGCATCTGTGGTACTAATTGAACGATTTTATATTATGTTTCCTATATGCTTGAGTCAATATGTTTTCGTTTGCCTGCAAATGTAATTGCACAATTGCATTGTGTGGCATACTTTTTTTTATTGAATTTCTAAGAAGAAGCCCTAAATGGAAGGTCATATCAAACATAGATTGAGAAGTGTGGTAAAACAGAGAACGAAACAGAGAAAGATTTGTTCTAAAAGAACTCTCATACACTTGAACTTTTCGGTAACAATAATACATATAAGCTTTAGTCAACACTCTACCAACTGCTACTTGACTAACATAAATAACATTTACATTAAATGCAACTAAAAACTAACACATGGATTCACTTTTGCTATCCAGCACTGTACTTTCCTGCACTGTGCCTCAAGCTGGGGAATAGATGTCTTCCATTTCCAGCTTGGAAATAATCACATGAAAAATTATGCTTTGAGTTCATTTGTTAAAACATCAGCTAATTGATTTCCTAATGCCATGTATGGTGTGCAAATCAATCCACATTCCAACTTTTCTTTGATGAAATGCCTGTCTATCTCAATGTTCTTTGTTTAGTTGTGTTGAACTAGATTGTGGGCAATGTTAATTGATAACTTATTGTCACATTACAACTTCAAAGATCCTTCCCACTTGATTCTTAGGTCATCCAGGATGATCTTTAGCCCCAACAATTAACACACTCCTTACTGAATTTGCATTGGACCTAGCTATCGCGTTTTGTTTTTTCCAAGAAATGTGCAAGAGTCAGAAATGGATCTTCTATCCATCAAACCATGCATAATTTGCATCTGTATAGGCTTCCAGTGTAAGACAAGCGTCTCTTCTAAACAAAACTCCTTTTCCTGGGCTACCTTTCAAATAGTGTAATATTCAATATGTAGCATGCAAATGTGCTTCCATCGGATTATGCATAAACTGGCTAATCACACCTACTGAATACGCCATGTCCAGTCGAGTATGAGCAAGGTAGATGAACTTTCCTACCAATCTTTGGTACAACTCTCAATCTACAGCTGGGTCTTCTTTTGCTTCTTCGAGTTTATGATTGGCATCAATGGGAGTGCTTGTTGTCTTGCAAGCAAGTTTTCCAATTTCTTTCAGAAGATTAGTCACATACTTGAGATATAAAAATGTCCTGTCTCGAGTATGCAACTTCAATTTTGAGGTCCGAATTCCTTTATATCGAATTCCTTGATTAAACATTGCTTCAAGGCTTGGATTTTTTTTTTCTCTCATCATTTCCAGTAACAATTATATCATCAACATAAACTAACAAAGCTATCACTCCCCCCGAGTTAGAATGCTTGATAAAGAGCGTGTGATCTCCTTGACTCTATTTATAACCAGTGTTCTTCATTACTTTGAAAAATCTACCAAACTAGGCTCTAGGCGATTGCTTGAGAGCCTTTCTAAGTCTACACACGTTAGTTATCTTCTTTCCTTTAAAGCTTGGCGGAATGCTCATGTATATTTCTTCCTCCAAGTCACCATGCAAGAAGGTGTACTTTACATTGTAATATTACAATTCCCAGTTATGATGAGCAGCTAATGACTGTTTAATTCTTACAGTGCTCCTTTTAGCCACTGGAGCCACAGTCTCTTGATGGTCAACTCCTTAAGTTTGTGTATAGCCTTTAGCAACCAATCTCACCTTGTATCTCTCAAGGGATCCATCAGCTCTGTATTTTAAAGCGAACACCTATTTGTAACTGTTGGAAAATATTAAATTTTTTATTTTTTATTATTTATTATGTGAGTTTGTTAAGATTGCTACAGTATCTTTAGTTTGTTAGTCTGTTCCTATATTTAAGGGATGTTAGTTTGTTCCTAAGATTGAGGGTTGTTAGTTCCTAAATTCGTGCTACTGTACATGGCTATAAAAGCCAAGTTTGCTGATGAATAAAACTATCCCAGAAGTATTTTCAGTTTACTTTTATGGTATCAGAGCTAGGGTTAGGGTAAAGATGACTACATCTCCAATCGTTAGAAAAACTCAAACCTGGTCAGAGATAACTTCAGGGACAAGTTCCAGCTCGGCCTCAGGCGGTGCAGATCAGTTTGCAGCAGCTTCTTCCTTGCAGATCGTGGTTTACAAATTGAATGGGCGAAACTACTTGGAGTGGGCACAAACAGTCAAGCTGGCCGTAGATGGCAGGGTAAAATTGGGACACTTGATGGGAGAAATACAGCCTCCAGCAAGAACAGAGCCACAGTACAGAATATGGAGGTCCGAGAACTCTTTGGTCATGGCGTGACTCCTCAACTCTATGGAACCAGCCATTGCCAAATCACACATGTTTCTCTCAACAGCCAAGGAGGTATGGGATTCTCTTAAAGAAACTTACTCGGACCTTGAAAACTCATCTCAGATATTTGAGATAAAAACCAAACTGTGGCAAGCGAAGCAAGGAGATCGTGGTGTAGGGGAGTATTACAACGAGATGGTGGCACTATGGCACGAATTGGATCAGTGCTATGACGATCAATGGGAGAATAAGAATGATTGTGCTCGGTTCAGAAAACGTGAAGAGAACGATCGTGTCTATTTGTTTCTTGCAGGAGTCAATCAAAGCCTTGATGAGGTCAAGGACAGGATTCTCGGAAGAAAACCCCTACCCTCCTTACGTGAGGTTTTCTCAGAAGTTCGCCAAGAAAGGGTCGGCCTTGGTGACTAGGGCAGCAGAGGGAGACGATGACAAAGGGAGGAAGAAGCCATATTGTGATTATTGCAAAAAATTTTGGCATACCCGTGAGTCATGCTGGGAAATACACGGTAAACCGTCAGGAGGGAAGAAGGCTGCAGACGCCAAGAAGAAACGCGCGGAGAGGGCTCTTCATTCTGCAACTGATTCTTCTCAAGAGACAAAAATCAAGCCGGTGCAGTCTACCTTCACAAAAGAGCAATTGGAGCAACTGTACCAACTTTTCCAATCTCCAAAATTCTCTGTAACTCCTTCTTGTTCTCTAGTCCAGAATGGTAATAACCTCGTACTCTCTTTTCCTTGTGTCAAATCCAATTGTTCTTGAATTATCGATTTAGGAGCAACCGATCACATGATAGGTTGCTCAAATGTTTTTTCATCATATAGTCCATGTGCAGGAAATAGAAGAGTCAAGATTGCCGATGGTTCCTTTTCTGTAATTGCAGGAATAGGAACTGTTAAAATCTCTAATCTACTTACTCTTTTTAATGTCCTACATGTCCCCACCTTGTCCTTTAATCTTGTGTCTGTTAACAAGCTTGTTCAAGATATGAAATGTCGTGTTAATTTTTTCCCGTCTCATTGTGAATTTCAGGAAATGGGCTCGGGGAGGATGATTGGCAATGCTAGAAAAGAAGGAGGTCTCTATCTATTAGACGAAGAAGGTCCATCAAGTATCTCTGCTAATAAGACTTGTTTAAATTCTGCTTCTATTTCTAGTAATAATGAGATTGTTTTATGGCATTATAAGTTAGGTCATCCTAGTTTTTATTACTTGCAACATTTGTTTCCAAATTTATTCAAAAATAAAACTCCTTCCTCATTTAAATGCGAAATTTGTGCAATGGCAAAATAACAAAAATCCTCCTATCCTCCACGGTTTTACAGACCATTCACACTTTTTTCACTAATTCACAGTGACATATGGGGGCCATCTCGGATTAACACTCTCTTTGGTAAAAAATGGTTTGTTACATTAATCGATGATCATACTAGAACTTGTTGGATTTACTTGATGAAAGAGAAATCTGAAGTTGAAACAATTTTTAAAATTTTTTTTCATATGGTTGAAACACAATTTCAAAAGAAAATTCAAATTTTTCGAAGTGACAATGGGCGTGAATATTTTAAACAGGTTTTGGGGAGTTTTTTTATAGAAAAGGGTATTGTTCAACAAAGCTCTTGTAACTATACCCCTCAACAGAACGGGGTGGCTGAGAGAAAAAATTAGGCATATTCTAGAAGTTGCAAGAGCATTGTTGTTTACAAACCATGTTCCAAATTATTTATGGGGGGAGGCAGTTTTAACTTCAGTTTACCTGATTAATCAAATGCCTTCTAAAGTTTTAAATTTTCAAACTCCATTAGACCTACTTCAAAAAGAGTTTCCAGCGTCCAGATTGTTTTCATCACTGCCTCTTAAAATCTTTGGTAGCACTGTTTTTGTTTATAACCATGAACCTACTCGTGGAAAGCTGGATCCTCGAGGGAAAAAATGTGTATTTATTGGATATGCTGCAAATAAAAAGGTATATAGGTGTTTTGATCCACATTCCAAAAATTTTTTTGAAACCATGGATGTTTTGTTCTTTGAACACAAACCATATTTTACCACTCATCTTCAGGAGGAGAGTGTATGTGAAGATTTGATGGCTACCTCAGAGTCAGATAGAGGAAAAGAATCGGGTAATTCAATGTTTGAATTAGATTTTCTTGAGTTTAATTCAAATTTTACAAATTCTAGTTCTGACATTAAAAATCAAACTCAAATTCAAAAGCTGGAAAGTCAAAATTTAAATTTTGAGGGTGATATTCCAAATGAAAGTGCAGATTTTAATTCAAATTTTGAATTACAAAATCTGGAGGATGAGGAAAATTCAGGAAAAAATACTGCAGAAAAAACTTCTCAAACATCAACTAGTAATGGAAACAGGGTTCAAACAGAGAACAAAGAATTTATTGGACAGGTATACGAGAGGAGATTTCCAAATCAAAAGAAGGATACTTCCACTTCTCAGAAGTGCCAAACATTCAATCCAAGTCCAGATCCTATAGTTACATCTTCTCATGAACCAATTTCAAAGTCGGCTAGGGAGATAGATCTTCCAATAGCCATCCGAAAAGGTAAACGGTCATGCACAAAGTATCCATTGTCAAATTTTGTTTCATATAAATGTTTGTCTCCAAGTTTTTCAGCCTTCACCTCTAGTGTGTCTTCTGTGGAGATTCTCAAAACGGTACAGGATGCTCTAAAAACTCCAGAGTGGAGGCAGGCTGTATTCGAGAAGATGAATGCCCTTGAAAAAAATCAGATGTGGAAAATTGAGGAGCTGCCTAAGGGGAAGGCGACGGTAGGCTGCAAATGGGTTTTCACAACCAAATTTCGAGCAGATGGAACACTAGAAAGGTATAAAGCAAGGCTGGTTGTCAAAGGTTTTACTCAAACCTATGGTGTGGATTACTCAGAAACCTTTGCACCTGTTGTAAAACTAAATACTATCCGAGTATTACTATCTGTTGCAGCTAATTTGGAGTGGCCATTACAGCAATTTGATGTGAAGAATGCCTTTTTAAATGGCGACCTTGAAGAAGAAGTCTATATGGATCCACCATCAGGATTCGAAGAAAAGTTTGGTTCAAAAGTGTGTAGGTTGAAAAAATCCTTGTATGGCCTTAAACAGTCACCCAGGGCGTGGTTTGAGAAATTTACTCACTTTGTGAAAGGCCAGGAGTACATACAAGCCCAATGTGATCATACTATGTTCTTCAGACATTCAAAACATGGTAAGACTACAATACTTATCGTGTATGTGGATGACATCATTTTGACTGGTGATGATGTTGAAGAAATGGGTCGGTTGAAGAAGAGATTAGTAGAGGAGTTCGAGATCAAAGACTTAGGGGGGCTGAGATACTTCCTCGGAATGGAGATAGCAAGATCCAAACAGGGAATTTGTGTTTCACAACGCAAGTATATACTTGATCTCCTTAAGGAGACAGGTATGAGTGGTTGCAAGCCTGCAGATACTCCAATAGATCCCAATCAGAAGCTCGGGGAAATAAAGCAAGGAACTCCAGTCAACGTTTCTCGTTATCAAAGGTTGGTTGGTAAGCTGATTTATCTCTCGCATACGCGGCCTGATATTGCATTTGCTGTTAGCATGATTAGTCAATTCATGCATTCGCCATTTGAAGAGCATCTGGAGGCAGCCTACAGAATAATACCATGCCTGAAAAATATTCCACGGAAGGGATTGCTCTTTAAGAAAAACGAAGAAAGAAGGATTGAAGTCTACACAGATGCAGACTGGGCAGGATCAGTGACAGACAGAAAATCCACCTCAGGTTATTGTAGTTATGTCTGGGGTAATTTAGTCACATGGAGAAGTAAAAAACAGAACGTGGTGGCAAGAAGTAGTGCAGAGGTAGAATTTAGATCAATGGCCAATGGTATTTGTGAGATTCTTTGGCTTCAACGAGTCCTTCAAGAGCTAGAGCAACCAGTTATTCTTCCTATGCAGCTCTATTGTGACAACAAGGCTGCGATCAGTATTGCACATAACCCAGTACAACATGATCGAACCAAACATGTCGAAGTTGATCGGCACTTCATCAAAGAAAAATCGGAGAGTGGGTTAATCTGCACTCCATTTGTCTCAATAACGGAGCAGACTGCTGATATTTTGACAAAAGGGTTATTCAGACCTGTTTTTGAAACACTTGTAAGCAAGTTGGGCATGATTGATATTTATGCACCAACTTGAGGGGGAGTGTTGGAAAGTATTAAGTTTTTTATTTTTTATTGTTTATTATGTGAGTTTGTTAGGATTGCTGCAGTATCTTTAGTTTGTTAGTCTGTTCTTATATTTAAGGGATGTTAATTTGTTCCTAAGATTGAGGGTTGTTAGTTCCTAAATTCGTGCTACTGTACATGGCAATAAAAGCCAAGTTTGCTGATGAATAAAACTATTCCAGAAGTATTTTCAGTTTACTTTTAGTAACCCACCAGGTTCTTTCCTTTTGGTCGTTTAACAATTTCCTAGGTGTTGAATTCCAAGATTATTTCCTGATTTGTAAAATGTATTTGACTTATTTAGTTTCTTAGAATAGAGGATCTTGGATTATTTTTTTATCGATCCTTAGGTAATTATTTTTTTTTCCCTAAAATAGAGTAAATTAGTTTTCAGTCTTTTAGTAAGTTTGTCTCCCCCTACATGTATATATCCTGCATGAATTCAATGATCAGCAAGGGAATTATTCATAGAATTCCCTATGGTATCTTGAAGTTTCAGTCATGGGAAGCAGTGGAGCATTTGACAGCAAGCTTCTTCCCATTACAGGATGCAAACTGAATGGGAATAATTATCTTCAATGGTCACAACCAGTCATGATGTTTATACGCAGAAAGGGAAAGGAAGATTACCTCACTGGTGTTGCTGCCTCACCAAAAAAGGAAAACCTAAAGTTAAGATTCTGGAATTTCGAAAATAACATGGTAATGTCTTGGTTGATCGACTCTCTGGTGAATGAATTGGGGAAAATTTTCTTCTCTGCAACACAACAAAAGAGATATGGGATGTAGCCAAGGAAACCTATTCCAGTAATGACAATACCTCAAAGTTATTTAAGGTTGAAACCATCCTTCACGATCTTTGCCAAGGAGATTTTTCGGTCACTCACTATTTCAATATTCTTACTTGCCATTGGTGGCAATTGGATGTGTTCGAAGAGCACAACTGGGAGTGTCTGAATGAAGGAAGAAAATACAGGCACATTATAAAGAAGAAAAGAGTTTTCAAGTTTCTAATGGGACTAAACAAAAGTCTCGATGAAGTCCGAGGAAGGATATTAGGGACGAAACCTCTACCTAATATCCGAGAGGCTTTCTTTGAAGTTTGCCGTGAAGAAAGCAGGAAGAAGGTCATGCTCGGATCCTCACCCTCTGCTCCAACAACAGAAAACTTAGCCTTAATAGCCAGAGGAACCTAGTAGCAAAGCAGCGACAATCGATCTAGAAAAGGAAAACCTTAGTGCGATCATTGTAAGAAGAGTGGTCATACCTGAAACATGTGCTGGAAAATACATAGGAAACCAGCAAATTGGAGGCCCTCTAAATCTTCTGTTGACAAAGAGAGCAAGGGAAATCATGCCACTGCTGAAGAAGGAATTGCAACAACAGAAGCAAGTTTGTTCACTAAAGAGCAACTCGAAGTGCTGGAACGAATGTTGTCACAACTGGGACAAAATCCATCCACCAACACAATTGGGACGGGGTCCTTAGCACATAATGGTAACTTCTTAAGTGCTCTTACTGTAAACAAGAAAAACTCCAACCCTTAGATTGTTGACTTAGGGGCATCCGATCATATGACGGGAGATGGTAATCTTTTCCACACTTACAATCTATCAAAAGAACCTCTTACAGTAAGAATTGTAGATGGATCTCTATCCAAGGTGGTGGGGACAAGTTCTATTGTTATTTTAAAGGACCTAACACTTGATTCTGTATTTCATGTCCAAATTTGAGTTGCAATCTCTTGTTATTGAGCAAGCTTACTCATGATCTAAAGTGTGCTCCTAAAATTTTCTCAAAAACATGTGAATTTTAGGACTTGGATTCGGGGAGGATGATTGGCAGCGTTATAGTGTGCTCTAGGCTCTACCTCCTTATGGTTGATAATTTTCCAGAAAGACAAACTTATAAAGCAGAACGTGTAGAGCATAAGAATTAGTCCTGTTCCTTGTCTGTTAGTTTCAATAAAAATAGTGCAATCATAATATGGCACTATTGTTCAGGTCACCCAAATTTTGTGTACCTTCAAAAATTATTTCGTCTTTATTTAATAATAAAAATCCCAATGATTTCCAGTGTGAGGTGTGTCAATATTCAAAACATATTCGTAGCTCTTATCCGAGCCATGATTACAAAAGGTCTCATCCATTTTCATTAATTCATATTGGCGTGTGGGGACCGTCCAGAGTCAAAAATATTACGGGGTTTAGAAGGTTCATCTCCTTTGTAGATGATCAAACAAGAATTACATAGTTGTTCCTAGATGATCAAACAAGAATTACATAGTTGTTCCTCATGAAAGAAAAATCAGATGTGGGTCAAAAATTTTCAAAAATTTCAATACCATGATTCAAACCCAATTTCAAAGAAAGATATAGTTATTAAAAACCGACAATGCAAAATAATACTATAAAACCATCCTTGGTGATTATCTTGCAAAATAGGGAATCATTCATCTGAGCTCTTGTGTCGATACACTTCAGTAGAATGGAATAGCTGAAAGAAAAAATAGACATCTTTTGGAAGTTGCTCACTTTCCCATTTTTACCACACATGTTCCCAAACATTTCTGGGGAGAAGCCGTTTTAACCGCTGCGTACCTGATCAACAGAATGCCATCTCGTGTACTGAACTTCCATGATCTTGTATTCAAGCTGGGAATGTTATAGAGTACAATAGAGAAATAGAAAGGAAGAAGGAAAAAATGGTAGGAAAATATGAAAAAAAAAAAAGGCTAACAGAATAGTATTAGACGCAATGATGTTGAGAACTTTCAAGAGGTCCTTACTCTCTCCTACACCAACGGTTTACAAACTTCTACTCCTCTTTGTTATCCTCATTTCTTTCCCCTTTTATCCTCCCTCACTCAGCTATTTCTTGCCCTGCCTTAACCGCCTAACCATTTATTCATGCTTAAAGACTAATCTGCCCTTACTCCTTAGGCAGCCCAATTGGTTGGCTCATTGCCTTTTTAGCCCTGGCCCTCCTTGCATATGTAAAACAGATTGGAGGCCTATCAATACCACTGGCCCTCAGAGTCACCTTGTCCTCAAGGTGGAAAGCTGGAAATTGTTGTTGGATTACTGCATATGGTTCCCAGGTAGCTTCTAATTTTGTTAGTCCTTTCTACTTAATCAACACTTCAAATCCCAGTTCACGTGAGTACTGATTTGGCCTTACTCCCAAAACCAATTCGGGCTCTAGTCGAAATTCTAAGTCATCGAGTAGTTGAGGGGGTAAGGTGGTCGTGGTAGGGGGCGGACCAATGGCACGTCGAAGTTGTGATACGTGGAAAACGGGATGGATGGTAGTCTCTGATGGTAAGAGCAATTTGTATGGCATTTCTCCAATGTGAGAAATCACTTTGAAAGAGCCAAAAAACCGTGGCGCCAACTTTTCGTTGACACGTTGGATCAAGGATTTGTGCCTATAAGGATGGAGCTTGAGGTATATGTGATCACCCACTTCGAACTAGTCCTCCTCTCGATGCTTATCCGCCTGTTTCTTCATTCGCTGTTGTGCACGATGCAACTGTTGACGCAGCTCAGTCAGCATGGCGTCCCTTTCCTGTAGTTGTCTTTCCACTTCTGAATTGGTTATGGCCCCTGCTGTGAAAGGAAGGAGGGCTGGTGGGTCTCTCCCATAAACCACTCTAAACGGTGTGGTTTTTGTGGCGGCGTGGTACTTAGTATTGTACCAATATTCGGCCCAAGGAAGGAAACGAGCCCACGATTTCTGTTTGGCAGTGGCGAAACAATGAAGGTAGGTTTCCAACATCGATTTACCACCTTAGTCTGGCCGTCAGTTTGAGGGTGTTAAGCAGTGCTATGTTGAAGTGACATTCCCTGCAATCTGAACAGCTCCCTCCAAAAATGGCCCATAAATACCATGTCTTGATTAGAAACTATTGAATTGGGCACTCCATGAAGGCACATGATATTTTGGACAAACGCCTTTGCCACAGTTTTAGCCGCAAAAGGGTGCTTGAGGCCAATAAAATGCCCGTACTTGCTGAACCAATCAACCACTACTAGGATCGAGTCCCACCCTTCTGATTTCGGTAGTCCCTCAATGAAGTCCATGGTTACATCTTCCCAAACATGATCTGGGATTGGAAGTGGTTGTTGTAGCCTTGCTAGAGAAAGAGTCAAGGCTTTGTTTTGTTGACACGCTGAGCATTTTTCCACGTATTCTTTTATGTCCTCGTTCATGCCTTCCCAGTATACACTAGCAGCCACCCTCTTCGGGGTCTTTAGAAACCTCGAGTGTCCCCCCATACTACCATCATGATATTCCTTCAAAATTGTTGTTACTAAGGAAGAGCCTTTCGGAATCACTAACCCACCCTTATACATTAGACGGCCATGAACTAAAGTGAACCCAGGCTTGGAAGGTTATTAATGACGAAGATTTTCCAAAATCCCATTCAACTTCTTATCTTGAGCTACTTGTTTCTCCACCTCCTCTAACAACAAGGTGTGAGGTATTGACAATGTCATCAAGTGTAACCAAGCCCCTTGTCGAGGTAGTGCATCGGCTGCTTTATTTTCCAACCCCGGTCGATATTGGATTTCAAAATCAAATCCAAGCAACTTAATGAGCCACTTTTGATGCTCCAAACTAACGTCACGTTGCTCTAATAAAAATTTGAGGCTTTGTTGATCAGTTGGGACTATAAACTTCCTTCCCAGCAAGTAGTGTCGCCACTTGTGAACCGCCCAAACTACTGCCATTAATTGTCGCTCATAGATTGATTTTAAACGAGCTTGTTGCGGCAAAAACCGCTGAAGTATGCAATTGGCCGCTGTTCCTGCATTAACATTGCCCCCACCCCATGTCCCGAAGCATCTGTTTGCACCACAAATGGTTTGGAAAAATCAGGCAAGGCTAACACCAGAACTGAAACCATGGCATCCTTCAACTGCTGAAACGTCGTTTGTGCCTCCTCAACCCACTTGAAATTGTCCTTCTTAAGTTGTTCTATTAGAGGCCATGCTATGTTGCCGTAGTTTGCTACAAAACGCTGGTAATAGCCGGTAAGACTTAGGAATCCTCGCAACTCCCTTAAGGAACGTGGGACTGGCCATTCTAGGATTGCTTTAATTTTAGAGTTGTCCACGGCCACCCCGTGGCTCGAGATGACATGGCCCAAGTATTCCAGTTGTGTTTGGCCAAACTAACATTTCTTCTCATTAAAGAAGAGCTGGTGAGTCTCCAAGACTCCCAGCACAAAGTCAACATGTTGTCTGTACTCTTCCAGAGAATGACTATATGCCAAGATGTCATCAAAAAGCACCAAAACGAATTTTCGAAAATAGTCACGGAATATGTCATTCATGAGTGGTTGAAATGTCACTGGGGCGTTAGTCAAACCGAAAGGCATGACTAAGAACTCATAGTGGGCTTCATGAGTTCGAAAAGCCGTCTTGGGAACATCTTCGGCTCTCACTCGAATTTGATGGTATCCGGACCGTAGGTCTATCTTGGAAAAAATTGTAGCTCCATGCAGATCATCAAGGAGTTCATCGATCATGGGAATAATGTTGGGAGGCCAACATTTTGAGCACTCGTCGATACTCTCGCACCGATCCTTCCTGCTTCAGTGCCAACAGTTTCTTGCACAGAGTTCCATCTTGGGTCTGGCCGAACCGTTCTAGTACACGGAACTTCAGATCGTCCCAATTTTTTATGGGTCGAAGGTGATTCTCCCACCGAAACCAAGCTAGAGCTTCACCGTTGAGACTGATTTGAGCGGCCTCCATTTTTTCCAACTCCAACAAGTAGTGGAGGTGAAAATAGCTTTTTGCCCGATAGATCCATCCCTCTGGGTTCCACCCCTCGAACACGGGCATCTCCACCTGGCGAACAGGCAGATCCATTTGCCATCCTTCCTCAGACCGCCGACCTTCCTCTGGAGTTGTTTCCCGACCAAAGGCCCCCTTGCTTTCCCCCAACGACGGCGCTCTCTCTTTCGCGACCCCAGTTCCATTCACCCCTCCACCTCTATTTTATAGACCTTCAGCTGGCCGTGATCCTGAATCGGTCATCATTGCCTTTCCTCGCGTTCCCACGCCCGATGTCGAACTTCCCAATTCTCCTTTGTTCAGTAGCTCACGATCTACACGGTCGAGGATCGACATCTTCTCAAGCAGAGCTCCCACACTTCACTTCAAGGATCCCAAACGCTGTAGCTCCCCTTCATCGTCTCCATTTCACCCTTTACTGCCTTGATTCGCTGTTCGACTAACCCCATCCTCTCCTCCATTTTCTTAGCGACCATATCTCAGAGTTGTTCGTGCTCTGATACCACTGATAGAGTACAGTAGAGAAACAGAAAGGAAGAAGGAAAAAATGGTAGGAAAATATGAAGAAAAAAGGCTAACAGAATAGTATTAGATGCACTGACGTTGAGAACTTTCGAGAGCTCCTCACTCTCCTACACCAACGGTTTACAAACGTTTTCTCCTCCTTGTTATCCTCATTTCTTTCCTCTTTTATCCTCCCTCACTTGGCTATTACCTGCCTTGCCGTAATCGCCTAACTATTTATTCATGCTTAAAGACCAATTTGCCCTTGCTCCTATGGCAGCCCAATTGGTTGGCCCACTGCCTTTTTAGCCCTGGCCCTCCTTGCTTATGTAAAACGGATTGGAGGCCTATCAGAATGGAAGACATCTATTCCTCAGCTTGAGAGGGAGTGTCGAAGAGTAGATAAGCTGTAATTAGATTAGAAGAATTTGTTTGAAATCCCTTAAATTGAGGGATTTGGTTAGATTGCTTTCCAGATTTAGGATTAATTTAGTTTCCTAATTTTTCTTGACTTAGTTTCCTTTCTTTCTCTTGTAATCTTCAATATAATGCGGTGTATTATCAAATGTATTAATGAAATATACATAATACCTTTCATCCCTTATTTTGTGACATTTTCTTCTTGGGTGAGTTTAGTAATTGATGAGAGATTACAATCAAGAGTTGGTACAAGAAGGATGGTACAAGAAGGACAGATTTGAGAATAAGGGAATTTGAAATTTTGGCTGAACCAATCCCTATCACCTTGGATACGGATCCATTGGCAATTTTGACAGTGTGTCCATCTTGACAGTTTTTAAGGTTTATGAGAAGAGAGGCATCACCGGTCATGTGGTCTGAAGCACCCGAGTCAACAATCCATGGTCTCTTAATTCGCTTTACATTAAGAGCTTTGATGGTGTTATCTGATTGAGCTAGAGTTGCAGACGATGTTGGAGTTGGCAAGGATTGTCTGAGCATCTTCTGGAGCAGCTCAATCTGTTGTTTGCTAAACAGGGTAGATTCGGCTGAAGAAAGTCCATTGGTTGCAGGGGCAGTATTTCCATGGCTTTCTTTGTTGGTGTGTTGTGCAGAGGATGGCTTCTAGTCAGTAAGCTTGCCATGTATTTTCCAACTGGTTTCCTTTGTGTGATTGAATTAATGGCAATGGTCACACCAAGGTCTTCCTCTTCGGAGTCGGTTGTCAACGTTTTGAGATTGCTGGTGTCCTCGAATAAAAAGTGCAGATCCTTCTCCGGTTGCTGGAATGGCAGATTGGGGACCCATCATTACCTTTTTACGACTCTATTTTTGGTGAACTTCCAAAAAGGCTTCATGGATGCTCGGCAAGGGCTTTGTTCCTAGAACTCTGCCCGTACTTCATCGAGCTCTTTGTTGAGCCCTATCAAAAGTTTGAAGACCCGCTTCTTTCCGACAATTTGTTTGTGCATGGTTCGTTTTCGAGACACTTCTATTTGTGAATCTTAAAGAGGTCTAGCTGCTATCAATACCGAGTGGGAGAGTTGAAGTATTGGGTAATTTAAGACTCACCTTGATGAAGATCATGGAGGGTGCTTTCGGCCCTGAACAGTTCGGATGTATTCTCAGAACTGGAATAAGTTTCTCTAGTAGCATCTCATATTCCTTTGGCAGTTTCGTAAGATAGGAAATTTTCTCCAATCTCGTTTACCACGGAGTTTATCAGCCGCGACATCACCATATTGTTCTCGAATTTCCATGTTCTGTATTTTGGATCATCTTTGTTTGGAGTTGCTGCAACTTTGGTGAGATAGTTATCATTCATCTTCCTACATATTAATATCATGACAGAATGGGACCACTAAAGGTAATTGTGCCCATTTAATTTGTGACTAGTGATGGGCAGAGTGTTGTTCTCGGTTCCTCCATTGGAGCCTGTCATCACAGTTTCGAGATTGGAGGTAACTTCGAATGAGGAGCTATGTTTTTCTGTGGCCATACTATATTTTGTCATGCATGAATCTCAGAATAGCTTTGATACCATGAAGATTTTTAGAGTGAAGAATTGAGAGAGAAAACTGAAACTGTTTTTTTCTTTTATATTTCAAATGACTGTATAGCAATATATATAAGACTAGGAATTAGAAAAATTAGCCTACTAGTCTAGGGATATAGCTAAAACACTTCCTATAATTAGACTATATAGAAATAGAAACTAAATTTTAGGAAATTAGTAAATTAACCATCCGAATCCCTCATTTACAGCTTATACAACTCAGCAAATTACAAGGGTAAAAAAAAATCCTTAATATCCGAGAACCAAATCTTAGAAATTTTGCAGTTTTAGTTGCATCTTATTTAATTAACAAGCTGCCTACTCATGTTCTCAACTATACTACACCTCTTAAATGTTTTAAAAACATTTTTTTCTGAGACTCGCATTCAATCTAATTTGCCCCTAAAAGTCTTTGATTGTACTGCTTATGTTCATTTATCAAGTAAGGGACAGTCAAAGTTGGATCTAAGGGCTGGAAAATGCGTTATTTGTAGGCTATGCTCCAAATAAAAAAGTGCATAAATGTTTTAACCCAAAAACCAGAAAGATTTTTGTCACCATGGATGTGTCTTTTCTTGAACATCAACCTTTTTTTTTTTTTTTCCTCGGAAAAATATTCTTCAGGGGAGAAACAAAGTGATGAAGAGAATTTTTGGGATGTTATCCCTACTCCTTTACCTAAAACTGTGATTTTTGAAACTAATTCTGAAACTATTTTTACAAATCCTACACCTCAAAATCCTACACCTCTTGAATCAGTTTTAAATATTTGTGATGAAAGGGATACTATACTCCCTAATAATGTTTTGCTAGGCATTGTTGAATCTTTGACAGAGGGAGAAATACTATCAACTATTCCTAAAGAACAAGAGCTTCATGTTTATATAGAGAGAATTGGCCAAAAAAAAAAAAAAAATGAGAACCTACTATCCCTTTGGCACAAACTCAATCAGATGCCTCGGGTAATGAATTTGTAGACACTACAGGTACTTTAGATTCTTCTCTACCTAACAATACTTTGGTTTCTCCTAATACTATTTCTACTCCTAATGAGTCTCTTGTATAAACATTCCTGATCTTAATATTCCTATAGCTCTTAGGTAAGGGATCTGTTCTTGCACCAATCACCCAATTTCCAAAAACCTATCCTATGGTAAACTCTCTCAAAATCATAAAGCCTTTAATCCAAAATCTCTAACTTGTTTGTTCCAAGAAGCATTTAGGAAGCACTTGATGATCCTGATTGGAAACCAGCAATGATGGAAGAGATAATTGCTCTGAGAAAATGTGGGACATGGAAGATTGTGGGCTTACCCAGGGGCCAAAAAACAGTTGGGTGCAGATGGGTTTTTACAGTGAAATGCAAGGTAGATGGAAGATTAGAGAGATAAAAGCGAGACTAGTGGCTAAATGGTTTACCTAAACATGTGGAGTTGATTACTAAGAGACTTTTGCCCTAGTTGCTAAGATAAACTCTATTCGGGTGTTATTGTCTCTTGTAGTTAATTCCAACTGGCCCTTACACTAGTTAAATGTGAAGAATGCCTTTCTTAATGGTGACTTGGAAGAAGAAGTGTTCATGTGCTTGCCGCCTGGATTTAAAAAATTCTTTGATCAAGATATAGTCTGCAGACTCAAGAAGTCTTTGTCTGGCCTGAAACATTCTCCAAGAGCGTGGTTTGAACGTTTTGGAGAGGCTATAAAAGTTATGACTATCATTAAAGCCAAACCGACCATACTACGTTTTATAAACATTCTGAGATGGGAAAAATTGCAGTCCTAATTGTTTTTGTGGACAACATAATTTTGACAGCTTATGATCTTGAAAAACAGGCGAGGTTGAAGGAAAAACTCATAGAAGACTGTGAGATTTAAGGACCTAGAAACATCAAAATACTCTCTCGGCATGGAGTTTGCGAGATCAAAAGAAGGTATTTTCGTAAACTAAAGGAAGTACATCCTTGATCTACTCAGGGAAACAAGACTTCTGGGATGTAAGGTTGATGAGACTCCAATTGAAGCTAACCTGAAGCTCAATCTTGCCAAGCTTTAAGATATGATTGAGAGGGAAGAGTTTCACTGATTGGTGGGAAGTTTAATTTACATGTCACATACTTGTCCTTAGATAGCATTTGTCGTAAGCATGGTGAGTCAATTTATGCCTTCACCAAGACGAACACTTTGATGCAACCTATAGAATATTGAGATGTCTAAAGGGAACTCCTTCACCAAGACGAACACTTTGATGCAACCTATAGAATATTGAGATGTCTAAAGGGAACTCCTGGAAGAGGTCTGATGTTTAGAAAGTGTGATAACTTACAAGTTGGAGTCTATATAGACGTTAATTGGGCGGGAAGCACTACTGATAAACGATCAACTTCAGGATACCGCACCTTTGTTCAACTTCAAGATACCGCACCTTTGTTGGAGGAAATCTTGTTACCTGGCGAAGGAAAAAACAAAATTTTGTAACAAGAAGCAGTGTTGAGGCAAAGTTTACATCCCTTGCACACGAGATTTGTGAGGTGATGTGGATCAAGAGGTTATTGGAAGACTTGAAGATCTCAGTTTCACTTCCTATGAAGGTTTATTGTGACAACAAGGCTGCCATTTCAATTGCTAATAACCCAGTTCTACATGATAGAACAAAGCACATCAAAGTTGACAAGCAATTCATTAAGAAGAAGCTTGAGAGTGGCCTAATTTGCATTCTCTATGTGCCAACTACTCAACAGACGAAAGACATATTTATTAAAGGACTACACAAGAGATAGTTTGAACTCTTAATAGACAAGTTAGCAATGGAAGATATCTACAAGCCAGCTTGAGAGGGAGTGTTGGAAAGTAGAATATTTGGCATTAATTATATTGAGTAGAGATAGATTTGTTTAGGAGATTGAGTCAAAGCTAGAATCAAGTAATTTCGTTAGTTGATTAGACTATGTTAGCTGATTTGTTTTTGTACAGTTTCCTAGAATAATTCTCTTGTATTTCAGTTTAAGTGTGAATTATAAACCTACCAAAGCAAGGCAATACGATATTTTTCCCTAATATTTGCTATTAAATACAAAATACCGGTGACTGGAATGTAGTCGGATGCTTATTATTGCCTATGTTGTCGTAAGCCTTCTCATGATTTTGAATTAAGCTCATTATGACTTTCTTTAGCTAGTGACATAGGAAATATTAAATCATGAAAATTCTCGTTGAAAAAATAAATATTGAAAGATACCATAATTGCCTTATTTTGTTATACAAGATAAAATGGATAGTACTTTTAACTATTGATGCAAATGTGAGCATGTAATTAAACTAGGTCTTTTTACATTTTTTTCCTTCCTCAGGTAGAATTTGTTGGGGGCCCTATGTGTTGGAATACGAGGACATTTTCTGCTATTGCTGGTGAGAAAGTTATATCGAACTAATTATGGGCCCGTTTGGCAAAGCTTTTGCTTTTGCTTTTAGTCAGTAGAAGAAGAAAACCAAAAGTTGTGACTTTTCAGTAAGTGTTTGGGGAATATATATGTATAAGTGTTTTTGAAATCAAAATGACTTTGAAGTTTTTTAATAAGTATAAAAAATTCGAAAATAAAGTTTAAAATGTCTAATTTGAACTCTGATAAAAGTTTTAAAATCTACTTTAAAGTGCTTTTTCTAGAAGATATATTTTTTGGTTTTGCCAGGAAGCTCTTCTGACAAATTATCTAAACACTTCCAAAAGCTGCTTTTAGACTCAGTAGCCAAAAGCAGCTTTTAGGAAGTTCTGCCAAACATGCCCTACATCTCTTTCCTTAATTGATTTTAACTTGATCACGTGCCTTAGATTGAGAATATTAATCATTCTTTTCTTAGGTGGGGGAGCATTCTGTAATGGCCAAAAGATTCATGTGAGTCGGACAGATCAGGTTGGTATCTCTTGTATAGGGATGATCATTTAAGTCTCCAGATCTTGCCCTAAAATTTGCATTTTGCCGGATGCTTGGAGTCTTTTGTTTTCTGAGGTTTAGTTGAAATTAAAGAAAATTGTGATAAGGTTGTGGCATTGAAAATTAAAAAAAAAAAAAAAGAGAGAGAGAATGAAAGAAAGGGGGAAGTTAAATCCTACCCAAAGGATAAATGATATCATAGTTAGATTGGCTTTCACCAGTATGCCTATTTAATTCTTGTTTCTACCTTTTGGCTACCATTTGTTTAGAATGGAGGTGTTAATGAGAAAATTTGTATGCAAAGAAGAAGATAAGGGCTCAAGAAATAAGTGTGTAGCTCGGTATATAGTGGTAACCAAAGTAAAAAAGGGAGTTTGTGATTTGGTCATGTAAGAATCTGCAAAATTTTGATTGTTAGGCTACCTAATTTTCTGGTAGGTTTGGTAAGTTGTCTAATTAGTTTGGTAACTAGTTACTTTTTTTTTGTATATAAAAGAGCTAATCTTTGTATTATTTGGAAGTGGAAAAAACAGATTTTGTTCTTCAATTTTCTCTCATGGTATGAGAGCATTAAAGCTCTGATCTTACTTCAATTTCTTTCAGCAGTCCTGTATCTTTTTTTGTCTCGTTGACTTCTCGATCTGACAATCATGAGTTCAGATAAGAAAAATGTTTCGTCATCAGTGATCACCAATCCCTCAGCCTCAGCTGTGATCGCACAACCCTTCGGAAAGGGTTCTTCACTGCAGATCACTAATCACAAGTTGGATGGAAAAAATTTCCTCCAATAGTTGCAGTCCGTTCTACTCGTAATTACAGGAGAGGGATACTCAACTACATCAATGGCGAGGTCAAGCCTCCGGATGTCTCGGATCCAACCTATGCCAATTGGGAACTCAACAATTCTCTTGTTATGGCTTGGCTCATCAATTCGATGGAGTCACACATCAATCGCACCTATTTATTGCTCCGAACTGCCAAAGCTATTTAGGATGCTGTGAAGGAGAATTATTCTGATCTTGAAAATGCTTCACAAGTTTTTGAGATAAAAAATAAACTCAAGGCATTCCAACTAGGTTCATGGATATTACAGGGTACTACAACTCTCTACAAACATTATGGCAAGAGTTGGACATGTACTATAAAGCAGATTGGGGAAATCTTAAGGAGAACACGAAGTTTCGGAGGCACCTTTAGAAGGAGCGTTTATACAAGTTTCTAGCAAGCCTCAACAAGGAGATAGATGAAGTTCGTGGCCAAATTCTTCATCAAAGGCCGCTGCCAACAATTGGAGAAGCCTTTGCAGAGGTCTGGCGTGAAGTTAGCAAGCAGAGGGTTATGCTTGGAGAGAAGAAGGACCAACCAGACCCACCTTTTAGTGATCGAGCTATAGAAACAACTGTTTTTATTGCTCGAAACTCTGCCAATAGATCCTGTAGAATTAGTCAATCCTTATTCATAGGATTCTTGTAGGAGTAACTTGTATTTTTAGGAATAATTGGAGATATAAAATTAATTTTCATAATCTCTGTTTATGGTAGTTTCCTATTTTTCTTAGTTTCCTTATTTGGAGAAATAGGAGTTTATGTTCTATAAATGTATCGTGTATGATACATTTTATGAGATTAGAAAATAAAAAGTTTTTCTCTGGAAATCTTCCTGGTATCAGAGCCGCTCTAATCTCTCATCTAAAACCCTAAAATTCATCCAAAACCATCTCTTTCTTTGGCCAACCTTCTCCTCCTTTTGGAAATAGGTTGACAAAACTTGATTAAAGTAAACCTTGCATTGTTGGACCTAAAGCTTTTAATTTTTATTTCGAATTGGTTTTGAACCATTGAATGAAAATTAGGAATGATATTACTTACATCAGATTTGTGTTTCATCAGGAATATCCATGTGACTCTAGTACAATCATCAATTAAAGAGACAAACTAGCGTGACCTTGCAACGCTTGGAATTGTGGACCATCCCCAAATGTTATTGTGAATTAAATCAAAAGGATGATAACTTGTTTTATTACTAATAGGAAAAGATACATAAGTATGCTTCACAAGTTCACAAATATCACAATCGAAATCTGTAATATCCAATCCTTTAAACAAATAAGAAAACATGACATTTAAGACTCTAAAAGAAGGATGACTAGCCAAATGGCGTCTTTGTTAGTGGAACTGAAAAATGACACAAACAAATTATTCGTGACTCTCTTTGAAGTACTTAATGCCTCAAGGTCGTAGAGTCCATTCACTTCCTTAGTAAGTCCAATTCCTCCTCCCCGAGCGCTGGTCTTGAAAATCATAGTAGGCAGAGCGGAAAGCTGCATAACATTTCACATCTTTGTGAGTTTTTAAATTGAAAGAAGGTTTGTTGACAAGTTAGGCACATTGAGGACATTTTTAGGGATAATAGAATGTCACTTAAATATCTCCTATTCCTGCCACTGTAGTAAGAGAACCATTTGCTACAATAATTTCCTGTTACTTGGGCATGGAGTATATATGTTGAAATATTGTGAGGTGTGGGTCATGTGGTCAGTGGCTCCTGAGTCGATTATCCAAGAGTTGTCCAAACACTTTTTTGAGGCATGTAATCCAAAAGAGAATAAAGACTTACCTGAGAGTGCCAATGAACATGCATCAAAAGGCTTCTCAAGAGATCCTATCAAGCCTTGAGTTTTTCAGTCTCTTCATTATTGAGTCCTTTCTCTCGTCCCTTGTTCTGGTTGGCTTGTTTTGTTAGATGAGCTTGAGATCTCTGCTGATCTCCACGATTTCCCCATTCTTGGCTTGGTGGTTTACCATGCAATTTCCAGCTATTCTCCTTCGTATGCCTTGAATTTTTACAGTAATTGCACAACAAATTATCCTTGTTGTCTCTCTGATTGTTTTTATTGTCTCTCCCTGAGAGCCTTGACATGTCCGCTTTCCCTCTTTCTTGCTTTTGAGGTTATTTAGATTTAGTCACCATGGCTGAACCATCTAAAGCTTAAGGCTCAAGCATTACTCCTCTTCGACTTTCCTCTGCCAAAATCGAAGAGATTTCCTCATTGATTGGAGGCACCTCAGCCTTTTCGAATATTTGAACTCTGACTTGATCGAATTAGATATAAACACCAACAAGAAAGTCATAGACACGGTCTTTCTCAATGAAATTCTTCAGCATAATTGCATCATGGCTACATTTCATCTTAATAACCCTATAATTGTCTAATTCATTCGACAAATTTATTTTAAAAATTGGAGTATTTAGTTACCGTTCGACTCCCTTGCTTTGTGGCCATGGTCTTCAGCTTGATGTCGTACACCTGTGCAGTATCTCTTAGTTTGGAATAGGTTTGGTTGATACCATGCCAAATGTCCTTGGCTGTTGGAAGAAACATACATGGGTCACTAACCTTTGGCGTCAGGAATTCCACAACCATGATGTAATCACAGCGTCATTCTCATCCCATTCTTCAAATTTAGTGTCTAATGGTTTCGATCTTGTCCCTAAAAGATGGCTTAGTTTGCCCTTTCCTTTGAGAAAGGTTCGACCAATTGCAACTACTTCAAAAAATTTCGTTCAGTCGACTACTTGAATGTTCTGCAATTCTCCAATTGAATGTTCTGCAATTCTCCGATTGAATGAGCAACCTGCACTGTGCTTATTTTGATTGTGTTGTGGTTATGTTTTCTACATTTTCAGACATGATGATGAAGAATTAATAGGACCAGAGATTCAGAAAAAACAAGGAAAAAACGACAATTAAGGTCGTGAAGAAAAGGGACTATGAAGGCTAGCAGCAACTGATGATGAAAACCTTGAAGAAATGGCTGTGAAGGCCAAGACACGTTAATTTTTCTCCATGAAATTTGAGCCTTACAGCTCTAATACCATCACAAAAAATGAGAGTATTATTTCTTTTTCTTCTCTGAATAATTGATACATGGTTGTATATAGCGACTACTCTAGGAACAAAACAGGAAACTAAGAAACTAAATTTGGAAATTACCTATAGTTGTGAATCCCATGACTTAAGGGATTTGACAACTATACATTTTGACATTTCCTAAATATATACACGCTAATTGTTCCTAGTAATACCTGTACAATCCGATAGTTTTTACAAATGGCTCATGAATTATACTCAGTCCCGTCCCAAGTTGGTCCTTGAATTTTAATTTTACACGTCACAATACCTTGAACTTTTCTACTAGTATGAAAACAATCATTATATCAATATTTTATACAAAAACTGAATAGAAATTGAACACAGTCAAATCACGTGAGTTTTAATTAATGGTTCATTTAAAGACACTTTTATATTCAAATGCAATCCAATGTATATTTAAGTACCTCATATATTGTATTCAAATACAAATACTTTTAAATTTTAAATCCAATATAATTATTATTCATCATTTACTTTTTCTGTCTACTTTTACCAATCATATCACAAACTTTCTATGAGTTTGTGAAGAAAAATATTTGTTCTCTTCTTATTGAATTCAATTTTGAATATACATCAGTCGTGAATATATAAGACACTTAGTATCCTATAATCTTAACTAACTAAAGAGAAAAATCAGGAATAAATCACCCAACAAATCAAGGTTGTTACTTGGATTTTATTGAACAGAAAATAACATGAAGTATCTTAACTAACTTCCTAACTTTTCTTGACACTCTCTCTTTCTCTCTATATCTAAACACACATTGCATTTGAACACAATGTAAGAATAAAACATCCAAATTCATATTGTATTCTACTGTATTGTATTTGAATACAATTTAGAACGAATGGTGTTTCCAAGCACATCATAAAGCTAAAATTGTAATTAAATATTTTTGAGAAGGATATTGTGGCTCAATATGTTTCTATGAAGCTATATATTTTTGTTGAATTCCAAGATTGTTTCTTGATTTGATGTTTCCTGATTTGTAAAATAAATTAGACTTATTTAATTTCCTAGAATAGAGGATCTTGGTAATTTCTTTCCTGACCCTTAGGCAATTATGTTTCCTAGAATAGAGTAAATTAATTCCTAGTTTATAGGCAAGTTTGTCTCCTCCTACTTGTATATATTCTGCACGTTTCAATGAAAACAATAAGGAATTATTCATAGAATTCCTCATGGTATTGAAAGACTGAGAAGAAAAAAGAGTAGGAGAGAATAATATTTACTGTATGGTATTTGGGAATTTAAAGATCCCATTGTGGTACAAATATAGTAACTAATCTTCCTGATTACAAGGAAAATAAAAATCTGATTCCTAAAATATATTTACAGCTCACGTGTATCTAATCTAACCAAATATATCACATAATCACATCAAGTATAACAGATTCTTCAACACTCTCCCTCAAGCTGGCATGAAAATATCACTCATGGCAAGCTTGTCCACGAATCCTTCAAATTGTGCCTTGGGAAGTCCCTTGGTTAGTATATCTGCAACTTGGCTAGCTGTTGGTATGTAAGGCATGCATATCACACCACTGTCCAGTTTTTCCTTAATGAAATGTTTGTCTACCTCTACATGCTTGGTTCTATCATGTAGAACTGGATTATGAGCAATTGATATTGCCGCCTTGTTGTCGCAAAAAACTTTGATAGGCGTAGGAACGGGAATCTTTAATTCTACCAGTAGTCTTTTAATCCAAAGAACTTCGCAAAAGCCATGAGCAACTGAGCGAAATTCAGCCTCGGTACTACTTCTTGCCACCACACTTTGTTTCTTACTCCTCCAAGTAACCAGGTTACCACCAACAAACGTGCAATAGCCTGAAGTAGATCTTCTGTCACTTATACTGCCTGCCCAATCTGCATCGGTATAGGCTTCTATCTGTAGATGGCCTCTCCTTTTAAACATAAGTCCTTTCCCTGGTGTTCCTTTGAGATACCTCAATATCCTGTACACAGCTTCAAAGTGTTTTGATCCTGGTGAGTGCATAAATTGACTTACAACACTTACCGCAAAGACTATGTCAAGGCGAGTATGGGCAAGGTAGATCAGTCTCCCCACTAATCTCTGATATCGCCCTCGGTCTACTACCTCATCATCAGAAATTGTTTCTAACTTTAAATTGGGTTCAATCGGAGTTTCTGCCACCTTACAGCCAATCATTCCTATCTCCTTAAGCAGATCAAGAACATATTTCCGTTGATTGATAAAGATGCCTTCTTTCGATCTTGCAAACTCCATCCCCAAAAAATACTTTAGTTTTCCCAAATCTTTGACCTCGAATTCTGTTTCTAGCTTTTTCTTCAGACTCTCAAGTTCAAGAGCATCATCCCCGGTCATAAGTATGTCATCAACGTATACGATCAAGATAGCAACTTTTCCTTCAGTGGAGTGTTTGAAGAATAAAGTATGATCTGCCTGACTTTGTGTGAATCCATGTCTTTTGACAACACTGCCAAAGCGCTCAAACCAGGCTCTCGGAGACTTCTTTAGGCCATACAACGATTTTTTCAGCTTACATACCTTTCCTTTCCCAAGGACTTCTTCAAAGCCAGGAGGAAGATCCATATATACTTCTTCTTGCAAATCCCCATGAAGAAATGCATTTTTCACATCTAGCTGGTGAAGAGGCCAATTGAGATTAACTGCAAGAGACAGAAGTATTCTGATGGAATTAATTTTAGCGACAGGGGCAAAAGTCTCTTGGTAATCTATACCATGAGTTTGAGTAAATCCTTTCGCTACAAGTCTGGCTTTGTATCTTTCTATACTCCCGTCTGCTTTACACTTCACAGTGAATACCCATTTGCAGCCAACGGTCTTCTTATCCATAGGCAAATCGCTTATACTCCACGTGTTGTTCTTCCTGAGAGCATTCATTTCCTCCATCACTGCTAATTTCCAATTCGGATTACCTAATGCTTCCTGAATAGTTCTTGGAACAAACAGATCAGAAATCCTAGACACAAAGGCTCTATGGCTATTTGACAAGTTTTTGTAGGACAGGTACTGTGCAATTGGATGTTTAGTGCAGTTACGGATTCCTTTTCTTAGGGCAATAGGAACTTCAAGGTCAGAAGGTGGTGACTTAGGTAATTCAGGTGGGGAAAGGATTGGAGTAGAAGTACTTTGAATGACTGTGGAAGGATCATCACCTGATGAGTTTGATTGGAGATCTGCTGGGGAAATGACAGGAGCAGTAGTCTGCTTGCGAAACTTTTTTCTGGAATAAACCTGAAGTTCAGAGTGCTTTTCTGGAAGTACTTCTCCCCCTGTCTCAGATACAACAATTTCTGGCAAAATAGAGTTAGGAATACTGTTATTTTCCATATTTCCTACATTTATTTCCTGAATTTGTTTATTGGAATTAATCATTGGCTCAGTTAATTCTGGGATAGGAAAGGTCACAGTTTCCCAAAAATTGTCTTCTCCAATACAGTTCTCCCCCTGAAGAGAATTTTGGTGAAAGAAAGGTTGAGTTTCAATAAATGTGACATCCATGCTTTCAAAAAATTTCTTTGTGATTGGATTGAAGCACTTATAACCCTTCTTATTAGATGTGTATCCAATGAAAACACATTTTTTAGCTTTTAGGTCAAGTTTTGTTCAAAAAATGTTTGGTATGTAGACATAGCATGTACAACCAAAAATTTTTAAGGGCAAGTCAGCAAACAACCGTGATGTGGGGAAAGCATTTTTCAAACAATTTAAAGGTGTTTCATATTTCAAAACTCGAGATGGCATTCTGTTAATTAGGTAGCATGCCGTTAGAAGAGCATTTCCCCAGAGGTATTTTGGAACATGCATGGAAAACATGATGGCACGGGCAACTTCAAGCAAATGTCTATTTTTTCGTTCAGCAATCCCGTTTTGTTGTGGTGTATCTCGACAAGTTGATTGATGGACAATTCCTTTTTCCAGAAGGAAACCTCCTAAGTGTTTGTTAAAGTATTCAGTTCCATTATCAGTTCTTAATATGCCAATCTTGGTTTGAAATTGGTTTTCAATCATATGAAAAAAATCTTTAAACCTTTGTTCAACTTCTGATTTGTTTGCCAACAAATAGACCCAACATACCCGGGTATGATCATCAATAAACGTCACAAACCATTTTTTACCAGACAGTGTAGTAACCTTAGAAGGTCCCCAAACATCACTATGAAATAGATAAAATGGTTTTGATGCAGAATAATTCCTTAAAGGGAATGAAACACGATGTTCTTTAGCCAAATGACAAGTATCACAATGCAATTTTGAACAATCGATTCCTTTGAACAAAGCAGGAAATAAATATTTGAGATATGGAAAACTAGGGTGTCCTAATCTCCTATGCCATAACATTATTTGATCATAGACAGAGGTTGAACTGGTACTACCTAGTCCCTGAGCTTTTTTATTCCCGAAGGCTGTTTCATCAAAGTAGTACAGTCCATTTATTTCCCTAGCAGTTCCAATCATCCTCCCCGAGTTCCGATCCTGAAAAAGGCAATGAGAAGGAAGAAACAAAACAGAACAGTTAGATTCTCTTGACAATTTGCTGACAGAGAGAATATTACAAGCAAGTTTTGGAACATGTAAAACTGAAGCAAGAGTTATTTTTTCAGAAATTTTAACATGTCCTTTGCCTGCAATAGGTGAGAAGCTACCATCAGCAATTCTAACTTTTTCGGAACCAGGACAGGGGTAATATGAACTGAACAAGTGAGAACAGCTTGTCATGTGATCGGAGGCCCCAGAATCGATGATCCAAGGGCCAGCTTTTGCAAGAACGGAAAAGGTGAGAGGATTTCTACCTGATTGTGCCATGGAACCGACAGGAATATTAGGTGATGAATAGGATTTTAGCAGTTTTTGAAGGTGGTCTAATTGCTCTTTACTGAAGGGAGAAGATTCGGCTTCATTGGCAGCAGCAATATTCTGTTCACCAGCCCTGTTTCCTCTGCTGTTAGAAGGCCTGCCGTGCAGTTTGTAGCAAGTTTCCCTGGTATGTCGCGTTTTCCCACAGAAATCACACCGCAGATTGGCCTTGTCTCCTCCACGTTGGTTGTGAGGGGTTCTTCGGCTCACCTGGGCTTCAGAGATAACCAAGGCCGATCCTTCTATTATTCCGGTTGAACCAGAATTTTTTTTCCCAAGCATCACCTGCCTGCGACTTTCTTCTTGGCGTACTTCGGCAAATACCTCTCCAATAGGTGGCAATGGATTTCTCCCAATAATTCGACCACGCACCTCGTCGAACTCTACATTCAAGCCTGCAAGAAACTTGAAGACTCGATTGACATCCACCATCTTTTTGTAATGGTTGCAGTCCTCCGTCGACTTCCACTCGTAGTCATTGAATAGGTCGAGATCCTGCCATATTATTTTCAGAGTATTAAAATATTTTGTAACAGATTCCTCACCTTGTTGAATCTCTCCCAGCCGTAGAGTCAATTCATACACCTGGGATTGGTTTCCAAGGTCGGAATACATCTGTGAAACGTTGTCCCAAAGCTCCTTGGCTGTGGAATAGCACATATAATTCGCACCAATTTCCTCAGCCATGGAATTAACCAGCCAAGTCATCACCATTGAGTTCTCAGCGTCCCAAACGGTGTAAGCTGGGTCCTTTGTGTCAGGCCTCTTTGCATCTCCCGTGAGATATCCAATCTTCCCTCTACCTCTGATGTACATTCGCACGCTTTGTGACCACCGAAGGAAGTTATCTCCATTCAGTCGGATTGTGGTTATTTGAACATGATGGGTTTCAGTTGGGCTGCGAGTGATTTGTGGTTCAATCAAAGAAGACTGGGGTCGAGAGGTTTCAGACGTGACTTCAGACATTTTCTAGGACAAGGCAGCGGATTCAATCCCTAGGGTTCGTTCTCAGCTCTGATACCAAAAAGACTGAGAAGAAAAAAGAGTAGGAGAGAATAATATTTACTGTATGGTATTTGGGAATTTAAAGATCCCATTGTGGTACAAATATAGTAACTAATCTTCCTGATTACAAGGAAAATAAAAAACTGATTCCTAAAATATATTTACAGCTCACGTGTATCTAATCTAACCAAATATATCACATAATCACATCAATTATAACAGATTCTTCAACAGTATTAGAGCAATCTCTGAAACCTAAAAAATAAAAGGGAAACCGATGACCAAGTACGGCATGGCCATGGAGAAGGCGAAGTCCTCTTCCTTTGACGTTAACTCCAGCCCCGAAATTTCAGTCATGGGCAGCAGTGGAGCATCTGACAGCAGCCTTCTTCCCATTACAGGTCACAAGCTGAATGGGAATAACTATCTTTAAAGGTCGCAATCAGTTATGATATTTATATGTGGAAAGGGAAAGGAAGATTACCTCATTGGTGTTGCTGCCTTGTCAAAAAGGGAAGACCCGAAGTTTAGATCCTGGAATTTTGAAAATAACATGGTAATGTCCTTATTGATAAACTCTATGGTGAATGAAATTGGGGAAAATTTTCTTCTCTACATAGAGATATGGGATGCAGCCAAGGAAATCTACTCTTGTAATGACAACACCTCAAAGTTATTTGAGGTTGAAACCATCTTCCATGATCTTCGCGAAGGAGATCTTTCGGTGACCCATTATTTCAATATGCTCACTCGCCATTGGCAACAATTGGATGCGTTTGAAGAAAACAACTAGTAGTGTCCGAATGATGGAAGAAAATACAGGTAGATTATAAAGAAGAAAAGGGTTTTCAAGTTCCTAATAAGACTAAACAAAAGTCTCGATGAAGTCCGAGGAAGAATATTAGGGACGAAACCTCTACCTAATATCCGAGAGGCTTTCTCCGAAGTTCGCTGGGAAGAAAGTAGGAAGAAGGTTATGCTCGGGCTTCCATCCACAGCTCCTGCAACAGAAAACTCAGCCCTCATATCCAGAGGAACCCAGCAACAGAACAGCGACAACTAATCTAGAAAAGGAAAACCTTGGTGCGATCATTGCAAGAAGAGTGGTCATACCCGAGACACATGCTGGAAAATACACGGGAAACCAGCATATTGGAAGCCCTGTAAGCCTTCTATTGACAGAGAGAGCAAGGGAAATCATGCCACCGTTGAAGAAGCCACTGCAATAACAGAAACAAGTCTGTTTACTAAAGAGTAACTTGAAGTACTGCAATGAATGCTATCACAATTGGGACAAAGTCCATCCACCAACAAAGATGGGACGGGGTCCTTAGCACATAAAGGTAACTTTTTAAGTGCGCTTATTGTTAACAAGAAAAACTTCAACCCTTGGATTGTTGATTTAGGGGTGTCCGATCATATGACGGGAGATGGTTCTCTTTTCCACACTTGCAATCCATCAAAAGAACTTCTTACAGTAAGAATTGCAGATGGATCTCCATCCAGGGTGGTGGGGACAGGTTCTATTGTTATTTCAAAGGATCTAACAGTTGATTCTGTACTTCATGTCCCAAATTTGAGTTGCAATCTCTTGTCAATTAGCAAGCTTACTCATGACCTGAAGTGTGTTACTAAATTTTTCTCAAAAACATTTGAATTTTAGGACTTGGATTCAGGGAGGATGATTGGCAGTGCTAAGATGTGTTCAGGGCTCTACCTCCTCACGGTTGATAATTCTCCAAAAAATGTAGAGCATAAGAGTTAGTCCTGTTCCTTGTCTGTCAGTTCTAATAAAAGTAGTGCAATCATGCTATGGTACTGTCATTTAGGTCATCCGCATTTTGTGTACCTTCAAAAATTATTTCCATCTTTATTTAATAATAAAAATCCCAAAGATTTTCAATGTGAGGTGTGTCAATATTCAAAGCATATTTACAGCTGTTATCCCAGTCATGATTACAAAATATCCCATCCTTTTTCATTAATTTATCATGACGTGTGGGGATCATCTAGAGTCAAAAATATTACGAGATCTAAATGGTTCATCTCCTTTGTAGACGATCACACAAGAACTACATGGTTGTTGCTCATTAAAGAAAAATCAAATGCGAGTCAAATTTTCAAAAATTTCAATACCATGATTCAAACCCAATTTTGAACAAAGATACAGGTATTAAAAACCGACAATGCAAAAGAATACTTTAAAACCATCCTTGGTGATTATCTTGTAAAACAGGGAATCGTTCATTTGAGCTCTTGTGTTGATACACCTCAGCATAACGGTATAGCTGAAAGGAAAAACAGACATTTTTGGAAGTTGCTTGCTCTCTCATGTTTACCACACATGTTCCCAAACATTTTTAGAGGGAAGCCATTTTAACCGTAGCCTACTTGATCAACAGAATGCCATCCCGGGTACTAAACTTCCAAACTCCTTGTCAAACCCTTATCCAAGCTTTCCCAAACGCTTGGAACATTACCACCATCCCAATCAAAGTGTTCAGTTGTTCTGCCTTTGTCCATATATACCCTCACCACTGAAGCAAATTGGATCCCAAGGCCATCAAATGTATCTTTGTTGGGTACTTACCTAACTAAAAAGGGTATAAATGTTACTCATTAGTCTCAAAAAGGTTTTACACCTCCTTGGCTGTCACCTTTTTTGAACAACAACCATAGTATCCCAAATCTGACATTCAGGAGGAGAGCTTTACATTAGAATATCAGCTTTGGGATATTGATCTTACAGAAGCATCTCATGTTTTTCAAACGAGTACTATAGTGCATTCCGATCCTGAGTCAGAAATTGTTGTTCTAGAACCTCCTGAGTCTAAAATTGTTGAACCTTTAGAACCTGAGTCTGATCCATGTCCGAATGATTTAACTCCTCAACGTCCTATCTCTACTCAACCAGCAAGACAAAATGAGTTGCGTGTCTACTCTAGGAGAAATAAGACGGATAACACCAAAGCCAGATCATGAGCCCAATCCAACTCCAAGCTCCTCAGAAACTTCGCCAGGTAACACTAGCTCTGAACCCACTTGTCCTGAATTGCCTGACACTGACACCGATCTACCTATTGCCTTGAGGAAAGGTATAAGATCATGTACAAGCCATTCCATCTATAATTTTTTGTCATACCATGCATTGTCTCCTGTTCATCGTGCGTTTGTTGTCAGCCTTGACAAGATACAGGTCCCTAAGTCCATTCACAAAGCACTAAAAGTTTCAGAATGGAGAGCAATAGTACAGGAAGAGATTCGGGCACTAGAAAAAAGTTGAACTTGGGAATTGACAAATTTGCCTTCAGAAAAACGACCGGTGGGATGCAAGTGGATCTTTACTGTTAAACACAATGCAGATGGAAATGTCAATTGGTTTAAAGCTCGACTGGTAGCAAAAGGCTTCACCAATCCTATGGAATAGATTATCAGGAAACTTTTGCTCCTGTAGTCAAGCTCAACATTGTTCGGATTCTGTTGTCACTAGCTTCTAATCTAGAGTGGCCACTGTATCAGTTGGACGTGAAGAGTGCTTTCCTGAATGGGAATTTGAAAGAAGAGGTCTACATGGAGATCCCTTCTGGCACAAACTGTTGAATTCCAAGATTGTTTCTTGATTCATTGTTTCCTAATTTGATGTTTCCTGATGTGTAAAATAAATTAGACTTATTTAGTTTCCTAGAATAGAGGATCTTGGGTAATTTCTTTCCTGATTGTTAGGCAATTATGTTTCCTTGAATAAAGTAAATTAGTTTCCAGTTTTTTAGGCAAGTTTGTCTCCTCTTACTTGTACATAATCTGCACATTTCAATGAAAGCAGTAAGGAATTATTCACAGAATTCTTCATGATATTAGAGTAGTCTCGGAAACCTAAAAAATAAAAGGGAAATCGATGACCAAGTATGGCATGGCCTCAGAGAAGTCGAAGTCCTCTTTTGACGTTAAGTCCAACCCTGAAATTTCAGTCATGGGCAGCAGTGGAGCATCTGACAACAGCCTTCTTCCCATTACAAGTCACAATCTGAATGGGAACAATTATCTTCAATGGTTGCAATCAGTCATGATGTTTATACGTGGAAAGGGAATGGAAGATTACCTCACTGGTGTTGTTGCCTTGCCAAAAAGGGAAGACCCAAAGTTCAGATCCTGGAATTTTGAAAATAACATGGTAATATTCTGGCTAATCAACTCTGTGGTGAATGAAATTGGGGAAAATTTTCCTCTCTACACCACGGCAAAAGAGATATGGGATGCAGCCAAGGAAATCTACTCTTGTAATGACAATACCTCAGAGTTATTTGAGGTTGAAACCATCCTCCACGATCTTCGCCAAGGAGATCTTTCGGTCACTCACTATTTCAATATGCTCACTCGCCATTGGCAGCAATTGCATGCATTTGAAGAACATAACTAGGAGTGTCTGAATGATGGAAGAAAATACAGGTAGATTATAGGGAAGAAAAGAGTTTTCAAGTTTCTAATGGAACTAAACAAAAGTCTTGATGAAGTTCAAGGGAGGATATTAGGGACGAAACCTCTACCTAATATCCGAGAGGTTTTCTCCAAAGTTCGTCGTGAAGAGAGTAGGAAGAAGGTCATGCTCAGGCTTCCATCCACAGCTTCTACAACAGAAAACTCAGCCCTAATAGCCAGAGGGACCTAGCAACAGAGTAGCAAAAACCGATCTAGAAAAGGAAAACCCTGGTGCGATCATTGTAAGAAGAGTGGTCATACCCAAGACACATGCTGGAAAATACACGGGAAACCAGCAGATTGGAAGCCCTCCAAGCCTTCTGTTGATAGAGAAAGCAAGGGAAATCATGCCACCGTTGAAGAAGCCACTGCAACAACGGAAGCAAGTCTGTTTACTAAAGAGCAACTTGAAGTACTACAACGAATGCTATCACAATTGGGACAAAGTCCATCCACCAAAACAATTGGGACAGGGTCCTTAGCACATAAAGGTAACTTCTTAAGTGTGCTTACTGTTAACAAGAAAAACTTCAACCCTTGGATTGTTGATTCAGGAGCGTTCAATCATATGACAGGAGATGGTTCTCTTTTTGACACTTACAATCCGTCAAAAGAACTTATAGTAAGAATTGCAGATGGATCTCTATCCAAGGTGGTGGGGATAGGTTCTATTGTTATTTCAAAGGACCTAACACTTGATTTTGTACTTCATGTCCCAAATTTGAGTTGCAATCTCTTGTCAATTAGCAAGCTTACTCATGACCTGAAGTGTGTTACTAAATTTTTCTCAAAAACATGTGAATTTTAGGACATAGATTCGGGGAGGACGATTGGCAGTGTTAAGGTGTGCTCGGGGCTCTACCTCTTTACGGTTGATAATTCTCCAGAAAATGCAGAGCATAAGAGTCAGTCCTGTTCCTTGTCTGTCAGTTCTAATAAAAATAGTGCAATCATACTATGGCACTAACGTTTAGGTCATCCGAATTTTGTGTACCTTCAAAAATTATTTCCGTCTTTTTTTAATAATAAAGATCCCAAAGATTTCCAATGTGAGGTGTGTCAATATTCAAAGCATATTTTTAGCTCTTATCCCAGTCATGATTACAAAATGTCTCATCCTTGTTAATTAATTCATAGTGACGTGTTGAGACCATGATTCAAACCCTATTTCAAACAAAGATACAGGTTGAAAATAGAATGTCTGTATGAATTCAAGGATGATTTTCCATTACAATAGACTGGTTTATATACAGCTCAAGGGAACACTAAATAAGGAAAGAAACCTCCTAATTACAGCCACATGAAAAACTATGATACAGTTTACTTATTTACCTAAACTATAATCGGCCAACTATGGGAAGAAAAAACAGAAAGTTTACATATATATATTTACAGCTAATAAAACGTAATCTTCCAACACTCCTTAAGCTTAGGAATAGATATTTCGCATTCCAAGCTTGCAAAGAAGATTTTCGTGACTTGATCTCAACAAGCTCTTAATAAGAACGTCCGCTTCTTGCTCTTGAGTGGGGATATAGCAAAGGTTGATTCTTCCTTCGTCGATCTCATTCTTGACAAAACTCCGATCTATTCTGATATGCTTCATGCGATAATGTTGGACTGGATTATTTATCATGCTGATGGCTGACTCGCTATCACTGTATAGCTCAGGAAAGGATTTGGGTAGTTTCAAATCTTGTAGTAACCTTTCTAGCCAAATTAGTTCACACACCCCTTGTGCTATTGCTCTGAACTCTGCCTCAGCACTACTTCTAGCCACCACTGTTTGCTTCTTACTCCTCCAAATAACCAAGTTTCCCCACAACTTGGTACAGTACCGGGATGTTGACTTGCAATCTTCACTTCCAGCCCAATCTGCATCAACATAACCTTTAATACTCCTATCTTTAGCTTTTAGGAACATCAACCCCTTACAACCGTTCCCTTGAGATATCTCAAAATGTGATTCACAGCTTCTAAGTGTCTTTGAGTAGGAGAGTGCATGTATTGACTTACTACACTCACAGCATAGGCAATATCTGGTCGAGTAAGAGACAAGTAGATCAACCTTCCCACCAATCGCTGGTATCTCCCTACATCAACCAGTGCTTCTGCACCTGCAACCTTACTTTTCCATGCCTTCTCGAGTGGGGTCCCAACCGGTTTGCACTGCAATTTTTCTGTTTCTTTCAACAAATCAAGTATGTATTTCCTTTGAGAAATGAAAATACCTTCTTTGCTCCTGGCAACTTCCATCCGAAGAAAGAACCTCAATGGCCCCAAATCTTTAACCTCAAACTCTTCCTTCAACTTGCTCTTAAGCCTCAGAATCTCATCCTCATCATCACTTGTGAGAATTATGTCATCAACATACACGATAAGAATAGCTCTCCTGTTCGAGTTCCTCACCTTAATAAATAAAGTATGATCGGCTTTTCCTTACTGGTATCCTAACCGAGTGAGAGTCGAGTTGAATTTTGTGAACCACGCCCTTGGAGATTGCTTTAGGCCATATAACGACTTTTTCAGCTTGCAGACTTTTCCTCTTTCTTCTGGTTTCTCGAATCCTGGAGGCACCTTCATATACACTTCCTCATCAAGATTGCCATTCAAAAATACATTCTTAATGTCAAGCTGATGCAACTTCTAATCCAGATTGGCTGCAATGGATAAGAGAACACGTATGGAATTTAACTTGGCTATAGGGGCAAATGTCTCATCATAGTCTATCCCATGTGTCTGCGTATACCCTTTAACAACTAGACGAGTTTTGTACCTCTCTACTTCTCCGGTGGCCTTGTGCTTCACAGTGAACACCCATTTACTACCAACAACCTTCTTTCCTTCAGGCAAATTGACTATCTCCCATGTCAAATTTTCCTGTAAGGCTCTCATCTCCTCCTGTACAGCATCCTTCCATTTTGGATTCTCTAAGGCCTTCTAGATGTTCTTTGGAGTCTCTATTTCATCAATCTTTGCTGTAAGGGCCCTGAACTCAGAAGATAACTGTTTACAGGTCACAACATTAGAGATTGGATGTTTAGTGCACGACCTTACCCCTTTCTGAACCGCAATAGGTTGATCCAGATCATCTACCATAGGAGACAACCTTTCCATCGGTATTCCTGGAACCGATTCTTGGTTGGATGTCTGGCTCAGCTTCGAGATCAATGATCTGCGGGAATAGACTTGCAACGGTTTCTGGATTGGTAACACTTCTCTTTGGGACGTAGGAGTAGGGACAGGTCTAGGTTTATCCCCAAATGGTTGATTGGAGACTTCTCCAACAACGGGTACAGGAAGAAATTGACTTGCATATTCTGGCTCAGAATTTTCTGTATTGGAGGTTATGAATATGGAAGGCAGGGATGACTCAGATATGGCTTGAGTTATTGGTAATGACATAGTTAAACTCCACATTGGAGCCCAATGGTTCCCCCCCCTAAAACTCTCTTTGAGACCTATCTGTTGAGTAATAACATTGATCCTCAAAGAAGGTTACATCACATGATACAAAAAATTTCTTAAGGGTAGGTGAATAACATTTGTAGCCCTTCTTTGTTGGGGAGTATCCTACAAAAACACACTTAAAGGCTTTGGGATCGAGTTTACTTCGACCAGGTAGGTTGTTGTGGACAAACACAGTACACCCGAATACCTTTGGAGACAGGGAGTTAAACAGGTTGGTGTTTGTAAAACTGTCTTGAATGACACTAAGAGGGGTTCTAAATTTCAGGGTTTTTGAAGGTAAGCGGTTTATCAGATGTGTTGCTGTAAGAATTGCTTCTCCATAATAATGATTAGGAAGATAACCTGAAAACATGATTGATCTAGTAACTTCCAACAAATGACGATTTTTCCTCTCCACAACCTCATTTTGTTTTGGTGTATCTACACAGGAACTTTGATGATAAATACCCTTTTCTCTCAAGTACTCACCGAACACATTTGAAAAATACTCCCATCCATTATCAGTCCTAAGAACTTTAATATTGGACTCAAACACGGTTTGAGCAAAGTTGTGAAACTGTTTAAACCAGAACAAAGTTTCGGATTTTTATTTCATCAAGTATACCCAACAAGCTCTTGAATGATCATCAATAAAGGTAATAAACCACTGAGTCCTAGTTAGGTTCATTGTCCTAGAGGGACCCCAGATGTCACTATGGATTAAATGAAAGGGTTTTGAGGGTGTATATGGACGTGGTTGATAATAAGCTCTGGATTGTTTGGCAAGTACACAATGCTCACAATGAAACAAAAATTTCTCTTTATTAATGAACAGATTTGGGTACAAAGTTTTCATATAAGAGAACCTTGGATGTCCTAAACGTTGATGCCATAACATAATCTCAGACTCGGAAATAACAGACAAAGACCTTTTATTTTTGATGACAGACTCTTTTTCTTTGATGAGATAGTACAGACCATCTCTCTTTTCAGCAGTGCCAATCATCCTCCCCGAAGTACGGTCCTGGAATTCACAATGGGTAGGAAAAAACGTTACTACACAATCCATATCATTAGTTAACTTACTAACTGGATTGTAAGTTAACTTGGGCATATGCAAAACCGATTCTAGAATCATATTTGGTAAGTGAACCGTTCCTCTTCCTATGGCTGGTGACATTTTTCCATCAGTAACTCAGACATTAATCATCTTATTGTTTTTGTCATACTCATAAAAAACTTGCAAAGATCCTGTCATATGATCGGAAGCTCCTGTGTCAACAATTCAACAATTTTCTAGATGCTTTTTACCTGTTTGTGCCGTGGCTGTTATGGATTTTGTGTCTCGGCTCCTCTTGGTGGGGTATTGGCAGGTTTGGCCTGATTTAGGAGTTGGCGTAACAAGTCTATTTGTTCAGCCGAGAAGCTCACATTCAAGGTGTTACCTTCGTTGGATTTCGCTAAATGCGTTGCCTTATTTTGACCACCACGCTGTCCTCCTCGTGACTTTGGTTTGAAGTTGGCAGGTTTCCCATGTAGATCCTAGCATTGTTCACGAGTATGGTATGGCTTGTTGCAGTAGTCACAACGCACGAACTCCTTGGATTGAGAGCCACGGCCATCTCTTTGCTCCTCTCGGCCAAAAGTTTGCTGACCACAAGTGCTGAGCTTTGAGTCTCCATAGCCGATGCAGCCTCTCCACCATTAGGATTCATCATTACACGCTTCCTGCTTTCTTCTCTTCTCACTTCAACAAATGATTCACGAAGTGTTGGAAAAGGCTTCATCCCAAGCAGTCGTCCCCGTACCTCATCAAGGCTTGGATTTAATCCTTGTAAAAAATCAAAAGTACGCTTTTTCTCTAGCATCTTAGCGAACTTTGCTGCATCATTGGTGTACTCCCAACCTGTTTCATGAAAGAGATCCATCTCTTACCATAATTCCAACAAGGAATTATAATATTCCGTGACAGAGAGATTTCCCTGTCGAGTGTTTCGAATCTTGGACCTTATCTCAAAGCATTGAGATGTATTTTCTAAATCCGAATAGATTTCTTGAACAGCATTCCAAACCTCTTTTGCCGTCTTGTAAAACAGATAGGTTCTTCCAATGCTTGGCTCCATGGAGTTGATAAGCCAAGCCATGACGATAGAATTTTCTGCCTCCCAAGTGCTGAAATTTGGTGGTGTTCTGTGGAACTTTGACAGATCCTATTATGTATCCAGACTTTTCCCTTCCACGGATTACTAGCATAACTGATTGAGACAATTCACGAAAATTCTGTCCATTAAGTTTATGCTGAGTAATCTGTAAGGAGTGGTTGTCAACAGTTGTTGATGAACCTGCCATTGTTGCTGGAGCTGCTTGACCCACCACGATTGAAGAGGATGAAGAAATCTGCTGTTCTCCAGACATTTTTGAAGGACGAGACTATTTCTGGATTAAGGTTATTAGGGCCGGAATGGCTCTGATACCATGAAAATAGAACATGTCTGTATGAATTCAAGGATGATTTTCCATTACAATAGACAAGTTTATATATAGCTTAAGGGAACACTAAATAAGGAAAGAAACCTCCTAATTATAGCCACATGAAAACTATGATACAGTTTCCTTATTTACCTAAACTATAATCGGCTAACTATGGGAAGAAAAAACAGAAAGTTTACATATATATATTTACAGCTAATAAAACGTAATCTTCCAACACAGGTATTAAAAATCGACAATGTAAAAGAATAATTTAAAACCATCCTTGGTGATTATCTTGCAGAACAGAGAATCATTCATCTGAGCTTTTGTGTTGATACACCTCTGCAAAACGGAATAGCTGAAAGGAAAAACAGACATCTTTTGGAAATTGCTCGCTCTCTCGTGTTTACCGCACATGTTCCCAGACATTTCTGGGGGGAAGCCGTTTTAACCGCAACCTACTTAATCAACAGAATGCCATCCCCGGTACTAAACTTCCGAACTCCTTGTCAAGCCCTTCTCAATGCTTTCCCAAACACTCGAAACATTACCACCATCCCAATCAAAGTGTTCGGTTGTTCTGCCTTTGTCCATATACGCCCTCACCACCGAAGCAAATTGGATCCCTAGGCCATTAGATGTGTCTTTGTTGGGTACTCACCTAACCAAAAAGGGTATAAATGTTACTCACCAGTCTCAAAAAGGTTTTACACCTCTATGGATGTCACCTTTTTTGAACAACCATAGTACCCCAAATCTAACATTTAGGGGGAGAGCTTTATAGAAGAATATCAGCTTTGTGATATTGATCTCACAGAAGCATCTCATTGTTCTCAAATGAGTCCTATAGTGCATTCCGATCCCAAGTGAGAGATTGTTGCTCAAGAACCTCCCAAGTCAGAAATTGTTGAACGTTTAGAACCTGAATCTTTAGAACCCGAGTCTGATCCATGTCCGAATGATTCAACTCCTCAACGTCCTATCTCTACTCAACCAGCAAGACAAAATGAGTTACGTGTCTACTCTAGGAGAAATAAGACTCAAGGGGGAGAGCAACGGATAACACCAAAGCCAGATCATGAGTCCAATCCAACTCTAGGCTCCTCAGAAACTTTACCAGGTAACACTAGTTTTGAACCCACTTGTCCTGAATTGGCCGACACTGACACCAATCTGGCCATTGCCTTAAGGAAAGGTGTAAGACTGTGTACAAGCCATCCCATCTATAATTTTTTGTCGTACCATGCATTGTCTCTTGTCCATCGTGCGTTTGTTATCAGCCTTGACAAGATATAGGTCCGTAAGTCCATTCACAAAGCACTAAAAGTTCTAGAATGGAGAGGAGCAGTACAGAAAGAGATTTGGGCACTAGAAAAAAGTGGAACTTGGGAATTGACAAATCTGCCTTCAGGAAAATGACCGGTGGGATGCAAGTGGATCTTCACTGTCAAACACAATGCAGATGGAAGTTTCAACCGGTTTAAAGCTCGACTGGTAGCAAAAGGCTTCACCCAATCCTATGGGATAGATTATTAGGAAATTTTTGCTTCTGTAGCCAAGCTCAACACTGTTCGGGTTCTGTTGTCACTAGCCTCTAATCTAGATTGGCCACTATACCAGCTGGACGAGAAGAGTGCTTTTCTGAATGGGAATTTGAAAGAAGAGGTCTACATGGAGATCCGTCCTGGCTTTGTTACACAAACCAATGCCAACAAAGTCTGTAAACTTGAAAAGTCCTTGTATGGACTTAAACAACCCCTAAGGGCTTGGTTTGACTGATTCACGAAGGCAGTAAAGAGAGTGGGATATACCCAATGTCAGGCAGATCACACAATGTTTGTCAAACATTCGTCAACTGGTAAGAAGGCCATTCTGATTGTCTACGTAGATGATATCATAATGACAGACGATCATGAGGAAGAACTCTACCAACTCAAGAAGCTTTTGGCTAAAGAGTTTTGAGATCAAAGATCTGGGTAATCTCAAGTATTTCCTTGGGATGGAAGTAGCTCGGTCAAAGAGAGGAATTTCAATTTCACAACGAAAGTATGTCCTTGATTTACTTAAAGAAACAGGGATGCTCGGATGCAAACCTGCTGACACCCCTATGGTCACCTCAACCAAGGTTGGAAGTAAGAATGATAGCAGTCCAGTAGAAAAAGAGAGATATCAGAGACTGTCAGGAAAATTGATCTATCTCTCTCACACTAGACCGGACATCAGCTTTCCTATGAGTGTTGTGAGCCAATTTATGAACAATCCTACTGAGGGACACATGGAGGCAGTATTTAGAATCTAAGGTACTTGAAGATGATTCAAGGAAAAGGACTAATGTTTGAAAGGACTACTAAAAGATGGGTTGAAATCTTCACTGATGTAGATTGGGCAGGATCAGTTACCGATCGCAGATCAACTTCAGGGTATTGCACTTATGTCTGGGGGAATTTGGTGATGTGGCAAAGTAAAAAACAATCTGTTGTGGCTTGAAGTAGTGCAGAAGTTGAGTTTCGAGCTATGGCTCAAGGCATTTGCAAGGGAATTTGGCTAGAAAGGATACTTAAAGAATAAAGAATCCCAGTTGAAGGAGTAATGAAGATGCGCTGTGACAATCAATCAGCAATCAGCATTGCGAAAAATCCCGTCTATCATGACAAAACCAAACATGTGGAAATCGAGCGACATTTTATTAAAGGGAATTGGAATTAGGGGATATTTCCATACTGTACACACCAACAAGGCAATAGGTTGCTGACATCTTTACCAAAGCTCTTCCGAGGAACATCTTTGAAAAACTCAATTCCAAGCTAGGCTTAATCAATATTTATAGCCTAGCTTGAGGGAGAGTGTTGAATTCTGAGATTGTTTCCTGATATGATGTTTCCTGATTTGTAAAATAAATTAGACTTATTTAGTTTCCTATAATAGAGGATCTTGGGTAATTTCTTTCCTGATTCTTAGGCAATTATGTTTCCTTGAATAGAGTAAATTAGTTTCCAAATTTTTAGGCAAGTTTGTCTCCTACTACTTGTATATATTTTGCACATTTCAATGAAAGCAATAAGTAATTATTCACAGAATTTCTCACAAACCATTGCAAACAAAGTCTGTAAACTCAAAAAGTCCTTGTATGGACTTAAACAATCCCCAAGGGCTTGATTTGACAGATTCACGAAGACAGTAAAGAGAGTGGGATATACCCAGTGTCAGGCAGATCACACAATGTTTGTCAAACATTTGTCAACTGGTAAGAGGGCCATTCTGATTGTCTACGTAGATGATATCATCCTGATAGGCGATCATGAGGAAGACCTCTACCAACTCAATAAGCTTTTGGCTAAAGAGTTTGAGATCAAAGATCTGGGTAATCTCAAGTATTTCCTTGGGATGGAAGTAGCTCGGTCAAAGAGATGAATTTTAGTTTCACAACGAAAGTATGTCCTTGATTTACTTAAAGAAACAGGGATGCTCGGATGCAAACCTACTGACACCCCTATGGACACCTCAACCATGGTTGGAAGTAAGAATGATAGCAGTCCAGTAGAAAAAGAGAGATATCAGAGACTGGCAGGAAAATTGATCTATCTCTCTCACACTAGACCAGATATCAGCTTTCCTATGAGTGTTGTGAGCCAATTTATGAACAATCCTACTGAGGGACACATGGAGGCAGTATTTAGAATCTAAGGTACTTGAAGATGTCTCAAGGAAAAGGACTAATGTTTGAAAGGACTACTAAAAGATGGGTTGAAATCTTCACTGATGTAGACTGGGTAAGGTCAGTTACCGATCGCAGATCAACTTCAGGGTATTGCACTTATGTCTGGGGGAATTTGGTGATGTGGCAAAGTAAGAAACAATCTGTTGTGGCTTGAAGTAGTGCAGAAGTTGAGTTTCGAGCGATGGCTCAAGGCATTTGCAAGGGAATTTGGCTAGAAAGGATAGTTAAAGAATTAAGAATCCCAGTTGAAGGAGTAATGAAGATGCGCTGTGACAATCAGTCAGCAACCAGCATTGCGAAAAATCCCGTCCATCATGACAAAACCAAACATGTGGAAATCAATTGACATTTCATTAAAGAGAAATTGGAATAAGGAGACATTCCCATACTGTACACACCAACAAGGCAACTGGTTGCAGATATCCTTGCCAAAACTCTTTCGAGGAACATCTTTGAAGAACTCAATTCCAAGCTGGGCTTAATCAATATTTATAGCCCAGCTTGTGGGGGAGTGTTGAATTCCCAGATTGTTTCCTGATTTGTAAAATAAATTAGACTTATTTAGTTTCCTAGAATAGAGGATCTTGGGTAATTTCTTTCCTGATCCTTAGGTAATTATGTTTCCTAGAATAGAGTAAATTAGTTTTTAGTTTTTCAGGCAAGTTTGTCTCCTCCTACTTGTATATATTTTGCACGTTTCAGTAAAAGCAACAAGTAATTATTCACAGAATTCCTCAATTTTATTAAAGTACAGTTTGTGCTATATATCTTTTTACTAAAGTATAGTTTGCTTCCACAATATTTCTAATTGAGGTACAATTTCCTTCTAAAAAAATGTAAATACGATTTTACCTATAAATAAAGCTTATGTTATCAAAACTTGTTCAATTCTTGTCTATTTTTTTTTAAGAGAATATTGATTGGCATAATAGTAGGAAAGCTCAGGGAAATGTGATGTGTAAAATTAAAGGTTAGAGGTTAACATGAGACACGATGTATAATTCAGGGGCCATTTATAAAATTAACCCAAAAATATATGTTCTTTGATTGATATGTCTTCATAATATATCCGTGAACCCTTGGTTATTTGAAAGATCAAATCCTTTCTTAACTTGAACCTTTCACATGGCAAGTACGTTTGACTTCTGAACCTTGTATGCTATTGTCTTCATCTTGGTATGTCATTTGCCAAAGCGGTAAAGAAAGTCTGGATTTCTTCTTTGTTTGTTGTGAAGCTTGTTATGGAGTTGTATAGTTTGCTTGAGAAACTAACTAGACACAGTTCATTCTGAGGTTTGTGGACTTTATGTTTGGTGAGATTCAGGGGGATAGAAATGTCCTATGTGTGGCAATTTGGTTGAAGAAGGAATAAAATTTTTGTAGATAAGCTAGGTGATGAGTTAGTAGTTTAGTTTTTTTGGTAAAATGAGTTATCATCTTTGATGAAATTAAAGTTTGGGCTTCCTTCTGCTTTTTGAATGTTAAAAGAGTTTAGGGATTTTCCTCATTCTCTTGCTTCGTTGGGATGGGAGAACCTGAGGTGGTCCTTTTTTTTTCCTTCTTTTTCCGTCCGACCTTTCCTATTTCCCCTTTGTTTTTTTTTTTCCTTTGTTTATGTGTATTGTTTTTTATTAATATGAAAAAGGAGTTGGCAGATAATTATCTCACTTTATTTTTTTGAGATGGAAGGATATTTTGTGTGTGCATTTTCAGTTTTGTTTTATAGTTTTCTCTTAGAAACATTTAATTGATTTCATTTCTTACATAAAAGGAATTGTATGTGTATTTTGGACCAAATGTGACAAAAAGTCCTAGGGGTCATTTTGAGATCTAATGAAAGTTTCGGAGGCAAGATACATTTCATGATTTATGTATAACAAAATAGAACTAGGTTCTTTTCATTTTGTTATTTATTTTTTAAACTTATTGCAATCCATCTTCCTATTTTATTTCAGGTGGAGCGCTCTCTTCTTGTTACTGGGTTTGGCTATGAACATGATGATGCGTGGGCCACAAACATAGTGTTATTCAAGGAATTCACGGATATTAGCAGGGTACCAATGAAAATAATAAATCTTTTTCTTTTCCCCTTTCTATTTTAATCTCATTCTCACAAAACACACACATGCATAATTTGTATTTATTTGTCATTTCTGTTTTTAATCTTTAGGGTGTGAGAAGACTTGGTGCTGCAGCAGTAGATATGTGCCATGTTGCTCTAGGGATTGTTGAAGCATATTGGGAATATCGATTGAAACCATGGGATATGGCTGCTGGTGTTTTGGTACTTACTATTTATTTTCATTACCTCTCCTCTCCACAAACAAGATTTTCTTTGGTACCGTGCGTATTTTTCTAAAAATATAAAATATAGCCTTCCAGTGAATTTTTGCTGGCATTTCAAACATTTGATTATCTGCTTTATTTCTTTCATTTTTGAGTAGATTGTCGAAGAAGCTGCTGGAGCAATAACTCGCATGGATGGTGGAAAGTTTTGTGTATTTGATAGGTCCGTCTTGGTGTCCAATGGTGCACTGCATGCCAAGGTTGGTTTGTTCTCCTCGTTTGATGTATCTATGTTGAATTCTATCCCAAGTTAGTCCAGATAATTAGAGATTAATCGTAGGATTTGGTAGTTAAATCTGGTAACCAGGAATCAGGAATCCAGATTTTTAGTTACCCAATTACAATAATTGAATGTTGACTTTCTAGTTTTAGGAAAGTTCTCTTATATGTTTGTATTATTCCCTCCTAAGAATCGAGTTTTGCATATGACAATCGGCTGCTATAAATATTGTGTACCATACCTTGTAAATTCAATGAGAAAAATTCATTCACTCGCTTTTCTCAAAAACTCACATGGTATTAGAGCCTGCCTCTAAAAGACCGTGTCTCCCTCTCAAAACTGTGCCTCTCTCTTCATCTTTGATCCATCTTCATGGAAAAATATGGAATGGCTACTAAGAGATAAGGCTCCCCATCCGAAATCACCTCCAGCCTAGAAACCGGAGCAGGTGTTGGAAACAGCCATGGAAGAGCAGATGGCTTTTCACTTCTGATCACTGGTCACAAGCTTAATGGGTACAATTTTCTCTAATGGTCCCAATCAATAATGATGTTCATTTATGGTCGGGGAAAAGACGAATATCTCACGGGAAAAGTTGCAATTTCAGAGAAAACTGATCCAAGGTACAAAATCTAGAAAACTGAAAATCATATGGTGATGTCATGGTTAATTAATTCAATGACCAATGATATAGGAGAAACATACTCAAGTTCTGAAAATACATTAAAACTTTTTTTAAATCAAATCCAAATTACATGATCTATGCTAAGGAGATCTTACGGTAACACAATATTTCAACATGCTCGCTCGCTATTGGCAACACCTTGATATGTTCGAAGTCTACTCATGGAAGTGTCTGGAAGATATAGCCCTATACCAAAAGATTGTGGAGCAAAAACAGACCCTCAAATTCATTCTCGGCTTTAACAAGAATTTGGACGAAGTAAGCCTCTTCCAAATCTTTGGGAGGCTTTCTCAGAAGTTAGACGAGAAAGCGGGAAAAAGTTGATTTTGGGGTCTAAAAACTCCACTCCAACACTTGAAGGATTTGTCCTTGTAGCACGACGACAGCAATCAAACAGTAATGAGAATTGGCAAAGGAAAGGAATACCATGGTGTGATCACAGTTGCAAGAGGTCATCTCAGAGAAACGTGCTGGAAAATTCATGGCAAGCTGACGGATTGGAAGCCATCAAGACCAACAAATGATAACGAAAATTGTGCCCATGTTGCAGCATCCACTGATGATCTGGCCCCAACCGAGACAAGCTAGTTCACTAAAGAGCAACTTAAAGTTCTGCAAAAACTATTTAGCCAAAATAACCTTTACCAATCCAGCTCCTTTACACCCGAACTTGTATGTTGGCACGGAAAGGTAATTTTTCAATGGTTTGTTTAGCTAATTGTAGGCAATCATAACAGTGCATTATCGATTTTGGAGCCTCAGAATCACATGACAGGAGAGGCAATCATATTCCATGAATATAGCCCATCAAATGAGAATTTCGTTATTCGAATTGCTAATGGTTCTTTGTTCAAGGTCAAGGGAATTGGTTCAGTCAAAATTACTAAGGACTTAACTCTAAACTCTGTCCTACATGTGCCTAGCTTGGACTGTAATTTCCTTCAATCAGTAAATTAATTCATGATCTGAATTGTGTATCTAAATTTTTTTCAAACTTTTGTGAATTTCAAAAATTGGATTTGGGAGAAAGATTGGCAATGCTGAGATGTGTTCTGGATTCTATCTCCTCAAAGATAATATTCTTCTGAGAAGACAAGCTCAAAATGCAAGTGGCATGTCTAATAGAAGTCGGTCAACTTTAAATTTCTGTGTCAATAAAGATAGTGAAGTTATGCTATGGCACTATCATCTTGGTCATCCAAATTTTATGTATTTAGAAAAATTGTTGCCTTTTTGTTTGTTAATAAAAGTTCAAAATTTTTTGATTGTAAAATTTGCCAATTCTCAAAACATGCTCATAGTCACTATCCTAGGCTTCCATATAAACCATATCGTCCATTTGCAATGTTTCATGGTGATGTGTGGGGTTCATCAAGGGTGGAAAATATAATAAGAACATGATGGTTCATATCTTTTGTTGATGATCATACAAGATTGACCCAAATATTCCTTATGAAAGAAAATTTTGAAGTATGATACAAACTAGATTCCAAACCAATATCCAAGTTTTAAAAACTGATAATGCCAAAGAATACTTTAAATCAATTCTTCGGACTTAACTCTTGGGTCAAGGCATAATTCATTTAAATTCTTATGTAGACACACCTCAACAAAATGGGGTTGCTGAAAGAAAAAATAGGCATCTGCTAGAGGTTGCACGTTCTCTCATGTCTCCACTCACGTCCCAAAATATTTATGGGGAGAAGCAATCCTCACTTCTGCTTATCTAATTAATATAATGCCTTTTAGAGTCCTCAAATTCTAATCCCTTTACAAGTTTTTCTCAAAAATTTTCCATACACCAAAGTCATCTTCTCATTGGATCCAAAATAATTCGGTCGCTCAGCCTTTGTTCACATAGATCAACAAAACTGTAGCAAATTAGATTATAGATCCATCAAGTGCATTTTTGTTGGGTACTCTTCAAACCAAAAGGGCTACAAGTGATACTCACCCATCACAAAAAAATTTTACAACTCCATAAATGTGACATTCTTTGAAAACCAATGATACTAACCCAAATATGAAATTCAAGGGGAGAGCATAAGGGAATATTAGCTTTGGGACACTTTCCATGATACTGAACCTCCACCGCATTCGGTGCAGCCTGAAAATTCATCACAACTGGGTTAATTAGAAAAAACTGAGAAGAAAAAAACAGTAGGAGAGAATAATTTTTACTGTATGGTATTTTGGAATTTAAAGATCCCATTGTGGTACAAATATAGTAACTAATCTTCCTGATTACAAGGAAAATAAAAACTGATTCCTAAAATATATTTACAGCTCACGTGTATCTAATCTAACCAAATATATCACACAATCACATCAATTAAAACAGATTCTTCAACACTCCCCCTCAAGCTGGCATGAAAATATCGCTCATGGCAAGCTTGTCCACGAATCCTTCAAATTGTGCCTTGAGAAGTCCCTTGGTTAGTATATCTGCAACTTGGCTAGCGGTTGACATGTAAGGCATGCATATCACACCACTGTCCATTTTTTCCTTAATGAAATGTTTGTCCACCTCTACATGCTTGGTTCTATCATGTAGAACTGGATTGTGAGCAATTGAGATTGCCGCCTTGTTGTCGCAAAAAACTTTGATAGGCGTAGGAACGGGAATCTTTAATTCTATCAGTAGTCTTTTAATCCCAAAGAACTTCGCAAAAGCCGTGAGCAACTGAGCGAAATTCAGCCTCGGCACTACTTCTTGCCACCACACTTTGTTTCTTACTCCTCCAAGTAACCAGGTTACCACCAACAAACGTGCAATAGCCTGAAGTAGATTTTCTGTCACTTATACTGCCTGCCCAATCTGCATCGGTATAGGCTTCTATCTGTAGATGGCCTCTCCTTTTAAACATAAGTCCTTTCCCTGGTGTTCCTTTGAGATACCTCAATATCCTGTACATAGTTTCAAAGTGTTTTGATCCTGGTGAGTGCATAAATTGACTTACAACACTTACCGCAAAGGCTATGTCAGGGCGAGTATGGGCAAGGTAGATCAGTCTCCCCACTAATCTCTGATATCGCCCTCGGTCTACTACCTCATCATCAAGAACTATTTCTAACTTCAAATTGGGTTCAATCGGAGTTTCTGCCACCTTACAGCCAATCATTCCTGTCTCCTTAAGCAGATCAAGAACATATTTCCGTTGATTGATAAAGATGCCTTCTTTCGATCTTGCGAACTCCATCCCCAAAAAATACTTTAGTTTTCCCAGATCTTTGACCTCGAATTCTGTTTCTAGCTTTTTTTTCAGACTCTCAAGTTCAAGAGCATCATCCCCGGTCATAATTATGTCATCAACGTACACGATCAAGACTGCAACTTTTACTTCAGTGGAGAGTTTGAAGAATAAAGTATGATCTGCCTGACTTTGTGTGAATCCATGTCTTTTGACAACACTGCCAAAGCGCTCAAACCAGGCTCTCGGAGACTGCTTTAGGCCATACAACGATTTTTTCAGCTTACATACCTTTCCTTTCCCAAGGACTTCTTCAAAGCCAGGAGGAAGATCCATATATACTTCTTCTTGCAAATCCCCATGAAGAAATGCATTTTTTACATCTAGCTGGTGAAGAGGCCAATTGAGATTAACTGCAAGAGACAGAAGTATTCTGATGGAATTAATTTTAGCGACAGGGGCGAAAGTCTCTTGGTAATCTATACCATGTGTTTGAGTAAATCCTTTCGCTACAAGTCTGGCTTTGTATCTTTCTATACTCCCGTCTGCTTTACACTTCACAGTGAATACCTATTTGCAGCCAACGGTCTTCTTATCCATAGCCAAATCGCTTATACTCCACGTGTTGTTCTTCTTGAGAGCATTCATTTCCTCCATCACTGCTAATTTCCAATTCGGATTACCTAATGCTTCCTGAATAGTTCTTGGAACAAACAGATTAGAAATCCTAGACACAAAGGCTCTATGGCTATTTGACAAGTTTTTGTAGGACAGGTACTTTGCAATTGGGTGTTTAGTGCAGTTACGGATTCCTTTTCTTAGGGCAATAGGAACATCAAGGTCAGAAGGTGGTGACTTAGGTAATTCAGGTGGGGAAAAGATTGGAGTAGAAGTACTTTGAATGACTGTGGAAGGATCATCACCTGATGAGTTTGATTGGAGATCTGATGGGGAAATGACAGGAGCAGTAGTCTGCTAGCGAAACTTTTTTCTGGAATAAACCTGAAGTTCAGGGTGCTTTTCTGGAAGTACTTCTCCCCCTGTCTCAGATACAACAATTTCTGGCAAAGTAGAGTTAGGAATACCGTTATTTTCCATATTTCCTACATCTATTTCCTGAATTTGTTTATTGGAATTGATCATTGGCTCAGTTAATTCTGGAATAGGAAAGGTCACAGTTTCCCAAAAATTGTTTTCTCCAATACAGTTCTCCCCCTGAAGAGAATTTTGGTGAAAGAAAGGTTGAGTTTCAATAAATGTGACATCTATGCTTTCAAAAAATTTCTTTGTGATTGGATTGAAGCACTTATAACCCTTCTTATTAGATGCGTATCCAATGAAAACACATTTTTCAGCTTTTGGGTCAAGTTTTGTTCGAAAAATGTTTGGTATGTAGACATAGCATGTACAACCAAAAATTTTTATGGGCAAGTCAGCAAACAACCGTGATGTGGGGAAAGCATTTTTCAAACAATTTAAAGGTGTTTCATATTTCAAAACTCGAGATGGCATTCTGTTAATTAGGTAGCATGCCGTTAGAAGAGCATTTCCCCAGAGGTATTTTGGAACATGCATGGAAAACATGATGGCACGGGCAACTTCAAGCAAATGTCTATTTTTTCGTTCAGCAATCCCGTTTTGTTGTGGTGTATCATGACAAGTTGATTGATGGACAATGCCTTTTTCCAGAAGGAAACCTCCTAAGTGTTTGTTAAAGTATTCAGTTCCATTATCAGTTCTTAATATGCCAATCTTGGTTTGAAATTGGTTTTCAATCATATGAAAAAAAATTTTAAACCTTTGTTCAACTTCTGATTTGTTTGCCAACAAATAGACCCAACATACCCGGGTATGATCATCAATAAACGTCACAAACCATTTTTTACCAGACAGTGTAGTAACCTTAGAAGCTCCCCAAACATCACTATGAAATAGATAAAATGGTTTTGATGCAGAATAATTCCTTAGAGGGAATGAAACACGATGTTCTTTAGCCAAATGACAAGTATCACAATGCAATTTTGAATAATCAATTCCTTTGAACAAAGCAGGAAATAAATATTTGAGATATGGAAAACTAGGGTGTCCTAATCTCCTATGCCATAACATTATTTGATCATAGACAGAGGTTGAACTGGTACTACCTAGTCCCTGAGCTTTTTTATTCCCGAAGGCTGTTTCATCAAAGTAGTACAGTTCATTTATTTCCCTAGCAGTTCCAATCATTCTCCCCGAGTTCCGATCCTGAAAAAGGCAATGAGAAGGAAGAAACAAAACAGAACAGTTAGATTCTCTTGACAATTTGCTGACAGAGAGAAGATTACAAGCAAGTTTTGGAATATGTAAAACTGAAGCAAGAGTTATTTTTTCAGAAATTTTAACATGTCCTTTGCCTGCAATAGGTGAGAAGCTACCATCAGCAATTCTAACTTTTTCGGAACCAGGACAGGGGTAATATGAACTGAACAAGTGAGAACAACTTGTCATGTGATCGGAGGCCCCAGAATCGATGATCCAAGCGCCAGCTTTTGCAAGGACGGAAAAGGTGAGAGGATTTCTACCTGATTGTGCCATGGAACCGACAGGAATATTAGGTGATGAATAGGATTTTAGCAGTTTTTGAAGGTGGTCTAATTGCTCTTTACTGAAGGGAGAAGATTCGGCTTCATTGGCAGCAGCAATATTCTGTTCACCAGTCTTGTTTCCTTTACTGTTAGAAGGCCTGCCATGCAGTTTGTAGCAAGTTTCCCTGGTATGTCGCGTTTTTCCACAGAAATCACACCGCAGATTGGCCTTGTCTCCTCCACGTTGGTTGTGAGAGGTTCTTCGGCTCACCTGGGCTTCAGAGATAACCAAGGCCGATCCTTCTATTATTCCGGTTGAACCATAATTTTTTTTCCCAAGCATCACCTGCCTGCGACTTTCTTCTCGGCGTACTTCGGCAAACACCTCTCCAATAGGTGGCAATGGATTTCTTCCAATAATTCGACCACGCACCTCGTCGAACTCTACATTCAAGCCTGCAAGAAACTTGAAGACTCGATTGACATCCACCATTTTTTTGTAATGGTTGCAGTCCTCCGTTGACTTCTACTCGTAGTCATTGAATAGATCGAGATCCTACCATATTCTTTTCAGAGTATTAAAATATTTTGTAACAGATTCCTCACCTTGTTGAATCTCTCCCAGTCGTAGAGTCAATTCATACACCTGGGATTGGTTTCCAAGGTCGGAATACATCTGTGAAACGTTGTCCCAAATCTCCTTGGCTGTGGAATAGCACATATAATTCGCACCAATTTCCTCAGCCATGGAATTAACCAGCCAAGTCATCACCATTGAGTTCTCAGCGTCCCAAACGGCGTAGGCTGGGTCCTTTGCGTCAGGCCTCTTTGTATCTCCCGTGAGATATCCAATCTTTCCTCTGCCTCTGATGTACATTCGCACGCTTTGTGACCACCGAAGGAAGTTATCTCCATTCAGTCGGATTGTGGTTATTTGAACAGGATGGTTTTCGGTTGGGCTGCGAGCAATTTGTGGTTCAGTCAAAGAAGACTGGGGTCGAGAGGTTTCAGACGTGACTTCAGACATTTTCTAGGACAAGGCAACAGATTCAATCCCTAGGGTTCGTTCTCAGCTCTGATACCAAAAAAACTGAGAAGAAAAAAAGTGTAGGAGAGAATAATTTTTACTGTATGGTATTTTGGAATTTAAAGATCCCATTGTGGTACAAATATAGTAACTAATCTTCCTGATTACAAGGAAAATAAAAACTGATTCCTAAAATATATTTACAGCTCACGTGTATCTAATCTAACCAAATATATCACACAATCACATCAATTATAACAGATTCTTCAACAATTAGTCGAGCCAGATTCGGTCCAATTGGTTCTAACTTTTCCAGAACCAAATGTTGTCCAGCCAGCTTATTTCATAGTCTGAGAGTCTACCATCTGAAAGTCAGAATCAATCCAAGATACCACAAACTGCAAATAAAGAGCTTCCTGTCTTTGTTAAGAGGAAGAAACTTGAGAAGGAGAAAGGGCACTCAACCCTTCTCACACCTGTTCAGGAATCTGAATCGAGTCTAAGACCTACTCAAATTCACTTAGGTAAAGGGACCTCTAGTATTGAGACTAGAACTGGAACAACTGTCATTGATGAATCAGATATGCCAATTGCTTTGTGGAAGACTGTTAGAACATGCACACATCCCTCCAATCTACAATTTTGTTTCGTATGGGAAGTTATCTCTGACACAAATAAGGGATGAGAAATAAAAAACTGAGAAGAAAAAATAGTAGGAGAATAATTTTTATTGTATGGTATTTGGGAATTTAAAGATCCCATTGTGGTACAAATATAGTAACTAATCTTCCTGATTACAAGGAAAATAAAAACTGATTCCTAAAATATATTTACAGCTCACGTGTATCTAATCTAACCAAATATATCACATAATTACATCAATTATAGCAGATTCTTCAACACTCCCCCTCAAGCTGGCATGAAAATATCACTCATGGAAAGCTTGTCCACGAATCCTTCAAATTGTGCCTTGGGAAGCCCCTTGGTTAGTATATCTGCAACTTGGCTAGCGGTTGGTATGTAAGGCATGCATATCACACCACTGTCCAGTTTTTCCTTAATGAAATGTTTGTCCACCTCTACATGCTTGGTTCTATCATGTAGAACTGGATTGTGAGCAATTGAGATTGCCGCCTTGTTGTCGCAAAAAACTTTGATAAGCGTAGGAACGGGAATCTTTAACTCTACCAGTAGTCTTTTAATCCAGAGAACTTCGCAAAAACCATGAGCAACTGAGCGAAATTCAGCCTCGGCATTACTTCTTGCCACCACACTTTGTTTCTTACTCCTCCAAGTAACCAGCTTACCACCAACAAACGTGCAATAGCCTGAAGTAGATCTTCTGTCACTTATACTGCCTGCCCAATCTACATCGGTATAGGCTTCTATCTGTAGATGGCCTCTTCTTTTAAACATAAGTCCTTTCCCTGGTGTTCCTTTGAGATACCTCAATATCCTGTACACAGCTTCAAAGTGTTTTGATCCTGGTGAGTGCATAAATTGACTTACAACACTTACCGCAAAGGCTATGTCAGGGCAAGTATGGGCAAGATAGATCAGTCTCCCCACTAATCTCTGATATCGCCCTCGGTCTACTACCTCATCATCAGAAACTGTTTCTAACTTCAAATTGGGTTCAATCGGAGTTTCTGCCACCTTACAGCCAATCATTCCTGTCTCCTTAAGCAGATCAAAAACATATTTCCGTTGATTGATAAAGATGCCTTCTTTCAATCTTGCAAACTCCATCCCCAAAAATACTTTAGTTTTCCCAAATCTTTGACCTCGAATTCTGTTTCTAGCTTTTTCTTCAGACTCTCAATTTCAAGAGCATCATCCCCGGTCATAATTATGTCATCAACGTACACGATCAAGATAGCAACTTTTCCTTCAGTGGAGTGTATTAGTTTTTTAGGGCGTGAATGAATGAATCTATTGATTAGCCAATAGGCTATATATATACAAAAGATTATAGCACCAAATCAGGAAACTATTAACTATTCCTAATTGAAATCCCTAAACTTATGAGATTTACACATACGCACGTTTTCCCACACTCCCCCTCAAGCTGGTGAATTGAAATTTTCCATTCCCAGCTTGGATACAATTCTCTCAAATGTTGAACTATTTAGCCCTTTGTTAAGGATGTCGGCAAGTTGCCCATTTGTTGATACATAAGGAGTACAAATTAGGCCATTATCCAACTTTTCCTTGATGAAATGTCTATCGACCTCGATATGCTTCGTTCGATCATGCTGAACCGGGTTATGAGCTATGCTTATTGCCGACTTATTGTCACAATAGAGTTTCATAGGCCCATCACAGTTAATCTTTAAATCTTCTAGGATGATCTTTAGCCAAAGTAGCTCACATACGCCTTGTGCCATTGCACGAAACTCTGCTTCAGCACTAGACCGTGCTACAACGCTCTGCTTCTTGCTTCTCCATGTCACAAGATTCCCTCCAAGAAACGTACAATACCCGGTTGTTGATCTCCTGTCCACAATCGATCCTGCATAGTCAGCATCAGTATAAGCTTCAAGTGTCATACTTCCATTCCTCTCAAACAAAATTCCTCTTCCTGGTGTCCCCTTAAGATATTGCAAAATTCGATATGCACCTTGCAAATGAACCTCTCTTGGACTATGCATGAACTGGCTGATCAAGCTTACTGCATAAGCTATATCTGGTCTGGTATGCGACAAGTAGATGAGTCGTCCTACGAGACGTTGGTACATCTCTCTATCTACCGTGGCATCTTCCTCTGCATTTCCCAATTTATGATTCGGATCTATGGGAGTTCTTGCGGGTTTACATGCAGCTTGACCTGTCTCCTTGAGCAAATCAATAACATACTTCTGTTGGGATATAAAAATTTCTTTTCTAGAGTGTGCAACTTCAATTCCCAGAAAATACTTCAATCTTCCCAAAGTCTTGATCTCAAACTCCTTAGCTAGGCGTTGACTCAAGATGTGTTTTTCCCTCTCATCATCTCCTGTTACAATAATATCATCCACATATACAAGCAAGACTGTTACTCCCCCTGAAGTCGAGTGCTTAATGAGCAATGTATGATCTCCTTGACTTTGTTTGTATCCCATAGCCAACATAACTCTAGCAAATCTCCCAAATCATGCCCGAGGTGATTGCTTCAAACCATACAAAGCTTTGTTCAGCTTACATACTGTATTAGCCCTTATGTTCTTTCTATAGCCTGGTGGAACCTCCATATAAATCTCCTCCTCAAGCTCTCCGTGCAGGAACGCATTCTTCACATCAAATTGTTGCAATTCCCAACTCAAGTTGGCAGCTAGGGATAGAACAACCCTAACCGTATTCATCTTTGCAACTGGAGCAAACGTTTCTAAATAGTCAATCCCATAAGTCTGCGTATGTTCTTTGGCTACCAACCTCGCTTTATATCTCTCAATCGATCCATCAGCCCTATACTTCACAGTATAGACCCACTTGCAACCCACGGGCCTTTTTCCTATTGGCAATTCAACCAACTCCCACGTTTTGTTCTTCTCTAGAGCCTCCATTTCCACGTCCATGGCTTGCTTCCATTCTCCATCAGACAATGCCTCAGATAATGTAGTTGGAATGGTAATGGTATTAAGGTTAACAAGAAAGGCTTTATAGGTAGGCGAAAAATTTTTAAAGGATAGGTAGTGTGACAGGGGATATAGTGGCTATTTGGTGCATTTTCTTGTCCCTTTCCTAAGTGCAATTGGAAGGTCCTGATCGTCCTCATTACTTGAAGGTTCGGTTTCACTCTGCAAAGCTGGAGAATCAGAAATTGTTACCTCATTTAAAAGACTGGGATCAGATTCTTGAACCTATACAGATCCTGGAACGTTCTTCTTTTGCCTTGAGTACACCAAGTTCTTACCAAATCTCACGTTTTCTGAAGCAGATTCCGAAGGATTAGAAACAATTTCTGGATTAGTGGTAACTGAAAATTCGGGTTAAGACGATGATGGTGAAAGGTCGGGTAACTCAAGAAGAAAACCTTCCAAACTACCCTTATTTTCCCTAAGACTCTCCCCCGGAAGATAAGGTTGGGTAAAGTAAGCTTCTCGCTCATTAAAGGTGACATCCCTTGACACATAAAATTTCTTGGTTGGAGGATGATAGCATTTATACCCTTTCTGAGTTGAGGAATACCCCACAAATACACATTTTAGAGCTCGAGGATCTAGTTTCCCCCTGTCTTGGCTATGGACATGAACAAAGGAGACACATCCAAAGATACGAGGTATAAGGTTGTTGGTGGTGGACAGGTTTGGGTAGAATGAAGAAAGCACATCCATCGGACTTTTAAATCCCAAAACACGAGTAGGAAGTCTATTGATGAGGTGAGTGGATGTGAGAACAGCTTCCCCCCAGAAGTTTTTTGGCACATGCCTCTGAAATAACAATGCTCGGGTTTGGTCTAAAAGGTGTCCATTTTTCCTCTTGGCTACTCCATTTTGTTGGGGGGTTTTAACACATGAAGACTCATGAATTATTCCCTCCTTTTGACAATAGGGCGTAAGGGTTTGATTGAAATAGTCCCGGGTGTTGTCTGATCTTAGTCTCTTAATACTTACACCAAACTGGTTTTTTACCATTGAGAAGAAATTTGGAAACACAGAGCTCACATCGGATTTGTGTTTGAGCAAGAAAACCCAGGTGACTCGGGTACAATCATCAATAAAAGTCACAAACCATCGTGCCCCAAACACATTAGGAGCAGTAGCGGGACCCCAAATATCAGTATGAACAAGGTAAAATGGAAAAAGGCTTCTTTTATTACTAACTGAAAAAGGTACACGCTTGTATTTAGTAAGTTCACACACCTCACAATGAAGACTTTCAACATTAAGTTTCATAAATAAAGAGGGAAACAAAACTCTAACAATCTTAAACGATGGATGCCCTAACCGACCATGGTAAAGAAGGATTTTTTCTTTATTGGATAACATAGACTCAGACATGAGAGAATTAGGAAATCTGCTTTTGAACACGTTTGATCTGGTTGGTTCCTCAAGGTAGTAAAGACCATCCCGCTCTCTAGCATGTCCAATCGTCCTCCCCGAATCCTTTTCCTGAAATACACAATAACTGTTATAAAAAACCACATTACAGAGTAAATCTTGTGTGAGTTTCTATATAGAGACAAGGTTAGTGGATAATTTAGGAACATGGAGGACTTTTTTTAAAGTTATAGATGGGTTGATTTGGACATCTCCTGTACCGGCTACAGTTGCTAAGGATCCATCTGCTATGGCAATTTTTTTATTACTTGGACATGGTGAGTATGTGGAAAAAAATTTGGATGAATGGGTCATGTGGTCGGTGGCTCCTGAATCCATGATCCAAGAGTGCTTAAAGGGTGTTTCCGAGGCATTTAATCCGAATGAAAAAGGATGCTCACCTGAATATGCCAAGGAACAAGTACCTGTAGGCTTCTCCATATTACTAAGGAATGATCTCACCTTTTCGACCTCCTCCTGATTAAGACCCGCTGGTTCCTGCTTGGCATCTCCCTGTGTTGCTTTAGTAGCAGCATGAGCTTGTCCATTACCCTGTGGTGCACCACCTTTCTGCCCCCACTCACGGCTAGGAGGCTTCCCGTGCAATTTCCAGCATTTCTCTCGTGTGTGACGTGCCTTTTTGCAGTAGGTGCACCATAATTCATCACGATTTTGGGTCTTGGACTGACCATTCTTTCCACCTTCGAAAGCAGCCTTCCTTTCTAATCCTGCTGAACCAGTTTTGGCACTTCCAGCCACCATAGCTGAGCTATCTGTGGGAGACTCAAGCATCAGAGTCCTTCTACTTTCTTCACTTCTGATAATGGCCGCCACTTCATTGAAACATGGAACCTCCTGCTTTCCGAGAATTTGAATCCTGACTTGATCGAACTCTGGATTTAATCCCACAAGGAAATCATAAATTCTATCTCGTTCAATAAAGTCCTTAAGTATTGCAGCATCATCCGGACACTTAGTCTGAATCACCCTATAGTGATCAAGCTCTTGCCACAAGGATTTCAGTTGATTGGCATACTCAGTCACAGTCCTGCTTCCTTGTTTCGCAGCCATAGTTTTAACTTTTACTTCATACACCTGAGCCGCATCTCTAGCCTTCGAGTATGTCTGTTGGATTGCGTCCCAAATGTCTTTGGCTGTAGCCATGAACATAACTGTGTCACTTATCTCCGGTATCATTGAGCCCCATAACCATGCCATGATCATGGAATCCTCTTCGTCCCACACTTCAAACCCCGACTCACCTGGCTTCGGCCCCGTCCACAACAAATGGCCGATCTTCCCTTTGCCTTTTAGAATCGTACGAACAAGTTGGGACCACTTAAGATAATTCTTCCCATCCAATCTATAAGCAGCCTGAATGGCTTGCAATTCTCCCGATGGTTGGGTTCTACCTCCGCCGTCTAACGAAATTTCTGATTTTTTACCTCCTTCTGACATCTTCTCTTTCTCTCTCCCTTTTTTTTTTTTTAAAAAAACGACCTGTAGTTTTTTTTTTCTTCAAAAACGACCTGTAGTTTTTTTTTTTTTCTCCCCAGACCCAAAAAACGACACGTCGTTTTCTTGGATTAAAAACGACGACTTGCGTTCCTTTCACTGTTCCTCCTTCTTCAAAACTTAAATCTTTCACGATAAACGCCGGCGAACCAAAATGCAGAAGCCCACGCGACAGAGGCAGCGGTAGCGACAGCGGCAGCAGCGGCGGTGGCGGTGAACCAGAACGCAGATGCGAGGGTGGAGACGAGTAGGCTCTGCAATCTCGGCAATGAAGGCCGAACGGCTGAAAAAGAAAAAAAAAATTTCTGGGCGATGAAGATCGCTCGGCAGAAGAAGAAATATTTTCTGGCGATGAAAACCAAGGGCTGCGGTGGCGATGAAGGCCAAGGAGAGGTGCGGCGATGAAGGCCAGAAGAGAATGCAATGAAGGCTAATGGCTGTTAAGAGAAAAAAAAATGCTCTGTTTTCTGCTATCAAGAACAGAGCACGGTTGCAATTCACAGAGAAAAAAAAAAAAACCTAAAGCTCTGATACCATATCAGTTTTTTAGGGCGTGAATGAATGAATCTATTGATTAGCCAATAGGCTATATATATACAAAAGATTATAGCACCAAATCAGGAAACTATTAACTACTCCTAATTGAAATCCCTAAACTTATGGGATTTACACATACACACGTTTTCCCACAGAGTGTTTGAAGAATAAAGTATGATCTGCCTGACTTTGTATGAATCCATGTCTTTTGACAACACTGCCAAAGCGCTCAAACCAGGCTCTCGGAGACTGCTTTAGGCCATACAACGATTTTTTCAGCTTGCATACCTTTCCTTTCCCAAGGACTTCTTCAAAGCCAGGAGGAAGATCTATATATACTTCTTCTTGCAAATCCCCATGAAGAAATGCATTTTTCACATCTAGCTGATGAAGAGGCCAATTGAGATTAACTGCAAGAGACAGAAGTATTCTGATGGAATTAATTTTAGCGACAGGGGCAAAAGTCTCTTGGTAATCTATACCGTGAGTTTGAGTAAATCCTTTCGCTACAAGTTTGACTTTGTATCTTTCTATACTCCCGTCTGCTTTACACTTCACAGTGAATACTCATTTGCAGCCAACTGTCTTCTTATCCATAGGCAAATCACTTATACTCCACGTGTTGTTCTTCCTGAGAGCATTCATTTCCTCCATCACTGCTAATTTCTAATTTGGATTACCTAATGCTTCCTGAACAGTTCTTGGATCAAACAGATCAGAAATCCTAGACACAAAGGCTCTATGGCTATTTGACAAGTTTTTGTAGGATAGGTACTTTGCAATTGGATGTTTAGTGCAGTTACGGATTCCTTTACTTAGGTCAATAGGAACATCAAGGTCAGAAGATGGTGACTTAGGTAATTCAGGTGGGGAAAGGATTGGAGTAGAAGTACTTTGAATGACTGTGGAAGGATCATCACCTGATGAGTTTGATTGGAGATCCGCTGGGGAAATGACTGGAGCAGTAGACTGCTTGCGAAACTTTTTTCTGGAATAAACCTGAAGTTCAGAGTGCTTTTCTGGAAGTACTTCTCTCCCTGTCTCAGATACAACAATTTCTGGCAAAGTAGAGTTAGGAATATTGTTATTTTCTATATTCCTACATCTCTTTCCTGAATTTGTTTATTGGAATTGATCATTGGCTCAGTTAATTCTGGGACAGGAAGGGTCACAGTTTCCCAAAAATTGTCTTCTCCAATACAGTTCTCCCCCTGAAGAGAATTTTGGTGAAAGAAAGGTTGATTTTCAATAAATGTGACATCCATGCTTTCAAAAAATTTCTTTGTGATTGGATTAAAGCACTTATAACCCTTCTTATTAGATGCGTATCCAATGAAAACATATTTTTCAGCTTTTGGGTCAAGTTTTGTTCGAAAAATGTTTGGTATGTAGACATAGCATGTACAACCAAAAATCTTTAAGGGCAAGTCAGCAAATAACCGTGATATGGGGAAAGCATTTTTCAAACGATTTAAGGGTGTTTCATATTTCAAAACTCGAGATGGCATTCTGTTAATTAGGTAGCATGTCGTTAAAAGAGCATTTCCCCAGAGGTATTTTGGAACATGCATGGAAAACATGATGGCAAGGGCGACTTCAAGCAAATGTCTATTTTTTCGTTCAGCAACCCCGTTTTGTTGTGGTGTATCACGACAAGTTGATTGATGGACAATGCCTTTTTCCAGAAGGAAACCTCCTAAGTGTTTGTTAAAATATTCAGTTCCATTATCAGTTCTTAATATGCCAATTTTGGTTTGAAATTGGTTTTCAATCATATGAAAAAAATCTTTAAACCTTTGTTCAACTTCTGATTTGTTTGCCAACAAATAGACCCAACATACCCGGGTATGATCATCAATAAGCGTCACAAACCATTTTTTACCAGACAGTGTAGTGACCTTAGAAGGTCCCCAAACATCACTATGAAATAGATAAACTGGTTTTGATGCAGAATAATTCCTTAAAGGGAATGAAACACGATGTTCTCTAGCCAAATGACAGGCGTCACAATGCAATTTTGAACAATCAATCCCTTTGAACAAAGCAGGAAATAAATATTTGAGATATGGAAAACTAGGGTGTCCTAATCTCCTATGCCATAACATTACTTGATCATAGACAGACATTGAACTGGTACTACCTAGTCCCTGAGCTTTTTTATTCCCGAAGGCTGTTTCATCAAAGTAGTACAGTCCATTTATTTCCCTAGCAGTTCCAATCATCCTCCCCGAGTTTTGATCCTGAAAAAGGCAATGAGATGGAAGAAACAAAACAGAATAGTTAGATTCTCTTGACAATTTGCTGACAGAGAGAAGATTACGAGCAAGTTTTGGAACATGTAAAACTGAAGCAAGAGTTATTTTTTCAGAAATTTTAACATGTCCTTTACCTGCAATAGGTGAGAAGCTACCATCAGCAATTCTAACTTTTTCGGAACCAAAACAAGGGTAATATGAACTGAACAAGTGAGAACAACTTGTCATGTGATCGGAGGCCCCAAAATCGATGATCCAAGGGCCAGCTTTTGCAAGGACGGAAAAAGTGAGAGGATTTTTACCTGATTGTGCCATAGAACCGACAGGAATATTAGGTGATGAATAGGATTTTAGCAGTTTTTGAAGGTGGTCTAATTGCTCTTTACTGAAGGGGGAAGATTCAGCTTCATTGGCAGTGGCAATATTCTGTTCACCAGCCCTGTTTCCTCTGCTGTTAGAAGGCCTGCCGTGTAGTTTGTAGCAAGTGTCCCTGGTATGCCGCGGTTTCCCACAGAAATCACACCGCACATTGGCCTTGTCTCCACCACACTGGTTGTGAGGGGTTCTTCGACTCACCTGGGCTTTGGAGATAACCAAGGCCGATCCTTCTATTGTTCCGGTTGAGCCAGAATTTTTTTTCCCAAGCATCACTTGCCTGCGACTTTCTTCTCGGCGTACTTCGGCAAACACCTCTCCAATAGGTGGCAATGGATTTCTCCCAATAATTCGACCACGCACCTCGTCGAACTCTACATTCAAGCCTGCAAGAAACTTGAAGACTCGATTGACATCCACCATCTTTTTGTAATGGTTGCAGTCCTCCGTCGACTTCCACTCGTAGTCATTGAATAGGTCGAGATCCTGCCATATTCTTTGCAGAGTATTAAAATATTTTGTAACAGATTCCTCACCTTGTTCAATTTCTCCCAGCCGTAGAGTCAATTCATACACCTGGGATTGGTTTCCAAGGTTGGAATACATCTGTGAAACGTTGTCCCAAAGCTCCTTGGCTGTGGAATAGCACATATAATTCGTACCAATTTCCTCAGCCATGGACTTAACCAGCCAAGTCATCACCATTGAGTTCTCAGCATCCCAAACAGCGTAGGCTGGGTCCTTTGCGTCAGGCCTCTTTGCATCTCCCGTGAGATATCCAATCTTTCCTTTGCCTCTGACATACATTCGCACGCTCTGTGACCACCGGAGGAAGTTATCTCCATTCAGTCGAATTGTGGTTATTTGAACAGGATGGGTTTTGGTTGGGCTGCGAGCGATTTGTGGTTCAGTCAAAGAAGGTTGGGGTCGAGAGGTTTCAGACATGACTTCAGACATTTTTTAGGACAAGGCAGCGGATTCAATCCCTAGGGTTCGTTCTCAGCTCTGATACCAAAAAAACTGAGAAGAAAAAATAGTAGGAGAATAATTTTTATTGTATGGTATTTGAGAATTTAAAGATCCCATTGTGGTACAAATATAGTAACTAATCTTCCTGATTACAAGGAGAATAAAAACTGATTCCTAAAATATATCTACAGCTCACGTGTATCTAATCTAACCAAATATATCACATAATTACATCAATTATAACAGATTCTTCAACAGAAATGTTCTGTATTTCCTCTTACATATTTACAATTGATAATACATGGTATATATAGGAGTTTATAGGAGAAAGAAAAGGAAACTGAATCAAAAAAATAGACAACTAAATCAATCACTAAATCAGGAAAGTTTGACTAATTAAATCGCTCAATTTAAGGGATTTCAACTAATTCTCCTAATCTAATTACAGCTTATTTACACTTCGACACTCCCCCTCAAGCTGAGGAATAGATTTCTTCCATTCCCAGCTTGAATACAGTATCATCGAAACTTAAACTGTTCGAACCCTTTGTTAGAACATCAGCTAGTTGTCATTCTGATGGAACATTGC